>OY288240.1:4800000-7200000 GCA_958450325.1 Agrostemma githago
ACATGTGTCAAACTAATCCGCGATTCTGTCAGTTGTGATAAGATTTAAATTGAAACATATACTAAACTTTTTATTTAATCTTTGTAATTTACGTACAGAAATTATGAAGAGTATAGTTAATGTTTCCAATTAGATTTGATTTAAAATCAATATTTAAACGTCTTTTATCAAAGAAATATGATCGGGTGTCTAATTCTGACAGATTTTAAATATACGAATAAAAACCCGTGTTTTATTTGGAATTTGAATTTTCTCTTGAAATAAAAGTTGTAACTTAAGTTTCTAAAGTTTCCAACCCCACTGGTCTTACGTTGTTTTAATTTGTAATGATTTAATTACGAATTTATTAGTAAGACAGTGCAATTCTGGAAAATCTGAAAATTTGTTATTTATATATCATTAATTACTTAAACTTCAATCTTTTTAGAAATAATTATAATTTTGACTTTACTTGACTTTTAATCATGAATTATACATTTATATAATAAATATAAATATAATGTTTATGTCTCGAGGCCTAATATTAACTATTTTATATAATTCTTATTTTAATCGGTTTCTATTTATAATAGTACCTACTTTTGGAAAGTTATTATTTTAAGAAAAGTTCTATATTTATAAAGTTTCCTCTTTTAAGAACAAATATATTCTATTGAATTTTTATAATGACTTTGTTTTGGAGTTATGGAATAAGGGAAGTCTACGAGTAGAGTAATACAGTCTAGAGTATACGTTTTGCCATCATCTATAAGGGTAGTGTATCCGAGCGGGATGCATTGGTGGTTGAACTATGCATGTTCTTCTCCGTTAGAGATCGAGGTTTAATTTGTTTGAACTAAGTTCTCGAAGCTAGTTTTTAGTATTCTCCTAGTGAAAGTCTATTCTGTTGCACTGATTCATATCCATAACGCCGTTATTACTATTGGTTGATACATTGACTTGCAGATTGACCGTCGTTTTGAATTATTTTACTATATCGTTTTAAACGTTTTTCATTTTGAACTATTTTGATATAATAGTATGCTACTGAATTGTGGTTGTTATGTTTATAACATAACAGGTATTTTGCTGTTGGGTTTTGGGTTTTGCTAGCGAGTAGCATTGATTCTACTCTACTTCATTTATATTGATTTTTGGATTATTAAATCCATTTGGAGAATTTTTATTTTAGCCCTTTTGTAACATTTGTATTGACTGACCGTTCTTTTTCTAAAATTTAGAACATCGGTTTGTTTTAATTCCCAAATCTGCAGTGTTTCTGCCACTCTATTGCATTAGAATTTCTAGGGGATTACAATGACGAAATCGGCAAGCTTGAGCTACTTCATCAATGGAGGTCAAGCGCTTAGCATGTTTCACACACCAAGAGTAAATAGAAGATGAATTGTATTATTGATAGTGTGTTGTAATGAATTAACTTACGATTTTTTTTTTTTTTTTTTTTTGATGGGATGAATTAACTTACGATGAATGTGTGTTTCTTCTTATTTATACACAAAGTAGTAACAAACTTTAGTAACAAACTAACTAAATTGCCATCTCAGCAATCCGTGTGACAATCGATGATTGGCTGACGGCAACTGTTGTGTTATTATCACAATAGGTACGCTTTTTATTAAAAAAATTACAAAACAAAGTTGTCATTTAAGGGTACGAATAGAACACTCGAGAGTGGTCTCTCAATAAGTGATTGAGAGACCGTCTCTTTCAGAATTTTGGGCTCTAAAATGGTGGAAGTTGTTGGAAAGATGGATATTTTTTCGATGAAAAATTGTTGATAAGAATAGGATAAGATACGATCCATCACCGAATAATTCATGTCGGCCTCTACACCTCTTATTTATAGCTCTGTGATCACAGAAATCAAAACACAATGGACCTCAATTCATTACCATACGATCTACTATCCCAAATCCTAATCAGGGTTCCTCCCAAATCACTACTCCAATTCAGATCTGTTTGCAGATCATGGTACTCTGTTATTTCATCTTCCAATTTCATCTCATCACATTTGAATCACACCCATGTTAATAAAAACCCTAAAATTCTGTTCCGACGCATGATCATCTCCCAATTGAATGAATCATACAGCTTACACAATGATGATCAGAATTTCAATTCAATTGAAACCCTTGACTTCCCTTTCAAAAGTAAAAATAATTGCTTTGTAATCGTTGGTTGTGTTAATGGGGTTGTTTGTTTATGGGATTATCGATCTGGGATTGTTTTATTATGGAACCCTAGTATTAGAAAATGCTACATTGTTCCCGACAATCCTGCCGACCTTTTCGGGTCTAATTATCCGCCGTGTCGTGTTTTTGGGTTCGGGTTTGATTCTGCGACGAATGATTATAAAGTTGTCGTCAGGAGGTTCGACATTATCGATCAAAGTGATAATCACCAGGGTCAAACTAGGGTTTTTTCACTGAGGGAAAAATGTTGGAAAAAAACCGGTTTTTTACCCTGTTGGACTACTCAATCTCGTCCTCGGACCGTAAAGGGTGTCATTCATAGGCTGACAGGAGCAAACATTTCATTTCTTTGGAAATTGAAGCTCATATCTTTCGATCTAAGTTCTGAGACGTGTTCCGAGTTTGCCTGTCCTGAGGGTGTAACTACTCTCTCGCCCTCGAGCGAATCAGAATTGTCGGTTTTCCGTGACTCGCTTGCGTTGATTCATACCAAAAATGACAGCAAATATGAGGTTTGGGTGTTGAGGGAAGATAATGATGTAGATGTTGGTGTCGTCAAGTCATGGGTGAAATCGTTTGCGTTAGACCTTGCTGCGTCAATGTTTGAGCAGTTTGTAGTCGGGTTTACGTGGAGTGGGCTGGTGGTGACGGTGGGTCGACCTGGTGCAGTTGTGGAGCCAGTAGTGGAGCACCCTGTGATCGTGAATATCGAGTTATCGAATCCCGAGTACCATTGGCATGTCGAGGTCTGTGAACAGTCTTTGGTTTTGCTTCGCGAAGGGGTTCCTGTGGACGTAGCTGTTGGTGTTTTCAGTCGGAAGTTGAGCAATGATAAAAGGGTTAATGCTATCCAAGCTCCACCGCTAATCTTCCTTGATTAGTCAGTTTCTAGGTTTATGGTCGATGTTTACCTCACCTTCTATCACCAGTCCACCTCTTATCAGCTCAGTCCACTCTCTATAAACTTAAGGCAACTTTATTATTAGGAGTCCAGCTTCCATATTTTCCATTTCTAAAATATTACTTCGATTATTATTATTATTATTATTATTATTATTATTATTATTATTATTATTATTATTAAATGGAAGCTGCATCAAGATCGAAACAAATTACAATAACTTATTATTACAATAAGTTGTTATTATTATTATTATTATTATTGTTATTTTTTAATTTTATTTTTAAAAAACGAACTTGTATTATGAACGAAACAAATTACAAAAAGTTAGTGGATAGTCGAGATACTATCTGGACACTCACTTTCTTAGCAATAGCAAAGGTAAGTCTAGTAAAAATAAAAGCAGTTGTGCGTGTTCCCGCGTCCCGAGAGATAGAAATTTTTTGAATCCGCTTGAGCAACGCAACAGCCTCTGCATCAAGCTCCCCAAGTGAAGGGAAGGAGAAAGGCAGGAACCCATAACCCGTCTTAGTGCACAAATCTCCGTACTTGGCGCACTGCATCAAAGGATGTCGCGAACCAGGTTATGTCTATGCTTAATAACAACAGTACCAGCACACGACACAACATGATCTCCAAAAATGTCCCCAACAAAAACTCGAGAACAGGCCGAACAAGGCTTAGGTAAGTCAATCGATAGCTAAGGACAGAGCGGTAAATCCTCCCATTCATGGTCTGTCCCAGCCCGGAGATAGGTACTGCGGGCAACCAGTCATACGTGTGAGCACCCTGTAGAGACTTCCACAAAGCCACCTGTCGTCGAGTCAAGGAGAAAACAGATTCTACCGAAGCAGCAACCTTTGTGAAATATGTATCTGCCAATTTCTTCATGAGTTGGGGGCAGCGACTTCACTAGGATTACAGGAAAGGTCGGAACCGGTGGTCTCGTTAAATAGAGCCAAGGCCGCATCGAAGGTCGGCCCGGGAGCAGAGACAGCTGAAGGCCGAAGAAGCATAACCTGCAACTCAGAGGACTGTAGGCGAGAAGCAAAAAATGCATAGGGAAGGACATCCCGAGCGCTGTACACACCCAATCCTCCGAAATTATTATTATTATTATTATTATTATTATTATTATTATTATCATCATCATCATCGTCGTCGTCGTCGTTATTATTGTTGTTATTACATTAATTACAAGTTGCTTCTACATGTATTACATTTCGATGTCAATGTAAGTTTCTTTTCATAAAAATAATAATAATGATAATACTATTATTGTTGTTGTTTAATCCGTCATATCTCTTCATGTATATTTTTATATTATTATTATTATCATTGTCGTCGTTGTCATGGTCACTATTATTATTATTATTATTATTATTATTATTATTATTATTATTATTATTATTATTATTATTATTATTAGGGTAATGTTATATATATACAACCCATAGGATTGTATTTAAACATTTAAAGTATTCCAATTTTAGTATAAATATATGGATTTGAGCACAAATTACACATATGGGTTGTATTAATGGATTATTTCTTTATTTGGTCTCTTAAATACAACCCTATGGGTTGTATATATCATTTTCCCAAAATTATTATTATTATTATTATTATTATTATTACTCCCTCCGTTCCAATCATTTCCATGCATTTGGATATTATACACTATTCATAGATGAGAAGAATTATCGATATAACTTTTAATATATACGATAAAATGTAGTCATGTGAGATCTTATTTAAATTGTCTAATCGAATGCATCATGAATATCAAATTTTTACAGTATTATTATTATTATTATTATTATTATTATCATCATCGTCATCATCGTTGTTATTATTATTATTATTATTATTATTATTATTATTATTATTTTCTATTTTTTTTATATCATTGTTATTATAATAATTATTAATATTATTATGTACTCCATAATATTTTGAGATCTTGAAATTGATATTACATTCAAATATTTACAACTCTGTCTCAATGCGATTACACTTAATTTACGTTTTTTTACATTATTTTGAATGAGTAGAATATCTATTTTTGATTTTTTGAGTGTGTGTATACACACATATATATCATACTCCGTACAATATAGCATATGAGTATTATTTGTATTGTATTAAGATTTAAGAATATCAAATTTTAAAATTTTGTATATTATGTAATCGAAGATATATATATACTCCCTCCATATCTATATGTTCGTCTACTTTTAATATAATATTTCACCATATATTAAACAAAGTGGACGAACATATAGATACGGAGAGAGTACATAACAAATTTTCTATGGTCAAGTATGAAAAAAATAAAGTAGAAATCAAATGAATTTGAGGGAATACTGTGTTGTTGTTGTTGTTGTTGTTGTTATTATTATTATTATTATTATTATTATTAATTATTATTATTATTATTATTATTATTAATTGGTGTTGTAATCTTTTTTTCATTTTTAAAAATATTACGGAGTATTAGATAATTTATATAAATAATTAAGTACAGTATTAGTTTTAGTTTATTTTAATTCAACTCAGCTTCTATCAGTCCAGCTCAACTGAACCTTGTTTCAGCCGAAAAGAACAGGACTTCACTTGGAATGAGTTACTTGCTTAAAACCGACTTGTAAATAACCTGTTAGAATAACGAAGTTATGTAAAACGGTAATAAGAGATTAATGAGGTTGTTAATGAGATGTAAGAAAGCCACCGAATTCGGACTTGACATATGTTTGAATTACATTGAACAAAAATACTGAGTCTGCAACATTTCAGAAAACTGACATCCAACTATGAATGAATTACATCGACAAGGACGACAACATCAGATCATATGGGTGTGGGTGGGCTCAAACTTTGGATTTACCTATTCATTTGCAATTGCCTTTTAATGAACCATCCATATCGGAGGTTGCTGTGCTGTACTCTGTATTTAATAAATGTAATTAAAGTTATTTATTTTTTTGTTAAACAAAGTTTAAGAGTCAAAAATATTTTAAATATTAACCTGTCATTTTGACATTTTCTCGTCTCATAATATTTGATAATGATTTACCGAAATTTTTATATAACGTTTTAAAAAAAAAATCTCGTCCCACAAAGACGTGAACAGAACTACAGAACGACGTTTATAATCTTGTCACAAAAGTTATTTGAGATAATTACAACCTAGTAATATTATTCATAATTATTGTCACATAATATTATTTATCGTTTGTTTTATTTACCGTCTTACAAATTTCTTTTTAAAAAAATAAATTTTACAGATTCAATTATTTTAATTCCGTAATCTTATATTTCAACATTTTAAGAATAAAAGACGTTTATTTGTCTGAGTTATGGATCGAAATCAATTAATTGGAAAAACATACCTACGTGTTTCATGCATGAGCATGAAAGTTTCACACTCATGCATGTGGCCATGCTACTTATGGTGATTAATATCACCCAGGCTAGGTAGGTAGATGGAGCATTTACTATAAATAGAAGTGTACGTTAGAATCTATGATAGAGTTAATAACTGATTAAGTTGTTTGATCAATTTAGAATTACTGAATTGTGGTCCATTTGGTGATCAACTTAACCTCTATTAAATATCTATCTCTTATCTCCAATTCATCAAGGGTAAGGGATCCAATGAGTAAGTGACATGTGGAGCAAAATTCATAGGAATAATCAAATTGTATATAAAAAACATTCCTAAAATAGAAAGACAAATAATTCATTGAGACGTCCCAATATGAAATAGACAAACAATTCATTGGGACGGAGGGGATATAATCTTATATTTCATTAACCACTCTACATAAATTTTATCTAGTTGTAACTTTTGTTAGATTTGAAAAAGTTTATTCTTATTATTGATTGATTTGTGATTTGTTTTTCTTACATCATAACAACACTATATTTATAGTGCGAATCTAAACACAATTATAATCTCTTCCAATATGGGTAAGATATATAAATTATTCTATCCTATTGATATTATTCCGATTACGGTATATTGTTATACCGTAATATGGCTAACAACTCTATCTTTGATGGAAAGATTAGTATAAATATAAAGTTACTAAAATCATCTTCTCTATTCATCTATACATCATCTAAATGTAAGAGGAAATAGTTTAGATCCGACAATATAGTTAAGAGGGTAGCTGTTCAGGAATCTAATAAGTAATGGCGGGAGGTTATTTGACTTATTTCTAGATCTTAATATTTTACTTACGCTTTTGAGTTTATCGTCAGGTTCATTTACTAATTAGAACATGATAAATTCATATAAAGAACTTACATTTGGTATCAGAACTTCGGTTTATATCTCTGCCTTGTTTGTCTGTTTCGTGTCTGATTCATCTTAATTTCTTAAGTTTCCGTTATCCATAATTGTGTGTCTCTGCTGTTTAATGGGCGTCTAATATCTGAAAATTTATTGTATTTTCTTAACTTCTGG
Organism: Agrostemma githago; assembly: GCA_958450325.1. Taxonomy (NCBI): domain Eukaryota; kingdom Viridiplantae; phylum Streptophyta; class Magnoliopsida; order Caryophyllales; family Caryophyllaceae; genus Agrostemma; species Agrostemma githago. The sequence goes on from OY288240.1 coordinate 4,807,565, forward strand.
GCCTGTTTCGTTGAATTGACTGAGGTTAGGGATGAAGTAAGATTTTTTATTCGGTTCACTTGTTCTTCCGTCCTTCAGTCACGTGTAACTCGCCTGAAATAATGGTTTTTCTTTTGCCTCATGGTGTCATACAGAATTTTGGAGCATTTATTTATTTCTTTGACATAAACTGGCTACTCCATGTGCTGTCCTTGTTCCTTTTGAACTTTTTGTTTTTATTACTCCTTTCGTTTCATTGATTTTTCCCCCCTTAAAAGTGACACATTTTTTTAAGAAAAACAATAAAATAATTATAGAAAAAAAGGAAAATGAAAGAAATCAAAGAAATGGTTGAAAAAGAAAATGTGGAAGATATCAATTAAACAGAGAGGAAGTATATTTTTGTTGTCTCACGCAGGAGTTTATATGGGTCGTATGTATGACGTATGGCATGTTGATGTCTTGGTCCAATGGTGAAGACTATGTGCTTTGAGACAGTAGGTCTCAAGTTCGAATCTCCCTCCCTATATATTGTAATGCGACTAAGTGCGTTCTTCGTTGAACCAAAAAAAGAAGTTGTTTTTGCTCTTCTCACATGTCATATTATGACATAGTTTTTGCTCTTCTCACATGTCATATTATTAGTTGTAGTTATACTGTACATATATATTATTTCTCATGACATTCGCCTATTTTGTTGAGTCCAAATAATAAGTTACGTTTTGGGTCATATGAATATTAAGGTTCACATGATAAATTCAGTACTATTATTATGTCGGTTTTGAGCTGTCTATATACCTTAAGTTAAAATATATAGATTAATAAACTAATGTTGAGTAATTCGTAAATTTTATTGGTTAGGCAGTAGCCACAACATCTCTAATTGTTTGAAATTTCGTTTTGGAATCGCATGTAGTAACTAAACATTAATTGTAATCAATCGTACGTAATATAATAAAATATACCCACAGGAAATTTGCAAGTTTTATGTCACTGGATTCATATGAGCATGATTTTACTGCAGTTAGGATGAATGGATGTTGATTATTCTATAAGGAAAGACGAACCACCTAGGATAACAGACGCTAGTGAACCTGAAGAGGTAGATCTTTATGAAAAGTGGGAGAGATCTAACCGTCTCTGCATTATGTTCATGAAGACCAGATTATGTGCTAGTATTCGTGGTTCAATTGAAAAGTATGATAAAGTTAAAGACCTAATTAAGTTCATCGATGAATCTCTTGCCAGTACCTTAATTATGCAATTTTCATCCTAAAGTTCACTCAAACTAAAGGCGTGCGTGAATATATCATGCGCATGAGAGACATTGCGGCTCAACTTAAAGGCTTGTGGAGGTTACTATGTCCACTTCATTTTATGCACGCTTCCTTCATAATATGCCCCATTTAAGATATCCTACAACACACATAAGGATAAATGGTCTATTAATAAGCTTATGACCATGTGTGTTCAGGAGGAGGGTAGATTGCTACTGGAAGAAGGTGAAAAGGTGAAGTTTACTACATCTCAAAAGAAGGGTGATGATCGCACTAAAGATAAAGAAAGGGGGAAGGTTCCAGCTCAGTCAGTCAAAAAAAGAAGTTTTCGTGTTTCTTCTGTAAAAAGAAGGGACACATGAAGAAAGATTGCCCTAAATTCAAAGTCTGACTGAAAAAGAAAGCTAATTTTCTAGCACATGTATATTATGAATTTAATATGGTTTTGAATCATAATACATGGTGGATTGACAAACCTAAGGAAACCGGTGGACAGTGAAGCCTCTATCTATTCAGGAAATCGGATAGGATCACATGTGGAAGCCATCGGGACATGCATGCACTTTAATTCTTAGTAGTGGTTTTAATTTGGTTTTGCAAGAGACATTTTATGTTCCTAAATTTGCTAGGAATTTGATGTCTATTTCTAGACTTGTAACCTATGGATTTTAATATTTTTAAGAATTCTGAAATAATTGGTTGCTGTATTTTGTCTGAAAATTTATATCGTCTGAGTTTGCAAAATGATACCACTGAAAGTACTATGCATGTCAATACTGGTTTAAAAAGATGTATTATGAATGAGAATTCTTCTATGTTAGTTGTGGCACCGGAGATTGAATTGGGACACATCTCCATTCAGAGGGTTAAGAGATTGGTGAAAGAAGGGGTACTTAGTACATTAGACTTCACCGATTTCGAGAATTGTATTAGTTGCAAAAGCAAACTAATACTCATAAAACTGGTGCTAAGAGGAGTTCTGAGTTATTAGAAATCATACACACGGATATTTGTTGTCCAGACATGAACGCTAATGATCCAAAATACTTTATCACCTTCATTGATGATTATTCGCGATATATGAATCTCTACTCACTTCGTTCCAAAGACGAAACTTTAGATGCCTTGAAGTAGAGAACCAATGTGATAAGCGTATTAAAATCGTAAGATCAGATCGGGGTGGTGAGTACTATGGTAGATACACCGAGAAGGGACAAGCACATGGTTCATTTGCTAAATTTCTTCAAGAGCATGGGATTGTTGCCCAATACACCATGTCAATCGGACATTAATTAACATGGTGCGAAGTATGCAAAGTAATGTTAATCTTCCATCATTTTTGTGGGTTGATGCTCTCAAAACGACAGCATATATATCACAAAATAATATCGTTGGGAGGGAGGGAGGAGAACTTGTTTTAACAAACGCGCTCATGGAATAGCCACTACAGCGCGGAAAAACGGCTAGAACTTGTTTTACTGCTGCCAAAAAAAAAGAATCCCAGCAAACGATAATGTCGAATTTCCAAACATATATATGGATTATATTCAACACAAAATAATACTGGAGTACCGTTTTTACATCAAAGATCTAAGAGGCTAAGATTCCTAAACATCACTACTCAATATCTATACAAACGATTCCTAATCTTGGAAAAATCGTACGTTACACAATTCAATTTGAGCCGTTTGGAAGGTTCTACTACTGGACCATGTTTTATTTTGTCCTGATTTATCTGTCACGTGTATGGCGACACTTCAGAAGGTACCTTTTCCGATTTCATGCGTAAACAAAAATTATACGTCGCCTTTTCTCGATTATATAATTTTTGTCGAATGTTTGTTTTTCATGTATCGCCCTAAAATGTTCTTTGTTGTTACTCAAATTTTGTGTGACTATTTCATATGACCTTATTGCCACTTCATGCAATTTTCGACCATTTCTATTTTCGGACCTTCGAAATCTCCAAAAATCAAAGTATCTCTAAAATGTTTGATGACCCTCGTGATACGCCTAGACATTTTATTTGGTGAGAATTTTGTTCGACGCAAATATGAACTAATTTTATTCCGGGACCCAGCTTGCCGAAATATGAACTAATTGACCTTTTTCAACTATTCTCTAAAATGGTGAAAGTTGTTCAAAAGATGTGTATTTTTTTTTGACGAAAAATTATCGATAAGAATGGAACGAGACCCGATGTATCTCGAATAATTCATCTCTATCTCTACACCTCTGATTTCTAACTCTCTGATCACAAAAATCCAAACACAATGGACCTCAATTCATTACCATACGATCTACTATCCCAAATCCTAATTAGGGTTCCTCCCAAATCACTACTCCAATTCAGATCCGTCTGCAAATCATGGTACTCTCTAATTTCCTCTTCCAATTTCATTTCATCACATTTGAATCACACCCATGTTAATAAAAAACCTAAAATCCTCTTCCGACGCATGATCATCTCCCAATTGAATGAATTATACACCTTACACAATGATGATCAGAATTTCAATTCAATTGAAACCCTTGATTTCCCTTTCAAAAGTAGAAATAATTGCTTTGTAATCGTTGGTTGTGTTAATGGGGTCGTTTGTTTATGGGATTATCAATCTGGGATTGTTTTATTATGGAACCCTAGTATTAGAAAATGCTACATTGTTCCTGAGAATTCTGCTGACCTTTTCGGGTCTAATTATCCGCCGTGTCGTGTTTTTGGGTTTGGGTTTGATACTGTGACGAATGATTATAAAGTTGTTGTCAGGAGGTTCGATATTATCGATCAAGGTGATAATTACCACGGTGAAACGGGTGAAACTAGGGTTTTTTCACTGAGGGAAAAAAGTTGGAAGAAAACCGGTTTTTTACCCTGTTGGACTACTCAATCTCGTCCTAGGACTGTAAAGGGTGTCATTCATAGGCTGACAGGAGCAAACGTTTCGTTTCTTTGGAAATTGAAGCTTATATCTTTCGATCTGAGTGCTGAGACGTGTTCCGAGTTTGCCTGTCCTGAGGGTGTAACTACTCTCTCACCCTCGAGTGAAGCAGAGTTGTCGGTTTTCCGTGACTCGCTTGCGTTAATTCATACCAAAAATGACAGGAAATGTGACATTTGGGTGTTAAGGGAAGATGATGTTGGTGTCAAGTCATGGATCAAATCGTTTGCGTTAGACCTTGCTGCGTCAATGTTTCAGCAGTTTGTAGTCGGGTTTACTAGGAGTGGGCTAGTAGTGACGGTGGGTCGACCTGGTGCAGTTGTCGAGCCAATTGTAGAGCACCCTGTGATTGTGAATGTCGAGTTATCTAATCCCGAGTATCATTGGCATGTCGAGGTTTGTGAAGAGAGTTTGGTTTTGCTTCGAGAAGGGGTTGCTGTTGATGTTGCCGTTGCTGTTTTGAGTCGGAAGTTCAGCAATGATAAAAGGGTTAATGCTGTCGAAGCTCCACCGCTGATCTTCCTTGATTAGTGAGTTTCTAGGTTTGTGGTCGATGTTTAGGGCATAAGGCTCAGGGCTTATGTAAATAACCTGTTAGAACGAAGTTATGTAAAACGGTAATAAGAGATTAATCAAAGCTTGTTAATCTGATGCAAGAAAGCCATAGAATTTCTTACATATGTTTGAATTACATGAACAGAAATACTGAGTCTGAAACATTTCAGAAAACTTACATCCAAATATGAATTACATCAACAACATCAAGGCCGAATCCGAGCATTTTGATTTCCACCAGTGACGCGCCTGCAAGGATCCCTGGCAAACGACAATGTCGAATTTCCAAACATATATATGGATTATATTCAACGCAAAATAATACTGGAGTACCGTTTTTACATCAAAGATCTAAGAGGCTAAGATTCCTAATCATCCCTACTCAATATCTATACAAACGATCCCGATATTACAAGCCGAAAATGATCACATATACATATCATGACGGCTATGTTGACATGAAGAAGCAAGCTACGGTTGAATAAAGTTGCTCCTCTTCGAAAGGTTTAGACACGTATCCATCCATCCCACACTTTATGCACTCCTCGTTTGTGGCTTGAATCACATCGGCCGTCATTGCCAATATCGGTGTGTGACAGGAAATCGCAGGTCTCTCTATTGATACGTCGAGTTTCTTGGTAAGCTCAGTTTCTTTGAGTCGGATTTGTCGCGTCGCTTCAAACCTATAAAGCAAGTAACCAAAGACCGGGGGCATAAGCAACATACATCAATCACGAACCCATGTACCCGCTAAGGTGTTAATCTAATCAAGATCAAATTTCTTGCAAGACCAGGGCCGAGTTAAGCTCAAGCTCGGCTCAAACTTGGGTTTGATCTCAGAAGATTAGATTATGAGCTCGATGTTTTCAGGATTGGGTGAGCTCGAGATCAGCCCGAGAGGATCAAAGGTATGAAGGCTTACCACTGTACAGAAATGCTATTTTCAGATACGGGGAAATCCGTGATGAAAATGCAATGTAAAATGGACGAAGTATGACTTATGGAAAAGGCGAAGTTATTACCCATCCATTTCCGGCATTTGAAGATCCATGAAACAAGCATCGAACCCATGGGGAGGGTTAAGCTTCTCCACCGCAGCCTTTCCACTATCTACACAAGTAACGACGGCCCCATATTTCCTCAGAGCCCCTTCCGCCACCTTGCGATTAACTGCATTATCATCTACCACCAATATTTGTTTCCCACTGAGCAAATTGCCTACACTCGCGGGTTTAGCTCTAGCTCTGCATGACTGCCTTTTCCTCCCATTCGAAAACAACTCATGGAAACATCCGGTCAACATGTTCAATCTGAGAGGCTTCGTCAATATGTCGTCTACCAAATGCAATGACTTTAACTCGCTTCGCTCTGAAGAACTGATGGAAGTAGCTACGAGGAAAATTTTGGGTATTCTATCGTTACAGGTGGTTGACGTTGCATCTTTGAGAAGACGACGTATATCAGCAACGCTATCCTTTTCCCAAACCTCTTTGTCGATGAGTACCATAGCAAGTGGTGCCAATGCACTGAATTGATAAACACCAATGTACAATACATTAGCAAGGTCCACAAAACGTATTACTCCCTCCATCCCACTTTTGTCGTCCCCATTGATGAGAATATGAAGCTTATTTAACTAGGTTTAAGAGCTAAATTTACCTGATGTTTAACATGGTAGAAATATACGAGCATGCGGACGAAAGATTGGAAGCGACATCAACTAATATTCCCAATCGCTGAAGATGATACCGTGTGATTTGAGCTCGAATACTTCTTTTATCGACAACAAGAGCTTTCAACCCCTTCAACTCCAAAACAGATGTTTCATATGCTGGCCATTTTGGGTCCAGAGAACCCGACTCTCCTCTCATAAGACTAGCCGTGAAGGAAAAGGTACTGCCAACACCGCGTTCACTAACAAAACCGATTTCTCCTCCCATAAGATCAACTAAACATTTGCTGATGCTCAACCCTATTCCCGTGCCTCCATAATGCCGTGAAGTGGAGCTATCGGCCTGCATAAACGGTGTGAAAATACGGCTTTGTGCTTCTTGAGGAATTCCCTCCCCTGTGTCCTCCACTGTCACTAACAATTTGATAAGTTCAGTCGACTCGGAAGAAGAATAAGTGGAGCCCAAGTGTTTGAAATTAGCCCAACTCTTCCGTCTGTCAACAATGGCGAAGCCACTCAATGTGTTTCTTTCTGCTCCGGGATTCGATTCAGTCGAGCCTTGCTGTCGTAGCACTTCATCCATGATATCAGGTGCAGCGTTCACTTCGTTTGCCAAATGTATAGACACAAAAATGTGTCCCTTATCATTTGTAAACTGTAGGTAGAAAATAACGCAATGATCAAGGAATTTCAGAGAGATTATGAGAAAATAACGCAACCCACAAACAAACCTTCAACGAATTCCCAACTAGATTTGTAATTATCTGCCGAAAGCGCCCAGGATCTCCTACAACAATTTCCGGTACTTCTTTGGATACATAAACGGCCAACTGCAGCACATCGAAGCAAAAAAAAAAAACGATGTCAGGCCTTTTTTTATTTACTGTAGCAACTAGAAGTAATTGCAGTCGTAGATACAGCTAAGTAAACTTACTTCTATTTCTTTTTCGTGAGACTTCAAAGAGAATAAAGAGACGATGTTGTCAAGAATAGCCCGAATATCAAAAGGAACGGCTTCAAGTTCCAGCCTGCCTGATTCTATCTTTGCCTGATCAAGGACCTCGTTAATAATCGAGATAAGGTCCCTCCCACTTGCATGAGCCGTCTGCGCATAATCAAGCTGATCGTCATCCAAATTAGTATCCATCAGCATTTGTAACATTCCTGCAATGTAAATAGATATCCAAATTTGGCTTTTATGATGTAAAAATGAAGTAACAAACATACACATACAAAAAACATTGTCATCGACATGCCAAACAGGTCATTGGATCGGAGATTTTCCAAACTACTTTCACGGTCTACAAGACAAACACTTTGACCACGTCTACAAGTAAATAGTCCTCCTTACCTAATACACCGTTCATCGGAGTTCTAATTTCATGGGAGACAGTAGCAAGAAACTGCACAAATGCAAACGCAGAAGATATCATCAACTGTAAATTTTAGTTAAGAGAACTTGAACTCGATCAATGTATGTGCATGTATGGAGGTAAAATCAATGCAAGTGCTCGAATTGAGAAATTCACCTGAGACTTGGCAACATCTGCGGCTTCTGCACGGGCCTTAAGTACTCTCATTATTCGGCAGTCTTCCTCTACTGTGATTATCCGATTAATTGCTGAAAGCAGAATATAATACACGAGTATGGTGATTGTCACAACTATACCGCTTGAAGTGATAGCCATCCAAGGATAAGAAGGTCGGTGCTTGAACCTGCAACAAAAATCGACTGCTCTAAAGCCCAAGGACAGCATTATAACATTGATGACCTTTCCTACTTAAAATCCGATAAAAAATATTCGACGCAAGAGTGAGCCAGATATATATTCTGCTGTACTTGGCTATTTCACGAAAAACTTACCTGCAATGCATCTCATGCTTCCGGTATGGATCCCCAAAGTCCAGACCACAGACATGCAAATGTCCTGTATCTACAACATCTGTCCCATACATATTAATTGGGGCTGACATATTTGTTGTATCATATACATTCACAACAACGGTTTCTTTGCTGGCAAGTTGTTGAAGAATCTTCTCCACTAGGGATCGAACGTCATACGATGCACCAAGATACCTAGAAAAGCAGAATATCATCCTATAAGATTAAGTTCAGTTAAGTGTAGACCCAGCTCAACAACCAAAATGAAGATTCGAGCTTGACCTGTCCCGAATGTTTATTTCCGCATAAAAATCTTATCCATAAATAACAAGACAATAACACCTACAAAATGAATGGAATCCCGAATGATCCGGCCCAACCCTATTTGACTCTAACTTTTAAAAATCGGAAAAATTACCCAACCTGACTAGAACCCGACAGGGTTGACCACCTTTTTTCAGGTCTAGTTAAGTGAAAAGTAGTGCACGGAGTCCATGAAGATAAGTAGTATGGAATTACCCAACAGTGGCCAATATTCGTTGCTCAGGAGTGGCCTCGGGTGGAAGTCCAATACCATAGATAGCAAATGTAAGCACCACTCCAAGGTGGTTTGACTTAAGCAGCTTAAAGGGAGAAGTCAAAACTCCCTTTCCCGTCGCCCTAGCTCTTAAAATGTTGTCCCGATCCTCCTACAATATTAAAGTAGGCTATAATATTTATACTTAGTACTATATTTATAACAATAATTGAGCTTTACAACCATAGATATACACATAACTACATAAGACATATAGTTTCTTTTATGAATGAATATATATATATTATAGTACTCCGTATATAGTAATAAAAACCCCATGGCATGAAAAATTATCGTAACAAGAATATGCTATTATTATCAGATAGGAAAACCAATATTAAGGCATGTGCATAATCCGTATATTAGATTTTTTCTTCCGTAAAAAAAAAGTGAGTTTTTTTTGGTGAATGTAGATGTATTATTATCTCATAATTTTTAGTATTATTTTAACACTTGTTCAAGGTAAATAATAAAACTTTGACCAAAAAATAAAATAAAGAAGATTATTTTGGGATGAAATTCAAAACTAAATCAATTGAAGAAAAGATAGGGGATACCTTTCCAGACATCATATCAATGGAAACAATATGAGCTACAGTCCTTTGACAGAATATAACAGGTGCATATTCATCGCGTGTGGGTGCAGGGTCCAAGTTTGCTGGATCGAAATCTTGCACGAGGGTCTGATCCCCGTGTTCCATATTCTTTATGGTCCACCCTTGTTGCTTTTCAAATCGTTCCCTCTCGTGATGAGTAACTTTCAATGCATATGCAACCCCACTCGTGAGCGGCCTCTCAAACGACGTTCTCTCTGTATAATCTCCAAATGTTTTCTGAAAAATACACTAACCCCCATTAGACATTCGCCAACGTGTTCCATCATAAACTACGATCAATTTGTACAAATTTTTATAATAGACATCATCGATGGATTACCTGATCCATGACAGAGGGATGTTTTCCATGGTGAAAGGTAGAGACTAAAATCGCCAAGGAATGAACATGATTCAAGCTCACATTGAACTGATCTTGTAGCATTCTGGCTCGCTCCTCGCACATATTGGACAGTGTTTCCTTTCTTTTGAATATAGTGTCTTGATACACAATATTAAACAGCCATGCTGCGAAAATCATCAAAGCTACAAAAGAAATGTTCAGTAACTTCTTCTGCAATTTTGTCGTACTTTTAGCAGGAGTTTGAGCTGGCAACGGAAGCTTGTGCTGTATAAGGAACTGTCGTGACTCGGGTAACTCGTGCTTGTTCCATACTCTAAATCGGATGCATAAGACACGTGAACATAGGATTATCATCCCTAAATATACCCACCAGCAATTCTTCAGTAGCCAAAAACAACTAGATTTGCAGGTATCTTGTGCATCATGACTCAGTGTTCTTAACCATCCCAAATTTCCCTGAGCAGAAGACACGGAAAGAGGTTATATTCTACGAGTATAAAACATGCGACATGTTCGCATTATCATTTGAACGATAAGTACTGGTATTGCAACTCGGGTTAAGGGCATTCAAAAACAAGGACACGGTGAAACTTGAAACACATTACATATCAAGGTAATCTATCTCCGGCAAGAGAGAAACAGAAACCTGAAGTCAATATTAATCAACCCATGCCTTGTTACAACTGATGCAGATTCCACCATTGATTTGGTTTCAACTTGTGAACCATCCAGCACAACCAAGGCTGTCTCATCTCAACAATTTGTGGGGCCAAGGCAAGTTAAGAAAATCTCTTCGTACAAATTAGAGGGAAACATCCACCCTCTATTACCTCTCCCCTTCCCTCCCACTCCGGAGGCTCCCGTTCCTTTCCCTCCTCATTTTGTGTTTAAAAATAACCTTTCCCTCTATGTTACTCTGACACTTTACTCGGGTGTCGACACCGACAGGACACTTCAATACTAAGTATTTTTTGCCCAAAATAGCCGTGCCCAACACCACGACACATCATAGAAGAGTCCGAGTAACACAATTTTCCCTTTCCCTCGTCTAAGGGGTTGTTTGGATTGGGGCATTTGGAGAGAAAAGGGAATGGAGCACGGCATTCAGAATCCCTTGTTTGGATGACAAATAAGGGTAGAGGGAAATGAAGGGGAGGGATTGGGAGGATTCATTTTCTCTCCTTTGAGGCACATCAAAATGCTTCCTCCATGTATCCGAACCCCATTCCTCTTCCCTCCTATCGCCTTTCCCTCTCGTTCCCTACTATTTTGATATCCAAATAAGCCCTAGGCGTATTCTCGCCTTCCAAATTTTGCATATTAATGGATCAAATATTCACCTTTTTAAATTCATAACACCCACATGTTCAAGAACACTTACTACACATATCAACAACATCATAGCCTTAGTCCCAAAAGATCTGGGTCGGCTAACGTGAATCAATATTTCAGTATATAAAAGTCATGTCAAATCACAAAAAAAAAACACACACTTAATATAATATACTCAATTAATAAACATTAAAACAAGTGAATTCAAAGAGGATTGCATGCCAATTTGCAATAACTTGACAAAAATTAAAACATAAAAATAATAAGATTATAATAGGAGTACTAAACAAACAAATTATTACCTGATGAGAAAATGCATGAAACTGACTATTCTGACTGCAATTAAACTCCCTTAAAAACACAGACTTGTTTTCTTCTCCAACACCAGAAACTCCATAAAAAAACCAACTTAATCCAAGAATTACACCCACAAAAACAAGCAAAAAAGCATTGGCTTTCCACCTGCTTTCACCCATACAACCATGCATCTGCTGCTCCTTCACTTTCCTCACCTTATAATTTCCAGGAATTTTACCATTATTACAGTTACCATGGTAAGACATTTTTACCAACACCCTTTTACAGCTACTCAACAGAAGTCTTGATACTCTTACAAACACCATCCAAAACCCCAAAAAATCCAAACCCCAGATTACATGAGTAAAAAGGGGTGAAATTTCACAAACAAGATGAAATTACATTTTTTTTTCACTAGCACCCCTTTGTGATTACAAACACTATTCAAAAACCCAACTTTTTTTTCCAAAGTTTGAAGAAAAACCCAGATTACATGGATGAAATTTGGCCAAAAGAAGCTGAAAATATGAAATTACAGTACAGTAAAGAGCTGCAAGATCTGTACTTTATTAAACCAAACACACAGTAAACAAGAATAACAGTGGTAAAAAGTGAGAAAAAAGTGAGAAACCCCCATTTGCTGTAATGCAATTCTCTGATAAACCCATAGTGGGTAAAAAAAACAGTACAATTCAGTTTTTTTTACCCCCTTTTTCCTAACCTCTGACAATATAAATGCACATGAAAAAATAGGAATTAGGTAAGACCCAGTTCAGTTTTATGACAACAGAAATTAAGGCTTTATTATAACTAAAAAGAAAAATGAATTTTTATTTTATTTTTTAAAAAAAATGGATTAAGTATTTTTTTTTGGTGGAGAATATATGATGAACAGTTATGTGGGCACATTATTATCTCAATCATTCAAAGTGGGATGGAAATTGGATTATAGGGTTATAGCCTCAAGGTCTAAAAGATTTTAGAATCAAAAATCCCACCAAATTTAAATACGGTACTAAAATGATTTTATACGAAGTATTTTTTTTTCTAAAAGAAATTATTGTCTCATTTTATGAATACATGACAAGTATTTTAATAAAATGAGACCGAGGTGGTACTCCATACAAATTATGAAATTATTAGTAAAGTTTCTTTTATTTATTTATTTTGTTGAAATAGAACGGGATTAAACCCGAGTAGTACACTACAAAATTTAAAAACATGCTACAAAGGAAATAAAACAAGGTATCGCAAAAGATCAAATAACCGTGCTCGAGATAGCCTGGACTCTGGAGAACCCGAGTGGAGATCCCCTTTCCTATTTGATGTCTAATTATTTGCATCACTCTCTAATATTTGTTGCGTACGGAGTATTTTATTTGTGCAACAGTTAGTCTCACCTAAGACGATCTCACAATAAGGATAGTTTATTATTGTGAGACCTCTCACATAAGGATAGTTTATTATTTTATTAAGTTCCTGCTATGTGAGAAGTCTCGCGATAATCGTATCAGAATTTGTGTTTGTGCAAAGATAATGTATCGAAATATAATTGTAATAGGTATTACTCCGTATGTTTTATTTTTACAAATTCAAATAAATATTTATATTTGTTAATATTTGACATGTTTTAAAATTATAGTTTATGTTTTAAATTTAAAAATTAAAATATATATATATATATCTAATGTTTTAGAATTAAAATGAATATAATCGTTTTAACGAAAATCAACTTATAAAAAAAAAAGGGAAATGGGATGTTGGGAAGATGTTGAAGGATGTCAGCCCCGTGAGAATGTATGTCGGGGTTTATGCCTTTTTCCACTACAATTACAATTAATTACTCCCCACCCCGTATGTAATTAACTACTCCACTCCATATCACTAATCATCATTACGCAGCTACCATTAATATTGGTATTGTGAAGAATAATTCCGTAGGTAACATCATTGTTAATGTGCGTTTATGTGGACAAATGTTAGAAAAATCGTTATCAAAATGGGTAATGGAGAAGGAGTTTAAATTGAGTTATTTCGAGTTTGGTTTTTTTTTTTTTTTTTTTGAAATCCCAATTGGGAACTTATATTAAAATAGCATCAGATGAAACCAACAATTCAATGTTTTCCGGCCCCCTTTCCTCCCAAACTAGTCTATCAAAAGATCGAGATTGAAAATGAGCCAACTCATGAGCCACCCTATTACCTTGACGCGAGACATACGACCAAGATACAAAATCGAAATTACTACTAAACTGTAAAATCTCTTCAATAATAAGAAATAAATTGCTCCTTCCCTTCTGCCCACGATTCAGAATGTCGATCACAATTCACACCCTTACAATCGCTCTCGAACACAACCTGTGGTTTTGGATTACTCTATTTTGAAATTTTTGATGATGAGATTGGTTAATTGAAATTTAATTAAAACTAAGGGTTTTCTTTCTTTTACGGAGAGATCTCAAAACGTGGTTTTTTCGAATTGATTGTTACACTCGCTACAAGTCATTTGACCCAGGATCGAGTCGGAATTAGATATCGGTTTATAAAATTGATTGGATTATTTGACATCTTCGTTTGAAGATGAACTTAAGAATACGTTATTCACGATATAACAATAAGGGGACAAATAATATGATGGTATTAATGGAGTATTATTTTTATTTTTATTTTTATATACTCTGGAGTATAAAATAATGTTAATTAAAAGATGGATTATATTAGTAATTAATTATTAACCGTTAACAAGATCACTAAATCAATTGGGAGTAATTAAGTAGAAGTCATATTCAGATTATAAGTATGAGTTATTTAACTAATTCAACTAAAATTAGAATTATCCAAACACCTCCTAAACAAAACTATATATATACACATGAACATGTTTCTTGTTTAAAAAAAATCAACATAATACAGTGAGTATTAAGCTACTAGACCAAAACAAAAGATCTAAGTATGAAGTCGTCGTCGCTGGGCGTGGGCGTGGGCGTGGGCGTGATGAGAAAACCGAGCAAGAGTTTCCCTCCCTATGGAAGAACCAAGATGGTGCCGATGTTCAATTCTAGGTTTTCAAAACCAACTACATTTGGTGATGATGATGATGGAGGTCACGGTAGTACACATTTGAGGCAAAAATACTTGAGCACAGCGTACCCGCTTTCAATACCAGAGGAGGAACCCAAGGACCATGGTGACGGTGATGCCAAGGTGGTTGGTGGTCTCAAGTCGAAGAAACACAGCGGTGCATCTTTTGGGTCGATTTTTCGCAGGGTGTTGTCTTGCGGGACCAACATCCAAGCCAAACAGTAGACTACTTTTATTTAAATCTAGATTATACGTACTTATGATTAACTAAGTATTAGGTACTACTGTAGTAGTATTTATTTTCATCCATTATTTAGTTAATTCTTTATTTATTTTTACGGAATATATGCTTAATTTTCCTACTCCGGTCCAAGAAAATAAAAGAAAGAGGATTAGGATTAGGATTAGGATTAGAAAAGAGACGAAAACTGTATTGGGTAGAAATTAGCAAAAGAATAAATAATAATGCAGGAGTATATGACCCGTTTTAACGTTACAAATAAAGAAAGAGTGAGTGAATTATGTGAGGTTATTTCCGGCTTTCACCCCTCACTTCAGTCCCTTGTACGCTGCATTACCTCGATATGGATCTGGATCAGGATCAGGATCACATCCAAACCCAAATCAAAATCTGGCAATCAATACGAATCTAAAAACCTACTTTTAATCAAATCAGATCCGAATTCAAGCCGTTCAAAACTCAACTTAAATACCCGGACTTGATAGCAGCAGAAAACTCGAATACCACATCATTGATCATTCACACTCGGCGTATTCAAGAATAATACTCCTAGGATATGATATGATGAAGCATGCTTATGTTCCAAGTCAAGGAAAAAAAACTAGGGGATCTCGAGCTTCATGGTGAAATTAGAGGAACTGATAGGAACAGTAAATCGTTGAGTACCCAAAAAAAAAAATCACCAGTTATCGGGATTAAATTTTACTCGTATAAGAATGTAATGAAAGAATGATAAATCAAGTAATAATCAATGTGTGTTGTCTAAAAACTTATCTGAAAAAAGTATACCGGCTCTTCGTCATTGAGACCGTCTCATCACGTCACAATATTTCTGTCTGTACAAGTACCTGTACCACGACCATCAGCGCCACCAAACGAGACATTTTTCAAAGCTGCATCAATAAACGAGCTGAGGTCAACCAACTGAAAGTTGCATATGTCCATTTTTCAGCAGCATATTCACAAAAGGAGGAATACAATCACCCAAAGATTAACTGACCGATAATCTAACATGAATCTAAGTTCACAATAAACTCCACCATCCAAGGAAACGGGCAGCGATGCTGAAGGGTCGGAAACTCAGAAATAAATTTATAAACGGAAAAAGAAACAGCTATGAAGCTCTCAGAAAAGCTAGACAGTCAACACATTGACACAACATGGCACCTCGACACTTTGTTTTAAACCAAATACACTCCATACCTTAGCTGAGAACCCGACTCTGTCAAGCTGATTCCACCACCTGCGCGAGCGGCCGAGCTAATGATTTGATCCCCACACTTTACCCCTGAGGTGACGTCTGCAAAAAAATGGGTGACTGATTCAACCACCTTATTCTTCCTTTGGCCTCTTCAACCACTCCAGCGAATAATCTTTTTTCTCCAGCAAAATTAGCTACACCACCCTACATGCACTAAACTCATCTCATCCGGCAGCGGCATATTGCTGCTTCATAGTTGTTCATACATCTCCATGCTGGTGTAAAATGTGGGCATAATGCTTCACGGGTGAAACTCTTGCGATAAGAATGAGATTAGTATGAGTTTGATCCAAGCACCACACTAAACATCCTTCTTCTAAGGAAAGACATTGTGTTTCTGACATGTTCCTCGCCCTGCCATGTTAAAAGACCAACACCACCAGCTTAGTCTCATATTTTTCAAAACTACTCCTTCCATCCCAACATTATTCCCATATCGACTAATGTTTAGATATAAAAAATAATAGGGAAATATCATTAAGACCTTTGACTAATAAGTTCGCACATAAAATTCCGTTAGTGGAAATAGGAAGCTTTTTTAACTAGGGGTAAAATGGGTAGCTCGAATTTTTTACGAGACAAGCAATTTGGAATGGACAGGTATGGAAAATGGGAGTGGGACAATAGAACTCACCTTGTTTGGATAATGAAGCAGCAAAAGAGCTGCAATGGCCAAAAACTGCCAACTGATTCACCATCAGGTGACTGAATTCCGTAAAATAAATCATAAACCGAAATCCTAACTGGGTGAAATATGCTGCAAGTCTCTAACGCTATCAACGAGCTGATCTTTGGAAGATTTATCAGCTTTTGACATTTCGTTGGTTAACAACATGTGGGTTAGCCGACTGATACTGTATTTCTTAGACTGAATGATTTCAAAAAGCTTCACACATTGTTCAACTTCCCCTTCCTTCAACAACCTATCGATCAAAATACTCCGCACAACTACATCAGCATTCATGTTTTTCTCAAGAACATTCATAAACAGTTCCAGAGCATCATCTTCCCGACCTGACTTTATTAAAGTACATACTACCAACCCATATGTAGATAACGGAAGCTCAAGTTGTCGACTTTCCAATGTTTTCAACATTTCTAGGGCAGATTCAACTCTTAAATTACTACAGTGACTAATCAACAATGCATTATAAATATCAACATCAGGAGAAAGCATTTGATCTTCTTCCATGCTTTTAACCAACTGTTCCGCCTCGTAGTACTTCCCTTCTCTGCATAGACCGGTTACTAAAGTACTATAAGTGGTGACAGTCGGTTCAACACCGATTTCTAAGAGTCTGACCAACAATTGGCCTATGGCATCGTCAGCGACTTTTTCAAGCGATGACTGATATTCTTTGTTCAAGCCTTTTAGTAGAATACTGAAAGTCCGGTAATCTGGTTCGCACCCAAATTGGAACATCTTCTTAAGAACTGAAAATGCATGATCTAACCTACCAACTGTCACAAACCCGTCAATGAGAAAGTTAAAAGTTAGCACATCAGGAGATAAACCTTTCTTTTGCATTACTTCAAATAGAGTTTCAGCGGAGTCGACCTTTCCTTCTTGACATAGCCCATGGATGAGTACACTGTAAGTATACACATTAGGCTGGCAATTGTTCTTTTCCATCTCACGGAAAATTTTAAATGCAAGGTCGGTTCCATCGCTTTTACAAAGACCGTCAAGTAAAGAAGTGTACGTGATAACATTTGGCAGCACTCCTCTCTCAGACATCTTACTACACATATTCTTCACATCATTGAACTTATTTGCTTTAGATAAAGCACTTACAATCGCATTATATGCTTCGATAGTAGGAGAACAACCACATTCCTCCATTCCATCAAGTAAAAATATCCCTTCATCAATGTTACCGGCTTTGCAATAACCATCGATTAAAGCGGTAAAGCAGAATTGATTCGGCTGCAAACCAAATTCAGTCATCTTGAGAAAAAAGGAACGAGCCAGCTCTAACTTGCCTCCTTTGCAAAGGCCGGATATCATTTCAGAAAAAGTATAGGTGTCTGGAACACAACCGAATTTTCCCATAACATCGAACAAATTCATAGCATTGTCGATACTTTTCTTCCTCATATAGCCATGAATGAGTATGTTAAAGGTAATCACAGTAGGAGATAAACCAGCTCGAATCATATTATCGGTAAGTAACACAGCATCATCCAAAAACCCTCTTGAGCACAACCCTTGAATCATCTCGTTATAAGTACGAGAGCTACGAGGGTAGTCATGAGCCTCCATCCAGTCAAAAATTCTTAAAGCTTGATCAAACATTCCACTCTCAAACAACACAGGAATCAATGCATTAAATGTGACGATATTAGGAATAACACGTTCTTTCACCAGTCTGTTGTACAGTCCAATAGAAACCTTCAGAATACCAGCACGCCACGAGCCGGTAATTAGGGCAGTATAAGTATGTACATTAGGATGACAACCTTTTCTCCACATAGCCCTTAAAAGTCTAAAAGCACCCTCGACTCGACCATCCTCACACAATTTCAAAATTAGACTAGTAAATGTATGAACGGTGGGTTCGATCCTTCTTTGTAACATGTCCCTAAGCATGCCCAAAGCTTCATCAACCCTACCAGCATTGCAAAGCCCATTGATCAAAGTACTATACGTCACAGAATTCGGCTTGCACCTATCCTCCAACATTCTATTAAACAACTTAAAGGCACTCCCTACATCATGGTTCCTACAATGACCAAGAATCAAAGAAGTATACGTAAAATCATCCGGCCTCAAACCAAACTGATAAATCTTCCCTAACGCCACCTCAGCACTCCGAACTCTCGCTTTCTTACTCAACATGTTAATCATAGTATTCAACGTCAATAAATTCAACCCGACCTCACTCGACACCATCTCCATATACAGATTGCAAGCATCCCCCACCATATCAAACTTACTCAACGCGATCAACATCGTATTCCCACTGTACAAACTAACTCTAAGACCCTTCCTACCACCATCACTCAAATAATCCAGAACCCTAATAAGCTCATCCCTCTTCCTACAAGCTTTAACAATCAAAATCCTAACATGATCGGCGTCCTCGAACCGAGAATCAGACACTAGCCTATTCAACATGGCAACATAACACTTAAAATCATGCTCATAAGATTTGTTCATCCTAGACACCCAATAAAAAAATTCCAACACAGACCCAGTATCCTTATGAACATTAATAACATTTTCCACAACAAAAGGTGTCAACTTTGGGCATAAACCAATCAATTCAGAGCTCCTTTTCCAATCAAACTGATTGCAAACAATATCACAAACCCTTTCAACAACAACACTAACATTGCTATTACTATTACTATTACAATCAAAAGGGGGGGAAAGGTGGGGCTTTGATGAGAAATTAAGGAAACGGAAAGAACCCAATACAGAAAAGAGATTAGGAAGATGAAATAGAGAAGGGTTTTTGAAATGAGTTACCATGTTTGAGATGCGGCGGAAAATGGTGGAGTGATTGTCAACCCATTAAACCCATTAAATCAAAGCGAATTTCAATGGGGATTTATAAGAGGGGAAGGAGATCGAGGGATTGAAGAAGACGTGGGCATTGGAGAACCAGAGAGGGGATGGCGTAGGGAATGTGGGGAGTGAAGAAGAAAGGTGGTTGGAATTGAGAGAGATGGAGAACCAACAAACAATGGAGATGGAGAGGGTTCTATTACTTCTATACATGTTCATCTAACACTTTTGGGTACTCGTTGCATCATGGGGGAGGGGACTAAACGGGTCGAATTCAAGTCGGGTTATACAGTTGTGTCTTAAGACTAAGACTACCATCAAGATAACAATGTTCACTCGATATTATTTTGATTTAGGGTATAACGGGATTCATAAAAAAAATGTTAGAAGAGGTCGTATGTGGTATATTGGAGAGAAGCTTATTGAAATAAGGCGGTCACGTACCGAGCTGAAGTGCTGAACCACTGTCGGATCAGGCTCGGGGATTGGGGGGTCGTGCACGACAATGCTAACAATGGGTTGGACCGGACAAAGCTGAGCTATTGCATCGAGCGTCCAAACAAAACTATGTTTATCTCTCTTTCATGGGTTTGAATGTCTTAGACCAAATGGAAAGCTAACGTTGACTCCTTAACAACAAGACTCCTAAGTCAAGACATGGATAGTTTTATTTTTTCGCCTGACTTGTCACATGGTCCGGCGCCCTCACTTGACTTGACCCAAGTCACAAATTGGGTTGGGATGATCATATAACAAGCCAGATGGGGGCAATAAATAAAGCAATAGATGGTTTACATGGTTCGAGTTAGACAAGACTGAGCTAGCCGGACACATTAAGTACCACCTCTAGTTAAACACATGAGTTGGTAGGGGATGAAATGAGTCCATCACCCACCAAAACTTGTGCTCCAACAAACTCCACCACACCCCCAACTCAAGTCCACAATTGCACAATAGAAACTTGATCAAAAAGTCCACAAACAAACATACAAGTACACAAGGATGGCATCAACCTTAACCATGGCCTTTTCTTCCACAATAACCTCTCTAAAATCACTACCTTCAATTGAATCATCAATCACAACAAAACCCTCTCTTTCTTCTTCTTCTCCTTCAACTCTTCACTTCACCACTTACCAAAACCTCTCAAATAGTAATAGAATTATTAGTAATGATGTTTTTAAAACTAGAGTGTCATTTCTTACTTCATTTTTGTCCAACAAAAGTAAAGATGCTAAAGCTGTCAAGGAGGAGCTTCTTGAGGCAATTCAACCACTTGACAGAGGTGCTGATGCCACTCCTGATGACCAACAAATCATTGATCAGGTTCGATCTAGTTCATATGAGACGGTTTTACACTATGCTTGCTCATTTTACAAGTGATAGTACATTACTACTACGGAGTAGTAAGTAGTGAGTAACTAAGAAGTGGATAAAAGGACCAAGTGATCTTATATACAAGTAGTAAAAAGAAAAAGTAATGTAAGTTTTTTTACCACGTCACTAAATTGGGTCTTACTGTGTGGAAGAGTACGTCTTAGTGTAATGGTTAAAAATAATGAAACCGTTTTACTCAATCAACTTAAGTTCAATTCACTTTATTTTAACTCAATCATATTGAATTCAGCTCGATTCAGTCACCTGGTTTCAGTTATAGTGCACATTGCATACGAGCTTAATTTCAGGTTACTTCAATTCACTTCGCCACAACTCTATGGAGTATTACAGTTGATTTCAGCCTCATTCAATCTAGTCATGTTCACCTGGTTCCATACTTTGACTCTTCTAATTACCTCTGTATTCATGTCCGACCCTTGGACTATTCATTTTAGACCAAATAAAACATGAAGAATTTTCATAAAATTAGCCGCATTTGGACACGTACCATGTCACACTTGTAAACGATTTCGAGCAACATGTATGTGTTTCAGCACACGGCCTTATTGGTAGTAATTGGACAACTCTGTTTAATCTATGAATTATTTGATTTTAATTGTAAGGACCGTACCCTAGAACAAGTGCTCCAAAACACCCTTTATTCATGTTGGTTAATATGTTTTCTTGGGTGAATTAGCTTGCTAGTTGCTACTCCTACTTGGTAATGAAAATGTAATACTCTGTATGTGTGTGTTAAATTGTTCACGCAAGAGACGGTCTCTCAATAAAGTTTATGATAGAGATAGGCATTTCACATAATGAGGTGATTATTAATTTGTTTTTAGGTAGCTAGCTAGGTCTATGTCTCACACTGAGTTACCCAAAGATGTCTTAGTCTAGTGGTTAAAAGTTAAGAAAGTCTTAGGTTCGAATACTTCTCCCCCTATATTGGAATGCGACTAAGTGCGCTCCCGGTTGAACCAAAAGAAAACTTGATTGTTGATTTCCCTATGATATGGTCTCTCATAATTTCGGTTTTCAATTCTTGATCACTGAAGCTTACACGAAAACTTGAAGCACTGAATCCAACCAAAGAGCCACTAAAGTCGGAGTTACTGAACGGGAAATGGGAACTCATTTACACCACCTCCACATCCATTTTGCAAACTCAGGTATTTTGTTTTCTATTTTGAATTGGTTTTTCCTATCCGTTTGACGTGGCGATCATCGAGTTGCATTTTGGCAGAGGCCGAAGTTCTTAAGATCAAAGGTTAATTATCAAGCAATCAATGCAGACGTACTTCGAGCACAAAACATGGAGAGTTTTCCCTTCTTTAATCAGGTGGCGCTTCTACTTTCTTCTTTCTCTTTTCCGACTAAGAGTTTTCTGTGTCGTTACCTACAAATAATCTTCCAGGGTTTCATCATGCTTACTTCTGTAATGATTCAGGTAACGGCAGATCTCACGCCAGTAAATTCGAAGAAGGTAGCTGTGAAATTTGATTATTTCAAGATAGGCGGACTGGTAATTTTTACTCTCTATCGAATGATGTATCATAGATTATGTGCATGCTTCACATCGTATAAAAAAAACACAACGTAGATTTCGGCCTATGTGTAATTTGAATTGTAGGTGCCTCTGTTATTCGGTTTTTGGAAATGTCTAGTATCATAACCGGGTTTTTTCATTCACAGATACCAGTCAAAGCACCAGAGAGAGCTACCGGGTCATTGGAAATCACTTACTTGGATGAAGATCTTCGGTATGTTTGTTCAAATAGACTATGTACAACTGCACATGTGACCATGCCACCATGGTGCTTGTATAATCAAACTGAGTTATCACTTACATACGAATTGTTGCGAATTTGCAGCGTGTCGAGAGGAGACAAAGGAAACTTGTTCATCTTAAAGATGGTTGATCCATCATATAGAGTTCCAAGCAAATGACCTAAATTTTGGTTTACATCTTTCGTATGTACTCGGTATGTATGTAACTTCTTAATCTTCTGCATCATTTTCTGCCTGACTGTTGGCTGAGATGCATTCAAGTTATCACGGTTTGCCAATTTTACGATCTTTAACCATTCCGAGTTCCAACCGTCATTATTGCCTGAAGGTCGGTTTAGAGAATTCTGAAAAGTATAGAACTGTAATTTTGTAAAATATACGCCTTATTCTGTAATGCAATCATGTAACCATAACGATCTTTAGGCAAAGGCCACATTTGCATCATCATTTTCGAGCTGGGGCTTTATGAATAGACGTTTAACTCATGTAAAATAAAGATAAAATCGGGGAAAAAAACCGAGCCCTCTCCAATAACTTGGTAGGATTGAAAAAAGATGAACATGGCTAATTGCTAAACAAAAATATGCCTACTTCATGACTGTTTTATACATCACGGCTGGATCGTATGGTTTGAGATCCGGTTCAACTCGAGGAGCATGAAAAATGAGCTCATACAGCAACAAGTGGTCTAACTTCAAAAAATCAAAACATACCGCCCTCACGACTCACTAGTCACAACCATGACCGGCCAACCAAACTCGATGTCCCAAACATGTAACCATAACGATCTTCCCGGTATGTACAAAACAATACGGAGTGTAACGAACCAAGCCCCCTTACATATTTAAACCAAGATCTTTCTTTCCGTCATTATAAACCTATAATCACCGTTACTCCATAGGAACGGCTTCTTCATTCCCATGAATATCGAGATGTGCACCGCCTATCATAATGGCGGTCAACATCAGCTTACCGGCGTCAGAGAAATCTTTATGTTGCATCAAGATTGCTTCGACCGAGGAGCCACCATCCTCGTAGTCGTTTTGCGTTAATGGCAACACAACCTCAAAACCACCTTCGTAAGAGTCGGATTCAGACCCAGGCCCATAACACCTTCTAGCTGCCTGACAAAGCATAGTTTTTTCAAGCACACGTATGGTATCGTCCTCGCTCCATCCTTCCGCTGTTGAGAATTGGTAGAGCTTTTCCCAATCGTCTAGGTCCACTGCGATTTTCCAACATTCTTCGAGGAGAGATTTGTTTGATTTCCTGAAGGAGGAGCTAGTCCAGGCAAATACATCGAGAGCCCTTAGTAATAGCTCAGGTGTTCGAGCTTTAAGGCAGAGTCTGATGAGTTCCCAAGGAGGCAGCATGCTTTGTCCCATGTGCTGCTTTTCCATGTCCTCAGGAAGTAGTTGCAGGACTTCTTCCTGTAGCCAGCCGCCCATTACAATTTACAATGGTGAACAGAATATCTACGAGAATTATTTATTGTATACTCGTATAATTTGTTAATTAAAAAATTTATTCTACATTTGTTGTGTAAAAAATTATTATTAACGCTTTCAACTTTATTTTGAGCTTGAAACTATGTAGTAAGTTTATTACTCCATATTATTTTTATTATTCTCCTTCTTACTATTACTACTACGTATATGCCTGCCTTTTTATATGATTCTTTTTTGGAGATGACACAACAATTTCGGATAATGATTCATATTAGACGACCCAAATGTTTAAGGGACTAAGGCTCTGCTGTTGTGGGACTATACGTTAAGTAAGAATATGTCTTTGATTAAATTTGTGATATATAGGCATATTCTTATAGAATGATCATTTAATATATAATTACCGAATAACACATTTAGCCCTTGTTCCCGCTTATTTTCGGCTTTCACTTAAATTCAGCCCACTTCAGTTCACTCCAGTTAGTTTACCCCCAAGTGAAAATTGTCTCACAGCTAATTCAACCTACTTCACTTCAGTTACACACAAACCCAAATCAAGTCCACTTCAAAGGGGAAAGAACAGAGTTTTAATCGGTATTATATTTAGAGAAAATATTATCAAGAGAATTTTTTGTTCATTATTTCCACTTTTAGATTGTAATATAGACACGTAAGGATTGAGATATTTTAATTGATTTAGACGGGAACTTTCAGTTACTGTTTTGTCCTACGGTTTTAGTTTTAGTATAGAGTGGAGAGGAGATTGATTGTGTCTAAAGATATACCTGACATTTCAAAATTTTCAAGTCGGCATCAATTCGTTCTATTTCTTCTCCATAACTTGTACCTTTGCCTGCAAACAGTTAAATTTAAAAAAATTCCATCAAAACTAAAACTCAGAGATATGCTTCTAAATAAAAAATACTCGCAACAGTTACTACAAATTTATAATCAAGAAATATACATGTAAGAAAACTCTGCCTAAATTCAAATTTCAAGAACTGAAAAAATTATGTTATTAGTAAAATGTTTTTTAAATTACGACCACATCAGCTGCATCCAAAAATGTTATTTTACTTTAAAATTATTGACCCAAATCTGAACCCAACACCCAAACCAAAAACCCGAGACCCTGAGTTTCAGCTGTAACACGAACTGACTCGAGTGTTTATTACAGCATACGAACCGATATCCCCCAAAAAATAGGAAGAAAATACTTAACCCGACTGGAATTGATCCAATCCCACCCGACCCCAACCCCAGTTGACCCGTTTACTGGGTCTAATTCCAATATTCCCAAGTCCCCAACTGCACAGCTGTTACCGCAACCATGAGCATGACAAACTGCATTAGTCAAGTTAACAACAGATTTAAGGATTGTAAAATGAAATATGCACAAACAAACCTGCAGCTGCAGCAATCTTCGAGAGTTGCAAGAAACGCTTCCTGTCTGACAATGTTGGTTCTGAATTTTCAGAGGACGATTCTGTTTCCTCATCAGCAGCTGAAATGAAATGTCCATCTTCAGTGAGTGCTAAAGCATGAAGAGTCCTTGAAGCATCAGAATGTTGAAGAAGATAGATTTCATGAAGCCACAACAAATCCTGGTGATCCTTTAAGAACGTCAGTAGCCCCTGTGGGAACTCTTCTCCTAGCCTCAATAGCTTCGAAAATTCTCTCTTCTTATGCAATTGCTCAAAAACATAATAACTGTATCCTCCTCTAGGCCCCATGCTTTCATGCTGCGAAAGAATATGAAATCATAAATCCTTGACAGAAATTTCTGGAAACATACTGGAGAACAGCCTTTATATGAACATGATATAAAGGTAGACCGCGCAAACATATAAGCAAAATTAAGTTCAAGCTGGGTTAGTCTGGTTCTGGTCATTTCAGGCTTGTGAGCATTCGGCTCATAAACTCAAAATGGATCAAGCCAAGTCGGGTTGGTTCAGGCCGTATTCCGATGTGTTATTATCAACTTTAAGGATGTAGGTTCGTATGCGATAATAAACATCCGAGGTGGGTCGGGCTACGCCAGGTCAATTTGGGTTACGGGTCAAGCTTTGGTCTTCAGTTCGAGTGTTGGATCGGGCCAGTTTCAGCACATCTGCATAGAATTATAGAGGATGACACAGATCGATTTGACCTAGATGTTAAATCACACAAAACAGTATTAGAAGCCTGGAAGGAACACTCTAATTCCATCAGTACGAAGCAGACAGGAGAAAATGTAGTGTCTGGGTGAGTGATCTGATTCAGATGATAACAATTTAATCTATCTCAAAAGTGATGTTCTTACCATAAGCTCTTTAAGTAGATTAGGGTCATTGAGGTCACAACAGATGTTCCACAGAGTTTGGTAAGCCTCATGCCGCCTTGCGATAGACAATAAATTGGAAGACAATTCTCTAAGTACTTCCCGTTCTTCATCCTCATCAACCGAATCCTGCAGAATCAAAAGATACCAAAAAAAATCATTGACCGTTACATTCCTTCACCCAAGAGGCCCAACAATCGAATCAGCGCAACCTAACAACCCATCCTACATAGAATTCAACTCAAATTGCCAAAGAAAGAGCAGAAAGTTATGTTGCTAATTAGATCAAGGTCATGAATTAAAAAAGAAGAAAAATTACTTTGAATATGTAAAGAAGTCCAATTGTGCTGCCTAACTTGTTTGCTACACAGACTAAAGATCAACTAACCTGATACCTAGCATTGAGAAAGACCTTGGTTTGCTGATAGAGGGAACCAAGAAGCAAGTCCCTCTTTCTCCTATAGTCATCTGAGAGGCCTTTATGGTCTTCCACACGCTCAAGTTTTGCTGTGATCGCACCAACATACGACTCTAGCACAACATCAGCTAGCACCTCCAGATTGGAACATATATCTGATTTAGAAGATAAGTCAATCATAGATGACCCTTGTAAAGTTTGAATCATAAAATTAGCGACACTCCACACGCCATCGTGCACGACAGACTGGCTATACCAAGGCACCAAGCCATCAGGGGGTGGGTACCAGATGTGATGCTCATTTTTGTATTGCATGGAACTACGGATTATGGTAACACATGCTTTTGACAGTTCACAAGCTCTCTGGACTTGAATCTTTAGAGGCTGGCCTACATTAATAATGCAATTTGCCTGCTTGTCCAAGCAATAGAACACTTCTTCAATGTCAGAAATTTTACTGTAGAACACTTCGGAGTTGTCCCTATCCATGAGCAGGACAGTATTTCTACGAGCTCTCTCACCAACTAACTGAATTAAATCCCATAATGCACCTGATGCTTCCCTTTCCACACTCAGATGTTGGGAAGTAGTTCCAAATGAATTGTTATGACTGATTATGTTCTGCAGTTCCCTAAGCTGAATCATGCCAGTCAACTTTTCACCATGCTCCAGAATGATTTGCAGAGCATGTCCTGACAATGTACATGCCATAACAAGATTAATATATAGATATTCCATACATATGTGGAGTAAGTGAGATGCAGTTGGCGCTGGCAAAGACTCCAAACCAAACAAAATAAGAGTAAAAGTGCGCATTATTTATACAGTATTTTTTTTGCACAGAAAAGCAGAGACAACAGCACAAGAAGCAATACTATTCAATCAGGTTCTTGATATTATCTTGTATCATAGTATACAACTGCAGTACATCTGGAGGACAGATCTTCATAAACTCTGTATAAATTTGAAATACAAGAGTTCTGCTAATATTATGTATCCAACACAAGAGTTCTTATTATAATCACCAATGAACTTCTGATGACTCAGCGAACAGGTTGTAGACTTGACATTTATGAGGACAATTGGGACCCTGTTCATTTTTTATCAATTTATCAATATATGACAAAGATTCATTTATAGTTTAAAAAAAAGCAAAAACTATATTAACAGCAAAATTTGTAGATTAAAAATTACTCTCCCCCACACCCATAAGTAACCCCTCTACCATGTTATACAAGGCATTGTTGAGTCGATGCACACAAAAAAGATGCAAAACTCAGCTACAGAATACAGGAAAAAAAAAAAAAACAAACTAGACCATATCCCCATATTCTAGGGAAATCAAATGGCAACAAGAGGGAGTAAGGAATAGAGACACATGAATATCAACTTATCATGTATTGGTTTTGTAAGTTATGTTACGCAAAATAAAAAAGCAAAGCAACAATTATCCTACGACCTTGGATGGAAAAATTGGTGTAACTTACTTTGTTTGATACATAGTTCCTCGTGGCACTTGGATAAAGCAAGAAACTCAAGAAATTTTTCATGCTTCTGTAGCTTCTCGGTTAGTTGATTGGATAGAGCAGCCAAGGCAACAGTCTCAGCTCCTCTAGTAGTTGTCCAATGCTTAGCAAGGGTGTCAACAATAGCTTTGCTTGCCCGAGCAAATGAACTAATTTCTCCGTCCCTTTCAAATGCTCCAGCATTTTTCAGCTTTTCAAAAGAACCATCAACTTGGCCAGACAACAGAAAATCATGAAACAGACGATTAAGTAAGGCCTCAGTTTCTTCATCCTGGGCAGATCTGCTCACAACCTCAGTGAAACCAGCCCTTTGATTTCCAGTAACATTCGAGGATTCTATGTTGACCGTCACTGGAGAAACATTGCCTCCAACAATAAAGGATTTCTTCTCTACCTCGGTAAACCTTTCATTCGAGCTCCCCTTGCGTGACAAGCTTCTCTCTGGTGGTTCCGCACCACCAAATAAAACAGACTCCTCTCGTATTGCCCAAACTCCAGCCTTCTCGGTCATTACAACCCATGCACCCTCCCCATCTTCGGTAGAGGGGAAAACCGAAGCATCAAGAACTTTTCCAGCATCATAAGGTAGGGCGAATTGATAAAGCCTAGTTGTGTTTCTCCAGAAATAGGAAACCGTTGCTGTCCCGTCCCCTGAGAGTATGACAGCAGAGCCTGCAGGCTTACCACCAACTTTCAATCTCATTGAAAACAAGACATCCTCTTCTTCCACGCTTGCTTTTGGTATTATAACTTGTAGGGGGGCCTTCTTTTCTAACACCCTTTCATGTTTCAAGTTCACTGTTGTTTCATCTACACCAGCTTTACAGAGCATTTTCAAAAGAGAATACTGTGTATAGCTCGAACTGGTTACTAGGTCTTTGCAAAATATTGCAACCAAAATGGTAATTTCTTTACCATGTTCATCCACCTGAACGTCCAAAGGCCAGGTCTTCTTTTGACCAGCTAAATCCTTTTTTGCACCAAGATCATTATCAATCCCAATGATTTCCTGAGACCAGACTTTTGAAACCATCATATTATATGACAGTTGAATGCTGAAACACTGTATCTCACTGTCAGTCAGTAAAAGAAACTGCCTAGTATTTTCTCCAGTCAAGACAGATGGAAAACGCCAGATAAGAGATCTAGGATATCCCTTACTCACTGAGGCCTGGCCAGATTCACCATCAGCAGAGTTTTGGAACCTACCATAAGCACATTGACGGCGAATCCCAGAGGAACTGCATGAGAAATGCCAGAGTTCGCCATGTGAACTGGTTGCAAGTGCAACACAAGTATGGTAGCTGGAAGGGACAGCGGAAGCAATCAAGGAGTTAAATGAACTTGGTTCAACTGGAATACTTTCACGTTTATTGATATAATGCAATCTGCTTGGGGTACTCTTATCATTCCCAGGAGAAGAATTAACCTCCAGCTCCTCGGGAGATGCAAGGCTGATAAGGGAAGTCGAGCCATTATAGATATCTGGCCAGAACACGACACCTCGATTTTTCTGATTGCATAGAACAACACCAGCTGATGTTATGCGGCTGTTTGAGCGGTCATTACTCCAATTGATACACGAAAGCAACCAAGTATCGCCAGAGTAAGAACTTCTACCACTGATTTCTGATACTTCTAATGGAATATCAAGAACTGTGCATTTCTTTGAAGCAGCAGGTGAAAGATAACTCCATATGAAAAGTTTGCTTCCACAAATCATCCAAGACAAAGAAGTTTCCTTGTCCATTCCACCAGAAAAGCATGTTTCACCTGCTAAAAAGGCTTTAGTCAGGAAAAGATATTGACCTCTATAGATTTTGTGAAGGATAGGCCACACTAAATCTACTAACCTGGGGAAGAATTGCGCAACTGTTCGTCATAGACAACTTGCGGAAAGTCTCCGACATACACGGGATTTTTAGCATCTATCTTTTCATTTTCTTTAGTTGTAGGGATTCTGAAAGATAGAGTAACACAAACTAATTATTGGAAGCCAAGCAAAAGTTTGACAGATGATTGACACAATGCGATCACTTCACTTCAGTAGGTGAAATAGGTCAAACTCAGCCAGAAATAGAGTGCATCAGCAAGGACTACCACGATTTTTAAGCGATTAATCCTCATATGCAGTTACCTATCACCTGCTACTTCAACCATGAGACCGTCTCAATAACACTTTGGATTAAGATAACTACTTAAACTACGAAACTGCTAGAATGAGATCGACTCACACTAGCATTTTGATGAACATCCTAATACGCTGAAAATGCCAGAGCAACCAATTCATAGACCACCTCGACAAACAAAACATGCATCATTTGCAGCTTAAAACGAAACTTTTTTTTTGACAATGAAAAAAATCTGAACTCGGGTTATTATCAAGATAAAGGTACACTAGAACACAGATATATTCAACCATGAGAGCATAACAATAACACTACTACGACACCAATGCTGATACAAAGAGAGCGTCTCGATTAGAAAATTTATTTAACTGTCATCCGAGCACGCTCAAATGTCGACACAGTTAATAACTAAACCACGTCAACTAACATCCAAAATCAACAACAAAATTGCTACATTTGCAAGTTAAAACACCACATTTGAGACATTTGAGACAAATAAATACCCAAACTCATTCATCATGAGATCACAACAATAACACTACTATAGAATGAGACAACTAAGTTTTCAACAAACATTCGAATATATTGCAACATGGATACATTCAATCATGAAACAACAACAAGAACACTACTTCAACAACAAAAACAACGCCAATACCATAAGACTGCCTCACCTAGAAACTGATGTTTCAACTACCATGCTAACATACAGGACCGCTGATACATTCACTCTGTAGACCACACCGAACAATTAACAACCAAAAGCAATATCAAACCTAATATCAACAACTTAATGCGCTGCGATTTTCGACAATCAGAAAAACTGAACTCAAGCAATCATCCTTATAACTAACGTTTCACCTAACATCCGAATATACTTGAAATGCAGCTAAATTCGATCACCGCAACAATTGCTACTTAAAACACAGCATTTGACGATTAAACCAAAAACTCAAGCAATCATCTTAATGACTAACGCCTCAACTAACATCCTAACACACTGGAGATGCAGTTACATTCAACAATCAAGGAACCGCGACAACTAACATCAAAACCTACAGCAATTAAAACTTAAAGTGCCACTACATTCAACAATGGAATACCTAAACCTAAACGCATTCAATCATGAGACCTCAACAATAACACTAATTCGACAACGAAGCTTAGAATGATACTGTCTCATATAAGAGCCAAAGTTTCAATTAACATCCTAACAATCAGGAAACACGGTTACATTAATCAATCACAAAACCACAACTAAACCTACAATAATTACAACTTAAAACATCACAACTTTCAACACTGAAATACCTAAACTCAAGCAACCATCCTAGTAACTAATGTAAGCAATGTAAGGAGATACATTCATCTATGACAAAACAGCAACAATTAACAACAAAACCAGCCACAATTTTTGACACTGAACTACCGAAACTCAACCGATCATCTTAATAACTAATGTAAGCAAATACATTCGTCAGTCACGAAACTGCAACAATTGACAACAAAAACCGCTACAATCACAACTTAAAACGGCGCAATTTGACAGTTGAAAACCTAACCTCAAACAATCATCCTAATAACTAATGTAAGCAGATACATTCATCAATTGTGCAAAAACCGCCACAATCACATCTTAAAACGGCCCAACTTGACAATCGAAAAACTAGCCCCAAGCAATCATCCTAATAACTAATGTAAGCACGTACATTAACAACAAAAATCACCTCAATCACAACTTAATGGCGCAATTTGACAATTGGAAAACTAACCTCAAGCAATCATCCTAATAACTATCGTTCCAACTAACAACCTTATACACCGAAAATGCAGTTACATTCATCAATCACGAAACCACAACATTTAACATCAACAACCTACAGCATTTGCACGACTTCACGGCCACAATCTCAGCAATTAAAAAGCGAAAACCAAAGAGTAAACTAGCAAGGAGATATAGGCAAAAAATTTAATCAAGTAAACTCAAACAATCATCGTTCCATCTGAAATTCTACACCGAAAATGCAGTCACATTCATTGATCACGGAGCCACAACAATCAACATCAAAACCTTACCTAGCAATGAGAAATAGGCGAAAAATTTAATAAAATAAACTCAAACAATCATTATTCCATCTAAAATTCAATTACACTGAAAATGCAGTCGCATTCATGGATCACAAAACCGCGACAATCAGCATCAAAACCTGCGACAATTAACATCAAAACCTACAGCATTTGCGTGACTGCAAGGCCACAATCTCAGCAATCGAAAAGAGAAAAGCGAAAACCAAAGAGTAACCTAGCAAGCAGATATAGGCCAAATTTTTAATATAATAAGCTCAAACAATCATTCTGCCATCTAAAATTCTAATACGCCGAAAATGCAGTCACATTCATCGATCACGACACCGCAACAATCAACATCAAAACCTGCAACAATTGCACAAGAATAACTGAAAGGGAGAGTGAGAGAGAGAGACCTAGCAAGAAGAGATAGGCGAGAGGCCCAGGGAGCAGGAGTGCCGGTCTTGGGACGGTTAGAAACGGCGCCGGGGCCTCTGCCGTCATCGCCGTCGTCGAATAACCTGCTGCGAGTTTCAACTGGCGGAGTATACGGCGAGGATTCGAAAGGCGGCGGAGCTTGGTGGCCGGAGTTACGCTGCTTCTTCAATGTGGTGGTGTGCTTCGAGTTCTTCTTCTTCGTAGCTGGTGAGAACATTTTTAGAGGAAATTGGGAGGGAAAATGGAGTGGACAAGACTCAAGAGGAGGGTTTTACAAGAAATACGGAGATTTGTGTTCAAAATTTGGTTCGGACTGATACATTCGATAGTGTTTGATTTGGGTTGGCGACGTTTCATTTTTATTTTATTTTCTCTGAAGTAAATCTCGAATATGGAATTAGATTTATCGTATTAAAATCATCAAAAATAACCGCTTCCACGTTTATTGGATCAATGTTCTCCCAAACGTGCTTTCCAACTTAAAGTGACATAACACGCGCAGATTCATGAGCGGCACGGTTACAATGACGCATAACAAAATGCAACTATTGCTATCAAAATTACAAACAAAATCAAGAATGTCATCTAGAATAAGAAACATCCTTCCTTGCACACCGCAAGTGGTCAATAACGGTCTTGCAATTGCTTTCAACAATCACATGTTTGTATCCCTGTCTCCAAGCTTCCTTGATGCCTTCAAGAATCGTCTCTGCTTCTACAGCACTAGCATCATTTGTCCCGGGTCTCCTATCACTCACCCCCCACACCATACGTCCGTCCTCGCCCTCCCCACAATTCCCAAGCATGTCACTCCTCCCCGCAAACCTGCATCACGGTTAATCTTGATCGAACCTTCAGGTAGGACATGCCACCTTGGCACTCTTCCGAGTTCCGCCGCCCCCTATCCCTCGTCGTCTGCCTCGCTTCCCCATCCCCTCCTCCACACCCTCCATCTTCGTCATGATGTCGTGAGCCTAAGTCAGCACATCCCAATACACACCCTCTTCCCCTCAAACAACCACTTATTGCACGCCTCCCACATCGTCTAGCATCCCACCATAACCTTCCTCACTCCTGACGTGATTTATACGGTTATGCTTCAAGGAAAAAACTCAAACCGTCTTTGAATGATCTACTCATTATATATTCATTTAGGTGGTAGTATATTTTAATCAAATGAGTAGAACATAGAAAGACGAATGAAGTACTTTGTTTGTTGGTCTGATCCAATCCAAATTTGGAGAGAAAAAGCGAAAAGTTTCGACAAGTTCCCTTTTAACCAGTCAAGGCTTTGGTTTGGAATTTCCAGCAATCTGGTTAGTGGTTTATTTACTGAGACGATTTAGGCCTCATGAACAACTTAACACCTCATTGAGTCGATGGTAACCCGGGAGTACAATGTGTGTGTAACTTTCAAATGTTTTAAAAATGAACTAGTCGCCACACCCGTGCACCGCACGGGTCTATGTTTGTTTTTAAAATTTTGTCAGATTTTTCAAAAAAAAAATTAAATTTTTGTCCTAAGTTTATATCGGTTAAGCTGATTGTTTATACTTTAGTTCTTGGATCATTATACACATACGAGATACGACTAAGCAAGCAGACCTTTTTTTTCATTACGATTTGATACGAAAATACAATAAATTGTTTTTTTTGCTTTCCAGCTTTTGTACATGAGATTATACAAATAGTGAGATGTGTCATGTATTATTGTTCTTGGGCTTGTATCTTCTTTGTTTTCACTCTTCTAATTTGTCGATGAGTTTGTTGTTCTTGCTCATTTTTATCTGCCTTTTTCTTTGCTTTGCTTGCTTTTTAATTTATATGTTCACTTTTGTTATTTATTTTTCTTGTGTGTTACATATATCCTATTATTTTTCATTATTAGGTGTGTATGATTTTATGATTGAGGTCTAAGACGATGACTGACTTACATTTCTTTTAAATTTCTCCTTTTCCTGATCATTATCCGATATTTCTACTCATTCTAATATAAGTTGACCTTAATCGTCTTCTTCTTATTCTCCACACACATTGTTTGGAGTAGTTTATAAATTGTAATTGTTGATATGTTTTACATTCTTCTTCTTTTATACCTTTCAATTCTGAACGACATTTTTTTCTTGTGGTTCCATGTGATGCTTTCTTTGTGTGTGCTATTATATTTTGGTACTTCAACACTCATTCTGAGTTGTGTTTGACCTCCCTTTATAGTGCGGTTGAATAGAGGAATTTAGGATGAAAGTTGTTAGCACAGATTTGATAGAAGAATAGTTTCTTATTTTGATAGCAAAACCGAAGTAGAGAAATTTGTATTGATAAATGGTTGAACACCCGATGTGATTAACCGATCAAGCACCTGATATGGTTAACCTGAGTAATACTCGAAACCGGATCCAATCCACATCGAACCGAAATTGAACCGGGTTAATATAACATTATACACGAACCGATTGACTATACTTAAATACGGAGCACTTTTTTATTTTCTCATAAAAACACTCTCATTTTAGAAGTTTTTCATTGATTATTTATTTATTCTACTTACTTTTAAGTACTGGAGTATAACATACATGTAATAAGCCTTTTTTTTTTACCTTCAACTTCCACTTGAACAAATTTATGATCAAAACTCATTCGAAATAATATTCTGCGCTTGAAGCGGAGCAATACAATAGATAAAGGTATGCCAAACCCGAAGCATACTTGACTCGAAATAACACATATAGATAAGGGGCGCAAAAATAAATGAACCTGATGTCAATCTTTTGCAGCTGTCTTATTTTGTTAGTCCTACATATATTTAACTCCAAACTCATGCTATCTATATTTATATGCACATTTAAAATTGAAGAAATATTAGATCCTCCGTATTAATTTTGGAATAAATATTTTTTTTATCAAAGGTTGAAATTTTTGTTTTTTATTATGTGTTATAATTAAGATCATACTCCTCCTAGTTTTTTTTGGGTGCTACTTTTTCATTGTACTTGAAAATTACAATTTCACCCCTCTCATTTCTACCTCCTCGATCATCAAATATTCTAGAGAGATTTTTGAGAGAAATAAAAAAAAATCAAAGCTGTCAAAATTCTCCACCACCACGCCGGCGGCCACTCCGGTCCACCACGCCAGCCACCGCGTTTTTCCCCCCCTTTTTTAAAAGATGGTCTATGTTATTATTTTTTCAATCGTTTCAAATTAATTAACTTATACGAAGTATACAATAAAAATTACAATAAAAAACTATAATTAATTAAAACTAATTCAAACCCTAAGCTAAAAGAAGAAGTTAAAAAGAAGAAATTAATTCGATAATAATGAATTAATTATAGAAATCTAATTCAAACCCTAAGCCCTAAAATTCAATGTCGCTCAAACCCTAAATCGGAATTAACCCTAATTAATCAATTAAAACTAATTTTAAGATAGAATATCGATTACCGAATTATGATCCATATTGAATTCACAAATAATTGATAGAATCGATTTTAGAATTGGCGAGAATTAATTTTGATAAGGCAATTGAGAGTTTTGTTTAAGGAAAATCATGAAAAGAAGGAAAGGGATAGTATTGGAAAATTTATGAAATTTTAGGGATGATTGAGTAACATGCAATTATAAAAAATAATTCCGTTTTTTTTATCTTCCCTCTTTTCTTTTTGACACTAGTTGAATTATCTTCTCTCTTTCCATTTTTGAGTTGTACTTGAGTCAATTTTTTATTCTTCCTTCAATTCTTTATTCTTTCCTTTACTTACAAACCCTACCATATTTCTAATTTTTTTTTATGAACGAGGGAACCCGCAGCCGCTACCTTTTTGGTGCGCTCTGGGTAAACCCTCGGGTGTATGCATAGCCTGCAAACCACGCACACCAAGGTAAACCGCCCGTGGGCGACAAACTCGAAGTCTAGAAGGCATAGTCTCAAGCCATACAACTCCCACAAGTTCGCGCTTGCAGGGATTTGAACCTGAGATCCTTGGGTCAATGACCATAAGTTTACCACTAGGCAACACCCTTATGGGCCATATTTCTACTTTATACCCACATTTCCTTACTTTAATTAATTATTTATTCACTTCTTAATATTTGTGCCAAAAAAAAGGGAGATATAAACAACTAGAGTATATCTTATAAGAATTTTGTGTCATCAGAGATAGAGCATGTCTTAATAATAAAATGACTATCAATATTACCAAACTTTGTTTACTAAAAATAACGATGACGATAAGGACGACGACAATTTAATAATGAAAATTATAATACTAATTTTGAATGAAATGGATAAATCTTTTAATATACTCTTGGTTTATAAAAAAAATTACTTATGTTAGTGGCTTAATGCTTCTTGTTTTATGGTCCAATTAAATTAGTACACATAGATTGATTAAGAGGTAGAATTAGGCAAATGACGAAGGTGAATGCTTTGTTTGAGTTTTAATATAATATATAGATGATGTAGAGATGCCTCTAAATCTATGATCGACGTGTTGATATGATACTACATCAACTCATCGATCAACTTATTATTACAATAACAATGCTATGTCAATTATGTGAGAATGAGGTTGTATCGATTGACTCCTACTACCAAGATAATAGAGAACTAATAATGAGTAACATTAAGATGAGTTCAGTGCAAGCATGAACCCAATAAAGCAGGAACGAATTGATAGTCACACACATACCGAGTTAGTCTGGGCGGTGGAAAAAATTGGGGTTGTCTACATTCAACGGCAACAATAAGACAACGTTTGGCGGCGGGAATCAGCTCGGTTTCTTTGTACACTTGGATGGTGTAATGGGAAAGGCAATCACTCATTGTTATAGGTAGTGGATTATAAGGGAGGAAGATGAAGAGAATGAGAGGTGGTTGAATTTTATTGTTTCACTTTGGATTCTGCATAATCAATGAGAAAGAAATTGATGGGTTCTTCACTTTGGATTCTACATAATGAGGAAGGAGTTAGGGTTCTAATTAATAATAACCGACTTTGACATTTGACATTGATGATACATTCAACCCCTCATTTTCAATTTCTACCCAATCACATCACGCCAAGTGGGTTACCTTAGAATTGAGTATTGGTTATAAGGGAGAAAAATGGAGAGGATGGGAAGTTGTTGAATTTTATTGATTCACTTTGGATTCTACATCTCATTAGAAGTTGATGGGTTCTTCACTTTGAATTCTAGATAATCAATGAGAAAGAATTCTAGAGGTGATCATTTGCGGGTTCGGGCCGGACACGGGCCGGGCTAAGTGTGAAATTTTGGCCCACGGACAAGCGGGTTAGCGGGTTTGGGATGGGTTCGCGGGCCGGGCCTTTGTATATTTTTGAAAATGTTGTGTCCAAGCCCGCTAAAAATTCGGGTTGGACGGGACGGGCCAATCGGGCGGTACGTCCCATGAACAGCTATAGTTCTAACTAATAATAACCGACTTTCGCATTGATTATATATTCAACTCTCTCCTTTTCAATTTCTACCCAATCACATCATGGCAAGTGAGTTATCTTATAATTGAGTATTAGTTGTATACAGTATGGAAGATGCTTTGCTTTCTATTTAATATAATAAGTACATAGATTTAGTTAACTAGTGTTATACACTTATACTCCGTAATTGTTTGCTGGTTTCAAATTATTTACAAAATACTACCGTACTATAAAAAATACTTCGTACTCCGTAGTAAGAACTAAGAAGTAGTAGACCAATATTCTGTCGTAAATAAATAAAGATGATAATAACATAATCATACTCTCCCCGTTCCAACGAATTGTATATATTTGTTTTTTTAACACTATTTATAAGTGATGAGAATCTTTCATATAACTTTTAATGTATAATATAAAAGATAGTCATATGAGATATTGTTTGAATTGTCTAATAAAATACATAACGAATATCAAGTTTTTATAATTTTTCGTAACACGTAACTAAAGATATAGACAAAACCAAACGAGTATCGACGTACGTACATAAAAAAAACGTATACAAATGATTGGAACGGGGGAGTATAATGTACGAAGCAACAACCGAATGCAAATAAAGGACACCAAAAATCTTTCCAAAATTCGATAATCTTACTTTCAAATAATTTGGCTTCACACGATTATTAGCCGACTCAAAAAAAGTCAAACAAAATAGGAGTTGTACTCGTAATAGGACTAGGAGTCAATAACCCATTGGGAGTACTTATTCATCCAATCATCCCTGCCTGGAATCACAATCACTTCCCTCAGTTCTTTCCCAAATCTTAACCCTAACCCTAATTTCCGACATAGACAATGCTTCAATCCCCGGGAAACTCCCCACGCCACCTCTCAACCCCATCCCAAACCCCAACCACCACCACCACCACCACCACCACCACCACTACCACTCTCTCATCCCAATCCCGAACCCCATTACCCAAGACCTCAAGAAAAACCCCAGAAATTCTCGATGAAGACACCTACGTCGCCGCAATTGAGAAAATCATCGAGCGTGATTACTTCCCTGACATCCCAAAGCTCCGAGACCGACTCGATTGGCTGGAGGCTGTCAAAACGGGTGACCCGGTTCTCATCCGAGATGCACAGTTGAAGATTCTCGAGCGTCGTCGCGGTTCCAACACTGTTCGAGGTAAGCTTACCACACCCAGTACGAGTGTAGTGAATAATTCGGTTTCGATTACCCCCT
Organism: Agrostemma githago; assembly: GCA_958450325.1. Lineage (NCBI taxonomy): Eukaryota > Viridiplantae > Streptophyta > Magnoliopsida > Caryophyllales > Caryophyllaceae > Agrostemma > Agrostemma githago. The sequence continues at coordinate 4,847,327 of OY288240.1, forward strand.
TTGAATTTGATCGAACTCCTTCTGTTGTCAATACTAATGCTAATGCCAATTCCTCGAATTATGATGGTAATGCTGGAAATCGAAATATGGGTGTTGGTGATTGTAGTGGTAGTGATAATGGGTTTGATGTGAGTTTGAGCTTGGATGATTTCTGTAGGAAGTATACTAGTGAGGACAATCATAGTTTTAATCAGATTATTGAGCGGGTTAATCGAAAAAGGAAAGAGAGGTTTGGGTATTTGTTGGAAGGGGAGAAGGGGGAGGAGGGTGTGGAAGACGATAAAGCGGATAGGATTACAAATACGGACGGGTATGGTACATCGGGTCAACCTGTTAGTACTTTGGATGGGTGGAAGTATAAAGCGAAGAATTTGCTAATGTACCACCCCGCGGATCAAGGGGAGGTGGCGTTGACGGAGGAGGAGAGGGCAATTAGGTTGAAGGGTTTGACTAAGGAGGTTGATAGGTATAATACTCGATTTCATGGGAAGATGATGGAATCTAAGCACGAGGATGAGGGTGTCGAGGTTTTGTACCCCAATGTGGCTGGTGGGACTCCCGTGATGGCCGAGAGAGAGAGGGATAAGGCTATGAGGTATGATTTGGAGGATTTGAGGAAAACCCCAAATAAATTTTACGTGGAATCGGAGAAGAAATCAGAGAACGGGTTTAGTTTTGTGAGGACTCCGTCTCCGGCTCCGGGTGTGGATGAATCACCGTTTATTACTTGGGGTGAGATCGAGGGGACGCCATTGAGGTTAGATTTAGAGGATACTCCTCTTGATATAGGAGGGAGTGGCGACGGGCCTCATTTTAATATCCCTTGTCCTCCGTCGAGGGATGTGAAGGCTCACTCTTTATCAAGGGAGGCTGCGAGGAAAATTAAGCAAAGGACAATGATGTATAAGAAACCACCGTTGCCTTCACCTTTGAGGAGTGGAAGTGCTAGTCCTAGTGTTAGGAATCTTTCTCCTGCCGCTCGGAAGTTTATGAGGAATGCAATGGCGAAGACATCAGGGTCTGTTGACGAGTCTCTTCGTGCTAGTTATCGAGGCAATAGTCCTGGGTTGGGTACACCAAAATCAGGAAGGAGTATTTCGAGGATCGGACGAGATGTTAGCTCTGGCTCTAGATCACCTTCTGTGAGGGAAGGTTCCAATCCTCCTTGGTGATGGCATTCGCTTCTTGGCTGTGACTTGTGAGTTTCATTGTACATTAATCGAAAGGGTTTGAATTATCCTCTTGTATTCTGGCATCCGTAATGGCTACCATGTGTTTCCCTTTTCTTTGAATGATATAAGAGTGTTATATTTTGTTACACCATTTCTCTGTTAATCATGGCTTACAATGTTTAGGGCACCTTTCATTTTCCTTTGACTTGTCATAACAATGAAATATCAAGTTCCTGCAACATGTTTCCTTATGATACAAACTACAAGTACATCGCTTGATCATTTTTCTTTCCTGTATTTAAGTTTGCGCCCATTCTGCTGAGCTAATGGATTTCATATCAGATATTAACGTTACATTACTCACTCTTTTGCTATAAACTTTGATAACTTTCTATGATCCTCTACTAGCTAGAGCTAGAACCATCACTGTTCTACTGTGTCACTTTACATTTTATACTGGTGGTTTTTCTTGGTAGTGTTGATTTAGTTATGAGTTGTCAAAGAGCTGGTTATACACAAGTCCTGTGAGTGTGTGGAGTAAGGCAACAATTGATTTGTACTCCGTATTACTCAATTGATGTGATGTTTTGGACTTTTAGTACCTGAATCTGATGTAGCTCTGACTCGGTTAGTTAGAAGTACTTGTGTGTGTGTCCACGTGTCAGATTTGTCTGTTTTATAAAAAAAGTACCATTGGTCTAAAATGAAGTACCCGAGTGTCCTACACTCCTACCCGCGCCCAAGTGCTGACATGGGTGTGTAACAGCGCCTGGATCTTGGATATATTCATAGAGATATGTAATTCCTGCTTTCTCTATATGTGCTCCGTGTGTTACACAGTGGTTTTACAATGAAACTTTGTATATCGCCACTGTTGTTGAATTAAGAACCTAAGCCAGTAGTTCTTTTGCTTTTAGCTTGTTGAAACGACATCCATTAGTTCGTACTGTTAAGAGTTGCAGATCTTGAACACTTGTTGTTGGGATGTGCTTTGGGTCAAATTAACTCTGTTTTCAATACGGCTGTCCAAAAATAGCAGTTCATGCAACTGTTCTTGGATACTGTTTGCTGTATTCTGGAAGCTCCTCTTCTAATGTGCATTTCCCCTGTTATTGGTTACGCATATTCCGAACTACTTGCAGGAATATACTGTATGCATTATGCTCCTTGCAGGACACCAGGCTCGAGTTGAATCCACTTGTTCATTTGTAAAGCTTATGTTCCGTGTAAATGCATCGAAACAACAATTTTTTTTTTAATATTCACAGACGATGGCTTTACTTTATTAGTGAATCATATCCATATCTCTGGAATTGTGGTTTACCCTGAATTGCTTGTTGCTGCATCAAAGGGCTTCACATGTTTGTTTGTTCGTTACTTTTTATGTAAAGCTTATACATCAAGGCATCAACTCCTTTTCAGCCGACTCTCTCTTAGCAATAAAAGGTGCCTTTATTTCAAGGGATTACAATATCGAGTACTCCCTCCATCCCACTATGTTTTCTCTTTGGGATGGAGGGAGTATATGTTTTCTGAGAGACCGTCTCCTATATGAGTAAGTTTCATCTCATTGTGTGAGGTATCTCGTAAACGTTGTTCACAAACCGTCTCTTATAAGTTTTGTGTACCTGTGTTTACTGTAAATTAAGATTTTTGATGACTTTGATGATGTTGAGTCGGCGCAATTAATCTAATACATCTACCTTTTATTTTGACACTATTGATGAGCTTTGAAATCCTTGAGAATTTCATGTCAGATTTTGTTTAATCCGTTTGTATAAAGGCATATTAACTAACTTTACTCGGTGAAGTCACGAGGGTGAGACATTATTGGTGTTCGTAACCTAAGTTCAAATCTCATCGACATCATATTTATCATATCTATCTTATATGTACAAATAGATTAAAGATAGTAATAATTTGTTCATGTATATAGTTTTGTTTTTGCCAACCGAAAAGAGAATACTCACAATGTTGTATGGACATGTTTTATCGCATGCATGTCAAATACCGGTAAACAAGGTAAAGGTAAAGTAAAATATATGACGAGAGCTCTAATAAATTCCATAAAATTGTGAGGTAATATATGCTAGAAAAAATTTAATTGAACATTCAATTATATTTGCCAAAGTTGGGTAATGAGTAATTATTTAATTTATTTATTGCTTGTTTGCTTTAATTTAATTAAATGTATTACTACTGTTATAGTCACGGAAATTGCATGAAAAAAGATTATTCAACCATTGATTTTGGAGTTGGACGTCTTTATCAAACACCAACTATTCTATTGGCAATTGATACTTTTGCAAGCAATAATGTGACCCTTTTTTTAAGCATTTATACTACGAGTAGTTATTTGAAACTGATGGAGTATTTAATTTGTTGTAAGATCTTTAAAGAATTTTGTGTAATTATCATGATTATAGGAGAAACTTCTATATATCGTGAAAAAGATTGCCTCAACTGTCGGTAGGAATGCCCTTGATCGATCAACCCAACAAGACTGACAAAATGTGTTGATAACAACAAAAACTCGGATAATTGGGTTAATATACGCGAATGAGCTCGATAACTTAATTACACCAACCTAACAAGTGTTTGCTCTCGTGGTAAGAGTATTCATTATCTTACTCGCGGCGTGGTAGGTTAATTTGAAACCCAAAAAAAACAATTTATTGACATAATTAATTACGGGTACTTTTTTTAAATACTACGGAGTACTTTTTATTGAATTAATATTACATAGAATGCAATACAAAACATACTAAAACAATATTACCCATATATAATACTACAACTCATTTTTATTTTTATTTTGAAATGAAATACTTCGATTCCTCGTGAGATTTTTATTTTATTTTAGGAATAAAACTCTAACGTTGGTTGTTATTGTACAACTATAAAGTATTGATTTTTGTTTTAATGTGCCTATAATTTTTTTGATTCGTAGATTCATATTTATTTTAAATATCGTAGGAGTATAATTTATTATTAATGAACTCGCCTTAGAATAAAACGATTACATAGAAAAAACTCATATGAGACCGTGTCACCATAATTTAGATACGTGGAGAGTTGACAATTTGTAGCAAAGTGGCGTACATATGAAAGAATTCTAGGAAGAAGGAAGCTTATAAATAGCAAGTAGTCCACATTTTGAGTTTTATTTATTCTTCTTTTGCCTCTCCAAATCTTCTCTTGACTTCAGGTATTTTATTTTAATAAAACGTAAAGAATCTATTATACGGAATATTATGTTTTGCTTATTAGTTTACAATTTGTGTGCATATATTGGTTATTTGGTTAGTAGTGTTTGTGTTATTCATGCATCATCCATGTTCATCATATATGTTTTCAATCTTTTTTTTTGATGAAATATCAGTAAAAAATTCATGTTAAAAGGGATTGAAATTGGATTATGACTATTTATGAACATATAGTTAGTCAGACTCTTGTGACTTTAACATGAACTATTATTAGTAAAATGTAACAATGAAAATCTAAGATTTAGAAGAAATAGTGATTATGTGATAGGATCGATTATGAAAAAAACATAAAAAAACCAATAGTCTGTTGAGTATCTATTTTATCGTGAAAGTCAAATGTAGTCGATATAAATGTGTCAAAAGTTTATTACTGTACTGTATTTTGATAGAAGCTCCAAAATTGTGAGCATATCACTAGTCACTAGTCTAGCATATATATATACTAGATGCCTTGCCAATCAGCATTGGGTGAGAAGGAATCATTTGAAGAGGTGGACCCCACCGGGCGGTTTGGCCGGTACGATGACCTCCTAGGGGCCGGGGCTGTCAAAAAGGTGTACCGGGCATTCGACCAGGAAGAAGGCATCGAGGTAGCGTGGAATCAGGTGAAGCTGAGGAACTTCAGCGACGATCTAACCGCCATAGACCGGCTCTTCTCCGAGGTTAAGTTGCTTAGCAAATTGAGCAACAAGAACATCATTCAATTGCTTCATGTTTGGAGGGACGCCCAGAGGCACACCTTGAACTTTATTACCGAGATTTGTACTTCTGGAAACTTAAGGGAGTATCGGAAGAAACATCGTCAGGTGTCGACCAAGGCTTTGAAGAAATGGTGTAGACAATTGCTCATGGGTTTGGAGTATCTTCATACTCATGATCCTTGCATTATTCACCGTGATCTTAATTGCAGCAATGTCTTTATTAATGGCAATGTCGGCGAGGTATGTCTCTTTCAAAAGCTTAAAGCTCAAAATCCATTACTCGTATGTTGCAAGTTTGCTACACTTTGGTCATTTGTTCTGATCTAGTTTCGACATCATGATCTAGGTGAAAATAGGTGATTTCGGGTTGGCAGCAATAACAGGGAAGAGTCACGTAGCACACTCAATCCTAGGCACACCCGAGTACATGGCACCAGAGCTCTACGAGGAGGATTACACTGAAATGGTCGACATTTACTCATTCGGGATGTGTTTATTGGAAATGGTGACGATGGAGATTCCCTACAGCGAGTGCAACAGCATTGGCAAGATCTACAAGAAGGTAACCTCGGGGATCAAGCCGATGGCTCTTGACAAAGTTGATGATCCTCAAGTGAAGAGTTTTATTGATAAGTGCATTATTGCTAAGCCTAGGGCTAGGCCTTCTGCTTCTGAACTCCTTAACGACCCTTTCTTCGATGAAGTAGTCGATGAGGAGATTAACAACTTTTAATTCCCATACATTGTTTACTTAACTAATCGAAGTTATTATGCATTCTTTCCTTGTATATAAGCAGTAACAAAATGGCATAGTAGAGATCTAAATAAAGCATTAGATTATCAAAAGGTCAGTTGTACGCAATCTTAGCATAACTTTATCGGAAGAAAGTCAATTATACGCAAGCTTAGCATAATATTATCAGTATCTTGAAAATATAACATTGGTATCTACATTAACTTAGAAAACATAGCCCATGCCTCAGTTTATGCCTGGACACAAGCTGCCTGCGCAACAGTAATGTCTGCAGCATCCTGCAGGATTTTACTGGTTTCAGTCACGGTGCGTGCAGTGCTGGTAATTGCCTGTCCATTGACATAATGCAGGCGACAAACTGGCATATACGATTCAGCCCCACCAATCAGCTCCGTCTTTGTTTCATCTGTCTTCCTCAGGGTGAAAAAGGCTCGCTTGCCACAGAGCTCGCATCTTGCTGTTAGTTTGGTGACGGTGTCAGCAAGTGGAATTACATCCAGGACTGATCCAAAACTCCTCCTGCATCACACAGTCATTTCAGAGCATTAGATTCATGGCAGTTCCAGATAGTCAGAAATCGAGAGCAAACACATCAGAGTACAAAAACATCAGGCCGACAATTATCCAAAAACATCAGATCATTCAACCCATGACAGTAAAAATATCCTGAGAAATTAGTGGATGTAGACCTTAAATAATCACCATCAAGCCCTGCAACAACGACAATCTTCCCATCAATCTCAGCAGCAGTACAGCAGAATTCATACAGATCTTCAAAGAATTGTGCTTCATCGATACCAATCACATCCAACTGCACATCAAAACCCGCTTATTATACACTATCACAACAATAAAAACTCAGAAATTAGCAGATTTTGAGGATTTATAATTTCACACCTTATTGTATTCTTCAAGGCCGAATTTCTCCTTGAAAGAGGCAATATCAGGCAACGCCCAACACGGGAATTTTGCTCCGTCATGACTTACTACTGAATCAATTGCGTATCGATTGTCTTTGCTTGATTTAATCATTGCCACTTTCCTAAATTTCACCATAAGCAGAACCAGAAACAGGATTAGATATTGCGGATTTGATTACCATGATAGATTTATCATCCAAATACACAGAAATTTACCGAGATTTCAAAATATTTAATTTGTTTTAAATTATGAAAAACTGCGAGGAAAAAATGGCGGGAAGATCTAAAATCTTAGTGTATACACTCAATTTTTTCACAAACATAATGGCGGGAAAATATATTTTAGATCAGATGATATGAACTAGATCATTCCTTATAATTTTGATCCAATTTACGCGGTACGGTAAAAAAATACATGTAAAAAAGTTATTAAAGAATACATTAAAACAATTAAGTCTACACTGACTTAATTATTAACATTAAAATAATTAAAAAAAAACATTAAGTTTTTATTTAGTTGTACTTTCGGTCCAATTTACACTTTTCTTTTTTCACAAAGTTGTCTTCTACACGATTGACTGTGAAAAAAGAATATTTACAAAGTATTTTCGAGAAACAGAGTAATTAAAAAAGACTCCGTACAAGTAAAAAGCAGAGCAGAGCAGAGCAGAAAAAGATTACCTTCCGTTGGTAGTTTCAGAGCGGACACGGCGAAGAAGGGCAGTGGTTTTACCAGCGAACATGGGTCCCACTATGACGTGGATCTCACCGGGTACGGAGTCAGGGGTTGGAGTGACGATGGGGGACTTGAAGGTAGACATAATAATAATATTCAAAGAAAGAGACGTAGACCAAACAGAGGATATAAGACGATTTTAGGATAAGTGATGAAAATCCGTCTTTTTCAAAGTAGTGAATATGTGTATGAGGGAAGTGGACCAGTGGAGTGGGTGGTGGAGGGGAGAATTAAAGGGTGTATTTAAAAGATGTGGGGGGGGTGGTGGAATAATTCAATGGTGTGTTGGGGAAGTTTTGAGACTTTTTTTTGAAATATTTGGGGATTGGATTTGGAGGGAAGAATTAGGGTTTCAATTTTGGGGGGAAAATTGACTTTTGAAATTTGTGCTTTTCCACATTTCGATTTCAGCTTTCATAATTGTTGACTTTGTTGGTGTATAGTTTAGGAATTTGGGTTGTAATTGGGCCTATCGGGTTAGAATCAATGGATCGAAATCAGAATTAAAAAGAACTTACAAGTACTCCGTATACTGTAATTAATTTAAGTTTTTTTTTTTATTTCGATTTTTGATTTATTCTGGTTTACATTTGATTTACAATTTTGGACAAGAAATACCGGAACTATTGTTGTTCGATTTTTAGTCGTAGAAGTTTTTTATATAATGTTTGGGTATGTTTAATTCAAACTATTACTATATGACTACATGAGCGTTTGTTCAATGCTTCATTAGTACTCCCTCCCATTCACCGGATTCCTAATTAAAATACTACTCACATATATTCAAGTTATGGTAGGAATCCAAAGAATGAGAGGGAGTAGTATACTAGGGTTCGGTAAGTAATCTATTGAAGGTGGTTATGAGGGGATCTTGATTGTTGAACGCAACCCTAATTTATCGACCCCAACCAATGTTGGCAAATTATTGTTTGTGATGGTAATATCCGTAAAAAAACGTGTGATAGGTCAAATAATATTCACTTTAAGTAGATAAAGACAAACTCATGTACTAATTTCAAACTTTATTTTTTCTAACCAAGTGGTATTATTTGACCCGTCATCCACGTACATCCAATTGCTTTTTAGCAAAAACAAATCCAATTACCCATAGGCTATACCCCCAATCCAAGCAAAACATTAAAAAATCAACATCCAATTATATAAATTTAGTGAAAATTTAAAAGTTGTAAAATGTTCAATTAATTAAGAATCATACAATCCTTAGCATTAGCAGTACTAACAATGACACCCTCCCTCTTTAATTTCTCCTCTTCAGCCTTTCTACAAAACACAACCCAACTATTAACCTCTAAGGCCACACATGCACCAATTATAGTAGAAAGACACAAACAATATGCCAACTTAGCATATGACCTACTTTCACCCATCACTTGAAACCCTTGGAAAACATTCACAACCCCTATAATAACACAAGAATACCCTACAAAATGATGGTATGACTTCCAATACTTTCTATACTTATGTGTAGTCCTAGGCCTAAACAACAATGCTAGGGTTTGTAAACTCCCAAAGCAAAACGCTATGAACCCTAGCTTCCTATGCAACCCATACACCTTGCCCGGTGACAGCTCACCGAGCCTAATCCCAATTGCGAACCCTATGGTTCCCAGGGAAAACCCCGTGAGCTGCATGGCTGCATGCAGGTAGAACCACGTGGGTCCTAGTACTTGTACGTGTCTGAGGTAACGTGATGCGACTGTGCCAATTGGAAGCATGATCCCCCATGAGATTGCGTTCATGACCCCGTGGACTGTCTTCAGCGTTTTTAGGTTAGTGTTGTGGTGTGACGTGCCAGAGAGGAGGTCTAAGGTGGTGGCTGAGGAGAGGTCGTTGACTGTGGTAGGGTGGATCGTAGGGGAGTGTCCTTGGACATAGACACCTCGATTCCAGACACAGTGGATCTTGGTTTTATTCTGGCTGACCTTGATTCTGGCATAAATCTGGACCTGAGCCCCATCATGGATTGTAGCCAAGTGTCCTCCATACATCGTGACAGAGGATGTCAACAAGTGGATGTCAAGAGGACGCGACATCAAAGGTGACTTCTCGAGTTTCACAGACGGGTCGAGTATGTAAGGAAGGAGGACTAACTTGGCCGAGTTAGGGTCAGGGAACGCGACTAAAACACGAGCTCCGGTCATCTCAGGCGAGTTAGGGTTGATCCCCCAACCCACCCACCCTGAAGGGGATATGAAGTTGCCAAAGAAGACAATGTCTAAGGTGGAATTGTGTGGATTATATGTCCATGCAATAGAGGCTTGTTGTGTAGGAAGTGTCATGCATTTTTCAAATGTTTTTGTGCTAGTAATTGTAGTACAATGTGAAGAGATTACAAGTGTAATTTGAGGAGAGATTAAGAAAAAGATTAGTAAGAGAAGAATCATGGTTAGAAAATTCAGCTAAATGCATAAGAAATTGGTTGAAGTTTTGTTATTGTAAGGTATATATGTGCTTTTTATGACACTAACATTGATGATGGAAAATGATGCATGTGTTGAGTAACTTTGAAGTGAAAATAACAATCATCATATTTGGTGGGTTGTAAATTGTAGTGATAAAAAACAGAGTTTTTTTATTAAGTAGGAGTATTATTTTCTTTTTGACTATGTTGTGCTTGGCTTTGAAGCAAAGTAAGTAGAATTTGAGATATTTTTAGTTTATTATGAAATATTGACCAAAAATCAGTGTGTCGGGTCGAGTAGGAAAATAATTTATATTTAAGTCGATTCCTTATCAACAAAAATTTCGAATAATTTAGTGGGTCATTTTATTTTATTCTATCGCATTAGAAACCGGGAAGTATGTCAAATATACAAAGTAACGGTCTAACTGTACAAATGCACACTTGTTTTACATTGGAGAGTTGCTGTACATTCATAGGAAATCAAATCGATTGTTCAGCTACTGAAAGCGGTTTCAAGGGAAGATTTGGCAAGCCACAACAACCCCGGATCATTCCGTTTCAACACCATGTAATTTTCCATCTTTCCACTCTCGTCGGTCACAACTTCTTCAACGAAACCAACCAAGAAAAGAACATCCATCGCAGCTGTACCAAGAAAATCAATACTAGATTCAGTGATGCTGGCATTGGCAGATCTACCAACAAAACCGATTTTGTGTGTGTGTGAATTCTATCTAATTTTTAGAATATATAAAGTGATCCCGGGAACAAAATGTTCTGGTACCAACACTAGATGCTGGACATGGCATTCACAGCTTGAAAAACCGGAACTTCCAAGTTTATGATAAGTCACTTGTTCAGAGTAGAGTATTTACCTTTATGATTTGCAATATTCCTTTGGAACGCGGGATTTCCCTACAATTTTAGGGAAGGAAGAAAACGAATGTTAACATCATTGCAAGAAAGTAGGATCCTTGAAGAATTAGTCAGTCTCCTCAACGACACTCACAACTCACAAGACAATCTATACATACTCGGACCAACTCGTTATGATTGAAATTATTTTTCAATCGTTATGTACTTATGTTCAAATATATACGGCATATTACGTAAGATACTTGTTTTTTTAGAAGGGGTAAAAATAATTAGCAATACAAATTTAACAAGAAATCGATATAACTAGAGCAAACAAGATCTCATCGTGAATAATCGACATACCTTACGAAGTCTTTTATACTTCATCTCGTTAGGATTTTCAGATACATTTCTGCAACATAAAAGGCACAATTCAGTTGTGAAACCACAGTGCACTAGAATATAAAAGCATCTTTGAATATAAAACCGATTCTCGAACTAAATGTTTCATTTTTATCTAACAAAACGAACGCATTAGAACACATATTGCACCTGATTATCTTAAAAAGAGTTTGTTGAACCGCCGTGAATTCTGAAGGATTGAGCTCTTTCCGTAACACCTCGATGGCATTGGCAAATCTGGTACAAAACAAAGTTACGGGGTCCTGGATTCTCCTCAATTCTTCATCATCAGGATCTGGCTCATAAGTCACGGTGCCCATGGCTGAAGCATCACGTGTTTGTCCTATAGTATCATCGGGATCTGGCTCATCAACCCTGTCACCCATGGATACAGCATTGGGAATTTGTTCGACAGTGCTGTTCTTTGAAGTATGAACATCATCAGAATCATCGGGATCTGGCTCAGCATCAGACAAATGTCCGATAGAATATCCATCGTTCATTGTGTCTGGAATAGTATTGTTCCACGTAATATTAATTGCATCAGTATCATCAGGGTCGGGTTCTTCCATGGTTTTCGCCGCATTTGCATTGTCAGTGGAATCGACATCCATTTCATTATCATCAGAATCATGCTTATCTGCCTCGGAAATAGTTGAAGATTCTGCCAAACGACGATAAGCTGCATTAATCGCAGCTACACGAGCACTGGCAGGCTTCGCTGAAGTTTCTCCTCCAAGTTTCCGAGGCAAACTGCTCTCTACTTCAAAATCCATATCCTCGTCATCATCTCGGGAAAATCGGGAATCAGCCAAGGTATGACTTCTTGCCTGTGTCCAATCTAGAGCAAATGCCTCTTGATTAAGCTGCAAAGATTCGATTTTCATGAGCCATAGAGTATAAGCATGCACAAGAAAGCACTGGGAAATGCGCAGCGTACCTGTTTATCGAGGGCGTAGAAGTTTTGATCATGTTCTGAGTAGACCATGTGAGCCTGAAGACATGAAGTACATGGACACATATCAATGTTCCATTCTTAATCTCAAGACAGATCTAGAGTAGACTTGGCAAACGGGTCAACCAGGCTGGATCAGGTCCGGGCCGTTCAGCAAGGGTTGTTTTCAGGTCATTAAGAATCATGTCAAATGTCAAATTTAGGTCGGGCTGAGTCATTTCCGGCTTCGATCATTTTCAGGTCGCGTTAGGTTTAACTGAGGCGCCACATCAACCTTGTAACTGGCAGAAAGTCATAACAATATATACACAAAAACTAAGGCAAAAAAAACATGCATATGAGATGAATGCTCTTACTAGTTCATGGAGCAAAGTTTTCTTGATACTTTCATATTTCCTGAAACCTTTGAGGTCATCAGTCCGCAGACGAAGAGAAATTTCTTCACCTTGATTCTACATGAGAGATGGGAGCACATGAAACAAAAAAACACTAAGGCAGATACGAGAGGACGGGAGAAGCATAAGTCTGACACATACCTTATTGAGACCTAGGAGGCAAACGGGGCTAACACCCACTTTCCCTTCCGGTGCCATCTCGGTCATGATTCCGACTCGCCAACGATGCTTTTGAGGAAACATAAAACATGTGTCGTCAAACATGGTTGAATTAACGAGATCTTCAAGATCATCAAACATCAAGCAAAGATTGATACCTTGTTCATTATTGCAACAATTCCTGGATCAGCCGCAAGCATGTGCATTCTTTTCAATGCCTCTGATGGCGGAGGATTCAACTAATAAGACATCATGAAACGATAACATGAGTACGCCCTCGATGAGAAACGATTACAGTTATCTTTAAGCTGAAATCTAACAAAGACACATGTAGGCCCTCTTCTTTCCGACTGAAGAAGTGTGCTTAACTACACTGAGATGAAGTAGGTCGAATTGGTTGAGACAAATGGACTTGATGAGACTGAAGCGAAGTGGGATGAAAATAAGCCGGGAAAGAATAGGGCCTAAAGCAGGAATCATGGGTGTGCAGAGACAAATGATACCTCGATTCCAGGAATCGCGAGTGTGCGAAAATCACAGAAAATATAAGGTCCTGGAGGGAGTTTCAGTGATTGCAGAGGTCTCCTTGATGACCGTTCCTTCATCCTCCTCTCCTCTTCCTCAAATCCAGCAATTCTTAACTTCGCCTGTGAATCCTTTAGAAGCTGATCAACCTCGTTCTCCAAAACGCCCATCATTTTTAAAGGCTTTCCCTGGAAAGTATACCATTAGTCTCTAATGAGTCGTGAGTCTGTCTCATCTAAAACTATTGTAAGAGAAGCAATACAAACAACCCAATAACCAACAAAAAGGACAAAAAAAAGTAACTACCCTTCATATGAAAAGTCTCACACTTAATCTATCGTGAAAACCGTCTCATATGGGCATTAAAGGAAATTATAAGAGGGGTATGACTTCATTCTAGCATGCTTTCAAATAAAACTAAAATACTCCGTATACTATAAAGTACTGTGAAAATACCGCATCGAAGCCACATAAAACATAAAAAAGAAGATATAAATCTACGAATCGAATGAAAATATATATGCATAGATCAAGTGTCATGCACAAATAAGAAATTATTCAGTCATTATACTCAAATTATAGAACCATACATCGGTTATTCCTGCATCTTGTAGGCTAATAGAAGAATGCTCGTCAGAAAAAGGTGTCAAAAGCTTCGAGCTTTTCCTGGAAGACTGAGGAACAATCAATCTCAAAGTATCCGCTTTCACATTAGTCAGTTTTCTCAGTTCCTCTCCTAGCTCCAAGACGGGGGTCTCCGAGCTTAGTTCTAGAACAAATTTCTTCGCCCTCCATATAACAGGAATACTAAGAATATTTTGCTGTTGCACCATATCTTCCACTACAGAAAATTGATCAGAAGTTAGCAGCAGTCTACTCCAACAAATACCTCCTAAAGCTTAAGTAACAATCAAGTCTAGAAAAACTATAATTAATACAATACCTATAAACCAACTAACTTGAAAAACGGTTAAATTTCTCCTAAAACGAACTAAGTCTCATGATATCGCTTGTTCAGAAGTATCCTAACGCGAGCTGTCAGCTCTACACATATTTTAGCTTAAAATGAAATCGAGTTTCACAGTATGGGGTTCAAAAGTGTCATACCATATGCTTGCTTCATACGAGTAGTTCATACATCCCCAAATCTCTGAAAGCTTTTATTTAGTTTTACTCCGCCATTGTAAATTCTCATGCTCACATATATTCAAGAAAGAGATTCGTTGGAGTATGAGGATTTGTGATGACGGTTTTATTTAACTCCTCCGCCATTGTAAATACACGAATATATAACTCCTCAGAGCACACATATTAGTATATATTTAAATAGGTGGAAGCTTTCAGAGATTCGGGGGGAGTCTGAGAATTTATTTAAATACACAAAGACGTATGACTCCTTAGGGTTTGGGGATTTAGAGGAATCATCAAATGTAGGAATTAGGGTTTCATGATCAAATTAGCCTCTAGATTGCACAATTTCATCAACACCATATAATCAATCACAACTAAACAAACTCAAATAACCAATTAAAACAAGAGAAAAATCACTGATCACATGATAAAATTCAAGAAATTCAAAAGCTGAGTTGCATTTCCGCATGATCAAAATCAACCCTTTTCAACATTAATCTATTTAAACATCACCCAATCCAAAATCAATCATAAACCCCCCAAAAAAAAAACTGAATTTCAGTACACCAGAATAGGCAGAATTGGGTAAAACCGTAAAAATATAAAAAGTTAACCAAATTATACATCATCATCAAATCAAATAACAATAAAAAGGGGATAACAGAGATTAATCATGGATTTTACAACAAAAAGATGGGATTTTTAGTGAATTATATTACCTGTAGATGGATTTTGGGTAGGTAAAAGATGATTGCTTAGGTGAAAATGGGGGGAAATGCGAGCGATTTGGTGTATATATGGTTAGTGTTCGCAATTAAATACTCTTAAGACAAAAATCATCGGATGACGCATGCGATTGCATACACAAATTATACTCCCTCCTTTCCTCTCCAAAGTAACGTATTCATTTTGACTGTTCAAATCCAATTGAGCCTTCTTCTTTTTGAACCAAACTATCCATTGCTTATTAACATATTTATGTAGACCTGATAAAACCTGATTCGACTCGACAGAACCGATCCGGCTCACCCGAGATCGGACCCGTTCGACAATCGACAATACTGAAATATCTTAGTGACCGAAACCGACCTGGTTTGATTTGACTCAATCCAATACCTGATTATTATCCGATAACCGATAGATTATGAATTCAGTAACAACTGAGTCGGTTAAACTCAACAAGAATATACCCGACCCAAATCTGACTCGAATAACCAAAAATTACCCAAAATATACGTAACCGAAAATACCCGATCCAAATCCAACTCAAATAATAAAAAAATTATCAAAAAAATAGGTAACCGATATAACCAATTAGGTGACCCACAGTGAATTCCTATGTACGGAGTACGAGTAAAATAGATTCATACTTCATTCATTGAAAACATGCAAATTGGATGTTAAGTATACAAACATGGGAACATGGGGTTTAGTTCGCCCACTCAGTCGGAGGTGCCACGCTTTGCGTGGGTACTAAGTGGCGCGGGAGACTGTAATGTCCCGGTTGTAGGCATTTAGTCACATACTATGTCATTGTAATACTACAATTTGAATAATTAAATATTAATTTGTTCCAAATTATTGTACCTTTAAAAGTATTTTAAGTTTTTTTTTCAATCTTTGTGCAAAAGTGAAACGTACCCTTTGAATACGAACGGTGGAGTAGTATACAACCGTTGTACAGATAAAGTAGTATACGAACTTTCTACTTTCCCTTTTTTAGTTGTTCACTTTTAAACTTCATACTCATAATATTTTCTCACTTTATGTATCATATTTGTGGTCATTATACTTTCTGACTCCACATATTTTCTCAAATTTCATTTTTCACCATGTAAATGTGTGATGTTAGTTTCTGGTCACGTGGTCCATATGGCGAAAATATAGCATCCGGGCATGGAGCGGAGACGATCGAATCGTTAGTTGGTCAACGGGTCGCAGAAAAAGAGAACTACGATCATGGTTCAAATATAGTTGTAAAAAAGAGACGAAATGTTCACATTATACACAAGTTTGGAAGAATACTAAGAGCATCGGGTGTGCTAGTATTTCATGTGGTGCGGGTTGGCCCTTAGTTGTTTGCAAGTACTACCCACCTGGTAATATTAAAGGTCAATCACTGTATTAAAATTTATTTGTTAAATCATCTTACATTTAAAAGTAGTTTGTAATCCTGTGGAGTTACAGGACTATTCTTGATTGTTGTTTAAGATTTTTACATGAAACTGAACTAAATGTATTGTTGATTTAATAATTATCAAAGTATATTTTCTCATTTTCAGTATAATAATTTTGGTAGCAAACATAAAAAGGGTAGACTTATTATAAAAATAGTTACAAAACAAAATTACTTGCATCTTAATAAAAACAACTTATTGAGAGATCGTCTCTTTCTGGATTTTGTAATCTTGGTAATGAGTTTTCTTAATGTACATAAATATAACTAGAATACCGTAGTAAGTTACCCTCTTCCTTTCACTAAAATATTCCACATTTACGTGTTAAAAGAACTTCACTAAGATGTTTCACTTTCCTTTGTACAGTAGTACACATGGTCTTGCTATTTGTGACTTCACTTTCTTTTTTCACCTTCATTTTCCTGTCCATGTTTCACCCTTCTTAGTTTTCTTCCAAAAACAAAAATTACTGTGAAAATCCCGTACTACTTATATTTCGAAAAAAATATAGGGTATCACTTTAAAATTCGAATAGACTTGGTATTGGGTAAAAAATCCCTTTATTATAAAGATGGGATCAATTTTAATTTTTGACACTGAATTAAGCACGCACGTTCGCAGTTAAAATTTGGACAAGTTACTTTGTACAATTGAATCGATAATCTAATTCCACTCTTCAAAATTCCAGGTATCAATCAATCCATCCATTTATCGTTCATCTATGCGCACTTGTTTTACTACTAATCGTGGTTCTAACTTCTAATCCATTTCTTGCAATTCTGTTTTATTAATCTCTTCTGATCAATTTAGAATTGTTGTTTTAAGATCATTCATAGAGCTCTCATACACTGTGATTTCTACTGTGACTTGTAGTGTTTTTTTGTGTGGGAATTTCATAAAGAAGCAGGAAAAAGGGTTGATTAGAGTTGTTGTCTAATTAGTGACATTGGTGTATTAAGGTGTGATTTTGAGCATTTGGGGATTCTTCTATAGTGTGATTTCATATGTTTTTGGATCAAATTTCATGAAGAAGCTGAAGGATTGAAAAGGGTTGTCGTCGAAAAACTGAAATAGGTGTATATTGAGGTGTGATTTTGAGCATTTGGGAGTTATCTATGGTGTGATTTCATATGTTTTTGAGTGGAATTTCATGGAGAAGCTGAAGGATTGAAAAAGGGTTGGTGTCCAAAAATCGAAATAGGTGTATTAAGGTGTGATTTTGAGCATTTGAGGATTATTCTATGGTGTCATTTCATATGTTTTTGGGTGGAATTTCATGAAGAAGCTGAAGGATTGAAAACCGTTGGTGTCAAAAAGTTCAAAGCATTTAGGAGTTATTATATGGTGTTATTTCCGATGTAATTTTTTGGAGGGATTTCATGAAGAAACTGAAGGATTGAAAAAGGTTGGTGTCAAAAAGTTGACATAGGTGCGTGCATTAAGGTGTGATTTTGAGCATTTGGGAATGATTGGATGGTGGCATCGTGCTATTTCTAATGTGATTTTTGGAGGTATTTGATGAAGAGGTAGAAGGAATGAAAACGGTTGCTGTCACATTATGCTCCGTAATAGTTTACCATAGGGATAGTATCAATTTTTTCGGGTTTGTATCAGTGGAGTTTCTGTTAGGGTTCAGCTATATGTAAAGACCAATTTTCTCAGTGATACACGTCCACATGCTTTGTAACTCAAAGTTGAATATGTTGACTTGCTTGTAGTTTTAAGTTAAGAAAGACGGGCTTGAGATGAGCATAGTGCCTAAGGAGACGATTGAGGTAATAGCACAAAGCATAGGGATCAGCAACCTCTCTTCAGATGCCGCACTTGCCTTTGCACCCGATGTGGAATACTGTATGCGTGAGCTTATGCAGGTACGTTGTTTTGATATTTGTGCTTTGTTTTTATCATCTTCCAGATACGATGCAGACTTTCTCAATTGTATTGTGAGTTTGTGATCGACAGGAATCAATCAAGTGTATGCGTCATTCAAGAAGAACGGTGTTGACCACCGATGATGTGGATACTGCACTCGGCATCAGGAATGTGGAGGTATGACACGGTATGCTCATGCTCTCCAGAGGCTTCCTATTTCTATTGATTTGACTCTGATTCACTTTTTTTTTTTTCCAGCCAGTTTACGGTTTTGCTTCTGGAGATCCTTTGCGTTTTAAAAGAGCTGTCGGACACATGGATTTGTTTTACATCGAGGACAAAGACATAGACTTGAAAGATGTACGTATCTCAATCCACATTTCGTTGCTCATCTATCTTATTGTTATTGGTCCAATTTTAATACTCCGTACTTTGTTACTCTGACTCGTCTGCAAGGATCAATACAACTATTTTGTGCGGAATTTTCAATATGTTGGTCTAAAATGAAGTATCCAAGTGTTTATCGTACCCAACAAGATATGTATGGAATACTGGAAGTATCGGAGTAACATAGACTTAATATAAGCTTCTATTTATAGGTGATTGAAGCTCCTTTGCCAAAAGCACCGCTTGATACGACAATCATGTGCCACTGGCTAGCCATAGAAGGCGTTCAACCTGCAATCCCAGAGAATGCACCGGTTGAAGGTAAGTCGCATCTCTGAGTGTGCTTTTCATTTATAGTGATGCCATTATACATATTAGTATACCTTTCTTGTGACTCATAATAGTCAAGTGTTGCTTAAGCTCACGATTTGCATGTTAACAAAACTTTATGTTCATGAGCATGCTATTGAATTTTAATTTTGTTTTCATCTCTATTCTGCGTAGTGATTTCTGTTCCCAATGATACGCGGCCTGAAAACAAGGATAATGGCCTTCCAGTTGACATCAAATTACCGGTTCAGCATGTACTATCCAGGGAGCTTCAGGTAATCTTGTGATTATTTCGTTTTGTGATATTCTACATGGTACACCATACCCTTCATGTTTTTTTCACTTTCTATAGTGCACCCCTTCTTTTGGTCAAAATCACTTTGACTATCAATATGGTCACGAGCCCCAAAAGTGACGTTTTTCTCCTAAATTCCTTGTCTTTATGAGGTTTTCAATTTGAAAAAAAACTCACCGCTTTGAAAACTTCTAGTTAGAGTTATGGCCGAGCAAACGTTTTTCACCGAATATACTACGACCAACTATAACTCTTTGTCGCGAATTTTGAATGTGATCATCGATTTTACGAGATATTCGGTTTAAAAAAAAGTCAATGCTTTCGGAATTTGTAGTCGAGAGTTGGGTATCGTGGAGAATATCCCTTTCTTCTTTTACTCTACATAGTTTTGTCGCCATCTATCCAAGTTGTCAAATTTGTAAATCACAAATTTTATGCTGTTTATGTTGCAGCTTTACTTTGACAAGATAACAGAGCTTACTATCAGAGGTTCTGAATCCGTGCTATTCAAAGAAGCGCTGGTCAGTTTGGCAACGGATGCGGGTCTTCATCCCTTAGTTCCTTACTTCACGTGTTTTGTTGCCGATGAGGTAACCAAGAGACATTTGAACTACTTCCTCCGTCCCTAAATTATCTTTCTAGTTTGACTTGCACAGTCTCTTAGACACTCCTTTGACTCGATTTTCCCACTCACGAATTTTTTTGCAGTTCAATTTTTTTTGTTGGTAGGACTTCTTTTCCTATGAATCGTGACTGTAAAATTGTAAACATTTTATTATGTTATACGGAGTACTAATTTTTACAAATTTTGCACTTATTCATGGTCAAAGTTTAAATTTTTGACTTAAAATGTCGAAATATGAAGATTATTTTGGTATGGAGGAAGTGTAAAGTATAACGATTCCGCTGTATTGGTGCTAGCTAACATTGACGGGTTATCTGCTGTGCGTGTGTCAGGTTTCTCGTGGGTTAGGCGATTTTAGTCTGCTGTTTGCTTTAATGCGTTTGGTCCGAAGTCTTCTGAAAAATCCTCACATTCAGATAGAACCATATGTGAGTTACAAACATACGAAGTAATTTATTATTTGTACTATCTTTGACAAAGGATGTCGTCTTTGACCGATATTTTCTCATAATAGTTCAGCTTTTACAAAACAGCTACTCATAAATTTTGTTGCCGTGACAGTTACACCAGTTAATGCCGTCTGTAGTTACCTGTTTAGTGGCAAGAAGATTAGGCAACAGAATGGCTGACAGCCACTGGGAACTGAGAGACTTCACCGCAAAACTAGTTGCTTCAATTTGCAAAAGGTACGAATCATCCAACTTCTTAAACAACCGAGTGTAGTTTAAACTATTATTATAAATTTTGCTTTTCACTATGTTTAAGAAAAACGTTTAATTTGAATGATTTGCAGATTTGGACATGCATACAACAATCTCCAACCACGTTTAACGAAAACGTTAGTAAATGCATTTTTGGACCCTAAACGAGCTATCACTCAACACTATGGTGCGATACAAGGATTAGCCGCTCTCGGGTCCAACGTGGTACACTTCCTGATTATGCTTCTTGTTTTATCCTTCATGGTTAATCCATCGCCTATCCGATCCAAAACTAGCACGGCCATTCTTTACGGCCGAAGTGGGCTTAACTGATTTGAGCTTAAACTAAACTGAATCACACAATTCACAAAGTAGGCCAAGTTACAAACGGTTGAATTGAAGCGATTTGGTTTGTTAACAGGTTCGCCATCTTATTCTTCCAAATCTCGAGCCATATTTGCGACTTCTTGAACCCGAGTTACTTCTAGAGAGCCAAAAGAACGAAATGAAGAGGCATGAGGCCTGGCGAGTGTATGGAGCTTTGCTGGTTTGTTACTTTCTTATCATGATTCTTTTTCACGATTAAATGTTTTCCTTGCGTTTGTTACTTCTATTCTATGTGACCAAGTATGGATGTTTTTCAGTATGCAGCTGGGCAATGCATATATGATCGACTCAAATTGTTCCCTACATTGCCATCACAGCCGTATCATGATATATGGAGGGTGAACCAAAGAGTCAACGTCGTTCCTGGTAAGGAACTATGACCAACCCCGAATACATTTTGTATCATTTTTTGGGTTGGAACTATCCCTACCGACAGTAAACCGGCCCGTGAGGGTGGCCGAAGCGGCTGATGGCTGTCCCGAACCTAACCTAACAGGTCCTCTTTTATTATCGATGCAAGGTAAACGGAAGACTGAGACGGATAACATAGAGGAGCAACCGTCGCTTAAGAAAGCAGCTACAGACGACGCTTCATTGGAAAACCATGCCTCGCCGTCTACCAACCAAAATGTCAATGTCAACATGGACATGGACGTGGACCCCACTCCTACTGATGCTTCAGAGATACCGTCAACCTCGACGCAAACTCCTCCTCCTCCTCCTCAAAAGGCGAGCAACAGAGTTGACGTGGAAAAGAGCAACAATAAGCGACTTGTAAAACTGCCAGCTGTCCTGAAACAGGTTTGGAAGGATGATTTGAAATCGGGTCAAGTTCTGAATTCCATGCATGACCTCTTCGGTGAGAGTATCCTCCCCTTTATTCCCACTTCCGAGATGATGGTTTTCTTGTGATCCGTCTTACTCAGACTCAGCCAGTAGTTAGAATGAAGCGTGTTCAAGGGTCATATACTCATATCGGTGTCCAAGTTTTCACCAAGAGTTATGTCCGAGTTTCCTACACGGGTTCATATGAAGAGGAGTTGATGTAACATTAGTAGCGAAAAATTCTTGAACTGTAAATGTAACATTAGTAGCATATTGCATGCATTATTCTCGTTAGTATTTGTTCAAACTTAAAGTGGTCAAGACAAAAAATGAATGAAATGCCTCCACACAAGCGAAAAAGACATTGTTTGACCTGACCCCTTCTATTCAAATGATGCAACGTATACTCTATTTTAGTTTCAAACTGAAACAACTGGCTCCTACAAGATTGTTCTTCTGCATAAACAACTTTATTGTCATAAATTATGGTGTAAGATGGTCACATGAGAGACGTTGTGTGGTGTAAGATCGTGTCCTGAAGTAAGTATTGCATTATTGTTGTCTAATTTGGCGGCTTTCCTAGAATTAATCAGTGTGAATGAAGAAACAAAATCCATAGCCATTGTCAAATTATCATCAATTCAAAGAAAATCCATTGCCACGCCACAAAGTTGAAACTTGATTCCTAACTATTCCTATTTATTTGACTTTATAATCTTTAATACGGAGTATGATTTTTTTGGGTACGATAAAGGTGATACAAGGATACCGGTCATCTGATCTCGAATTCAGTCAACATTAAGTTTCACAAAATAAAATAACTGAATTGTCTGAATAGACGATGTTATTGTGTCGACTGTGTAAGATAAATTACGTAAAATGTAAACTTTATGAGAAAATCTACTTCCTGAACATTGCAAATTCCTTTACCCAATAAAACAAGTCCTTAATCTTGAAGACACCCCTCTCTCTCCGTGGTGGATCCGGAACAAAATTTTTTGGGGTCCTAGGAAAAATAAGAAGCAATTTTGAACTTGATACCAATAAATTTGATTTATTTTCTTAAAAACTCGACAAAATAAACATAAAAATGTTCATTTCCGGTGTCTCGAAACCCTAAGTATGCATGGATACGCCGTACGCGTATGCAATCTCATATATACGGCATATATGATGAGATGATTATTATTATGCGATACATCTCACAATACAATTATCGTTACATCGTGTAAGTCAAAAATTTACGTATATTCAAAGATCATACAACGTTCAACTGCCAATTCAATAATGATCACAGTCACACACACCTACACAAATATTGCGGCCATAAAACCACTATAAAACGGGTCATATATATCTTCCCATCATGCAATTATCGTATTAAAAAACCACAATAAAAAAAAAACACGTATAAATAAACCAAATAATTAAAGAAACATATTAAGTAGGTGTATATCATTATGAATAGGTTCGGCATCCTAGTCCTGGTGGCCATATTGGTGGTAGCCACCGTGTCCGTGGTGGCCGAGGGCGCTTGTTTACCGTCGTTTGCCAAGTGCACTTCTACTGCCGACTGCTGTGCCAACCTTACTTGCCGTGTCTTCGTCGTCTTTCGTGGTGCTCCTGATTTGCGTTGCCTAACTAATTAATTAATTAAGTCGTAATTATGTTTCATTTATTATAACGGTTTTTCTAATGTTTGCTCTTGGAACACGTGTATGTTATTTTTTTTTCAAAATAACTTATTAACGTGTATTCTAATGACACAAGTTAGAAAAACCATTATGATAAATAATATATGTGATATTATATACTCCGTAATAATGACGAAGACATAGTTCTTCTATTGTATTGTTGTGTACGTTCTTCTACAAGAATTACATATGTATTGTTGTTGTGTATGAAATTTTCTTTTGAATAAAAAAAATCTGTGATTATGATTGTACTCGTACGTATTATTAATCTTCTACTCCGTATCTCATTTATTTATGTGTCTAATAAAATGTTGATTATGTATTAGTTAATTTGTTATAAACACGTGAACAAATACAAAAGATTGTGAATTTCCTTGACATTTGGATTCCCTCCATTTCCTTTAATTTTTACATTGATCTGAATTGTGTTGTGAGACGATATTTAATGGACATATATGGACTATTGGCTTCTATGATATAATCCGAAGATAAAAAAAACTCGTAATATGACCAATTTTTTTGATCCTAATACATGGGCTCGAATCCATCGATCACCATCTAAATTTCACATAATAAAATAACTCAATTGTCCTAATAGAGGATAATAAATCATTAATTTATTATCGTAAAACCATGTTCCTTTGATGAGGTCATTTTCAACTCAATTTAGTTCAGATCATCCATTAATCTCATCTTCTTTATATAAATTTAGAGTCCATTCACAAGGATGTGGCACTACTCTATGACTCCCATTCCAAAATAGGGCTGATTTTTAATACTTAGTAGTTCATAGTTCATAGTGTAAGTGTAGTTAGTGTACACAGTGATAGTAAAGCAATGCAATTAAGGCGTATTATGCATTCAATGAGGCTGCATTCATCACGATTTGGGTCATTAATTTCCACCGTTATTCGATGTTTGCATTACCGATTCATACTTAATACATCTCCATATTCCAACGCTAAATCAATCCATCTTCTTAATCATCATAGGGAAGTGATCCAGACATGCACCTACACATCTACTTATGCTTCTCGAGTGCATCGTTAATGAAGGCTTCCTAGGTATTATGCAACATCAATTTTCCAAGAATGATGTCTCGGCTTTTCGTCTCCATTGATGGTGTACATCGTTTTCCCCTTCGTCGTTGTTTATAAAACGATGTGGCAATTTTGTAGTGGAGTCATTGTGTTCTGCATTTCTCTCAAGCATTATATTTCAGAAAATCCTCTACCAACCTAAAACCATAGTTCGCCACCTCTTTTCTTCGGTAAATATGTCTTCATCTATGTGCGACCTGACTAAGGAAACATTCTCCTCATTATGTCAAGGTGTTCGTTTGAGAGACATTGATGTAAGGGTGGTATATCGTTGGACTAGACCAGAGTATATCGACAAAACGCAGGTCGAAGCTGTTGAATTGCTACTCATCGACGTGAAGGTGGTAGTTGAATGCTAATGAACTGTCCTTTAATTGCTGTAATTGTTCAGTTAGTATTACGTTCTTTATGGATTGATGTTTCTGATCTCATTGTAACATTCTTTTTGTTTTGTTATAATGAATTGGTCCAAGCTTCAATTAAGAAGTCGTTGATTCATAATAATAAGAGTTACTTTGTGGTTGGTGAGGCCTATAACATCCGAAGTCTTACTGTTGTATCTATGTAGACACCCGCATTTTGACTGCCAGGTGTCTATGACAGTTTCCAAAAAACACCCGATGATGATCGGACGCTAACATGCTTCTATGCGCTCGGATACGGGCTCAAATCCATTAATCGTTGGCTAACGCACTTACGGAGCACAAATATCACAAAACCAACCTCAAATCCAGGCCCAGCGGACCATTTCGAGTCAAACAAGACTAATTTGGGCCAAAACCGACACCAGAATTAAAACCGACTTGTCACGATTGGGTCAATCCCGGTCAAAGTCGTTTCTGAGACATACACAAAAACACCCATACAACCATCAAAAGCCCAGTTCAAACTCAAAAACATCAAATGTCCATGGTCAAGGTCCAAAAGACTGACCCGCGCGACCCAGCTGGGCCACTCGATCGAGTGCCTCATCCACTCGATCGAGTGGGCCCTTATTCAGGCCCGACGGCTGACGCACAAGCCTACTCGACCGAGTCAGCCACCTACTCGGTCGAGTAACCCTAATCCGAAGCCCTAGCTTCTCCTATATAAGCAACCCTCATGCACCCCTCTTCAACAACTTTTGACACAATTATCGAAACCCTAACACATCATAGAGCAATTCTACACTACACCCTCTACAAACCCTAGCTAAACCCTAGGAAAAATCGACATTAGCAAACCCTAAACCTAGTTTTAGGAATTCAACCCGAGCCACCACAACTTAACCTTCATCCACCTCGAAGACTCCCGTGTTGTAGCCACGTTTACGAGCCTTAATCCGAGACAAGAACATGTAGGTTGAGGGTGTCAAAACCCCGTTTCTTCCCTTTCTCTTCCCTTTTCTCGCGTCGTGTCTATTTCATATGGGTCGTTTTTTTATCTTTTTTTTCGTTTATCGTTATTATCGCATCATTAATATCGATAGTATTATACTAGTATCAAAGCATTAAAATACCTATCAATTTGTGTCAAGTATAAGTGATATCGGAATGAGGAAACACGAACATACAAGTGTACTGCACACAGCGTTGACGGTCGCTCGTTCCGATATCCCGGTTACTTGATTATTGAGATAGGTTAACTTCAACAATAAATTTAATACCGTTTGTATCATCGTTATTATTCGCATCGATTTCTCAAAGAATAAACATCGTATCTCAATATGGGTCGAAACCCATTGACACGGATCCGACATCACAATCCTTAGGGATTTATTTCGATGTCGGAAAAGTCGAGGGAATCAAGTCCTTTTCTGTATTTTAAGCAAAGTATCGATATGTTAGACCCGATGCCAATTCCGTAATTGGACGTCGAGTCTAATAAATCAAATCAAATAATTTAGCCGGTTCAATTTTCCGTTGATGTTAACGTAGATGTTGTCCAATTATAACACTACAAACACGGAGGAATATTTATATTGTCTCGGCTACTTTAAACGATTCAAATCAATTGCAAGCGTTTTCTGGTTACGTACAGGTGCCACTCGGTCGAGTGCCTACGTCACTCGATCGAGTGACATCACAAAATCGAGACAGAATGGTCTGCAGGACCTCTACTCGGTCGAGTCTTCCAGTGACTCGATCGAGTGGAGACCTACTCGGTCGAGTTGGTCAATAACTCGGTCGAATAAGGCCACCAGATCTGGACAGAATACTTTTCAAGTACTCACTCGGTCGAGTCTCACAGTGACTCGGTCGAGTGGCCACGTACTCGACCGAGTTGGTCAATAACTCGGCCGAGTACGGCCCATAACACGAAACAGAAACCTCTTTTCAGGGCCTACTCGATCGAGTCTATCGACCACTCGATCGAGTGCCCTCATAACGACTCAAACACGAGTCGTACATTACCCTATTTTTCAAACTCGATAGTATTTTACGACTTAGGTCAACACGTGCATAATTAATCACGTGTATACTATCTTTTCAAATCATGCATCCTCACATTTGCATCTTTTCAATTCAATTCATTATTTGCACAAACCGTTAATATCGATTTACCGTTACTAACCGTTTGTTTGTTTCTCTTGTCAATTTAATTCTTGTTCGTTTATTGTACTAAATGAACCCGCATGCTAAAATACAACTTTGACGTTAATTTTAGTTGCATTAAACTTGACTTAGAAACCCGTTTCGATTCAATTCACATGTTTAGGGAAAATACTCTTTGCATAGCATTTTCCCGTTTAACTAGCGCGCGTATTGTAAGTCACTCGAATTCTTAGTAGAGGCCGCTAATGTGCGGGCGGGGTTGGGTGTCCTTTGTGGGCTTCCCAACACGTACCCTCACCCCTTACTCAGAACCTCGGTTTCCGGATGCCCGAAACCTTTGGCGCACGAGAGTCATTCAATACACAATATCCGATAATGTCGGTATTGGTATCAAATGCAAAGGGACGAGTCCAATAAACTCTAGCATCGGAAATGGGTCGTATTTTGTATACGGACCACTACGACATAGAGTGGGCTCGAATGGTTCCGAATAACCACAAAATTCGGTGGCGACTCCACATAGACCTAAATTTCAATTCGATCCGTTTCATATGGAGATTCATTCGCCTACCCAAACCCGCGCGTGGCCGCGTCGGGGTGGACCTATGTCATGTCCACAATTTGGCGACTCCGCTGGGGATTAACTGATGCGTGACTTACCATCGGCATCCTCAGGGTGAGACTCGAATAGAAATCGTTTGACAAATACAATGCGCGTGTTAGTTTTACGGTTCATGCATAACCCATATTTTCCCGGGCCGGTACTGGTGACCGACGTCCCACTATACCATTGATGTACTCCAACATGGATATGTCAAAAGGTGTCCATAGTCGATTCGAGTGGGTTTCGCGGCATGTTCTAAGCTCAATTCGACTTAGAGAGTCCGTCCCGATCAACGTCTAGACTATGTACACTGGTATAGACCCTTTCAGACCGACCGAGACTTAGTGTAGAGCATACATGGCGTCGTTATAATGCTTGTGTGACTACGTGCTACTTGGTTTCCGAGTCATTTTCAAAAATATCAACTTTTCAAAAATTACATCCTCCTTTTCAAGATATTCGATTTTCAAAACCCGGGACATACCGAATATAGGACTTATGATTTTACTCAAAATAGCCTATTTTCTAGCCGGTATGCTGCCCAAATCAAAACTCGAACTTTCAAAACTCATGGCCCAACGACTTTTTGTCCTCTTTTTCGGAAATTTGGGCCATTCACCGAGTCCACTCGGTCCTTTTTCAAAAATCAATCAATTTTCAAAACTTCCCTCCTCTTAGGACTCCCCATATTTAGCAGTGTCGGGTCATGTCTTAAGATGTCAAGGTCTTTAGCGTCGAAACTCTGTCGATCTTACATCACGAGTTTCTTCCTTATCCCAGTCTGCCTTAGTAGACTAAGGCAAGGCCCACCTAAGTAGGACATACTCTTACGAAGGAGGGCCCGTCAACACGATCGAGTCAAAAGTCTGGGGATGTCTCGCGTGAACCTTCCTTCGAACAGGACTAGGCCCACTTGCCGAATCCTAAGGAAGGCCCACACTTCACAAAGTCACCCGTCTAAGTGTCTTCTTCGAGTCATTTCCCTTTTAGTCTCGTTTGGGATGTACTTTCTATTCTGGGATTTCTGGGCTAGTTCCTGATTACGCGGTGTTCTTACAGACAGGCCAGCCACAACCCGACATCAACGCAAGATGGACGAATTGAAAAATGCCTTAGCCAAGATCGAGACTCAACTGACCTCCATCCTCGCTAACCAAGCAACTTTGGACACCCGCCTGAGCACTGTGGAGAAGACGGTCCCAGTTGAAGGAGCTGATTCCGCTGGGCCCATAGCCGAATTGGTCAGTGTCGTTCGCAGGCTCGAGGAGCAAGTCCACTTGTCAACAAGCAACTCGATCCACTCCGAAAATGCTCGCATTTATTCACCTTTGAATGACGAGCTGCCGGCCAACCTCAACTTGACGGGAATTCCCATGTTTGAGGGTACCGAAGACCCGGTCCATCATATCCGGGCCTTCAAAGACTTCATGGCAGTCAAAGGGGTAAAGTCCACCATGTTCAAGCACTTATTCCCTTCCTCCTTGGAGAAGCATCCCAGGGCCTGGTTCTACAGGCTCGACCCCAAGAAATACAAGACTTGGGATGATGTGGCGACCGAATTTGCTCGGAACTACGCCGATAACACTGAAATCCAGACTACAATGCGTACTCTGGAAGTAATGGCCCAAGAGCCCAAAGAAGGGTTCACAAAATATCTGCAAAGGTGGAGGGCTGAGAGTGTGAAGCTGGTCGACAAGCCCGGCGAGAAGGCCCTAGTGGAAGCCTTCGTCAAAAATCTACTCCCATCCTACCGGGTCCACCTCCGGTATGCTATTATCCCAAACTTTGCTGTCCTTACTGAAATGGGCACAAGGATCGAAGATGATTTGAGGTTGGAGAGCCTGACTAAGGCCTCTACCAAAGGGTATCAAGGGGCAAGTTCATCCACAATCAAGCCCACACCCACAGCTGCAACTCGCAACATCTTCGACGAGGTAAACCTGCTCGACACCTCATCTAAAAAGAATACACCAAATCGGGTATTCACAGATATAGGGACTACCTATACTTATGCCTTACAGAGGCTATCCTCAAAGGGCCTAATCCAACCGATAGGCCCAACTGCAGAACCTCCAGTGGAAAAGAGGCCCAAAACTTACAATGCCCAAGCCTACTGTCAGTATCACCGGGGCAACGGACATGATACTGAAAAATGTTGGAGGTTAAAACATCTAATCCAGGACCTTATCGAGAGCGGGAAAATCCCGTTGCCCGGAGACAAGCCGAGCAACAAAGAAAACCCGTTCAGCGCCCATGCTATCTTCACCGGTGAGGTAATTGACTGTTCTCACCTCATCTCTCCCTATATCCCACAAATCAACGGGATATGGTTCGACGACGAGGATGATGTGTACTTAACCAAAGGGGAGGCTGTCCCCATCACCCTTGAAGAGGTCCGAAAGGCAAAATCCAAAGCTTTAGCCACCAATCATCTCGCCGCAGCTGGGCGTTCCATCCCTATATCCGTCACTGAACCTGCCAGGACGGAGCCTGCCCTCGAAGAACCAAGCCCAGACACGGCTCTGGTCCAACAAATGAAGAGGGTCCGAGCCGATCTAACCATATGGCAACTATTGGTTAGCTCACAAGCTCATCGGGAAGCACTGACTAAGGCTCTCGATGAAATCAAGGTTGATTCAGAGGCTACCCCTGCTGAAATGGTAGCCACCATCATGCCCTACCTTAAGGGCAAATCCAAAGAAGAAGGCCCACTCATAACCTTCTCTGAAGCTGATCTGCCACCATTTGGGCCCAATCACAATCTGGCCCTGTACATCACGGTCATCTGCAAGGGTAAATATCTCCCGATGACCCTTATCAATGATGGATCAGCCGTGAATGTCCTTCCCCTAAGGACCGCAAAAGCACTCGGCATCACCGATGCCGATTACCTTCCAACGGCGCAGACTATCCAGGCTTTCGACGGAAGCCCAAAACCTGTCGCCGGGGCCGTGAAATTGAAGATCATAACGGGCCCAATCGAAAAGGAATTGGAGTTTCAGGTGATAGATGTCACCTCATCATTCAATCTCTTGCTGGGAAGGCCTTGGATCCACGCAGTTAAGGCCGTGTCATCTACCCTCCACCGAAAAGTCAAGATGCCCCTCAAAGACGGCATCATCACACTGGAGGCGACCCCAATTACCGTAGCAAGCTGCAACGCTACAGGCCGGGCCGACCCACGAGGATTTGATTTCGTGGGCATGATCGAAGAAGAATATCTCTTTAGGCCCTACTTCACAACTAGCATCGACACGATGCTACAAAATCTGGGTTACCTACCTGGAATAACCTCAAGGCCAAATCTTCCAGCTGGGAAGATTATCGAGGTTCTAAATGACGGCGAGTCACATTTCGGATTGGGGTATGCTATAACCCCGGAAAACGTGGTTCGGGCCGGTATTCACAGGGCCGTCGATATTATCAAGGGAACTTACATAAGCCCTTATAGCCTGAAGTTAACGGATTACTTCGTCACCCCAGTCTTCGGAGCTATCCAAGTGGGCCTTTACCAACCCACCATCACGTATCCTGAGACCAAAAAGGCTCGGGAATGCAATTTCATCCCTGATGATATATTTACCATCATCCAGACCGAAACAAAGGAAAGCAAAAACGACTCCGAGCCCATGCTGGGGCTCCTATTCGGGGAAGACAAGACCGTCCCCGCTCCGAAGGACGATTTGGTCAACCTGATCCTTCGCAGCGATCGGTTCGACCCAACCAAGCTAATCACCGAAGTCGGCGCCAACACCGAGACGAGGGCTTGGAAGAAGACCATAAAGTGGACCGATAGTCAAGGACGGGTCTACAAGCTGACCACCGGCGAGGGAGACATGCCGGATACCGAGTCTGAGTCAGAGTCAGAGTCGGAGTCTGAGTCCGAGTCTAGAGGGTCTGGTGCTAAAGTCGAGTCTGTAACCCCTCTTCCTTTATCCACTGAGGTCTCGGGGCCTGTCCCAAGACCTCTCCCTATCCCGCCTCTGACCAATGATCAAATGGCAGCTCTATTCGAGCTATTTTCAAAATTTACCATCAATAATAATAACGAACACCGTTCTGCTTACGACTTGTCTTATTTCCAAAATTTTCTCAATTTCAAAAATTTTATATGCAATGACATTGAGAAACCCGACGAACAGGTACCCCTACCTCAACATCTGGTCGAGCAGCTCGAGCAAAGGGAATCCCGAGATCCGGTAATCGAAGAAACCGAGTCCATCAATGTGGGAACCACTTTAGAGCCCCAGATGCTTAAGTTGGGTCTATCTTTAGATTCAGAGGAGAGAAAACAATTCACCGACCTCCTCCATGAATTTAAAGATGTCTTTGCATGGTCCTACAAGGACATGCCGGGTATAGACCGGGAGATAGCCGAACACCGAATACCCATCAAAGATGGGTGCAAGCCGGTAAAGCAAAAACTCAGAAGAATGAAGCCCGAATGGTCTCTTAAAGTCAAGGAAGAGGTCGATAAACAATTCAAAGCAGGCTTTATACAAGTGTCTGAATATCCAGACTGGGTTGCAAACATCGTGCCGGTACCCAAGAAGGACGGCAAGGTGCGGGTTTGCGTGGACTTTCGGGATCTTAACAAGGCAAGCCCAAAAGACGATTTTCCGTTACCACACATCGACATACTGGTGGATAATACGGCCGATCATGCCCTTCTATCGTTCATGGACGGGTATGCCGGGTACAATCAGATTAAAATGGCAGAAGAGGACATGGGTAAGACCACCTTCATCACACCTTGGGGTACTTACTGTTACACCGTCATGCCTTTTGGACTTATCAACGCCGGGGCCACTTATCAACGGACTGCCACTACTTTGCTCCACGATATGATGCACAAGGAAGTGGAGGTCTATGTAGACGACATGATCGTCAAATCCAAGAACCGAAGCGGGCACATTTCAGCCCTAAGAAAGTTCTTTACCCGGCTACGTAAATACAACATGAGACTGAACCCACAAAAATGCAGTTTTGGGGTGACGTCAGGCAAATTACTGGGCCATATCGTTAGCCAACGCGGCATCGAGGTCGACCCAGCTAAAATCAAAGCCATCACCGAGATGCAACCACCCAAGACCGAGAAGGAAATAAGGGGGTTTCTCGGAAAAGTCCAATACATCAGCCGGTTCATTTCGAAACTAACCATGGTATGCGAACCCATCTTCAAAAAGCTAAAAATCGGAGAACGGGTGCTATGGGACGGCAAATGTCAAGCGGCTTTTGATAAAATCAAGGAGATGCTGTCTGTTTCGCCGGTACTAATGCCACCTCAACACGGTCTGCCTTTGTCGTTATACCTAACAACGACTGAGACAGCCATGGGGGCTATGCTGGCCCAGACAGTTGATTCAGAAGAACGGGCCATTTACTACATCAGTAAAAAGTTCCTTGAATATGAGTGTAAATATACAATGCTTGAAAAGACGTGCCTAGCATTGGTTTGGGCCACTAAAAAGCTCCGACATTACATGCTCAGTCACGAGGTACATGTGTTATCCAAAATGGATCCTATCAAATACTTGTTCGAGAAACCCATCCTCAACGGTAGGATGTCAAGATGGACTTTAATGTTATCCGAGTTCGACCTCAAATTTGTACCATTGAAAGCCATCAAAGGCCGGGTAGTTGCCGAGTTCCTCGCTGACAGCCCAATATCCGAAGAAGGCCACACCGATACATGGGCCTTTCCCGATGAAGACATATTCCATACAGATACGGAAGTATGGGATCTATATTTCGATGGGGCATCCAACTTCCGAGGGTTCGGGGTCGGAATCCTGTTAATTTCACCCCGAGGGGAACACACTCCCTTATCCATCAAGTTAGACTTCGACGTGACCAATAACGCAGCCGAATACGAAGCATGCATTCACGGGTTGCAAGCCGCCGCTGATTTAGGGGTAACAAACCTCCGAGTCCACGGTGATTCATCATTAGTCATCAATCAAGCACTCCAAAAATGGAAAACTCGGAACGCCAATCTCGTGGCTTACCA
Source organism: Agrostemma githago (assembly GCA_958450325.1). NCBI lineage: Eukaryota > Viridiplantae > Streptophyta > Magnoliopsida > Caryophyllales > Caryophyllaceae > Agrostemma > Agrostemma githago. The sequence continues at coordinate 4,881,264 of OY288240.1, forward strand.
AGCACGCGTAAGGGTTCTAGAGAAACAATTTCAAAAGGTAGAATACATTTATCTGCCCCGGGAAGAGAATCAGTTCGCAGATGCACTTTCCAAATTAGCATCCTTACTGAACATCCCGGATCACCTGACCAGCATGCCAATCTGTGTCGAAAGACGGTCCGAGCCAGCCTACATCCACGCTATTCAGGATATCGAGATAACTGACCCGGAGCCTTGGTATCAAGCTGTCCTAACCTACCTGACAACGGGAGAATACCCCCCGGAAGCTGAAAATCGGGCCAAAAAGGCCTTACGAAGATTAGCAACCCAATTTGTTCGAACTGATGACGGGCAATTGTACAAAAAGACGGCACAGGGGGCTCTACTCCTATGCATCGACAAAATACAGGCCGAAAAGGTCATGGCCGAGGTCCATGATGGTGAAAACGGCCCGCACATGAACGCCCATATGCTAGCCCGAAAAATCATGAGGCTCGGGTACTATTGGAACACCATGGAAACAGACTGTCAGTTGTATGTCAAACACTGCCATAACTGTCAGATCTTCGCCAATGTACAGCATATGCCATCTTCCCTATTATATACCATGACATCACCATGGCCATTTTCGACATGGGGTATTGACATAATTGGAAAGGTGCATCCTTCCGGGACGGGGGGTCATTGCTTCATCTTGGTGGCCATCGAATACTTCACCAAATGGGTCGAAGCCGAGTCATACCGTGTCTTGAACGCCAAGCACGTGGCCAAATTCATCCAAAATAAAATAATATGCCGATATGGGATCCCTCACGAGTTCATCAGCGATCACGGGACCCACTTTCAAGCTGAAACTGCCGCATTGCTGGCAAAATACAAAATTCAAAGGCATACATCTTCGCCTTACCGACCTCAAACAAATGGAGCGGTAGAAGCGGCCAATAAAACAATTGTCACCATACTTAAAAAGATGGCTGAAAATTACCGGGACTGGCCCGACAAAATACCTTTTGCCCTATGGGGATATCGAACCTCAATTCGCACCGCGACCGGGGCAACCCCGTATTACTTGACATACGGAATGGAAGCGGTCCAACCAGTCGAGCTAGAGGTGCCATCCCTTAGGATCCTACTTGAAAGCCAAGTACCTGAGGCAGATTGGGTCCAAGCCCGATACGATTCGCTAGTCCTTTTAGACGAACGACGATCCCGGGCTCTCAACAACATTCAAATATATCAAAAAAGGATCCAACGGGCTTTCAACAAACGGGTTAGGCCCAGGAACATCAAGGAAGGGGATCTGGTCCTAAAATCGGTTCGTGCCTTACTGCCGGTTGACCCAAGGGGTAAATTCAAACCCAACTGGGCTGGGCCATACTTAGTCAAGAAGGTCCTATCAGGAGGAGCGGTGATGCTGACAGACTTGGACGGGAACGAATTCGTCAACCCAACCAACTTGGACCAGTTAAAGCGCTACTACCCCTAAACCCCATCTCAATGTCATTTGCAAAAAAAAAATTTATAAAAATTTGTCTTTTTATAAATTTTCAAAAATTATAGACAAGTCAATAAGCTAGAATTAATTATTCTACTGTCGCACATCTTGAATTAATAATCCTGATGTATTTCGAAAATTGCAAAAAAAAATCAATCAAATCAAATTTTGAACTACGTTAGGTTTGATTCCGCCGTTTGCGGATACGTAGGCAACCCCTCAAAAGGGTACAACCACTGCAATAAACGAAAAGACGGGAACGGTGTTCAATAATATGTCTTTTATTAATATCTCGATAAACTCGGGATTACAAAATAAAAAATAAAAAAAAAGCGCCAAAACGGCATTCACACAAAAAATCACACCAACAAAAATAATAGTAATATTGTGAATTTCCTTGACATTTGGATTCCCTCCATTTCCTTTAATTTTTACATTGATCTGAATTGTGTTGTGAGACGATATTTAATGGACATATATGGACTATTGGCTTCTATGATATAATCCGAAGATAAAAAAAACTCGTAATATGACCAATTTTTTTGATCCTAATACATGGGCTCGAATCCATCGATCACCATCTAAATTTCACATAATAAAATAACTCAATTGTCCTAATAGAGGATAATAAATCATTAATTTATTATCGTAAAACCATGTTCCTTTGATGAGGTCATTTTCAACTCAATTTAGTTCAGATCATCCATTAATCTCATCTTCTTTATATAAATTTAGAGTCCATTCACAAGGATGTGGCACTACTCTATGACTCCCATTCCAAAATAGGGCTGATTTTTAATACTTAGTAGTTCATAGTTCATAGTGTAAGTGTAGTTAGTGTACACAGTGATAGTAAAGCAATGCAATTAAGGCGTATTATGCATTCAATGAGGCTGCATTCATCACGATTTGGGTCATTAATTTCCACCGTTATTCGATGTTTGCATTACCGATTCATACTTAATACATCTCCATATTCCAACGCTAAATCAATCCATCTTCTTAATCATCATAGGGAAGTGATCCAGACATGCACCTACACATCTACTTATGCTTCTCGAGTGCATCGTTAATGAAGGCTTCCTAGGTATTATGCAACATCAATTTTCCAAGAATGATGTCTCGGCTTTTCGTCTCCATTGATGGTGTACATCGTTTTCCCCTTCGTCGTTGTTTATAAAACGATGTGGCAATTTTGTAGTGGAGTCATTGTGTTCTGCATTTCTCTCAAGCATTATATTTCAGAAAATCCTCTACCAACCTAAAACCATAGTTCGCCACCTCTTTTCTTCGGTAAATATGTCTTCATCTATGTGCGACCTGACTAAGGAAACATTCTCCTCATTATGTCAAGGTGTTCGTTTGAGAGACATTGATGTAAGGGTGGTATATCGTTGGACTAGACCAGAGTATATCGACAAAACGCAGGTCGAAGCTGTTGAATTGCTACTCATCGACGTGAAGGTGGTAGTTGAATGCTAATGAACTGTCCTTTAATTGCTGTAATTGTTCAGTTAGTATTACGTTCTTTATGGATTGATGTTTCTGATCTCATTGTAACATTCTTTTTGTTTTGTTATAATGAATTGGTCCAAGCTTCAATTAAGAAGTCGTTGATTCATAATAATAAGAGTTACTTTGTGGTTGGTGAGGCCTATAACATCCGAAGTCTTACTGTTGTATCTATGTAGACACCCGCATTTTGACTGCCAGGTGTCTATGGCAGTTTCCAAAAAACACCCGATGATGATCGGACGCTAACATGCTTCTATGCGCTCGGATACGGGCTCAAATCCATTAATCGTTGGCTAACGCACTTACGGAGTACAAATATCACAAAACCAACCTCAAATCCAGGCCCAGCGGACCATTTCGAGTCAAACAAGACTAATTTGGGCCAAAACCGACACCAGAATTAAAACCGACTTGTCACGATTGGGTCAATCCCGGTCAAAGTCGTTTCCGAGACATACACAAAAACACCCATACAACCATCAAAAGCCCAGTTCAAACTCAAAAACATCAAATGTCCATGGTCAAGGTCCAAAAGACTGACCCGCGCGACCCAGCTGGGCCACTCGATCGAGTGCCTCATCCACTCGATCGAGTGGGCCCTTATTCAGGCCCGACGGCTGACGCACAAGCCTACTCGACCGAGTCAGCCACCTACTCGGTCGAGTAACCCTAATCCGAAGCCCTAGCTTCTCCTATATAAGCAACCCTCATGCACCCCTCTTCAACAACTTTTGACACAATTATCGAAACCCTAACACATCATAGAGCAATTCTACACTACACCCTCTACAAACCCTAGCTAAACCCTAGGAAAAATCGACATTAGCAAACCCTAAACCTAGTTTTAGGAATTCAACCCGAGCCACCACAACTTAACCTTCATCCACCTCGAAGACTCCCGTGTTGTAGCCACGTTTACGAGCCTTAATCCGAGACAAGAACATGTAGGTTGAGGGTGTCAAAACCCCGTTTCTTCCCTTTCTCTTCCCTTTTCTCGCGTCGTGTCTATTTCATATGGGTCGTTTTTTTATCTTTTTTTTCGTTTATCGTTATTATCGCATCATTAATATCGATAGTATTATACTAGTATCAAAGCATTAAAATACCTATCAATTTGTGTCAAGTATAAGTGATATCGGAATGAGGAAACACGAACATACAAGTGTACTGCACACAGCGTTGACGGTCGCTCGTTCCGATATCCCGGTTACTTGATTATTGAGATAGGTTAACTTCAACAATAAATTTAATACCGTTTGTATCATCGTTATTATTCGCATCGATTTCTCAAAGAATAAACATCGTATCTCAATATGGGTCGAAACCCATTGACACGGATCCGACATCACAATCCTTAGGGATTTATTTCGATGTCGGAAAAGTCGAGGGAATCAAGTCCTTTTCTGTATTTTAAGCAAAGTATCGATATGTTAGACCCGATGCCAATTCCGTAATTGGACGTCGAGTCTAATAAATCAAATCAAATAATTTAGCCGGTTCAATTTTCCGTTGATGTTAACGTAGATGTTGTCCAATTATAACACTACAAACACGGAGGAATATTTATATTGTCTCGGCTACTTTAAACGATTCAAATCAATTGCAAGCGTTTTCTGGTTACGTACAGGTGCCACTCGGTCGAGTGCCTACGTCACTCGATCGAGTGACATCACAAAATCGAGACAGAATGGTCTGCAGGACCTCTACTCGGTCGAGTCTTCCAGTGACTCGATCGAGTGGAGACCTACTCGGTCGAGTTGGTCAATAACTCGGTCGAATAAGGCCACCAGATCTGGACAGAATACTTTTCAAGTACTCACTCGGTCGAGTCTCACAGTGACTCGGTCGAGTGGCCACGTACTCGACCGAGTTGGTCAATAACTCGGCCGAGTACGGCCCATAACACGAAACAGAAACCTCTTTTCAGGGCCTACTCGATCGAGTCTATCGACCACTCGATCGAGTGCCCTCATAACGACTCAAACACGAGTCGTACATTACCCTATTTTTCAAACTCGATAGTATTTTACGACTTAGGTCAACACGTGCATAATTAATCACGTGTATACTATCTTTTCAAATCATGCATCCTCACATTTGCATCTTTTCAATTCAATTCATTATTTGCACAAACCGTTAATATCGATTTACCGTTACTAACCGTTTGTTTGTTTCTCTTGTCAATTTAATTCTTGTTCGTTTATTGTACTAAATGAACCCGCATGCTAAAATACAACTTTGACGTTAATTTTAGTTGCATTAAACTTGACTTAGAAACCCGTTTCGATTCAATTCACATGTTTAGGGAAAATACTCTTTGCATAGCATTTTCCCGTTTAACTAGCGCGCGTATTGTAAGTCACTCGAATTCTTAGTAGAGGCCGCTAATGTGCGGGCGGGGTTGGGTGTCCTTTGTGGGCTTCCCAACACGTACCCTCACCCCTTACTCAGAACCTCGGTTTCCGGATGCCCGAAACCTTTGGCGCACGAGAGTCATTCAATACACAATATCCGATAATGTCGGTATTGGTATCAAATGCAAAGGGACGAGTCCAATAAACTCTAGCATCGTAAATGGGCCGTATTTTGTATACGGACCACTACGACATAGAGTGGGCTCGAATGGTTCCGAATAACCACAAAATTCGATGGCGACTCCACATAGACCTAAATTTCAATTCGATCCGTTTCATATGGAGATTCATTCGCCTACCCAAACCCGCGCGTGGCCGCGTCGGGGTGGACCTATGTCATGTCCACAATCTAATACTGGAAAAGACAAGGCCACCTTGCGTCCTTGCAGATTGAATGTGGAATTCTCAACAAAGGTTACGCATCTTCCCAACAACCAAATTATACCCAGTAATTGTTATCGTTTTGTAAAATTTGAAGATATTCTTTGTGGTAGAACTCCGTCCGGGCAGTATATAGGTAATCTTGCTACCAATTTCCATTTTTGCACTTTTAGTCTATACATATTCTTATTCATTAAGTCAAAACAGTAATTTCTCTCATTTTGTAGATATTGTCGGTAAGCTTTATGAGATAGGTGCTATGATAACCAAAAATGGGTTCAAGTGTAGGAACATCAAGCTAGAAAATGTGGAGTAAGTGTAGAAAATATATCAAAAATCTCAATCTCACATGATATGTCACTATTTCGGCTTATAGATGCTAACAACTCACTTGCAATACCCAACATTTGTTTTTTGAAGTGGCGAAGTTCTTCTTTGTACGCTGTGGTTGCCCCATGCTGCCGATCTCCCTGAAGTCTTGCAAGCTTTACCAAACCCGGAGCAGTCGAAGGTCATTGTATTCCGCTGCGTTGAGCCCAGGATTTATGAGAGTATGATTCATTCATATGTTTTTAATAGTTGTGTTCCGTCACATTCCCAACTTTTTTTTTCAACGCCATCTACATTCCACCCAATGTGCAGATTCTTGGCGTGTTCAGACCACCTTCAATGCAACTACTTTTGAGGTTAACCCTAACATACCCGAAGTCGAGGCATTTCAGGAGAGGTTTGCAATACAATAATTTTTTCCGCTGCTTATCTAATCTTACTCCCTGTCCTATGTCCTCATTTCAGATTTCACCTGTATATATATTTAACTCAATTACATACACAGTCTCTCTTCGCAAGCTCCGAGCAATTCTCTTCAGATTTTGGAAGACTCCGGAGAACAGAAAAAAGAATTTCAGTTGAAGGCAAGTGAAGTTCTCACAATCAAACAGCTTTGTAGCAATGAAAAGGTGTTTAGCCCTGAATTATGTATTAACGTCTTTAACTCTATTTCATTCGCCCTTCTCATTTATTCAATTTATTATATTACCGGATCATTTATAAAAGCAGGCTGGGTCCTTCTATACTGTCGCAACCATTGTCGATCTTGACAGCACTTATGGGTGGTACTACCACAGTTGTAAGCAATGTCGTTCCAAGGCTGTCCCTAACGAAAGAGGTAACTGGATTTGTACTAAGACTGTATGCGAAGGTTACAAATCAGGTCGCACAACCATGGTGAATAGGTATACATGTTTTCCCCACTTAATCACATTCTGTTATTCACTTTATCAATCTCGCTGTGCGTCGTGCTTATTGAACCGATCTTCCACAGGTACCAATTGAAGATTGTCGTGAAAGATTTCTCTGACATTGAGTGTTGCTTTTCTGTTTTTGACTCCCAAGTCACCGAATTCATTCAACTCAGTGCCCCTGAACTACTGTCGAAGATTCAAAAGGTTATCCCGAATACCGTGGTTCCTGTTATTCAATATACGCTGATGCGTTGTCAACTAATTTGATTTGAATAAAAATGCAGGTCGGTCAAGGTGATTCATTTCCTGATGAGTTTAACGCGTTCCTCGACAAGCGGTTTCTCTTCAAGGTTAAGGTTGATCAGAGGTTCAATGTCGAACACTCTTCAAACTCATACACTGTGCAGTGGATGACAGATGATGCTGACAAAATATATCACTGGAATATGACTTACGAAGTTGCGATCCAGGTTTGCACTAATCTATTTGCATCTACGCTAGCCGAGTATCCTCCTTTTATACTATTCACAAATTTTAAAACTTTTTTGACACACCGCAGCTCGAGTTCGGCGATTACAGATTGAACACGAGTAATCTAGACCTTATGAAGGTATCTGAAGTCGTGTACCTTATTTCCTTAGATCTTACTACTCTTAGCTTTGTATAGCTTTATTTTCTAATATCTTTTCCTGAATGTTGTACATGTAGACAAACTCTGGGTCCACTTCTGTCAACATGGAAAGCGAGTCTCAAGGCAACACACAGCCTACCGAGGTTCAGTTTCTTAATCGATCATTTCTCTTTGTCTTTATTGAGCTGCGGTTATAACCAGTTCAGATGTTGTTATTCTTTGCATTTTTCTAGGTCATTGATTGCGAAACAGGTTCTACGTCTTCACTTTTAATCACGCCATTGAAGCGAACTGCTCACCGGTTGGATATTGAAATAGTTGACTCTGTGGACTCTCTGTCGGCGACAAAGAATTTTATATCCGTGAAGAAGGAAAAGACTTCATGATTATGTTACCCAATGATAGTTGACAATTTATATTCTCTTCAGATCTGTACTTCACTTTTGCACTACAAACTCAGTTTCTTTTGATTTTTTCTTATTTAATTTGGTTTTTGTAATCCTTTCAGTACTATTTCAATATTACACAGCGTAGTCTTTGGTGTTTTATGCTTCTTCTGTTGTATATGTTCAACGTATTGTCAGCGTCTCCTTTCTTATATCAGTTCATCTGTACTTCTTTTTCTCAAAATCCTCCCTATTTTGTTTGTCGTTTAACTTCCACACTTCAGATTCATCTCTGCTTGCGAGCCAATATCTGTGATATGTTAGCAATATCAATCTTACACCAGTATCTGTGATATGTTAGCAATATGTTAGCCATATTATTAACAGTTATTCCTACTGTTCCTAAACTCTTGCAAAGTTTTTAACTGTCACTCTTTGAGAGTATCATGTAGTTGTACTGCCACTAATTAAAAACTCTCTGCTATCAATTCTTAACTACCTGTTACTTATGCATTTCAAACGTCAATCACGTAGTCCCTCAGTGTTACATGTTATGTATATGTCCTTTTAATTGATCCAATCACTGAAAGAGATAAAGGCAGTTTACATTCTACGTCATACGCAATTAGAAATTCATGCATTCTAATTTCATTTGTGATCACTTCGAATTGATTATAATATCCATACTATTGTGTAATGATTTCTGCACGGATAACTACGTTGTTGTAATTAACAGTTCGCCATCTCCCCATTTACAGAATTTTAATTACCAAGTTGGCGTATTAATGTGCAGTCCTTACAAATTTCTTTTGCGTGATCCCAATGCCAATGTGTTTATATAGAGCAATGTACAGTTCTTTGCTTTCATTCACTTTCCCTCAGCATCTATTCTTCTGCCAGTGTCTTCTATTCACCTGCCAACTTTATATGTCATTTTTTGAAGATTGAAGCACCCCTTAATCTGGAGAAAAATGGTTAATAAACAGAGAAAGACGATACAACCAGGAGGTCTCCCTTTTACCTCTACACTTACCGTATTCATGCAAAGAACAATGAATTGGTAGGAGGTGATCTGAATGAACATTCAATCTCATCTTTTTTTAACCTTACCTTTTACTCCTTGCAGGTTGTTCACAAAGCCCATTTACTGATATCACAAACACCAGCGGGAATTCAATTCAGACCACACAGACAGGACGTCCTCTTAGTGTTGTTCCCATTTCATATCCATCTTTTGTCGATCTTCAACGCACGCTGTCGGGTATACGCTCCCCTGTTATCGGCAAAGGTATTTCAACTCTGTTATTCGCAGTTTGTTCAGCTCTTCGTGTTCTATTTCCTGTGAGTTCTAATGTTAGAGTTTATGTATTCAAATGTTATATCATCTCAGGGAAACAGGCTTCGACGGGCAATAATTCAGCGACGGGTGGTTCTTTTCAACAAAATGTTCAGTCCTAACTCTCTTCCGATGTTCCTCCATGTAATGTCATGGTTCACCGTTAATCTCACAGTTTTCTCAATTGAACTGAATTTGTAAATTTATAATAGATCATGTATCCGTTGTTATATACATTAATTTGCTTGCTTTCCCACATCACCGAGCAGTTGTGGCTTATCAATTAGCATTGTTCGATAGAAGCAGACGCAGCCTTGATGACGGTACAATTCGTTTTTCTTACTCACTCTTGATTATTCTTTATTATATATGACCTGGCAAACATTTTATATTTGAGATGTTAGGATTTTAATGAATCTAAGTGTATATATGTTTGTTAGCTTACCGGATGGAGAAATACCTTACGAAGTTCCTCCTTGCTCAACAAGCTCGAAGGAATCGTAAAATCATTCCGTCCAATCAGAGAGCCGGCAATACTGACCATGTTGACAATATGTGGACCCAAAACGATCCATATAGCGATTGGCGGTCCAAGCTCAACAGACGTAAACATATGATCACGATCCGTCAACGTAGAACTCGTTATTTAGTGGAAGGTGCTACATCATCTTCCGCTGAAAGTCAAATCACTGAACTCACAAATGGTACACAAACTTTACCCCAACTAAGTCAGCCTGTTTCGTTTCGTTTTTCATTTTATATCCTACGCAGTGTTAATATCACGTGTTCTATGTCAGAAACTTTAAGCTGTGTTCTCGATGTTATCCGAGAGGCGACCTTGATCAACTTTAAGCAGCACCAAAAGGTTCAATGAATCCTCTCACAGTCCTACAATCATTGAGAGTCTTTCACGTGATTTATTTGGGACGAAATCAACCGATATCATTGAAAGTTGTACAGGTTTGTTCATCGCAAATTATCCAGACAACTTTTCCCTTATTTGGATGACGACTGGTATTTTTTATCGTGATATCCAGACTGGTAAGGGTACGATGACATTGGCGACCCTGAGTACCAGTGTCAGAGATGTGCTTCTCAAATGTGGTACGGTGAGAGAGACAGGAAAAATCGTAGGCCGCTTGTGCCAACTTTTTCGTTGTGCTGCAGAGACGAGGTTGTCCAATTGCCGTACCTTACTCAGCCTCCGCAACTGTTGAAGGAATTGCTCGACGGTTCGCACCCCAAAAGCAAGCATTTCAGCGACAACATAAGGTCGTACAATTCCATGCATGCCTTCACATTATCCAGTGGCGGTATTGTTGACCACACAGTCAATCAGGGTCGTGGTCCGTACACATATAGGATCGGTGGACAGAACTCGCACAGAATAGGCAGCTTAATGCCCGTTGGCAACCAGCCTCCAAAGTTCTGTCAGTTGTATATATATGATACCGAGGATGAGATTAACAACCGCAAGAGAGCTATGAGGTATAAACTGTTATTGTTGTACTATATACGTAAACAAATCCTTATTGACTCATTCAGTATCTTACTATGTTCGGTTCTGTTGTTGCGATCGAAGCAGCACGTCGATGTATTTAAACTAACCACGATCTCATACGCAGGGGCAAGTCTCAGACAGCTAACAGGTTCGATGACAGTGTTTTGGTTGATCTCAAACGTATGATTGATGAGTTCAACCCGTTGGCCAAATCTTTTCGTATGGCGAGGGATAGTATTCTCAATTCAGTAGACAGGTGTGAGGTCCGCCTGAAGTTATTAAGCGGACGGAACACCGATGGTAGGACGTACAATCTCCCTAACGTCTCTGAAGTTGCAGCTATTATTGTAGGTGACATCGAGGATACTGTCGACAGTAGGGACATTGTGGTCGAACAGAGTAACGGTCGGCTGCAAAGGATTTCTGAGTTGCATCCATCGTATTTGGCGTTGCATTACCCAATGTTTTTTCCATGCGGTGAGGACGGTTTCCGATTAGGAATATCGCACTGTCAGAATTTGGTCACCTCCAGCCACAACCCAGAAACAGCACACAACGAACTCACATTGAGAGAGTGGTTTGCCTTCCGCTTACAGGACAGACCAACTGATGTAGAGGCCGACACATTGCTACGAGGTCGTAGGTTACTACAGCAGTTAATTGTCGATGGGTACACAATGATAGAAGCGCAGCGTCTGAAATTCTTACGTTTCAATCAACCTAAGCTGAGGTCTAAGAACTTTAAGCGTTTAGCTACCGCTGCTTCAGATGGGCAGTCTGATTCATCGTCTGTTGGTGTCAATTACTTTATTCCCTCTAGCTTTGTTGGGGGGAAGGACTATGTTAGGGAAAACTATCAGGACACCACGACTATATGCAGGTGGTGTGGATATCCTGATCTATTTATAACATTCACATGTAACCCTAAGTGGCCCGAGATAGATAGATTTGTGAAGTCTAGGCGTTTAAATGCTGAGGATAGACCATACATCGTTGCCCGTGTGTTCAAGCAGAAGCTCGAAGCATTAATGAAAGATTTTAAGGAGAACCATATTTTTGGGAGAACTCGAGCAGGTTATTTATATCTACCTTTTAGATTACCATTTGTTATTATCATCTGTTTTTTGGATTTGTGACTGATTTTGTTACCTTCGTACTAACTATTAATTTTATTTTGTAGTTGTGTACACTATTGAGTTCCAGAAACGTGGTCTCCCCCACGCTCATATTCTTCTCTTCCTCGAAACGGATGACAAGTTCCCCGAGGCCTGCGATGTTCGGTATTATTTCTGCTAAAATTCCAGACCCATTAGATCAGCCTAACCTGTATAAAGCTGTAAAGGATCTGATGATTCATGGCCCATGTGGACACGTGATAAGGCTAAAGTCGTATCACCTATATCAAAATAAACCTAACAAACGACTAACAGGTAGCTAGCAGCAAGTAAGGATCGAATCCACAGAGAGACAGACGATTATCGCTAATTATCTATAGTTGATTCTAAACTATTCTTATTCCGGTTTTTATGAATTTGGTCTAAACTAATACGATTATGTAAAATAACGAGGTTCTAACAATATTAAAAGGATCTAGGGTCTTACGGTTCACTATGTAATCAAATTGGGTAAAATTAATTAATCATTCAATCAATCAATCACAGTTATTTAGGGCAAAGACACGGCCTCTCGGATCTTATGTCAACCTTAAGATAGATTCTAACGGGCTCTCGCAACTTACCAGATTATCCTACCCACTTACTTGTAAGTCTACCCTTACCAGGCTTTCGATCTTAGGTTCGGGTTCCTAAACATTCAACTAGTTCAACGTCTCAAACTAATCAAACAACGATACAAGACAAGTAGTAAGGCAATAACATATGAATGATCAATCAAATAAGTAATTAAACTAACATCCCCAATTCAATTAACATAGATCCCCTTCAACCCTAGATAAATAAATTAGCCACTCATAATAAACGATAAAGCAATAAAGAAATTAAGCATAATAAAGAACAATATGAAAATAAGAGAATAAGAAAAGGTACCAATTAAGTAGAACTGAAAGATTAACGGTCTAAAAGTATGACTACAAATTTGAAGAATTCTAATGCTAATAAAAAGTCTAAACTAAACTAATGAATATGAAAGTGTAAAAGTGAAAGATGTCCTTAAACCTAACTCTAAGAAGAGTATTTATACTTATTACAATGGATCTAATTAGGAAATAGGACATAATTTAATAAAATAATCCCGTAGGATTTTAATTAAGGCAGAATACGGATTCTTCAGAAGATTAGGAAAGTCACACTGATGCGTCGTGAACCACTCGGTACATAAACAAACCGCTCGGTACAAAAACGAACCGACCGGTTCACAAACGAACCGATCGGTTCAACATCAAACCGACCGGTTCGGTTTTCCTGCACTGCGCGACGAATTTGAAATGCTTGTTGTTTCTTCGTTACTTGTCGGATTTGGACGTGTAATATACCGTTGGAAAGCTAAGACAAAGATCTTTCCAACGCCAAAAAAATAAGCTCAATCGGAGTTGTAGAACTTACGATATTCACGTTTGAAGTTGACCTTTGTTTTCGCGATCGTTCTTTCTTCTCGATTTGCATTTGTTTGAGCTTTTCAACTTATTTCTTTGTCGTTTCTTATTGTTTCTTCACTTCACATCCTTCCTCAAGTATTCACTTAGTATCTTCTAACTTTATCACTTCTTCCTTGTGAATTTCATGGCTCGACTCTCGTTGTTACCCAAAATATAGCTCAATTGCCTTCATTTGTTTCGTTTCCTACAAAACGTAAACAAAATACCCGACATAACAAAGAAGGATGAAAAGCTATAAAAACGTCTCCTAGGACACGTAAAACGAACCAAAATAAAGGAAAAGTTGGGGTTAAATATAAATACGAAATGAGTTCATCAACACGCAAATCCAAAGTCCCCTTGCATGGTTAACGGTGTGTGCACGAAGCGATTCCCAAAGGCATTTTCTGATCGTACAACTGTTGACGGTGATGGGTACCCTATGTATCGAAGACGAAACAATGGTATTACTGTTGATAAGGGCGGTGTTAGTGTTCACAATGGATACGTTGTTCCGTATAATGCTGAACTTTTGGAAAGGTATCGTGCACACATAAATGTCGAATGGTGTAACCAGGCACGTTCTATTAAGTACCTGTTCAAGTATATAAACAAGGGTTACGACCGTGTTACAGTGGGTGCTGCCACGAGGAAGAACCCCGAAGAGATAGACCACATACAGGAGTATTTGGATTGCCGGTATATTTCACCACCTGAAGCCGCGTGGCGCATATTTGCCTTCGATATTCACTATAGGACTCCACCGGTGCTACGTCTTGAGTACCATCTTCCTAATGAACACAATGTCGTGTACAATGACGACGACCCAATAGAAGATATTGTAGCGCGTTCCAGTGGTGCTCGGACAAAGTTTACTGCCTGGCTTGATTACAACGCCAACAATGAAGAATCCAGAGGACTAACTTACGCGGAGTTCCCAACGAAGTATGTTTGGCACGCTAAAGAAAAATCATGGGCACCGAGGAAGCAGGGGTTTAGTTTGGGCAGAATGTATCACATGTCCCCTAATGGCGGTGAGCGATATTACATGAGGACTCTACTGAACTTTGTGAAGGGCCCTACATGCTATGCTGATATTCGCACTGTTAATGGGGTTGTTCACGATACTTACAAAGACGCTTGCTACGCATTGGGATTACTTGGTGACGACAAGGAGTATATCGACGCTATAGAAGAAGCGAGTTATTGGGGTACCGGTTCATACCTCAGGAACCTCTTCGCATCATTACTCTATTCGGGTAGTCTCATCAAGTCAGCCTATGTGTGGGAGAAGACTTGGCACCATCTGTGCGATGACATCCTAGCCCGTCGTAGGAGACAGTTCCACCGTAGGGAATTGGCATATCAGAAAATTTAGAAAGAGAGTTGCCATTGCCCTGCAACAGAAGCTTAATCTCCGACAAAGCGTAACTTTGTAGTTCATCCCCGTTTAAACTCCTTTTTCTTTCACTGTTTCACACTCTGTTGCTGGAACTTAGATAATCTGTTTTCTAATAAGTTATTGATATGTGATTGACTTCGTAGATTTGCAGTTGACGGACGCTGAACTACAAAGTTACGCTTTGTCGGAGATTGAGCTTCTGTTGCAGGGCAATGGCAACTCTCTTTCTAAATTTTCTGATATGCCAATTCCCGACGACAACCTTAATTCGATGCACCTCAACAGACTTATTGCAGATGAACTTACTTACAACCGCGAACAACTTCGTGTTGACCATGATCGATATATGGCAACAATAACCGTTGAGCAAAGAGCCGTGTACAACGAGATCATGACTGCTGTGGTCGGTGCGAGTGGAGGTTTTTTCTTCGTTTACGGTTACAGTGGAACTGGCAAGACATTTATTTGGAATGCTCTATGTGCCGCTTTGAGGAGTAAAGGTGATATAGCTCTGCCAGTTGCATCAAGTGGAATCGCTGCCATCTTACTTCCCATGGGACGGACAGCTCATTCCAGGTTTAGTATTCCTATTAACGTCGACGAGAAATTTGTCTATCCAGGCATCAGGCCAGGTTCCAACTTAGCTGAGTTACTAATTAAAGCGAAGCTCATTATCTGGGACGAAGCTCCAATGCTAAGTCGATACTGTTTCGAGGCGCTTGATAAAAGTTTGAGAGATATAATGCGGTTTGTGAACCCACTTAATTCCGAGAAGCCTTTTGGCGGAAAGGTTGTCGTATTGGGTGGTGATTTTAGGCAAATACTACCTGTTGTTCCGAAAGGTAGTCGCGAGGACATAGTTCACTCCGCTGTTTGTTCTTCGCAAATTTGGAGAGATATAAAGGTGAACTCAAGACATTCAATAACCTTTGTCGCAGCTGAAAACTTAGTGTTACACCTAACTTATACCCATTTGGAACTTATTATGTAGATTCTGCGTTTAACAACCAACATGAGGTTGAAGCTCGGGGTTGTTTCGTTCGATGCTGAGGAAATTAAGTTGTTTTCAGAGTGGTTGTTAAGTGTTGGTAATGGATTAGCAGGAGGTCCAAACGATGGTGTAACCGACATTGAGCTCCCCCCCGATATAATCGTGCAACCAGGAGACGACCCACTCGCAGCCATTGTAGAGAGCACTTACCCCAATTTGTTAGATAATTATAAGGACCCAGATTGGCTGCAGGACCGCGCAGTACTCGCACCGACGAACGATATTGTCGAAAAGGTAAATAAGTACGTACTATCTCTCATCCCGGAGAAGGAAGTTGTTTACCTGTCGTCGGACGAAATAAGTAATGACGAGAAAACACATCACGTCCTCGAAATTTATTCTACCGAATTCCTTAATTCAATTCAGTGTTTTGGAATCCCTTCCCATGAACTGGTACTAAAAGTTGGTGCCATTGTCATGCTACTGAGAAATCTCGACCAGGCTAATGGACTTTGCAATGGTACTCGATTGTTGATTTCCAAATTAGGAGATCGGGTTCGGAGGCGACGATAGTAAGTGGTAGCTGGAGAGGTCAGCAGGTCTATATCCCAAGAATCAAAATGTCACCTTCCGATGAGACCAAATTCCCAATTCGATTTGATAGAAGGCAATTCCCGATTGCGGTATGTTTTGCCATGACAATAAACAAGAGCCAAGGTCAATCGCTGTCCACTGTCGGTCTGTTTTTGCCCAAGCCAGTGTTCACTCATGGACAGTTATATGTCGCCTTTTCTAGGGTCATGCGCAAGAAGGGTCTTAAGGTTCTTATTCTCGACGAAGATCAGTGTATTTCCTATACAACAACTAACGTTGTATACAAAGAAATCTTCTCCAATGTCAGATGATGACTTAGATGTATTTTATTGCAATGTTTGGTCTTACACCAGTATTATATTTCCTCACACAAAGTCGTTCACCTATTCTTAAACTATGCAGCAGGCTAATTTATTTCCAATTATCTTAAGTATTTACAATTGACACAGTCGTTTCGAATTCTTCTCCGATTGTTATTAAGTACTTGCTGTTCGTCTCTATGGTATAGTGTACATATATCCTTGCTTACTGTTAACTGCAGTCTTTCCTTAACCTATTACTCATGTGCTCTTAGATCATCTACAGATTTCTACGATGATGGCATGTTAGTTTTCGATGCCTCTTTCAACCAGAGATGATTTCACAGCCGTGAAATCATCTCTCACAAAGCAAAAGATGTTATGCATTCTTAAAATTTAGTGTATGCCTGTACTACGATTCATTCACAGTGAAAACACGCCCATGAAATTGAAATTCTGCATATCATAACATGTCGCCTACGAAGGTCAATGTGTTAACAGTACAGATAAAATATTGATCGACAGTTAACCGAACTAACCAAAATAACAGTAATCCGTACTTAGATCAAATAATCCAATACAAACACCAGATTCCGACAGTTCAAAATAGAGACAGTAATACGATGCATTCACAGTTCTAACTTTAAATTTTACATATTCTAACCAGCCTTAATACGCAGTTCATCGTCTTAATAATACGGATAAAATATTCATCGAAATTAAACAAAGCTAACGAAAATACCAACAAACCGTAGAGATCATATTATCCATTACAAACACCTGATTATGGTTGTTCAAAATAAGAGCAGGATTGATTAATGAAATACTAACCTCGATAGGTAGGTAAAGATGTTTTCATAGCATCAATTGGAGTCAAGCCGGAGGTACCTTTCATACGTAGAATCCGGGGCAATGTCTCTTCAATAGATTAAACATGCACACGTACGGTGATAGGTTGTCCCCGTATGCGTCCTCGTACCCCTTACTTTTCCAGTCAGCCTCAACAGATATGCAGTTCCTCCCCTCTCTGAACAACCCTCTGTCTGCAGATGTTGCAACCCACAGATGCGGCCCGGACATGTCATCGTCGCTTCTCTCGAAATCGGATCTTCCCCTACCTACTCTTTCAAAGCATTTCTGCAACTTAAAAGCATCCCTGTACCTTCCCTCGCCACTCACAAACTCGATTGCTATAGCCCTCTTGAAAATTCCAGGTTTCCCTTTCCACACATGGTGTATCTTTCTCACAGGATATCCCAGTCGTATAAGCTCATCTCTCACGCAAGTGAAACTTTTACCAATAACTTCACCATCGCCCGTAATTTCAAATGGTAGGTTGTGCATGATGCATGTTGGCGGGTAGACAAACTTCTCATCCAATGATTTCAGATTGCCAACATCTTTCCTTTTGCTGCATGAACCAGAAGTAGACATCTTTCCTTTTCCTTTGACAGAAGTATATTTTGTGGTTAACTGGGGAGCTCTTAATGCTTCCTGTTTGCACAGTACCAGTAATTAGTGATGCGCATTGAGTGTATAGAGCAATTTACTGCAAGATGTAAATGTAGTTCTCAGTAAATGTGTGTGTTACACCGTTTTTTGTGGCCAAAAGTAACTCTTTAGTTACCTAAAGGGTTAAGTTGTCATCATTACACTTTGAATTTCTTACCTTTTTTTTTTCTTCCAGGTGCTTACTTAGTAATGCGGATAATTTGTTATTACGATTAATTCATCCTTGATCGGTGCAAACGTTGTTCGTAACTCTTTTTCATTGCAGATTCCCGATTAATCGCCCTCAAATTCCTATATATGTTCTTCGTTTAACATTTTTTATATATTAACCGTTTGTTACTGCTTAACCGACATATGGTAAACCTTCACAATGCGGTATTATCACCGAGTTTATTCAAATGCGAACGAACATTTTGCCACTCCTACTCACAATTACTTATTAACGAACTGATTTTCTATTTAACGTGCGCATAATTTTTTATTGGTCAATCGACAACGTAACAAACGTTCAACTGTAAATGCACAATAAACATCTTACGAACCTGAAACACGAACGAATCGAAAGTGCGCATTAAGACAAAATTCAGAAGCGAATTTTCAGCTACAACCGTTAATTACATTTGAAATGAACCTAATTCTTAAACTATCGCATGCAAGGTAATTCCTACGCAGAATTGACAACCATCTATGAATAATATATACTACTAAACCAAAATTCGTACTTCCGTTTTCTTGCATTTAGTCGTCGTAGAAATCCCGGTAAATTTCATTCAAGGCATCCATAACATGTCCGTAGGTCCCAAATTTTTCAGCCTCGCCCATGTAAGTTCCGACATAACGGCACCAGATTGGCACCATACGGTAGTCCGTCTCCGTCGACAGATAGTTCTCATCCTCCCAAGAAGCAACACAGCAGTGCGGCCCGGCTTGGTGATCCCACTGGTTTACCATTTCTTCTTTTGTCTTGCCTTCATTTTCAAACTCCCTTTGAAGTTTGTAGGCATAGAAATAGTTTGGTAGCCTCGCTCCGAACTCAACTACGACCACCCTCTCAAAATCAAGCGACGGTGATATACACGGGTCTAACCTGACAACATCATACCCAAGGTAGTTTAGCCTCATTTTCAGGATGTGCAAATTCTGGCAGATATACCACCCGTCTTGCACGTCGTACGACATGTTGTCGATGATGCACTTAGGCGGCCACATCAATTGTCTATACATTTCGACTTTTTAACAAGAGAAGGTCGTGGGGATGGTTTTTGATTATATAAGAGGATATGGATGTGCATGCAAGGAGGACGATGGACCTTTTGTTTTGTGAAGTTGTAAAATTTGTGTATGAGTATATATTTGGATGGATATAACTCTTCAACTTCCCTAATGTGTATTTGTATATGATTTTTAGTTTGTCGACCATACTACTAACATATAGGTTTCGTTTTAATTACGACATTTTTATACCGTCACAAAATGAACTAATAAGTTACAGTACCCTTAATTTCACATCACTCACCACAAACTCAATATAGGTTAATATACTTCCTGGGTTCGTGTTGGAAATTGATGCCATAGGGTTAGAATTTGGCCCATTTTTAGTTTGGGTTACTCATATCTGTAATAAGTGTGGTCTAGCCCAACCGTACCACTATATTTGGCCCATCTGTATTATGTATCCCTCATAAAGTTCTTCAGCCCAAGAATGTGTATCGGGTATCTAAAAGTATTGGATATGTATCTTCAAGACGCACCGCCAATTATGTGATCTGGTTAACACTCCGATACGGAGTAATAATTATACAATAAAATAAACCAAGTGCAAGGTGCGAATGAGTACTACTATGTGGTACAATTTACACTCACCGTTGAAATGTAATCGTTGAGAGTTCTCTGACAGTCCTACACTCACCGTTGATGTAATCCTGTGTTACATTGTCAATGTAATTTCAAATAACTATGGAGACTTAAGTAAGCACTATTGTACACACTTTCAGTATACACACACTATGGGAACACTTTGAGTTCAGGCTAAATTCATTACTGCGATGCTAATAATTTCACTCATGTACGTAAACAATAACGGATCAACTACCCATGAATTTATTCACGGGTATTACACTAGTTTCAATTTAATTTATTAGTTCAATTAAACAATGCCCTAATTATAGTTCAGGATAAATTAATTAATTTAGTTCAACCAACCAAACAATTTTTTCTACAGATTTTGCGTGAAATGCAAAGCTTATGACAAAAAACTACGGACTACTATAAATGGGGTCATCCTATATTTTCATCATGCAATGCATGCATTATTGCATAAACATCCAAATTAAAGAAATAAATTAAGTTTATATATATGATTATGAATAGGAGGATCACCGTCTTATTAGTCGTCATGGTGGCCATAATGGTGGTAGCCACCGTATCCGTGGTGGCCGTAGACGATTGCTCACCTGTGTTCGCGACGTGCAAATCGAATGACGACTGCTGTGCCAACCTTACTTGTCGTATTATGGTCGTCGTACGTGATGTTCCCGAATATCGTTGCCTAAGTAATACATAGTAATAATTAAGTACTCTAATTAATAATAATAATAATAATAATAATAATAATAATAATAATAATATTGGTAATACTGATACTAATACTAATACGGAGGAATATATATTTGAACATCAACCTAATTATGCTTTAGGATTTTTTCATGTTATTTAAGTGGATGAAATATGTAACACTCCTTCATTGTATAAAGACAAACAAATGAACGAGACAGATGAAGTAGTAAATAACGAAGACATACATGATTCTTCAATTTTATTGTTGGTAGAAAACTAGAAATGTAGAATAAGTAGTGTTCGAGATTACTTATATAATCTTCTACTCCATCGTGTCGCTTTTACATAAAAAAAACTTTCAACCTAAGGGTAACATTATTGGTGAGTCTTGAGAGAGTCTTGTCTCAAGACTCATGTGAGTCATACCAATAATGTTGCAAAAAGTTTTGAGCAAAGTCTTAAGATTTTTGATAGTTTTGAGAAAGTCTTAAGATTTTTAATAGTCTTGAGAAGATTATTGGTAATCTTGAGATGAGTCTTGTCTTAAGACTCGTGTAGGGTCTACCAATAATGGACCAAAGTCTTGAGTTGAGTCTTAAATTTTAAAGACTCAACTTAAGACTTTTGTGGGATAATCATGACTCGTGTTGTATATATTTCTCGACATATTATTCAATAAATGATTCATATTTATACATTTTTTTATTTTCTATTGCTTTTAAAGTCTCACGTCTTTGTTTAATGGTCCTTTTTATTGTTCGACCCAAATAAACACTACTACAAATAAGATTAAAGAGGATGGTTGGATAAGGAACCGTACTTTAGGTCGACGTCCTATTAAATCAAATAGCGCGGTTCCAAGAAGGTCAAACCATCCTATTTAATTGCAGAACCGTCCTATTAAATTATTAAATACGAGTACATATTTAACTAATAAAACACATAATTATCCAATTTAACGTACAAAGTAATTACTAATTAAAACACTTAATCAACTAATTTCACTTAATTAACTAATTAAATATTTATTTAACAAATAAAAATGCAATTTCACCTAATTAACTGATTAACTGAGTCAACGTAATTAAACACTTATTTAACAAATAAAATTACAATTAAGTAATTATACGTAATTAGCTAATTAAACACGAAATTAACTATTTTAATGTAGTCTTATTTTGAAAAGGAAAAAAAGGATGACCGTCTAGCCACCGACGTTTATTTTTCTTTGCAAAATAACAATTACGAGTACATTTTGATTCTATGGGAATCGTAAGTCAATAGCCTAATTAAATCAATACACCTGAGACCATGTATGAAAAAATAATTATTAAAATATCGTAAATTAATATAAGTAATGCATAATCAAAGTATTATAAATCATCCGGAGCTATAATATGAACGAAGTCCAAAAGACGTCAACCCGTCATTTTGTATATCAAACAAAACCAACAACAATAAAATAAAACAAGTTAAATTTTTTAATTAAACTAAATAGTAAAGTAATTAGCTCTAATTTGTACTAAACAAGTAAATTGTACTGCTTAATCACAAATTAAACCAAATTAATTAATTTTTTAACAAAAAATGGGTAAGGTGAGTCTGAGTAGAGTCTGACTGATAATGTATAAAATTTGAGGTGAGTCTGAGGAATAAATAAATATTAAAAGTTAGTGGAAAGCTGAGGTGACAGAGTCTTCAGACTTTGGAAAGTCTTGCTGATAATGTTACCCTATGAACAAAGATTAGTGGGCTAGGCTATAGGTAGACTTAACAAAACTTCATGAAACCAAAGTTACCCCATCCAAGGCACGATGATGTGGACAGATCCGTGGTTGCAGCATAGTAATTCAAGACGGGTGGTGACACCGAGGATTCCCGGACGGGAGGGGTGGGTTGTGGCGGATTTGAGGGTAGTGATGGTTCGTGGGATGCAAACCTCATTAGGACACATTTTCCGCCTCTTGATCAGGAAGCTATTTTGAACATGCGTGTGAGTGGGCGGCAGGTGGAAGATGCTTGGTGTTGGGATTTGGAGAAAACTGGCTCTTACACGATGAAGTCAGCTTACAGACTTTTATCAGGCAAGGAGATAGGTGAACAGGGCCCGTCTGACTTTGCCCGGCAAAGATGGCTCTGGAATAAGATCTGGAAAGCAGATGTTCTTCCCCGGATTAAGATTTTTTTCTGGCAGCTATGCTCGAATGCCCTTCCTACGAAAGGTAACATTTCTCATCGCTTATCCCGGTTTGATGGTTATTGCTCGATTTGTTGTTGTGAGGAGGAGACTTGTCTCCATCTCTTTAAGGGGTGTGGGTGGGGGTTTGGGGTTTGGGATGGGTTGGGGGTGGACATTAAGAAGGAAAACGGACATGAGTGGGTGAGGGAGTGGGTGGAGGATGTGTGGAGGGAGATGGAGGATGAGGAGCGAGAAAGGTTATGGTTGGGTGTTGGGCTATGTGGGAGGCGCGAAACAAATGGGTGTTCGATGGGAAGAGGGTTTGCATTACTGATGTGATTAACCGAGCCCATGACATCATGGGCGAGGTTGAGATGGCCGGTGAGGTTGAAAAGCGAGGAGGAAGGCATGGCATGAAGAGGGAGGAAGGGGGAGGAAGAAATGGAAGGCGGCACCGCCGGGGGGCATGGTGAAGATTAATTGTGATGCAGGGTTAAGAGGGGGGTGAGATTGGTGTCGGGGTTGTTGCTAGAGGATCGGACGGGGCAAAGCTGTGGGCAATGAGTTCGAGGAGGATTGGAAGGGCGGATGCGAGAGAGGCAGAAGCGGAGGCTATTTTCGAAGGGATTAAGGAAGCGTGGCGCCGAGGTCATCGCGAAGTGATTGTGGAAAGTGATTGCAAGATTGTTATTGATCATCTTCAGCAAGCAAACACGGGCCGGAGTAATTTATTTCTCATTCTTGATGATATTTTGGATTTAAGTTGTAATTTTGATACTATTTGTTGGTCTTTTGTGCCTGGTCATTGTAATCGTGTTGCTCACGAGCTCGCTCAGGCTCTGCCTTTTGCTGTTGGAAAGCGCTTTTGGAATGGCTATGGACCGGCCAACGTGGACTCTCTTATTTCTGATGACTTCAATGATATGAGTTAATCCCGTGTTTGGGATATTCAAAAAAAAAGTTACCCCATCCAAATTTGATTTGATTGATCCGTTTATCAGATCTAGCTATAGTTTATATGTGAGTTCCTATAGAATACTCGTATGTCGATAACTCAATACGAGTACATACCACAATATTGAAAATGAATCATCTCCATTACTTTTTTTCTCTCCATTATCTTCTTTTTCTCTAATAAAAACAATATGAAATCATCATCCACTTTCTACCTCATCAATACCGATACGCGTTGGATTGTTACTAAACAAATCCTGACCACCAAAAAGTAATGGAAAGTAATGCAGAGGAACTTCTTCTAACTTTATCGGTATACTCCCTTCGTTCCATTCAATTGTTTGCATTTGATTAAAATATTTCTCACAATGAATATAAAAGGCAAACAATTGATGGAACGGAGTGTATATATTATTGTTGGTTATGATTTTTTTTAATATACGACTAAACCTCTTTTATTGATAGTTGTCCATATTCACAAATTCTTACTTTGTGACGGCGAATATCCGTCACAAGTGTGCGACGGGTCAAAATACTACCCATATGGGTAGATAAGACAAAAACAAAATATCTACTCATATTTTGTCTTATCTACCACATGGTAATATTTGATCTTGCGACGGATATATCCATCACAAGCAAAACTTACTAGTCCATACTCCATATTTGAGCTGATGTAAAATGTACTCGTAATTTTCTTTGCAAACTCTTACTATATGGAGTAATTTCTAGATCACCTCGATTTCCTTATTTATTTATTTTGAGAAATTAATTTTCTATCGTAATGATTTTTGAAGAAATTAAAATTACGGAGTAATAAATTGACCTTTTTCAAAAACTTATTAAATCATACGGAATATATGACATAATTTTTTTTTTTTTTTTTTGTGTGTGTTTGGAGAAACATAAATTCTCTTTTAAGTGAAAAGGGAGCCTTACTTTTTTTTTTTTCAAACATCAAATCCAATCCAATCAAATAATTAATTAAAATCCAATCAAAAACAAGCTTAAGATCTTCATGTGTGTATCACTAATTATTTCAACACAAAATATTTTGATTCAAAAAAGAAAACTCATTTTCTTCACCATTTCTTTTCCTCCTCTCTCTCCTCCGATGTCTTAGGCTTTCTACATCATGTTCTTAATGTAGCTGCTCCCTTCCCCCTAAAAATAGATCCAACATTTCTTACAGGTAATAAATTTAAAAAAAGTCCCATTCTTTTCTATTAAAAATAAACCATTTTTATTTGTTGTTTATTGTCTTTTTTTGGCATTATCTTTTGTGGGTGTTTCTGTTCTCATTCTTGTTCTCTGCAGAAATCCCCCATTATTATTATTATATTTTTTTTGGAAAGTATACAGGTTTGTGATTTACCCAGATTATATGATATCATATCATGTTTGTTTTTTGAGTTTTTTTTTTTTTTTGGGTGAATTTGAGGGCTTATTAGAATGAATTGAGCATTTTGTGTGGTTTGTTTAGGTCACATTTGCTAGATTATATGATAAAGATTAAAACTTTGTGATGCAATTGCTTGAATTCAATTAATTTCTGGATTATATCATGTTTTTTGAGCTATTTCTATGCTGTTTTTGGTTAATTTAAGGACCCATTAGAGTGAATTGAAGATTTGTGTGGTTTTTCTAGGCCACATTTGCAAGATTTGATGATAAAAAGTTGGAACTTTGTGATTGAATTGCTGGTAATTGACATGAAATTATATTTTTGAGCTTGTTTTGATGCTGTTTTTGTTATATTTGAGGACCCATTAGCATGAGTTAAGGATCCGGGGCGGTTTTTCTCATATGGGTAATGTGAATTAGGCCACATTTGCAAGACTTGATGATAAAAATTTGAACTTTTTGATTCAATTGCTTGACATTTTGCATTTTGACATTGACATACAGACACAATTTTCTACTACATTGACATTGACATGCTAGAGACATGAATTGAGGTTATCACTTTTGTGTGTTTTTTCTCATTTTGGCTGTGTAATTTTAGGCCACATTTGCAAGATTTGGTGCTGAAGATTGGAGCTTTGTGTTTGAATTGCTTGAAAAATTGAAATTGGCATAAAATTATATATTTGAGCCTGTTTTGGTAAAATTGAGGACCCATTAGCTTGAGTTGATGATTCGGGTCGGTTTTTCTCATATGGGTAATGTGAATTTAGACCACATTTGCTAGATTTGATGATAAAAATTGGAACTTTGTGATTCAATTCATTGCATTTTGACATACATGTTTGTGCATTTAAAAGAAATGAATCGAATATTTCTGTGGTTTCTCATCGAGGATTTAGGCCATATATGCACGATTTAGTGATAAAGATTGGCACTTTGTGATTGAATTGCTTGAAATTGACATAAAGTTTTGTGAATTTTACATATATGGCACCTAAAGAAATGTATGGAACACCGGAAAGCAAAAGAAACCTCGGGTATGAATACCAGGCTCACATAATCAACTATAGGCCTAGTATTCACACAAGAAGAGCAAATCTGACTGTAAAATTTCAAGATCTTTACGGTTTTACTGTCGAAGGAAATGTGGATGACGTGAATGTGTTGAATGAGGTGAGGGAGAAAGTGAGGCAACAAGGACGGGTTTGGTGGGCATTGGAAGCTAGTAAAGGTGTTAATTGGTACCTCCAAACCCATGTTTCATCGTCGCTTAAGGCCTCCTTGAAGCTCTCGGCTTTAGCTAATGCTATTACTTTGAAGAGGTTAATTAGGAAAGGGATTCCTCCCGTTTTGAGGCCCAAGATTTGGTTCGCGTTGTCCGGTGCTGCTAAGAAGAAATCCACTGTGCCTGAGAGCTATTACGAGGATCTAATCAAGGCCACCGAGGGAATGTCCACCGCTGCCACAAAGCAAATTGATCAAGTGAGTTGTAAAGGATTTCTCAATTCGAATATGACCTTTTTGTTTTGTGTATTTACTGGAATTTCAAAAGAATTTATGATTGTCTGATGTAAAACTAGATGAAAATCCACGACATTTCCTGCATGAAGGCCGTGTTTGGCAAAACTAATTGAAAGCTTAAAAGCTAGGTGGAAATTAGGAACCGAAATCTTTGAAAGTGATAAAATCATCTGACAGTTTTCCAGGTCATCAGAAGTTAAACTATACTGTCAATTCATACTGTCTCGTTTCTCTGCAGGATTTGCCTCGAACTTTCCCTGGTCATCCATGGTTGGATACAACAGAAGGACACGCAGCTCTGCGACGTGTTCTGGTTGGATACTCCTTTCGTGATTCCTATGTCGGTTATTGCCAGGTAAAATTTCAGCCAGCTTTTAACTCCTGTAAACTTTTTTTTACTGCAGTCCAGGGTTTGAATGTGTGAATGTTTTGGTCCAGGGTTTGAATTATGTTGCAGCATTATTACTGCTTGTTATGAAGACAGAAGAAGAAGCGTTTTGGATGCTAGCGGTGTTACTGGAAGATGTTCTTGTTCATGACTGCTACACTAATAATTTATCTGGATGCCATGTTGAGCAACGGGTTTTCAAGGACCTACTCGTAAAAAAGTATCCCGGGTAAATATTACTCGCACCCTATGTTACTCCGACTCTTCTAGTTACCTCGCGTACCCGTGTCCGAGCAACATACTTTCTGTATTTCAGATGATTTTTGTATGTTTTATGATGTGACCGTAATTTTATTGAACATTAAAACGGGAAAAATGCAGGATAGCATCTCATTTGGAAGCGTTGGAGTTTGATGTCTCGCTTGTTGCCACCGAGTGGTTCTTGTGCCTCTTCTCCAAAAGCTTGCCTTCCGAGGTTTCATCATATTTCTTCCACTTTCTCATTTAGCTTTTGTGGTAAAAAAAATATCAACTTTGACCCTACATTTTGCCAAATACTCGTATAAGTAAAAAAGACGATTATTTTCTCCAACTTCGTCTACCAAAACAGCTTTTTTCATATTAGCATTTTGATCTTGCTCATGGAGACCCATGACTGTTTCTTCTCTAATAATCGATATACTTCCTAATTCAGACGACGTTGCGAGTATGGGATGTCCTTTTTTATGAAGGAGCTACCGTTTTGTTTCATGTCGCTTTAGCCATATTTAAGGTTGTATTTTTTTCCGTCTTCTTCTGCTTTGAATGCTTCTTTTCTTCGAAGTTATATATATATATATATATATATATATATGTCGTCAGTGTAGCTTATTTATGAGGTTGTGGAATCGATTGCAGATGAAGGAGGACGAGGTGCTTTTGGCACATCAAGTTGGTGATGTAATAAAAATCTTACAGAAAACGACTCACCACATGTTCGACCCTGATGAGTTACTAACGGTATGTTCAATCAATCATCGGGTCAGCCAAACGGGTCAATTAGGGTTACGGGTTGGGTTAGGTTAGATACTGTTGCTCTTACGACTTCAACTGAAGAAAACTCATGCTCTAGAAAATTGTGTTTTTGGTATTGAAACAGGTAGCATTTGATAAAATTGGTTCAATGACGAGCAACACGATATCAAAACAGCGGAAAAAGCAGGAACCGGCAGTCATGGCTGAACTGGATCAAAGGTTTAGACGGCTCAACTCCCTCAAAGACGATGAAAAATAGGTGATGTCGGAATGCTACTACGTTATTCCATGTACTGTATAGTAAATCTGGAAGTCGAGGGCGGCCAAAGCTTTCGGGAAAACAGCAATTGTATCAAAAACCCATTTCTGTGACTCTAATTTTTTTAATATTGTCTTACCATTTTACAAAGATTAGGAGAATATATACATATATTACTACTACTTATAGTAATTTGTAAATTAACATCATTTACTTTTATTTCTTGAGGGCAGTTTATTATGGCCTATGCCCCCTTTTCTGATTGTCTATAATTTGATTTTACTTTTAGTGTTTCGATCGTCATATTCATTCTATTGAACTTGTTATAATGTTAAAACGAATAAAACTCGCCTTAAACAAGATTGCGTGACTAACATATAGATTTTACACTACTTTCATTGTTGCAAATTTTTACACGAGCGAACATCTCAAGAGGATGCATATGCATTTTTTGTAATATCAGCTTAACAAAAATAATTTCAAGATGAAAAACTGTATTATAGTATATGAATGTCATTTCAGACAATGTACATGATCTACAGCATTATACTTATACCTCCATCTCTCAGCAAAAATTTCTGCATAACAAAAAAATGATGTTTTTTTTTCTCTTTCATTTAGTTTTCTTTTGGCTATAATTTGCAAATAAAGTATGGTTCTGTATTCTTTTTTTCCTGTGTATGCTTATCTATTCATCCCCTGACCCCTCCCAAAAAATCGAAAAAAAAAAGAATTTTTATAATTTTTCATTGTTCAAATCATACTATTCATCTGGCTTGTCCTCTGGCTCTGACGGCGTTGTTCTAACTTCATCAGTTGATGCTAGTTCTGACGATGGGACCGTATCTGAAGCTCCATTTTCAAGGGACAAACTAGAGAGTTCGTCAGGCAGCAAGTCGACTTCAATTTCTTCAGGTGCCGAGGGTGGTGGTGAAGGAGGTGCTGAGCCTGAGGGTGGTACATCGGGAGTTGAGGGTGATGCATCCGGAGCTGAGGGTGGTGCATTGGGAATCTCAGTTTCTTCGACAGTGTGCAGGCTCTGAAGCTGCCCTGGTTTATTCTGAAGGCTCCAGTACATAATGCTTGCTGTTAAGGTCAGGACCATCTTCTGGTTTACCTGTCACATGGCGGGTTACGGGTTAGGTCGGGTTCAGAAAATATGGGTTTGTACGAAAGAAGTGAAAACGTCGAGCCCTGACCTCAATGATATCCTCAGGCAACAGGAAAATAGAACAACCAAGCTTTCTGGCAACACTGATTATATAGGTTGCATTCAACTTCTTATCCTCATCTGCATTTTAACATTCACATTATTTCGCAGCTCGAACAAAAAATTGACATTTTACTTTAAGAAAACAAAGCAAAACTGTAAATTACCGGTTTCTCCACTGGTGACAACTTTCCAGTTAACAACTCTCGGCTCCACCGCACTGAGAAGTTCGAGAAAGAATTTCCCGTTAGAGAGGCTTTTCTCCTGAAAATATATACCAGATTTAAATCAAATGTTAATCTTATGAACTCTGAAGGCTCGATGATAAAACTGCTGAAAACTTCTTGATTACCTTGAAGCTCTCGATTCGTGTAGATTTGCCGGAAGTTTTCACCTTTCTGTTTGCCCAATTGAGGATATCGGCATCTGTTATCTCCTTTCCTTGCGAGAAAGATCTCAGATTTTTCAAGAGTTGTAGCATCGTGAATCTCATCAACTGCCAAAGGAAAGCTGAAATGCAGACAGTTTGACATCGATAAGCATCCCGAGTTTTTTAAAGTGAAACTTGTGAGATATGGCTCTCGATGAAAAAAATAAAATAAAACTAACATATTTACGTTGGTTCAGGAAATTACAATTTTCACACAAAGTGTCGTCTTGTAAACCGTGAAAAGTGAAGGAGTATATGGGGATGAAATCTTACCTAGAATAAGTTTCTTATTCCCTTGTACAAAGTCATTTCCAGCGACGTTTACAAGAGAAAATTTCAACCGTTTTCCAACATCGATGACTTGATTGCAATTTTCAACTTTCTTAAAAGGCATCTTGATCGGAGGTTTACTGGCCCTCTTCCAGTTCACTGATCCTGGCGAAACTTTATCGAGCACCTCCAAGAGCGACCACCTGAGATGAAAGAGCACATATTGGAAATGGAACATTAAGCCTCAATCCAAACCCGTTGAAACATAAATGAAGAGAAATCGGTGTAAGACAGGAGGAGTACCCTGTACGAACATCCTCGAATAAATTATTGACATATGTTGCAGTTCCAAGGCTGTTAAGCCAAAGGCGAAAACATCTCTCTTCCCTTGAAGTTTGAGTATCGTCGTCTAGGACAGTTGTGAGGTTTATCTTCTCGTTTATCTTTTCATTATCGACAGTAAGACCGTTTCTGCATATCCAAAGTACAAGTAAGAATTTTCAGGCTCAAAGAAACGGTTCTATACTGAAGATATAGTAACGAAAGCATAGAATCACCTGTGCTTGAATATCTGCGCGACAAACGTAAGATTTAGATTTGATGATCCGTCTACTATATCTTTTGGACTGATATATTTCTTGCAATCCAACTTTTCTGCTTGATCTAAGATCAATTTTGCTCTTTGAGTAGGATCCTTAGTTTCCAAAGTCGAGGTGTCACTGTGTTCTGGTGCAAGAACATTAAGTAAATGAACGTACGCTTCCCCATCCTGAAAACACGCAACACATCTCGTTACCCTCAAGTAAATAAAAAGTCTTGATAAAAATATGCATGTTTTCTGAGACAAGTTTTCGCAAATTTTAGGTAAAGTGAAAACGAACAGACCTTCAAATCCGTGGAGAAGTTTGTGACTTCCTTCTTGTATCCGGATTTCTTAAGTTGGAAGTTCATCCATTTTAACAGGACCTTTTCTGGAGCCAAACTCATGAGCTCCCCCACATCCTGCACGTTATTATTACACACGATCAAGAAAAAGCCCTCCCTGAATTGTATATATTGAGAGTGTGACTACATGAGCGACAAAAAAAGAAAGACATCTCACCGTATCGTCCTCCAACAATTCAACAAGTTGAGGTGTCTTCTTCAAGTTGAGATCAGCTAGCAATTGAATCTGATTCGCGCAACAAAATTGGCATAGTCAGAGAACAGTCCTACACTAGATTCAATGGTACGAGTTATGGCACATTTCCTGCGAATGACAGAACGGATTGAGTACCTTGATCATTTGGGCGATGAGTCCCATAATAAGATGAGGCTACAAATCGAAAATAAAGCTTGTCAGACAATTAAACTCGAAAAAGATACAAGGAATGTAAAGCACGAGCTTCGATAACTCACTCGTCCCTCCACCAAATCTTGTGTACCGATATTAACAACAGTGCAACCGATAGCTTTAGCAGAATTAAGACATAGTGTATGATTCTCGTTTATTTCCCAAGGATTAAGGTCTTTCTTCGTGTTTATCGCTCTTTCATCTATCGTTCCCGGCACAGCAACATTTATCAGCTTACTGCAGCAAGTTACGAGTATTAACAGTGTAGACTGAAAACATCCCATGAAACGATGAGCCTAAGTTTTGAGAAGAAAGACGGTACCATAGAAGAACGCCTCCTTTGACAAGTTCAAATAGTTGATTAGTGTTGGGATCAAGAGGTAGATACTTTTTCAAGAAGGGATCTTCACCGAGGTAATTGTTGATATGAGCGACATATGAGGCCTTCTCTGATTGACTGATGGTTCGAAAATGAGTGGTGACGGTTTGTCTAAGAATTGAAGAAGCTCGTTTATAACCTTGACTTTTTGCACTAGCACTCGCTCGACCGGCAAAACTCAGGAACTCCTGAAAGTTCAGAATGTTCAGCATCACAGATGTAACATCCAACACTTCACCCTAGGTGTCATGTCGCGTGTCCGACATGACACCACTTCATTTTAGACCAAAAACTGAAAGTTTTAGAAAAAACTTACCGAAAGAAAAGATTCGAAATCGATTTCGTGAGTATCGTCAGGATATGTATCTTCCAAAGCAGTTCTCAACTCATCCTCAGTGTACAACCCAGTGATTCCTTTTAGTTTTGCTAAAACGGGGGGCAAGTCCGATACAGTTACTTGACCGGATTTAGGTTTGATCGAAGAATACTGTAAAAAAGAGCTCAATATTAGTGCTATTGATCAAACAAATAAAAAAACAAACAATTCCTATGAAAAAAACGAATAGATGATTGAGTTGAAGGAGTCGAAACCTTAGATTTAAGGCTCCTTAGCTCCACTTGGGTGAACTGACTTTGTAATCTTTGATCAGATAATACCACACCCTCGAAAGCCGACATTTTGAAATTTGATTATTACTATTCTCCCAACTGATCAATCAACGATTATACTCTCATAACTGAAATGCATTCAACAAATTCAAACAATCAATCTACGAGATCAAAACTCGATAAACTCATCGACATCAATCATCATGAATCCATCCACACACACACACAAGCTACAATCACCACAAAATATAGACTTTGAAGAGCAACCATTAAGCTAAAACAATCGATACCAGTTTCAATTCGGTCCAATAAAAACACCAAAGCAAAAATATTCAAAAACCCGTCAAATGATAGCACACATAGAATAGAGAAATACCCAAATGAACAAAGACAAAGCGACGGATTCAAAGATTACAACTTTAATGAAAAATAAACTTCAAATAACAACCATTAAGCTAAAATAATCAATACCCGTTTCAGTTCTCTTTGTAAAAATGCAAAATCAAAAACACCCAATTCAAAAACCTGTCAAATGAGCTGATCATTCATTCAAACATTCATCCATTCATAGTCCACATGAAGTAGAGAAACGGCCGAATGGAGCAAAGACGAAGCAACAGATCCAAAGATTACAACTTTGAAGAAATCAACTCCAAAGCACAACAATTAAGCTAGAGCAAAAATACCCAATTCAAAAATACATCAAATGAGTTGATCATTCATTCATAAAAATAGAGAAATACCCAAATGAACAAAAATCAAAGCAACAGATTCAAAGATTATAACTTCAATGAAAAATAAACTTCAAATACCAACCATTAAGCAATAAAATACTAGTCAATTTCCAATCCAAAAATCCATCAAATGAGTTGATCATTCATTCCACATGAACAAAAATCAAAGCAACAATTAAACTAAAACAATCAATTCCCAATCCAAAAACCCATCAAATAAGTTGATCATTCATTCATTCCACATGAACAAAAATCAAAGCAACAGACTCAAAGATTACAACTTTAATGAAAAATAAACTTCAAATACCAACCATTAAACTTAAATGATCAATTCCCAATTCAAAAATCCATCAAATGAAGTGATCATCCATAGCACAAGTAAACAACAGAAATACATACCCAGATGAACAAAAATCAAAGCAACATATTCAAAGATTACAACTTTAACTAAAATAAACAAAAAAAAAAGCAAGAGATGATCAGACCAGTTCAAA
This sequence comes from Agrostemma githago, assembly GCA_958450325.1. NCBI lineage: Eukaryota > Viridiplantae > Streptophyta > Magnoliopsida > Caryophyllales > Caryophyllaceae > Agrostemma > Agrostemma githago. The sequence continues at coordinate 4,915,274 of OY288240.1, forward strand.
GAGATGGATGGATGGAAGGATGGATGCTTGCTATGGAAGTAAAAGGATGCCTCTCTAAAAACACTACTTATGTTTTCTTCAGATAAAAAATGAGTAAATGACGACAATGAAATGTTTTCAATTTTTAGGTGACTTTTTATAATTTCGTCTCATTTATTAATTTTTGTTAATTGTGGAAATAAATGTGAATAAAAGGAATAAATTCACACAAAAATTTTATTTCTAAAGATTTCGTCTCACACTTTCACCCCTCCTGGACGGCGCCCGACGTGTTCGGATGTTCTTGCTTGCACTTTTCGGACACTTTTTGCTCTTTTATTTATTTATTTTTTATTTACTCAAAAGTTTTGGGATGATATTAGGCTTAACATCGTTTGTAAATTTAAAATCGTTTGACCCCTGATTAAGAATATTATCGTCATTTTCTCAAAATATAAAATATTGATTTATTATGTATGATCATAACCTGTAATTTTATTTTATTTTTCAACGAAATGCGCACTTGGTCGCATTATAATATACTCTCTCCCATCTATTCAATCATGTACATATTACTCATATTTTTCACAATTTTAAAGAAAAATGTTAAAAGTAAGAAAGTTACTGGTAAATCAAATGGTGTTATGGGTCTATCAAACTTAAATAAGGAAAAATTAGAACAGAGTAATACATAGCATTTTGTGTAAATAAAGAAAAAAAATGAGGATTATAAGGTAAAGTTTTTTACCAAAAAAAAATGTAAAGTTTTGATTGAATTTTCTAGTAAAGGTAAATAATTGTTTGGATGAGAGAGATATGAGGAAGGGGATTCGAACTCGTTAACTATTGTCTAGGACTCTAGGTACTTAATCTTAACCATAAGACATCTTCGATATCGTAACTCAGTCATTACAAGTGTACTGTTTTTCACTATCTCTAATACTTGTATGTGATTGTAAACCGTGAAAGTGGTGGTTAGCCTCTTTAACTTTCATCAATTGTGAGATTAACCTCAGGTTTCAATGGTACGGAGTAATAATTAAGCCCAATAACCTCAGGTTTCAATTGTGAAATTCAATCCAAGTTTTTATTTTTCAATTAAAATTGTTTCTTAAAAACAAAAGCTTCATTTATTTATACATTTTCTCGGTATATGATAAAATAATTATATATTCATAAAAATGTATGCAATTTTTACATATTTTGGAAAAAAAATATTTGAATGAATTACATAAATAAAAAATTTGTAAAAGTAATCGCATAGATTATATGAATTATATAGTGTATTAAAATTATTTTAAAAATTCTTAAAATTATGTTAATAAATTACTCCCTCCGAGTTCCTATGATTGCCCCGTTTCTTTTTGAGGTGAAAAATAAGGAAGGAAAAATGAGTGGTTAAAAAAAGAAGAAGGAAGAGAGATAAATGGGTGGCGAATGTGAACCACATATTTATGGCCTAAAATGGAAAATGAGTAAAAGATTGAACTCAGCTCAAAAAGGAAAATGGGGCAATATTAGAAACTCGGAGGGAGTATTTGATTACTTTTAAAATATTACTGTAATAATCATTCAGTATACAATTAGTTACTCCCTCATTTTTCTTAAACAAGTCTCATGGGGTTTGGGCACGAATACCAAGGAAATGGAAAAAAGGTAGGATATTTGATGTCTTTTTAAGAAAAAGGTTGGTAGATTAAGTATAGTTAAATGAGTGAAGGCAGGAGTGACGGAAGGATTTGTCGTGGATCCCACCGATCAAGATAAACCAACTAACCTAGGCTTGGTAGCAAGGGTAAGTCGAGTCGAAATCCACAAGGGCGGGAGTTACGAACTAGAGAGCGCTATGGTCTAAGACTTGGTTCAAGACATACTAATGACTAAACTAAAGTCTATAACACGAAATAAAAAGGCAAAACAAGAAACTAATGATAACGGGAAGCGAGGTGAATTAAGAAGGAAACTAGGGCTAGGTCGGGTTCATGGATGCCAAGTAGACCAAGGGGAAACATGGTTGCTAGCATGTTTCGTAGCCTAGGTTACATTCGGGCTCTCGCTACTTAAACGACCTAGGGGTCTCCTCACCACGCTCTCGCTCCTAGTAGAGGAACCCAAACCCAACACCAAACAAGAACATGCAAGAGAAGAAGCAAGAAAAACAAGGAATGATCATCTCAAGTCTCACAAGACTTTCATCAAACATGTAGAGTGCAAGGCATTAGGAAACAACAAAAACAACAACTAGTATCACCCATCTCACCCTAATCATCCCTAATCACACCCAATCCCCCTACTAACCCTAGGGGAAAACTACTCACACATAATTAAACTAAAACTAACATTAACTAGAGAAACAAACACAAGAACAACCTCATTCATTATGAAGAACAAACAAAGAGAAACAACAAGCAATAGATAAAGATGTAAACTTTATTAACTATGAAAGATTAAAGGAAAAGAGAGAAGAAGAATTATACGGAGTACCAACTAGAGGATGAATAGAAAAGATGAAAACTTGCATAAAAGAAAACCCAAATACATCCACCAAGCTTCAAGAATTCCAATAATACAAGAGTAACTAACTAGATTAAGGCTAAATGAAAGAGTAATTAAGGAGAGATTAAGCTAATCTACACTTAATCTAACCTCTTAATCTAACCTAATCTAACCTAAAGTAGTCTAGGGTTTTGTGGTCTAAGGTAGTGTAAGGTAGAGTGTTTAAAACAATACAAGAGGGGTATATACAGGGTTCCACGAGTAAGGGAGGCGAAAGAATGAAAATCGGGCAGAGCTGGGTCCTTCCCGGCCGGGAAGGAGGTGATCCCAATCGAGAAGGGATGGTCCCGGTCGGGAAGGTTATGGTCCCGGCCGGGATGACCCTCCAGTGGCTCCTTTCTTCTCGTCTTCTCATCCCGGCTTGCTAGTTTATATTACCGATCGGGAATGTGAGTATTCCCGGTCGGGAATATGAGTGACATGGTCGTGATTGGTCCTTCTTTGCTCTTCCTAGGCTTCTTATCGACTCTCGGTGCTCGGGATATCATCAAGTGGGCTCCATGGGACTCGGGATCGAGTCTAAGTCACCGAATCAACGTCGCTTCTCTCCATTGGCTCCATATGCATCGGAAACGAGTCGGAATCGTTCCATTTCTCCAAGATAGGCCTTATGAACCTAAAACATGCTAGAAGAAGCGTAAGTAGCCTCGAAACCGCTCTAAAGAGCGATTCCACAAGAAAAAACGGGACCAAAAACGAGAAATAAACAATACAAAACACACTTATCAACTCCCTCACACTTAACCCTTACTCGCCCTCGAATAAGCACGAACTAACTACTAAACTAATAAAAACTAAAATACTAGCCGAGCGGGTATTAGCGCACCCTACGCCCTTTCAACTCAGCGCGAGAACACTTAGAGGAAAAATGCTCTCCGCAAGGCAAGTGAGGTCTTACGCCAAAACTGTGGATACAACCGAACACGAAAACACACAAACAAACAAACAAACAAACAATCGGTTGCATCCAAGAAGAAACAAATACCGTTTCTCTCTAGAAAGCGGTGAAAGAAACACCGGTTAAGGACTCAAGGCAAGTGACAACGTTCCCAAGCTAATAATACAGACCGAAATGGACAAAATCCTAATAGTATGACAACAAAGCAATAAAAACGTTGGTAACTTACCTAGGTCCTCCTAACCTTCTAAGAACGTACTACGGGACGATAAGCGGGATGGAAAAAGGATGAACCACAGAGTTAGTCGACACTGTAGGTAAAGTGAAACCCCGCCCCCTTTAGCGATAAGCCAAGAGGGTCGTCTCATGCTCAAAAATAGCTTAACTAGTCCAAGTAAAAAGGCGGATATGGTTGCAAAGTGAGGAAATACCAACCATCACCGCTATCATCCTTCCTAGGGACTCGGTCCTTTGATAGGTTTTCACGATAACAATCGGTAAAAGGCTTATTTTTAAGGGGTAAGATTTTTTTGTGAAATGATTTTCTTGGCATTTTTCTTTTGTACTCCCTCCGAGTTTCTAACATTGCCCCATTTTCCTTTTTGAGCTGAGTTCAATCTTTTACCCACTTTTCATTTTATGCCATAAATGTGTGGTTCACATTCACCCACCCATTTATCTCTCTTCCTTCTTCTTTTTTTAACCACTCATTTTTTCTTCCTTATTTTCCACCCAAAAAAGAAACGGGGCAATCATAGGAACTCGGAGGGAGTATTTTGCTTTTGATTTGTTATGTGTTATGAAACATAATATGTGGATGTCCATTGGGCATTATAGCCCACTATGATGTAACCCTAGATGTACAATGTACTATATATATGCCCTCTGATGGGATGAATAAACGTCTCTCTCTGATTTCTCTTATTCTCTCATCTCTCTTTATTTTCGCTTCTTTCTTCCTTTCACAACACGTTATCAGCACGAGTCTCTAACACTAATTTTATTTTCCTTAAAAAATTTTTACTTTTACGAAGAAGGTATCATAATTTCATATGATAACCAATTTCGTAACCGATTTCATATATAATAGCCGACTTATTTATCGCGGTGATTATTCATATCCGTACGAGTTTTGTCCACATGATTTCATAATAACCAATTTCATAACCTGCATATTATTCGATATTAGTGCATAATCTACATGAGGATATATTATTGTGGAGTATTACGGAAGTAAGTTTGCATGTTAATTCATGGCATTACACGTGTTGGTTCAACATAAGAATTGCAGGTTTATTGAATTGCATGTTTGTTCATCGTATTCCTCATGTATTTCAACAGTGTATTATATCATTGTCTAGGTATACCATTATATACTACCGTATCACCGTATGTATATGCTATTATATCATTAACGTGTATTATTCCATGCCTATTAATCTGTCGTATTATTGTGATAATCTTATTTAGTTATGATTTTTTTTTCTTTTGCATATATTGGTAATCGTTTTATTTACTCTTGATTATAATTTCATATCACTAATCTTTGTTGTTCTAATTAAGTTTGGCAATCTCGATAAGAATATCGAGTGAAAAATAAGTCCTATTCATAAGTAAAGACTAAGGATATGATGATTTTCTATCCTACCACAATATAAGGATACGATGTTTTTCTATCCTTCAACCTTTTTATAAAAGGTGTTTAATTATTTAATTCAGTCTCGTAGACTGTATATATCTATGGATCAATTTCAATGTTAATATCCATACGATGAATGCTCATATAATTTTGGACCTGAAGTTCCAATACTATTTAATTTTTAATTATGAGCCATACACGATTATTTTGGGTGATAAATATGCTAATACAGCTGTCCCAGAAAATATAATATCGTGGAAATAAAATAGCCTCAAAGGCATCATATCGTGAAAAATATACTCCGTGTGATAGGTACATGAAATTGTACCGAGATAAATATCACTTTAAAGTTGAAGTTGATAAAATTTATACTCTTTGTGAGGAAAGTACATGAAATGACATTGTACTGTGTTTAATACCACCTATTATTGTCCTGAAGACAATATATCGTGAAGAGAGGTTATGAAAAATTCTCTGGATTAATTCCATGTTCACCCAAAGTTGGAAAGAATAGTATAATTAATGCTGAAAGACGAAGAATCTCTTTCAATTGGTTGAGTCCATTCCATGAAATGAATGTGACATCTGATAAGACCGTGCCCGAAGAGCAGGTCGAGATCATCACAGTGTTAAACCTGATATTGCGACCTTAATTGAGCCTTATGATGTGGCCTTAATTGAGCCAAATTTGTTAATTGATGAAAGTAAATATCTCATGAAGATTCATATGACCCTCATATACGCGAAGTTCGATATGAGAGGAAGAAAAATTATATACGAGTTGGAATCTTGACATGCACACTATGACCCGGAATTCATAGTGCTAATATAAACTGAACCATAGTGCTAATATAAACTGAACCTATGATGAGAAATTCATAGTGTTGACCAATATTGAAACCGTAACGTAAAGTTCACGGTGTTTTACAAAATTTTGCTTTGCATGTAGCAAATATTATTTTGAGTATCAAAAATTAAGAATAAACTTGATGTTTGTTTACGGATGTTTGCAAAGTATGAGATACTCTTAATAGTTGATATTCGTATCATAATAATATAAACCATTTCCTGAAGCGAATGGTATTATCATATTTTCAGGATGTAATACTCGTATATTTTATTTTCATACAAATTATGTAGTCGTAAAGACACATTATTTTGAAAATGGCTTAAAGGAATTACGCGTGATGTCGCGTATCCGCATGTCATGGTCGAGCAAATTAATGCGATATTAAAATCGTGAGTCTCGTATAGGTGATTAATAGTCATTTTCCTGGTAATGGATTTGACATGAACAAAATATTCGATTAACGACCATTATTTCGTGAAACGAATATGAAATCGAATAAAAGATTGATTAAGTGATGATAATTATATCACTGACACTGAATAAGTGTAAAAAGGTGAATATTTTAATTATGTGTTTATTTAAAAACTCAAATATTTTTACCGGAAACGGTATCGTAATGATCACAATATCTTGTGAAGGCAACGTGATAATGCGATCATGTATTTATATGGTGAAATAAATGATCAGTTGATTAATAATCAATTTATAGTTATTATCACATGAAGTTAAATTACTCTAAGAGTAATATATATAGTCATATTTCGGGAAGGAATATTGACGGGTCTTGCCTATTGTATTAGTCTATTAGACACCAATTGTGTCATGTCACTATCATTTGATATGGTCATATGACTAAATAAAATTAATATGCACATATGATTGAATGTAGCTAAACAAAAGTTTAGCAAGATGAGAATCGGTCAACTGGTAAAATTGACACGAAAATACTAATGATGTGACAAATTGAGGCCATCCGGGTTCTTATTACACCCGTTTCGATAAACCCGATGTTTATCTTGAAAGAATTTAATGGCGTGCTGATCAAACTCTCTAGTGTACCATTAAAATTATATTTTAAGGCAAAACAATACACTGAGATTGAGTATGTGAAATATTGGAGATCTAAATACTACTCGTAGTTGGATAATGGAGATGAATGTCCATATCCGATTGAACTTTAAGGTTTTAATTATGTGACCTATAGTCACAAAGAATTTTACGAGTAGTTCATGTAATCAAAGTTTACAACGTAAATATTATGTGAACATGGTTATCTCCCAAATGGGCAATTTTAATTCAGCACGTGAAAAACCAACTGCGTTAAGTTGAGCTCCCAAATATATTATTCTATTGAAGAGAATCATTTGATAAAGTCTATGAAATATTAGATAATTTTTAAGGCGGATATTGCCCTTTAAATCTATCAAGTAATGATAGTTTTTACCACCTTAGGGGGAGATTGATAAGGATAAGCTGGTAAAAACAAACAAGTAATGTTGATCCCAACTGAACCTGATCGAAGTTCAGAGACTTGTTTTGATGAATATGAAATACATCAATTAGAGGTTCATGAAATATGACTAATGATTTGATCATTGTGTTTTATGATGTATATGATGATATATCAGCTTGATTACTTATCTTATTAAATATGTTATACATTAAAATTTATGATTTCACTATAGACAGATTCACCCTTCTTGTGGTGTAGCGAGCTATAGATTAGTCATGGATAATAGATGTAATGAACATTGAGATTCTTGCCAAATTTTTAATAATCACACACGATATAGTGTGAGGGTCATAATCGGTTCATTTGTTATAAGAAAATGGCAAGCATGTGCAGTTGGTACTCGTAAAGAGTAATGAAATTGAATGTCCCAAAGTGGCATAGATATCTGATGATAATAGATGACCTACATAAAAAGATTGGTACCACATATATTCAGATTCAGATATCAATAATCAGTACTGATGATAAGAGATTATATCGATATATTAATTCATGGAACCGAATAATAGTTGCGCGCATTCGACCCTAATAGGGATCTTATATAAAAATCCGTTTTGATTGTTGACGTACAATCTATGGTTAAGATTGAGCTCATGGACTTAAAGTCCATGTATTGACATGAAGCCAATCCAATTATGAATATTGGTGAATATATTGTACAGTTTGCATTTGAGTCTCATGTGCATGTAATATAGTTATTTTATCATTGCATATTAGTTAAGATTACATCATTGCATTAATTTAGAATATATACACTATAGGGCATTGTTCGTATTAAATGCATGCACGAGATTATTATTGTTATATATTGCAGGATATATGTTTAAAAGGAGATCATACTCCTAGATTGACAAATACTCCGGGAAGGAGCTTATATTATAAATAATCATCACATGACAGTGGTTGATCGAATGAGTTCCTGAAGCACTCGTGATTAAGTATATATGAACCTTTACACGTAAGTGTATCTATGAGAGCATTCAACATGCATGTGGTATGATGTGAATGCACGGTTTCATTGTCTCAGCTTGAAGTTTGAGCGTATGAGAAATCATACATGATTAAATTTCTTGTCATGTGAAAATACTTTATGGTCCAGAAGCGCTATAATAGTTGAAAATTCATGTAGTGAAATGCTACAATAAGTATGTTAATCCGTACAATGACAAGAAAAATCAATTATTATTTAAGATAAAATCGGATTGATTGATTCTCCTAAAGATAATCAGTTGAGAAATAATCTTAGCTACACTCCTTTTCCCTTCGACTAGGTTTTTGTCTCATTGGGTTTTTCCTAGCAAGGTTTTTAACGAGGTAGCGCTATAGACGTGTTAATACGCTATAGTTATGATCGTCATAATTTTGATGACGAGATACATATTTGGTTATACATCAAGGAGTCATAAATGATTATGTCCAGATTGCAAGCTCCGAAGAAATATGATACTGAACTTATCAAAGATTCCTATTGATTGAAGATACCAAGTTTGTCAGTTACTACAATCCATTTCAACGTCGTCGTGAAGTTTCATGAAGACATGAATTATTTTAATTAAATATCAAGTTGTGTAATTATCAGGGGGAGTAAGTGAGTAACCACGCGCTGTACTCTTTTTCCTAAGCCATGGTTTTGTCCCACTGGGTTTTCCATGGAAAGGTTTTAATGAGGCAGTTTGTTATGCGTGTATGAAGATTTATGTACTCTTTTTCCTTTACTATTGTTTTTCCCACTGGGTTTTTCTAGCCGAGGTTTTAACGAGGCATTTTCTTTAGTGATGTACATCCAAGGAGAGTGTTATGAAACATAATATGTGGATGTCCATTGGGCATTATAGCCCACTATGATGTAACCCTAGATGTACAATGTACTATATATATGCCCCCTGATGGGATGAATAAACGTCTCTCTCTGATTTCTCTTATTCTCTCATCTCTCTTTATTTTCGCTTCTTTCTTCCTTTCACAACATTATGCCATTTCTTTTCCTTCTTTTGTATTTTGTTTTTGATTTGTTGTGCCTTTTTCTTTTTCTTCTTTCTTTTTTTTTTCTTGGTTTGCTCTTTTGGCCAAATTTTGTATTGCAGGCAATTGTAACAACCAAGTGTAGGAAATTCAACAAAATGCAACTTATTTGTTGAAATGTGTAGAAGGTAGGGAAATGGGTATGTCGGGGCGCGCGCTTCCCTTCAAACTCACAAAAAGGGGGGAAATTTGGACTAATCGAACAATTTCGAACACAGTCACCTAAGAGACGGGACTTGGAAATCAAGGTCTTTTCACTCCGTGGGTGTTCAAAGTGGTCAAAATGCAAATCCCGCAGTAAACTAAATTTATTTATATTAAAGTGAACAATAAAAATACATTAAAGTGGTCAAAGTGGTCAAAATGCATTAAAATGGGCCCAATAACATAACCAAGACGTGTCGGGGATTAATCGCCCCCTAGTAAAAGACTAGTCACTACTCATGATAATAATAATCAAAACATTAATAACTCTAAACATAAAAATAAACATACTAAAACAATAAAGACTAAAACTTTGACTAATGAAATAAATTAAACTAATCTAACATAACATATACTCCCTCCACCCCACTAAGATCTTCCCACTTTTCTTAAAAGAAAAGTCCACTAAGATTTTCCATTTTAAAACTTTCTTCATTCATCAATTATACTCTCTTTTTATTGGTTACTTTTTGTGATTATTTACCACCTTTCATTATCCTTTTGTTAATCTATGTGTCATATTAAAGTGGGAAGATCATTGTGGAGGGGAGGAAATACTAATTACTCAATATAAAGATGAAACACATAATCATATTACTAAACACAATAAATTATAGGGTTATTTAATAGCAATAATACCGACTATTGGGCGTGTTCCAATAATAATACCAATTACAGTTAATCCCAGAATAATACAACGAATTGGAGGATTCTAATGGTAATGATACAGTGGACCGGTTACCTGAATAACCGGTCCACCCCCCTTAAACGCCCAATTTAATTTTATTGCCACAATCACCGTTCAATCACCTAACTCATCCATTCAATCATCGTTCATCAATGGCTTCCCTCCACACCATCTCCCCTTTACCCACCCCCACCCTCAAACCCAAACCCACATACCTCCGTTTCTCTCTCCCCACCACCACCGCCACCACGCGACGCCGCCGCAGCCTGGCCGTGTCCGCCGCTACAACCGCCGGAAATGACATGGAGATGGTCCCCGTCCCAGTATCAATCTTTGAAGATGGTAGTAGTAATGGCGGAAATGAAGGTGGCAGTAATGGTGGTTGTGGTGGGAGTAATGGAGAGGATGTAGATAAGTTGTTGGATAGAGCAATTAATGTAACAATTGTTCTTCTCTTTTGATTTTATTGATACCCAACTCTCCATACTTCCTTTTCTCTTGATTTCTTCTCTACTGCTTTTCCTAAAATCCCATCTGCCATATTATCAAACTATGGAGTAATACTCTGTATCACAAAAGATGGGTCTGTCAAATTGATAAATTATGGGATCGGGTCCTCCATCTTGATACTTAATTCTACAGTAAAACGAACTTCCTTGGATTCGAAACTCGATTTCAAGAACTCGGTATTGGGAATCCATGTCCTCCACAAAGTATCATTAAAAGGGATGATTTTAGGGTCTCCAATATTAACCCTAAACAGAGTTTCATATCCATTTTTTACCATTCCAGTAATTTTTGGAAAGCCCATCATTAGATTTAACTAGGAGAGGAGAGTAATGAAAATCAACACTTTTTTAAATTTTTGGAAGATTTGTCATGCAAGGATTTAATTAGGAGGAGATGGAGAAGGAAGGTAAAGAAGGAGGAGGATAGGCATGGATTGGAGTAGCCGGTTGTTTTTGAGGAGGGTTACCTGCTGTTGCAGGTAACATATGCTATTGTACCATTACTATTAGAGTACTTCAATTCGATGTATTATTCTGGGATTAACCGTAATTGGTATTATTTTTGGAACACGCCCAATAGTCAGTATTATTGCTATTAAATAACCCTAAATTATAAAGATATAAATTTTAAGTGATTAACAATGTAAACATGAAATAAGATAAAATCGAATTAAACAAAAGAGAGATAGAAAAATATACCAAAAGAGAAGAATTACCGGAAATAAGAGGTTGAATGTTGAAGAAGAAACGATTAGATGAACAAGTAAATGAATTAAAACCAAAATTAAAATAAACTAAACAAAAAGAAGGGGAGGCTGCCTGCTGCGTTCACTACTTCTACTCCTAAAACCCTCTTTCTAATTTTCTATCTTCTGTGCTGATTCTTAGCTTACAAAATTCAGTACTTTCTTTTATAGTACTAAAAAAAAAGTATTGAAAGAACTATTTACCCCTCACTCAAATCAAATGAAAAGTAGTGAAACAAGGACTTAAATGTCATTGACTTATCCAAATAAGCCAACAAAAAGGCAAGACAAATCAATTGACGGTGATGGTTGATACGCACGGTAAGATGGTTGAGCACGGTAACTTGCGCACGGTTGCTACGCCCCTGAATCGGTGCACGGCTCGGCGTGCGTCACGCACGGTGGTTGGTGGCGGCAATCTGGTGGCTCGAATTGATGATTGAATGGTGGAGCTAAGTTGGTTGCTGGAGGTTGGTCGGGATCTGGTGCTGCGACGGAGATGGTGCGACTTGGTCGACGGAGCAAGGGCGGTGGTGGTGCATTGGCCGGTGAGCTGCCGGTGGCGGCTATCGAAGTGTGGTGGTGTGTTGGGTTGAATTGGGAATGAATTGATTAATGAAGCTAATGGGAATGGGAAAATGGTATGAAATGGATTATGATTGATCGTAGATGAACTGAAATGGAAATGGAGGGATGAAGAATTAAAGATGATGGATAATGGAGGCTTAGAGGTGAGTTTGATTATGGTGATGGAGTAAAGAGGAGGATGGGGAAGTTTGGATGTGGGTTGGGTCAAGGGTCAACTTGACCAACTTCTTTTTAAGCCTTGACCTGTCTCGATATGTCTCGGTTCTAGCCAACTCGATCCTTCCCGGTACTACAAGTAGAAACATGGATGCGCAGTACCAAAATCTCGAGAAATAACATAAATATATACTCCGTATTAATTAAGCTAGACTCGACTAATAAGCTAAATAAACAACAAATGGCTAAATAATAGCAAAACGGTTAATAGAATCGACTAAATAAGAGTCATAATGTGCGACAAAAATAGGTAAAATCACGACTTATCAGGGCCTAATTACAAGTTTACAACATTTGAAAACCATGAGATTTAATCTCACAATTGACCAAACTCAAGGGGGTTAATTACTATATTTTCCGCGGATTGTAAACATAATAGCCATGCTTAATTTTACATTTACTCAAAAATTTCATGACGAGATATCATATTTAAGACTGTCTTAACTCTTAAGTTGGGTGATTAGTTGCCATAGAGATTTAATGATTGTATTTAATGTTTTTTTCTCAGCCGTACAAACCACCCTATTACAATCGGGAGAGCATGCTTCCGCGTAAATGTGTAGCATGCTTACGCATAAATGTGTACTCTACTGTTACACAAAATCTAAGAAGAGACGGTCTCTCAATAACTTATTGAAACCACTTTTCAGTACATGTCTTATTCGTATTTATTTAATTATTAGATATATCAATGACAATTTTATTCTGTACTTGTTTTTACAACAAGTGTACGATTTTATATTTGTATACCTTTTATGTTAAGCGTACCTATTTTTACTGAATTTAATGAGAGACTATATCTCAGTAGACCTACCATGTTTGTTAAGGGATCAATAAATAACATATGGAGTAATACATTTCGATAAAATGTTAAACTAATAAAAGCCTAAATAAGAGGGAGAGAAGGTTGTCAAAAACCCAAAGCTTGTCTATTTATTGAAGGTCGTTCACTGTGATATTTAGAATTTTTTTTACGTAATCTTTAAAAATAAATTAATTGTCGTTTCAAGCTGTTGTATAGCCTTGTATCCTTGTATACTGTATACAAAATAGGAGTATAATACTCATACAAATGGAGAAAAGTTTTGTCAAAGCATCGTATGCTATACCGTGAAAAATAAAATGGACAGTTTGAAACGAATCATAAGGAATACAGTATATAATATTTTCGGTCTTTCGAAAGGCGACTGACCCGACTAATTCCGATTTCTTTTTGCCTAAATCATTCATCGCAAAATCAATACAAGGGGTGTAGATAATTTAATAATCACAAACACATAACAGCAAGCATCCCTAACAATGCCAAAACAAAGCTACCCACAACGCGACACGAGGCCGAAAATTCCTTAGGCACAGACGGCTCTATGTCGGCGGGAGTGGGAGCACCGTCAGTGTCAGTGTCAGTGTCAGTGTCAGCGGCCTTGGGAGGCGGAGCGAGGGGGGCAGGCATGGGCGGGATGTTAGTCCCGAAGATTGCTACAGGAAGGAGCACAGCATCAACCTGATACACAGCAACAGGAAATGCCGATGCAACACTGCTACTGATCTCGGTAACAGTCCAACCAGTCAAAATCCCGATACTGCCATAACTGTCAGTGATGTTCAGGGTGTAGGACCCACCGGCCAGGGTGGAGACGGGCCCCGCGATGCTGAGGTTGGTGAAGTCGGAGAAGGAGTAGTACTTTGGAAGCGCATGGAACAGGCAGAGTTGTTTCAGTTGGTCCTGTGTCAGGTTCGACAGGGACGGGTTTTTTAGGGAGGAAAAGGCGTTGTTTTTGGGGACAAACAGGGTTAGGCCTTGGACCGTGTTGTTGGCTTGGGTTTGGACATTGTCGATGATTTTGGTGGATTCGAGGTAGCTTAAGAAGGTTCCGAACGGGCCCGCGGTGCTGAGTAACTGGGTGATGTTTACAGGTTCAGGTGCAGGTTGGGGTGCAGGTGTAGGTGCAGGAACTGTAACGTTTCCTTTCGTCTCAGCGTTACACAAACAAAAGCATAGGATTATCAAGGTGGACGACAAAATCAATGTTGTAGTCATCTTCATTTTCGTTGCAGCGATTAGGGTTTTATAGGTTCCTGCACTTTAACCAAAACCCGTCAAAGATTAGATCAACACTTCATGTATCGGCTAGCTTAATTGGTGAAATCATCATAGAAGAAGGTTACTCAGGTTAGCCTCAAAACCACCTTACGGGACTCATATTCACTATTAAGGCTGTTAAGTTTGAGATCGATCGCCTTCCACAGGACTCGATGTTATAAAAATTATACTGTACTCGTAGTATTGAGTCCTTCTATGAGATAGTTTAACGGGTAGTGACGAGACTGGCAATGCTGTCGGTTGTCGCCCTTACAGGCAATGGAAATTTTGAAATTGCATTGCTAGTTCGTCACTACATACTGTGTTTCCGATACTTGTAGACGAGTCTGAGTAACACATGGCATAACCAATGAAGCCAATATTTTTAGGAAGTTAACTAAAAAATGCATTTAACCCATTAGTTCAATCGAGAGACACAACAACAACAACAACAACAACAACAAAGTTAAGTATCAGAGTAACATATAGTACGAGTAGTTTTTTTTTGGAAGAACAACAACAATAACAACCTATGCATGTTACTCGGATACTTCACTTAGTTACCGTAGTATCCCGTCAAATCATGGTCTCCAATAAAACAGTCGTATAAAAAGGCATAATATAGAGATAAAGAGTATAGAATAGTGTACTGACCTGATTAAGGGGGATTCAAGACACAAAAATGGTGGGATTTGGGAGAGAATTACTCTCGTGACATTACAAATGAAAACAAAATTGTGTGTATTTAAAGGATGAATCTAAACACAAAATCAAGGAAGAGACGTCTATCAATAATTTATCGAGAGATCACTCTTCAGTACCACTTTATTCTTATTCGTACCTATTTTATTATTAGATATAATTCAAAATGATAATTTTGTTTTGTATCTGTTGTTTGTACAACCAGCATACCATTTTATATTTGTATAATCTTTTATATTAAATGTAACTATTTTTATTAGGTTTGGTACCACTGTTACCTCCATCTATAATTGATCAATCAATATATTTAATGGGAGTCGTTTCTCTCTGTAGACTTACTCTTAATTAAATTGGTAATATAACACTAATAACATTGAGTCATACAGGAGGTCATTTTGATTTCTGAGCGTTTTTGGATGATTATTGACTTAAATTGTACGTAAATTAATAAGAATTTCCATTTATTACTCTCATAAATTCGTTGTATATTGCTAGATTATTACTCCGTATTATTAAATTATTAATGAAAGACGAGGATTATATGGTGCAAAAAGAAAGTGATTAAAATATAACAAGGATTTTGCACACAACACATCCACGTCGTCCATCCGACTATTTTGTGTTAATTCCATATACGGATACGAAGTATATATTTAAAAAATATATCGACTTTTGTCATCGTTATTATTAGCTCTATAGTTACAAGCCAGCAACAACAACAATGAGGTTGGCTAAAATGAATCATTATCCAAAATCGTTGACAAAAAAACACATCATGCATCATATGAAAAGACCTAATATATAGGTTGAAGAAATAACCATTCAAGTAATTAAGGTTGTAATTCTCAAAAAAAAATGAAGGTAGAAAGAACAATGTATGAATATGATGATACTACTAAAATCTCAGGATAAATTTCCTTTCTATCCAAACTTATTTTCTTGAACAGAAACTAAAACAAGAACAAAAACAAAAACCTATGTTAAGCATTTCAAACTAGAAAGTGAGCTCTTAGGTATGAGATCGAATTGAACCGACATACAGTCAGAGGACAATGATCCATCCAACTCCTCCTCCTCCTTCTCCTCCTCCTCAGTTCATGATGTAGCTTGCCAATCTTTACGAATGTCGAATGTGTAATTGATTTCTAAGTAGCACTTGTCATCATCGTCAACAAACTGCCCAAAAAGAAAAAAGAAAAAAAAGAAATCGGTAGGTGACAATATATATAAACAGGATGGATTTCGACCCTAAACTAACAGGTCCAAAATTCCGAATCTTGAACCTAGAAAAATGGGTCAGGTCGAGTATAGAACCGACCTTAGTTTTTGCGGTGTAGGACCCGCGAGCAAAGAAGCCAGACGGGGTGGTTTCCTCGGGCATCTCATGTGTGTAGGGATCGGCCTGAGGGCTGAAGGTTCCGAGCATCTCTTTGGTGCTGTCAACTGAACATACATATTTAACCTCAGTAAAAAAAACGTAGCATAAACTGTTTTAACTTAAAATCAACTTTTTTTACCTTTCATGCCAGTTTTCCAGACAGTGTTGTTATACTGAAGTCCGACGACAATGTTGTGATTAACAGTGAATGTGAACCTCAACTTGTACGGGCTACCTTCCTTTAAAGTAAACCATGATCCATTTGGTTTTCCGTCCTCTGGAATCTGCAGGACGATGTCTGGTCTGTCTTGAGCAACGATGGCTAGGCTTAGGATCTTTACCTCGGGTTCCAGAGTTTCTGCATCCAAAAAGAAACAGGTCAGTCCTCCAGTTATTGAGCAGCGGTACTCATTGGAGTCTCGTTGCTCTCTTTGCAGCAAAATAAATTAGTAACGGGTTATTACAGACTGCACTGAAGTAAATAGAAACAAGTTCTCACATCAAAATCGGGTTTTTACACACTGCACTGACCCACTAAAGATTTGTACAGACTGTACTGAACTGGAGTGCTACTGAAGTAAATAGAGACAGGTTTTTACAGACTGCACTGAACGAACTACTCCCTACTGAAGTAAATAGAGACGGGTTTTACAGACTGCAGTGAAGTAAATCGAAATGTGTTTTTTTCCAGACTGCACAGAAACGGGTTTTTCTGGCAGTATAAAGGATTAAATGGTATGCAATTGCAATGCTGTCTGTAGGAAGCAGAAACTAATTACAATCACTAATCCAGAAAAATAAGGCAAATGAATTCACATAGACAAACATGTTGAGATACTGTCGAAACATCTACATATCGTCATTAGAGTGATATATTTAGTACTGTATTATGAAATTGAGAGATGTCGTAAACAATGATATCTTAGAGGTTTGCGAAGATTAGGAGATTCTAGACTAGGTCGTATCGCGTTCTATGAATACAAAATGAAAACACAAACAGAAGCAGATACATGAGGGGGTTGGATTACCTCCAATTTCATTGAAATCAACACTTCCAAGAAGCTGTTCCTTCCACTTTCTCAAGCTCTCATCATCCTTATTTTCAAATTTAACAACATAATCAACATTATAACAAGGGCAATGATCACATGGTGAGACCGTCTCATGCAACAATTATAGGCCTTACGGAGAACAAATAACAATGCTTTACAATGATCCCATGGTCATACCGTCTCATTCAACAATTACTGTAAACAAACAACAATTCTTTGGAGATAAAAACAAAGAAAATATAACATTCACATTTTTCTACAAAATCCATTTAATTTAAAACAATATCCATGACACACCATCCTAAAACAGGATCACTTGATTTTACTTTATTCGATCATATCATCCAAGAATCATCCAAGTTAATAATAGCTCCATCAAAAACGAAAACATTGTCTAACGAGTTACGAGTATTTTTATTATTTTTTTATTAATCCAGCCTACGCTTTAATTTGAGCAACGTGTTATTTCAACTTCATAAAAGGTTAAAGACCGTTACTAACAAGTTATTTTGCTTTATTTTATAATACTCATTAAAGTGGTACATTTTGAAGAATAAGGAGTCATTAGCTCCAAAAAATGCAGATTAATCAAGGAAATCATAACAATGTAGTACGAGTATAAGAAACAAGATTTGAAAAGGGGAAACCTTGTCCTTCTCAAAAGTTTCCTTAAGAGTATATTGAGGACCTAAATCAACTTTGCCTTCATAATCCTCCTCTTCATTATCAGTTGTACAAAGAGAAGCCTCACTCATTTGCTTCCCAAGTTTCTCTCCTTCTACCTCTTTCTCCTCATCAGTCCCCATTCTTCTTCTCTCAAACCCTAATTATATAATTCAATTCAATTCATTAATCACCCCCAAAATTTAAAATTGAGACAAACCCAGATGATCAAATTGCTTCAATTGAAAACCCTTTTAAGGAAAAATCAAAAGATGTTGAAATGTGATTATTGAGTGATTGGGAAAACAATGTGAGCTTTGAGAGATGAATGTGAAATTTGGATGATTGAATTAACAGTAATGAGAAAAAGGGAGTGATTTAGGATTTGTGGTGATCCGAAAGAGTAGGGAAAGTGTGATCATGACGACAATTTTTCATTTAACCACTCATTTACACACTAATTTTGCCTATGATTGAGGAGGAGTTGTAATTAAGAGACAAATACTAATTCATAATGTTAACCACTTATCTCGTAGATCGGTGAAAGGTTGATAATCGAGTGTTTGATTGATTTTAGTTTGTGTGTCTTTTTTGGATCCATAATTCACAATTAGGTAAAAGCAAACGATATTATAATCCGATTTAAGTGCATGTTTCTCGATCTTAACCAAAAGAATAAAAGTAAAGCGATACGTATTTCACAATTCAATGGCTAACCAGTAGCCACTTATGGTAGATCGGATTGATCGTAGTTTTTGCGTCTCTCTTTTGGATGGGTAATTGATGGAGTAATTTTTTGATATAATTATACACAATTCAAAAGTATAGACTTTAATGGGTAGATCTATGGTGATAAATACTACTCACAAAAATCTCCCCTAGGCCTAGCTAACAAATCATTCTTCCAACAATATTATCATTATACTTCCTCACTTACAAAATATAAGTAGTTTAAGATATTTGCATATTTATTAAAAAAATGTTTCAAATGGATATTAAGTTGCTTTGAAAATTGAATAAACTCTTTTTGACCAATGAAAGGAGTTTTACTACATTGAAAAATGTAAAACAACTTATAAAAAGTAAAATTTTCAATTCTCTAAAACTACCTATATTATGTAACTGAGGGAGTATTAAAATGGTGATGAAAATAGATGTGTCCTTTTCATCTTCATGAATCCATGTAGCATTTTGTATGATAAAATCTCCCCTACCAAATCATCCTTCTAGCTTACTCAAATCACAATTTCTCTTTCAAAGTAGATCTAGTCATTCATCATCATTTAGATCAATGCTAACCGGTTTATTTGCCTTCACTGAAAGTTTCAGTTAGAGTCATTAGAACGTAGCAGTCTTAGAACTTACTCGAATTCAAAATAAACCAGATTATTTACACACAAAAAAGTACTCCCTCCATCCCAAAGAGATGTTCCCATTTCATTATTTTATTTCTCACATTTGATTAAAAATGAGAACATCATAGTGGGATGGAGGGAGTAGATGTATTGTATGCAGTGATCATTGGTAAAGGGTTCTTCTACCTTACCAAAGGCTTCACTTCGAGCCTTGAAATCGTGACACTAATGTTAAAACTCATGAGAGAAAATTTTAATATCTTTATAATCCTACCCAACTCAAATTCAAAATAAAAGAAATATTTACGAGAAAAGAGAGATGTAATTAATGAATAATACCTATAGTTGAAATGGAGTCAAAAGGTGTAGAAAAGCAATGGTGTTTAATTAGCATAAATGGGTCAATTGATTACTTGATACGGAGTAATATATTAACATTCTAGATTAGTTGAGTCATTTTCATGAACAAAGCATGAAAACAAGGTCCTCAATCTACGCTACTACTACCACCACCACCTTAGTGTTGCCTATAGTTATCTTCCATCAATGACTTGGGAGAGGGTTACAACTCTTAAGTCTTATCTCATTACACCTTTATTTTCCACTTAAAATCTCTTTTTTGAACTGCATCTTATATTACTTATTATAATTCGATCCCCATTATTATCTACGTATAATTACAATGAATATCTACAATCACAATTAAATCTAATAAAAAAAAAAACTTATAAACTAGAGATCTCATCAGAACTATGATTTGCCAATTCGAGATGTTTTGGTATCGTTATCTTGCAACTTTTGAAAGAGATCCTCTGTTCGATTCATAATCAGAGTACCTTCTATTGGTCTCAAAGCACTATCAACATATTCTTTTAATAAGGACCGAAAAGATTTAAACGATCCATGGTGTAAGAATTTTACTCCGTATTTATTTATTTATTTATTTAAGACTCAAGAGAATTGCTATAAATTAAAGAAACTGTGTTTTGTGGATCAAGCGAATGTAAATTTATTTTTACTTTTAATCAGATGAATTATAATTTATGTATACCAACCACTGTCAATTAATTAAAAGTATGAAATGCAAATATATTTACTCTTATAATTTGTTTTAACCAAAAATTTATAAGTTGACATTTGTTAATTAGCTACTTGATTATTGTTCCTTGGGTATATGATGAGTTGACATTTGTTGCTACTTATTATTGTTCCTCCACCACCTTTTCTAATTTCTACTAATTATTGACAACAACGTTTGTTACTTATATGGTGAGACGTGAGAGTTGACAAAACTTCTTCAAAGAATGGGGAATAATAAATGAGACGGTATCCCGTAAATTTAGGGTTTGTTTGGTTCACTATGGGAAGATGGAGTTACCGGGAACTTAAATTCATGTAAATTACAAAAATATTGTTTGGTTGTCATGGGTAATAACTTCATGCAGAAAGTTCTACACACCAAGGGGTATAAAAAAAAAAGAATAATCAAAGAATAAGTTCAATTGAAAGTTTTGGATTCATATTACATTAAAGAAAGTAAGGGCGGTCTAAAAACTAAAAAAAAGAAATGACTTATTATCCGTGACATCTACACATCTCGTGATTTTGAATCAACAGATTTATTGAAAAATTCTTGAATAAACTAATTTAATAGTAAAAAAATAAGAACTATGGAATAGAATTTCATTACCAATTCCCAGGAAGTGTCAATTCCTGGGAAGTGGGCAACCAAACAGCATTCTAATTTATCAATTCATGGGAAGTTCTACTTCCCATGATTTAAGAGAACAATCAAACGACCCCTTAGTACTAGACACATTTTAAAATAATATATATATCGAAATTGAAAAATTTAATTATTTATTATATGAAAAGTATCTCAATAAATTTATCGTGAGAATAACCATCTTACATGATAATTTGTGAAAAGAGAGAATTTAAATTAATGTATGACCGAATGAATGAGAGAAAAATTGAAAGAAAATAGAGTAAATTAAATGCTATCGACCTATATTGTACGCAATTTTGCGAATCTTTTCGAAAGTATAAAAATATTTGCAATTTGCTGCGCTATCAAATATCAACCTTGTCAAGAATATTTGGATTATAAATCATGCAAGTTAAGTATCGAATTAAGTAATGATCTTACAAATAAAAGAAGCGCGTACGATGCTTAATTAAATACTCTGTATCAAATTAAACTTATTAATTATTAAGAAATGTGGATAATAAATCACGAAAGTTAAATATCACGTAAAAAATTGATTTTTTTTACTAATAAAGTAGATTAGGATGCTTAATGTTGCAAAAATAATGATTAGAGATGGAACTTATTCTCAAACTCACTTTCAAACATTATTCTCGTGTTCTCCATAGTGGGAAACAAATTAAAGAATTTTGTTCCATTTAGTTTTAAATAAATTAACACCATGGGTAAATGTATCTTGTTTAAACATCATTGTTTCGATTTTTGTGGAACAATGATTAGAATCGAGATTTTACTTTGGATATGATGATATAATAATCACATTGTTAAAATATTAAACATACGAATATATACATATCGATCAGGAAGATGATACTGCATACAACCCTAATGAGTAATGATTGTATTTAAGAAGTCAAAAGAGACAAAATTAATACGGAATACTAAGTAATTAATTGCATTATTTTTGTGCAATTTTGTCATCAATTCTTATATTAATACACTCATTGTATGGGATCTTTTGTACACCACCAATGCAAGCATGACACTTGTCCACCCCAAAGAATCTACCTTTTGCAAGATTCCTTATTAATTCACCTTCTCAACTAACTCTCACCAACTTTTCTCACCTAATTACTTTTCTTTCTTCTTTTTTTGTTTTTTTTTTTTTTTGAAAAAACGAGATGATGCTTATAATATATCAATATCCGCCAGGTCAGAAACCACCCGCGGAAAACTCGAAACCAGTACAATTTTGTCCCCCACTGTAGCGCAATAACGTGCCAAACAATGGGCAACCGTATTTCCATCTCGTTTAACATGCTTACATGCATAGACCGAAAAAGAGTTAAGAAGCTTTGAAATAAAGTCGACACAGAGACCTAAAGGGCAACGGAGTTTTCTTCCAGCATTGATTGCAGACACAAGTGACAGAGAGTCACTCTCCAGCACCAAAGGTCCCCCATACACCTCACTCACAGATTGGAGACCAAACATGGCCGCACTTGCTTCAGCAACCTCGACATTCCACCAAGCCCGCACCCTCCGGCTACCAATCCTCACAATAGCTCCCTCCTCGTTCCTACATATGAACCCAAGCCCCACCTCTCCCGGCCCCAACATCGCAGCATCCACATTGAGTTTGAGCCAGCCCGAGTCAGGCCGCGACCAAACCCCTCTACCCACCCCTTGCGATCTAATGACCTGCACCCCAGTTTTTGTCATATAGCCTTGATAATCGTCGACGAGCTTGAGGATATTTCCCGCAATCACAAACAGTGGGGCCGGAACTTCCTCGAAGATCAGAGCATTCCTCCAAGACCAAATAGCCCAAGCCACGGCCATAAACCGAATCACCTCGCTTCTCCCCTCATTCACCATAACCCAATTGAACGCCCCAAATCCGCTCTCCAAGGGAAGGCGCCCAATCACCTCTTCCAACCCGCACTGGGCCCATAGAACCTTCGTAGTAGGGCATAAAAACAGAGCATGGCAGACTGACTCAACTTGGTTAGCACACAGAGAGCAGTCCGGTGATTCGCTACAGTGACGCTCAAAAAGAAGGAGATTAACCGGGAGAGTACCTGAACAGACACGCCAAACAAAATGGGCCAGCTTCGGGGGGATGTTACAGGCCCACAAGTGTTTCCATAACATCTCACCCCCCGCTGGATAGGGGTTGCCCAACCTGTTTCCGAACCCATTCATACCTAGTCTGTAGGCCGTTTTAACGGAGAAGACCCCGTCTTTACTAGGCCACCAGAAAAGATCATCACGCGGCAGATCAGGGTGCAGCGGAAGTTCAAGCACTGCTTGGACATCTTCTACAACCAGCAGCTCCTGCAGCTTTGCCACATCCCACTCTCCTCTGTCCAAATTGATAAGATCCGCAACAAGCAAGTCCGCATCTGTTTCGAGGTTAGGAACAGGAACTCTGGCCGAGGTCAAACCTGGGAGCCAGGCGTCATCCCAACAATTGATACTCCGTCCATTACCAACCCGCCATTTAATACCCTCCAAAAGAAGGGCTTTAGCTCCCCATAAGCTCCGCCAAACATAGCTGGGGTCGAAGCCTCTTCGAGCATTAAGGACATCGGTATTTTTAAAATACCGGGCTTTAAGGACTCTAGCCATAAGCGTCTCCGGGGCAGCAACCAACCGCCAGACCTGCTTGGCGAGGAGGGCCTGGTTGAAAACATGAATATTTCGAAACCCCATCCCCCCCTCACACTTAGGCCGACAGAGTTTTTCCCAAGCCTGCCAGTGGATCTTCCTTTTAGCATCTGTCGATCCCCACCAGAACCGAGCTAACACTCCATGAATCTCCCGAACCACACCATCAGGGAGGGCAAAAACACTCATCATGTATGTTGGGATGGCCTGAGCGACTGCTTTAATTAGGACCTCCTTACCGGGCTTGGAAAGCAGCTTCTCCTTCCAACCTTGGGTTTTTTTTCCAAATCCTCTCCTTGAGACAGCTAAAAATGGCCTTCTTTGAGCGCCCCACCATGGTCGGGAGTCCCAGATATTTATCGTGTTTATCTACCTCGCGGACAGCAAGCCTATTTTTTATATTCAGTCTGACCTCAGCTGAAACCCGTTTGCTGAAAACTATCTCCGTTTTGGAGTAATTAATTTGTTGACCCGATGCTCTCTCATACTGGCTAATAACATTAGCTATCGTCGAGCATTCCCTATCCGTAGCTCTAGCAAACAGGATACTGTCGTCCGCAAAAAAAGGTGGGACACCCGTGGAGCCCCCCGGCACACCGAAGCTCCATGAAGCGCTCTATCTTCCACCGCCCCCCTCAACAAATACGAGAATGCATCAGCACAAATAAGGAAGAGATATGGGGAGATTGGATCACCCTGCCGTAGGCCGCGACTCGGCCGGGTCTCCCCCCTCGCCACCCCATTCACCACAAAAGAGTGTGAAACAGTGGATACACAACCCAGTACCCGAGCGATCCACCCACCTGCAAACCCCATAGCCTCCATAATGGCCTTGAGAAAAGTCCACTCAACCCTATCATACGCCTTGCTCATATCGAGTTTTAGCGCCATGGTCCCATTCCTTCCTTCTCCGCCCCGCTTCATGGCATGGAAAACCTCAAATGCTATTATGGCATTATCCGTAATTAAACGCCCCGGGGTGAAGGCACTCTGATTCTCGGTGATAATCATATTCATAAAAGGCTTAAGCCGGTTTGTCAGAAGCTTCGAAATAATCTTATAAAGCACGTTACAGAGGCTTATGGGACGGTAGTCAGTAACTTTCCGAGGAGTTTGGCATTTAGGGATCAAAACCACCGATGTCTTATTCAGGTCTTCCAATCCCACATTCCCAGCCCACCAGTCCCGAATAAAATAACAGATATCCGACCCCACAATTTCCCAATGTTTTTGGAAAAAAAGAGCATGCATACCATCCGGACCGGGAGCCTTATTCGGGTGCATGTCAAAAAGTGCCTTCTTCACCTCCTCATCTGTCACCTCCCCGGTAAGAGCTTCATTCATGCTAGTTGAAACCACCCGCTCAACCCGTTGAGCAACATTCGCGATGCCACTCACACCCTCGGCCGTAAATAACGTCCCAAAGTATGACTCAAGAATTCGGGTAATATCACCCTCCTCATCACACCAATTCCCATATTCATCCTCCAAGCCCTCGATTCGATTCCTCTTCCGTCGCTGGCTCGCCTTTTGGTGA
The DNA here is from genome assembly GCA_958450325.1 of Agrostemma githago. NCBI lineage: Eukaryota > Viridiplantae > Streptophyta > Magnoliopsida > Caryophyllales > Caryophyllaceae > Agrostemma > Agrostemma githago. Next base: position 4,940,827 of record OY288240.1, read on the forward strand.
AAATACTTTGTATTTTTATCTCCGTCCCGGAGCTCCGTATTCCTAGCACGTGTGAACCAGTAAGTCTCCTCTTGCGTCTTAAGAGTTACAAGCTCGGCCACTAGCGCTTTGCATCTCTCGATCATAGTATAAGACGGAGGATGTTTTTGCCACCTCTCCAAGTCAAGCTCCGTCTCACGAACTCGTCGCCTGATGTCACCAAACTTGTCCTTCGCCCAGCTAGACAGCTTCTCCGCACATCGGCCTACTCTACCAGGAAGCCCCCCTTGATTCCCTCGTCCCCACGCGCTACGGACCACCTCCTGACATTGGGAATCGGAAAGCCAAAACGGTTCAAAGCGGAACCTTCTACCCCGTCTCCTCGGACCCACATCCCCACCAACATGGATCATGATGGGGGCATGGTCCGACGAGAAGATAGGGAAGTGTTGCACCACCGCCTCCGGGAACATATTACACCAATCTGTGGACGCAAGGGCACGATCAAGTCTTTCGCGTATCAAAGAATCAACCGTTCTCCCCCGCTGCCAAGTATACATATTCCCTCGGAAACCTAAGTCATGGAGCGAGCACTCGTCCACAGTCATACGGAACGCATCAATGAGGCTCTCACTTCTCAACGCCCCCCCATCCTTTTCGGAGACACTCATAATCTCATTAAAATCACCGAAAAGAACAGTAGGTAACACACTATTCCCGCACAGATTTCGAATTAGATTCCAGGTTTTGAACTTGTTTCTCCTCTCCGGCCACCCGTAGACCCCAATCGCTCTCCATCTCCGCCCCATCTCATTCACCTCAACACACGCATGATGGTCATCATAGGACACGAGTGACGCATCCACATCCTTCCACCAAAATGCTAACCCCCCCGATCTACCTCTACTACTAAGACACAGACCCGTATTGAAACCACACCGACTCCTAATCTGCTCTAATCTACTCCCACCAAGCATCGTTTCCATGACGAAAACAATGCTCGGGCCATCCCTCCAGCACCTATCCTGGAGGGCACTTACCGTCAAGGGATTGCCCAACCCCTGACAGTTCCAGCTTAAGATTTTCATGGCTCTTCGCGGGGTTGGTCCTCGCCAACCGCCGCTACTTGCTCGTCGAGAGCCATATCAACATTGTTTCCATCCACTCCCCCTTTCCTTCGCTTGTCTCCCCCACGATCGTCTTTTTCATCCCCTTCCAGCATATTTTTGCGTTTAATCCCAACATGGCCTCCAGCCACCGGGACCGGAACACCTCTCGTCCCCTCACAGGACGACCCCTCACTCCTCGAAACCACCCCATACCGCCGAAACCTCCTAATCCCTCCCTTCGATCGTGTTGTCCCAGCAACCGGCCTCCCCACATCCCCCTTGGTCAGGTCAGGAGATGGAGTCACACCCAACCGACGATCTCCCCCGCCCTCGGCTGAGTCCCCCGACTCCTCCATCCCCCCATCCTCCTTTGACTGAATAGAAACCCCCCTGAGCATCTCAACCATCTTGTTTAATTCTCTAGCCTCATCCTCCTCAGACGCTTTGGAATCTGAACCAAAGAGCCGCCTCGCACTATTGCCCCTATGAACAGTCCCTGGAGACTCACCCCTAGCCACACGCCAAGGGGAGGCCTTCAACCAGTCACCAAACTTACGCCCTTCCCCCACCGCACCGGTCCTCTCACTACAGTCTTTCTCTCCATGCCCGACCATCCCACACACGTAACAGAATAAAGGGAGTTTTTCATAGGCAACCCTAACACGCCAGACCTTCCCCCCCTTCTGTTTAAGCTTCAACTCATGCACGAAAGGCTTACGTATATCAAGGATAACACGTAATCTCATAGAGCGATTAATAGTAGGGTTAACCGAGTTATCGCATTTCACAAAGGTTCCAAGGGCATTACCTATATTCACTGCGTTCTCCAAGTTCTGGCGGCCAAGAATAGGGAGATCGTAGATGCGAGCCCAAATTGGGGAGAAGAACAGAGGTACGTCATTTGGAACAGAAGCACCGTCAAGATCCGCGATGGCCAATAAATGTCTCTCAAAATGCCATGGCTGATCTTCGAGAATCCTACGCTTATCCGCCATATGGTTGAATTGGAACGTAAAGATTTTGTCTTTTCTATCCACGATCTCACCAACCACCCCATGCTTCGTTCTCCATGCCATGCACATAGTATCCACAACCGCGTTCAGATTAACGCGACGATCCGTCCAGAGACGTCCCACCACACACAGGCTGCCCCCCGGGGCGGCCTCGTCCTCGTCAGCGACCCACTCCAAGTCAACTTCCTCCTCTTCACCCACCCATCCCTCTTCTGAATCCCCCGGTTCATTAAGATCGATAGCGTGAATTTCTTGATCTGCTTCCATAAAGGATTGTACGGATGCAGAGAAACGCACGCAATGATTGGTTTATTGGAAAATGACAAGCAAACAAAAAGGCTCTGCGCAGCAGAGAAAAAACCTAGGCACACCTAGGGAAAAAACACCCTCCCAAGAAACCCTAGAGGGGACCCATAAAGGGGATTAGTATATTAATTAGCTACACAATGCTTTCTTCTTCTTTTTTTGTTTGTTATTTTATTAACTTCAAATTTAATACTCCCTCCATTCAACTCCACTCTTCACTTATTCCTTTTTGGTCCATTCAAATCCACTTATCACCTTTCCTTTTTTGGCAATTATTATGACAAATTTGTCCTCACTATCTTACTTTATTTACACCATATACCACTATTATGACCCACCTACTTCATTTTGGTCCACTACTATTAGGACAAGTGTGGTGTGTTGGTCACACTCTTGTCCTTTTATTCATTTTTTATTACTTTCTTAAAATTGGTGCAAAAATGAATAGTGACAATTGGTAATGAATGGAGGGAGTACTTCTTATTTTTATACATGTATTTTTTGACCCCAATATGTTTTGTTACGTATTATTACTTTGTATTTTATATGTATGTTATAGTTATGTATTTATACCGTCTTAGTATATTAATTTATTTATACCTTTTGTGTATGTATACCCGAATACATATTTGTAGTTTATTTATACTTTATTTATACATTTTTATTTATGCTCTATTACGTTTTGTAAACTTTGTTTGCACTTTATTATTATTTTAAATTTTTTATATGAAAAAAAAATTTAAGATGTTTTACATATAATATTTTCGGAAGGTATTTTTTTACTAGTGTAACTATCAGGGCCGGTCCTGAACATCTCAAGGCCCTAGGCAAAATCGTAAACACTACAAGAGAATTGCAATTTAGCTACTAATTTAGCAACTGCCTAAAATTCAGTCGCTAAATATATAAATTAGCTACTACTTTTGAGACATAAATATATTTAGTCTCAATTTTAGAGATCAAAATATAGTGGTAGCTAATGACGTCGCTATTATAGAGACTAAATAAAGTCGATAGCAAATTTGGTATCTAATTCAAGTTTTTAGATACGGAAAAATGTCAGTATCTAAAGTCGTCTCTATATATATCGACATAAAATTGCGAATAATGTATTTAATTTTTATATAGGAGACCAAAGTAAATTCTTAAATAAGTGTAGTAGTTGTGGACATGACATAGGTCCACCCCGACGCGGCCACGCGCGGGTTTTGGGGAGGCGAATGAATCTCCATGAGATGGTCAAATGGAAATTTAAATCGAAGTCGGAGTCGCCACCGAATTTTATGGTTATTCGGAACCGTTCGAGCCCACTCTATGTCGTAGTGGGCCGTGTACAAAATACGGCCCATTTCCGATGTCAGAGTTTATTGGGCTCGTCCCTTTTGCATATCGATATAGATGCCGACTGGAGCGGTTAATCGTATATTGAATGACTCTCGTTGCCAATGGTTTCGGACATCCGGAAACCACGGTTCTGAGTAAGGGGTGAGGGTACGTGTTGGGAAGTTCACTAAGAACACCCAACCCCGCCCGCACATTAGCGGCCTCTACTAGGATATCGAATGACGTTTTAATGCGCGCGTTAGTTGAACGATGAATGATATGCAAACATTGTTTTCCTAAGCATGTGAGGAATTGAACGGGTTGCTAAGTCGGTTTAATGCATGCAAAATTAATTAACGTCAAAGTTGTATTTAGCATGTGAAATTCGTTTTAGTATAATAAAACAAATGAAAATAAAAAAAATGAAATTGCTACAAGATGAACAAACGAGTTAGTATCGATTTGTAAATAATAATAGCAAGAAAAATAGTGAAATCGAGAAAATAAATATTAATCGAAATCTGAAAAATATTGTTTGAAAAGAACGTTGTTTTGTATAAAAAACGAAGTTCGAAAAATAATAAAAAAACGGAAAAGGCCTTGGCATAACAGCCGGCCGCGCGACTCGCCCGGGACGCCGGCGGGTCGCGTGGTGGCCTGTTTCGGGGCCGATTTTCGAAGACTCGAAGTTCATATTAAATCGCGTATGAATATTGCATGATTCGTACTCGACTTAATATTTTCGATATTCTTTATATTCGATAGTTGACTACGAAATCAATATCGAATACTATGAATAGTTTTAGAAAAGATGTAAATTTTAGAAATCGATCGAAGAATAAATAATAAAACGAACGAAAACGTAAAAAAGAAGTCTCGGATTCCAGGCCTGCGCGCGAGTCGCCTGGGCATGGCGCGACTCGCGTGCGGGTCTGTCCGTTTTTATTTTTGTTCGAAAATTGTTATTTTGATGAATTGCGTACAAGTTATGAATTAACTTGTATTCGATCCATGTTTTCGATATTCGTCGTATCCGATATTCGATTATGAAATCGATATCGGATATTTAGAATGACTTAAAAAAGTTTTGAAAAAAATTAGTTTGTTTTGAACGAAAAGAAAAGAAAAGAATTTTGAACGAAAAGATGTAACGATTTTTAATATCGTCGAAATCTTAATATAATTCTTTTTTGATACGATATTCGATTATAGAAAAATCGATATCGTATGTTTAAGAATTTTTGTTATGAAAATAGTTTTTCGTTAATAACGATATTAGAAAAAAATAGAAAAAACGACTCTAGACCCGTAAAAAAAACAAAACGGACGAAGAGGGGAAAAGGAGAGAAAGGAAGAAATCGGGTTTGATTACACCCTCAACCTACATGCTCTTGTTGACTCGGATCGGGACTCGTCGGAATGTGGCTAGGCACGGGAGTGTCGAGGCAACGTCGGTTGGGTTAGGGTGGTACGGTTTTGACGGGTGAAGGGTGTCGGATATCGGGACCGGTTTCCTTCGGTTTTTGAACGTATTATCGGTTTCTCGATGCTAAAATAACTATGTGTGTGTGTATGAATTGTGTAGGAAGAATTGTTGGTAAAAATCGTATTGATTAATCGTGTCTTTTGTGTTGGATGCAAGGGGCTATTTATAGGAAATTCCCGACCTTGGCTTGGGAGAGTTTGACTACCGTTTAGGATAGGAAACGAGGGAACTTGAGGGAAATAAGGATTCCGCTTTCTTGTGGAGGAAGAAAGGCAAACCGGCTGGTTTGCTACTGTTTTGGGCTGTTTCGGCCGAGTGTTTTACACTCGGTCGGATGCTCGAATCGGTTTTTGAATAGGACTCCTGTTTGAGCTAGAATTACCGCTTGAGTAAGAAGCTGAGGTGAACGAGAATTCCGTTTTCTTGTAAGGGAAGAAAAGAGGAAGACCGGCTGGTTTGTACTACTTGGCCGAGTGGTTGCACTCGGTTGGGTGTCTGAGTCGGTTCTCGGATAGGATTCCTACTCGGGATCGAATTCTACCTTAAACGGAATTGTTTATTATTTTGTATGGCTGATTTTTGTAGAGTTGGACCGTGAATATACCGTGTGAGATGTCACGGTTGACTTACAAGTTTCGGAAAATATCTTTGACCGGGTTTTGACTCGGTCGCTAAAAGACGGTTTTACCCCTGGTGACGGTTTCGACCCAAATTAGTGTTATTTGACTCGAAACGACCCACTGGGCCTGAATTTGAGGTTGGTTTTGTGAGATTTGTACTCCTTAAATGCCTAGGCCAAATATCCATCATTTCGAGCCCATTTTCGAGTACGTTTAAAGCACGTTAGCGTCCGATCATCATCGGGTGTTTGTTGGAAACTACTATAGACACCTGGCGGTCAAAATGTGGGTGTCTACAGTAGTTATTATAGAAATGAAACCAGGTGAGTAGCAATTTTAGTATCTAAATTTAAATTCTTAGCTACGGAAATAAATTGGTAGCTAAATTTAGTTGTCGGTTGTTACTATCATGTATTTTTTTATATTTCTTATGATATTTTTATTTTATTTCGTTTTAATATATTTATATTATTATTGGAGTATTACAAAAATATCTTACAATCCACATTTTAATGATTAATTTTACCTTTAAGTATACATTCATTATCAAAATAAACACAAATCTTCAAGTGGCCAAATGGTTTGAATGTCGGTCAAGTGTTCATAGGTTATGGGTTCGATTCCTCTTGCGAACATAAATATTCAATTTCTATAAAAGAGACGGTATGGTGGGCACCCTAGTTAGGGTGAATGTGTGATGATATGATGTGTATTTCTTGTTTTTTTGTGTGGCCATTTTAGATACCAAAAAAATTGCGTCACTAATTTTGCTACAACTGAATCGATCTCTAAGTTCGTCCCTAAATTAGCTACTATTCCATTTGCGGTCGCTAATGTAGCTACTTGAATTTTTGTTTCTATTATTGTCTCAAAATTTGCTACCACGCTTTCGTTGCTAAATTGGTAGCTAATTTTGGTCGCTAATTCAGTAGCTAAATTAGCGACAAGGCATTTAGTTACTAATGAAATTTTGTCGCAAATTCGGTCTCTAAGCTAATTAGCTACGGAATATTGAAGATTTGCTACTAAAACTTCCGACTCTAAAGTGACTTTACCTTGTAGTGAAAATGGGGCCCTTTACAGCGAGTTGTAGAATTATTGGTGTTATTTTTCCCCATGATTTTTTCGCTTAATACTATAGGGAAAATCATAGTTCCCCCGTACCATTAAGATCTTTCACTTTTATTCATTTGTGAGAGGTATAAAATTGAAGTGGGAAGATCTTAGTGATACGGAGGGAGTAATTACGATTCTAAATTAAAAAAAGTGGCTAAAAATTAATAATTTTTTTTACAAACTTGGTTATGACGAAAAGGAAAGTTTTTACAAATGGAAGAAGGTTAGAATCTAAAATGACGAAAAGGACAGAGAAGAAAATCAGTTAAAAAAAGTGGGGGACAAAGGAATTCAAACCCAGGTGGCCAGCCACATTGAAATACTATCACCAATGCCTTGACCAGAAATCCAATACCATATCACTTTGAAATATTGTATAAACTTTGAAATACTATACCAATACCACATTGAAATATCGTATAACAAATGAACAATTACACCAAACATATCGTATTATTATAATATGTTATTAATATCGTATAACTAATCCTAAAAAAATTACGCCAAACATATAACATCAAGGCGTACAAACTACAAAATTATACAAAAATACATATGAAAAATATACAAGGCGTACAAATATTGGCCTAAAAATATACAAGGCGTAAATTTTTTAAATTTTTTTACTAATGTCATTTAAATTGCTTTTTAATGAATTCCGGGGAGATTGTATATCGTCAGTAAATTTACACGACTACACAATTTGTAGTACGTACGTAATATTTATTCACATAGTTATATAACATGACGACATATTTTATTATTTTCTCCGTAAAAAAAAATTGCCTCGCACGATTGACCCGTTCACAGTAAATCAACAAAAATATAGTCTACCGTAACATACAAACTAAAACGTAGAAACAAATTCATATAAAAAATTACACAAAAGAAATATTTCGCAACACAACATTTTAAAACATTAAATATAAAATACGTAAACATTTAAATTGCTCTTGTTTCTACATTTTATTTCTGTTTTGTTGGTTCGAAGCCCTTAATTACGTTTCAAATTGTTGGGACGGTCTCACGAGAAATTTTTAAAAATTTTCTTAACTAATGACATTTAAATTGCTTTTATAAGAATTTCGGGGAGATCGTATATCGTCAGTAGATTTACACGACTACACAATTTGTAGTACGTACGTAATATTTATTCACATAGTTATATAACCTGATTACATATTTTATTATTTTCTCCGTAAAAAAAAATTGTCTCACACGATTGACCCGTTCACAGTAAATCAACAAAAAAATTGTCTACCGTAACATACAAACTAAAACGTAGAAACAAATTCATATAAAAAAACACACAAAAGAAATATTCCACAACACAACATTTTAAAACATACAAATATAAAATACGTAAACATAAGGTATAGGTATAAAGCATACATGTACAGCGAATACAAATACAGAAATTAGAAATATATGAGCAGAGTATACGTACATACACGGTAAAAGTAAGAAAATACGAAATGCTAAAAAAACTGAAAAGAAAAAAAAGGTTAATAATTACTAAACATAATTTATACAATAAATCAATGCATTTAATAAGGTGTATTTAATGAGAAAATCTACAAAAATTAAATAGAAAAAAAGAGATTCTAAAATGGACACGTGTCAACTTATAACTGGTGGTGTACAAACCCCTCATACACCCATTGTATGTCTAACCTTTTTGCTAAGGGTTATAACTTAATGTTATTCATATTTTATCATAGAAACTTTAAATTTTATTCACAAAACTTGGTTGTAGATTATGTCAAGAAATTAAATTGGAAGTAGCTTTCACGGTTGACATACACTAATATGTGAAAGCGATAGTGATAATAGTGCATGGCGTGCAGTGCATGGTCTTTGAGGATCATAGTGGATTTTGAACTTTAATTTAGATACCAATTCGATCTCAACCTTTGGAGATGAATTTGATACCATATACGGAGTACAATTAATGCAAAATTGATCGATAATAGATACAGGTAAATATATAATCGAAAAGACGCATGCATACCTAAATAAATTTGGATCGTTTTATTTATTCTACATTGATTTGCCTTAATTAAATTGATATAATGCATCCTAATAACCTTCATTAATTTTTCCTTATCGACAGCTAAGAGTCCAAGACAATAATCTCCTTCGGGGTAATGATATGAAAAACAAGTTAGTAGGATAAACACTTCTCGATCAAATTTTATCATATGAGTATTTTTTTTCGTTCGCAAGAGTCATAAGAATGCGACATGCATAGTTACGTACTACTTACGAGTAAAATTTAAAATCTTTTATTACAATGTGAATATAAAAAAAAAAAAAAAAAAAAAGAATCTGCTCTTTTCCATTGTTTAGCTATTAGATATGTACCCCGACACCTTAACACTGACGCCCATAAGTTAGCCTGCAAGATAATGCGTCAACTTTAAGGTTGGAATTCGGACTGCTGGCAAAAAAAAATGTGAATATCAAAAATTCCAATACAAAATCGTACTAAAACTTATGCTGAAAAATACCTATTTGATTGATCTATTTTTATTTTTTGTAAGCTAGCTATCAGGATTCTAACATTATCATTTCAACAAAATTTAAAGATGACGATCAATAAGTCGATGATACATCTTAGTTAGATCTTATCACCTAAATTAAAGTTTTTGCAAAAAAATACAACCTTTAATCATTGTAATTTACTACTCGTACTAGTTACAAACTTAATCAATATCTGCAAATTCTTGTTTAAGACGATTTCATGTAACAAACAAAATAAAATAAGGGTGCATAGTGCATGCACTAATTAATTTGTGGCAAAGGTCCAAAGTGGGATAACAATGCTTCATAATTACTCCTGTATAATCAAATACGTAACGTCATACACACTACGTAGTACTCCGTACTGCTTATACCGCGTTTTTGTCATTAACTCAACTTTTATAATAAAAGGGTTTTTATTGTGATTTTTTAAAATTAATTTATTAATATATCTCCTAAAAATTACCGTATATATTTGAAAATTCGTCATAAAAAATTAGAGTATGTCTATGAACAACGATGCTCTTAACTCACTTTTCATATTAAGAAATACCTAATTGATAAATAATAATTGGCGATATAGCTAGGAATAATAATGGATGAATATTATATGTAGAAATTAAAACTGCATAAACTAAACTTATTTAAATAAAAAAAATTGCAAACGGTTTTTAAAAACATTTATTTTTATGTTTTGTTTAGTCGTAACTCTCTCTCGAACTAAATACGGAGTATGAAGAAATTTATACTTTCTACTCGTAAAAACATTTGGAGAGTATGGAGACGATTGAATATATATTCACACGAAAAATATGGGATAATTACCAAGATACGGAGTAACTAACAATTAACTGAAATAATATACATTACATAATTAACAAGGAAATATACATAATACGAGTATAATTTATAGGTCCAAAAATATGGACCGACAAATTGGCTAATTTGCTAATGACAATTATTTAAACTATGTCGGTAAAGTCACGAGATAAGTAATACCCTTTACATCAAAAAAAAAAAAAGTAACCGTAATTATCGCGTGAGATGGTACAGTGTAGGATGAGCATGGAACGGTACCTACCTTTATATAAAAAGCTTACAGAATTATCAAACATAACTAAATTATCTTTCTACAAAACGGACCGTCTCACAAATAACACCGTTTTAGTCTATAATTTATGAAAAAGTAAAACCAAATTACGTCTAATTATTGTACATAATTACATCAAAATTGCATAACGCATGCTATCACTTACCATAAGATGATCAATTTCTGAAGTAGACCTAACAATATCACTACTAACCCACATACCATCTATTACTCCACTATGACTCAACCCATGCTGTTGACTAAAACACGATAGTACCGAAAACGGGATCCGGACTATCGTGTAAATAACCTTGAACCCGGTCCAAACGGGCCGGGTTCTGCCAGGGATAACCCCTAGGGTTAGATCCCCGTTGCTGTCGACAAACATGCTCTCGTCAACGACCTTAGGGCTCTTTCTCTTGGCAAAAAGGGTGTCCAATGTACGCAACATTGTTTTTTTTTGCTTCTTCTAGTTATGGACAAATTAAAGAAGGAATGTTTTTTTTGTTGGTTAGGAAAGTGAAGAAGAGTTTATTTTTTTTGGTTGGAAAAGAGAGGAATTGGTGTGGGTTTTTAAATGAGGATTGGCATAGTGTAATGGGTTTTGTCCTATAATGGCAAGTTGTGTGTATGGTGGGTCTTTTTATTTGCCTACTTGCTTCTTAGTGCGTTTGAGTAGTTTTGACTACTGTATATAACAACATCAGTCGACTGCCTCCCACAAATTTAATGGTACATCTTAACATCAAAATTTGATCTCAAATATCACATTCTCTTATTACGTGAAAGATCTCTTAATAACGTTTTTTAAATTTTTTGTGATATGAGTATGGAGCTAAGTAACAATTATTTTGAATTGTGACGGAGTTATCTGTTTTATTGTTTAATCAATCAAATATAAGTCTTCTTGATCTACTAGTAAGGATAAAACATTATTATTATTATTATTATTTTTTATTTTTTTTTAAGTCATGCATGGTTGTCATTTTCTATCTAAATGATAGGGAGTAGTAAATATTTAACCTCTTGTAAGAATAGAATGGATACCTCTAATTAAACAAAACTTGGTAGTTCAATATTTCTATAAATTGGATCTTTGATCATTGTTTAAGATGTGTATATTCATTTTAATGATCAAATATCTTACTCCCTCCGTTTCAACCATTTGTATCCATTTGCTTTAAGCACGTATGTCGATACTTGTTTTCTTTTGTCCATATCTTTAGTTACGTAATACTAAAAGTTATAAAAATTTGATATTCATAATGTATTCGATTTGACGATTTAAACAAGATCCCGCATGAATATATTTTATCTTATATATTAGAAGTTATATCGAAAATTCATCCTACTTATAAATAGTGGCAAAAAAACAAATGTATACAATTCGTTGGAACGAGGAGTATTAATTACTTCGTCTGAGGAGTAATTTTATACCGAATTTATAAAACTAAACTTTTTTTTTTGATATCTAGAATCTATTCTCGAATTTGTGGATTAATTTAGTATCTAATATACGGAGTATTTAATAAGATAAACCGTTTAGGAATTATTGAAAATGTGTCTCGATCTACTACAGTGCTACTACGTACTACTCTACTACTACTACGAGTATTATTTATTATTATTATTATTATTACGGATTTTCTAACATGTATCCACTGGGCACATGTTAATACCTTAATTAAGGTAGGTTTATCAATCAAATTATCATGAAAAGTTGAAAGATTAACCTATAATTACCATACTTAGAGAATATATTTGATAAACTTACCTTCATTAATGTGTTAACATGTGCACACTGGGCACATGTTAGAAAAACCGTTATTATTATTATCCGGAACTTGTATTAAGATCGAAACAAATTACAAGAACTTAGTGGGTAGCTGAGATACTATCTGGGCACCCACTCCCCCTAGCTATAGAGAAACTAAGTCTAGTGAAAATAAAAGCAATTGCGCAGCCCCCGCGTCCTGACAGATAGAGAATTTCTGAATCCGCTTGAGTAAAGCAGCAGCCTCCGCATCGAGCTCCCCCAAAGAAGAGAAAGAGAAAGATAGGAACTCATACCCAATCCTGGTGCACAAATCTCCATACTTGGCGCAATTATTATTATTATTATTATTATTATTATTATTATTATTATTATTATTATTATTATTATTAGTAATAGTATTATGAGATATTCGAAATATTTTAGAAATAAAACAGATATTGTCCTGTCCATGCTAGATTTGTTAATCTCCCGTCGTCATATTGTAACGAGTAAAATGTTTACCTATTTTAATAGAAAGAGACAAGAATGGACTCATTCTATTGGAATGATGCTTTAATTTATTGTTAACTAATTAAATGAATAGACTTTCAAAAAAAAAAAATATACACTTTCAAAAAAACTAATTAAATGAATAGTTGATCTCCTATCCGTCACAAACTTACGACGGATCAAGTATAACCCATGTGGGTATATAACGACAAGTCATATATATCCTACCCATTAGGTATTATGTTCTTTGTCTTATCCCTAGTACTTGACCCGTCGCATGTTTGTGACGGATACGATCGTCACAAACAAAAATTTGTATTAAAAGAATAATATTTGAACCGTTATATATAACAATACGACGAATAGCTCGTCACAAGGGAGACTGACTGTATTGCTTATATCATGTACTTTATTTCTAATAGATTTATACAATGAAGTGTCATTTCTCTTGGACCTCAACAATGGAGTCACCTCCACTAAATATCTTTTGATGATGATCCATGCACATTACCAAGCCTATAGGCTATAGCTAGACCACTTCTTACTCTTCATCCTTTATGCCAAATTGCCAAGGGCCAAGGGGGGTTCATCTACAAATAAAAACGACAGTGGCGCCTAATTTTAACACTTTATTTTTAACAAAGTTATCCATATGAGTATTACTCCCTCTCATTTTTTATTTATTGTTCCGTTTAATAAAATATATACAGAGTGACTTGCATATATTCATGAAATGAGATAATAAATAAAAATCAGGGGAAATATTATTTAAATGTATATTTTCACTCAGGTCCGTCGAAAAGTATGGGCACCCGGTTCTTGGAACAGGGGCCCAATATGTAAGCGGGCTGCATATTGGGCCAATTTGAAAGTTGTTAGTAGTGATAATGGCCACAGTGGTAACATGTTGACCGTAAGGCTTTGTTTCACCTGAGAATTCCGGTTCGAATCCCTATACATGCCAATTTTTTACTCCGTAATTTTTTGCCCTCCTTTGTTACTCCGTATTTTAGTTTCTTTTCCGCTTTTGATATATTTTCTGCTTTCTTAGAGTATAAAAAATACATAATATATGACATTTAATATAGATATCTTTTTTTAATTATAACTTGTGAGTGATTCATTAATTTATACTCCGTAGTTTTTTTATAAAAAACGAAATAATCTTTGTAACAAATACTCCGTACATAGTACCATACTACGAGATTTACGACCCACAAAAACTATTTTATTAAAAAATTACTCGTACTTGTAACTACCTAACTACAAAGCATTATAAATAACAAGAATCTCTGTATATATTTGTGTATCATGACACTACTATTATACGGAATATTTGAAAATTCAACACTTGATTTCAATTTGAGATCAATGATAGTACATGTTATTTTTCAAAAGAACCTAAAAATATGGGAGACGATATTCAGTAGAGGGCCTCTAAAAAATATTTGGCATAGCGCCACCAAATATCATTTGACGGCCCTGTTTTCATTCTTTAGTCAAGATCTTTTGGTAAAAAGATCAACATGTATAGATGAAGACGAAGTGAACTAAATTGAATGAAGTTGAATTAGTGGAGAGAGGAGTTAATATAAACTAATTAAATGAAGATTTCTTATTAAGACGTATTAAGGTTTCTTTTCTTTTAAGGCGGGCGGTTTACTGAAAACTAAACGTATTTATAGTGCTCAATTTTAAGGTATCGTACTTTCATTCGTTTAAGAGAATTCCCACATATTATAAGAGTCCGAAGAGTAAAGACCATGAGGTTCCGAGCTAAAATTATTGATCCAAAAAGAAATACTCCCTCCGAGTTTCTATCATTGCCCCAATTTCTTTTTTGAGCTGAGTTCAATCTTTTACCCACTTTCCATTTTAGGCCATAAATGTGTGGTTCACATCCACCCACCCATTTATTTATTTCCTTCTTCTTTTTTTAACCACTCATTTTTCCTTCCTTATTTTCCACCCAAAAAAGAAACGGGGCAATCATAGGAACTCGGAGGGAGTATAATTAAATGCAATTTTAGCCATAATATGTATCAATATGGAGTATATACTACTCTCTCCGTATCCACTTATATAATACTCCACTAATTTATTAAACAAAGTGGACGAACATAAAGATACGGAGGAAATATAATACTACATATTAAAAGAGGGAAACTTCTATGAGACGATCTCAGTAATAATTACAGAGTATATTACAAGATCTTTTAATCCGTATCCTGTGAGGCTATGAGGGGTGTCACATTTATAATTATCGTTGGATAGTCTCATTATCTCACCAGAAAATAGGTCTTAATTAAATTTTTTAAAATATTACTTCAAAATAAATTTTAAAAACAATACTCCGTATCATACAATTTGTAGGAGATTAAAATTAATTATACTAATCCCTCGGCACCACTGTGATTAACCCATTTTTATTCAGATTATAAATAGTGGGTTGGAGGGATTACCAAATATGATTCCAAAAGGTGGTACCGACCATTTGCTTTGCAAACCAATGGGCTTTGAAAATTACGGCCACGTTTATATTCGTTTGCTCTGAATGTCATCACGGTCCACATGAAATCCCCGACCCGAATCACTTAAATTCGGTTTTTAATTTTGTATGGACTGGGCCTGGTTCGATCCAGCCCGATATTTCCTCAGGCCAGGGTCTGGGCCAGTTTACGATAAGTATATAGTACTCCGTATTATAGTTTGACAAGTTACCGTGTGCGTGCGTATTCAGAGGGTAAAAAAATATTGATAGTACAAAGTACTCCATAAATGATAAAACAAACGATCATTATTTCTTCCGGAGTATAATTACGGAACCACTGACCTCCAAGGTTATATACATAGTATTTGCGTAAAATTAGTGGTGATCAAACCGTCCAACCTCATGAGCTTAACCCAGCCAAACCCTAGCCTAGCCTAGCTAGTGTGTTTGGACTGTTTTTTAGTAACTTAAAATCGGCTGGATTGACAAATTTATTTGATTGATTCGACCTACCAATGGCCTAAACTCAACCCACCCACAAACTGAGCCGACCAACTCGAGTACTCAACCTATAAGCCTATAAGCGACCTTAACCCGATTCTAATGTGAGATGATTTTACGGTAAATTGATTGTGATACTCCTCACATCTAAGATAGTTGCGGGCAAGAGAGTGCTTTCTCGTGATAATATAATACAGAGTATAAATATTTAATACTAGATATGAATAAAAAAAATTACCTTTTTCTTTGAAAGATTTTCTAACAGAATAATCTAAGAAAGTGTTGTATTGGTTTGTCACAAATTCTTGTATGGGACGGTCTCACGATAAATTTATTGTAATACCTCTCACATATAAGGTGGTTACTAATTATTTTATTTTATTTTATTTATTTAAGAGATTAAAAGAGAAAATCAAATTTTAATGCATAGTACTCTGTATTAATTTTATTGATCTATATGTAATTTTAAGTTCAATTTTAAGTTTATACTCCCTCTGTATTTTTTTATATGACGTTTGACTTTTTTAAGGTGAGACTTTGACTTTAATCCTTTATTTCTTAAAGTAGCAACATTTTGAGGCACCACATTGCGCCACGTAAGATCGTGATTAGGATGATGAGTTGGATCTGATGTGTCATCTGATGTGGCACCTTAAAAACCGTCAAATTGGTGATATAATAGGCAATAACTGTCAAAAAGATAGTATTTCATTTAACCCAACTGTCGACAACTTCTCAGAATAGACGGTTTTGGTTTGGAACCGTCAACTCCCCCTCTACACTTAAACCCAGTAAACCACCACTTTGAAACCTTTCTTCTCTAACTCCTCCATTTCCCCCTTTCTTCATATTTTTTTCTCTAGCTCCTTCATTCCCTCCACTTCTTCATATTTCAGATTTATTTGTTCATATTTCTGATTTATTGCTATATATGTTGATACATCATTTAAGAAATGTTGATTTGTTTCTAATTTCTGATTGCCAAATATATTTGATTTCATTGCTTTTGTTGACACATTATTTTAATTCTAATTTTGGTTTACATTTGTTATTGATTCTATGATATATGCACCTATCTAATTTCAATATGTTTGTTTCTTTGTGTGTTAAGAGTTTGATGAAGATATCACCATTCTAATACTCAGGTTTCCCTTACTGTCATTTCTATTGTATAATTTGATTTTAGTGCTATTATAATTTGGCTAATATAAAGTCCATTGTTGAATAATTTGGCTATTATAAGTGGAAAAAACAAGAACCTGGAGAATTTGGTATACTGAGTAGTTGTCAACGTCTCAATGATTCAAACTTTAGATGGAGTTTAACTTGAAATTTTTCCTTTTTGTTAACTAAATTAGCTAAAGTAATTGAAATTGAACGTAAAGTTCGAAACTTTATAGGTTAGAGAACTAAAACAAGCTAAAAGATTGAATTTGGTGGTTTCTAAATGGACTTTTTTTCTTGGATTAATTGAGGAGAAGATGAAGTTTTGTGCAATGCGTTTTCTCATAATCCGTTATACATTAATCGAATGCCAACAAATGACCTTTCTATGTTTTACTGCAACCAGACTTTCTTCTATGTACTCCAACCTGATACATGTCCCTTCTGTTTGTATGTGTAAGCTCTTTGCTGCAGGAAGCATCATAAGATCGCCTCCGGTCACATTCAACGACGTTGACGAATTTTGTCTACATGATCTAAATTTGGGTGATTTCGGTGTTTTTCGTTACATTTTGTCATGATCGAACGTTGTCCGAACATTAAGAAGCTCGACATTTCAGTGAGTAAATCGGATTTTTATGAATTCTTTCTTAACTTACTGTGTGTTTCCGTTACTTAAATTTACTTCTTACGGCAGGTTGTTCCAGGTGAAAATGTGGACGAACACATACTTGACTACAATTATAACAACACATTGGATCACCTCCATGAGGTCAAAATTGAAGGTATCACGGGATTAAGTGTGGAACTCAAATTGGTAGAATACATTACAAATAATATGTAAGACTTTTCGGAACATATTTTTCGGTTGAAATTTGATTTATTTTTTTCAAGTTTTTCATACCAAAGATTTACTTTTCAATTGAATCTCCCTTCCCTCGACATCAGTATGGATTCAATTGCTAATATTATGGATATCAATCAAATCAGTGCACAGGAATAAAAAATCTAACATCAGAAGAAGTTGATTAACAAATTAATTATGCTAATATTATGGATATGAACCTTAAAAATGAGATTTGATTGATAAATGTACCTGATGAGTAGCACAGGATTTGATTAATCAAGCAAATCGAAGGGAATAAGAGTGAAGTATAAGGTCACGGAAATTTGGTAAGTATATTACTTCGAGCGCTGTGTATTTCCAAATTGCACGATAAAGAGAGATTTTAGCGATTTGATTTGCCAGGGTTTGAGAACTGAAATGGTTTTGCAATAAAGATGTTCAAAGAAATTGTGGATTACACATTTTCTACTCTTATTCCCTTCGAATTTGTGCCCTTCCAAAAGCCCGATGGTTATGAATGACTCTTTTGACAATGTGCTTCAAGCCGTCTTTAATAAGGTAAACTCGGTTCTTTTTGGCTGCTTTTATTTAGATATGATAAAATCGAGTTGAATTAACTCCGAAATATAACTCAAACACTAAATTGATACCAATTTGACTAAAGTTTGTTGAATCTCTAATAGACCCAACCAGACTCAAGACCATTTGTCCCGAGTAATCCGATCAAAAATAAACAATTTAATATGATATTATATTTCAAACTAACAAAAATCCTCATTACATGACCTCGGGCTATGTATATAGGTAATAGGTGAAATATGTATCTTAAAAGGCGTCATGAAAATGAACTGTGTATTATATTTGTGGTAGGATAATGACGGTGCGGTAGGCGAACTATCGATATTGTATTACCGGACGTAGTGGATGGATTTCACAATGTCGCATATTGAAGCCACAATCGCAAGGTTGCATTGGTTCCCATAAACGAAGAATCGTCATTAGGCAAAGTTGTTTTCACTAATACAAATCACCTATGCAAGTCTTCATCAGACAGGAACTCCAGGCTGAAACTCATGTGGTGAATGTTCTTAAGAGACCTATTTTGTAAGAAGATGAATTTTCTACGGATCTAATATATGCTTGATTTTTGCTAATATATGCTAATATTGATTTTTGCCATTTCTCAATTTTTGATAAGATGACAACGATGTTGATAATATTCAAATAGTCCTAAGTTGTGTGAAAATGGTATTAAACACTTTACTTTTTCCAAAAAAAAATACAGAGTTCGAAAACTTGAAATTATGATTTTACATATGACTTGACCTTATTTGACACTAGATGAGAGCAAATTTTGTATGCTAAATGAGAAGGGATTATGTAAGATGAGACTAGATTTTAAGTTTTGAGATAAAAATAAATGAGCTAAATCCTCATCTCTTTGTATATGACACTAGCTATTGATAGAAATTGGTAAAAATGAGCTTTAATAGAGTCATATTACTAAATGAGAATCCAATGGGCAGGCTGGTACATGATTTGTGCGAGTCTGCAACATATGTATATTATATATCTTTCAAATAATTTTGTTGTTTCTTACCGATTTTTCAAATAATGAGTTAGTGATTTGATATTCTATTTTTAAAGGTCCAAGGAGGAGTTGATGTATATCACGCGGAACAGAAACCGTCAACAAAATAGAAATCTAGAATTATGCCTTCAAGATCCTTTATTCGACAAAGTACCCGTTATTCAACCAAGTAAACAAGTAAGCCTTTTCACCAACCCATGTTTCCTGTGGTTTCCGTTTAGAATTTTGATTCAAATCATTATTCCTTCTTTTATGACATAGTGACAAATCTTTCATATACACATTCTTTCTTTTTTGCTTCATTTGATTGTTTACGTTTACTTTTGGCCCAAAGTTTTAATGTCTTAGAACGGTGCTAGGGTTCACATCGAAATAGGATTGAGGGACTTTTGTGCATATATCATATTTGTTGTTTGACATGACAAAATATTGCAAAAAAAGGCAAAGACCAATTCGTAAATAGTGATTTAGGATGGTCTAAAATGAAAAAGAGTAGACAATCAAACAAGAGACATTATTGTTAGAATGTTTTATTGCATTCGTAATAGTGATTTAGGATGGTCTAAAGACTTTTCAGCCATTAGCAAGGATTAATGAGGAGGATCATGAACTAAATTTGCAGAGGATGATTATCTGAAAGTAATTAGAATTGTCTTACCAGCTCTAAACCTTGCAATTTCAAAAACATCCATGACAACCTTAAAAGTAATTGCACTATCTCAAGTAATGTGAAACCTTCTTTCTTAGATTGGATACTCACTTACCATGATTTTAAAAAACGTCAAAAGTTAAAACTTGAAAGTTTGCTGTGATCCATTTTTAATAGACTTTGTCGTGCAAGTGCTCGAGGAGATGGACAACCTTTTGTGCAAGCACATCATTTGAACATGATATACATTTTTAATACATCCGTGCAATTTTGCACGGGCAAAAACTAGTTTATATTAAAAAACAGAGGGAGTACCAAATTTGAAAGATCTCTAAATGCTTAAATACAATCTAATCAACCATACGTCCGTATTTAATAGTACTCCCTGTAACAATAAAATCTCTCATAAAATACAAAGTAGAAAATAGGGAGTATGGAGTATAATTAATTGTGCCGTAGCCTAGAATAATTATTTCCATAACCTAATGCTAACTGCCGTAATCCCTATATAAACAGTTAATTTACGGCGCCTCGTGGTATCCCATATATCAAAACGTGTGCTTGATCGTGTCCTCGTCGTTTAACTTTTGCAGTTATTTTTTTTTACAAGGTTGCACAGATTTTTACTACTCATTATAAATCAATGAAGAACATTGATCCACCACTTGCTTTTTCTCAACTTTTATTGTTTTACTTTTTGATTTTTCACTCACCGACTAATAATTTTAATATATCGTCTTGTGTTATTATACTTTTGAAAGAGTAGGTTTGTTGAAAGACGGTGTTTGGTGTTGATTTTATTCAACATGCGTGTTGCAATGGTACCGCCCACAGGTATGTTATCCATCTTTTTTGTTATATTATTGAGTTATACTTTATGGTTTACTCCTCCGTACAACGATTTTATTGTTGCAATGACTATGTGATATGGAGTACTGTATTTTTTTTTAACACAAAAACTCATATAAGACGGTCTCAAAATAAGTTTATTGTGAGACATCTCACTTGATCATGTTATCGATTTTAGTTTTAGTGACTTATAGAGTATGTCTCACAATAATCGTATGTGAGGCGGTCTCACAAGAGATTTACTAATTAATTTTTGAATGTATGGTATGTTTTAAAGTTTTTATTGTTGGTGTTTATTGTTCTTTATTTGATGCGTTTCGCAAGAAATCTACGGTAGTTGAGATTTAGGATATGTTAGTTTTGATGTGAAGATTGAATTCATATGAAGTTGAATTTCATGTATACCAATGTTGTTGGTTACTTGGGAATTAAAAAACCACGAAAATATTCCCTCCCATGAAACCTACCGTAAGTTGAATATATTTGAGGTATAGTTTAATCAAATGGTAGGTTTCCAAAAAATGGGAGGAAGTATAAGAGAAGCAAGTGTATTTGGCGTAACCAGGTTAATTGAACCAGATTTAAGTGCTACATATTTGATGTGAATCGAATTTATTTGAATTGAATTAAATGAAACGCATTTTATGTGAACCGAACTACATGTACGTGTACGTGTAAGTGCCTTTAAAATTAATGGACATAGTAATATATGTGGTGAAAAATGAAAATTAAGGAAAAATGTGGCATCAAAATTTCTAATGACCACTCATTTCACACTAATGAAAAGTTATACGGAGTAAAATGGAGGATAAAATTTAAACACTTGTGCAATTGTATACTCCCTCCGTCCTAATGAATTGCCGCCTATTTCATGTTGGGGCGTCTCACTGAATTGTTTGCGTTTCTATTTTAGAAATATTTTTTATATGCAATTTTATCATTCTCGTGAGTTTTGCTCACATCACTCCCTGGTTCCCTTCAATGATTTTTTATACGAAGAGGTGATTTTGCAAACGTATTATATTGAATGATACAGTATAAATATATAATGAGTGCACAAACCGACTTTTGAAATTCCAAAGCATTAAGCATTTAAACCCCTACTTATATTGGTAATAAGTAATGATCATTAATTAATTAATTTTAGTTTTGGGTTTAACCTAATCTAGACAAAATATTCCTTACTATCGAAGAAATCTAGCATGGGCCCCCACATCACACCTCACAAATTAATCATTTTTACCATTACCTCCTCTTCTGCCCTATGTCTACTACTGTGCGCTTCTTTTACTCTTCTTCATTTATCATCAAATATTTTGTTTCTGCTCACAAATCCCCATATTTTCCCCAAATCAATAACCTTTAAAATCACCTCTTTTCTTGCAAATTCATCTTTTTTGTTGTGATAAAAATATTTGTTGAAATTTGTAACAGGTCAAATAATATTTACTTTGGTGGAGACAAACAACTGGCTACTTACTGGTTTACTTATTTACCAGTGTGATGTTATCGAGTTGTGACACGGAGTAATAGAGTAGTATTCCCTCCGTTTCAGGATTGTTTAAATTTGTTTTCTTTTATCTATATCTCATACGTAGTAGTTATGTACACTACATTATTTCTAAAAAATAAAAAAAGTTACCCAAAAAAACAACCAAATGTGGATTTTTACTCATATATTTTTTTCCGTAAAAAGGATTCTGAAATTATTAGGACTAGTCCAAAGTGTTCTACTATTAGAAGTTTAGGAGTACTACTACACTTCCTTAATTGCTTATAAGGAAGACCATTTTATTAGAAACGATTTTACACAACCTCATAATTGCTTATAAACGTCCCCCATTAATTCACTCTCTAGAAAGTAGTAAAAACCAAGAAAATACCCAGAAATTTCCCACTATTACCCCTAACCACTTTTCACTTCTTTCCACAGTAAAAAATTCCACTATGAACAAAGAAAAACAACAATGGCGAAATTTTTACCATGGCCCCAATGGTAAAATTGTCAAGGAGAATATTACGTTGAGTGACAAAACCCATTTTCAACAAGTAGAAGAAGATATGATGGATGAAGATAAAGCTGTAGGAAAGGATGATTATCAAGTTTACTTCGGTAAATATCGTAAGTCTGCGGTGAAAACCAACCCACTTGGTAAGAAGTTTAACTCGGTTCTTAAAACTCGAAATTTCGTTGAAAAATCCTTGAAAAAATCCGACCCATTTCTGGCATTAGGAAGGAATTTTACGGGTTTGGAGAATAAACCCTTGAAAAAATCCGACCCGGTTAACTATTGTCAGGAAGTGGGGAGGAATTTTACGGGTTCGGAAGATAAACCCTTGAAAAAACCCGACCCGTATCACCATTTTCAACAAATGGGCAAGGATGCTGAGTGTTCTAAGGACAAAACCATGAAAAAAACCGAACCGTATCGCTGTTTTCAGGAAACGGGTAAGAATTTCAAGGGTTCAAAGGATGAACCCTTGAAAAAATCTGACCCGTATCGCTGTTTTCACGAAACGGGTAAGAATTTCAAGGGTTCGGAGGATAAGCCCATGAAAAAATACGAAATGGCCAAGAATTTCAAGGGTCCACATGATAAAACCTTGAAAAAATCCGACCCGGTTGACCATTTTCTTGAAAAGGGTAAGAATGCTGATTGCTCAGAGCATAATCCCATGGAAAAATCCGACCCGTATCGCTGTTTTCACGAAACGGGTAAGAATTTCAAGGGTTCGGAGGATAAACCCATGAAAAAATACGAAATGGCCAAGAATTTCAAGGGTCCACATGATAAAACCTTGAAAAAATCCGACCCGGTTGACCATTTTCTTGAAAAGGGTAAGAATGCTGATTGCTCAGAGCATAATCCCATGGAAAAATCCGACCCGTATCGCTGTTTTCAGGAAACGGGTAAGAATTTCAAGGGTTCAAAGGACAAACCCTTGAAAAAATCTGACCCGTATCGCTGTTTTCACGAAATGGGCAAGATTGTCAAGGATTCCGAGGATAAACCCATGAAAAAGTACGAAATGGGTAAGAATTTCAATGGTTCACGTGATAAAACCATGAAAAATACCGACCCGGTTGGCCATTTTCACGAAATGGGTACGAATGTTGACTTCTCAGAGCATAAATCCATGGAAAAATCCAACCCGTTTCCCTGTTATGGAGAAACGGGCATGGATTTTACCGGTTTGGGGTACAATGGGGGTTGTTACAAGGATAGTGATTATGATAATATGAAAGATTCAGTTGAAACAAGAAAGTGGCTATTGGAAGAATTCCGAAAACTATATCGACAATTCGTTTCAACGAGATCTTCAATTGCGTCTGTAAGAATCGATTTTCAAGCTTGGAATGAGATGAAGAGACGACATCCGAGGATACTCACCCCATACCCACGTATAGGCAAAGTTCCCGGTGTCGAGATTGGTGACGAGTTTGAGTTGAGGTTAGAATTGGCGATCATGGGATTACACGCTCGTTATGTTCATGGAATCGATTATGTAGAGAGTTTTCCTTCCAAGAAGTTGTTTGCGACCGCAGTTGTGGCTACCGAGGGGTATGAAGACAATTTGGTTGATGATAATATGTTGGTGTACAAGGGTGAAGGTGGTGGTAACAATTCCGAATTTGGTGGTGAAAAGGGTAAAGATCAAGTGTGTAGAAGAGGTAATTTGGCATTGAGGAATAGTATGATGAAGAGGAAGGAAGTTAGGGTGATTAGAGGTATGAAATGTAGGTGGAGAAAGAGGGTTGTTTTTGTGTATGATGGGGTGTACAAGGTTGATGATTGTAGGCAAGTTTTTGGACCTAATGGTTGTAAGATGTATGAGTTTAAGTTGGTTAGGTGCCCTAATCAAAAAAGAGTTGTTTGGTCTAGGTATAAGTGTTAGCAACAAGTCGATGCGGTGAAAAGGGTACTGATAACGTCACTCTAGTTTTGGTGTTATTAATGTCTAGTGATTAGTCGGATTTTCAAGTGATCTAATCCTTTGCCTTAGAAAAGGGGTGTAGAGGTAGAGTATTTTGTAGGAGGAGATGTAGGTAATGTAATTACACCACATTGCATACTTGTGGAGCTCGTTGACACAAAGTCGATAGTAAAGTTTGCTTTTTGTGCAAGTGAAGAACGGCGATAATGGAGTGTGACATGTTTTAGTCGTGTCAAGAAAGTTCGATTGATTCATGTTAGTAGACTCTACTTTTTTCAAGTGAAGAAACTTGTCAACATGATTGTTTTCTATGCCATGTTGGAGTTGTAATGGTTACAACAAGCTTTCTTTCGCCTTGTTAGCTGATTTTAAGTCATTAGCTAGTTAGTTAGTGTACTGATTTCTAATGTAGTGATGACTAATGAGATTTGTGGAGCAAATTTTCTTGTGATATCAGTTACTGGCGTTTATTTCTTGTTTATCCCCACTGTTTCAATGAATTGTTTGTCTTTCTTTTTGACACAAAGGGGAGGGAATCTAATGTGTTTCAATGAATTGTTTGTCTTTCTTTTTGGCATAGATTGGAGGGGATCTAATGATGGAGTCAAATTCATGAGGGGATCAAATTGCAAATAAAAAATATTTCTAAAATAGAAAGATAAACAATTCATTGAAACGTCCTAATATGGAATAGACAAACAATTCATTGGAACAGAGGGAGTATTTCGTTTCACAAAGATACCTTTGTTATAAAAAAAAGGTACATCAAAACAAGATGATGTCAAACAGGTCACAGGTATAAAGAGTATTTTGTTTCACAAATAGGTACTTTGGGACGATAGGTCACAGGTTCGAGACCTTCTTCTCCTATGTTGTAATGCGACTAAGTGCTCTCTCAATAAATTTAATGAGAGATCATCGTCTCTAAGTAGATCTACCCCAGCGAAAGTGGTAGAGCTTGAAATGAGAAGACATACGACCTTGAACATGATCTGTTCTTCAGGCTCGTAACCCAGTATTCCTGAGATCGATCACACAAATTACTACTACTACTACCTCAAGTCTTTGGAATCGACACATTTACTTTTTACACAAATACTCGTACTAAAGTGTGCAAGTGGGTGTGTGGGTGGTGGGTCACACACTCACACCATCATAACAGTGAATTTTAGGCACACAAAATATGGTCACATTAGAATAGCAGCAATTTCATATGAATGAGCCAAAATAAAAGGGCAATTCCTATGGTTAGGTGGGAGTAGTCATTTGCTTTAGCCAACACAACAACAACCGCCCAACCCATGACCACCACGTCCACCCTATCCACCGCCCCCTCGCAGCTCCTTGACGCCCTCCCTCCACACACCCCATCAACCACCCTTCCATCCTTCCTCGGACTCTTGCATTGTCAGATCTCTTGATCTCTCGTCGACCATTATTTTGTTTTCACAAAAAATGCAGAAATACTTTTTACCGTCGGCGTTAATTATTTAAAATGATGACTTTGTCCCTGCTATTTATTCTCGAAATAATATTATTTTTACATTTTATAAATTATCGGTTTATTAAAAAACTCGATAATAAAATCATCTTTTTCGATTATCGTAATAAACCAAAACCGACTAACTATACAGTTAGTATATGGAATTACGTAAAATGATGAGTTCTTCTTGCAATTAATTCTCAAAATATTATCACATCTACATTTTATAGTGTATCTGTTTATTAGAATTCGATAATAAAACCGTTTTTTTTCGATTATCATTACGCCTTCGGTTTTAAACAGTTAATTAGATTAATTAACGAATTAATACAATTTAATAAACGTAATTAACAAATATGTTTAATACGCATATTAAATCCTAATTAATCTACGACAAGTCGACATTCAAGTTTTATTATACAAATCCATGCAAATTTTGGTCCGTTGAAAAAGTTCTTCGACCAATTTTTTTGTTTTGTTTTGTTTTTCATCTTATAATTTGCTTTTCGAAATAAGTAGTTTTGAACCATTTGAAATATCGGGGGTTCAATATTTGTATGAAATGTTATCAATGTAACCAATTTCACCACCTTATATTCATGTTGCATATCATTGGAAGATTCATATTATACTTAAACTATTTCTCAAAACTTTCAATTATTATAGAGAAAATAATAGCGTAAAATATGGAGTAATTTATAAAGAAAATACTTTCTCCGTTCCAATGAATTGTTTGCCTTTCATTTTAGCACCAAGGGTAAGGGATCCAATAAGGAAGTGACATGTGGAGCAAAACTCATGAGAATTGTCAAATTGCATATAAAAAATATTCTTAAAATAGAAAGACAAACAATTCACTGAGACGTCCCAATATGGAATAGGCAAACAATTCATTGGGACGGAGGGAGTAATAACGTAAAATGTGGTTTAATTTATAAACTTAAAAATGTCGGAATTTTTTTCGTGCCTCCTAGGTGATAAATCTTAGGTCCGCCACTGGACATACACAGCGAAACGGAGATTCATAAGTCGACCTAAACCGATAAAGCTATCCCGATCTATGATATGAATCGATTTAATTGCGTAAATAAGTAAAAGTTGTGAAAAAAATCGAAGAATACGTCTAATTGTAGCACGATCGATCGATTAACACCACTTGTGGAAGTGTAAAACTCGTTCCTCAAGGTTCGTGAAATAAGAATCTCAATATTTTAGAAAACCGCTTCGTAATACTCGATTTGTAATTTTGATTTTCTAGAGTGATGAAACGGAAATCAATAATGAAATGCTTTTGAAGTTTCTATAATAAGTTATGGGCTTTTAATGAGGACGATTGTGTGGATCTATGTCGAGTTTTTTAAACGGTTTTTAAAAAAGCGTTTCATTTGAGTCGAGTTTCAAAATAAAATACTAAACACGTTTTTTAAAATATGAAGCGAAAAAAAACGACGTAATGAGTGTCAATTAAAACACGGTTTCTAAAAAAGTCGATTTGGTGGAGTCGGTTTCAAAATTAGAAATCGTAAAAATTATCGACTTCGTGAATCGAAAACATTAGAATAAACAAAAAATAAAAAATAAAATCTAATAAAGGACAAAGTTGTCATTTTACGTAATTAACGTCGACGGTAAGAAGTAAAATTATTTCGGGAAGTAATAAATCCTCGCAACATTGTCTTCCCCCGGTTTATTAGACAATGAAAAAGTCTATAATATTATTTATTACGGATTTAGTTTTCTTATTTTTGGGGGAAGACAATGTTGATGAATTAATAACAAAAATTGGTATGATGTAGTAAATGACGTGTATGATTGACTAATTCTGTTATACTTAGACAAACAAATTAAAATTCATTGGCATTCAGTATACTCTCCCGTCTCCATTTCATTATCTTTGATTAAGCTACTCCGTACTTTAAGATACTTCATTTACTTACTCCATAAAAGTAAGTAAATGACCAAGACAACGAAGAACATTCATCAAAAATCTCATTTATTAGATAAGACTCTATAATTAACAACTTTGGTTTGATACAAAAATAAATAATTTCTTTTACAAAAATAAACAATTATACACACAAAAATATTAAGTAATTTTTGTTAATAATCATCCCAAATTAATGAGACAATATAATGTGAATAGTAGCTAGTTATTGGGTTTATGACAATTGAGTCGAATTTCACCATTGTTTCCAGTAAGTGGATTAATATTACCCATCTTAATGATGCTCTTAACAAAGTCATCAAAGAATTTGCACTGATCTGCTGCATACATTTGCACAAGTTGATCAGCTTGGTTTCCATTGAAAAGTTGTTGATCAGAATGAAGCAACCCCTTGTTAACCAACAAATTTTGGTAATATTTATTGTCGAAAACGAATTCAGTCTGGACGTCCAGTGGCTGGAGTACCTCGTCGTTGCCCGACACTGGACATGTTTGCTTCAGTGATGCCGCGAAATTAGGGTCAATGTTGGAGTCGTTTTGGATATGTGACCGGTAATTTTTGCATTGTGATAGTCCAATTGTGTGCGCACCTGCTCAAAAAAGTCGATAATCAGTGACAATAATTACTTTAGTTGGAGTCTCAGATGATATAGTTAGTATAATAATTAAGATTGGGAAGGCGTATAGTATTTACCTGAAAGAGCAACCATATCGTTGAAGGTAAGGCCTTGGTTGGCGAAGCTGGAAGTGAGATTGTTAAGGTTGAAAAAGGGTGCCGGAATGGACATGTTGGCTCCAGCTTGGTTAGCCGTAAGCGAGTCTCGTCTTCCTAATCTTACATCCCATGTTGGACCTCCATACTGCATGCGTAGTCATAGTAACATTAGGTTAGACGATTTTATTAAGTCTGTTAGCTTAGGTTAGATTAGCTGGTAGAGTTATTTTCAGATCTCGCATTAAAGTGCCAATCTGGATTAGCTGGTAAAGTTATTTAAAGATACGTTTTGACATTTCTTATCAGGATTTGAAAATCTGTCGACATCTAATCAAAGTTTGTGAATCCTATAACTTTATAAACTTAAATTGAGCTTAGATTGGCTGGTAAGGTTATTTACAGATGTCGATCTCAGCTCGGACATCTAATACCTTAAACTTAAATATCGAACATTGGTTATATATATAAGATAAGATTATGATCTGAGCTTACATGAACGA
Organism: Agrostemma githago; assembly: GCA_958450325.1. Taxonomy (NCBI): domain Eukaryota; kingdom Viridiplantae; phylum Streptophyta; class Magnoliopsida; order Caryophyllales; family Caryophyllaceae; genus Agrostemma; species Agrostemma githago. Next base: position 4,970,329 of record OY288240.1, read on the forward strand.
CTGCATCACGAGCAATAATGGCTAGAATATCGGCACATGATACAATTCCAGGGCAAGCATACTCTAGTTGGGCCTTGATATTGTCTACCACCTCAAACCCACGGGCCGATTTCACATTCGGAGCTCCATCTTTCTCGCTTTGGATACTCGCGCTATCATCCAACAAAATCGATCCATCACAACCCTGAACAACATATATAAAATATACTCGTTAATTACATTATTATGATGGAATAAAGCAAAATAATGACGGACTGTATTTATTGATTATTACTTACATCGACAAAGCAATCATGGAAATGAACTCGAAGCAAGGAAGCTCCAACACGAGCCTCGTTCGTGATGGCATCCTCGATTCCTTGTTTGACGATACTTAGAGCTTGTGGACAAGAATTTGAGTAGTAATTAGGGTCAAGATTATTGCCATAATAATATGCATGAACATGAACATGAACATTATTGTTGACGTTGAGGCCTACGAAATTAAGCACTAATAGAACAAAGTAGAGCTTTGCACAATCCATTATCGTAAATACCCTTTTCAAAATTCGCAAATAATTTTGGAGGTTATAGAAGTACGAGCCTAAAGAACAAATCGGGTTTTTAGTGATTTTATTTGTTTGGTTTATAGAGGGTGATATGATTTCTCAAGGTGTCTTATGCATGCTATATATAAGCTTGAAAATAGTATAGGAACTAGTCAACTAGGTTGAACACGCTTTAGTATTATACTCCCTATTTATTACAAGAAATAAATAAATATATGTAGGTTGTTGTAAAGCAATTAGGTAGTCAAAATTTTCAAATATTCAACTCTCATGCAATGCTATATTGAGTATAAAAATTAATTTAAGTTTTTTGGGTTTGCGAGTGAGCGAGGTGAGGTGTGTTTGAATGTTTCTCACGTTTACTTGTTCAATCATAATTTCAATCAAATGCATGCTTTCATTTGAAGGTATATAATTTAATGGAAACGATCAACACATTACATGCATATATACAAAGGGATTTTATATAATTGATTAATATTTTTGAGTTTGGTATAAATCTAGATATTCATCGATGCAATTAATACATATATTAAGTATTCGTCTTTTAATATCAAATTATTTTTTGAGACCGTTGTAATTGATGATTGGTAAAACTGAATATTATTGTTTAGTATTAAAACGGATAATTTTCACGATAAAATGATCATTTAACACTATGAAATGATACAAGTAAGATTTTTGTGCATTACTCTTATGATATTTACATGGTATAATTTGCAATACATAAGTTGAATAAATGTAGTTGGCATTCCTTTACGATTGATATTTTTGTTTTGTATTAGGTATGACGGCTTTTACATCGTAATCGTAATTATGATCATAATTTTATAAATGTGACTAAGTCACAGTCTCAAAATCTTAAATTATCATGCTGTCAGCTTTTAAAGTCTTACCAAAACAATTATTCCAAATGATATTTTTTTATGTAGTGTACAAATTTAATATCTTCATTTTAAACTTAAGATTGATATATTCGTCGTTATAAAAAAAACCATTTCTTTCTGCACAAAATTTGTGGTCGAGATTAATCCTTGAAACCGTCACATAATAACATATACGAGTATGATCGATCATTTTAGAATATTGTTATATTTGATTTGATTTGATTTAAATTTGACAAAAATCGACTAACTGCGTCCATACAACATAAGTTGTAACCTTGTGAATAGGTATACATCAAATTAGGGCTATTTGTCATTTAGTTGCACTAAGGTCAATGGAGTGGTTATACTTCTGTGTTATTATGACAAATAAATTGTCTAGTCAAATACATGAAATAATTCCTATCATACATGAAATTAATACAACACAAATTGGGTTAAGAATAGAGCTACCAAACGTGTCAATCAAGTCGAGCTTAAATTAGTTAATTACTGTCCAATTATTTTTGGATTAACGAGAAGTTTTGGTTAGGCAAACTGATTGTTATGTAACGACACCATCGAATGTTCTCCGTCGTTGATGCTAAAATTTGTGGGGATATTATATGATCCGAAGAACACCCCGTAAAATTTCCGACCATTTTTATTTCGGACTCCGAATCTCAGAAAAACGTGTATAATACACTTTAATTTCAGCCGTTTGGGAGGTCGGAAACGGCGACGTTTTATCTTATCCCGATTTTTATCACATTTGTCATGGGTCGCTTCGCGATGTAACTCGTTCGATTTCAAGCGCAAACAACAAGCACGACTAAGAAATTGTCAATGGGTGATAATTTGTTGCGTAAAGGCATCCTCGAATGTTCTTCGTTGCTGCTAAGATTTTCTGTGGGCATATTGTATGATCCGAAGAACACCCCATAAAATTTTAGCTATTTTTATTTTGGACTCCGAATCTCAGAAAAAACGTGAACAATAACACCTCAATTTCATCCGTTTGGGAGGTCTGACACGATAGTATTTTATCTTATCTCGATTTTTATACCATGCGTCACCGGTCGCTTCACAATGTAAGTCGTTCGATTTCAAGCACAAACAACGTTAACAAGTATACGTAGCTTTCGCAGACTAAGAGATTGTCGACGAGCGATGTATGGTTTGTTGCGTAAGTGCGTAACGGCACCTTCAAATGTTCTCTGTTGCCGCTTAAATTTTTTGTGGACATATTTTAGTATGTGACAGGGGTTAGTCGTATCCCTAATCAAAGATACCCTAAGGACACCAACTAATGTAGATAGTGAAGTCAGGGGTCGAACCACAAGAAGACAGGATTTAGTTATTTACTCCCAAGATTTAGACTCTAGGTTATAGGTCACAATTTGGGTTGGTTTTGGTAGGCTGATAACTAATTATTAATAGATGAATCAATAAGGGAAAAGTCTAGGGTCTCATGTTCACAATGAATATTACTCGGGTCAGGGAGTCAACTAACAGGTCAATAATCGAACTACCTACGGTGCAGGTCCGGTCGGTACACTACAACCTTTAGATCTAAACTTAACCTGCGGTCGCTAGCATTAAGTCAGTCTACCCAAACTATCGTGGCCTAATTAGTTCTTAACCCGGTCGGCGAAAAGTCTTAATTTGCAATACTAATTAATTGAATTATACATCAAACAATTAATCAGAGTTAAAACGATATTCAGGCGATAGTTCATACGATTAGAAACAAGTCAATTGACTATAACCCTAGTAATATGCATCGATCCCCTTAAACCCTAGATAAAATTTAGCTACGCATATTAATTATAATCAAACCAACAAAAGACGAATTGCAATTAGACATGACGAAGATGAATCGAATTAAACTATGAGAAACAATAATAATTCTACGCTAGAAGACAATAAACAAAAGTTGAAATTAAAATTACTACGAAAACGAAAGATGAATTAAGACAAGAATTAAACTAGAAAACTGAAATTGAAATTAAAATTAAGAAAATCGATACCGAAGAATTCAAGATCTGAGACGGAAGAACAAGGTTCAATGTATTTCGCCCAAAACTAAAAGTAACGTAAGACTTGAAGACTAAGTAAAATAAAAAGAGTAGTCAATTGTGTAGTGGAAAAGTTGTCTGACATATGAGTCAGGAAAACTGATTTAAAGAGAATCAGTTGGGCTGAAAACAGGCACAAATTGTAAGTCGAAATAAAATTGAAGCGGAGCCCGGGTTGGGTACACTCGATCGAGTGCCTTGATGGCACTCTATTGAGTGTCACCCAAAAATATGGGTAGAGAGCTTCACGAAGTGGCACTCGATCGAGTGCAGTAGAGGCACTCGATCGAGTAGCGCTGTAGGTCACAGCAACGCACACTCAATTTCAAACGGCTGTCATTTCTTCGTTACTTGTTCAAATCGGACGTACAATATACCGTTGGAAATCTAAGAGAAAGAGCTTTCCAACGCCACTGAAATCACTCTGATTGGAGTTTTAGAATCCAAGATATGGACGTTTAAAGTTGACCCTTGTGTGGGCGATCATTCTTTCTTCTCAATTTGCATTTGTTTCCTTCTTTGTTCCTTCTCGATTCCCATTCTCGTTCTCGGCGTAGTATTTTTAGTTCTTCAAGACGTAAATGCGTCCAAAAACACACATATCCTGCAAAATAACCTGAGTTACGGCAGTATCGACTTTCTAGAAAATATCGACACTTAAAGCGTAATAAGGAGAAGAAAACGCGATAAATCGACGGTCGGGGGACGAAATAAATAGATATAATATGTGTAGATCAGTATGACCTTAGCATAACTCGTACTCCCTCCCCCCCACCCCACATTGATGTTCCCACTTTGACTTGGCACATGGATTAAGAAATGAATAATGAAAGGTGTTAAATTGTTTGGTGGGGTTCAAGATGTCAAATCATAAAAAGTAACCAATACGAAGAGAGTATAATTGATGAATAAGGAAAGTTTTGAAGTGGGAAAATCTTAGTGGAGTTTCATTTTAAGAAAAGTGGAAAGATCTTAGTGGGGGGGAGGGAGTACGATTTTCAGGCATTTTTATTTCAGACTCCCAAATTTCAGAAAAAACGTATAATACACTTCAATTTCAGATGTTTGGGGGTCGGATAGGGCAGCGTTTTATTCGCAAAGTAACCACTTCATATGTTGCACGAATGTCTGAGAGTGAAAGAAGGTGCGTACGGTTAAAAATAAATACATTTAGAACACATTCAACTATCTTTCGAGTCAACCTTGACTATGACGAAAGTTCCAATATATACTCAAATCAAAATACTTTTATAACTTTTTCAACAAATTTTAAACAAATTAAAGGACAATCATTTTAAGGCATACGAGCCCTATTCGAATGACTAAAAAAATATCTCACTGTTTTTGAAAAATCGCTGAAAATTGACGATTTTGAAAATTATTATCCACGTTTTTTGGTCTTATTCGATCCCGAAATTAAGTATCCCAATATTCGGACATTAACCACTCCATACGTTAGAAAAATGTTCAAGAGTTACAGAAGGTGCGTAAGGCTAGGTTTCAAATAAACGTATTTAATTAGAACGTTACCAATTCGACCTTCATTCTTTCAAGTCACGTTTGAGTGGGGCGAAAGTTTCAATATATATTTGAATCAAATTCTTTTATAGATTTTTCGACAACCGACAATCAATTTATGGTATACAGGTTCTATTTATATGGTCAACAAAATATCTCACATTTTTCGAAAGAAACGCTTGATTTTTTTTTTGATTTTGAACGTTATTATTCACGTTTTTCAGTCTAAATTTGATCTAAAAATTAAACGTCTCAATATTCGCAAAGTAACCAGTACCACTCCATATGATGTACAAATGTCTGAGAGTGACAGAAGCTGGGTAAGTTTAGAAATACACACATTTAGAGCCCACTCAACTATCTTTCGATCACCTTTGAATATGGCGAAAGTTTCAATATATATTCGCATCAAATCCATTATTACAACTTTTTCAACAAATTTTCAACAATTGACAGTCATTTTATGGTATATACAAGCCCTATTCGAATGACTAAAAGAATATCTCACAGTGTTCGAAAAATCGCCTTAAATTGACGGTTTTGAAGGTTATTATTCACGTTTTTTTATTTTATTTAGTCCCAAAATTAAATGTCCCAATATTCGGACATTAACCACTCCTTACGTTGGAAAAATGTACGAGAGTTATAGAAGGTGCGTAAGGTTTCAATTAAACACATTTAATTAGAACTAATTCAACCTTCTTTCAAGTCAAGGTTTCAATATATACTCGAATCAAATTCTTTTATAGTTTTTTCAACAACCACAATAATTTTATGGTATACAGGCCCCATTTATATGGTCAAAAAAATATCTCTCATTTTTCGAAAAAAACGCTTTATTTTTTTTTATTTTGAAGATTATTTTCCACGTTTTTCGGTCTAATTTGGTCCCAAAATTAAACGTCTCAAAATTCGCAAACTAAAGTAACCACTTCATATTTTGAGAGTGACAGAAGGTGCGTACGGATAGAAATACAGACATTTAGAACCTATTCAACTATCTTTCGAGTCACCTTTGAATATGGTGAAAGTTTCAATATATATACTCGAATCAAATACTTTTATACTCGAGTCACCTTCTTTCAAGTCACGTTGAGTGGGGTGAAGTTTCAATATATACTCGAATCAAATTTTTTTACTCGGATAATTTTTTCAACAACCGACAATCATTTTATAGTATACAAGTCCTATTTATATGGCTAATAAAATTTACCACATTTTTTGAAAAATCGCTTGATTTTTGTGATTTTGAAGATTATTATTATTATCCACGTTTTTTGATCTCATTTGGTCCCGAAGTTAAACGTCCCAATATTTGGACATTAACCACTCCATACGTTGGAACAATGTTCGAGAGTTACGGAAGGTGCATAAGGTTTCAAATAAACACGTTTAATTATAACCAATTCGACCTTCTTTCAAGTCACGTTCGAGTGGGGCAAAGTTTCAATATATATAATCGAATCAAATTCTTTTATAATTTTTTCAACAATCGACAATCATTTTATGATATACAGGTCCTACTTATATGGCCAACGAAATATCTCACTTTTTTTGAAAAAACACTTGATTTTTGTGATTTTGAAGGGTTTTTTTTTTTTTTTGGTAAAGGGTAAGTATATATATATATATGCCGTGTTGTCTAATTACAAAAAAAATGACTACATCAAATTATGTAGCCATCGATCGTCCTTAGCCAGTAACGGATATTTAATCTTACACATGATTCTACTACGGATATCCAATTTAATCATTCTAACAGCATATTTCGGGTGATGGAGCATTCCCTCAGCCCGACACAAATTTCTCATCCTCCAAACGTGATAAATGGCGGCATTAATCAGAGCTCGCAGAATGTTGCATTGGAACTTCGAACCCCTCATCTTACACGCCCAGGCCAAGGTATCACTATTCGGTATCTTCTTCTTCACCCAAACACTCAACAGGTCGACAACTTGAGAACTCCAATTACACCCAAAAAATAGGTGTTCAAAGTTCTCCTCATGGGCTTCACATAAAACACACCGATCAGAATCCGCCACCCCGATTCTCCATAATTTTTTCCTAGTGTTTAAAGTCTCCCTAAACACAAGCCAGGCAATAAAGCTATGTCTAGGTATGCTCCATCCACTCCAAACAAGCCGAGCCCACGGGACACTGACTCCAACGGATCGAAGGTCGTCGTAGGCCTTCGAAATAGAATAGTGGGTCATAGAACCGTGCCACACACCATTCGCATACATTGATTTTATTCTTTCCTTCGCTTGACAGATCTTCTTCCACGCCCATGTAGCTTCAGTGTTCGGTTTATACTCCCTCCAATCGGCTCCCCTCAGATAAATACTGCTAACCCACCTGACCCAAAGACGTTCAGGTTGATCAAACACCCAAGACGCCAACTTAGCCACCGCTGCTTCATTCCAGGTCGCAAGTTCTCTAAGGCCTAACCCACCTTCCCTTTTCGGGAAACAAATTTTCTCCCAACTTACTAAGGCTCTATTAGTACCTTCCACCCCTTTATCCCACAAAAAATTCCGACATAAGGCACCAATCCGACCCATAATATACTTTGGGATAATGAACACCATAGCCCAATAATTATGGAGCTGAGAAAGAACGGCCTGAACCAAAGTCAATCTGCCAGCATAAGAAAGCTTACGGGCTCCAATACTAGTGACCCTCGCAATAATACGGGCTAACAGCTTTTCACAATCATTTTTACCTAATCTAGTACATTGAATAGGCAATCCAAGATACCGAAAAGGTAACGTACCTTCCACACAGCCTGAATACTGTAAAATGGCCTCTTTCCTGTCTTCATCCACACCGGCAAAATAAGCATGGGATTTCCCTACACTTATACACAGCCCCGATGCCCTACTAAAAGTAGCAAAGGCCTTCCACAAAAACTCCATCGAATCCTTATCCCCTTTACAAAAAAGGAGCAAGTCATCAGCAAACAGCAAATGGGTAAGCTTCATCGGTCCACACTTCGGATGATACCTGAACTTCTTATCCATATTGCCATGAATAAGGATGCGCGAGAAATACTCCATGCAAATAGTGAACAGCATCGGAGACATAGGGTCTCCTTGTCGAAGTCCCCTCTTCCCTTTGAAAAACCCAAAATTATCCCCATTAGCACACATCGAATACGAGACCGTGGAAACACATTCCATGATTAAATTGCAAAAATGGTCCGGGAACTCGAGCGCGCGCAACATCTCCTCCATAAAACTCCATTCAACACTGTCATAAGCCTTATGTATATCCACTTTAAACAAGCAGCGAGGCGAAACACGGTTCCTCTTATACAATTTTACCAGATCCTGACATATGAGCACATTTTCCACAATACTTCTTCCCTCGATAAATCCTCCTTGATTAGGTGAAATTATATGAGGCAAGACTCGACCCAGTCTCGTACAAATGATCTTAGCAATACATTTGTACAAAACATTACAGCAGGCGATGGGTCGGAATTCTTTAACAGTCTTAGGCCGATTAACTTTAGGAATCAACACAATGTTAGCACAGTTTAGCTGTTTCAGAAGTTTACCTGAAGTGAAAAAATCTTTAACAGCTTTCACAATATCGTCTCCAATAATGTCCCATGAATCAATAAAAAATTGACTCGTGAAACCATCAGGACTCGGAGCTTTGTCTCGCGGAATACTAAATAAAGCACTCTTAATCTCCTCGTAAGTCACCGCAGCCTCCAACCAACTTCTGTGCTCGTTGGAACATAAAACGCCCCGTCGAACAATGCCCACATTAATAAGCTCCACAACCCGAGACTCCCCCAACAACGAGCCATAGTAACGTAGGAAAGCATCCTCGATGTCGTGCTTGTTCACGCATTCAAGCCCATCCGCATCTTCAATCAAAGCGATTGCATTATGCGCCCTCCTAGCCCTTAAGAGCCCGTGAAAATAAGCGGAGTTAACATCTCCATCCTTGACCCATTTTTGTTTCGCTTTTTGGCTCCAAAAAGCCGCTCTCGCCGCTTGGAGATTCCGAACTAAACAGTTCTGATCCGCTTCCTCCCGCATCACCGAACTGCTCAAATCAGTTCGCAATTGAGCCTGCAACAGCTCCAGTCTCATCTCGGCCTGTTTGCATCGATTTTCGATATCGGAAAAACACCTAGAATTCAACTCCTTCAAAGGCGTTTTCAGGCTACGCAATTTAGACACCACCTGGAACAACTTCGTGCCCCTATTCTTCGCTCCCCACACCTTCGAAACAAGCGGCTTGAACTCATTAGCATTACTCCACATATTCATGTACTTGAAACTCCTATTCTTCCTCATCGGGGGTTGCTCAAGTTGGACAATACAAGGACAATGATCAAAGGCTCCCTCCGGTAAGAAATTTGCGAAGCCATTTGGAAATAAGCTCACCATTTCGTCATTAACCAAGCAACGATCTATTCGGCTATACACCCTTGTCTCTGCAACTTTGTGCTTATTATTCCAAGTGAACCACGACCCACTTGCCTTGAAATCACTTACCTCACATTTTGCCAAGCATTCCCGAAATTGACTCATATCCTCATCCGAAGATATACCTCCAAGTCGTTCTCGAGCATCAATAACGCAATTAAAATCACCCAAAATCATCCATGGCCCCTTCAAGGCGTAGGATTCAAGCCTATGCCAGAGAGCGACTCTCTCTGAACCCGAGTTAAACGCATAAACAAACGTAAGCAAGTACTCCTTACCTACATTTGTAGTCACTCTAACATGAATACTCTGATCACTATACTCCGATTTTGAAGGTTATTATCCACATTTTTCGTCTGATTTGGTCCCGAAATTAATCGTTTCAATATTTGCATAGTATCCACTCCATATGTTGCACAAATGTCCGAGAGTGACAGAAGGTGCGTACGGTTAGAAATACACCCATATAGACCCCATTCAACTATCTTTCGAGTCACCTTTGAATATGGCGAAAGTTTCAATATATATTCGAATCAAATTATTTTTTAGTTTTTTCAACAACCGACAATCATTTTATGGTATACAAGTCCTATTTATATGGCCAACAAAATATCTCACATTTTTCGAAAAAAACGCTTGATTTTTGTGATTTTGAAGGTTATTATCCACATTTTTCGGTCTAATTTGGTCCCAAAATTAAACATCTCAATATTCACAAAGTAACCACATCATATGTTGCAAGAATGGCCGAGAGAGTGAAAGAAGGTTCGTACGGTTAGAAATAAACACATTTAGAGCCCATTCAACTATCTTTCGAGTCACCTTTGAATATGACAAAAGTTTCAATATATACTCGAATCAAATACTTTTATATCTTTTTGAACAAATTTTCATCAAATGACCGTCATTTTATGGCATACAAACCCTATTTGAAAGACTAAAAAATTATCTTACATTTTTTGAAAAATCGCCTGAAATTGACGATTTTGAAGGTTATCCACGTTTTTCGGTCTTATTTGGTCCCGAAATTAAATGTCCCAATATTTGAACGTAAACCATTCCTTACATTGGAAAAATGTTCGAGAGTTACAGAAGGTGCGTAATGTTTCAAATAAACACATTTAATTAGAACCAATTCGACCTTTTTTTAAGTCACGTTTGAGTGGGGAGAAAGTTTCAATATATACTCAAATCAATTCTTTTTATAGTTTTTTCAACAAGCGACAATCATTTTATGGTATACAGGTCCTATTTATTTTGCCGACAAAACATCGCACATTTTTCAAAAAAAAAACGCTTGATTTTTTGTGTTTTGAAGGTTATTATTCACGTTTTTCGGTCTGATTTGGTCCCCGAAATTAAACGTCTCAATATTCGCAAAGTAACCACTTCATGTTCCGGGGGTGACAGAATGTGCGTACGGTTAGAAATAAACACATTAGAGCTCATTCAACTATCTTTCAATATGGCGAAAGTTGCAATATATATATTTGAATAAGTACTTTATATGTTTTTCAACAAATCTTCAATAAACGACAGTCATTTTATGGCATACAAGTCCTATTCGAATGACCAAAAAAAATATCACGGTTTTCGAAAAATTGCCTGAAATTGATGATTTTGAAGTTTATTATTCACGTTTTTCGGTAATATTTGGTCCCGAAATTATGTGTCCCAATATTCAGACATTAACCACTCCATACGTTGGAACAATGTCGAGAGTTACAGAAGGTGCGTAAGATTTCAAATAAATACATTTAATTAGAACCAATTCGACCTTCTTTCAAGTCACGTTTGATTGGGCCAAAGTTTCAATATATATATACTCGAATTGAATTTAATTCTTTTATAGTTTTTTCAACAACTGACAATCATTTTATGATATACAAGTCTTATTTATATGGCCAACAAAATATCTCGTATTTTTCGGGAAAAAAAACGCTTGATTTTTATGATTTTGAAGGTTATTTATCCACGTTTTTCAGTCTGATTTGGTCTCGAAATTAAACATCACAATATTTGCAAAGTAACCACAACATATGTTGCAAGAATGACTGAGAGTCAAGGAAGGTGTGTACGGTTAAAAATACGAAAATGATACATTTACACGAAATGTATGAGATTTTCATACACAACTAATCACATGGAGCCACGTGTCATTTTATATCTAACCAAGAATGATTAAATTAAGGTTAGATTAGTAATTGTACACCTTTAGTTAATATGTTACCATACTATAGTTTAGTTAATTATGGAAAGATCTTTATTTTATTTTATTTACTTGATTAGCTTTTATTTTTGTTTATGTAGCTTTCATTTAGTTTCGATTTATACTGATTGTTAAGACAAATTATTTAATATAATTATCATTAATGAAATTATTATTTTTATTAAATAAATTATTAACATAATTATTTTCACATCATTTAATAAATATCACTGTATATTCACTTTTTAAATTAATTTTTCGATATAATCTATAGGTAATACTTTATCTAACTTTTTTTTTAACTATAAAACTCAAATTAATTGATATTATTGTTTAATGTTTATCTACGTTTTAATAGATATAAATGTTTATTCCAATTACAAAAAAATTTATAAAAATAATGAAAATTATAAATTGATGAGAAAAAAATCAAACAAAGGACAAGAAAAACAAAGTATACCCAACCATTTTTAATTTTGGGTCAATAAATAAAAAAATAAAATAAAAATATATAGATGTCGACAGATCAAACTTACAAAATAAATAAATAAATTTATACATGTGAACAATGGTGTTTATTAGGATGCAATTTTTTTTTGGTTTAGTAGTTATTGCCATTTTCAATGACTTCAATATTTTCTAAAAGATATTGATTTTCTTTTCGTAATTTTATTTTCTTCTGAGCATTGTATATATTATATGTTTTTCTTTAATTAATTTTTCATTTAAAAGTTAATTCATACGTTTTTTTATCTTAATAGACACATAAACATGGATATAACTTTTTTTTAAAAAAAAAAAATCATAAATAAAAAAAAACAATTGGAACATACATTTTTTAACAATAGATTAAGATTTTTAAATAAAATTCTAAATTGTAATTATATTAATTTTTTTCCTTTTCAATTTAAATAAGCCGAAATTATATCAACAACAACATGATTATTTCAAAAAAACAAAAATACAAAACTTTCTAAAATTGACTTAACTGGATTAAGGTTAAAAATTAACTAGAAATGTAAAATTACTAACCTAACCTTAAATTAATCATCATGGGTTAAACTACAAATAACACGTGGCGATTTCTTATTGGTTGTGTATGGAAAATCCTATACACACGCTGTGTAAGTTTATATCTTCCGTTAGAAATGCACACATTTAGAGTCATTAAACTATCTTGCGAGTCACCTTTAAATATGGCGAAAGTTGCAATATATATTCGAATCAAATACTTTTATTGCTTTTTCATCAAATTTTCAACAAACGACAATCATTTTATAATTTTTATTGCATATAAGCCCTATACGAATGACTAAAAAAATATCTCACACTTTTCGAAAAATCAGCTGAAATTGACGATTTCGAAGGTTATTATTCACGCTTTTTGTATGATCCGAAGAACACCCCGTAAAATATTCGGCCATTTTTATGTGGGCATATGCATATTGTATGATCCGAAGAACAACCACCCAATAAAATTTCGGCTATTTTTACGTAGCTATCACGCGACTAACAGATTGTCGATTGACGATGGTTTATTACGCAACGACACCCTAGAATGTTCTTTATTGCTGCTAAAATTTTGTGGGGCATATTATATGACCCGAGTACCGCCCCATAAAATTTTCATCCATTTTTATTTCGGACTCACGAATTTCAGAAAAACGTGTATAATCGTATATTTTCGCTCATTTGGATGCTGGAATAAAATGCGTCCATATCTATTTTCAAATAACTTCTGACCAAATTAAGATTGCTTTTTGAGACGTATCGGACACTTGGATACACCCAAAAGAAGTTTAAATTTCATTTCAGGTGTTCTAATAGTCATTTCTAGACGTTCTAATCCTATTTACACATTTTCGTTTATAAACCTTCGTGCTTTTGAACAAATTTCACTTCTTCTAAAAAGAGCCGAAAATGATTGATTTTGAAGGTGTTATTATGTATACGTATTTTTCGGTCTACTAGCTCATTGAATAAAATGTGCCCATAATCGCACTGAAATCTCTTCGCCATATAAATGTCCAAGTGCATTTAATTTGTAGGGTCATTTGGTTTGAAATAAAAACATTTAAAAGCCACAAGACTATCATTTGAGACGCGTCGGAAATAGCCGAGAGACAAATTGAGTACTCTATTCATTTTATATCGTGTCAGACGGTTTTGATAATTATCATTAGGCATTCTACTGCTATCTGCAAGTTTACGTCAAAAACCTTCATGCTTTTGACCATCTTTCACCACTTTCGAAAATAGCTGAAATCGATCGATTTTGAAGTTTATTATTCTCGTATATTGGTCCGAAAATAAAACGGATCCATATTCGCACCAAAATAACTACTTACCAAATAAAAATATCCAGTGTATTAGAAAGGGCATATGGTTTTAAATAAAAACATTTTGTTTTTTGAGTCGTGTCGAAAACAGATGAAAAAAATTTTCTACTCGGCACTTCAATTCTGCCGTTATTTCTACCTTTTCATAGAGTTTCAATAGTCATTATCGGGCATTTAATTTTACTTGCAAGTTTTCAAACAACTTGGACCAGTTTTGAAAAAAATCGAAAACACAAATTTGAAGGTTAGTATTCACGTATTTTGGAGCTACTGGGACATGTGTATTAAAGCGATCCGTATTCCTCCATAATAACCCCCATGCTAGATAAAAATGGCCCATGGTAGTAAGTAGTAACCTCCTATGTGACAGATCTCACAATATTCGTACTTGGAAACCGTCTCACATTAGAATTTTGTGAAAATCGAATGTCGGGCTGGTAGATCATCAGTGGGAAACATATCAAGGTTAAATGAAACAGGTAAATCGCGTTGAAGAGCATAAGATCACTTCTACTTGTAAGAAGGCGAGATCGTCTCATACGACTCGTTGATCCAAATACTATTACAAAAAAGGGCTAATCATCAAGCAAAACCCTTGTAGTTCAGTATAAAGTATAACCGTAAAACGACTCTAAAAGCGAAATTAAATAACGTTCCTTCAGTCCTCGCCGACTTTCTTCAAGCTTGCCATGTATGTTAAATAGATTGTCCATAAGTAGGCAAAAGAACTGTTTGCCAACGGCTGCCCCATGCCGACCAAAAAAAAAAACATTAGCTTTTTCGGTATAAAGAGAGCCACATGAACAGTTATGTTATGATGCTGCCGAGATCAGGAGTACTGTACTACTTCTCGTGGGCTAGTTGGCATTTGCAAGTCGAATTTTTTTACTCTAATCATGTAGACAATTTACGGCGCATTTGGGCATTTGTATCGTCTTCTTTCACTTTGATAATTGACATTGTAACTTTAGAGACCGAACATAGAAGCTAACGGATTGCAAATGGAGGGGAGTAGTTTACCTGTAGATGGACAGGGATGAATCGGAACGTCAAGAAATCACACATTGGCCAGTACATAACACCGTTCTTCAACGTCGGGAGAAGATCTCTCTTTAGTCGCGCAACAATGTCGTCTCTTGTTTCACCTTAAGTGACAAACGAAACACCGCCTTAGGTACCATGAGAACAACAGGATTTCAAAAAAACTCACCCCATCCGAATTGGACTACTCGACACTTAGGTGAAGATCCGAGCTTGACCTATAACCCAAATTTGACCTAATATGAACGTTTCATTCCCACATACCAACGGTTTTCCACAAATAATACTCCTATGGCAAACCTGACCCAATCTGAATGCGTTGATTTGTATAACACGAGCCGACACTTTGGTGAAGATAACCCAAATTGACCTAACCCAAATGTTTATTCTCGCATGATCGGTTCTTCATAACTAACTTGATAATAACACGCTTGAAAATGGCATGAACCCGAATTTACCTAACCCAAACCCGCCCTGGTGAGGCGGAAACATGAAATGTATCACAAAACTAGGGTTTTTTAGCATTCTGGGATTTAGTTTTATACCTTGAAGAGCAGCATTGTATGAGAAGAAAATGGTGTTCATAATAGGTCCATAAACAGCTTGTCCCATGAAAATCTTCTTCAAAGATGTGATAACATGGCGACCAGGCAAAATCCTCGAGAGATTATTGAACCAGACGTGTTGAGACGGTCCCATGATTAGCAACCCGTATGCAGCAATCCTTAGTGTTCGGAACTTGTCATATGATTCAGATGGTGAAAGAGTTATAATCTGGTAAGATCATGGAAAAAATCGCAACAATTTCAACATACTACTGTGTTTGGAAACTCGGAATTATTTTCATGAATTCAGATGATGAAGGAGTTCTAATCTGGTAAGATTGTGAAAAATGGCAACAATTTCAGCAGATACGGTAAGGTAAGACAGTGTTCGGAATTCAATGTCAAACTTATCAACAGAGAACAAGAACAATGAAACAACAATAATAAATTATAGAGTAATTTCCCAGTAAACCCAATTAAAAACACAAGAAAAACAATGAAATCAACATCAATAATTTGACATTGTTACCAATTAAAATCAGAAGAAAAACAATGAAATCGACAGTAATAATTTCTAATTAGCAATTAAAATCAGAAGAAAAACAATGAAATTAATCAATCGATAACCTGAGAGGTTACATCAGCAGCACAGAAAATAAGTGAAGAAGAAACACTTTTGGTGATAAATGGATGCGTTTCAAGGATACCCAGATACCATTTTAGAAATCCGACTTTATTAGAAGATGAGGAAGAAGAAGTTGTATATGAATGTTTTGAGTGGAATTGTGAGGGTAATTTGGGAAAATTGTATGGTCTATGTTGATGAAGATGAGGTTTGAGAAATGGGTTTGCATGGCGGATTTGAGTTCGGACATTGTTGCAGGAATGAAGCTGGAAGAACGTAGATGTAGATGTCGATGTCGATGTCGATGTCGATGTCCTGATGATTCTTGCAGCAAAAATCGCCATTTTTATGGGATCTCTTGTTTTTCTCCATCTTTCTTTCAATAGAGTTAAATGGAAATAGACTCGATAAAACTAATCCGACCAGATTCAACACTCAATTTAAAAACACGAGCTTTACCCGTAACTCAAATCAACCCGAATGTTATTGATGATGACTCCATATAAACTAATATTCCTAAAAACATGATAAAAATGTTCGACCCATGTAACAAAAAATGGCTCAACCACAACTGATCCAAACCGACCCAACCCTTGTTGACCCGATATCTTTTTATTTTTATTCTTTAACAGAAAAAAGGAAATATGTGGGACTCGTGAGACATACGGAGTATAATGAAAAAAAGGAAAATATAGAATTAGAAATCGTCTTCTTAAAAATTTTGGGAGCGATCTTATTAAGCAATTAAATCTGAAATCACCTTGACAAAAAAAATTGCATTTGTTTATTACAAGGAATTATGATGAAATTTAATATTAGAATAGTGGTAAGTATCTAATTTTAAATCATTTGTAAAAAAAAAATCATCAAATTTTGTTGTATAGGGAGGGTTGTATGTTGACAGATTTCAGGAACAAAAAGGTCAGAAAGAGGTTCTGTCGAGAACAGCCTTGTTAATCCTTGATGTAAAATCAGTGACTGGCATTGTGCCTAGTTCTCCCCCAAATCTCGACCTCACAGTCACGGATTCCGTCTCCACCTCTCTCGGCCCCACCACTGCCATTAATGGAATCTTCTGCTTTTCCGAGTTTCTGATGAGCTTTGGTAGACGCTCCCCGTGGCAAATTTCAGCTCTAATGCCATTTGCCTTGAGTGTGTCAACCACCTCATTGCAGTATTCAAGCTGCACAATCAATGTTCATCATGTGGATTCGATTAGTCACCCTTTTATTTGGCAATTGTGAAAGTTAAAGACAAGTTCGATCTAGTGAATCTCGTCCAACGAAAAGGGTTGTGAAATGCCGCTTCCAAACACATTTACATCCTGAGGATTTCTCACTCAGGCAAACTACCTCGCTTAAGAGTAGACCTGGCCCGACACCCGAACTAAAGACTTGAGTTTGTCCCATAACCCGTGTATCACTAAAAAAGTTGAATATAAAAACCCGAAAAAGAGCTGAACCCAAAATGGCCTCACCCTCACGTGACCCAAAGTCTGAGGACTGGATCGGGGTGTTCTGACTTAAACAATCAACAAACAAGGATGGCGAGGCTAACCTGTGTGTCAGTCACAGGTAGGACGCGAGCTTGTATGGGCGACAACCACAACGGAAAGTCCCCGGCATAATGCTCAATGAGAACTCCGAAAAACCGTTCTAAGGATCCGAGTACAGCTCTATGGATCATGATGGGGCGTTTCTTATCTGAATCGGAGTCCACATATGTAATATCAAACCGCTCTGGCAAATTGAAATCAACCTAAGAACAAGTGCAGAAATTCGAATATTAGTTGGTAAATCCAAGCCATCAAAGCATTCTCCTACGACATTTCAATCAATCTTTACCTAAAATATTTCAGCAAGGCTCCCTTGCGACGAGGCAAAGATCACCCAAATGGGTAGATAAGACACGCTGGTGATATTTGACTCGTCAGAAGTTACACAAACAGGAATTTGTGAAAATATTTTACCTGTATTGTTGAGCACTGCCACTTTCTTCCAAGAGCATCTTCGATTTTGAGATCGATCTTGGGTCCATAAAAGGCACCGCCACCTTCATCTATCTCATAGCCCCATCCTTTATCACATAACGCATCTTTAAGAGCAGATGTTGCTTTTTCCCATATATCGTCACTGCCTACAGATTTTTCAGGCCTCGTCGAAAGATTCACCTCGTATTGATGGAAACCAAATTGAAGTAATATCTGTTCAGTAAGATCTAGAACCCCTCGTATCTCGTCTTTTATTTGATCCTCTAAACAAAATATATGCGCATCGTCCTATAAAACAGGTTACCACATGTTAATTCCACAACTCCCAACAACAATAGTCCACCAAAATTAACAGATTTGAAGAAAAAAAGAGTCATGGAAAAGTGATCACCTGTGTGAAACCTCGAACACGGAAAAGACCATGTAAGGCTCCAGACAACTCGTATCTGTAAACCGTCCCAAGCTCAGCTACTCGGATAGGGAAGTCTCGATAAGAGTGCATTTTTCGTTTGTAAACCAAAATATGGTAAGGGCAGTTCATTGGTCGTAGCTGATAAAGCTCGTCCTCAATATTCATTTGATCATACATATTCTCTTTGTAGAAATCAAGGTGACCGCTTATCTTCCATAGATCTGCCTTTGCCACATGAGGAGTATACAGCAGACTATAACCACGTTCGATGTGCAACTTTTTCCATGTGTCTTCAATGATGTGCCTCACTATTGCACCTTTAGGATGCCAGAAAACCAACCCTCCACCAGCATCTTCCTGTGCGGTATCACGATTTTCAGAAGTAAATAACTGTTCCCCTCCAATTTTCTAGGGAATGCACGAAAAAATTTCCATAGACACTCCTACCCATCCGAATGAAACTCATAACATGAACATAATGTCATTCAACTAAAAAAAATTACAGAACGATTTTGGAATCAAAAAGACTATATTCAACAAGGCACAATGTTTCGAGGACAGTCTAATTCTGTACAGCAAGAAAGAATAGCAGGAAGTGATACCTGTATTGAAAACAAGTCAAGATCTTGGCCAAGACGTCGATGATCCCGGCGCAGAGCTTCCGCTTTGAAGTGAAGGTAAGCTTTCAACTGTTCTTCATTTTCCCAAGCTGTCCCGTAAATCCTCTGCAACATTGGCTTAGTGACATCCTCTCTCCAGTAAGCACCAGCAACGGATTCAAGCTCGAGAGCTTTCCTGTTGATAGTTCCAGTAGATTCCACATGGGGACCGGCACAAAGATCCCACCATTCATCACCTACAAGTCCAACAAATTAGAGCAACAAACAAGCAAGCACATTCAACCTTGTTCGCAACTGAGTCTCGACCTGGCAAATGGGTCAGGCAGGTCGGGGTCAGGTCAATTCAGGTCATTTTTGGGTCAGCAACCATCGGGTCAATTTCAAGTCACGTCATGTCATTTCGGGATCGAGTCATATTCGGGTCTATTATTTTTAACTTTTTTAGGAATATCAGTTCATATACTGCAACAAACATTTGGGTCTCTTCATGTTAAGTCATGTCAGCTCAGCTAACGGGTCAAACTCGGGTCTCCAGTAGTCGGAGGTCTGTTTGGCCCTGAAGCATATATGTAAACATCAACTCTTCCCCCAATCATCGCTCGAGGAAAAACATACTTCAGAGCCATAAAAAAAAAAAAGAGGATTCTTTTTTTTTCTGAAGGATCTATCAGAGTAGCTGGGCGCTATAGGACAAGGCAGGGGAAAAGCGAGAAAAAAATGAGAAACCAACGAAGCTTGCCTCCAGATTACTCTTATGTTGGAGGGATTCAGATTAGGCTTGTAGATCACGGCAAAGACTTACCGATATGATAGATTGTAATAGGCTCCTCTTTTATGCTGTTCAGAATCTCCAATTTGTACGGTTCATTCTGAGCCGTAATTCTCCTTTGTGCTTCATCTCTGGAAACTTCTTCTCTAACAAGCGGGAAATTTCGACCAATGATGCGCTCCTACAGATGATGTAAGAAATGAATTCTGTACCCTGAAATGATTATCTGATAAATACTTATGCGGTTATGCCCAACTACATCAAATCTATCAATTAAAAGAAGAATTATCAACTGACCATCTCCTTCTTAATTCTCTTCAGGTCTTTGTCTGTTATAGGATCCATATCAAAGTCGTAATAAAACCCGTTATCGATCCATGGTCCAATTGTCACTTTGGCATTTGGGTACAATTTCTGAACAGCCATTGCCATTACATGTGCGCACTGCAAATAAACATCACAGCACAATTCAGACACTCCAACAACCGCAAATTGTTATTCAATTCAAGAGTTACATTGTACTCCGTATTTGATATTTTGATTCAAGTCAGCTTAACATCCAATCCGACAAAGGGCGACAACGTTCGATAAACATCATTGATTCAAGTTTACATTTTTCTTATAAATCCAATTTCAAACCTTCATTTCTCTTCACAAAACCACAATTCAATCACAGATTCTAGATATTAGTTACCTAACAAAATTCCATCCAATGTGCACACAAAACACAACTAACAATTTACACCAACACTTTCAGCTAGATGCACCCAGTCAAGTGTCTACCTTTCCTTCACAAATTCACAACATATTCTGGATGCCTCAAAAGTTCCCCTATGTAGAAATAAAAAACATGGATCCTGAAAGACTCAGAATAAAAATCGGACCTCAATTTGCAATTCCCAAATACTACTTTCAGCTTGGCCTAACCGGAAAAAAATTTCATCTTTTCACCACAAACTAACATGAGGGACAATGTTACCCCATACCTCAATTGGGCTCCGATTCAGATTATCATACTCAAATAATCATTAGATAAAGGATGCATCAATGAGACCTGCTATAATTCCATCCAAATGCATACATACACAGAACCCAACTACCAATCTACATTTTCACTCTCAGCTCAAATAAGACCCAATCAAGTTTCCATCTTTTGTCCACAAACTTACCCACAACATCAACAGTGTTACCCCAATTGCCTTAATTTGAATTTGAATCACAATATCCCGAAACAAAGATGGTTGTTTGCAAACGACTCAAAATCAAAATCACGTCTCATTGTACATCAACTAGATACTAACCAAATACTACACTTAATCAAATTTCTTCATTCCAAGACTAATTAATCAAACTCAATTGGGTCTCTATACCTCCACAAATTAACAGCAATCCCAATTCCTCAATTGTCTCGATTTGCATCGATATATCCCAAAACAAAGATGGTTGTTTACGAATGAGTCATAATGAAAACCGTGTTTCACTTTACAACAACCAAATGGAGTACTAGACTGAATCAAATTTCTTCATCCCGGGACGAACTAATCAAACTCAATTGGGTCTCTATACCTCAAAAAACAAAGAACAGCAGCAACACCAACAATTTTACCCCAATACCTCAATTGGGTCTCAATTCACATCAACCAATTCAAGGCTCTTCATTCCAATAGAAATTAATCAAGAAGAACAACAACAATGTTACCCTAATACCTCAATTGGGTATCAACCAAACACAACTTCCAATCAAGAATCAACCAAACTAAATAAAAACATTCAAAAATCCACAAAACACTCACCGTATGACGAATCCGCAAAAGGGTCTCAGAAGAATCATTAGTAGGAAGCTTAACCCTAAGCTCAGCAAAATTACCCAAATTCAAGCCATCATCAGTCTGAACTGATTCAGAAGACACAACAGCAGTAGAAGTACTGCAAAACCCATTTCTAGGATTGTTGTTATTGAATGATGAAAAGGAAGCAGAAAATGAAAAGGGTTGTTTCAAAGATGAAGAAGAAGAAAAACAGGGTTTATTGTGGGAAAAGAAGCGACGGGAGCTTGAGAATATAGATAGACTAATGGCGGAAGAAGTAGCCATTTTGTGGATGACAAACATGGTGGAATTTGTGGGATTTATTTGAATGAATGGTAAATTTTCCAAGTTTTTGAGTGATGCTGATGTTTCTGTTTCTGTTTGTCTCTCATCAGTAATCAGTAATATTAATGGTGGTACAAAAGGGTTCGGATTGGGGCAGGTCAGTCAGGGTTAGTTCGATCTAACGATATTCAGGTCGGGGTTGGGATAGTCAGATTGCGTAGGATTTTGGTTCATATGAGGTCCGGTCACTCGCATTTTTTTGTTCAGCAGTTTGGTTAGGGCTCGAGGACAGCACTACATAAGTTACGGGCCAGATTTCAATTTTTCGCAGACTTGACCCGAGCAAGAGCAAGAGCAAGGCAAGGAGGAGTTGGCACAAACACGGTCCAATTTGGGACTCAAGTTGGTTGCGGCCAAGAAAAAGGGCACAATATGGTGATCCAGACAAGGAACTCTAGATCAAACCACCAGCATTTCAAACTTTCCGTTACTTTCGTTTATGAAGGGGAGATGATGTTTCATAGCTTTGGATCAAAACCTTCAATACTCGAGGTACTGGGATACCAGTGTTGTTACACTACTGAAAACACATCTACTCAACTGTAACCCGAATTTCAATTGAATCTGACTATTTAGACTTGCACGGAGTACTGATCGGCCAACACATTCACAGTATACAACAGAGCATGAAAAATCGCAATCTATAAACATCAGAAACCAGGATCGCAAGTTGCATTATCTTCGGCCGAATTAGTGCTTACGTCGTTTCTCCTTTTTCTTCTTCTTTTTATCTTGATCTCTCGACTTGTGCTTCTTCGACTTGTGCTTCTTCTTTGATGATCTCTTTTGCTCTTCTTCAGACTCATCGTCGGAAGATTCATACCGTTTGGAGGAGGAAGGCCTTTCCGGGCCCAAAAGAGCCCGTTGGGGCCTCCCATCGTCAGGGTAATTAGAATTTGAACATAATCGATCATCTGACTCTCGTAAAGGGGGGAGATAAGGACCCGTTTCATCCATCCTTGGCCCTATAGAGCCCCTTCCGCGTTTCACCCTGAAAACACGTACATAACTCGAGTTAATTGTCATGAACCCAGCGAAACAAAAAACGAGGAGAGCAAGTAGCATTGGATCAAGTCTAAATTATCTTATCATTCAAAATTTAACCAAAGATAATTTTTCACCCTCAAAACATTTCAAAACTTTTGTATTTTCAATCAAAAGAAGTCAAGAATGGGAGATTGGGAAAGACAAGTTCGGCTTGAGCGTTACGATGGACAAAAAAATGATCATTTTATGGTGAAAAAGAACTATTTTATGCGTAAAAAACTAAAAATGACCACTTTTTAGTATTAAAACCCTAAACCCTACACCCTAAAATGACCACTTTTTATCCTAAAATGACCACTTTTACCTCCGTCACGTCATAAGACAGTCACAGAGTATAGTTTGTGATACACAAGAATTCGGGTTGGTGTATGACTCATGTCAGACTCGATAGGAGGAAAGGAAGTGTTAAAAGACCTGGATTGAAGAAATTCCTCGAGCTCTTCGTCCTTCAAGCCACTATCTTCTCCGAAACGATGATCATCATATGATCTTTTGCTTGATGAGCAAGTGGGATCATGCCTCTTGCTTCGGTTTTTGGATGAATCAGAATCTCTTTCCCTGCTACTGCAACTACCTTCATCTCTTCGCCTACTTTTAGAACTATTGTCCATTTCTAGCTCTTTTTGCCGAGCCTTCCACATTTCATTCACCTCGACAACTCGATTAGCTGTAAACATGCAAGAAAAGCGTATTAGGAAACAAATACAGATATAAAACCAAATCAAGATGGTCAGACATGGTCAATCAGAACAACTTTAAAGTCGGCTCCATAAGTTGTGCCCATCCTAGTCGAAATCATTACATTGTCATGGTTTCTGAAACAAAGGAACATGTGAGTTTATGAGCCCTCAACCTATCAACCCAATCCAAAACCACAAACTTCCTTCCTCCTCTTACCCGCCCTCGAGAAGTACCGCCACCATAACAACACAAACCCTAACCCAAACGAGGAGGCTGCGCCAAAGACATCAGCAATTATAATTGCCAGATTTTTCTTAATCGAGCCATTACACTTACACCCAACTGGTTTCCCACACAGCCCACCAATCCCATCAAAGTCAGACTCATCAAAACGAGCCAAAGATGCAGGAATTTGACCAGAAAGGTCATTATCAGCAACAGAAAACACAGTAACTCTGTTCAAAGTAGACAGCAGAGGAGGAATAAACCCAGATAATGGATGGGAACTAGACAAAACCAACTTGTTCAAATACTGACAGTTGCCAAGATCAGGAGGTACTTGAACAGACAAATCGAAGGTAACCAAGAAAGGGACTCAAGAGCAAATATTTGAGAAGCACTCGAGGCGCATTGATATGCAATTCCGATACTTATTTTCCGAATTCTTTAATTTACCCTTCTCTTCTCCCCTTTATACTTAAGTTTCACTTATAAATACGGAGTAAATGTTAGCCCTCTATAAAACAAAAACAAAAAAAGATTATTCTTGCACAATTTGATTATAGAATATATATTCGTGCAAAAGATACAGTGCGCCTCGTGCCCAAAGGGCGCACACTTTCGCCTGATGTCTCATTGCCCAGGTGTATTGGCAACCTTCACCTTAGTGGCCTCACGCCTTCTCAAACTAGGAATAAGGAAACACGCACTTTGACATGCATGGAGAAAATGCTATCAACTCCCATTAACACTGTCAAATTATAGGCCCATAGAGGATATGGAGGTTAGAATATCACATATTGCCTTGCAAAATGCATCCCTATAGTTACTTCACTTTAGCTCAACCACCAAATAAAGTACTCATCGTCCAAAATGGCAGTTTAGGGATAGGATTGGGGGAAACTGCCACAAGATGATGAAGCTCAAAATACAGCAAAACGGAGACAAATAATGGTGGTAAAGGGAAGATAAGGCATCCCGCCATTACCCCCCAATCCAAGCAATCAATTACAGTTACAAAAACCGAAAGATGAAATTTACCTTGTTCAATCCCACGAATTGTGGCGTTAAGGAAACGGGAATTAGGACGTCCACGAACGGTGGGCTTGTGTAGATAAGCAAGCACCCCCTCCTGTTGAGCTTCCCGCCGCAGTTCCGCAGCCTCTTTCAATAGAATTGCAGCTATTCTATTCTCAGTTTCCAGATCCATATCCAAGCATTCAAAATATCAAAATTACAAACATAACCCAATAACAAAAACACAATATACATATTGAATGTCAAAATTATAAGACATTCAAAACCCTAAATTAAACCCTCAATCAAAAGCAACAACACAAAATCTTAAATCAAATGTAACGACCCAAAACCCGGAATTGAACGAACAGCACAAAACCCCTAAATTAAAACTAACAACCCTAAACCCTAATCTGAAATTAAACAGTACCCAGATCAAGATACGCCAAAACAAGTGAAATAATCGAAAGGGGTTGCGTAACTGAGACTAACAAGCACCGAAAATGGATGCAGAGATCAAAATTGAAGCGATTGGGAGGATTATAATTGCTAGGTTTCTGGGGATTGTTTGATTTGGGAAAGAACAACGAATTGGGGAGATTAAAAAAATCAAACGAAATCACACTCTGCTTACCTTCGAAATTGAGTGACGAAATTAGCTGCGAATCAAATCAAATCAAATCAAATGAATTTTAATTGGAGGGTTACTATCTGATTCGGTCTTCTGGTTCAGATTTTTCTGGGAACCGATTTCTGGGGTTATCGCCCAGTAAATACTTTTCTCGTGTCTGAGGGAACTATGGAAGGGAATCAAGGGTTGATGCATCAACAATTTTGATCCGACAACATCAAGTTTATTAATACCCGACCCTTTTTTTCAAGGTTAAGACCCGATAATTTTGACCCATGATTCAAAATTACCTCAAAGTCTAAAACTAAATCAATAAAATATTTATTTTCAGATATTATATTTAAACAAATAATTAAAAAATTAATTCTTTTGATATTTTTTTTATATTACAAACATAAATCGAATATTCAAATAATACAATTTTTTTAATCATTTAATAATAAGATAATCATTAAAATAATTTTTTAAAATATAAACATTATAATTAATGAGTACGGAGTATAAAATAATACTTCCTTTGTCTCGATCATTTGTTGTCCTTTTCTACTCTGGGTGTTTCAGTCAATTGTTGTCGTTTCTATTTTAGGATTGCATTTGATAACCAGATCTTTGACACCCCTTTGATAACTTGTCATCTTATAATTGGTTCTCTCATCTTTTCTTGATCTTTATGCCAAAATCAAATGACAACAATTGATCAAGACGGAGAGAATATTAAAGTATTAAAATTAAAAATTAATATTAAAAATATTTTTTCCTTAAAAAGAGGTGAAAGTTAGGCGCTCGAAATTATTTTTGGAAACATATTACGGGGTATGAGCTTAACTCGGCCTATGACCCGTATAACCTAACTCAAACCCGTATTCAACCAAATTGATGACCAGTCTGTCCACCCCGTTTGACATGTCTAGATGTGATGAGATGATTTCACACTGTAAAACGACCATTTGTATAAAAATATTCGTACGCACTGAAAATTTATTAAAGTGTCGAATAAATTAAAAGAAATTAATTAATTATTTTGAGTTGATACAAAATTTTAGCTCAATTTAAATTATTAAGTCCCGAGTAAAGAAAATATGGGTCAATCCGGATTACAAATGAGTTATTTGGATCATTAAACCCGAAAAGAAGACAAATTGAACTAATGTTACTAACAAGCCTATAAATGGGCATGTGACTACTAAAAGTCCACCAAGGTGGATCAAATCTCTAAATAGAGTCCTCCTCATTTATTTGGAGCGATTGGAAAATTCTGAAACAAAGGATCAAGAAAGAACAAGGCACAGGTCGCTACAAGCTTTTCCAACAAATCCGTTACAAGCAGTCAACAAGTCCGATAAATCTCGTCGCCTGCTCAAAAGATCCAAGATAAACTCAAACATTCAAGAGAGATTCAAGTGATAGTAGCCCTCTCAAGACCATCAAGCAAGACCCCGCGCGAGGAGCAGTACAAGTCATCTACGCACGCTTCCCCTAACATGTCCCCTAACGGCGCGTTAGAATCAGAGAAATAAATTAGAGATTGTACATACACTTTTGACAATTATTAATAAAATTTATTTGTTTTTTTGTTTTGTATTTCAGTTATCTGCGATACAAAATTTGTCATTACAAGATCCATCATCTATGAAAAATAAAATATTTGAGTTCTTACTGAATTAAACTCTTTCACGCGTAAGACTAGAGATGACAATGGGTGCGTGGAGGCGTGGAGCCATATCCATATCCATTTAATTTTCCATCATCCATATCCTACCCCCATCCATTTAAAATTTTCCAATTAAGACATATCCACCGGGTGAAGCGAGTGAAGAGGGCAGTCGTTGGATATTTTTGCCCTAAAATAAGGTATAAAATGCAAAAGCTTCTGATACGATAAAATTAAAAGGCCTAAATCGTTCAACGAAATGTCTAACACGGCGGTCTCGGGTCGACGTGTGGTGAACTGGTGACCAAGGGTTCATATCAGTCCGGACCATTATTCCTTCCCAATCGGGATGGGTCTGATCCCAGTCGCGATCGTAACACCCTTCATCACGATCGTGACCTCCTGCAAAGTTCCAGCTTCCTTTGCACATTCGGTCACGGCTTGTGTGGCTTAGGGACGCCCTCAGTTGCTCTTTTGGGCTTTTTTTCAATGCTTGGCACTAAGAAAATCTCAAGTTAATTGGACCCCAAGCGGACTTGGGATCGAGTTTAAAGCACCGAGACACCACGACTTCTCTTCTTTGCTCTTAATCATTAAAAATGAAGTTTTTTTGTCAGAAGACACCTAACATTTAGGGCTTCTGCAAAAAAGGCACCTATAGTTTTATTTTTTTGTCCAAAAACACCTTAAATTTACATTTTTTTGTTGAAATGCACCAAACCCCAACTTCCATCAAAAACCCATCAATATTGGCGGTTCTCGTCCATTAATCTTCTTCCCTCAACCCTCAACCCTCAATCAACCATTATCCCTTAATCAAACCCAATTAACATCTTCTTTCCCTCTTCCTTTACATTACCTTTATTATCTCCCTTTCTCATCCTCTTTATTTCCCACAAGGATACAACATTTCGTTTTTCCTTTCCAGAAAACTTAATTTCCATCCAAAACCCATTTTATTCTTAGCTTAATTGAACCACATATTTTTTTTTCTTCACTTTTGCATATTCTCAATTAGCATGACATCTTTAAATACTCGTCTTATATGATACACATAAAAAATGAAATACAAATGGCTACTAAACCAAAAGTGAATTGACAAAAAAAAAATAACAAATGGTTACTCATAAATCACAAATGCAACACAAAAATTAGTGTTCTTAGTTTCTTACAACAGAAACTTCAATTTAGTAATAGCTCAAAAATTTAATAACCTCGAACACATACCCAAAATTATTCTCGAAATTAAGGGTAAATAACATAAAAATGGAGATTGAATTCAAAATTTTAATTTGTTGTTGATGACTTAATGATTAATTTACTTATATGAAGAGTTATAGTTGAAAACTTATCGATTGAGCGAAAACTTGTTGGTTTTGACTTAAGTAATGAAGATTGATTAAGGAAGATGGTTGAATTAAAGAAAGATGGTTGATTGAGTTTGATTAAAAAGAAGTTGATTAAGGGAGAATGGTTGATTAAGAGATGAAGGAAGATTATTAAAAGAAGAGGACCGTCAATATTGACGGTATTTTGACGAAAGTTGAGGTTTGGTGCCTTTCAACAAATAAATGTAATTTAAGGTGCTTTTGGGCAAAAAATAAAACTATAGGTGCCTATTTTGCAGAAGGCCTAAATGTTAGGTGCCTTCTGGCAAAAAACCCTTAAAAATGAGACAAAACCGTTTCATTTCTTCTTAAATGGCCTTATAAACCTAAAGAAGACTATAAGAGACATAAGAGGCCTCAAAACCGCTCGCCAAGGAAAACAAGACAAAACACATGATAGAATCGGTACAAATCAAGCAAAAAGAAAATGACCTAGAAACGACTTTGGAGGGTGGGGAAGGGGGTAAGGGGAGGGGTCCGGGAAACCTTCCGGCAAAACTCGAACCAAAAAGAAAGGGTCAGAGAAAACCAAGCACCCAAACCCAAGTAACCAATAACCATCGAAAAGTGATGATGGAAGCACTTTTCGACTAGAGCCAAACTACTAAACCGAGGTGGGGGTGACGGAGAGAAAGGGAGCAAGTGAACAACACCAAAGGGGAAGGGAACCGACGGAAAAAACAAAAAAAGATAAGATGAGCCACCATAACAAAATGACAGTTACCGAAGATGTCTTGGCCTAGTGGTTAAGACTAGGTACCGTGGACTATAGGTCGCAGGTTCGACTCTCCTCCCCCTGTTGGAATCAAAGAATTAACCGTGCGCAAAACTGAGTAACTTGCATTAGAACAATAACAGGCTTATATAAAGCCTAAAACAGATCATGCCTACAAAAGTGGAAATACTAGAAACTGACTAACAAATACTAACATAATAATAGGAACGACTTATTCAAAGTTGAAACTGCACTAACACACTAACAAACTGATGACTCCATGACTCCATCATATCCTCCCCTAAACTAAACTATATGGTACAGTTAGTTTATTAGAGGTGATGCGCAAACCCCTAGTTGCTCTCTTAATCTCTGAAAGGTCTCCAAATTCAATGGCTTAGTGAACACATCGGCTACTTGATCTCGTGTACCACAGTATAGCAGCTGTATTACTCCATCATTTACTAGATTTCGTAGAAAATGATATCGCACGTCAATATGCTTACTCTTACCATGGAAAACCGGATTCTTGGCTAGCTTAATTGTTGAACTGTTATCACAAAAGATGACGGTGTTCGGTTTTCCTTCATACCCAAGCTTCTCCAATACTCTTTTCATCCATATTGCTTGAGTTGAACAAGAAGCCGCGGCTACGTACTCAACTTCAGTACTGCTTAAAGTGACAATCGGTTGCTTTCACGAGGACCAAGCTATAGCAGCAGAACTCAAAATGAATGCATAGCCCGAAGTACTTTTCCGATCATCGGTGTCACGGGCATAATTACTATCCGTATATCCAATTAACTCCTGGTTCCCCTCTTTCTTGTAAAAGATTCCAAACTTAGAAGTTCCTTGTAAATAACGTAGAATTCTTTTAGCAGCAAGTAAATGAAGCTCCGTTAGTTTAGACATGTATCTACTGACCAAGCTCACCGATTGCATACATCATACTACCTACAAGTTGCCTGAAATGACTTTCATCCACCTTCTCTCCGTTTTTATCTCGGAAAATATTTGAACCTGGAACAATTGGATTTTGTACCGGATTGCATTGCTCCATCCCAAATCTCTTCAAAATTTCCAATACATATCTCTTTTGAGTAACAAAAATTCCTTCAGTAAGTTGTGAGACTTCTATCCCAAGAAAAAATCTCATTTTACCAAGATCAGACATGTCGAATTCTTTCATCATTGATCTCTTAAACTCTAACCATATTCTCATCGTCTCCGGCATAAATTAAATCATCGACATATAAACTAATAACCAATAGTTTACCTTGTTTGCTGATCTTAGTAAAGAGTGTTTCTTCACTTTCACATTTCTCAAAACCCTCTTTCAAAAAATATGCCTCAATACGATTAAACCAGGCCTTTGGTGCTTGTTTAAGTCCGTACAAGGCTTTATTGAGCTTGTAAACTTTATGCATTTCATTTTTCACCTCATAGCCTTTTGGTTGATCAACATAAACATCTTCCGTCAAATTACCATGAAGGAAAGCCGATTTGACATCAAGTTGATAAACATACCAGCCTCGTTGAGCCGCTAAGGCAAGAAACATGCGAACGGTATCCATCCGTGACACTGGTGCGTATACCTCATCATAGTCGACCCCGTACTCTTGTGCATACCCTTTAGCAACCAATCGAGCTTTGTATTTCTCTACCTTTCCATTCTCATTTACCTTTGTCTTGTACACCCACTTAACCCCAATCTTTTTTGCACCTGCTGGTAACTCTGTCAAATACCAGGTATTGTTCTTATTAATTGAATTCATCTCTGAATTCATGGCTTCCACCCATTTTGCATTTTCTGCCGCCTCCTCATATGTTGTCGGGTCTGTTTTAACAGAGAGTGCCCAGTTCACATCAGCATCTTCATCAGAAAACCCTTCTCCAGATGTGTAATCGTGCATCCATGTAGGATTTCTTCGAACTCTTGGACTTAACGATACCGGAGAAGGTTCTCCATGCCCACCATGCCCATTATCCTGATTACCTTCCTCAACATCATGATTTTCATTGTTATCTTCTGATTCATTTGAGTCAGAGAGCAAATCATCATCCTCATCATTTCCTATTCTAGATCAAGAGTAATCTCACTTTCGTAACTCTTATCCCAATCCCATTTCTTCCCTTCTTCAACAACGACGTCTCGACTTATTATTATCCTTTTCCCAATTGGATCATAAAGTCGATAGGCCTTTGATTCTTCACTTACTCCCAAAAGGACACAACTCCGGCTCTTATCTTCCAATTTTGTTCTTCGTGCATCTGGAACATGTGCGTGAGCAACACTTCCGAATACTCTGAAGTACGATACCGAAGGTTTGATCCCACTCCATGCCTCTTCTGGTGTCATGTCTTTGATAGGTGAAGTTGGAGATTTGTTCAGCACATAAGTACTCCAATTGACTGCCTCAGGCCAAAATGTTTTGGGAATCTCTTTCTCGGATAACATACTTCTGACCATATTCATCACGGTTCGATTCTTCCTCTCTGCAACACCATTCTGCTGTGGCGTGTATGCTGCGGTTAACTGTCTCTTGATTCCATTTTCTTTGCAAAAGTCACTGAATTCATCCAAATTAAATTCTCCACCACGATCTGTTCTGAGACATTTAATTGGGAGCCCTGTTTCTTTCTCTACTTGACTCTTGAACAACTTGAAGTAAAAGAAGGCATCTGATTTCTGTTTCAAAAAATACACCCATGCTTTCCTAGTATGGTCATCAATAAAACAGATTAGGTACCTCTTATTACTATTTGATATAGGAGTAACAGGCCCACAGATATCAGCATGAACAAGTTCAAGCTTTTGAGACGCTCTTCATTTACTTCTCTTTGGGAAAGACTCACGATGTTGTTTGCCTTTCAGACAATCGGAACATACAGCTTGTGCCTCATTGATCTTAGGTAGCCCTCTCACCATCCCTTTTTGTTCTAGTGCTTTGAGACCCTTATAACTGAGATGACCATACCTCTTATGCCAAAGATCAGTCACATCATGAGTTACTGTACGTAGACAAACTTCCGACTTTACTGGCTGTTGTACAGCCTGTGTTTCAGACGAAACCACGAACATTCTATTTGCTGTCATTTCTGCGTGGATGATTAAACCTCTTGATGGATGGAAAATTTGACATTGGTCTGAATTAAATAGTACACTAAGCCCTTTTTCTTGTAGCTGGCCAATACTAAGCAAGTGATTTTTTAATTCAGGCACATGAAAGACTTCAGTTATGACAAAGCTACTGCCTTTCACCAATAGTTTTATTTTCCCTTTTCCAGCCACACTCATTTTAGTATCATTTCCAAGCCTTACACTTTGTTTAAAATTTTCATCAAACTCGCAAAACAAGGAACGATCACCACACATATGATTGCTACAACCAGAATCTAAAAACCATAAGTTGTTCCGATTACCTCCGTTTATTCCTTCACATGCCATGAGCAGTAGTTCTTCCGAATCGTCAAACTCCACATAATTAGCCCTCTTTTCCCACTTTGGACATTCATATTCGAAGTGCCCAAGAGTGTGGCATTTGTAACATTTGATCGTGGACTTGTCATAGAACTGTCGACCGCCTCTTCCTCTGCCTCGACCGCCTCTACCGCCTCGATACGATGACCCTTCATCCCCTCTGAAGCTATAACTTCCATCATGGGTAACTTTGAGTACTTGCTCCTCTTCCCCATCACCTTTGAACTTTTGCTCATGAACGAGTAACGAACTTTGAAGAGCATCCACGGAGAGTTTATCAATGTCATTTGACTCCTCTATGGAGCAGACAATGTAATTCCATTTTTCTGTGAGAGTTCTCAAGATCTTTTCAACTATCTTGACATCGGTCATCGTTTCTCCAAAGTTCCTCATATCGTTTGCAACAATCATCACTCGACTAAAATAGTTAGTAATTGATTCATCCTTTTTCATTGCTAGCACTTCAAAGTTCCTTCGAAGGCGGTTGAGTTGAGCTCTTTGCACACGAGCATAGCCCTGACATTTCATTTTCATAGAATCCCAAAGTTGTTTGGATGTCTCCTTTTGTGTGATAGTCTTCAAAATTGTCTTGTCGAGAGACTGAAACAAGTAATTCTTAGCTTTCAAGTCTTTCAACTTCAACTCTTCTAGTGCCTTTCGCTCTGAAACTGTCAGAGTCTCCATATTTTCAGGTTGTACATAACCTGATTCAACAACCGTCCAATACTCTTTGGACCGAAGTAGATTCTCCATGACCATGCTCCAATGGTCATAATCTCCATCAAACCTTGGAATAGCAGGTTGAGCGAAGTTGCTATTTCCTTCTGCCATCTCTCTCTCTCTCTTTGTTTCTCTCAATTTTTTTTAAAAAAAGGTCAAGCTCTGATACCAGAATGTTGGAATCAAAGAATTAACCGTGCGAAAAACTGAGTAACTTGCATTAGAACAATAACAGGCTTATATAAAGCCTAAAACAGATCATGCCTACAAAAGTGGAAATACTAGAAACAGACTAACAAATACTAACATAATAATAGGAACAACTTATTCAAAGTTGAAACTGCACTAACACACTAACAAACTGATGACTCCATGACTCCATCACCCCCTATATTGTAATGCGACTAAGTGTGCGCTTCGATGATGAACCAAAAAAAAAACTGACAGTTAGAGCATGGGAATACCGACGACCAACGGAGTTGAAAGAGTAAGGGGACGAGGAGGTCGGGCGGGGAGGAGAGTTTGAATGGTTGGGTGGCCGAAAAAAAGGCCAAGAAACGACCATATCTCTGCCTAGGAGGTGGAAAGCTGGGCCTGAAGAGTAGTGAGCAGGAGCGGCTACATACTAGGAATTTTAGGATTTGCGATGAGTGTTTTTTAGAGCAGTGGGCAGCTTTAGTCTTTAGAGTATGTTCAACAATACTGAGGGAGTTCAGCATGTCCTCCATTGATGATGATGAAAGATCAGGGAAAATGCGACCAGCGTGGCGCTCATCAACATTTCGCTGAGTTGCGCATTGAGTTTTGCTCTATTTGCCATGCTCTTTTTTTATTATTAATTTTAGTAGCCAGCAATAGTATGGTGACATAGGCAATCCAATGTCTATCCACCTTTATTTCTTTGTTTTTTGTAGAGTACATGTTTCCGGTTTTTGACAAAAAAAACTTTTTTTTTTTTAAATCTAGATTGAAAATTATTTTTTCTGTAAATAGAGTATAATATTTAGTATTGGCACAATACTTCTTCTTCTCTCTATTTTATACGTACTCGATCTTGTTAATTAAAGTAGTTAACAAATTATTTTCATAATTAATAGTAAAAAAGAATGGAATGGTGGAGTATCAAAAAGTACTCCGCAAGAGATAAATGATGAGGAGAGAAAAAGATGATGAAGAAAGATAGTATGGATGGAGAATTGTTTTTTGGTTGAGGAGAGAAAAAGATGATGAAGAAAGATAGTATGGATGGCGAATTGTTTTTTGGTTGTGAGGTGGATGAGTGAGAAAGAAGTGAGTGAGTTGGATGGATGATGAATGATAGATGGGCATGGTTGGACATGGTCTTAGGGCACAATGGGTTACGTTTTTTTGTCTCGTCGATCAAAGCATACTTTAGCCACTTTCGGAAGATTGCTTGATTTGACTTATGATTTTCAGGACAATCTTACGTGAGATAACTACTCGTAACTTATAACAAGAAACCTAATACGAGTACTACTTGACTACGTAAGTACGTAGTACGAGTATATAACAATCTTATTCTTATCCGTAACCTTCTCTTTTAAGTTAATGTTTCACGGGTCGATCTTCCTTGACTCCTAAGCGATGTCGTGACTCGAGATTGGTTCGTATGACGATGAAAAAGACTCCAAAAGTCGAATTTCGCGTCAAATGAACCTAAAATCTCAATCGTCAAATGCGAAATCTATCTAACGTAACCCAAAAGGGCCCAACCCATTAAAAGCGAAATGTACATAATGAACCCCAAGTAACAAATACATGGCTCATAACACTATAATCCAGTAATCCACTACTACGATGGGCTAGTAATTCGCTAGTAAACTACACACTGAAAATAAATAAAAAATACGCAAAAAACATGTACTCCGTTGCTTATAATACATCCTAATCAAATGAAAAAAAACCCTACAAATAATAAACGATAGCATCAAAATTTACACCATGGGTTGCGTTCTTGCTCCATAAGGGTTATTATTATAGCCGTTAGAGCCATTCGACCCGTGACCATGTTTAGCCGGTCCGTCTTTCTTCCTCTTCAACACGATGACCCATGTAAACGCCTCTAACGCGATAGCAAGGACACCCAAAGCGATGATAATCCCGGTATAAGTACTCTTCCATTTCTTTAGAGGTTCCAAGATATCAAATCCCTTGTATATGTTGATCACACTTAGGATTATTACCGAGTATCCAATTACGTGATGGTAGATGTTCCAATATAGTCTGTATTTGTGATCCTTCTTGGGCCTCAAAAGCAATGCAAACACCTACGGTTCCAAGTTTCCAACCAATCAAATTAAAGTCAATCTTCATGAGTATATTTTTATGAATGCAAAAGTTGTTGACTTGATATCCCAAAATTTTATTATGAGACGTCACGTTTAGCTAAGTTGCTATGAAACAAAATGAATACGAGTATAAAAATTTCAAAAATAAAAACTAATAAAAATCAAGGAAACCTATTGTTAAGGGTACCTAATTTTAAGTCTTAACTACTATTGCACTATCAATCTATCATTTGGGCTAATATGATTCACAATAAAAACTACGGAGTATAAAAAAAGTACTTCCTCCGTTCCAATAGGTTCTTTACGTTTGTTTTTTGGGCACTATTCGTAAGTGGATGAAATTGTCGATATAACTTCTAATATATAAGATAAAATATAGTCATGATCTTGTTTAAATTGTCTAATCGAATGCGTTATAAATATCGAATTTTTATAATTTTTAGAAATATGTAGCTAAAGATATGGACAAAAGAAAATGTGCATTGACAAGTGTGAAAAAGCAAACGTAAAGAATCAAATGGAACAGAGGAAGTATTCTATAAGGCTACTATTTTGTTTAGTTGATAATATTATTTTTCGATAAATTTACGTTTCAAATAAACTAGGGTTCTTCATGGGTCAACTTACGGGTGAAATAACCATTTTTATTACTTCTATTCACAAACTTACTCCTATATCAACATATATGGTTTTAATCAAAGGGGAAGATCATTCAGACTCAGAGAGGCTAAAATAGCCTATAAGGATTAAAGAATTTGTGATATACGCCGTATGTCATAATTTTGTCACTATGACATACACCAAGGAATTTAATTTGGTGAGTCTTATATTAATACTCCGTACTAATAACACGTAATGAACGCTTAATTTACGTTATTAAAAGACTACTAGACGTACGTTGCACACCAAATCCTTAGTCCAAAGTTGGACCTAATTCATCAATTGACTTCAAATTAATCTGATTTTTTCTTTTTCTTTTTCTTTTTCTTTCTTTACACATGTTAGGTCAACCATGTTTGATCTCCTAGTGAATATTAAAGTTGATAGCAATATCATTACAATTATATTGACCAATAGCTAAGTATTTAGAGACGGGTCAACCATATGATGTCGGGTTTCTTGGGTCAAATTTTATTCATGTTTGAGTTTGTTTCGAGTTATTCTCGTAATTTACCCATTGAAGTCACCCTACTACTCCACCATAATAAACTTTCAGGCCGGGGCAGGTAAATTAGTTTATTTTAAGAGACACGGGGTTATTACTCCCTTCAATTTTAAATGATTGTCCGTTTCATTATAATACTCATTACATATATTACTCAAACGAGGAATCATTCAAAACTGGAAAAGTGATGGGTGATGTCCTACCAAACTACCACTACTAATTCTATGTAAGTACTTTGTTTTTAGTCAATGAGTGTGAGAATATGTGATGCTTTATGGTGCAATGGTTTAAACTTAAAAGCATGTGATGTGATTATGCTTAACTTATACATCACCAAACCAATAATGATAGAACTACTCCGCACCTAACAAAATAGGTACACAAACATAGAAATTCCTTAGAAATCTAGTAAACACAAAGTGTTAGCTCAATTATAGATGTTAATTAACCCTAAACGAAACACTAATTTCAGGTTTCACGTTATAATATGTCGAGAAAGTCGTGGTGGAAAAAAAAGAATTGGAGGATTAGAGGGTGAAGAGTGAACCTGAAGCGTGGCGAGACAGAAGAGGGCGATCCCAATGTTTCGGTGGACGCTGTAAACCAAGCCGACAGACTGACTCCCGAGTTTAAGTCCGGTGCCCCATCCAGCGACTCCAATGATATAAGCCGAGGTTTGGCAAGTAATGTGCATGTAAAACCAGGCTGGGTCGGCCGACTTGAACACCCTCAAATACCTTGCTATTATGGCTCCTAACGGCATTAGCGTTCCCCAACTTATCGCATTTAGCACTCCGTGTATCTGCAATTTTCATCAACATTTCTTAGTCCTAATTATTTCTGGTCCGCCATAACCACCACCTCCATCACCTAAAACTTCTTTAAAATAATCAAATATAATACTCTGTAGTACTACCTTCATCCAAAAAAATCACCACATTTCCTCTAAAGAATATTTAAATGAAATAAGATAATCTCAGTGAGCCGGAGGAGTAATTAATATGGAGTATATATGAAGGCTTTAATCGAGTTACCTAATTACTACTCGTATAATTATGGTAGTATTAACTTCATGGCTCAAGAAGATTAGGTAACACATAATGCCAAAATTCATGCTGTACATTTAATTAAAAAGAATAAAATGTCTATCAACTAAGAACAAAAGTAAAGTAGACAACTTTTTCCGTGTCTTAATCTTCTAGAAATACTACGCCAGTTGTTACACTTAACACATGTTTGGCTATAATTTTATCATCATCTTAATTAATAATTAACCCTACCAATTAAACATCCACTCATTATCATTATCATTATCATGCTTAACTTACAAACATGAAAAACATTATCCTATGTTATCTTTTAATTTTTTTTTCAAAATATGCAAAAATTGCATACATTTTATAAATATATAATTATTTTTATCGTATATTGAGCAAATATATAAATAAATGGAGTTTTTATTTTTAAGATGTAATTTAATTGAAAAATAAAAAACTTAGATTGAATTTCAAGTCTACCAAAAGTTATGGGGCTTAATTACTACAACTGAAAGTTAATGAGTTAATCTCACAATTGATAAAAGTTAAGGGACTGATCACCACTTTCAAACTTTTTCCATAAATATTATTGGAGTCACTTTTTTTTGGTTAATTTGATCACTAGTGTTTTAGAGACACCAAATTTGAATGACAATATTACACTCAACAACCATGTCACACAACACAAAAACTATGACACCAAAATGCTAAATAGGTTTCCCGTCAAATGATCTCTCAATATTGACACCAAAACTATGACACTTTAGGATGCTAAATTAGCCAACAAACATATCCACACGATTATTGACACCATGCTAAATTGTCCAACAAACCTTTCACATATTAAGGGTTGTCCACCTACTTACATTACATATACTTAAGACTATCAATGTGAACTCCCAAGAACACTTAGACTTTAGTAGGTGACCTACGTTGGAAAGCCTCACTATTACTCAAAATTATTGGTAAAATAATTGACTCCACTCAATTTTTATTTTCAAATCCTTACCTAAAATCATAAATTTTAAACCAACTTAATCACGAAATTGTTAAATTGTGTATACAGAGTATATTTCAGAGTAACATTAAAAGACGTACCTAAAACCAAAATAATCTAAACAAATTCGACATGATTCAAGTCTAAATTTCTGATCCTAACCCAAAAGATCGTTGATGACCTATTATGTTGAAAAATATTACCGACCCCTAAAAATGCAGATATTTCAGAGTAACCCTAAAAAACTTACATTCTTATTCTTGAGATTTGACCCGGATACCGAACCGGAAGAAGTGGTTTGACCGGAAAGAAAGTCAATGGATCCACTAGACTTGATATTGCCACCGGTTTGAGGATGAATAGCCGGGATGCCTCCTTGAGCCGGACCCACTTGCCATACTTGGTTCACGGTTGTCTTTGGTGGCTTTATTGTTGCAAATATTATTATCTCGGTATTACCCCTGCTCACTGCTGATAACTTTCCCACCTGTACACGTTTCAACAGGGGTAGATCGGTCATTTTGGTATGATTACGTATGGATGACGTAATACTGATGTCATCCAAGGACTTTAATCATTAACTTGCTTTCTAAATTTAAAAAGATATACCGTATTTAGCTGCATTACAATTTATTCAATGGAGGAGGTGAACTGAACCTAGACATATTATCCAAGGTTACATGCGTCTTAATTGCTGGACCAAAACTTTCACGATTGTTTTTTTAATTTATGTGATAAAGTAATTCTTACATTATTCATTATCGTCTTGTAATAAAAGAAGTTTCTATAGTTACTCAAAGAGGTATTGATATGTGCATCAAACCATATGAATGATTTAAACACCAAATATCACTACTAAAGTTTATGGAGTGTGCTAAAAATTCAAAACTAACTTAAAATGTCTTACAACTTCAAACGACTTATTTTCCATAATGTATATATGGAGTATATTTTATTTCCATACATTGAATAAAAATACTGAAAATACAAAAAAATTATTTAAAACCGTCTTAACCTTAAAAGAGCTCTTTACATTGCTAGAAACCTCTTTAATTGAATCAATTACATACATAAGTAACGTGTGCCTTAAATACGTCTAGTTGTCATCCATATGAATGCAAAGCGCCAAAGCCCTTTCACATTATTTGACGTATATGGCATACCATGTGCCCTTAATTACTCAATTCACATTTAATCACCAAAAATTGACTCCACTAATTAAATACCCTACGGTTTTTCTAACGTGTGTCAATGGTTCAGTGACACATATTAATAAACTATTTACGGCAAGAATCACATTGATAATATCACGAGAAATTGATATATTAATTCATAATTATAATACTTAGACAACGTCAATATGATTCAGTTATTCAGGTGTACCTGGACACAGGTTAGAAAAATCGATTTTAATAAAATTGAAATTTAAGCAGTTAAGAAATCATACAGTAATACATTACCAATTGTATTCGTTAATTTGATCTTCAATTTCTAATTTTTTTTACCTTATTTAGAAAATACTCCGTATTGTATTCAACACTATGTGTATTTAATTACTATTTAATAACTTCACCAATTTGTACTCCGTATTAATTCATGAAATAAATATTAAATTACTTATAAATCAATATAGTATAATTAATGGGTGTATCGAGAAGACGAGAATTTCTTTGATTTTTTAATTGCTTAACCTATCAAAAACAACAATTAAAAGAGATAATAAAATGCTAAATTGCGCAAATAAATATCAAAAATAAATGTTATTGCGAGTGAGTATTAAATAAGAGACGGTATTACTGTATAACAAACCTGAAAGCTCAAGGGAGTGTTAGGAAGAGCGGTAGTGTAAGTATTCCCAATACTAGAAGTATAAGCATAGAATTGGCCAGAGGAATTCTGAAGTGCAACTATTGATTGGGCCCCACGCATTCCTGAGCCCGTGGGATTAAGGGCCCACGCCACCCAACTCGACTTTGGGTCTACCCCGGTGGCTCGGAACGCGATATCAGCTGTCCCGGCCGCCGGGTTATACGTCCAATATAGGTACGACTTCAAGACGGGGAGGTCACTACATGCCGTGAATTTTTGGTTACTGGGAAAAGAAGAGAAGCCTTTGCATGATTGTGCACTTGCGCTTGTTAAGCAACATAAAAGTTGTATGAGTGATGATAGTAATAATAATAATAATCCATGATTTTTTGTCATCATTCCTACCATCATTTTTTATGATATGATTGGGATTAATGATAATTAGGATTATTTTGAATTGGGGATTTTTGTGTGGTTCAAAAACACAAAAAATTATGAGGTTTTGAGGGGAGGGTGTGAGGGAGTATATATAGGGAGGAATAAGAGTGGTTCAAAGAAGAGGGCTTGTTGTCAATACTCAA
This sequence comes from Agrostemma githago, assembly GCA_958450325.1. Classification (NCBI taxonomy): domain Eukaryota; kingdom Viridiplantae; phylum Streptophyta; class Magnoliopsida; order Caryophyllales; family Caryophyllaceae; genus Agrostemma; species Agrostemma githago. The sequence goes on from OY288240.1 coordinate 5,011,932, forward strand.
TAGGAAGGTTCCAATAGATGTGTGATTTTGGTAGCTCCAAAATTCGACTTAAAATTATAACAAGCTAAATTGATTTAAATTATACGGAGGAACGGGTTAATAACAATTGTTTTAACCTAAGATATTTTAGCCTAGTGGTTAGGACTAGTACTCTGAGACGATAAGTCTCAGGTTCGAATCCTCCCTCCCCTATATTATAATGCGACTAAGTGCGCTCTTCGTTTAATAAAAGAAATTACTTTAGGTAGAAAAAACAATTAATATTACTCCGTATGAGTTTCTAGGCTCGTGACTTTTGTCTTATTTACATACGGTACAATATTTGACTAATTTTAAATTTGAGACGGATATCTCAATCTTAAATATGGATCTTGTGTTAGGGGAAAACGTAGGCCCAAAAAAAGTTGGAGTTGTTGACTAGTTCATGAGTAGAGGTGTAAAGGAAAATTTGGTCTCTTAGGTGGGAAATGGGGATGGTCCTATTATAAGTAGGGATGCGTGTGTTACACATTAGAGGATACTTAGATTACACCGTAGTTAACTACTCCCTCCCTGTCTACGGGCTCCTTCCATTTCTTTAATATACGTAAGAAGTATTTTAACGGAAGAGAAAGAACCTAAGGTATGGTTGTACGGAGGGAGTAATTCACCCCCAATACAGGAGGGAGTTGTTCCTAATTAGTGCCAAAATCGATTAGTTGTTTGTCATATTTATACAGTATCTTTTAGAGATTGTTTTCATATTTTGAAAGTCTAATTATAGAAAAGATAATTGTCCACAATAAATATTTTCAAGTTTAATGAGAACAGAAGATAATACGAAGTATCAATAAGATAAAAAGACAATATATTTTGTACTACTATGATTTACAAATATAATTGTGTTACAGTATTTAAGATCTTTATCAAAGTTTTTCCATAGACATGAGATGTCAATAAAAACATGCATATATGGCGGCCCATCCATTGTATTAAAGTACTCTTTTTCCAATTAGTTTCATACATTTGGTTATTAGATGAAAAGACTTTTAATATATACAATAAAATATAATCATGTGAGATCTGGTTTAAATTGTCTAATTGAGTACATAACTAAAGATATTGACAAAAGAAAACGTACATGGGTGCACGTGATAGAGCAAATATATGAAATTGATTGAAACGGAATGAACCATACTCCGTATTTAATATCTTCCAAATTTGATACTGCCTCCTATCTTTATTATTTTTTTATACACAATTTCCACCTTATTTTCACTTTATATTTCAATTTTTTTTTTTACTTTAATCCGTTCTTTATTATTTTCGTACACAAAAAAAGGGGATGATTATGAGTAATTAGAGGGAATATAAATTTAGAAATAGAAAAGTAAATTACACATGTCGTACATGGATACAAAATACACACATATGTCCTACTGGTAATACATGATACAATATACGATTACAAAATAAGATATGGTCTTTCAATAACTTATTAAGAAACCACTTTTATTGTATGTCTTTACGTGTTATTCGTATCTGTTTTATTATTAGTTGTTCTCAAAATAATCATTTCATTTTGTATTGTTTTTAGGGTAATTTAACAAGAATAATCCCAACTTTGGGTGGTATTTCATAAATAAAACCAACTTTAATTAATCTGGAATAAACTCATCTATGAGACGCATCAACCACGAATGGAATTGACTCATTAATGACCGGATGCAGCAGGTTAATCTTTCTTCCTTTCCACATCAATGTCGATTCTCCCCCAAAACCCAAATTACCTCCCCTAAACCCAAATTTTAAACCCTAATTTTGTGCAACAATTCTCGAAATTCATGAGTAATCCATCAAATTCATGTTCTTCGAACTCATGGGAATCTAACATCTCGAAAGATGTTTTCCGCAACCACAAGTTACGGACAGTGATTAGGACTATCAAGAAGGGAGAAATCACTGGGAAGTAGTTTTATGGACATTCATTATGGCCGGTAAGGTCAATAATTACTATTATGGTTATTATCAGTTAGTTTAATAACATCAAATTAACCATAATGGAATAGTGTATAGGCGTAGCTAGGGATGGCAACGGGTCGGGTCTGGGTCGTGTCCACCTAGACCCGAACCCGGACCCGAAGTTTCAACCCTGGACCCAGACCCGACCCGGACTCGAACGGGTCAAAAATTGTCAGACCCATACCCGAACCGGCCTGGTCTACCGGGTCTGGGTCTACCCGCGGGTCCGCCTTATTTATTACGTTGTTGTATTATTCATTGTTTCGATGGAAATTTTGTAAAAAAACACGAACTTAATTTCTGAAAAAAACTACGTAATGTCTTGAGTCATCCTTACGCATAAGATCTTAAAAAAGTGTTTACAAACCACGCATAAAAATGATAAAAAAAAATGTCTACAAGTCTCACAATACAACCGGAACGTCTCACAAAATATAACACAAAGGTCGTCTTAAAAACATTCGTCACAAAGTAATTCATTAAAAAACATATTAAGTGATACATGATTCACTGCTCGATATGTTTAATGAATTAATTTTTTTTAACGGGTCCACGAGTCGGGTCCGGGTCCCAAATCTCAGACCCGTACCCGTACCCGAATTTTTTGGGGAGGACCCAGACCCGACCCATGCCCATCGGGTCTGGAAAATTTAGACCCAGACCCGACTCATTCGGGTCTGCGTCGGGTCTTAGACCCACTGTCATCCCTAGGCGTAGCAGGTAACCCGAATCTATTCAGGTTTGGTTTGTCTCATAAGTTTATTCCCAAATTAATTAAAGTTGGTTTTATTTATGAAATACCACCCAAAGTTGGGATTATTTATGTTAAATAACCCTTGTTTCTATAACAAACGTACGCATTTTATTGTAGATTAGGACCATTTTTATTAGTATACTCTTTTATATTGAACGTACCTATTTTTATTAGATTTGTTATCATTATAACATCAATTTATAATTGATATCTCAATAACTTTAATGAGAGATGTTTCTTGATAGAACTCCTCTACAAATTAATAAGTGAATTAAGAATTTATTTTCTATTTTAATTTTTTTAGGGTTTTTCTACATGACGCCACTGAACTTTTCACTTTTCTACGTGGTACCCTACTCTTTCTATGTGTATACATGTTACCCTTGAACTTTCCTATTAATTTAATTGGTACCCCTTAAAGGTTTTTTCATCATGTTTTGTCGTTAAATTATGTTTGTAGCTTAAATAACGACTTCAATATCATTTAACTTAAACAATTAACAAGTAATTGAGCTTAAATTAAGTGTTATCATTTGATTTGACAATATAACACCAATGAGTATGGTTAATTAGGCATATTAAATGACATTTAAGTTTTAATCTTGAAAAAAAAAATTAGTGCCAAAGTTTGACGGAAGAAAAAGTTTAGGGGTACCAATAAAGTAATAATAAAGTTTAGGGGTACCAACGATGTTTATAATGAAGTACAAGGGTACCATGTAGACACGTAAATATGGTAAGGGTACCATGTAGAAAAGTGAAAAGTTCAGGGGTATCGGGTAGAAAAACCCATTTTTTAAAATAAAATCTCATTTCCCTTAATTTAATTATTCAATCACAAGATAATACGAGTAATGAATTAGGCAACTAATCAAGTTTTGTCGTTTGGATATAGATTTGAAAGTTGGTACAATTACACACTAGTGTAGATCCCGTGCGATTGCACGGTGTTTGGTAGATATTGCATTATAATATGTTTTTCGTATAATAATGCAACTGTGCGAAGAATATAATATTTTATAGCAATCATAACACTTTGTTGAATATGTTTGTAGCTCGGGGTCTGTAGTATTAAATATGTTGGAGACAACACAGCACAAACCTGAAATAAAGAAGAGTCCATGTAATACTTCTCATTTAATTTGTCTAACTTTGTTAATTAATAAATGATACCATAAGGTAATGAGAAATATATGAAGTCGTAGCACATTTGAAATGACAGAGTGATGTACATGTACTTATGCATATGTCTTATTAGTCTATCTCGGAAAAAAGCTTGTATCTTGAGATTCTGTGAGAAGTCAAATCATAAGATAAGTTAATATGTAGTCAATATTTGAAAATATAAATGTTGAAAACGTGTTACCTGTAATTTATATCTTCTCATCAAGTAGGATCATTTCAAACCGACTAAATTCATTTGGATTATTCCAAGCCGGTACGGAATACATCCTAACGACTCTTACCCTGATTCTCCACGTCTCCTTGGTGTCATTAATGTCACCGAGCATATTGAAACGTCGGGACTGAGAGGCAGCCATTTTTTGGGTATAGTGTAAATAAAAAATAAAAAGATTAGAAAATTCAAAGACTATTAAGTATACTATAGAAGAGAAGGTAGAATGATGTTTGTATGTGAAATATGCACGGATTAAATATACGACGAATGGGTTAGGTAAGTTTTAATTATATGGAATATAACCTAATCAATCAATCAATCAACTATATTTGCGCAATTAATAAATTAATCAATCAATTAACAAAAATGAATTTGGTAGTATATCTCATAATAATTATCATCTACGAACTTGGTATTATTTTCTCTAATCTAGTTAATTAGTAGCAATATTATTCATTAGATAAGCAATCATAAATCATACATCATCATAAATCCGTATCAATCATTTTACAAAATTATATATTATTATATTATTTTATATCACTTTATTACTATATATATATATATATATATAAAGAGATAGGTTCTCATAAGGCCAAGGTCTTACATAAGTCCATAAGTCCAATTGTTGGCCATTGGATTAGTTAAGATCAATGGCTGAGATCTCTTTATCATTAAAACAATAAAGCAGCATTAAACATAAGACAATAACTCCATATTTTGGGAATACGTTCCTAGCATTTACAATCCCTTTCTTCAAAAAATAAATTAATTACCACCACATTAAGATACTACACCATCAACACGCCTAATTCCAATGATGAAATCCTTCATCATTGTCCCTCTTCTCTATTGTTACTGGGGATGCAAGCTATTTAAAGGAAGTGACAGATTCGGGCATATATTTGTTCATTAAAATCCTTCATCAAGAGAAACTGCTTTCATTTTTTGGAATTTCTTGAGAGTGATAAATTGGAGTGCGATTGTTTTTTAATTGAAGTTTTGATCTGAGATGGAATAACATCAGTTAAACGAAGTGTTTCTTGGTAAGTGTCTCTTTAATTCAAGTTTTGGATTTTTTTTAGGAATCTGGTTTGAATTTGTGAAAATATTAATTTTTATAATTTTTAATGAAATGTTAATCTTTGAATCTGGTTTGAATCTGATTGATTTTTGTTAATCTTATTTGAAATTGAAGATAAAAATATGAGTTATAAATTGCGAGTTGATGAAATATTGATTTTTGTTAAAGTTACGAAATATATGAATTTGAAGTTGATACAAACGCAAGCAGAGTATCGATTAATGTATCGATTAACTTTTATTTAAAAAGACTCCTAAAATAGGGATTAGTAGAGTTGTCTGAAGTATTAGATGTTTAAAATTAAAGTTACGAAATATATGATTTGAAGTTACATTTTGTGGACTAAATAAATTATTTGAGAAGATTAATTTGGCAGTGCAATGGTAAGAGGCTTTGCATGCTGCTGAGGATGTTTAGCGCGTGAGTATTGTATGGTTGTTGAATAAGATTTGACACCATATGTCGGACAACAATTCAATGACGTTGAGGAGACAAAGAAATTGCCCTAACCTTTTGCAGAACATCCACCGTCAGAAAATGAAAATGCGCAATTTGTTGATGATGCCGACACAAAGGAGGAGACTGATGAGAGTTCGTGATTTTAACTGCTTAGATCAAGCATTTGACAATTGTAATGAAGAGAAGAATTTTTTTATATATGTACGGTTTTTAACTTCAACACCATTGTTATGTAACTTCAACTCTATCTATCTGTCACTTTAATTTTATAAGTTCTTCACTTCAATTTATTTCTAAAATGTTTTGTTAGAATGTCAATTTACTTGGTATATATGCAACTGCAGTGCGAGACAATTGTAATTTCAACCGTATTTTGTACAACTCCAACACTTTTGCAAAATTTTATCTAAATTTACACAAAGTTGCGAAAATAGAGTCGTAGGTTTACACACACAAAATTTGAACTGAAGTTACAAACATATGAACTGAAGTTGCACATATGAACTGAAGTTACAAAATATGTGAAGTTACAAATGTTTATAAAACTTATGTTCTTATAGAGATGAAGTTACAAATTTATCAGTTAAACTGACGTTATAAAGTAATTGAAGTTGCATATTGACCAATTAAAATGAAGCTACAAACTGAAACAATTGAAGTGACAGATCAATACAGCTAAAGTTCTTCTACATACACCTAGAGTTACAGATGCTGAAGTTTCAAAACAATTGAGTTGAAGTTATAAAACAAAAGTATTGAAGTTTCAATACATACACTTGAATGTTTACAACAATACGAAAACAAATGTTTATTAAAGTTACGTTGTTATAGAGATAAAATTACAATTTTAGCAGTTAGAGTTAAACTATTGTTTCTCCACTATTACTATCTCTAAGTCAGCTATAATCTACCTCATTAGAATTGAAGTCACAAAAATATGGATTTGAGTTATAATATACGAACTGAAATTACAAAATATATGAACTGAAGTTACAAAATATATGAACTGAAGTTACAAAATATATGAACTGAATTTACAAATATATAAAAAGTAATTCATATATAAAGCTGGTCCGATAATTTAAGTTCCAGCAACCCACCGAAACCAATTCTGAGTACGGACGCTTTATGTCTACCATTAAGCTTTGAAATCAGCTTCGCAAAGCCAACTTCACCTACATCTGATGGGGATATTATCGACATCTTCATCCTCGTTCCCCACATCTTCAATCATTTCAACTATGAACGACATTTCAACTAACACATGCAATAAATAACAAAAGAAACACAAATCACGTAAAAATGAGAAATATTAAGAGCTCATACTTGTTGTTGACACATAGAGTAATATGAATGACGAACAACGTATAAAAAATTACTAAACGCACACCAATTAACTTATAAGACGAACCAAATTAAAATTATAATATGAACTTGAGTTACAATATATTAACTGAATTAAAGTTACAAAATATAAGAACTGAAGTTACAAAAGTATATATGAACTGATTCGAATTGAAGTTACGATCTGAAGTTACAAAATATATGAACTGAAGTTACATGATATATAAACTGATGTTGTTAACATGGTCAGTATACAGAAAAAAATGACAAAAATGAACAAAAATGCATACAAATTGTTAACAAAAATGCATACAAAATTGCCATATAACCCATCGACACAGAACCGTATGCCATACATCATACTACGAAGTTAAATCAATAAACACCCAAATCCCCAAAACCAGTATACAGAAACCCAAAAATTAATTACGAACAATATTACCACGTTTGAGAAATTATTAGCACGCAATGAAACAACAAATCCCCAATTTAACAAGAAAGTCGCAATTAAACCCTAATCAAACCCTAAAGTCGCAATTTAACAAGAAAGTTGCAATTAAACCTGAAAATCAACCCCCAATTAAACGAAAAAAACCCCAAATTGGAAACAAACCCTAATTTCGCTGAAACCCCCAAAACTCGTGAAATTAAAAAACGAATGCCCAGATTATACTAAATATATGAAGAAAATGATACTACGAAACTTTGATTAGAGAACAGAACTTTACCTGTGAAAAAAGACGAAATCGACAGAGAACAGGAGACTTCAACCGTATGATGAATAGGGAAGATCGAACGTACGCTGATTAATAAGGAAGAGCAAAAATCGACCAAAAACAAGGTACTGACGGTAGGAGTAATGAAGTAGGAATAAAGTGAAGTAATGGTTTGAAGTAATGGATTAATGGAATAATATCTCAGCCGTCCATATTATCTTGATCAAATGGCTGATAATAAGCCTTACGGACTTATAGGTAGGTAAGGGACTTATATGATCCCTTCTCTATATATATATATGTTCCGGTCACGAAAACAATTCACCCGGCCTAGGATCCGGGCAGTATAATTGAGTTAACGGTGAACAATTGATCGTTTGATTCCCTTGGTCTCCCCTTTCTCTCACTCCCTGGATCGGACTTTCCCGGCGGAAATGGCTTGCTCCCTGCACAATGAACGCACAGGGCCTCGGAGGTTGTCCGAGGAAACCCTCTCCGATGCCTAAGTCAGTCCGTGAAATGCCTTTACGAACCTAGCTCGTGAGGAACTAGGCGGCGTTTTTAGGAGTAAGAGTCTAGAGAGAGAAAATCCAACCTCTCTTATGTGGGAGATGGGTAAGTATTTATACCTTCCCACAAGAGAGAGGAAAAGAGAAAGAAGAGGAGGGAAATGGGTGGATGTTGGCGCGACACGTGGACTTACCTTGTCCACCCATTTCCCCTTACCTTAGGCAAAATGACGGATGGGTCCTCGGCTCTCCTTCGGCTCCATTCAGGCGGGAACGCCCTGGAAGCAGGCGGCAGGCCTGGTTTACTCCGTTTGGCGGACGGCCCAAGGGATTGGGGCCACACTTGGAGATTCCAGTGACTGATGGAAGAGCTGCTGGACAGACCTTTCCTCCTTCTGGGACTGGTCGCCTCGGGGCCTGATTGGCAGGCGGCCAAAGGCAGGCAACCGACCCCCATCAATTGGCCCTCGCCGGCTGAGGAGGAACGGGGTTCCAGCTCGGCAGGCGATGTCTTGCTCAGGGACAGCGGGAGGTTGCCTCTTTGGACACTTGCATTTAATGCGTCGCATGTTCCCGAGGGAACATGCTTTAATTTCTCTGGGCACGCAGGGAGTTCAAACGTCTTTCGTTATGATTACCCTCCTTTGTGTAGAGAATTTTTGGGCAGTGTGCCAGCTCGATGATTGGCTTTCTTCCTTGCAGAGGTGGTTGGGGCACCATTAATGCCCTGCTTCCGTTTTCCGTATAAATTGCATCCTCCTTCACTGTCCTTATGACCCATTTCCAATCTTTGTTTTGTCTTTAATCATGGCTTGGGTCAAGAAAAGTGTGATTCGTCGTGGAGTTAGGCATGTTACTTTCATCTTCAGAGGTTTTTGGAGGCTCCGATATGCTCGTGCCGCTTACCTAGCTGTTCGCCGGAGTCGCCGTTCACAACTTCACTTTCGCCGGAGAAGTCAGAAGGCTTCTGTTAGGATGGGCAAACTCCCTAGGAGGTCCTCGCCTCCTGCAGCGCCTAGGTTTAGGCGTTGCTCCCAGGGGGGAGGCTGTTATGACAGGGGATGCCATGAGTGCTTTCCATGGCTGCACCCTGAGCAATTTGGCCCCAACTCTGACACTGATTCCTCCTTGGCGTCAGGTCCCTCTTCGCCTGTGAAGAAGACAGGCTGTCGCACCTGCGACAAGTCCCGGGCCGTCCCCTTTGGGAGGGACTGGGAAGATAGCAGCCATGACTCTGATGACAGCGAGGGTCTGGGCTGCCTGAGCGACAGGGATGAAGATAGAGCTTCTGATGACCCCTTCCAGGGCTCCCCAGACTGGGACTGGGGCTCGGCTCTCGGGAGCCCAGGCAGCCCTGGAGATTGTTCCCCAGATTTGGGCGATGACTAGGCCTGCGGGGCGTTTGATTTCTGCCAGGCCGGAACTTTGGGCCTTAATGTATTTTTCTTCCTGTGTCTGTCCTAAGATGTAACTTTCTTTTGTAAGGTTTTAATGAAATGAGGATCAGGCGGTGCGTTTATGTGTTGCGATTTTTTTTTTTTTTTTTTTTTTTTTTTTTTTTTTTTTTCAGGAGGGACGTCACAGGGTGACCAATCTTCTGACATCCTTTGGTCTTCCCGAGGTTTTTCTTGGGAAGCTGCCTAGAGCAAATCCCCCTAGGGGCGACACGTGGGCCGCAGCCCTTGGGTGAATTTCTGAGGGTTGGGCGACTCTTGGCATGCCTTCCTCTCTATAAAAGCGCTCGGTTATTCATTCTTTCATTTTTTTCCAATCTTTCTTTTCTTTCGACATTCTCTCATTCTTTTTCTTGTCAAAAACCCTGGAGTATTGACGAATCGTATCCTACCTTGCACCCTCATTTCCCTGAGACCTCTTTCTTCGGGCTTGCGGCGTGCTGTCAGGCGATCTTAGGTCAGATTTTCATCCTCTTCTCTTTTTCTCTCTTCGATTTCCTTTTTTCCGCATCTTTTTTAGAGTAATCATGTCCGGAACCCGTGAAAGGATTTTGCCCTTTATCGACCCATCAAAGAGGGGAGAAGGGATGGACTTTGCCTCCTCCTCTAGGGAGGTTGATTTTGAGGAGGAACACTCGGCGGACAGTGGGGGCGGTAATTCTCCTGAACCCCCTTCGTTCGATGCTATCGACTCGGACGATGAGGCGTTGGAAGTTAACCCTTCCCGAACTTTCGGTCCCCTCGTTCGTCGGGAAAAGGGTAGGGTTTATTATTTAGACAGGGCTAAATACCGCATCCCTCTGAGTACTTTCCCTTACCCGAAAAATCGGGAGGTGATCCTCGTCAAGAATGCCGCCGTCGTGATTGAGCGGCTCTATAACTTCGGGGAGGGGTATACAGTTGTTGTCCCCGGAGAAAAGGATACCGTATGCAACCCCCCGGATGGGTGTATAGCGGTTTACCATAAATGTTTAGAGTTTGGCCTTCGCTTTCCCCTCCATCCTGTTTTAGAGGAGATCTTCAGGCGCATGAACGTCGCCGTCGCCCAGCTGACAGCCACAGCTGTCAGGGCGCTGATTTCATATGTCTGGACCTGCCTTTTCCACCGCATATAGCCTTCCATCGACGCCCTGCGGTTCATGGTGGGCTTGCAGATGGTTTCTTCTGGGAGTACGGGCTCCCCTGGTTATTGGTCCCTCTTGAGGCAGAAGGGACATTGTTTGGTGTGGCCTGGTATGGACAGCTTGAGGGATTGGAAGAACAACTTCATTTACATACACAGCACCCATGGGTGGAGGATTCCTCGTCACTTCAGGAACCACGTCCACACCAGGATGGAGACCCCTGAGGAGTACCACCCTGGCGTGGGTGGGAAGGCCTTGGAGGTTAAGCTAAGTGAGAAGGAGAAGGAGTTGACGGCCTACTTTGCAGGCCATACTAACAAGTACGGGGTGTATGGCCCCACCTTATGGCTCCCTCATGCGGAGCTTTTAGCGACTGACAATTATTTGACCCGGCTGGGCATGAATCCGGGTCTGGATAAAGGTAGTTCAGGAGTGCTGGTGATTCCTTCTTACTCTTTTGTATATTTCGGAAATGCCTTGACAGCCTGTTTGTTTGTTTTGCAGCTCTTGCCACTTTTATCTGGAGAAAGGGGGAGGTGAGACGCCTGGGCCTGGACGAGAACCTCACTGTTATCCAAAGTCGCCCTTCTCTTCCCCCTGGTTTTAAGAGAGGCGAGAAGAATCTGATGAAGCATTTGAAGGGCCTGTCATTCAGTAGGCCAAGACTTCCCCCTCCTCCTCGAGTTACGCCCGCCAAGACGGCGGTTTCTGAGGCTACCCCTTCGCCAGCTGCGAGGGCGATTGCTTTCGAGGCTACTCCTTCGCCTGTTGGCAGGCAAGAGGGCCTTTCAGCAGGGATTCAGATTCCCCCGCGGTCGCGGGCCGTAGGTTCCGAGGAGACTGGGGAGAGTACCCCCCGGGCGCTGACCAGAAAGAGGAGTCGGGAGGCCCCTAACGCTGACCAGGTGGTGGATTTGGAGACTTCCACGCCTGAACCCAAGCGTCTTGCTCCGGAGATTCCCGCCACCCTTTTCTCTGAGGAGAACGTTGAGTTCCACTATAATGCGGGTGACAGCCAGGATGTTTCTGCCCTACTCTCCGACTCAGGGGCGGTCTTAACTGACCATCTTCTCAAGACCGTCAAGTCTGCTGCCAGTCAAGTGACCCAGTATATTAAGCGCACCTCCCGAATTATGCAGGCTTCCGCGGAGCTGGCTGCCCTTGGTCGCCTGAGCGATGAGGAACTAGCCAACCCCGACCGCCTTTCTGTAGTTGAGAGGGATGTTGCTCTCATTGCCAGCCTGAAGGATCAGCTGGCGAAAAAGGAGACTGAGCTAGAAGAGGCCAGGGGTCGGGCTATCCACTGGAAGTCTGAGAGCGAGAAAGCTACACGGGAAGTGTCTCGCCTGGGGGAGGAGTCCAAGAGAGCACAGCAGGCCTTTGCTGAACTGGAGCAGGCCAGAAAGGCTTTGGCTGAACTGGACCATGCTAAGAAGAGCGTTATTGACCTCGGGGAGCGCCTTTCCAAGGCAAACTCTGATCTGCAGACGGCCCTCGGCGATCTGGCGGCGAAGACCGAGGATCTGGCGGCGAAGACCGAGGATTGGGAGAAAGAGAGGGGTGAGATTCTTCAGGAGGTGGAAATGGCTGTGTCGGCGGGCTTCGTTAATGGTGTTAACTCCTGCCTGAAGGTTGTCATGGAAGCTGTCAGGGAGATGTTTCCGGGTTTTGACGAAGATGTCTTCCGGGCCCTCTACACTGCTAAGGATGAAGCTCAAATGCGTAGGCTGTCTGAGGGAGATGCTTCCGGTCCAGACGCTCCCCCTGCTTAACATGGAGGGCAGTCTTCCTCAGAGGGCTCTTGCTCGTCCCCTGCTGCGCCTGTGCCAACGCTTTAATTTCCTTACTTCTTTGCGCGCCGAGCCCTTTGGTGGCCGGCTGCCGTACTCTTGGTTGTAACTATTTGTCTTGAAAACTTGAAAACTTTTGTCTTGTATTTCCTTGACGCTACTTTTTCTTTTATATGTGAATTTTCTGTTTGCTTTTGTATATTTTGATTCTTCATGAATTTGATTCGCAGCCTGCCTGCCTGTAGGTAGGAGGGTTCTTGTTTGCTTGGCCTGCCCCTGACATTTGTTTAAAATCCAGGGAGCCTGCCCCCTGCCTGCCCAAGGGTAAGCAGGGTGGTTTTTTGTGTTTTTATACAAGGTTGGGGGGCTTGCCCCCAGTCCTTGTTGGTACGGCCCGCTCCTGGCTTCCGCCCAAAGTCCAGGAGGCCTGCCCCCTGCCTGCCCAGAGGTAAGCAGGGTAGCTTTCGCGTTTTTTATACAAGGTTGGGGGCGTTGCCCCCAGTCCTTGTTGGTACGGCCTGCTCCTGGCTTTTCGTTCAAAGTCCAGGGGGCCTGCCCCCTGCCTGCCCAGAGGTAAGCAGGGTAGCTTTTGCGTTTTTTATACAAGGTTGGGGGGCCTGCCCCCAGTCCTTGTTAGCCTGGCATGTTCCTGGCTTTTCGTTCAAAGTCCAGGGGGCCTGCCCCCTGCCTGCCCAGAGGTAAGCAGGGTGGCTTTTGCGTTTTTTATACAAGGTTGGGGGGCCTGCCCCCAGTCCTTGTTAGCCTGGCCTGTTCCTGGCTTTTCGTTCAAAGTCCAGGGGGCCTGCCCCCTGCCTGCCCAGAGGTAAGCAGGGTAGCTTTTGCGTTTTTTATACAAGGTTGGGGGGCCTGCCCCCAGTCCTTGTTAGCCTGGCCTGTTCCTGGCTTTTCGTTCAAAGTCCAGGGGGCCTGCCCCCTGCCTGCCCAGAGGTAAGCAGGGTGGCTTTTTGGTTTGCGTTGGGGGGTTCACTTTTCCCAATTTTGGCAACAGGGGGGCCTCCCCCTATTGCCCCCTGCTCGTTTGTGTGTGAAAGACGCGAGTGTGAACAGGCAACGAGTATAAATCTGTATCTTCTCATTTCTCTTAAAATTTTCTTTTTGACATTGGGGTGGTCGGAGCCGTTGACATTTTTGACCGTCCTCCGCCTTTTTTAGTAAAAGTAAAAACTGTCTGTGTTCTTGTTCAGACGTAATATTTCTTTAGTGTGTCTGCATTCCAGTGAGCATGTAGCTCTTGTCCCTCAAGGTTGGCTATTTTGTACGTGCCTGGTCCCAGAACCTGAGTTACTTGGTATGGGCCCTCCCAATTGGCACTCAGCTTTCCATGTTCTCTTGACTTCCCAACCGCCTGCGTCTTTCTCAGAACCAGCTCGCCTGTCTGGAAGTTCCTCTGTCGTACCTTGCTGTTGAAAGCTTTCCTCATTCGCTGCTGGTAGGCAGCGATGTTGGTACTGGCCTCTTCCCTTAATTCGCTCACCAGGTCCAAGGCTTCGACCATTGCAGCTTCGTTTTCAGCCTGGTCGTACTGCAGGGAGCGCAGAGAGGGGATTCTTGTCTCAATTGGCAATAATGCCTCTGCTCCATATACCAGGCCAAATGGGGTCTGGCCTGTAGACTCCTTTCTGGTAGTTCGGATTGACCAGAGTATACTGGGGAGTTCGTCAGCCCACCTACCTTTGCAGTCATCCACCATTTTCTTTAGGCCGTTCAGGATTTGTTTGTTGGCTGCTTCTGCCTGTCCATTGGTTTAAGGATGGCAGACAGCTGAGTAGGCGACTGAGACGTTCTGGCTTTCCAGCCAGATTCTTAGCGGATCATTATCGAACTGCCTGCCGTGGTCAAATACCAACATCTTTGGTAGACCGAACCTGGTGATGATATTTCGCCAGATCACCTTCCTGACCGCCGGCTCAGTGATGTTGGGCACTGCTTCGGCCTCCACCCACTTGGTAAAGTAGTCTATGGCGACAATCAAGAATTTTCTGCCCCCTGTGGCCATCGTGAAGGGTCCTAGAATGTCCATCCCCCATTGAGCAAAGGGGATGGGAGATAGGATTGGCCTGAGCTCCTGGGCCGGGGCATGGATCGATGGGGCAAAGAGTTGGCATTTTCTGCATTTCTGGGTCAGGCTCTTGGCATCTGCCAGCATGGTAGGCCAGTAGTAGCCTGCCCTGAGGGCCTTGTGGGCCAGCGATCTCCCACCAATGTGATGTCCACAAATCCCTGAGTGGATATCATCCAATACCTCAGTGGCCTGATCCGCCCGTAAACATTTAAGCAGGGGATAAGTAAAAGATTTTTTGTAAAGTTCTTCATTAATGAGTATGAACCAGGCTGCTTTAGCCTGTATCTTCCTCTTTTGTAACGAGTCTGATGGTAAGATACCATGCCTCTTGTACTGGATGAAGGGAGTCATCCAGCTTTCCAGTTCTTCCACGGTATTAATCGTTTGACAGGGGTTAGTAGACTTCTCGTGTAAAACGTCGACCCATACTGATCTCCGGATGTCCTGCAGACTGGAGCTTGCCAGTTTTGACAGGGCATCTGCTCTGTTGTTCTGGGATCGGGGGATTTGTTTGACCTCATATGATTTTAGGCCGGACAACTCTCCTTTCACCATTTCCAGGTATGTGGCCATTGCTTGGTCTCTTGCTTCGTATTCTCCATTGATTTGGTTGGCGATGAGCTGGGAGTCTGTTGCCAGGACAATTCGTTCTGCTCCTGCGGCTTTAGCTAGCCTGACGCCTGCGAGTACTGCTTCGTACTCTGCTTCATTGTTTGATGCTGGGAAAACAAATCTGAGAGCATGCTCGAAGTCAGTCCCTTCTGGGCTGGTTAGTACGACGCCTGCGCCTGCGCCATTGGCTGTCGAGGATCCGTCAGTATACACGATCCATTCCTGGGCAGGGGCTTCTTCCTCCCCTGAATGGGAGCACTCAGCCAAAAAGTCTGCCAAAGCTTGGGCCTTGATGGCTGTTCTCGGCTGGTAAGATATACCTAGCCCACTCAGCTCAATTGCCCACTTCAACAATCTCCCTGATTTTTCAAATTTTTCCAACACCTTTTCCAGGGGTTGGTCGGTGAGAACTACGACTAGATGCGCGTCAAAGTAAGGTCTGAGCTTCCTGGCAGCAACTATGACCGCGTAGGCGGCTTTTTCAACCATCGGATAATTCTTCTCAGCTGCCCCCAGCGCATGACTTACAAAGTATATAGGTTGCTGGGCGCCTGCCTCTTCTCGTAGGATGACTGCGCTGACAGTTATATTGGTCACTGCAATGTAGAGGAAAAGTTTTTCTCCTGCTACTGGTCTTGCCAGGGTAGGGAGCCTCTTTGTGGACATGACATAGGTCCACCCCGACGCGGCCACGCGCGGGTTTGGGTAGGCGAATGAATCTCCATATGAAACGGATCGAATTGAAATTTAGGTCTATGTGGAGTCGCCACCGAATTTTGTGGTTATTCGGAACCATTCGAGCCCACTCTATGTCGTAGTGGTCCGTATACAAAATACGGCCCATTTCCGATGTCAGAGTTTATTGGGCTCGTCCCTTTGCATTTGATACCAATACCGACATTATCGGATA
The DNA here is from genome assembly GCA_958450325.1 of Agrostemma githago. Classification (NCBI taxonomy): domain Eukaryota; kingdom Viridiplantae; phylum Streptophyta; class Magnoliopsida; order Caryophyllales; family Caryophyllaceae; genus Agrostemma; species Agrostemma githago. The sequence continues at coordinate 5,028,171 of OY288240.1, forward strand.
TTGTGTATTGAATGACTCTCGTGCGCCAACGGTTTCGGGCATCCGGAAACCGAGGTTCTGAGTAAGGGGTGAGGGTACGTGTTGGGAAGCCCACAAAGGACACCCAACCCCGCCCGCACATTAGCGGCCTCTACTAAGAATTCGAGTGACTTACAATACGCGCGCTAGTTAAACGGGAAAATGATATGCAAAGATTATTTTCCCTAAACATGTGAATGGAATTGAAAAGGGTTTCTAAGTCGATTTAATGCAATTAATTCTACGTCAAAGTGGAATTTTAGCATGTGGGTTCATTTTAGTAAAATAAAATAAACGACAAAAATCGACAAAAGAACAATCAAACCGTTAGTAACGATGTAACGAGTAATAAATTGAATAAAGATATAGATGTGATGAATGCATGATTTTGGAAAGAATAGTAGGTCACGTGATGGATTAACACGTGTTGACCGAGGTCAAGGAAAAATATATCGAGATCTAAAAAAAATGTTTTGTCTAAAAAAATGATGTTCGAAGAATAATAATAAAAAAAGAGCGAAATTGTTTTCTTCGGAAAATTGATGATTTTATTAAATCGCGTACAAATATTGCGTAATTTGCACTCGACTTAATATTTTCGATATTCGTTGTATTCAATATTCGACTATGAAATCGATATTAAATACTTGGAATAATTTATACTCGATTTTGATTTTGATGCTCGTTATATCCCATATCCGATTATGGAATCGATATGGAATACTAGAGTGAAAAAATAAAGAAAATAATGTAAGTCGTTTTAAATTAACTAGCACGATATAAATTTTCTCCGCGTTTATTAATGTCGTAATTAATCCAATTGAATTAGAGGACATCTATATTAGCATCAACGAAAATCGTGTTAATTAATTTATTTGACTAAATCATTAGATTCGACATCCAATTATGGAATTGGTATCGAATCTAATAGATCGATACTTTAATTAAAAAAAAACTCGACTTGATTCCCTCCGCATCCCGACATCATAATTAATTCTTGCGAATTGTTTGATGTCGGATCCGCATCAACGGGTTTCGACCCTTATTAAATATAATGCTTGTTTTTGAAAAATAATGTAAATATACGACTAATGATAATGATGCAAATGAAATAAAAAAAATATTGTTTAAGTTAACTTATCTCAATAATCAAATAATCGGGGTATTGGAACAAGCGACCGTCAACGCTGTGTGCAGTACACTTGTATATTCGTGTTTCCTTATTCCGATACCCCTCTTATTCGACACAAATCGATAAGTATTTTAATGTTTTGTATTAGTATTATCGATATTATGATGCAATAAAGGAAAAAAAAAATAAAAAAAGTAAGAAAAAGCGAAGAAGATGACGAGAGGAGGAGAAGAAGGAGAGAACGGGGTTTTGACACCCTCAACCTACATGTTCTTGTCTCGGATCGAACTCGTAACCGTGGCTTTAACACAAGAGTCTTCGAGGTTTTATGGAGGTTAAGTTGTGGTGGCTCGGGATTGATTCCTAAAACTAGGTTTAGGGTTTTTTTGCTAGTGTAGAATTGCTAGGGTTTGATTAGGGTTTGTAATAGATGTTGTATGTGTGTGTAGGGTTGCTCTAGGGTTTTTTTTCAATGTGTGAAAGTGTGTTGCATGGGGGTGTTTATATAGGCATGGTCATGCACTTTGGTGTCTAGGGTTTTGCCTTGACGGACTTGACCTGATGGCCCGTTTGAAGATGGACTGTTGGTTTTGCTTCTTGAGTTGGACTTTTGATGTTGTGAATGGTTGTTTTGTATGTCTCGGAAACGACCTTGACCAGGGTTGACCCAATCGCAAAAAGTCGGTTTTAATTCCGGTGTCGGTTTTGGCCCAAATTAGTCTTGTTTGGCTCGGAACGGTCCGCTGGGCCTGGATTCGAGGTTGATTTTATGAGATTTGTACTCTGTAAGTGTGTTAGCCAGCGATTAATGGATTTGAGCCCGTATCCGAGCGCATAGAAGCACGTTAGCGTCCGATCATCATCGGGTGTTTTTTGGAAACTGCCATAGACACCTGGCAGTCAAAATGCGGGTGTCTACACTCTTAAGATGGTCCTTCAATTGCTCAAAGGCCTCTTTCTGCTCGTTCTCCCACTTGAACTGTTTGTTCCCTTTCAGTATCTTGAAGAAAGGAGTGGCCTTGTCTGCCGATCGGGCGACGAATCGTGCTAAGGCGGCCATTCGGCCCGTCAGGCGCTGGATGTCTCTAATGGTTTTGGGTTCAGGAAGGTCTAGAACTGCCTGAATTTTTTCAGGGTTGGCGTCTGTCCCCCGAGAACTGACCAAGAACCCCAGGAATTTGCCGGAGCGGACCCCAAATGTACACTTTTTCGGATTAAGTTTCATTTTGTAGGCGCGCAGGGAGCTGAAGGTTTCTTGCACGTCTATCAGGTGTTCTCTGTCTTCCCTGCTTTTCACGATGGCGTCATCAACGTAAGCCTCGATGTTTCTGCCTTTTTGTTTCTCAAACACTTTATCGACCAACCGCTGGTACGTAGCCCCTGCATTTTTGAGCCCGAAGGGCATCATCTTGTACATGTAGGTGCCCGAACTAGTGATGAACGCACACTTCACCCTGTCCGGCTGCCACAAGTATACTTGATGATACCCTGAAAAGTGTGGATATGACATAGGTCCACCCCGACGCGGCCACGCGCGGGTTTGGGTAGGCGAATGAATCTCCATATGAAACGGATCGAATTGAAATTTAGGTCTATGTGGAGTCGCCACCGAATTTTGTGGTTATTCGGAACCATTCGAGCCCACTCTATGTCGTAGTGGTCCGTATACAAAATACGGCCCATTTCTGATGTCAGAGTTTATTGGGCTCGTCCCTTTGCATTTGATACCAATACCGACATTATCGGATATTGTGTATTGAATGACTCTCGTGCGCCAACGGTTTCGGGCATCCGGAAACCGAGGTTCTGAGTAAGGAGTGAGGGTACGTGTTGGGAAGCCCACAAAGGACACCCAACCCCGCCCGCACATTAGCGGCCTCTACTAAGAATTCGAGTGACTTACAATACGCGCGCTAGTTAAACGGGAAAATGATATGCAAAGATTATTTTCCCTAAACATGTGAATGAAATTGAAAAGGGTTTCTAAGTCGATTTAATGCAATTAATTCTACGTCAAAGTGGAATTTTAGCATGTGGGTTCATTTTAGTAAAATAAAATAAACGAACAAGAATTAAATTGACAAAAGAAACAAGCAAACGGTTAGTAACGGTAAATCGATATTAACGGTTTGTGCAAATAATGAATTGAATTGAAGGATGCAAATATGAGGATGCACGGTTTGAAAAGATAGTATACACGTGATTAATTATGCACGTGTTGACCTAAGTCGTAAAATACTATCGAGTTTTGAAAAAAAGGATAATGTACGACTCGTGTTTGAGTCGTTATGAGGTCACTCGATCGAGTAGTCGATTGACTCGATCGAGTAGGTCCTGAGAAGGTGTTTCTGTTTCGTGTTATAGACCATACTCGGCCGTTGGCTTCCGCTGGGGAGATATCGTGGGTTGCACGTCCCTGTTTGAGTCGTACCTGTATAAGTCACATAAAATGCATGCAACACGTAGATAGTAAAGTGACTCGCGCTGGGGAAAATGATTTTTTTGAAATTTTGAAATTTAAAATCTTGAGATTTTTGAATTTTGGAAACTTTGAGATTTTTGACACCTAACAAGGATTAGGAAAGTAATTTGCAGTTTAAATAGATCGAAATTTGACCTTGTCGAAAAGGATCTTTTTTCGAATGGCTTGATTTGCAAATTTCAAAGTGGAATTTGAAGAGAGAGGCCTACCGACAGACTCGACTCTGGACGTGACCGGACGAGTTGACTGACACGACTGGACTCTCGAGGGGTTGGACCGTGACTCAGTAGGGGTGTGGGCCGCCTAACAAGACTCTTAAGTTGCGCTATCCCATAGCCTAGGCGAGTGGCAACACGGTCGCACGTCGAAACGGGATAGATATGCTATGGGGGGGATTGCAGTAGCCTGTAATGAGACTGTTTTAGTCTGGTGCCCCTCTGGATTTCTGATTTTTGGGTACATTTCCAAAGTGGGTATTGCCTCGAGTCCTGACAGATTCTTGTCTTCGACTGAGCCGAGTACTAGGACACACTATAGAAAGGAGGCTAGATTTTGGAAGTATTTGGATTATGTGAGTGGAAGGAGAACTTCTGTCTAATAGAAGCCCCCAGGACGACAAAGCTAGCTACTGAGAACATGACAGTGTCGTGACCGGAGTGATGGCACTTTTTGAATGTGTGTCAATGTGAGTGGTTGCGCCTCTGTTGAAAGGCTGCCTACGTATTCACGTGTGGTGAAATCAAACCATGCCGTAGTTCAGTGGACTGGAAGATGTATTATGGCGCCTAGTTTATTAGGGCTTTGTGTGTAACTAGCCAGAGCGATGGTGAAGGCTAGGTGAATTCCCAATGATGTCTTGATCAAAGGGCTAGAATTGTTAGGATGTTAATCCTGTGACTGTGAGCGTTCTCCGGGGTAGCCCCCAGAGGTGGTGTGAACTATTTGGGCATGTTCTATGCCGACTGCAAGTTGAGTTCCCGTGTTTGGAGCTGGTAACTGGTTTGGATGGGATTTTAACGAGTTTTGTTCTCGGGATTTTTAACGAGTTCTGCTCTCGGGGAATTTTAACGAGTTTTGTTCTCGGGATTTTTAACGAGTTCTGCTCTCGGGAAATTTGATGTTTTTGGAAGTGTGGTGCTAGGAAGTAAATGGCTTTGATGACTCGAAATCTGGAGCTCGGTTCTGTGGAGCTAAGGCTTCGAGGGCTGGTTTGATAATGTGGGATCTGGTTTTGATGACTCGAAATCTGGAGCTCGGTTCTGTGGAGCTAAGGCTTCGAGGGCTGGTTTGATAATGCGGGATCTGGTTTTGATGTCTGGCCCTAATTGTTAGAGGTATCCTATGGAGCTTGAATCCTCAAAATTCCGGGCTGTCTCTGGCCTGGGTCTCGGGAAGGTCTTGAGGGTTGTAATGTGGGAAGGCTGAGTGTGGTGTTAGCTGACCAGCTTGATTGTTACTCTCCTATTGGATGGCATGGATAATTTTGAATTTGACCGTACCGCGGTCAAAGGATTTTCACTTGAGTTGACCGTTGACCACGGTCATGGGTATTTGATTTTTTGATTGACCTCTTAGCCGCGGTCATGGGTTTTGATAGTTTTGACCGTACCCTGGTCATGGGGCTTTCCCTTGAATTGACCGTTGACCACGGTCATGGGTATTCTGAATTTTTTTGATGATGACCTGCTTTTTTTTTTTTGGCCTTTTGCTTTTTTTCCTCATGGACTTTCGATTTTTTTTTTGTGTCCAGTTTTATTTTTTTTTGATGGTCTTCTTTTTGTTTTGGCCCTTTCTTTTTTTTGATGGCCTTCTTTTGTTTTTTTTTTACTTTTGATTTTTTTTGCCCAGTGTTTTTTTTTTGCCGGTCAGACTAACACCTAAGGTAGGGATTGGTCAGTCTTATTGGAGGGGTATTTTATGGTGGGAAATGGGCTTGCCTCTCGTCTTGAACCCAAACTAGGAGATTACCTAGATTTGTCATAGGATTCGGTACCGCTCCTGCTACGGGTAGTTATGTGGTTTTTCTATACCAGACACGGAATAGGTAAAAAAGAAAACACGGGCTCGGTTTCCTGCAGTCATTATAGATGTGCCCATAATAGTCACGTGCGTGTGCTCACAGTGTATGATGGTGTTCATCATGTTCTCGGATACACATAAGGAAAATATATATGAGAAAGAATATTGAAAGCTGATTTTATTGAATTTTGAAAAAGAGGACAGAATACAACTGAATCTGACTCTGACTCTGATTTTGACTTTGACTTCGACTTTGAAGGGAATAGTACATCCTAGACTCGGACTCAGACTCGGACTCAAATCGGATCCGGACTCTCGGATAATGTTGTCATTAGTCGTCGGCTTCTAAGGACTCGAGTTGATGTCCAGTATAGCCTTTAGTATCAACTTCACCCAGATCTTCATTATGTCGAAGATCGTCTTCAATCCTAATGCCCATTTCGGTAAGTACGGCAAAGTTTGAAATGCCGGCATACCTAAGATGGACGCGGTAAGAAGGCAGGAGGTTGTTGACGAAGGCCTCCACTAGCGTCTTCTTGTTGGGCTTGTTTACCAACTTTACACTCTCGGCCCTCCATCTTTGGAGATATTTAGTGAACCCTTCTTTGGGCTCTTGGGCCATGACTTCCAGAGTACGCATTGTAGTCTGGATCTCGATATTATCGGCGTAGTTCCGAGCGAACTCTGTTGCCACATCATCCCAAGTCGGGTATTTCTTGGAATCGAGCCTGTAGTACCAGGCTTTGGGGTGCTTCTGGAGGGAGGAAGGGAATAAGTGCTTAAACATGGTGGACTTTACCCCTTTGACTGCCACGAAGTCTTTGAAGGCCCGGATATGATGGACCGGGTCTTCGGTACCCTCAAACATAGGAATTCCCGTCAAGTTGAGGTTGGCCGGTAGCTCGTTACTCAAAGGTGAATAAATGCGAGCATTTTCGGAGTGGATTGAGTTGCTTGTTGATAAGTGAACTTGCTCCTCGAGCCTGCGAACAACACTGACCAATTCGGCTATGGGCCCAGTGGACTCAGCTCCTTCAACTGGGACCGTCTTCTCTACAGTGCTCAGGCGAGTGTCCAAAGTTGCTTGGTTAGCAAGGATGGAGGTCAGTTGAGTCTCGATTTTGGTTAGGGCATCTTTCAATTCTTCCATCTTGCGTTGATGTCGGGTTGCGGGTGGACTGTCTGTAAGAGCACCACGTAATCAGAGAGGTTGCTTCGGAACTCAAACTCACCAAGGCATAGGAAATAGCGTAAGAGGAGGGACGACCCCAGTTTGACTCGGGTTAGACTCCCCTAAGACAAATGTGTAGGGTACGATTCTCGGAGTGACTGTGATTAGTCATTCCGTCGGAGAATAGTCCCCAAGTGAGGCTAGGGACTCAGATGGTGTGGCATCTGAGTGACTCGAAAGTGGGTTATGTGAGACACGTGTAAGACATGACCCTTAGAGCAACCGTGATTGATCGCCCTGCTAAGGGGTAATCCCCAAGTGGGATTGAAGATTTTGTTAAGACTCGAGTGTGGGACGAGTAACCCTTAGACGTAAGGACCGTGAACCTTTTGTTATAGGGCTATGCCTTGTAAAAGGTTGACTCAGAAAAGACACCTAGACGGGTGACTTGCGAAAGGTGGGCCTTCCTTAGGATTCGGCAAGTGGGCCTAGTCCTGTTCGAAGGAAGGTTCACGTGGGACATCCCCAGACATTTTGACTCGATTGTGTTGACGGGCCCTCCTTCGTAAGAGTATGTCCTACGTAGGTGGGCCTTGCCTTAGTCTAATAAGGCGGACTGGGATAGGGAAGAAACTCGTGATGTAAGATCGACGGAGTTTCGACGCTAAAGACCTTGACAACTTAAGACTCAACCCGACACTGCTAAATACGGGAAGTTCTAGAAGAGGGAAGGTTTTGAAAATTGATGATTTTTGAAAAAGGACCGAGTGGACTCGGTGAATGGCCCAAGTTTCCGAAAAAGAGGACGAAAAGTCATTGGGTCATGAGTTTTGAAAGTTCGAGTTTTGATTTGGGCAGCATACCGGCTAGAAAATAGGCTACTTTGAGTAAAATCATAAGTCCTAAATTCGGTATGTGTCCCGGGTTTTGAAAATTGAATATCTTGAAAAGGAGGATGTAATTTTTGAAAAGTTGATATTTTTGAAAACGACTCGGAAACCAAGTAGCACGTAGTCACACAAGCATTATAACGACGTCATGTATGCTCTACACTAAGTCTCGGTCGGTCTGCAAGGGTCTATACCAGTGTACATAGTCTAGACGTTGATCGGGACGGACTCTCTAAGTCGAGTTGAGCTTAGAACATGCCGCGAAACCCACTCGAATCGACTATGGACACCTTTTGACATATCCATGTTGGAGTACATCAATGGTATAGTGGGACGTCGGTCACCAGTACCGGCCCGGGAAAACATGGGTTATGCATGAACCGTAAAACTAACACGTGCATTGTATTTGTCAAACGATTTCTATTCGAGTCTCACCCTGAGGATGCCGATGGTAAGTCACACATCAGTTAATCCCCAGCGGAGTCGCCAAATTGTGGACATGACATAGGTCCACCCCGACGCGGCCACGCGCGGGTTTGGGTAGGCGAATGAATCTCCATATGAAACGGATCGAATTGAAATTTAGGTCTATGTGGAGTCGCCACCGAATTTTGTGGTTATTCGGAACCATTCGAGCCCACTCTATGTCGTAGTGGTCCGTATACAAAATACGGCCCATTTCCGATGTCAGAGTTTATTGGGCTCGTCCCTTTGCATTTGATACCAATACCGACATTATCGGATATTGTGTATTGAATGACTCTCGTGCGCCAACGGTTTCGGGCATCCGGAAACCGAGGTTCTGAGTAAGGGGTGAGGGTACGTGTTGGGAAGCCCACAAAGGACACTCAACCCCGCCCGCACATTAGCGGCCTCTACTAAGAATTCGAGTGACTTACAATACGCGCGCTAGTTAAACGGGAAAATGATATGCAAAGATTATTTTCCCTAAACATGTGAATGGAATTGAAAAGGGTTTCTAAGTCGATTTAATGCAATTAATTCTACGTCAAAGTGGAATTTTAGCATGTGGGTTCATTTTAGTAAAATAAAATAAACGACAAAAATCGACAAAAGAAACAATCAAACCGTTAGTAACGATGTAACGAGTAATAAATTGAATAAAGATATAGATGTGATGAATGCATGATTTTGGAAAGAATAGTAGGTCACGTGATGGATTAACACGTGTTGACCGAGGTCAAGGAAAAATATATCGAGATCTAAAAAAAATGTTTTGTCTAAAAAAATGATGTTCGAAGAATAATAATAAAAAAAGAGCGAAATTGTTTTCTTCGGAAAATTGATGATTTTATTAAATCGCGTACAAATATTGCGTAATTTGCACTCGACTTAATATTTTCGATATTCGTTGTATTCAATATTCGACTATGAAATCGATATTAAATACTTGGAATAATTTATACTCGATTTTGATTTTGATGCTCGTTATATCCCATATCCGATTATGGAATCGATATGGAATACTAGAGTGAAAAAATAAAGAAAATAATGTAAGTCGTTTTAAATTAACTAGCACGATATAAATTTTCTCCGCGTTTATTAATGTCGTAATTAATCCAATTGAATTAGAGGACATCTATATTAGCATCAACGAAAATCGTGTTAATTAATTTATTTGACTAAATCATTAGATTCGACATCCAATTATGGAATTGGTATCGAATCTAATAGATCGATACTTTAATTAAAAAAAAACTCGACTTGATTCCCTCCGCATCCCGACATCATAATTAATTCTTGCGAATTGTTTGATGTCGGATCCGCATCAACGGGTTTCGACCCTTATTAAATATAATGCTTGTTTTTGAAAAATAATGTAAATATACGACTAATGATAATGATGCAAATGAAATAAAAAAAATATTGTTTAAGTTAACTTATCTCAATAATCAAATAATCGGGGTATTGGAACAAGCGACCGTCAACGCTGTGTGCAGTACACTTGTATATTCGTGTTTCCTTATTCCGATACCCCTCTTATTCGACACAAATCGATAAGTATTTTAATGTTTTGTATTAGTATTATCGATATTATGATGCAATAAAGGAAAAAAAAAAATAAAAAAAGTAAGAAAAAGCGAAGAAGATGACGAGAGGAGGAGAAGAAGGAGAGAACGGGGTTTTGACACCCTCAACCTACATGTTCTTGTCTCGGATCGAACTCGTAACCGTGGCTTTAACACAAGAGTCTTCGAGGTTTTATGGAGGTTAAGTTGTGGTGGCTCGGGATTGATTCCTAAAACTAGGTTTAGGGTTTTTTTGCTAGTGTAGAATTGCTAGGGTTTGATTAGGATTTGTAATAGATGTTGTATGTGTGTGTAGGGTTGCTCTAGGGTTTTTTTTCAATGTGTGAAAGTGTGTTGCATGGGGGTGTTTATATAGGCATGGTCATGCACTTTGGTGTCTAGGGTTTTGCCTTGACGGACTTGACCTGATGGCCCGTTTGAAGATGGACTGTTGGTTTTGCTTCTTGAGTTGGACTTTTGATGTTGTGAATGGTTGTTTTGTATGTCTCGGAAACGACCTTGACCAGGGTTGACCCAATCGCAAAAAGTCGGTTTTAATTCCGGTGTCGGTTTTGGCCCAAATTAGTCTTGTTTGGCTCGGAACGGTCCGCTGGGCCTGGATTCGAGGTTGATTTTATGAGATTTGTACTCTGTAAGTGTGTTAGCCAGCGATTAATGGATTTGAGCCCGTATCCGAGCGCATAGAAGCACGTTAGCGTCCGATCATCATCGGGTGTTTTTTGGAAACTGCCATAGACACCTGGCAGTCAAAATGCGGGTGTCTACACTCTTAAGATGGTCCTTCAATTGCTCAAAGGCCTCTTTCTGCTCGTTCTCCCACTTGAACTGTTTGTTCCCTTTCAGTATCTTGAAGAAAGGAGTGGCCTTGTCTGCCGATCGGGCGACGAATCGTGCTAAGGCGGCCATTCGGCCCGTCAGGCGCTGGATGTTTCTAATGGTTTTGGGTTCAGGAAGGTCTAGAACTGCCTGAATTTTTTCAGGGTTGGCGTCTGTCCCCCGAGAACTGACCAAGAACCCCAGGAATTTGCCGGAGCGGACCCCAAATGTACACTTTTTCGGATTAAGTTTCATTTTGTAGGCGCGCAGGGAGCTGAAGGTTTCTTGCAAGTCTATCAGGTGTTCTCTGTCTTCCCTGCTTTTCACGATGGCGTCATCAACGTAAGCCTCGATGTTTCTGCCTTTTTGTTTCTCAAACACTTTATCGACCAACCGCTGGTACGTAGCCCCTGCATTTTTGAGCCCGAAGGGCATCATCTTGTACATGTAGGTGCCCGAACTAGTGATGAACGCACACTTCACCCTGTCCGGCTGCCATAAGTATACTTGATGATACCCTGAAAAGTGTGGACATGACATAGGTCCACCCCGACGCGGCCACGCGCGGGTTTGGGTAGGCGAATGAATCTCCATATGAAACGGATCGAATTGAAATTTAGGTCTATGTGGAGTCGCCACCGAATTTTGTGGTTATTCGGAACCATTCGAGCCCACTCTATGTCGTAGTGGTCCGTATACAAAATACGGCCCATTTCCGATGTCAGAGTTTATTGGGCTCGTCCCTTTGCATTTGATACCAATACCGACATTATCGGATATTGTGTATTGAATGACTCTCGTGCGCCAACGGTTTCGGGCATCCGGAAACCGAGGTTCTGAGTAAGGGGTGAGGGTACGTGTTGGGAAGCCCACAAAGGACACCCAACCCCGCCCGCACATTAGCGGCCTCTACTAAGAATTCGAGTGACTTACAATACGCGCGCTAGTTAAACGGGAAAATGATATGCAAAGATTATTTTCCCTAAACATGTGAATGAAATTGAAAAGGGTTTCTAAGTCGATTTAATGCAATTAATTCTACGTCAAAGTGGAATTTTAGCATGTGGGTTCATTTTAGTAAAATAAAATAAACGAACAAGAATTAAATTGACAAAAGAAACAAGCAAACGGTTAGTAACGGTAAATCGATATTAACGGTTTGTGCAAATAATGAATTGAATTGAAGGATGCAAATATGAGGATGCACGGTTTGAAAAGATAGTATACACGTGATTAATTATGCACGTGTTGACCTAAGTCGTAAAATACTATCGAGTTTTGAAAAAAAGGATAATGTACGACTCGTGTTTGAGTCGTTATGAGGTCACTCGATCGAGTAGTCGATTGACTCGATCGAGTAGGTCCTGAGAAGGTGTTTCTGTTTCGTGTTATAGACCATACTCGGCCGAGTTATTGACCAACTCGGTCGAGTACACGGCCACTCGACCGAGTCACTGTGAGACTCGACCGAGTGGGTGTCGTGACAGACTTTCTGGTTCGATTTTGGGGTGCCACTCGACCGAGTGGGTTAGGCACTCGGTCGAGTGCCCCCTGTACGAATGGTAATTCGTTTGTAATTTTGATGTTGATTTTGAAATTGCTTTTGATTTTTGGGAGTTTGACGATTTTACCGAATCGGACGTAAATATTGCACAATTTACGCTCAACGTGGTTTTTTATGTAAATCGCAAATTTTGTTGAACCGAGTATAAATATTGTTGAATTTATACTCGACTCTAACTTTGAATACTCGTTATATTCCACACTCGATTATTTGAATCGACATGGAATATTTGAGTGAAATAAAAAAGTTAAATGAATTGATTTTAGTCGTTTTGAATTAATTATTGCGATATGAACAAATCACATTAATTAATTCATATGACTTGATTACTAGATTCGATATCCAATTATGGGATTAGTATCGAATCTGAAATCGACGCTTTATTTGAATAAATAAATAAAAAAGAACTTGATTCCCTCGACTTCTCCGACATCGGAATAAATCCCTAGGGATTGTGATGTCGGATCCGTGTCAACGGGTTTCGACCCTTATTGAAATACGATGTTGGTTTTTGAAAATCGATGCGAAACGCGAATAACAATGATGATACAAACGATATGAGAATTATTGTTGAAGTTGACCTATCTCAATAATCGAGTAATCGGGATATCGGAACAAGCGACCGTCAACTCGTGTGCAGTACACTTGTATATTCGGATTTCCTTATTCCAATATCACTCATACTCGACACAAATTGATAGGCATTTTGGTGCTTTGATACTAGTTATTATTGATATTAACGATGCGATCAAAATAAATGAAAAAGAAAACGCGACCCGTAAAAAAAAATACGACGCGAGAAGGAGGAAGAAAGGAGAAGAAGCGAGGTTTTGACACCCTCAACCTACATGTTCTTGTCTCGGTGCGGACTCGTAACCGTGGCTATAACACAAGAGTCTTCGAGGTTTATGGAGGTCGAGTTATGGTGGCTCGGGTTGTTGATTCCTAAACTAGGTTTAGGGTTTTTTGCTAATGAATCGCTTAGGATTTGCTTAAGGTTTGTAGAGGACGTAGTATGTGTGTATGAGGTTGCTCTAGGGTTTTTGAAAGTTGTGTCAAAAGGTGTTGAAGAGGGGTGCATGAGGGTTGCTTATATAGGAAAAGCTAGGGCTCCGGTTTAGGGTTACTCGACCGAGTAGGCAGCTGACTCGGTCGAGTGGGCTTGTGCGTCAGCCGTCGGGCCTAAATAAGGGCCCACTCGATCGAGTGGGTGAGGCACTCGATCGAGTGGCCCAACTGGGTCGCGCGGGTCACTTGCTTTGGACCGTGACCATGGGTATTTGATGAGTTTGAATTTGAATTGGGCTTTTGATGTTTGAGGGGTTGTTTTGTGTGTCTCGGAAACGACTTTGACCAGGATTGACCCAATCGTGAAAAGTCGGTTTTAATTCCGGTGTCGGTTTCGGCCCAAATTAGCCTTATTTGATTGGAAACGGCCCGCTGGGCCTGGATTTGAGGTTGATCTTGTGATATTTGTACTCCGTAAGTGTGTTAGCCAACGATTAATGGATTTGAGCCCGTATCCGAGCGCATAGAAGCACGTTAGCGTCCGATCATCATCGGGTGTTTTTTGGAAACTGCCATAGACACCTGGCAGTCAAAATGCGGGTGTCTACAGAGCCCCCACTCTGACTGAGGCTTGGACAAGGCGAAAGTCAGAGTAGCCACCAGGCCAATCGAGGATTGAAACCTGGCGGACTTCCGGTCGGGTCGTTTATAGTCCATTAGACTTGCGTAAAGGGCTCGCCAGCCACAAGACAGAAATCATACCTGTGCTTGATGACAGTACCTCCGTGGGGAATTTGGACTTGTCGCGTAAGTCCTGGGTGCGCCTGTGTGTAGGCCCATCCCGTTAGATACCACCGTTGGCTTCCGCTGGGGAATTATAGTGGGTTGCACATCCCTGTTTGAGTCGTACCTGTATAAGTCACATAAGATGCATGCAACACGTAGGTAGCAAAATGACTCGCGCTGGGGGAAAATGATTTTTTGAAAACTTGAATTTTGAAATCTTGAAAATTTGAGATTTTTTGAATTTTGGAAACTTTGAGATTTTTTACTCCTAACAAAGATTAGGAAAGTAATTTGCAGTTTAAATAGACCGAAATTTGACCTTGTCGAAAAGGATCTTTTTTTCGAATGGCTAGATTTGCAAATTTCAAAGTGGAATTTGAAGAGAGAGGCCTACCGACAGACTCGACTCTGGACGTGACCGGACGAGTTGACTGACACGACTGGACTCTCGAGGGGTTGGACCGTGACTCAGTAGGGGTGTGGGCCGCCTAACAAGACTCTTAAGTTGCGCTATCCCATAGCCTAGGCGAGTGGCAACACGGTCGCACGTCGAAACGGGATAGATATGCTATGGGGGGAATTGCAGTAGCCTGTAATGAGACTGTTTTAGTCTGGTGCCCTTCTGGATCTCTGATTTTAGGGTACAGTCCAAAATGGGTATAACTTCGAGTCCTGACAGATTCTTGTCTTCGACGAAGCCGAGTACTAGGACACACTATAGAAAGGAGGCTAGTTTTTGAAAGTATTTTGGATTTTGTGAGTGGAAGGAGAACTTCTGCCTAGGAGAAGCCCCCAGGATGACAAAGCTAGCTCTTGAGAACATGACGGTGTCGTGACCGGAATGATAGTGCCTTTTTAATGTGTGTCAATGTGGGTGGTTGTGCCTCTGTTGAAAGGCTGCCTACGTATTCACGTGTGGTGAAATCAAACCATGCCGTAGTTCAGTGGACTGGAAGATGTATTATGGCGCCTAGTTTATTAGAGCTTTGTGTGTAACTAGCCAGAGCGATGGTGAAGGCTAGGTGCATTCCCAATGATGTCTTGATCAAAGGGCTAGAATTGTTAGGATGTTAATCCTGTGACTGTGAGCGTTCTCCGGGGTAGCCCCCAGAGGTGGTGTGAACTATTTGGGCATGTTCTATGCCGACTGCAAGTTGAGTTCCCGTGTTTGGGGTTGGTAACTGGTTTGGATGGGATTTTAACGAGTTTTGTTCTCGGGATTTTTAACGAGTTCTGCTCTCGGGGAATTTTAACGAGTTTTGTTCTCGGGATTTTTGATGTTTTTGGAAATGTGGTGCTAGGAAGTAAATGGCTTTGATGACTCGAAATCTGGAGCTCGGTTCTGTGGAGCTAAGGCTTCGAGGGCTGGTTTGATAATGTGGGATCTGGTTTCCATGTCTGGCCCTAATTGTTAGGGGTATCCTATGGAGCTTGAATCCTCAAAATTCCGGGCTGTCTCTGGCCTGGGTCTCGGGAAGGTCTTGAGGGTTGTAATGTGGGAAGGCTGAGTGTGGTGTTAGCTGACCAGCTTGATTGTTACTCTCCTATTGGATGGCATGGATAATTTTGAATTTGACCATACCGCGGTCAAAGGATTTTCACTTGAGTTGACTGTTGACCACGGTCATGGGTATTTGATTTTTTGATTGACCTCTTAGCCGCGGTCATGGGTTTTGATAGTTTTGACCGTACCCTGGTCGTGGGGCTTTCCCTTGAATTGACCGTTGACCACGGTCATGGGTATTCTGAATTTTTTTTGATGATGACCTGCTTTTTTTTTGGCCTTTTGTTTTTTTTCCTCATGGACTTTCGAATTTTTTTTTTGTGTCCAGTTTTCTTTTTTTTTTGATGGTCTTCTTTTTGTTTTGGCCCTTTCTTTTTTTTTTGATTGCCTTCTTTTGTTTTTTTTTTTTTACTTTTGATTTTTTTTTTGCCCAGTGTTTTTTTTTTGCCGGTCAGACTAACACCTAAGGTAGGGATTGGTCAGTCTTATCGGATGGGTGTTTTATTGTGGGAAATGGGCTTGCCTCCCGTCTTGAACCCAAACTAGGAGATTACCTAGATTTGTCATAGGATGTGGTACCGCTCCTGCTACGGGTAATTATGTGGTTTTTCTATACCAGACACGGAATAGGTAAAAAAGAAAACACGGGCTCGGTTTCCTGCAGTCATTATAGATGTGCCCATAATAGTCACGTGCGTGTGCTCACAGTGTATGATGGTGTTCATCATGTTCTCGGAGACACATAAGGAAAGTGTATATGAGAAATAGAATATTGAAAGCTGATTTTATTGGATTTTGAAAAGGAGGACAAAATACAATTGATTCTGACTTTGACTTTGACTTTGACTTCGACTTCGACTTTGAAGGGAATAGTACATCCTAGACTCGGACTCAAATCGGATCCGGACTCTCGGATAATGTTGTCATTAGTCGTCGGCTTCTAAGGACTCGAGTTGATGTCCAGTATAGCCTTTAGTATCAACTTCACCCAGATCTTCATTATGTCGAAGATCGTCTTCAATCCTAATGCCCATTTTGGTAAGTACGGCAAAGTTTGAAATGCCGGCATACCTAAGATGGACGCGGTAAGAAGGTAGGAGGTTGTTGATGAAGGCCTCCACTAGTGTCTTCTCGTTGGGCCTTTTTACCAACTTTACACTCTCGGTCCTCCATCTTTGAAGATATTTAGTGAACCCTTCTTTGGGCTCTTGGGCCATGACTTCCAGAGTACGCATTGTAGTCTGGATCTCGATATTATCGGCGTAGTTCCGAGCGAACTCTGTTGCCACATCATCCCAAGTCGGGTATTTCTTGGAATCGAGCCTGTAGTACCAGGCTTTGGGGTGCTTCTGGAGGGAGGAAGGGAACAAGTGCTTAAACATGGTGGACTTTACCCCTTTGACTGCCATGAAGTCTTTGAAGGCCCGGATATGATGGACCGGGTCTTCGGTACCCTCAAACATAGGAATTCCCGTCAAGTTGAGGTTGGCCGGTAGCTCGTTACTCAAAGGTGAATAAATGCGAGCATTTTCGGAGTGGATCGAGTTGCTTGTTGATAAGTGCACTTGCTCCTCGAGCCTGCGAACAACACTGACCAATTCGGCTATGGGCCCAGTGGAATCAGCTCCTTCAACTGGGACCGTCTTCTCTACAGTGCTTAGGCGGGTGTCCAAGGTTGCTTGGTTAGCGAGGATGGAGGTCAGTTGAGTCTCGATCTTGGTTAGGGCATTTTTCAAATCTTCCATCTTGCGTTGATGTCGGGTTGTGGCTGGCCTGTCTGTAAGAACACCGCGTAATCAGGAACTAGCCCAGAAAACCCAGAATAGAAAGTACATCCCAAACGAGACTAAAAGGGAAATGACTCGAAGAAGACACTTAGACGGGTGACTTGTGAAGTGTGGGCCTTCCTTAGGATTCGGCAAGTGGGCCTAGTCCTGTTCGAAGGAAGGTTCACGCGAGACATCCCCAGACTTTTGACTCGATCGTGTTGACGGGCCCTCCTTCGTAAGAGTATGTCCTACTTAGGTGGGTCTTGCCTTAGTCTACTAAGGCGGACTGGGATAGGGAAGAAACTCGTGATGTAAGATCGACAGAGTTTCGACGCTAAAGACCTTGACAACTTAAGACTCGACCCGACACTGCTAAATACGGGAAGTTCTAGAAGTGGAAGGTTTTGAAAATTGATGATTTTTGAAAAAGGACCGAGTGGACTCGGTGAATGGCCCAAATTTCCGAAAAAAAAGAGGACGAGAAAGTCATTGGGCCATGAGTTTTGAAAGTTTGAGTTTTGATTTGGGCAGCATACCGGCTAGAAAATAGGCTATTTTGAGTAAAATCATAAGTCCTAAATTCGGTATGTCCCGGGTTTTGAAATTGAATAGTTCGAAAAGGATGCAATTTTGAAAAGTTGACGGTTTTTGAAAACGACTCGGAAACCAAGTAGCACGTAGTCACACAAGCATTATAACGACGTCATGTATGCTCTACACTAAGTCTCGGTCGGTCTGAGAGGGTCTATACCAGTGTACATAGTCTAGACGTTGATCGGGACGGACTCTCTAAGTCGAATTGAGCTTAGAACATGCCGCGAAACCCACTCGAATCGACTATGGACACCTTTTGACATATCCATGTTGGAGTACATCAATGGTATAGTGGGACGTCGGTCACCAGTACCGGCCCGGGAAAATATGGGTTATGCATGAACCGTAAAACTAACACGCGCATTGTATTTGTCAAACGATTTCTATTCGAGTCTCACCCTGAGGATGCCGATGGTAAGTCACGCATCAGTTGATCCCCAGCGGAGTCGCCAAATTGTGGACATGACATAGGTCCACCCCGACGCGGCCACGCGCGGGTTTGGGTAGGCGAATGAATCTCCATATGAAACGGATCGAATTGAAATTTAGGTCTATGTGGAGTCGCCACCGAATTTTGTGGTTATTCGGAACCATTCGAGCCCACTCTATGTCGTAGTGGTCCGTATACAAAATACGGCCCATTTCCGATGTCAGAGTTTATTGGGCTCGTCCCTTTGCATTTGATACCAATACCGACATTATCGGATATTGTGTATTGAATGACTCTCGTGCGCCAACGGTTTCGGGCATCCGGAAACCGAGGTTCTGAGTAAGGGGTGAGGGTACGTGTTGGGAAGCCCACAAAGGACACCCAACCCCGCCCGCACATTAGCGGCCTCTACTAAGAATTCGAGTGACTTACAATACGCGCGCTAGTTAAACGGGAAAATGATATGCAAAGATTATTTTCCCTAAACATGTGAATGAAATTGAAAAGGGTTTCTAAGTCGATTTAATGCAATTAATTCTACGTCAAAGTGGAATTTTAGCATGTGGGTTCATTTTAGTAAAATAAAATAAACGAACAAGAATTAAATTGACAAAAGAAACAAGCAAACGGTTAGTAACGGTAAATCGATATTAACGGTTTGTGCAAATAATGAATTGAATTGAAGGATGCAAATATGAGGATGCACGGTTTGAAAAGATAGTATACACGTGATTAATTATGCACGTGTTGACCTAAGTCGTAAAATACTATCGAGTTTTGAAAAAAAGGATAATGTACGACTCGTGTTTGAGTCGTTATGAGGTCACTCGATCGAGTAGTCGATTGACTCGATCGAGTAGGTCCTGAGAAGGTGTTTCTGTTTCGTGTTATAGACCATACTCGGCCGAGTTATTGACCAACTCGGTCGAGTACACGGCCACTCGACCGAGTCACTGTGAGACTCGACCGAGTGGGTGTCGTGACAGACTTTCTGGTTCGATTTTGGGGTGCCACTCGACCGAGTGGGTTAGGCACTCGGTCGAGTGCCCCCTGTACGAATGGTAATTCGTTTGTAATTTTGATGTTGATTTTGAAATTGCTTTTGATTTTTGGGAGTTTGACGATTTTACCGAATCGGACGTAAATATTGCACAATTTACGCTCAACGTGGTTTTTTATGTAAATCGCAAATTTTGTTGAACCGAGTATAAATATTGTTGAATTTATACTCGACTCTAACTTTGAATACTCGTTATATTCCACACTCGATTATTTGAATCGACATGGAATATTTGAGTGAAATAAAAAAGTTAAATGAATTGATTTTAGTCGTTTTGAATTAATTATTGCGATATGAACAAATCACATTAATTAATTCATATGACTTGATTACTAGATTCGATATCCAATTATGGGATTAGTATCGAATCTGAAATCGACGCTTTATTTGAATAAATAAATAAAAAAGAACTTGATTCCCTCGATTTCTCCGACATCGGAATAAATCCCTAGGGATTGTGATGTCGGATCCGTGTCAACGGGTTTCGACCCTTATTGAAATACGATGTTGGTTTTTGAAAATCGATGCGAAACGCGAATAACAATGATGATACAAACGATATGAGAATTATTGTTGAAGTTGACCTATCTCAATAATCGAGTAATCGGGATATCGGAACAAGCGACTGTCAACTCGTGTGCAGTACACTTGTATATTCGGATTTCCTTATTCCAATATCACTCATACTCGACACAAATTGATAGGCATTTTGGTGCTTTGATACTAGTTATTATTGATATTAACGATGCGATCAAAATAAATGAAAAAGAAAACGCGACCCGTAAAAAAAATACGACGCGAGAAGGAGGAAGAAAGGAGAAGAAGCGAGGTTTTGACACCCTCAACCTACATGTTCTTGTCTCGGTGCGGACTCGTAACCGTGGCTATAACACAAGAGTCTTCGAGGTTTATGGAGGTCGAGTTATGGTGGCTCGGGTTGTTGATTCCTAAACTAGGTTTAGGGTTTTTTGCTAATGAATCGCTTAGGATTTGCTTAAGGTTTGTAGAGGACGTAGTATGTGTGTATGAGGTTGCTCTAGGGTTTTTGAAAGTTGTGTCAAAAGGTGTTGAAGAGGGGTGCATGAGGGTTGCTTATATAGGAAAAGCTAGGGCTCCGGTTTAGGGTTACTCGACCGAGTAGGCAGCTGACTCGGTCGAGTGGGCTTGTGCGTCAGCCGTCGGGCCTAAATAAGGGCCCACTCGATCGAGTGGGTGAGGCACTCGATCGAGTGGCCCAGCTGGGTCGCGCGGGTCACTTGCTTTGGACCGTGACCATGGGTATTTGATGAGTTTGAATTTGAATTGGGCTTTTGATGTTTGAGGGGTTGTTTTGTGTGTCTCGGAAACGACTTTGACCAGGATTGACCCAATCGTGAAAAGTCGGTTTTAATTCCGGTGTCGGTTTCGGCCCAAATTAGCCTTATTTGATTGGAAACGGCCCGCTGGGCCTGGATTTGAGGTTGATTTTGTGATATTTGTACTCCGTAAGTGTGTTAGCCAACGATTAATGGATTTGAGCCCGTATCCGAGCGCATAGAAGCACGTTAGCGTCCGATCATCATCGGGTGTTTTTTGGAAACTGCCATAGACACCTGGCAGTCAAAATGCGGGTGTCTACAAAAAGGCGTCTAGGAAGCTCAGCATGGTATAGCCACTGGTGGCGGCCACTAGCTGATCGATTCGGGGGAGCGGATAGCAGTCCTTCGGACAGGCCTTGTTCAGGTTTGTAAAGTCAACGCACATTCTCCATGCGCCTGACGATTTCTTGACCATGACAACATTTGCCAGCCATTCTGGGTAGTCGCAGACTTCAATAAAGTCTGCTTTCAAGAGTTTGTCGATTTCTTCCTTGATTGCTGCGTCTTTTTCCGCAGACATATTTCGTTTCTTCTGTTTTACAGGGCGAGCATCCATGCTTACATTCAACTTGTGAACGATGCATGATGGATCAACGTCGGGCATCTCGTCTGCAGAATAGGCAAATACGTCTTTGTTCTCCTTCAGTAGTTTGACCAGTTCGGCCTGGTAGGATTCCTCTAGGCCTGCTCCTACCAGGACCTGTCTTCCTGGCTCCAAGTCCACCAGCATACTTTCGCCCCCTGGTTCCAGGCGGTCGGGCGCCGGGTGCTCGACTGGGACTTTGCCTTCTCTGCAGGGGGAACTGTCAGCTTTTCTTTTTCCTTTTCTGTCTCTCTCGTGCTCTTGCAAGGCCACGGAGTAGCATTGTCTGGCTGACTCCTGGTCCCCACGTACCTTTCCTTCCAGCCCGAAGTCAGTGACATACGCGATGGTGAGAGCCCTGATGGAGATGGCCGCCTCGATTTCGTCCAGAGTGGCCCTGCCAATCAGGGCGTTGTAGGCAGATCTCGCGTCCACAACAACAAAGGTTGCCCTGACATTCCTGGCTGTAGAGCCTTCCCCGAAGGTTACAGGCAAGTCGATGGCTCCCATGGGCAGCACGCCTGCCCCACTGAACCCATACAGCGATCCGGGAGCAGGTCGCAGGTGCCTTTGTTCCAGGCCCATTTTTTCGAAGGCGTCCTTGTACAATAGATTTGTGTACGCGCCTGTGTCCACCATACACCTTCGCACAATATGGTTGCTGATCTCTAGGGACAGCACCAAAGGATCACTGTGCAGATATACCACGCGTCCTGCATCATCAGGGGTGATGCTTAATGTCACTCCCCTTGGACTCCCTGCTTTCTCAGCATAGCAGATCTGGTTCCTTAGCTCGCGCATTTGTCTTTTTTGGCCTCTTCGGCTGAGCTGGCCTTCGGTGCCCCCCTGAAATTACATGGATCACCATGCGGTTTTGCACTGACCCTTCGGGTTTTTCAGACACTTCCTTCTGAGACTTATTCTTAGCTGCGTAGTTGGCCAACCATCCGTTCCTGATTAATTTCTCAATTTCGTCCTTCAGGTGACGGCATTCTTCGGTGGTATGGCCTATACAGTCGTGGAAAGTGCAGAATTTCTTGGGGTCTCCTTTTGGGCTGCGAGGTTTGTTCGGGCGGTTCCATTTAGCAGTTTCTTTTTCCAGTTCGAAGATTTCCGCCCTGGATTTGTTCAGAGCAGTGTAACTGTCGAATCTGGGTTGGTAGACTGGGCGCTCCTTCTTGGGAGTGTCTCCCTCTTCCCTTTGCTTGCCTGGCTCACTTCTGCCCCTTCCACCCTGCGGTCCCCCTTGAGGCTTTGTTTGGCCTGCAGGGGTGTCCGTCAGGCCGTGGAACTCCTCCTGCAGAATGAATCTTTCAGCAATCTTTCTGGCCATGGCCAAGGTTTCTGGCTGGGCCCTGATCATCTGGTTTTTCATTTCCCCTGGAAGTAGGGAGATTGTCAGGGCGTAGGCGGCAGTGGAATCATCGATCTCCCTAACCTGCTGGTAGGATAGATCAAACCTTCTCATGTATTCTCTCACACTCTCACCCTTTTTCTGTTTTAGGGTCATGAGATCGAAACGGGTAAGGCGTCTTCTCTTATTTCCGGCATACTGTTCGAGGAAAATTTCGGCCAACTCTATGAAGAACCTGACTGACCCCTGGCGGAGGTCTCTGAACCACCCCTGCGCGAGCCCCACCAGGGTGGTAGGGAAAACTTTGCACCAGATGACATCATCTACGTCATACATGCCCATGTGGCTCTCAAAGGACGCCAGGTGGTCTTCAGGGTCTGTCGTCCCGTCAAATTTGATGGTGGGCATTTTGATTTTTGGAATGGGGTACTCTTGTACTTCAGGGTGCAACGGGGTTTTCGTGGGCCTGCCTACCAGTCGTGACCTGCTTTCCCCAGACTGGTTACCGTGAGATTCCCATTGTTTATGGGTCGGTTTCCTCGCACTGGGGGAGCGGTGCCTTGGTGGCGGTCTGCTAGCTGCCTCATCTTCTGTTCCCGAGGAGGCCTGCCTGGGCCTCTTCCTCTGAGAGTGGCAGAGGTTCTCACCCTGATGGTACCTGGACTCGAGCGGTTGTCCCCGGTTGAGTCTGGATTGCAGGCTCTGGGA
Source organism: Agrostemma githago (assembly GCA_958450325.1). NCBI lineage: Eukaryota > Viridiplantae > Streptophyta > Magnoliopsida > Caryophyllales > Caryophyllaceae > Agrostemma > Agrostemma githago. The sequence goes on from OY288240.1 coordinate 5,051,468, forward strand.
TAAGCCGGGGGCCGACTGCTCCTTGGCCGCAGGTGTTAGCCTGGAGAAAACTCCGCCTGGCCTCTCTCCCAAGCGTTTTGACACAGGCTCCCTGGGCCTCATGCGCTCCTGTAATCCTTGAGATAAGCCTCCCTGTCCTCCAGACGCCGATTCTGTTGTGTGAATGGAGAACGTCTGCTGGACAGGTGGCTCTGGATTGCCAGTAGTAATGCGCCTCTGCGCATGCGTATACACTTGAGCTGTTCTTCTCGCTTTTCTCTGAGCATTTCTGGCGGCGGTCCGCCTCGTGCCCCCGGCCTCGTCCCTGCTGACTGGGGACGGTTGCCTGGGAGCCGATGCGACCCTGCCCACCAAGTCCTCAGGTGTGAATTCCTGATTCAGCATCGCAGAGAAGAACGCGGCCGCCTGTGCCATCTGAGCTGGGGTCAGATTGAGAGCACGTCCTGGGTGTGTCCCCAACTCAGGTGTCACAGCAGTGTTAGATCCATCGAGGGGATTGGTTCCCCCCACCGCTAGGATCGTGGCAGGAGGAACCCTCTCCGACTGCGGCATACCATACAGGGGGGTCACCGGTGGGACCGTCGGACCCGCTCCTGCACTGGCATCACCGATTTCTGGCATGATTGTTTTAGTTTTGTGATTATGAGTGGTTGATTTTAGTGGGTAACTCGTGAGCACAACCGTAAGTTCCCCACAGACGGCGTCAAATTGTTCCGGTCACGGAAATAATTCACCCGGCCTAGGATCCGGGCAGTATAATTGAGTTAACGGTGAACAATTGATCGTTTGATTCCCTTGGTCTCCCCTTTCTCTCACTCCCTGGATCGGACTTTCCCGGCGGAAATGGCCTGCTCCCTGCACAATGAACGCACAGGGCCTCGGAGGTTGTCCGAGGAAACCCTCTCCGATGCCTAAGTCAGTCCGTGAAATGCCTTTACAAACCTAGCTCGTGAGGAACTAGGCGGCGTTTTTAGGAGTAAGAGTCTAGAGAGAGAAAATTCAACCTCTCTTATGTGGGAGATGGGTAAGTATTTATACCTTCCCACAAGAGAGAGGAAAAGAGAAAGAAGAGGAGGGAAATGGGTGGATGTTGGCGCGACACGTGGACTTACCTTGTCCACCCATTTCCCCTTACCTTAGGCAAAATGACGGATGGGTCCTCGGCTCTCCTTCGGCTCCATTCAGGCGGGAACGCCCTGGAAGCAGGCGGCAGGCCTGGTTTACTCCGTTTGGCGGACGGCCCAAGGGATTGGGGCCACACTTGGAGATTCCAGTGACTGATGGAAGAGCTGCTGGACAGACCTTTCCTCCTTCTGGGACTGGTCGCCTCGGGGCCTGATTGGCAGGCGGCCAAAGGCAGGCAACCGACCCCCATCAATATATAATATAATATAATCAATATTATGCACCATACATATATGGCATAATTTAGAAGAATATTCTATATTTATGATCATCTACGAATGTGGTAGTATCTCGAATTTATTCTCGAATGTGGTAATATTCTCGAATTATACCTCCTCCAATCTTTATTTATTATCTTCCTCTTTGATTAAATTATAGCTCACATATATTAAATAAAGGGGAGGATTATTAAAAATCGGAGGGAGTATATGATTATACATGATAGTAGTATACCAATCAAATAATAGTTATATTATATATTCTATATGAGTATATATGAGTATATATTATACTCCGTCCGTATATGATACGTACTATCTAATTAAAAAAGTCTATCTAAACCAATCACACAAATCCTGTCAGTTATATACAAAATCAAAAGATTGATCGTCTTCTATAATTAAAATACTGATTTTAAATAAAAAAGATATACAATTATATCGTGTAGAACTAATTATAATAATATCTTCTAGTATAGACTCAATTAACCAAAATTTCATTTCTAGTATAGACCTCGTGCATGTATGCACGGTATTTATAGAAATTTATATATTTTTAGTTAATTATTTATACAAAATGGATTTTAATTAACAATCTGATAATTTTTCATTTTTTCTATCTTTGTTTTTGGATATAATAAAATAATTTGAAATTGCATAATTAATCAAAATAACGACCTCGACTAATATCATGAAATATGTAGTCCAAAAAATTATTATTACAATCATTTCTTGTTTAAATATTTTTTATTATAATATATGAATAAATTGTGAAATGTATATTCACTTTAAATTTATTTTAAAATAGAGTATATAATTTTCTACTCTATGTTTAGATGTACTCGCTCCATCTCGTTCGTTTGTTTGCCTTTAATTAAAATACTACTCACAATAAATATAAAAGACAAACAAATGAATGAAACGGAGAGAGTAGTTATTCTCTATGATCTCAGTATATATCATTTGTTCATAAAAGTTCATAGTTGTTGTTCGAGATTCAAGCAACTATATTTCTGCAATTTATTTTCAACGATACACCCATAATTAGTTTTTAAATACGTAACTTGTAAATATTCTTTATATGATATTATTCATAATTGAGTGTGATTCTTTTCTTATTTGTTATATTGATTTTATCCAGATTAAGTGCTTAAAATTCATTCGGGAAAAAGTTTTGAGAATTTTTATTCTCTTAGTAGCTAATAAAGGATTACAATATTTAATTACAGTGTTATATCAGTCATGATTATTACAAAAATAAAATGTATTTCCGTTGGTATTCATATAGTGAAATTTTAAACAAACATATTCTAGTCTGAGGATTGATTAATAATGAATAATTTGGTTATATTTTGGTTAATTAATACGGAGTAATTTAATATTGTAGAAACGGATTATTTTCTTAATTTTCCTTAATTAAATTATTGGAGTGTATAACTTTATGATTAATTTAGTGATAATTGAAACAATGAGATACTGTGGTGTAGTGGTAGAGAATAAGTACTACATATCTAAGGTCAAGGGTTCGATTCGCATATATGAGTAATTCATTTCACTCGCTTTACTAAATCTTTTTATCTATATATGCTTTGTACGAGTATAATTCATGATATATAGACATAGTACGAGTAGTGGAAGACACTTCATACATGATGTATTTGATGTATGAACTAATAAAATTTTGTATAGTGACATTTTGCCTAAAGTTTTCTTCCAGAATCTCTACTCAATACCCATTAAAACCTCCACATAAATAAATAATTGATACAGTGAGAATAATAATCTAGTCCAATCAAAATAAACCGATCACTAATCTATGAATGAACTATGGTGGAACTTCTTGCCATCTCCTAAATTAACTTCCTCTTATCACAACCCGATAGAGAATAATCCAAAGCTGAAAGGGGAGGGTTATCAATGTAAAGGATTGTCGAGAGCTTTGAATAGATAAGAGAGACTCGAGTCAAAAAAAATAAAAAATAAAATTATTGGAAGCTTGTTCTCAGATTTTGTGAAACTTGTAAATGTACTACTCTGTATTATTAGACGGTCCTACATGAATTACCAGAAATTAGATGGATGTCAATCAAATTAATCAATAAATGTTAGAGTTGGTACTCATGCATGATATGGATTTTGAAACCCGTCAACATTATATCGTCTTTATAGCTCCTATTAAACAATTAAAAAAAATAGAATTAGGAGTTGTTGACTTGTTGTATTGAATTGAATACCACTCCGTACTTGAAAGTAAGAGTATTTGAATTAAGAGTAAAGATAATGAGATCGTTTGCTTCATAAAATTGTAGTAGTAGTCGAATCTCCAAATACTAGTACGTAATTGACACAAACACGTTTTGAGTCGAATCAAATGTGTAACAACTCTTGCGTCCACATGACTTTAGTCTTACAATAATCCAACTTTGGCCCATTCATACACAAACCATGGTAGCCACTAAATATTCTGCCCTCCCACTAATAATCTCTCTGTCTCGATCAATAATTATTTCAATATTATTCTTATTTTTTATATGAAAATCATCAATAAGAAACATTTAAAGTGTTTCTAAATTCTACTCAGTACCATCAAATTATATCCCATTATTTCTGAAATATCATCTTTCATTTTTTTCATTATTTATCTAGTACAGTATTTCATAATTATCTTATCATCCCTCCCACCATATTTTTTGACATTTAGAACATAAAATTTCACTATTTTCCTATTGTGTAAACATTGTCACATGCTCAATTTCTCATATAAGCCGTCTTACTCTAATAATGTATTTATGCTTACTACTGTAGTTTTTTCCCTCTTATTTTTAATCTATTAACAATCATGTCTCACCCTATTTTAATGTGAGATGATTCACCAAAACATAATAGTTAATTGTTTAGTGATCCTTCATCCTTGTTAGGAGGTGTGACACGTTGACTATGTCCTTTTTCTCCCAATTTTGACTTGTACTTTTGTTATTTTTGTTATTTTACGTTGATTTACTCGTCAACTACTACGGAGTATTACACTCATTAATGTCTTTAGAGTCAACGTTTGACTGTTTTTTACTGGTTAATAATTAAAATAAGGGTTATGTTAAATACAATCCGTTGTGTTTAAGCATTAAATATCTTCCAAAATTGATATAAACATAAAAATTAAAGAACAAATTGCACATACATCAATACAATTCATACAAGTATCAATAATTTGTTCTCTCTTTTAGGCTCGTAGATCCAATCCTTAGGGTTATATTTATTCTTTTCCATAAAATACAATTATTCTCGTTTCTAAATGATGATAAGTCTTGTGTAAAACCATTAAAGGCTCGTTTGGTTCACCATGAGAAGATGAAGTTACCGGAAACTTTAAATTCACGTGAATTTATATTTCATAGTAATTACAAAAATATTACTCGTATTTGATTGCCACGTGGGAAATGACAATTTCCATGAAGTGGGCAACCAAACAACCCCTGAAAATGCACTTCCCGGAATCTTGCACTTCCTGGTAATTAGATGAGTAACCAAACAACCCCTAATATACGCTATAATATTCGAATCAATCATTATTAGGATGATAGGATTAGAAGACGACTAATTATAATCATCCGCCATTTATAATTTTACAGTAAATGTTATGTAAATCCGTTGATTACAAACGAGTTTCATATAAATACTCAAATCGATTATTGATAGTAGGATTAGAAGACCAAGGTCGTCTCATATAGTCATATATACTGACCCATCGGACTTAAAAGTCTACCTCTAGAGTCTAATCGCCTATTATTACAATAATTTTTTGTCCAATTTCATCATTATTTGTGAGAAGTATTTTAATGAAACGGAGAGAGTACACAATTTGTGTCCTAATATCCAATGACAACTTCGAGGTTAGAAAAGTGATCGGGGGACACCCCAATCGTAATTTCACATCGCTTACTCAATTCGTTCGTTCTATATAACATGGTCTCATGGGTGAAAACAGCCCAACAACGAGTTCAATCGTAAACACACTTGTGAGTTGTGAGTGGTACCATTCCTCTTGGAAACATCAAGTTGGGCTAAAAAGAGGGCGTATCAGGAATGAGTGACCTTGTCTGCCATGTAAAGCTTCAACTCATCATGCTTCAACGTTGTTACGGGTAATTCCAATGTCCACTGAAGTGTATTGAGATTAGGATAAAACGCAGAAACAAAACCCAAATTACCAAAGAAGACCCAAATGGCACAACCAATATAACCTGACTCGACACAAGGAACATTACACAATTCTTCAAAAGCCAAGCGATGAAATTCAGTCCTCAGGCTCAAAGAAATTTAGATATGTAAAAAAGCTCACCTCTTTGAAAACTTTACTGAATGTGGCATCCTCGAAACCCTAACACAAACAGAGCAGGAGCAGCTCTATTATAAATAAAGATTAGGAAAATGTGAAAATGTGGGCGAACGAAGAGAAGGGGTTTTTACCAATTTACGGAACAGATTAAGCGACGACAGGTTTGATTCTCCAATTTTGACGAGGAAGGTATGGATCGAAAGTTTCTCAATAGCGAAAGCCATCATCATTAAAACCGCTTCTTTTCCAAGTCCTTTGCCACGACTATGCTACCAAAAGACACAAGATTTCACAACATTAAGGTTACAACTTACAATACAACAACACATGTTGATAAGGAACCTTACACGAGAGGTGATACTGATACTCATGGCCCGTCAGCCCGGGTTCAAATCCCGTCTTGTCTCTCCTACAAACCATAACCATCAGATCCAAGAGTTTCAAAGAAGACGATAACTACCTTTTATGTTCAGCAATCATAATCTCAATCTCTGCCAACTGCGGATCCTCGGGATCATTCATGTATATATTCACATCGCCCACCATTGCTGAAGCGACAGAGAATGATCATACAAGTCATTAACAAATCATCGTCACACTCATTTTCAGAGGGCAGTTACTAAAAAAACAAAACGAAGAAGAAAATCATTCGATCATTCAGATGCAACTTTCTTCTACCTTCAATATGGGGTTCGCCATGTCGAAATTCACTCATAATCATGTCCTTGTCCAAAACAATGAATGTGCGCTCTGAAATTACACAATGTTGCTCGTATCATAAATCAAACTAATCATATACAGTACTCCGTATTCAAGTATCTATCACACTGTAAAGAATTCCCCGACAAGCCGAAGAGCTCATCGAGAAGTAAGCCATAAGCATCTTTAGTACAAAGTAATTAGACACTGACATGAACTGCACAACCAAATAACGTAACTTTCGATATGCAACACCATCATGTATCAAATACGTATTAACAACTCACGGTTCATAAGAATCAGAACAATCAAACAATCAGAAATCCGTTATCATAGAAGACCATTCTTCAACATAAACAGTAGCAGAGCTACTCTCAGGTTAGCAAAGCTGTCACCCTTGCTAAACAATGAAAAAAATACGAACTTGTATGGATATTTTTTTTTGATCTTTTCCCTAATTTACTACTCCGTATATTAGTTTACAAACTACGGAGTAGTTGAACTAGCTGCACCACTAAGCTCGAATACCCAAAATAACAAGCATGAACCTATTACTATCATTCATTAAAAATGCCATCAATTATCAATCGTGGGGAATCAAGGGGGTTGGCAGGAGCGCTTACCCCTTTAACACTTGCAAAATCAAACTAACAATCATACAACATCAAACTACGCTAATTCTCTAATCAGATACTCACTCTCACAATAAGTTTATCGTGAGACTTCTCACATAATGACGGTTAGTTTTCAGTGTAATGTAGTACGTGTCTCACACTAAGCTTATGCTGTACCATGAGATTTAGTCATCAAACTAACCCATCAATTTCAATCACTCCCTCCATTCAATTCCATTGGTCCCATTTGCACAATTAATAAATACACGATTAGTCTCATGTGAGACCGTCATGAGTATAGTTTAACAAACTAACACTGCGCAAAAAAAAACATAAAAATGAAGAGGAATTAAGAGTATGAAACTAACAAGTAGTAACAACAATCATACAAAGTCAAACTAACCTATCAATTATAATTCAATAAACTAAAAAACCCATGAATCAAAATCAACAAAGAGCATAAAATTGAAGAGAAATGATAGGGTTTGAAAGTAAGAATAATCATAGAAAATAAAACAAAAATAGAAGAGAAATGGAGAAAATACTGAGAGGATCTTGGGACCAAGAGAGATGCATATCATACTCCTGATCAAGGGTTAAGGGCTCCGACCCGGTTGCAAAAAGAAGGTCCGGGTCTTGCATCCATTCATGGTATTTGGGTACATGTTCTTTCATGTATGATACCAAAACTGCCTTCTTTCCTTCAATACTCACACTCAACCCCCCTCCCTCCATTGTGTTCTTCATTTTCTGGGGTTTTTTGGAATTGGGGATTTCAATTGGGTTTAAGCAGTCAAGCCAAGTAGTACAAGTATTGTTTTCCCTAGTCGTAGTTGTTTGTTGGGGTCATTTTCACAGGAAATTGATAAAATTTGACTCGTTATCCGACACTGAGAAGAATAGACAATAGTTGAGCTAGTGAGCTAGCTACGGGACTTGCAGCCACCTCTGACCGGGCGTCCTGTTTCATCGAAACTACAATGCTACTCCATGGGTTGAGATTCAGATTCCGTCAATTAAAGGTGGCTAACGACTGAGCCACCATTGGGCTGGGTAAGTAGTTTGGTATCGGGCATGATACTACTATCGTGTGGTGTCGCTTGTCGGAATTAGAGGCCCGAGATGGCCCACTGAGTGTTCCTTCAGTTGGGTCTTTTTGTCACAGCCGTTGCGAGTCCCAATGGATTGATATGGGTCAGAACAACAAGAGGCCGGCTATATTTGGTTTGGGACTCGAGTTGTGTTAGGCGAGGTAGGATAAAATGGCTCTACATGGTGTGTCGAAGTTGGGTTGGGACGGTGCAGTTGTTGCGCATAATATTAACTCAGATTTTATACAAGTACTCGTAATAGCCGTGTAGCTTAGTTCAATTGAAGTTCAACTCCACTCGGAATGGAGAAGCGATAATCAAACAATATTTGTAAAGTGGAAGAGAGAGCTACAGTAACAGTATGAATGAAATTACCAAAATCAATCCCTACCAAAATATATGATCTACAGTATATAATCTGCTTAGGATGTACGAGTAGTAGCATGAACAGTCCCAAAATAGAGCATCAATTTCACCACTACTTACACCAATTGGGATCGACATCGACCCGGCATTGTGTCGATAGACTTCAGCAGCGGAATAACAAAAACGCGAGAAACAAGACCCAGATGCTTTCGTGTTTTAAAGCAACCGCAACAAAAAGATCGAGGCTTTAAAAAACGAACAAATGCCTAGACGGGTTTATCAAGCACCACCCATGGGGATATCGGTGGCGTTGGCGGTGGCGGTGGCGGTGGTGGAGTTGGCCTGGCTCACTCCTTGCCCTGCTCCAAACGCAAACTGCTGAGGAATGTCCAGAGGACGGTCAAATATGGATGGAGTTGCAGCTGCACCGCTGTTGAACGATGGTACAGCAGCAGCTGCAACTGTGTCGTTCTTTGCAAACCCGAAGCTGAAAGCGTCCGTTGTTTGGAGCGGTGCTTCATTGGAACCGAATATCATCTTCTCATATACCAGCAGTTGCTCCGAGACAGCTAATAGAACATATAAGAGATAAGGTTAGAATTGAAACTCTAAAGTCCAAGGAATTCGGTATGAATATAAAAGGGTAAAATCAGAAAAATGAGGAAATTTTAGGTATGAAAGAGTAATGTTGAAGTGAGAAAAAGTAATTCCGGTTATTATCAAGTTATTTACGATAACAATTCGTAGGTTGAAATAAACATCCAAATTAGGTTCGGTTAGGTCCGGTCAAATCCGGATTTAGATTATAGGTCTTCACTTGGGGAGAAGGGTTGTGCCAAATTGGGTTATAACACAGGCTCGGGTCTTCATTTCAGGTGAAGGGTTGGGTCAATCGGTTATAAGTTAGGCTTGTTGGGTCTTCACTTCGGGTGACGAGTCGGGTCATTCAGGTTGCTTAAGCGCATCGTACAAGAGCCAAGTGTCCCACATCAAGAAAAGAAGAAACCGACTAACCTTGAGTGAGCTCAACTGAAGGCCTCCGCTCTTTAACCCATTGGAAACTCTGTGCAAACCTCCAGCCTTTGCATTTCATCAAGTAAGCGATCACTACAGCCGGTGATCTACACCAGAATCCAACAACAGCTAAGAAACTATCGCAGTATAAACTATAAATCAACCAACTTCCGAATGAAAATTCCTCAATTCACTTCCTTAATGCTGATCTAAGAATTTAAGATTATTTGTTTACGCACCTGCTTTTTCCTGTCATGCAATGCACAAGAACACGAGCCTTCTCTTTTTGGCACTTTTCTGCAAGATAATTGAACAAGATTCAGTGCTGATACTCCGAATAACAACTGATGCAATGAGTAAAAATGAAAATAAAATATCACATGCACAATGTGAGGGAAGTCACTTGCCGGGTTAATGATGCATGCAAATACTACTCTATCTTGAAAGAATAGGATTCGATAAAGGCATAAAGCAAATCTCACAATAATTTGCTATATAAACAAACAAATATCAGAAATTTGTAGTGTAAGTCAGAGAGGGTACAGATATAGTCACCTAAATATTGGACAGCATCGTCGAAGTTTAGCATTTTGTCATCCTGAAGGGAGTAGTAATCGAAAGAATTTTTGTATAGGTTGTGACAGGATGGAACAGTCTGCATGCATAGAACAAGAGCAATTCATCAGCTCGGCGAGGAAAATGAATTGACAATCATAAACAGCGTAAATAAAAACAGTTAAAATCATTCGGCAGATGAAGATGGCGGAAATCTTTGTCGAACTACACAAAACAATTCAAAGCATCGCAATTGATTAAAAGGATATTTCGGGGGTATTTATTTAAATTGAGAGTTTGGCAGCAAATCCCGTGCCACATACTTGCATACACTGTCATTAGAGAGGACTACACTGAGCAATGAACATTAATCGTGTCAAAAAATTGAGTAAGCTCAAACACCCGAAACAATCTAGGGACTTCAAGTAGCTCTATGGGAGCACAACACATGAATGATTTACCCAATTCGCAAACACAAAACACCAAAAGTGTTAATCAAATCAACAAAACAGAATAAAAAAAATTGTTTCGTTCCTCAAACGCTCCGAAATGCATGGTCCAACCCCGGTCAAACCGAGCCATAAAATATCTAGAAATATTCTAGAACTAGGTTTATTTGGGAAGCAAGGCACGGATAACACCCATTAATAATTACTGGTATTACGTATCAAATCGCTTTGGAAAGGTTTCCAAAAACCCAGAAGTCGCCTCACAGTAGCAAACTCTGAGTCAGGTGTAGCCAATAATGATCAATCAAAGAGCAAATTCTGAAGTAAATAACCAAACCGCTCGAATTCAAGTAAAAACCATACATTAAGGTTAGATCCTCGTTTAACAAAAATAGGGACTAGAGAAAAATAACAACCCATAAGTGGAATCAATAATATAAAACCAAGTTCTCAATTTGCCAATAAAAATCATACCTTTAAAGCGTAGATTCGGATCTAATTGACAGATCAAACAAAATTGAGGCCAATAAAACAAACAATCACTCACGATACCAAACCATAAAGATACACTAACACTAACAAATACATATAGACATCCACTAAAATTTTCTCAATTCATGACAATATTAGCCAGATTAAGATACAATCACAAAATATTGGCAAATTACTTGAAACAGTCAAAACAACAATCAATCAATCACCAAATATGTTACTTAACAACCTAAAAATCTTAAACTAAATCAAAACAATAACAAAATTTCTTAAGATTCTCATTGAGTGAAGGGTACTAAATAAATCAGATTTATTTATTTTTAATCAAAAGTACTACGTAAAATCCTCGGTTTTACTCTTGCTCTATCAATAGAGAACCTTACGTTCCCATTCCTTCAAGATACCTCCCATCGACAACAATTCTCAATCGTTGATGACAAACATATACAGCAGATTAAGATAAATTCACAGAATTATCGATGAATTACTTGAAACAGTCAAAAAAACACCAAAAAATTTACTTAGTAACCTAGAACTTACCACAAAGATGCCCAACATTATCTTAAACTAAACCAAATCAAATCGAAAACTAAATTTAAGTATAACAATTCTCAATCATCGACAATAAACATATAGATATTGGAGTATTAAGCTAAAATCACAAAAACATTGGCAAATTACTTGAAACAAACAAAAACAAGGATTAACAAATCACCAAAAAATTTCACTAACCACTCAATAAATTCACCAAAAAAAAATACTCTATTGTACATTGAATTCATCTTCAACTATCAAATCAATAACAAAGTTTCAAGTTCAACAATTCTCACATATAGATATTAATTAAGCTAAAATCACCAAAAAAAAAACAAATATTGGCAAATCACTTGAAACCGTCAAAAACAAGAATCAACCAATCACCAAAATTTTCACTAAGCAATCAATAACGCACCAAAAAAATACCCAACAATCATCTTAAGTATCAAATCAATGAAATCAAGAACAATAAAATAGAAATAAAGAAAATTGGAAAAAATGAGGGAAGAAATGACTACATTGAGAATCCTGGAAATCCCTTGAGCCTTAAGAAGTTCAGACCTAGAAGCATTATCATAACTACCAAGATAAAGAAAACCAGGGAAGATCTCAGATGGAAAAGCCCCTGTTTGTATTGAATTTGTTCTTTCAGAAGTAACAGGCATCCTATGCCCACATATCCCACATACTTCACCTTCTTCATATTTATGATAATGCCCACAAATTAAACATGGGTTTTCCCTCTCTCTTTTCCTCATTGCTTTTATTAATTAATTGGATTTGATTTAGAGCAGCTAGGGTTTCTAATTTAATTGATTTAGGGGATGGATACCCAGATGATAAAGATTGGATCTTTTTTATGGGATTGTGAAGAAAGATGGAAAAGGTGGGATTTTTTTTGGTGGGAGTTTGATATAAATACTGGGTTTTGCGGATTTAATTAATACTGTAGATGGGTTTTGATTAGGGATTTGTACCAATGAAGATGAACAAGGAGGAAAGTAGCAAACCCCCCTTTTGATACTTTGATTGTGTGATGATTGCCTTCCTTTTCACAAATATAATAATTACTCTATTTTTTATTGTATTTTTTTTTTGGTTTTGTTGAGAAAATTATACCGGTTTTATAGATTTATTTTCTCAAATAATTTTTTGGAAAATATTTAATATTCTAGGGGAAAAAAATTGGATTTGAATGAATCTAGTAACAGTTGGACAAAAGTCAAAATAATATGGTCAAAAATAAGTAGGTAAGAATTTATGAGTCACTTTGGAAATATAAAGAAATCTTATTTCGATGTTAAAAGAAAGTCAAGAATTTACGAGATCATTTTTGGAAATTAAAGGAATTTTTTTATTTCTTATTATTTTTATTTTTTTTAAGGAAACGTATTCAAATCTATGCATAAGTTTTTTTTTTTAAAATCAAGCCTAGCCCATTATATTAAGTCAACTTTCGCCAACTCCAGCGCAGTCGGCGAAAAATTTGAGACGGATACAACCTCACACCCCACTGTGGGAACAAGTCTCGCCAACCAGTGCACTATGATGTTACCACTACGCTTAATATGCATACAACAAGGTAGAGGAAATCGGTCAAATAGACCTCTAATATCATTGAAAATACACCCTATAGGAGACCTCCACTGGATTCGATGGGAAACGTTATGGATGACATTGAACAAATCACCATCCAGGTTGATATCCCGATACCCACTTAGAAAGGCATGAGACAACCCAAAACATGCCGCCTTCGCCTCCGCAACCTCCGGTGTCCATCGAGCCTAAACTCTTCTACTGCCCGTCATTAGTAGTAGCCCTTCTTCATTGCGAATAACGAACCCCAACCCGATCTCATTGTCGGAAATAATAGCCGCATCAGCATTTATTTTAACTGTCCGTCGATCCGGTTTTCTCCAGCTAGTCCCCTCGACTCCTCGTGGTTGCCCGTTACCACCCATTACCGCCTGTTGGTAGAGGGTATAATCACCCACAAGCGACAACATACCATGAAGAATGACATTTGGTGGTTTCGGGTGATCATCGAATAACAGAGAGTTACGAATAGCCCATGCTGACCAGGCACGCGCAAGGAACCGCACTCTTTCCTAATCATCAAGCCCATCCAACACTCCCTGTAATACCACCAGGAAAGGCGCTCTCAGGTCCACATGTTCAATCACTTGTTCAAAGTCGGACCCCTGCCATACCCATTTTGTCCTTCCACAACCCCACAGCGCATGGGTTATACCTCATCCCTATGGCATAGACCACAGCCCGGTAACTCCGCACAATGTCGAGAATGGATGAGTTGTCGGACCCCAAGCGACCCCGAATAGGCTCGCCACACAAAGTGAACAAACTTGGGAGGAATGTTAAGACTCCAGATTAGTTTCCAGTTCGAACTCTGCGATAGCTGGGCTGAGTTCTGCCCACTTCCCCCTCCTCCGTGAATACCCAAATGATAGGCTTAGCGTACCGTAAATGCACCATCTTTGGACGGCCACTAGAAGAGGGTATCCGATGTATCATAGATGGACAGATCGAGGAATTTCGAGAACAGAACGCGCGTCCTCCTCCTCCTCGACAAGTAACTCGCGAATTCGGGTAAGGTCCCAATCTTGAGTGGTATGATCAATCAGCTCTGTAACCCGTAAATTAGCTGCTACTTCCAGGTTCGGGACTGGGATTCGTGCAGAGGTCGGACCCGGGAGCCAAGCCTCGGACCACACATTAATGTCAAGTCCATTCCCAACCCGCCATTTAAGACCCTCGAGGAGAAGCGGTTTAGCCCCTCACGTACTCCTCCAACTATAGCTCGGATCATAACCCCTTCGAGCATCCAAAACAGACGTATGTTTATAGTACCTTGCTTTCATAACACGAGCAACGAGCGAGTTTGGGTAAGAATAAAGTCGCCAGAGTTGTTTTGCCAACATCGCGTGATTGAAAACTCTCACATCTCTAAACCCTAATCCGCCACTCCCTTTAGCTTTACATAGCTTCTCCCACGACATCCAATGAAGTTTCCTTTTTGTCTCTGTTGATCCCCACCAAAATCTAGCCATTGTCTTACGTAACTCATCAACAACTCCCTCCGGAAGAGAAAAAATGCTCATCATATAGGTAGGGATCGATTGTGCCACCGCTTTGAGTAAGACCTCCTTCCCAGGTTTAGAAAGCAATTTTTCCTTCCAACCATTTATTTTCTTCCAAACTCGGTCTTTCAAACCCATAAAAATCGCCTTCTTTAACCGCCCGATCATTGTTGGGAGACCTAGGTATTTCTCACGTCGATCAACTTCACGAACACCCATTATATTCCTAATTGTTTCGCGGATATTTGATGTGTGCTAAATTTAGACCGTTTTTCCTCCCATTTAGACTCATTTTCCTCCGTTTTGCGAGATTAGAATGCGATTATCGCCCTATTTATAGTCTTTCTCGCATTAGCGCCCCCCTTGTGCATTTCACGTGCTTTTGATAGTTTTTCTATCTATTTTGATAGGATTCGACACCGAGAGCATGTCCGAGCTTCCGCGAGCACAAAAGAGGGGAATACTGTCCGAAAAGTAACATACGAAACTTAAAGTTCAAGCCATCTAATCATACGACAAAGAGCGAGACCAGAAAAGAGGTCAAGGAAACCATCGGGTGAAAAATTTCACCCAATGAGATACCACCGGGTGAAGTTTCGCCCGACGACAATTCGACCTCCCCGAAGATCTTCAGAAAACTTTCTCCACCGGGTGAAATAACCAGCCGAAACTTTTACCCATCGGGTGAAGTTTCTCCCAACGGTAAAGGGGCCCAAAAATGCAAAATCTTGAAGAAAGTTCAACGGGCGAAACCACCGGGTGAAGTTTCACCCGACGGTATTGGTTCGTGAATAACTAATTTTCGCAGGGTGAAGTTTCACCATATGAAGACTCACAAAAGTCTCACTAATAGAGCAAAAGTTGGATTTGGGCTTTGGTTTAAGGATTCATAAAGCTATTACTATATATATATATATATATATATATATATATATATATAACCTAGTTAGATGCAAATTATCACATCATTATCACATAGACTCCATTAGATCATTTTCCTTAGCATTCATCTTCATATTAGCTTAGATAGGAAGCTAGAAGTTATTCATATATAATTTTCATCTTTCTCTAGTTTTATATTCAAGCTTTGTAAGGAATTTTAGTATTATTATTGAAGTTCTTTGAAGATTATCAAGGGATTAGTGACAAATTCATTGTCCTCTTCATCGAGACTTCATCTTATTTTATGTAATCTTCATCTTCTTATTTGTTATTTTCTTCCATTGTTGGTATATTTCTCTTCCTCTCTCATCTTTAGATTAGATTTAAGATTGCTCTTTCGTTATTGGATCATTTTTATTAATTTCACTTGCGTTGTTTTTAGATCGCCTTGTAGTTTCTTTTGTTGAATCGTAATTTCCTTCATTGTCTTGGTTTTATTTTCTCTAGTTTCCATCATTATGCATGCTTTTGTTATTTTCTCCATTGTTATTGTCTTTGTAGTTTCCTTTATGAATTGTGAGTATTTTTCTAGTTAGGGGTTAAGTGAGGAGAATCTTGAGTAATATAAATTAAGGTATTGTGTTTTGGTTGCAGGTTAATGTTGATTTATCATGTTTAAAGATTTTGTGTCATTGTTGACTTAGTCCGGCCAACTAAATCGACCTTGACTCATTTTTACCATTTGGAGAAATCCGGGGTAGAAATTGCCTTACTTGAGACTACCTTTTTCACCGCGAAAGCGGGATTTATATGAGTTGGTATAGGAACCGAAATGTGACATTCTCCCTATTTCGACATTGTGAACGACCCATAATTCTGAGACTCGTAGACTCCGATTTCCGATTCCCGACTCCCCCTAACACCTTTTCCCTATTTGATTATCTCTTGTTATTCATCGCATTCTAGTCTAGACTTGACCTTAAAACCCCCTATTAGACCCCATACACATAGCTTTCACTCGATTAGCACTGTTTTCCCTGTGAACCGACCTCGACTTACCACGACTACATTTAATTATTTTTGTGTTAATCGCGAGTCTTATAAGTATTGTTTGATCCATATCCTTCGTTAACGACCGATCCGATTTGGGCGAGATCAATATTACTAGCAACTTTTTTGCTAAAAACAACCTCCGTCTTGGCATAGTTGATTTTCTGTCCTGAAGCTCCTTCATATATGCTAATTAAATTAGCTATTCTCGAGCATTCTTCCGAAGTAGCTCTAGTAAAAAGTATACTATCATCTGCAAAAAATAGATGAAATATAATAGGTGCACCTCAACATATATGGATACCATGGATCTACCGGTTACGAACCAAGCGCCTGATGAGGTAGAAAAATCAAAATTATCTCACCCAACTTCAAACCTTAAACTTTTAAGGTAATTTCGTACTTTTGTTCCCTAAAGAAACGCACGCTTTCGATGCTAAAAATCGAACCCTGAAAACTTACCACTTGAACTAACTCTTATTCTTAGGCTGTAACTTGAACTCGTATCACACACTGACACGAAATTCTAACACTAGTGGAGGTTTTAAACTCGAGATCTCTCGTTATAGAACATGTAAATGGGACTCTGAGAATAATAACACAACCTTACTACACATTTCTTTTCTTCTATTAACTACGAGTAATTAGATTCTATTCGATTCTACAAGATACGGAACAATCGTAATAATTACGTTACACGAGGAATAATTACGATAACCAGACCCCCAAGACCGAGCTTTCGACACAGTAAACCGTCACTGGACAGAGTCGGGGGGTCGAGTTTTATGTGTACATGGACTTGAACCCTTCAGTAAGAGGCACCACTTTTGCTGATACCCTAGCCTGCAATTTCGATACTGCTTGACGGATATCCTGCAAAATATATGACGCACAATTATGTTGAAGAGCGACAAGCTAGTCGATGTCTTATACTAAAAATACACACAAATGTAGGATATTAGAGAAAAAGAGGTAGTACCTCGAGATGATATCGTGAAGAAAAATGCGTTAACAATACAGTTTTGTTACGTATCCATTTAGCATGTTCCAAGAGCTGTGGTAAAAGAACACTATAGTCATTGTTCAATCGTGACGACTTGAAAAAAACATTTGTTTGCATCATTTTTTTTCAAAAAATTAATATATTGTGCATAACTTCTTCCCTGGTACTAATAAATTGTGATTAAAACCTCGAGATGACAATACCTCGTATAAATGAGTATGGCCACGCTCACGTGCTTGCTCAACGCTAAACCCATCGTCCAAAAAAGTCGCCTATTAAGGTGCAAAAAGAAAGGGGGTTTCGATGAAGGGAATAGTCGAGATTGTATGATGAGATCTAGATGCAGTGTGATTACCTCAGTGATTAAGAGCTTTGCCCTGAGTGCATCGGCATTACGTGGTTCCAGTAGAAAATCGGAAGTTGTGTCTCCGGTGAATGCAACCTCTGGAGACAGAATCATGTCGGTAATCTCGACACCGGATTTCTTCAGTTTCTCAATTTGTGGCCCTTTTAGATGTATGTACTGTTTCTTCAACTTTTTCCTGATTGAATAGATGACATATCCCTGGAAAAACAGTGATTACGGATTAATAATCTGAAGAAATCCGATTGCATTGCAACGATATTTTGTCGTGTGATAAAAGCAAAGAAAAGAATACCTGGCTAGGAATAACATGATGGGTTTGGAATGGTCGAACAACGAGGTGATCTCGTAATTCATATGTTTCACCTTCAGCAGAAACAACAGTCATTATTATGTACTCGTACTTTGCTTTTACAGAGTTTAAATAAATAAATACTCCGTAGGTTTTTATTTTATTTTTTAAAAAGAAAAAAGTGAATACTTCCGTACCAATATCGAGTGCAACCAAGTCAAATTCGAGGTCGACCTGACCCATTGACCGATGAATTTCAAATAACTTCTCCACATCTTCTTTAAGGCAAGGTGGAACGAAGATAGTTGGAGGTTTCAAGCTGTAAAGCGCACGAGTAGCTACATACATCGGCAAGCCTCCCTAAAGAAGCAAACATATGAACATTAGAGCGCGGAATTCAGAAAAACTGGCAAGACCAATCTATCTCGCCATCATAGATATACACAAGCCACAATTTATCAAGGTCACAGGCAACATATTCGGGGAAACATATCCTCAGATAAATGTCCAAGAAAATGCTCGAGGATCACAATTTATTTCATAGGTAACAAATCTATTAACACTAATGTAGTGGCAAGCCTAAAATCGTGGGTCACAACCCACAAGAGTGAACGTCGAAATGAAGGAATGAAACTACAGTACTGCAGCACTCGTTTCTTGTTCCTCGGATTCACTCCACTTCAATTTCAGGTGAAATCATTCAAAACCAAGGGTGAGTTTCGACACAAAGATTTGGAGGTAAAGGAAGGGAAGTGAATTCCTTTGTTTGGTTAGCATAATGGGGTGGAGGGACATGGAAATTGGATTCCCTCCTTTTTCCTACTGGAAAGAAAAATATTTCCCCTACAACAACGGAAAGATTTGGAGGGAAAATCCACCACGTTCGTTCTCCCTCCCTTCTCTTCCCTCTTATTCATCTATCCAAACAAAGCCTTAAATGCAAACGTCTAAACACAATAAATCATCATCAAAAACAACAAGTTCAAATTTTGTTAGGGCTAGTGGCAAAACTAGAGGAGGCAAATGAAAAATACAGAATTCCTAGAGTTCAAATTTCCTAAATTTCCACTTCATTTATGCCTTAATTTATCTTTTTGCATACTGATTCCCTCATCAACCCGAGACCCATCCTCCCATTTCCATCCCCTAACTAAGGGCTTGTTTGGATATAAAGATGAAAGGAAAAGGAAGAGGATGGAGAGAAGCAGAAGGGATGGGAGGGGAGCAGGAATAGGGCAAGGTTGTTAGGAATATTAGATACTATTTCCCTCCAAACATTTTCTATGGATTCTGATTTGGGAGGGAAATTGGATCCCTCCAAACCCCTCCCCCTTCATTTCCCTTCATTCGAGTGGGGATCCTATGTCACTGTCCCGTGTGGTGTCTCACTCCATAAGCGGTTTGACAAATCAACAAAATTAGTATATTTGTTGCATATTTTATTCTGGCAAGAAGTTATGAGTCGGAAAATAAATGGAGTGGGACAGTTCCACCCTTGTTTACTGTCCAAACAAGCAATTTTCCATCCATTGCTTCCTCTCCCATCCCTTTCCCTCTTAAACCAAACAAGGCCTATGCTAGTTCCGCCACTGAATGAATGGAGCACATACTCAAATCCCATTTTGCATCAATTTTCAAAAATTAAAACACAAAAAGTAATCAACTTCAATTGAAAAAAAAAAACATTCAAATGTCAAAAACTAATCAATTCCAATTTTAAACCAACATTCAAACAACAACAACAAAGCTGTAGTCGGCTCACATGAATCATTATCCGTAATCATAGGTGGTAACAGAAAACCAACATTCAAACAACAATATCAAAGCCTTAGTCCCAAAAGATCCAGGGTCGGCTAACATGAATCATTATGTGAAATAGTCAAGTAGTAATAGTAAACCTACATTCAAACAACAACATCAGGCCTTAGTCTCAAAAAGATTCTAGGTCGACTAACATGAATCATTATCCGAAAACTTCAATTATAAGGAGCTCGACTAACATGAATCATTATCCAAAATCATCAGGTTGTAAATTGTAATAGACTAATAGTAAAAACAATCAAACAACTACAAATCCCAAAAAAAAATGGGGTCGGCTAAGATGAATCATTATCCGAAATCGTCAAGCAGTAAGAGTAAAGCAAGATTGGAAAAAACTTACAATATGATCAAGATGACCATGAGTGATGAATACAAAATTCTGATGAACAGCCCTCAAATGACATTTCCCAATATCAAAAACAGCTTTAAATTCAGGAAGAATAACACAAGTCTCATGCCCACCAATTGAAACACCTTCCACTTGAAACCCATCAATTTCAAACCCTTTTCTATGAACTTCAGCTCTCGCTTTCCTGTACTCTTCCTCCTCCATTGCTCTTCCAATGGCTGAGAATACTCCTGGAGACCCTTTCATGGCCTCCACCCGACCCGGACCCGGACCCGGACCCTGACCCTGGAGAGAGAGGCTGGACCGGGTTGTTGGGTGTAGGATTGGGTCATTGAGGTGGTGCGGGAGTAGATAAGGTGGCTTACTTGGGGCCGGGATTGTTAGTGATACTTGCATCTTTTTATGAGAGTGGACGGACAAGGACAAATGAAAAGGGTTTTAAGAGGGGTTTTGCATCAACCCGACCCGAATAAGCTGACCTCCAATCTAACCTAACTCGGACTGATTCGAATGTAATTAACTTGAAAATAACTCGAATTCAAAATAATCCGGTCTAACATGATTTTCAAATTCGAAAATGATTTGACCTGAACTCGACTTGTTGACCGAAAATTGAAACGGATGGTTGAGACTTAAGACTAGGGTTGAGTGTTTGAGTAGGTTTAGACCCAGGAAAAAGATCGCTCGGTGGGGATATATTGAGATTGTATCTGAGTGTTTTTGGTAAAGAAGGCACAAAGACGATTACAATGATGACAAAGCTTGAACCCTTGGATTATGAGTTGTTTCAACTTCAAACACATGAACACTTGAATTAGCTAATAAGTACATGTTTTAGCCTAGCTAGATGTCCTGAACTCAAGCCTTGGAATACGCTAACATAAAACTGAACAAGTGAGACAACTATTATATTTTTGATTATAACCGACTCTAATCCATATTAAATCAGATCTTATACCATGAGAAGAAAAGTAGTTGAACGTGTTTCTATTTACAAATTACAATTACAATTTATAGACATAAGCATTCATCACTCAACTCTTCTCAAACTTAGAGTACATGTGCTACCAAATTTATTAGTCCTACTAATACAATAAAGTTAATATGGATATTTTTTCTTTTGAAAATTCAAACTCCGTCTGTGTTAGCATGATACCCATTTAACTTCGTCACTGATTGATTGAATGGTCACTTCATTAACTTTGATCCACCTCAGGAATAGATTTCACTTCAATATAATCATGCCTGAAATCCGAGGAAAAATTAGTCACGTCACAAAGAGACTAATAGTGAGATTGTTGATTACTTGAACTGTTACAATTAACTAAACTCACTTGTACTTGCGAAACAATTGGTACATTCCGGTGGTTGCCATGCCAACACTCACGCTAAAAAGTGGCCAATTTTTCTGCATATTAATTAATTACAACATTATTATATCATTTTTAAAGAAATAATTAAAGAAATCGTAAATTAAATATTATTTAATTTGTTTTAATCATAAAACGTAAATGTTGAGTTACGTACCGGTATAACCACAGTACTATATCTAGCCCATATTGCTCCAGTAATTACCATTGCTTTGAAAATTGTAAATAAATCAAATAAAATAATAAAATTATTAATCGGGATTAAATATATAAATGGAAAATAATCCGAAATTATTTTTGGAGAAAATTACCAACCAGCTTGTTGTGGATAAGAAATTTCTTCTTCGGGCTTTGCATAATCAGCCACATTTGCAAATATTAAGCCCCATTTGAACGTAGGAGCCCAAAAATGAACTAAATAAGCAAAATAAAACTCGTATTTTAGAACGTGTTAAAGGTAAAACAACTCAATTTCAATCCACATTTAATTTAATTTAATTAATGAGAAGAAAAAAGGAAAAGAAAAAACTCAATAAATTCAAAATTATGCTAAACGACTCGGCCCCTCTTGTTTATTTATTGGTTAGATCAGAGTTCAAAGTCGAGAATTGTTATATATTCATATGTTTGGTACTCAGATATGTCAATGATTTGACTTTATGTACTAGTCTGTATCAAATTGCTATGTATTTTTAATTCTTCGTAGTACCAATTTTAATTATCGATCAATTGCACATGACACATCTTTGATTGATCAATTATTTGATCCACCAAGAAATTAAAACTATGCTATAGTATATTATATAAAATCACAAAACCTCATCAACATCCCTCTATGGTCCGTTTGGGAACACGAATTTCATTTTAAAATTTGGATTTGATACAAATACTTTGTTTGGGAAACAAAGTGAATTTGTGCAACTAAATACAATACCTTCACAAAATGGCTCATTTCAAAATGACACTTGAACGCATGTCATTCTAAAATTCATCATTTCACTTTTTTAATTTGACAATGACGATTTGAAATGAAATATAGGTTCCCAAACACTACCTTAGTAAATTGACAAAAAAAAATTGAAATTTAGTAAGGAGTACTATTTTAGAACGTGTTGAAGTTAAAATGACGTGATTTACACACAAATTAAATTTAATTATTGAAAAAAGAAGAGAAAAAACTCAATAAATTCAAAAAATTATGGTTCATGCACGCATGACTATCTCTTATTTAATTTAGTACTGTAATAGCTAAATCAGAATTTACAATCATCGCTATATATATTCGTTTCTCATATGTCAATGGTTTGATTTTTTCATTTTCCGTAGTACCCATCTTAGTTATTGACCAATTGCACTTGACACAACTATGCAATATTGTCTAATCACAAACACTCAATAATAACCCTTTAGTAAATCTACAAAAGGATCGAAACTTACTCATTCGATCTGTTTCATTCATTTGTTTACCATTTGTGTTCTTTTGCAATGAGCATGAACTACCCGTATATCTTAACCAAATGATTGAACCGGATGATATATTTTAGAACGTTAATTACATAAAATTTGTATACGTATATGTAAAATAGTACCTCAACCATTTTAATTTGCTTGTTTACCTGTGAAAATAAATGACCGATACAAAAGAAATATTCTGGTAAATAGTTCTTACTTGTTTTTGGGCCAGTTGGATGGTTCCAAAGTGCTTGAAACTTAGAAGATGCCATCTCTTTAATTACTTCTCTAATTTTAGAGAAAATGATCTCTCCTGTTTTTTTCCTCAAAATTAATTATGAGTATATATTTTGTTGCCACGAAATTAAATACATAGACAACTTCTAGCTACATGCATGTCATCACTTGTAACAAGTTGTAATAATAAAATTATAAAATACAATTTGCACATATAATGCCTCTAAAAAGAGGTGGTGCAGTGCATAGTCACAGTCAAATGTTTTTTTATAAAGATATTATTTTACATGTTAACTACAAATTTGACTTTATAATAGGTTGAATTATTGGAGAAAATGATGTATAATAACTACTTAACTAGGTTAATCGGTGCAAATTTGCATGATTTACTCTTTATTATTTCCCCTTTTTTTTATCTTCCCACCTTTTAATAATTGGGTTGAATATTATATTCAAATGAGAAAAATAAATTAATGCCGAAGGAAGTATGGAGTACATATTTAATTTAAATCTATGACAAGAAAAGAAATAAGAGTACTATCTACATTACTTACGAATATTTATTTTAAACAAATACTATATATACTCGTAATAAAGATAAAATCTTGATGTATACGAGTAATTAGGTACACTACTACACAAATGCTCAGAGGAACCACCACGTCACTAACACACAGGTTGGATTGTCTAAAAGATTATTTCATGAGAATAATACCAACTATGCGTGTGCTTCTTAAATTAATACAAACTATACGTAATCTCATTTTAATTATGAACTACGCATTCATTAATTTCGCTTTGTAACTTGCTATTACCGGTCATAGTGACTTGTTGTAACTTTCTAGGGTTTTATTAGGTCTGTTGCAGTTATCGTGAAAGTCAAAATTACAATAAAAATATTTTTTTCATAGCTTCTATAAGGCTAATTGAAAAACAAATGGAAGATGAATTTTCGGAAAATTTAATTTTTTTTTAATCAATGGCCGAAAATGAACACGAAATGTAAATTAGAAGAAGAAAAGTTAGAGAAAGAGTTGAAAAAGAAAAGTTCAACAGGTAGCCAGTCACCCATAACAAAGCGAGATTAGTGAAATGTGTAGTTCGTATTAAAATGAGATTACGTATAGTTTGTATTAATTTAAGACGCACACGCATAGTTGATATTATTCTCATGAAATAACCCTTGTCTAAATGGTCTCTTAATTATAAGAAATTATTTATTTATTTCAATTGGTTTCTTAAATCATTAATAACACACCTGCTGTATGATTTAATTGATCTCTTAATTTAAAAGTCCATTTATTTTTCTAATCGGTCTCTTAAGATCTAAACAACATAATCGGCTCCCTCCGTCCCAAAATGTCTGTCTCATCTACTTTTGCACAATTGGAATAACAAAATACTCCATCCCCTTCACTGAGATCTTCCACATTTCTTTTTTAAGGAAACTTCACTAAGATGTTACACTTTCTTTCCTTTTTTTTTTGATACCCGACAAACGGGATTACATAGAAACAATAGCCTCAGCTAGAATAAGAGTCGAGATATAGTCCGGCAGATTATCCACCCAAACATGGTTCTCTGATCTTCCATAAGCAAAACGAGCAGCCTCATGAGCCACGCCATTGGAACGTCTCGGGATGAAGGACCACTGCACTTCCGCAAACCAAGTACTCACCTCCCTAATTTCCTCCACGAGCCTAAAGAAATCATTCCGACCCCTAGCTCCGCTTTTCAGTACATTCACCACCTCCATGCAGTCAGATTCCACAATAACTCGTTGGTGTCCTCTTCGTCGAGCTTCCATAAGACCCTCGAGGATTGCCTCCGCTTCCATGTCACGAACCTCCCATCCACCTTGCCTACCTATGTGACCACCCCATAAAAATTGCCCCATCTCACCTCTGCAAATAAACCCCATACCAAAACCATCATGCCAATTACTAGCATCACAGTTAATTTTGACTCTCTCCCCATCAGGCCTTCTCCACCCAACCTCCTCTCTACCTCCTACTCGCTCTTCCTCCTGTCCTCCTCTTCCCCGTCCCATCTCCCCATCGCTCACCTCTTCAAGCTCCCTCATCACGTCCACAGTACGTGTGACAACTCTATCCCCGTTCACTCTAACTCCATCAAACACCCATTTATTCCGAGCCTCCCACATTGCCCAACATCCCACCATAACCTTCCCTCGCTCTTCGCCCTTCATCTCCCTCCACACATCCTCCACCCACTCCCTCACCCTCTCATGCCCTCCTTCCTTCTTTGACTCCACCCCCAACCCATCCCACACCCCTCCCCCCCACCCACACCCTTTAACAAGGTGGAGACAAGTTTCCACCTCACATAAGCATATAGGACAGAGACCATCACCCTTTCTCAGCCGCCTCGCAATATTGTGGTTTGTAGGGAGCGCCTCCGAACAGAGCTGCCAAAAGAACGATTTGACACGGGGGATAACTTTAGCTTTCCAGATACAATTCCAAAGCTCCTTCTCTTTAGTACGATCTGAGGGTCCCTGATCCTCCGCATTGTTTTCGCTCAGTAACCGATAAGCCGACCTGACCGAATAGCAGCCCGCCTTCTCAGGTTCCCAATACCACCGATCCTCTGAGGATATAGGACTAAGACGGGTTCGGAGAATGACCTCTTGCTCCGACGGACTGAAAAGCTGGCGAATCTTCGTGACATTCCATTTACCTCCACCCGCGACCATCAACTCATGAACCAACATACCTCTGTTTTCCACCTCACATGGTGTAAGAATAGTTTTTGCGACCTCACCACGTAACCACGGGTCATCCCACACCCTAGTGCCGAGGCCGTTCCCCACGCTCCTCCGAAGCCCAAGCTTGACCACTTCCTTAGCCTCCCATATACCTTTCCAAGCATAGCTCGGGTTTCTCCCGAGATTTGACTGCAAAAAGGATCCTCCCTTGTGATATCGCGCGCGATAGAGTCGAGCTAAGAAGCTGCCCGGGTAAGCAATAAGGTTCCAGGCCTGTTTTCCTAGGAGTGCGAGATTGAATTTGTGAAAGTCTCGGAACCCCATTCCACCAAGATCCTTTGCTTTACACAAGTTATGCCAAGCTATCCAAGGAATTTTCCTCTTCCCATCCTTCGCTCCCCACTAAAATTTTGAGACCATCGACCTCAACTCCTCACAAAAATTCCGGGGAAGCTTGAAAACACTCATCACATAGGTAGAAATTGATTGGGCTACCGCCTTTATCATAATCTCCCTACCCGTCTTGGACAAGGACTTACCTCTCCAACCGTGGAGCTTTTTATTAAGTTTTTCCCGTAGAATCCTAGTGAGAGCTCTCTTGGATTGTCCGAGAACCATAGGTAACCCCAAATAGTTTCCCGGATTATTCACACTCCTCACCCCAAGAATGCGCTGCACATCCTCTCGAATCACGTTGGGCGTACCTAGGCTAAAAGAAACAGTAGTTTTGTCGAAATTGACCATTTGGCCCGAAGCTCTTTCATACTCCGTGAGCACATCCTTAACAATCCTAGCTTCACTAGCATTAGCCCGACAAAAAAACAGACTGTCGTCAGCGAAAAGTAAGTGGGAAATTACCGGTGCTTCTCGAGCCACTAAAATTCCGTGGAGGGCCTTCCTCTCGACCGTTTTCCTCATCGAATTTGATAGCACTTCCGCACACAATAAAAACAGGTACGGGGAGAGTGGGTCTCCCTGCCTGATGCCCCAACCTGGTCTGAACTCCTTGCCCGGCTTCCCATTCATCAAAACCTGATAAGAAACAGACCTTACACAATGCATCACGCGGTCCGTCCATCCCCGATCAAACCCCATTGCCCCGAGCACACCTTCAAGGAAAATCCACTCCACTCTATCGTAAGCTTTGGCCATGTCTAGCTTAATAGCCATGTGACCATTTCCATTTCGAGTATTCTTCATGTAATGAAAGGCTTCAAAAGCAATAAAGATATTATCCGAGATCAGTCTCCCGGGGGTGAAAGCACTTTGGTTCTCTGAAACAATATCATTCAAAAAGAATTTAAGTCTATTGGCCAAAACTTTCGAAACAAGCTTATAAATGACATTACACAAACTAATGGGACGAAAATCGCCCATCGAGACAGGATTTTTCTTCTTTGGTATCAGAACAATCAAGGTCTTGTTACACCCATCAGGTAACGGTGCCCCCCGGAGTACGCCCAAGACCGACTTCACTATCGCCTTGCCCACCACGTGCCAATAGGTCTGATAGAAGAGTGCATTCATCCCATCCGGTCCTGGAGCCTTAAGAGGATGAATCTGTTCCAGAGCTAGCAAGATCTCCTCCTCAGAATAGTCCCTCCGCAAGACACCATTCATATTCCCCGAGACTCTTCCCTCTATCCCCGAAAAAATCCCACCAAAATTAGCCGGCAAATCCGAAGTGAAGAGCTTTGAAAAATAGGCCCTCGACACAGCCTCCAGTTGCACCTCTCCTTCCTTTCTCACCCCCTCGTCGTCAACTAGATGAGATATTTGATTACGTTGTTTTCTTGCCGACGCCTTCTTATGGAAATAACCCGTATTCCTATCTCCATCCTTCAACCACAAGACCCGAGATCTTTGTCTCCAAAATTGTTCCTCTTTCTTCATGAGAGCAGCGATTTCCTTCACCACCTTCCTCCTCTCCTCAACCTTCGCCCTTGTCCGTTCCTCCACGTCTAACCGAGACAAGCGTTTCCTCCTGCGATTAATTTCCTTTAAAATCTTACCAATGCTAATTCCTTTCCAGGCCTTAAGGGCTTCCCCACAAATTCTGAGCCGGTCCACTATATCAGTTTCCCCCCTTTCCCATGCCTCCTGTATGGTGCTCTCACATCCCTGTTCCCCTACCCAAACCTGTTCAAATCGAAACACCTTAGGCCGACCACCCCCTCCCCCTCCTCTCTCTACCTCGACCTTTATAGGTGCGTGATCCGACCACTCCCGAGTGAGATGCCTAATCTTCGCATAAGGGAAAAGCTCAAACCATTTATCATTGCCCATAGCTCGATCTATTCTACTTTGTCTATTCATATCACCACTTTGGCCATTATCAAAGGTATATTCATACCCCTCGAACCCCAAATCGCGGAGTTCACACTCCTCCACCGCCTCTCGGAATTGGTTCATTTGCCACTGAGCCCTCGTCCCCCCCTTCATTTCGTTAGTAAATAGAATTTCATTAAAATCTCCCATACATAACCAAGGCCCGTCATACCCCTCCTTAAGAAGTCGTAGAAGATTCCACGAGAGATACCTCTCACTAACGTTGGGCCATCCGTAAAAACCCGTCACCCTCCACTCGTATCCCCCTAATTTGACCTTAAAATCTATATGATGCATCGACGAAGACCTGAATGTGCACTCAACATCTTTCCGCCACAAAAAAGCAAGACCCCCGATCTACCCGCACTATCCACTTCTATACTTTCGTAGTCTTTAAAACGCTTCCCAGTCTCCCTAAACTCCATACTGCTAAGCTTCGTCTCGCAAATGAAGGCTATAGCAGGGGCCTCCTTCCGAAGAAGGTTTTGAAGTCCGCCAACTGCAGGGAGATTGCCCAGCCCCCTGCAGTTCAGGCTTAAAAGATTCATAACGCCCGGCGGGGCTGAGTTACGTCAGCCTCCGCCTCGGATGAACCTACATCCATGGAATGTTTGACACGTTTACCTGTATCAAGCTCACTGTCCTCCTCCTCGGTACGTCCCCTTTTGTTACTGTCACTACCCGTATCTCCCGTCTTGCCACTACCCTCCTTCACTAGTCTTTTCCACTTACCCCCCTTATAAGTGCTTCCCTGAAAACGCCCAACGAAGCCCGTCTGGTCTCTGCCTTCATCAACCTCCATCTCCCACTCTTCCATCCCCAAAACATCTGTCTTATCCCGCCCCCCTGTCTCACTATCTCTCCCCCCCATATTGGTCAGAAGTAAACCGGACGCCCTTCCTTCGTCATCCTTATTGCTACCCTGTCCTCCTTTACCCTCTACAGTACTCTCAAGCAATCTTCACTTACCATCTACAGTGCTTGTGTACTGCCTGTTCCGCCTCTGGACAACTATATGCTGCAATTTGTCTATTAGATGACTTATAGCCTCGTCCTCTCTGTCTCGAAACTCTTGCTCCAGTGCTGGTTGTAGATTCCGACCTTGTCCCCCTCTAGGTCCATCCTCGTGCCTCACCGGTCTCCAAGGAGAGGCCTGTAATTCGTCCCCAAATTGGAGCTCTCCCTCCTCATACGGCCCTTCATCACAGTCCTTTTCCCCGTGCCCCAACACACCACACCCATAACAGTAAGTAGGGAGTTTCTCATATTTCACAGCAAAAGTCAGAAGGTGCCCTCGTTGCATCCGAATTTCAACGTTCTTATGCAACGGCTTACGTACATCATGCAAGATTCTGAGTCGAACTGCCCTATCCAACATATGACTAACCCCTTCCTCCCCCCCAAGATATACACCCAATCTGTCCCCGATTCTCCTCAGGTTTGCAACGTTCGATCTCCCGTTCAGTGGGAGATCATACACTCTCGCCCAAAGGGGCACGTGGAACAATGGGATATCGGATAGTTTGCCCTCCTTGGACGGTACGTTAAAGCACCAGATGAATTTGTCAAAATGCCAAGGTTGACCCTCAAGTATTCGAGATCTATCGTCCTCAGACTCAAATTGGAAAATAAAAGTACGATCTTTAACATCGAGAGCATTTGCTGTGACTTTACCTTTCGTTGACCAGACTCTCAACATGGTGTCGATTGCAGCTTTTGCATTTATCGCCTTAGTTGTCCAGATTCTGCCCAGCAGTACACGATCCTCCATCGATTTCGTCTGCACCGTGTCCTCGTCCCATACTAATTCAACTTCCTCCCCAACTTTGCCTTTCCCTTTCTCGCGATTCTGGATTGTGTTACTGGCCATTGGAATTGAGAAATAAACCTCGAAATTGCGTAGGAAAACACTGATTCGTTACTAGGGTTGAGATTCCCACATGAAAGTGGGGAAACGACAAGGATCGCCCTCGACTCTTCAACTCCCAATAGGAAAACCTAGGGAGACTCTATAGGGATATAAAAAAATTGAATTTTTACACTTTCTTTTTTAGTTAATATTTTGTATATCTTATTGCTTGTGACCCCACTTCCTTCTCTCTATCTTCATTTTCCTCCACATATATCCATTTTCTTAATTTTTTTTCCACAATCAAATGTGGAACATCATGAAAAGACGGAGGGAGTAATAAATACTTAGACTTAAGAACGAAGTTGTAAAAATGATAGATTAAAAAAGAAAATTGAGAAATAGAAAATCTTTAAAAACCTATGAAAAAGAATATGTACAATGTTTCATAAAAATTAGAGCAAATTAGAAATTACTCTCTTCAAAGTTGTCTTTATTAAAATTTACTCCCTTTAAAAATATTTTTATTATTTAACAGCCACAAACTTGCAAAATTTCAAAATTTGCTTGCAATTGTAATTTCCGGCATGACATTCCGGCGAAATTGATTTTTGTACCCTTTTTTATCCTTTTAATACCCAAACTACCCCTCCCTCTTTTTTTATCTTTTTTTATCCTTTTAATACGGTAAATGTCTTTTTCGATGTGGTTGTCATTTCTGCAATCAAAACTTGCAACAAAAATCATAAAAAACGACGAATCAGCATTCAAAGTGGACATATAATCAAAAAATCGTATATGATGAAAAGCCCTAAATTCGAATTTCAAAATATAAAACAAAAAATAGATGATTGTAGAATAATGACACAAACTTACTCACCTAGATGATGAATGGAAGCAATGGATTGATTGATCGTCGCTTAATTTTTTTTTGGACTGATTGTTGAATTTCTAGGGTTTACGTTTCTTTGTATAGTTGGGTTTTTTTTTGGGTTTGGAAATTGGAATGAAGAGAGTGAGGGGGGAAACACGTTCAGTGAGGTGGTGGTAAGTTGAGGGGCAAATCGGTCAAGTTATTAATGAATTTGCCGGATTTTACCAATGCAAGCAAATTTTGAACTTTTGCAAGTTTTTGGTTGTTAAATAATAAAAATATTTTAAAAGGGAGTAAATTTTAATAAAGACAACTTTGAAGGGAGTAATTTCTAATTTGCTCTAAAAATTAACTACTTTCCCTATGCCCTATACTGTTTGATGAATCGATTCCCCAATCCCCACTACTCTCTCGTCTTGTCTAATCTTATTCACTCTTAATCTTCATCACGCATCATTCTCCATCTCTACGCCCAAAATCAAAGCTCCTTTTTCCGGATTTTCTTCTCCGTTCTCGCACCCAGATCTGAACCCCTAGTCCGTTCGCCGAGTTTTCGCTAATGGTGTCGCCGGGATTGCCCTTGGTTGAAGTAAGCTAGGTAATTGTCTTCTTCTCCCTACTCGTTCCTGGTTGCTGATGTTCATTCTCTTGTTACTGCTATTTGGTTGCTATTATTGTTACCACCTGTTGCTCCTCCATTTCTGTCGTCGTTGTTAGTTGCTGCTGCAGCTGCAGCTGTTCATTCATGTTTTGCTCGGTTAGTGTTACTGCTGTTGTCCCCTCATTTTTGTTGTCACTGCTGCTACAATTTTGTTAATGTTTATCTACTGATGGCTGTTGTGCATCGTTGTTGTTGTTGTTGTTGTTTTGTCGCTGCTAGTGCTGCTCCATTTTCATTTGTGGCGTGTTAGCGGTGCACCAACTGTAATCACCTTCTCGTGGTGACGCATAAGAGCATCAACAAGTTTCTCGACTCTTCTCCTCTCTCGTTTTGTTAATATACCTAAGCAACCACCTTGAAGTTGTTACGAGTTAGTTACAAATCGGTTATGAATTTGTTAGAGTTTGTAAATATGCTCTTGTATATATACTCATTCATGTTGTAATTATCAATTAATAATACAATACACAAATTTTATTTCGTTTGGTGTTCTTTTCTTTCCCCAAATTCTGTTATTTCTGTTTTCTGCTTTTTCTCCATTGTTACAAGCTTCAAGCTCCATCAATGGAGGTAACCATGGTTTAACATGGTATCAGAGCGTTCTCTTGCTCGATTCTGATTCATTTCCTTTCCGCTGCACATTCTTCAACTCAAATTCATCTTCAATTTCTTCATTCTCTGAAATTTCAATTTCCTGAACAAAAAAAAAAAAAAAAGAAATGGCGCGCGAAAACGAAAATCAAGCTGATGATCCTCTACAGATTAATTCCTCTGATTTAGTCATCACAAAATTAGTCACAAATTCATTCGATGGAATCGGATTCAGCAATTGGAAGCGAGGTATGCTGATTGCCTTATCTGCGAAGAACAAGCTAGGGTTTATCGACGGAACGATTCCGAAACCTCCTTCCACTGATCCTAAGGCAAAGACTTGGCAACGAAACAATGATATTGTCTTTACTTGGATTCTGAATGGCCTTTCCCAAGAAATTGCCAGTTCCATCTTGTATTCTGCCACAGCGAAATCTGCTTGGGAAGAGCTTGAAGCGCGATTCGATCAGTCAAATGGAGCACAATTATATGGAACATATAAGAAATTGTCTGAGTTTTCTCAAGGAAACGATACGATTTCTGCTTATTTCACCAAATTGAAAGTAATTTGGGATGAAATTGATGCTATAGGATTCAGTAATTGTGCCTGTGCTTGTACCTGTGGTGCTTCTGCAAAACGCACCAAATTTCAGCAAGATCAGCGAGTAATCCAGTTTCTGATGGGATTACATGAATCCTATAATGTCATAAGAGGAACAATTCTACTGCAAAACCCTCTGCCATCAATCTCGACAGTCTACAATAATCTGATGCAAGAGGAAAGACAAAGAGAAATCAATATCTCTTCTCCTCTTCAGACTGAGACAGCATCCTTTTATGCTAAGAATCAACACAATAGAGGTAGTCAGTACACAGAATCTGCCAGAAACAACCATCAACAGCAAGCTGAAGAAGAACAGAAACCTAAATTCTGTAATTACTGCAAGAAGCCAGGGCATACCATTCCCACTTGCAGGCGACTTCAGGCTAAGAATAAACGACTGGCTGGTAATGCAATTGCAGGTTCTGAGGAAATTCTGGGTGCTTTTGATGATTCACAGGGTGCTGGACAGGGGGAAGAGATTGATCCTGCTATGCTCTTGCGTTTTCAGCAGTTTTTAAAGGCGAACCACAGATCTGATGCTACTCCTAGTAGCTCAAACTTTGCTGGTAATTCTGTCCAACTCCCTCACTCTTTCATATGCAATAATTCTTGGATTTTGGATAGTGGAGCTAGTGATCATATGTGTTTTAACAAGACCTTGTTTTCTGATGTTACGACCATTCCCAAACCCTATATCATATCTCTTCCTACTGGTGCATCTGTAGTCATAAATTGCATTGGTACAGTACCCATAACCAAAGAAATTTCCCTTCACAATGTTCTTTTTGTTCCCTCGTTTAAGTATAATCTTCTTTCCATAGCAAAACTTTCTAAACAACTTAACACTACTATCCAATTCACTTCTCAAGGTTGTTACTTGCAGGACTCTTCAATGAAGAAGTCCACGATGCTTGGCACAAATCATAAAGACCTTTATCTCCTTAGACCTACCGTTTCTTCTGCTTGTGATATTACATCCATTGCTTGTCATTCATTGTCTTCTTCCAAAGTTAGTGCTGCTATTTGGCACACTAGATTAGGCCATGTTCCTGTATATAAGCTCAAGCATCTATCTGTTTGTAAGGATTGTGAAATAAATGCAGAAGAACTTCAATCGTGTTTAATTTGTGCCAAAGCTAGACAACAACGTTTACCTTTTCCTCACAGTACCATTCAAACCAGTTCCCCTTTTGAACTCATACACATCGACCTTTGGGGTCCATATCCCACTACAACCTACAATGGTCATAAATACTTCCTCACCATTGTTGATGACTACACAAGAACCACTTGGACACAACTCCTATCTTGTAAAAGTAATGCTTTTCCTTTCATTGAGACTTTCATTAATATGGCTGAGCATCAGTTCAGCAAGAAAATTCTTACCATTCGTAGTGATAATGCTCTTGAATTAGGCACAAGCAATTACACCAAATCTTACATTCAAAATAAAGGCATCATCCATCAAACGTCTTGCTTTCACACACCACAACAAAATGGTGTTGTAGAACGCAAGCATAAACATCTCTTAGAAACAGCCCGTGCTTTCATCTTTCAATCCAAATTACCAAAGAAATATTGGGGAGAATGTGTCCTTGCAGCCACATATGTCATTAATCGCTTACCCACAAAACTTCTTCACAATATTTCCCCTTATGAACTGCTTTTTGGCAAAGCTCCTGATTTATCTCATATGAGAACGTTTGGATGCTTGTGTTATGCAACTACCCCCAAACCAGGGAGGGATAAATTTGCTCCCAGGGCAGCTCCTTCGGTTTTTCTTGGCTATCCCTTTGGAAAGAAAGCCTACAAGCTTTTAAACCTTGAATCACACACTGTTTTCATTTCTAGGGATGTTATTTTCCATGAACAAGTATTCCCTTACAACAAAGAGAGTTCTGCCTATCTCCCTTTGTTTCCCATATCTCCCATTGATTCCTCTATTTCTCCTATTATCTGTGATATACCCTCCCCTTCCCCTGGCACAAATTCTACTGCGATTGATTCTTCTGCATCTATTCCCATTCCTGTAACTATTCCTCCCCCTATTCGACATTCCACAAGAGCCTCACATATTCCTTCATATCTCAAAGATTATCATCATCCTTTTTCTGATCATTCTTGCAATCATACCCTCACATCTTTATGTTTTTCTGACCCTCAGACCATTACCTCTGTTTGTTGTAACATCAGTACAAGTCCCTTGTTAGATGCTAGGTTGCTTCTTCCTATTCAGGAACCCAAGACTTATTCTCAGGCAGCCATCTATCCTGAATGGAGAGATGCTATTGCAAAAGAGTTTTCTGCCCTTGAAGCCAATGGAACCTGGCAATTCGTCCCTCTTCCTGTTGGCAAGAAGGCCATCAGCTGCAAGTGGGTTTTCAAGGTCAAACATAAGTCTGACGGTTCTATAGAACGGTACAAGGCCCGTTTAGTTGTGAAAGGGTACACCCAAAAGGAGGGGATTGATTACACTGAAACTTTCTCCCCGGTGGTCAAAATGACCACTATTCGCTGTCTTGTTGCAGTTGCAGCCAAGAATAATTGGTCTCTGACACAACTCGATGTAAATAATGCGTTCTTACATGGGGATCTTCATGAAGATATCTATATGCAACCACCTCCAGGTCTTACCCCACCCAGTTCTGATCTCGTTTGCAAGCTTGAGAAGTCCCTATATGGTCTCAAACAAGCTTCTAGACAATGGTATGCCAAGCTCAGTTCTGCCCTTCATTCCAGGGGTTACATTCAATCCCTTAATGATTATTCATTGTTCTCCAAGACATCCTGTGGAAAGAAGGTATATCTTGTGGTTTATGTTGATGATATTTTGATCACTGGTGATCATATTGAAGAGATATTGTCTCTCAAGTCGTTTCTGGATGACACCTTTAAAATCAAAGATTTAGGCCACTTATCCTTCTTCTTAGGTATGGAATTTCTTCGTACTTTCACTGGTATTGCTGTTACACAACACAAGTTTCTCATGGAACTTTTAATGGAGTTCGATTGTTTGCATTGCAAAGCTGCCAATACTCCTCTTGATACTGTCTGCAAACTCACTCCTGATAGTGGTCTGCTGCTTCCTGATCCTTCCCTTTACAGGAAACTAGTTGGAAAGCTCAATTATTTGACCCATACTCGTCCTGATATTTCTTTTACTGTCCAGCATCTGAGTCAATTCATGTCTCAGCCTCGTTCCTCTCATATGGAAGCTGCCCTACACACCTTACGCTACCTTTCTAAGTGTCCTACTCAAGGTCTACTTCTTAATTCAGGATCTGATTTCACTTTGGAGGGTTTTTGCGATGCTGACTGGGCAGCGTGTTCCTTAACCAGGCGTTCTGTCAGTGGGTTCGTCATATTTCTGGGTAATTCTTTGATTTCCTGGAAATCAAAGAAGCAGCAAACTGTCTCATTGTCATCTGCTGAGGCTGAATATCGTTCTCTCAGACGCATAACTGCTGAGCTCTCCTGGTTAACTCGTTTACTTCATGAATTGGGTGTTCCTAATGTCACTCCTATCCCCGTGAAGTGTGATAGTCAAGCTGCCATTCACATCGCTAAAAATCCAGTTTTTCACGAGCGAACGAAGCACATCGACCTTGATTGTCATTTCGTCAGAGAGAAATTACTGGCTGGTCTCATTACTCTATCCTACATTCCTACACAGTTGCAACTAGCCGATTTGCTTACGAAGAACCTTCCCACTTCTCAACACAACCTCTTATTGTCCAAGTTGGGTGTGATTTCATCTCCCTCCAACTTGAGGGGGGATGTTAATATACCTAAGCAACCACCTTGAAGTTGTTACGAGTTAGTTACAAATCGGTTATGAATTTGTTAGAGTTTGTAAATATGCTCTTGTATATATACTCATTCATGTTGTAATTATCAATTAATAATACAATACACAAATTTTATTTCGTTTGGTGTTCTTTTCTTTCCCCAAATTCTGTTATTTCTGTTTTCTGCTTTTTCTCCATTGTTACAAGCTTCAAGCTCCATCAATGGAGGTAACCATGGTTTAACACGTTTCTCATCCTTGTAAGGTACTGTATGATTTTATTATCATCGTTGGTTAGTGTTTGAGACATCTTTTTTAATTCGACTTTTGTAATCCGATTTACTGAAATTAGTTTCATATTGTGGTTGTTGTTGATTTACCAAAGTTGATGGTTGTAGATTATCTGTTCGTATTTTCAATACTAGACAATCTGATCAAAGAAAAAAAATGAAATTGTTCTTTTTAATCAAAGAACATAAACATCTGATTTTTGAGCAAAAGATGTTTGAATTATGTGTATAAAAAATGCACTGAGAGGCCAACAATGGAGTCAGGCATGATTACATGTTTCATGTATAAGTTAGCTTTTGAATAAATATTGGCATACATATGTTTTGAGTTTGTAATTCAAGAATGGAAACTACAAATTTCTGTATAGTACATTAAGGTAGATGACAGAAATTAGTGTAGATTTTATACACCAACAAAACCATTACCCCAGTGCCTCAATTGCTATTGCGGGTTAAGGGTAAGGGAGTAGGGGGTTGATGTACGCAACCTTACCTTTGTGTTAGCAACACAAAGAGGTTGTTTCCGAATAACCCAAGATGAAAATTGCGTTGACAACATCATTTAATGACCGCTACTTTACAATAGAAAGAAGCGAAATCATTTTAGTGAGTCATTTTGATTTATTCCATCATAATCGAAAACCAAAGAGTAATGAGTCTTTGGCTCTATTGAAAATATGGAAACATTAGTGTAGATTTTATAATATTGAAATAATTATTTAAAATGAAAGAGAGGAAGTAATAGTGGTAATTTATAAGAAACTAAGGTCTCTCACATACATGTTCCTACTGGGTTTGAGTCGGATTTCGTCTTTTTTTAACATATAAAAAATTATTGTGATGTTTCTTCCGGATGAGGTTTCTTTTCTTATAATGAATGACAAAAGCATTCAATTTTTTTAATAGGTCTTTTTCTTTAAATAAATGAAACAATGGATTTTGGTTTTGGGTCGAGTTAAATTGGGTCAGGTTATAGTATGTTGTAAATTGACTTACAAATTGATTTATTTCAATTGGCTGAATCGAGTTACAAATTTATGTATTTTCAAGTCGGTTTGGGCCGAGTTGAGTTTGGTTTGATTCAGGTTATGGGTCGAGTCAAGTCGATTCAGGTCATTTCATTTCGGGTCCTATCAGGTTCTCGGATTCCCTTTGGGTCGGGTTAGCTCAGGTTCGGCTCATAGTATTTGGGGTTGTATCGGTTACCGGTTAGTCTTTGGGTCAAGTCGGGTCAGTTTGGGTTCATCCAAAGTTTGGGTTCTATGTGGTTGGGTCTCGGGCCATTTGAATCGGTTTCTGGGGTCACATCCAAAATTTATGTTCATTGCCTCATAATCAAGTGTAATTTAATTTGTAAAATATAATCTGGTGTATTGCGGAGTAGTTTTTTTCCTAACAAAACATATGTATCTTAAGTTTTAGAAGGGAGATACTCGTTTTTTTCCAAAATAATGAAATTGTATTTGAAAGTAATAGTTTTAGTTTACCAGCTGCAAACAAATACAAATATTTGTATTTACCAATTGCCTCAAGGTTTTTGTTTTAACAGGGATTGATCACCTTTCAACTTAGATAGGTCACCCTACAAATATATTTATAGAGAGAGAAGGAAAAAAGGTGATAATGGCGGACTTTCAAACATCCACTCATCGAACTAAGTGGATTTTCACACAACAACAGTTGGTACCTGCTTCCTTGTTCTTTCTTTGACGATTTCTATCCTTTGATATGTACCCTAATTTTTTTTATATTATGTTTGACACCAATGTTTATTTTGTGTAGGTGGATAAATACAAAGTTGCCAACAAAAGGGCCGCACAATCGTTGAAGAAGGTGTTAAACTTATATACTTCATATTTTGTTTTGAATGCTTGTGCATGTAATTTTTTTACGTACTTACGTTTATATAGCTTTGTTGTCTGAGATTGATAATGTTTGGCAATAAGGCGCAGTGGCACACCATTGCAATTAATAATTTTATCGCTGAGGTTTAATTCATGGCGAATTAGTCAAATTGCAAAAGGTGAGGTCTATGTGTTGGCTCCAATACGTTGAGTCTCTAATTCTTAGGATTGAAATACTCTCACATTGAGTTATATGAATATTTACCACTACCACAACTACTACCATTTCCCTCTATTTTCTTATTGATATGAGCTCTATCACCCTATTAACAAATAACAACTACCATCATTAAACTTAGGCTTTGGTTGGATGTATTAGAATGAAGGCAAGTTAGGGGAGGAGGATGGAGGAGAGGAAAAAGAGGAGAGGAGTAGGAGGGGAAGAGGAACGAGGGTGGATTCCTTCTTAGGGCTCGCTTAGGTTGGAGGTAATGATTTGGGGGTAATGAAGCTCAAAATGAGAAGAAAATGGTGGTATTTTATGGTGTAAAGAGGGGGTGAGGGAGGAACAATTACCCCATATGGGGGTAATGCATTACTTGGGGGGAGAGGGGAGTAATTGTTTCCCCCCAAAAAGAGGCTATATTTGTTTTTTTTTCCTCCATTTCTGTTTAGTATGATCACTACTCCATCACTACTTCATCTA
The DNA here is from genome assembly GCA_958450325.1 of Agrostemma githago. Classification (NCBI taxonomy): domain Eukaryota; kingdom Viridiplantae; phylum Streptophyta; class Magnoliopsida; order Caryophyllales; family Caryophyllaceae; genus Agrostemma; species Agrostemma githago. The sequence goes on from OY288240.1 coordinate 5,091,204, forward strand.
TTTTCTAGTTCATTTTAGTTCCATTACCCCCCAATTTATTACCCTCACCCCAGCGAACCCTTAATCTTCTCTATGTTGGCCGAGTTTTAATCTGACTTGTAAGCAGGATAATGGATCCTTCCATTTGACTTCCAAGCAACATACTAATACTATCTAAACATTGGATTTTACTGTCTTCCCTCTTAATACCATCAACAGTAAGACGATGACAGTAGGGAGTTTAGGAGACAGACTCCTTTGATGTTGAGTGTGATTGTTACAACATGTGTATGTTATAGGAGTTGGAAGTTTACTGGTATGCTGTTATTCGCGAGCTCCTTTTACTCATTCTTCCTCTTGTTTACCACTGACTTCTGTTTGTGAGCACGAGACTCAAATTGTTTAGAATGTTAAATTTTCTAGAATCTCATACCAATAGGAGTATGAGACTATGTTGAAATATGAAAACTTTTTATGCATGAAGATCGAAGGCCTATTAATCATGTATACTATCTCTGTGTCAGGCCGGTGATTTCCAGTTTTCTTTTGGTTGCCGTTTAAAATGCTCTGAATATGTTCTAGGTCACATAATCCACTTGCACCAATAAAAGAAAAAACATGTTTACTAATATTCGCTGTTGGTGAAGTATGGTACAGCTTCTTTGGAAATTGACGTTGATGGATCATTCTCTCATCCTAAACGGAAAAGAGATTCAGAAAGTAATGGTAATGGTTTGTTAAGATCACGTCTTTATTCTTATTAGAAAGTATTTATATAACCTATAAATACCATATTTTTCATGTTTTGGGTGGCTTTATTTGTTTGAATTAAGGCGAGAAACATTCTAGTGTTAAACCGCTCAAGGCTGAAGATGAGCGAATGTTGCATGCGTTTTATGAAAACAAGATTCAAGAAGTTTGCCGAGCCTTCTTTTTTCCACATAAAATTCAGGTATGCAGTTGCGCATTGTGGCAATTTCAATTGATTCTCTTATAATGGTTCATTATAGTTGCCTCATGAGTCATGCATGTGGTTCTCAGGGGACTGCATTAATCTATTACAAGAGGTTTTACCTACATTGGTCAGTCATGGAGCATGATCCAAAATATGTAATGTAAGATATCTAACTAGTTCTTTGCGCGTTCATTGCCGTCTTTTAGTTACTGCTGGTTCTATGGATACAGATTATACCAGAACTTCTCCATTGTTAATGTAAAGATTCTTCTTATTGTCCGTCTCCGCCCCCTTCTTTTAATTGTCATTACCATTTTAGTTACCAACTTTAGAAAGCGATCAAACAAGTTTTGGCTAATCAAAATTTGGAAACTGGGGGCGAAAGTGTGTCACATTAACTATCACTGTTAGAGATTACTGACATTAGTAACCACTTTGACTTGTAGCATATGTTCTTCTCTAACTGCAGGCTTACCTGTGTATATTTAGCATGTAAGATAGAAGAGAATCACGTATCTTCTGAGGACCTTGGCAAGATTATCCAGCTAGATCATCAATTGATTTTAGATAATGAGATGCTAGTCCTTCAGGTACATATCAATTATTGGTTTTCTTTCTTCCACGATCAACACATCGTGAATGACTAAGAAGCTAGCTCTTTTGGCTTAATTTCTATATTATTATTATATTGACTAATGTGTAAGCTTTCTTCTCAGAGTTTAGGATTTGATCTAATTGTTTACACGCCGTACCGCTCCATCCAAGGGTTTATTGATGATATGGAGGTATGTTCAACTACAAATCTAGTGGCTGACATGTTCTGTTAATATGTGACCCTTGCAACACAGTTTTTGCTATTTCATCCAACTGCTTTGACAGTTTGACTCTATGCTTTTAGTTGATCCAGACACTTGATTTTGTATTTTTCTAGGACTTCTGCTATTCAACTGGTGGCCAAGTAGACTTATTAAAGGTATTAAGAACTTCTACTTCTGAAGATGCATTGCTTTTTGTCGTCATAGTAATTTAATTCTTGTATGAACATTTCCGGTTTTTTTTTTTTTTTTTTTTTTAAATTTTAAATTTATACGGAGTAATTTTATATGCTGAAAGATATCAGAAATCTTTGTTACCTTCAATGTGTGTCAATTCTTAAGATCTTTTCTTAGTGTATTAGTGACGTTAAATGAATGACTGGCTAATACTGTGATCATTTTACTCTGGTGCTTCTTCCCATAAAATAGGCAGGTACAAGTTGGAGATTAAACTCAAAGTGCACTGAGAGAGTAGGGTAACGTGATTAGTGCGTTGTTAGAGTAGTATATGGCTATCCACAAAGTAGACGGTACAATGATTGAACTTAATTGGTGCTTCATTACTAATTGGACCTTCCATTATTTTTGTATGCCCAGTTCGCTCAATTGTATCTGACACATGACTTTATGATTGGCTTAATTGTTTATGTATTTCGTCGTTTTATTTTTTTGGGCATGTTGTCGAGTTCCACGATGCATGTAATAATGGATGGTTCCATCTTAATTCTGTATGACATATATGCCAGCATTAGTGAGTTGGTGTGCATCATTTATGTTGTCTTCTGTCTCTATGTTCATGGTTTATATAATTATATGTACTCATTAGATAGATCTCTTTGGAATTTTTTATGGAGCTAATCTCTTTGGAATTTTTTATGGAGCTATTCTCTTTGGAATTTTTTATGGAGCTAATCTCTTTGGAATTTTTATTCCTTAGGATTTGCATCAAAAATCAATTCCTGAAGCAGATAGAGCCATGCTTACAGATGCACCTCTTCTATTCCCTCCTGGCCAGGTATTATAAACTTTTTTTCTGCTATTTATTGTAGTGTTGTTCTGTAGGTATTTTGTCTGCTACTCCCTCCGTCCACTATTTATCGCCCCACTTCATGAATATATGTGAAGAGTATTTTAATGGAGTGGGGCGATAAATAGTGGACGGAGGGAGTATTTAGAAGCTTCTTACTGGCGGTTAAGAGATGAAATATGATCATGTCACTCTGTCACCTTAGTTCTTGAACGCTTCAGTAGTATCAGTGGTTCAAGTGTTTATGCTTTCCACTCAAGATAATTGGATGTTATATAGAAGCTCTGATGAGATGGCAAGTGTACTGAAATAAGAAGTGAATTCTCATCATGACATGTAAACCTAAAATGTCATGCACCTGAATTGTGGTCATTGTTCATGAGTCTGGTCCTTGGAAAATAAAACATCTTCCAAGTAGCGGCTACTAAAATAATTGGACTCTTTGTCCAACAATAAACAGGCGGGGGTGATTTCTCCTATAAAGTCATGTTTATCTGCCGGTTATCTTGCCCCAACTCCAGCCTTTAAATATTACAGTAACTTTTATTCGCAACATACTTGCTCATTTTTTCCACCTTTATCATGTCTTACCTTTTTAAGTACCCCACCCAAATAAAAATACCACTAACAAAACCCATTTATTTTTTTACCTAGTAAAGTGACCAATGGCGGTGCACACGTGTCATTTGTGTAAGGTAGTGAAGGAATGGTGAAGGAGGTTCTTTGCCAACCTATCTCTCCTCTTTTCTAGACCAAGGTCTGGGAGACTTACTTTTTTTAATATTTGTTGGTCCTTTCACCTAGTTTTAGACCATTTCGAAGACAACCAATAAATGCAGTGTTGTCGTTGTTGTCGTGTATTGTTGCTGTTGTTCTTTTCCCTTGTGAGCAGACATCTTTTTGCTGTTGAATACATACATTTCTTTTCAAATGTCCATGGACAAATAAATTCAAGGGCATGCTGAGAAACTAAGATTTCAGCATACTAATCCTATATACCGAAATTCCCATATGACTGACTAGAGACTTTCTTATGCGCTAAACCGTGAATATATCTTGACTATTAATTGAATTGTCCTGATCAATCGTTCTTGTGTTTGTCTCGAAAAATGTTTTCACGTTTTATTGGGTTTCCTGTCACCTTTTTGGCAGTTGGCGCTGGCCGCACTTCGTAGAGCAAATAATGAACTCAGAGTTCTTGATTTTGAAAGGTGCTACACTATTATTGTCAATACTACTCTTGGCTAATTAGTCTTTGCACTTTATGTTGATGGTGAATGACACACTTTTCCATGCAGATATGTTCAGAGCATTCTCTCACGCCAACATTCAGCTCACACTTTGTCAGAACTGGACCAAGCCTTTGACGCTGTTGATTGTTTGGTATGAATACATAAGTAATTTGTGGAAAATGATAGTTAGTCTTTCGATACTGGCATTGTGTATAGTTAGTTTGATACTTTCAATTGAGCTGTGTGGCCGTTAGTATGAAACTATTTTATTTGATTAAATCCCTGCTTTTAGAAGACTGCTTCTAATCCAAAGAAAGCGCTGTCCTGCTATATTTTGCCTAAAGTAATCTGGACTATATTTCACAAGAATCTACCCTGTCATAACTTATCAAGGATGCGATCTCTCCTTATAACCAAATCATGCTATGAATTTGCCTTTTTGTAATTACGATTTATAGTGTTCCCTTTGTTTCTTCTTGTAGCCAGCTTACTTTCTATGGTTTACAGTTTTTGAGCTTTCATTATTTTACTGTTGTCTTTGTCTTACTCTTGGTTGTTCAAGCACCCCCTCTCAGAGTCTCAGTGAGTCTAATATAATATATATTCACTGAGGCATCCCATGGTCCCATGGCAACCTGTTATCAGAAGAATACTTTATGTATGTTTTGTATTGGGAAGTAAAACTAAATTGAATTATTGATCGTTGATCTCATTTAACCGAGGTCATCATAAACCATTTGCTTTAACATCGTTTGATGATGTTTTATAAACTTAGCAACTTTATTTGCCTCAAGGAAAGAGTTTAAACACCACTGCCTGAGACTTGCTGTTTGTTCTTCTTCCTTTTTTATCTGAACAAAAGTAATTCTAATGTTATTTGTTGCTCTAATATCACGAAGATTACAACAAAAACCTGTGATGGTGAGGACATGAAACGTGCTGCTAAGAAGCTGAAATCTTGTCAAGATGTTGGATCTCATGATGGGTAATCACTTGTTTCTACTTTCTACCCTCAGGCCTCAACCTATTCTGAATTATAGCTTTGTTTAGACATATTTTACTTGATCGTTTATGCATAGTAAATTTTGTGCAGTAAGAAGAGGGAAAAGAAATCGAAGCGCAGGTCTCATAAAAGTTCACAAGATATTCAAACAACCTTGTCTGCTGCTACCGAGTATGGGTTCTTTCTATTTTGTAAACCTGTGTGTGATCTTTCCCATTGAGTGAGTTGTCTGTGGATGACATGTCTTTGTTGCAGTTTTCCATGGGACCTCAACATTTTCTGATGTTTTGTTCATCCTAGTGTAGATGTGAATCTTATTATAATGTTTCTTTCTTTCCGTATAAATGGAGCTGCAGGGGAAATTTTGAATATGACATGATTTGAACCCAGTTCACGAGTATCCTCTCATAGCTGTATTAGTTAAACTACTAGATGACGTCTGTAATTTAAGCTGGATGACGTCTGTAATGTAATGCAGAAATCTATGTTTCGCTTGTATGCTGCAAGCGGTCTCTTTTCGAGGCAACACCGTTTGTTGTGGTACTATCATAAGCTCATACCGACCACATAACATGTTTTTGAATTAGAATAATTTCCTTGATAATTTGTCAGGAAATAGTCAAATCTCTGCAAGTGAGCAGGAGTACTTGTCTTGTTTATAACTGGCTTTCTTACAGTTGAGATGTGTTTGAAGCACATGTTTTTTTACTCATATCGTCTTTATTTTCAGGTGATGTTTTTGGTGTACGGTTGTGTCGGAACAAGGGGTAGAGTGCGGTTTGCTGCTAAACCCAAGCACTTTTCTACCTTCATTGATCATGCTGGTGGGCAGTATGGCCTCCTGACTCCGAAGCATGGGTACCATTTGGTGCTATTCATGCATACAGTGGCTAATAGAGAGCATCACATGGAAAACAATGGGGGTTTATGTTGCACCAGCACCATATTTCGTCGGAGTACCATCGTACATGATCAGTTAGAGAATCACTGGAAAACAATTGGTTTCCCTTTATTCATACTTTCTTTCCTGATACGGAGTACAAGGGTATTTCATGAACCAAGTTTTTTTCTTTTTTTTTGAAATCCCAAAACTCGGGATTACTCATTGGACTATAATCTTAAAAAACAATGGTTTCAACATGTTCCGGACCAATGCCTTCCCAAACTCATTTACCTACATTACAAGCTAGAACTTGCGCGAGCGCATGAGCAGTTTGATTACAATTTTGCGGGATTTGACCAAACAATTTTATCAAAATTACAACTAAAATCAACAATCTCATAAAGGATTAAAAATAAATTACCTTCAAATTTCTGCTCCTATCCTCTTGAAAGAAAAAAAAATTGCTCCTATATTTCCTCCGTTTTATTCATTTGTTAGCCTCACAATGAATATGTAAGTTATCAAATAAATAAGACAGAGGGAGTATAATATAAGTGTATGTTATTTTGGAATTATTTAGTCATCATCTTGGACACTATTGATTTTTTGTTCACGGTTTCCTTGAACAAAACATGGATCCTTTTTTTTCCTCCTGCCCATTGTTTTTTTTGGGTACAAAAAGAACCGCGAGAGTGATCAGGATGCTGGCAAGATTCAAACCTTAAACAAGAGCGATACCGAGTAGAGCCGAACGTGAGCTTCACCTCACTTTTGACCCATCTAATTGCCTAAATTACAGAAGATATGATAGGGTAGTAGAATCAGAATATACAACTTAACATAACAATAAGATAACAATATACTCCCTCCGATTTTTAATTATCTTTCCCTTTGATTTTTGGGTGAAAAATAAGGGTGAATGTGTGGCTCAAAAGAGAAGAAGAATGAGAGAGAAATGTAAGAGTAATTTTAGACCACATGTTGAAGACCAAAATAGAAATATGGAAAAAAAGTGTTTCAGCCCAATAAAGAAACAGGGAAGATAAATAAAAATCGGAGGGAGTACAAAATAAGATATTATTCTAATACGCTCTCGCAATATGGACTAGCCAGGAGCAAGGCTAATCTTGGAAAGTAGACGCTCGAAACGGGGTCGATCGAGTGGCTTGGTTAAGATGTCAGCGACATTATCATTACCAGGAATATGTTGCACCCGAAGGGTGCCATTTTGGACTCGTTCGCGAACAAAATAGTAAGACAGGGGAATGTGCTTCATAAGAAAGTGAAACACGAGATTTGCAGCGTTGGACGTGGTGATTAGATTGTCAGAATAAATGACGGGAGGAATTGACCCGCTAATACCAATGCAAGTTCACCGAGAAGGGACGTGAGCCGGGCAATGTCAGCTGCGGTGGCTGCAACAACACGGATTTCAGCTTTCGTGGAGTATAAAGTGTTATTAAGGATAAAGATACTAAACAATAGTAATTATACTCTAGCCTAAATTGTAGATACTGAATCCTAGTATTTAGGTAACAATATCCTGTGTAATCTCTGTATAGTTAGTAACCCTAGATATGCAAGATACTAGGTTACGGCTCATAGCATTGTAGCATTCTGTTTTCACTCTTGTATTTATATCTGTTCATTAATCAATATAATTATCAATTCAAGCATATTCTTCTACATGGTATCGGAGCTTTAAAACGCTCCACCTCCTAAATCTAAAACACCCTCTCAAATCACCATTATCAACCAAATTTTGCCACCATGACAGGCTCGGCAACCATTTTCACTAATCCTCACGATACCACCACACCCTTTGTGTCGATTGACCTTAAAGGAATCGACAAACTTACACCTTTTGACATACCGAGGATGGTCGAACACTATCTCCGGCCTCCTTTTTGGCTTTGACCTGATCAAATATCTCGACGGGTCGTATCCTTGTCCACCCAAAACCATCTCCGTTGCCAAAGACGACAAATCTGCTGAAAACTCTGACAAGTCCGGCACCGCTCCCAATCCGGCGTACGTGACCTAGCTGCGTCAGGACGCGCTTCTCAAGGCTGCTTTGCGGGGATCTGTGTCTTCCGTCATTGCCCCTATGCTGAACAAGTATACTACTTCAGCCGAGATATGGTCCCATCTCACCAAGACGTATGCCAACCCGTCTCGGGGCCATATCATGCAGATAAAGGACCGTCTTGACTCCATCTCTAAAGACGGTCTTACCGCCACTGAGTATATGCAGACCATTCAGTCCTGTGTAGATGAATTGGCCTAGCTTGGAAAAACCATGGATGACGAAGATGTCGTTGTTAAGGTCCTTCGTGGGCTTGAGTACTCTAAATATGCCTCGCTTATTGAAGCTGTTAAGCATCGGGACACAGTCATTTTGTTTGATGCTCTTCATGAAAGGTTGATTCAATTTGACCTATCCCTTACCCACTCAACAAAATCCGTTTCCCTACCTGCCTCTGCTCCCGCTATATACCATAAACCGTCAACTTCGCGTCCGCGACCTGTCCCCGAACCGGCCCTCCTCCCTACACCCAATGAAACAAACCTTCCACCCTTCAAGGGGAAGTGCCAGTGGTGTCACACCACTGGTCACTACCTCAAAAACTGTGGTGTATTCAAATCCCTTCACCCCACGATCACCGTGCCTCCCCGTCCTTCGAACCCACGAAACCCGCCCCGTGCCAACCTTTTTATTGCCCATCCCGCCACCGAACCTGCTCCATGGATTATTGACAGCGGAGCCACCCATTACGTCACCAATGACCTAAGTAACCTTGCCCTTCATGCTCCGTATGACGGGACCGATGATCTTCTCATTGGCGATGGTTCTCCTCTTCACATAAACAATATCGGTTCTTTCTCTCTTTCTATTTCTGGCTCTATTCTTAAATTTCACAAAGTTCTTCACGCCCCATCTATCTCTAAAAAGATAATATCTGTTTATCAATTTTGTCTCGATAATGATGTCGTGGCTACTTTTTCCCACAATACTTGTGTCTTGCAGGACCGATTGACGGGCAAGGAGCTTTTGCGAGGATGGCTTAAATCTGGATTGTACGAGTGACTGAAACCGAGTACTCCACCCATGGTGTGCCTCACGTCCGCCGCGGCCTCTCCCCTTTGGCATCACAAACTTGGTCACCCCTCGTCCTCCATTATTAGTACTATTTCTAAAGTAGCTAATTTTACTATCCCAAATAAATTGTCGCATTGTAATGCGTGTTTGACTCATAAGAGTCACAAACTTCCTTTTGCTATTAATACTTTAGGATCTACTAAACCGTTAGAATTACTCTACTCGGATGTCTGGACATCTCCTATTTACTCTACTGATGGTTTTAAGTACTATGTTGTGTTTGTCGATCATTTTACTCGTTATACTTGGATATACCCTCTGCGTCAAAAGTCTGACACACTTGAGATTTTAACACGATTTTGTGCCCTTGCAGATTTTTTTTTTTAATTTACCCATTATTCAAATCTACTCGGACAACGGTGGAGAATATCTCAAACTCACACCCAATATAGCGTCCGACGGTATTACCCATCTCACGTCTCCACCTCACACTCCTGAACACAATGGTCTCGCAGAACGACGTCATCGTCATATTGTCGAGACCGGTCTCGCTCTTCTAACTTATGCCCATATGCCCACCACATACTGGTCATATGCGTTTACCACCGCGGTTTATCTCATTAACCGTATGCCCACTTCCAATCTTAAAAATCTTTCACCTTTTCACAAACTGTTTGGACATAGTCCGAACTACACCAAACTCAGGAATTTTGGGTGGCTCTGCTACCCTTGGCTCCGACCTTACACTAAAAATAAACTTGAACCCAAGTCCAAACCATGCATTTTTATTGGTTACTCTCCCACTCAGAGTGCCTATCACTGTCTCGACCGCACCACTAAACGAATATATACCTCTCGACATGTCTGTTTTGTCGAAGACTCCTTCCCCTTCTCCTCTGACACTCCGGTCAAACCCCATCCCACCATCACCGAATGGTGTTCGGTTCCACTTGTGGTTCTCCCCTCCCCTCCCAGGCTCCTGTGACCGAACCCACCCCGCCACCCCTTCGGGTTTACTCCCGACGTACCAAACCCACCCCAGCTGAACCCGCTGCCACCGAGACTCTTGACCTTGACCCGGATACCTCTAGTAATCCTCCACCCATCACCGGACCCTCTGACCTGACTCCTCCCTCCCCTGACTTGCCTCCCCCCTCACCTTCCTCTACTGACCAACCCCCTCCTCCATCCCGTCCTGTCACGCGTCTTATGAACAAGATCAAAGTCCCCAACCCCAAATATGCAGCCCTTACTCACGTTTCCCCGCCCACTTCCGCACCGGTCACCCTTAAGGCTGCTCTCTCTGACCCACACTGGCAGACAGCTATGGCTGCTGAGTACTCTGCCCTCCTCGCTAATAATACCTGGACACTTGTCCCTCCTCATTCCTCTTACAATGTCGTTGGTTGTCGTTGGGTTTTTCGGATTAAGTACAAACCCGATAACACTATTGACAAATATAAGGCTCGTCTAGTTGCCAAGGGTTTTCATCAACGTCCAGGGGTGGATTACTCGGAGACCTTCAGTCCTGTGGTTAAGCCTCTCACGGTTCACCTACTGCTCGCTTTAGCCCTTGCTCGTGGTTGGTCTCTAAGACAACTTGACATTAATAATGCTTTCTTTCAAGGTACGTTATCTGAAACCGTTTATATGGCTCAACCCCCGGGTTTCGTCGATTCCACTTCTCCTAATCATGGGTGTCGTCTAACTCGGGCTATCTATGGCCTAAAACAAGCTCCTAGAGCCTGGTACACAGAACTTAAGAATTATCTTCAATCATATGGTTTCATTCAATCTAAGTCTGATCCGTCTCTATTCCTTCTACATGATAAATCTAATCCAATTTATCTTCTTGTCTATGTGGATGACATTATTGTCTCAGGACCGGCCTCACCATCACTCACGGCCTTCCTATCTGCATTCTCTCGTCGCTTCTCCTTGAAAGATCTCGGTTTCCCGTCTTACTTCTTAGGCATTGAAGTCACCCCTACTCCCTCTGGTCTGCAACTCACTCAGACTAAATACACTCACGACATACTTACTCGCGCCTCTATGCTTGACTGTAAGCCAGCCACTACACCCATGTCCCCTTACCCGCCTCTTCTTCCCACATCTGGCTTTCCCATTTCCAACCCCACTGACTACCGCACCTTAATTGGTAGCCTACAATATTTGTCCCTAACCCGACCCGATGTTGCCTTCAGTGTAAATAGGCTAGCACAGTTTATGCAGGATCCTCAAGAGTCTCACTTGCAGGCCTTAAAACGACTTCTACGTTATCTAAAGGGTACTCTCCAGGTTGGTATCAATTTATTTCCTCTTCCCCCTTTCACTTCACGCATTTTGGGATGCTTCCCTGGCAGATAATAAAGATACATATGTCTCAACTACTGGGTTCATTGTCTATCTTGGTCGAAACCCGTTCTCCTGGTCGTCTCGCAAACAGCAAGTTGTTGCTCTCTCTTCAACTGAAGCCGAATTCCGTGTTGTAGCTACTGTCACCATGGAACTCGTCTGGCTCCGTTCACTCCTCACCGAGCTCCAGTTTGGCATACCTTCTCCTCCGGTTATATACTGTGATAACCTGGGTGCGACTCATTATGCTGCTAGCTAACCCAGTTTTTCACTCAAAAATGAAACATGTTGCCTTGTCTTTCCACTTTGTCAGGGAGCATGTTCAAAATGGTCATCTGCGTGTTCAACACATTTCAGCCGATGATCAGTTAGCTGATGCCCTAACGAAACCTCTGTCCCGGCCTCATCTTGAGCCTCTGTTACGCAAGATCGGACTCTCTCTTGGATCGTCCTCCTTGAGGGAGCATGTTAAGGATAAAGATACTAAACAATAGTAATTATACTCTAGCCTAAATTGTAGATACTGAATCCTAGTATTTAGGTAACAATACCCTGTGTAATCTCTGTATAGTTAGCAACCCTAGATATGCAAGATACTAGGTTACGGCTCATAGCATTGTAGCATTCTGTTTTCACTCTTGTATTTATATCTGTTCATTAATCAATATAATTATCAATTCAAGCATATTCTTCTACATAAAGTAACTCCGGATTGCTTCTTAGACAACCAGAAGACGACAATACGACCTATATATGTAAACAATATAAACAGTGGTGGAGACATAATCACGTTTGTCACTAGCGCTGTCAGCGTCACTGAACGCATGAAGGGGGGAGGATGTGTCGCGAAAAATGGGCAGGCCGTGGGAAGTGGTGCCATTTAGGTAATGTAAAAGTCGTTTGAGGGCTTGCCCATGCGTGGACCGAGGGGCGTTGACGAACTGATCAAGACGATTTACGGAGAATAAGACATTCGGACGTGTGAGTGAGAGGTAATGTAAACTTTCGAGAATAGCCCGATAGGGCGTGACATCAGGGAGGGGATCACTCTCGTTCCTGTCCAAGCTAATCTCAGAGGTAAGAGAAGTAGGACACGGTTTGGACTCCTGCATATCGTATTTATCGAGAAGGTCACGAATGTACTTTGACTGAGATAGGTGAAGTCTATAGGACGTGGGACGAACCTTGACACCAAGAAAATAAGACAACGAGCCTAGGTCTTTAATGGAGAACCGGGTCGCGAGGGAGGTGATAAAGGACAGGACAGTGGTGGAACACAGACCAGTGACTATAATATCGTCAACATAGACGAGAAGGTAAAGTGAAGAAGCAGCGAGGTTGATAAACAGTGACGGGTCCGAGAGGAACCCACGAAAATCGACAGACACAAGTTACGTTTTCAATTCTGTATACCAAGCTCGAGAGCTTATAGTTTGAGATTGTAAATGGCCTTAGAACGGCAGCAAACATGGTTCGGACGAGACGGGTCAGAGAACCCATATGGTTGAGACATTAAGACAGACTCAGATAGGTGGCCTTGTAGAAAGGCATTATAAACGTCGAGTTGACGGAGTGGTCAACTCTTAGAGACAACAATGGAAAGTAATAGACGAATAATAACAGGCTTAACAACAAGACTAAAAGTTTTAGAGTAGTCAATACCTGGTCGTTGATGAAACCCTTCGGCAATGAGTCGAGCCTTATATTTATCAATAGAATTGTCCGGTTTATATTTTTGATACGGTAGAACCATTTGCAATCGATAACGTTACGTTATGGTAAGGTTCCCGGGGATAAGAGTCCACGTTTTGTTATGAACAAGGGCTTCAATTTCAACGTTCATGTACAGCGAAAGACAAAAGAGGCCTGGGGTTACTTAATATTGCTGGTACACAGTAATGCGGAGACACTTTGGGTAAAATGGATACATACATACAACTAATATAAAGGGTAAAGATTGGAAGAAGTATAAAGCTAGACTTGGCGGAAGATATGTCAGGCAAAAGATGAGATGAAAGAGGGATATGTAGAGAATTGGTGGAGGAAACGTAACCAGGATCATGATCACCTTACACAATCCAAGATGGATATGAATGGTATGTACTCACATGCTATGGCTACGGTCCCTGAATATAAGCTTATTATATGGAATGCAATCAACCCGGCCGCCAAACACCGGTTTATGTGCTGGCTGGTTAGCTACTAAGGGGAGACTACTGACTAGGGATAGAGTCCATAAATGAATTCCTACAGTGTGGCATGACACCAGAGTCACATATTCACCTCTTGTACGTTTAAATGTGAGTATAGTAGGCATTGTCTTGAGTTGCTGAAACAGTGGACAAGCATTGACTTACCTGCAACAGCGTACAAATTAAAACTTGGTGGATACAATTGGAGCAGATAGAGATGGAAGCTTCAATTCGTAAGACTTTAGGGGCTCTAATTAGTACTCTCGATCATATACCATATATGGTGGCCTGGGCACGAAATAAGAGTATCCATGACGGAATGCTAGTGACACCCGCATATATATATATATTTGATAACTAAGATGAGGAGGACGCTCCAAGCGCGACTTCATTTTTGCTTAGCTAAGAGTAGTATTAAAGATAAGCGAGGATTGATTAGTAAGCTTTTATAATGAGCTATAGCTATGTAGTCGTTGTAATGTTTTGGTGCGTTAATAATATATTTAATTTCTTACATTTCAACCAAAAAATAAAATAAAATAAAATTTTGACGTTGGTCATGGAGAGCTTGTATGTTTTGTGGTAGATGGGAGAGAAGAGATAGTAACGGTACGGTATGGACATATTTGGGGTTGGTTTGGATGATATTGTGGGAGAGGCGAGTTGCAATGATACGGATAGGTGGGTTTATAAGTGGAGTGGCCAGTGGGGGACGAAGACGTAAGAGGTGGCGTATGTAGTTACAAATATAATGAAGCATAAATTAAAGCACGCAAATACTTAAATTAGGTTAAATTACAATACCATTTTATATAGAATCAGAAAACAAGGTTACACTCGATCATCTATACTTAAATTTCATTACATACAAATGCAAAATACAAAATCAAAACTAAATTTAACAAACATAAACATATATATTAAACCAATACGTACTATATACTATAACACGGCGGTCTCGTTTCAGCCATTAGGTTGGTTAACACCTGTTATAAAATCGACATATATATAAATAAATACATATATATTAATTCCCATTACAAGACTGTTTCAATAAGAAATGAAATACTTTTTTTTGTCTAATTATAACCACATAATCGTAGGTGGTCTAAGCCATTAATTAAATTAAGACTTGTTATAAAACCGACAATTTATATAATAAACGTAACTTAGAATAGATTTGATTTAATTAATGTCCCATGACCATAACCCTAGGTTCATCTCTACCCTTAGCACCATCATATATGCTTTCTGTGGTTTCAGGAGTAATGTCTTCATTTAAATCAAAGGTTTGAGACGCAAGAGTCTCCGGTGAGATCTCGGGTGCTGGCCCGGGTGCGTCCGTGCCGTGTGCCACTCTTATTAAGAGTGAGCACACTAGTAGCATTGCCATGCACGTAGCCACATTTTTACCATGCAATAATGCCATTTTTCTTTTTTTTTTGGAAAATTAGGTTAAATTTGTAAGAATTAATTGTTTGATTTGATTATTTGTTGTGACAAGAGGGCTAAAGGAATGTGATTTATATATGATTTTTGAGGTGATCAAAGAGTGTTTTTAGGGTTTGCTATTTTTTTTATTGGATGTTATGATTGGTAGATTTATTGATGGATAATTAAAGGGTGTTCTAAACATAGGATAATGGAGGAATTTGAATTCATTTTGACTTATAAAATATCCTTAATTAGGAGCGTTTGTTTCGTAATTTACGGTTGTTATCGATTGATAAACAAACTCTCTATTATTATTTGAGTAGGTCAATAATTATCGGGGACGACTAAATCTTGATATTCTTGTAGTGAATATTCATGGAGCCATGGATTATAGAACCGCTAATTAATGAGTTGTCACTCTGTATTTAATTAAAGATCAATATAATGTTCACTGTACTTTACTCTTTGATCGAATTGGATATATAGTAGGGCTATTCCACAAGGAAATGGATCCTCTCCATTACTTTTTCTCTCCATTACCTTCCATTACCTCTAATACAACAATATAATATCATTAATCATACTCCATCTCATCAAAACCGATCACCGTTGGATCGTTTTGAAACAAATCCAAACCATCCAAAAGTAATGGATGGTAATGGAGAGAAGAAAGTAATGGAGAGGAAATGAACTCATTCCACAATACTACGAGGTGTACATCTGGTAATAAAGGGCGGAGAATATTCTAAACATTGGCTCTATTTAGCACCACGTTCAACTTAACTCATTTTACGAATTGAAAATAGTTTATTTGATCTGAGCTATTAACTTACCACAAATTCTTGTATGAGACGGTCTCACGATAAGTTTATCGTGAGACCTCTCACATATAATGGAGTTAATTTAATTAATATTATATTCCTATTAGTAGGTCTCACGATAAGTTATCGTGAGACGGTCTCACATGAGACTAACTGCTTACTTACTTGTTTGTGTGTAAGGAAAAAAAAAAAATATTATTGGGTTACTCCGTTTCATTCAATTGTTTGTCTTTGATTAAAACACTTCTCACAATTAATATAAATGGCAAACAATTGAATGAACTGATACAATTATGAATTATGTGTATTTATTAAATTACACGGAGAAAAATTAAATTAAATACTACTCCACCCACTATAATTTATCCACTTATTATTTTAATCCTCATATTTGAATAAAAGTAGTAAATCCGTTGAAGGGACTAATATTTAATTTAAATTAAATAAGTTGGCTAAAAACTCAAAGTAACATTTTCGAAACCGTCTCTAAATAAGACAATCTTATAAATATAGAGTCTTATAAATATAGAGTACTCTGTAGTAAAGTTCTAACTTAAAAAATAAATTTGTAACCCGTCTCTAAATACGGAGTAACACAAATGACACAAATTCTTATTTGTGACAGAGATATCCGTCACAAACAAGAATTTGTGTCATTCTCGTCGCAAGAGAGACCAACTGTACAAATGATAAAGACGAGGTTATACTACATACCGGTAACAGGATGGGTTACTTAAAACAGTGAAAGGCCCATACGATCAAAAGCCCCAATCTCCCAGCCTTGAAACTAAAACCCTAAACCTTAAACCCTAAAATCCCCAAATCAATTTGATTACTCCAGACTCCAGTCACATACACGCAAAAATAGCAGAGATGGGGAAGAAGAGGAAGCACAGCGAAGCTCAAAACGCTGTCAAATCCAATCAAAACGACGACGTTGCACCTGACAGACCTAAGCGAACTCTTTTCGGTTGGAAGGATAAGAAGCCCCAACAAGAGCTTGATGTCGTCGACAATGGCGGCGCTCTTGCTGATTCTAATCGTCCTGTTGTTTTCCGTAACAAAGAGAAAGTTCTTATCACTTGTTCTCGTCGTATCAATTTCAGGTTTATCTTATTTTAAATCCCCCCCCCCTCCCTCTTTGATAGATTTTAGTTAAGTAAACTTGTTGTAGTGGATTGCTATTTGTTTAATTTTCTTTGGGATTCGAGATTTTTGGGAATTGGTACATCGTCGATAGAATCTCGATTTTCGAAAGATTTTTTGAATTTTCGAGGAATTAGGGATCCAAGAAGATTAATTATGCTGCATTTCTAACATGATTGTGGTTTGGGTGTAGGGAATGTGCCATTGAACATTGCAATTTTCTTCATTATCGATTCGAGTTTAATGTTACGCATTCTGTTGAATGAATTTGTTGTCGATGTTGAAATACGTAGTAACGTATTTTTATATTTTGCGGTTGTATTTAGGTATCGACATCTGATGCTGAATATCGAGTCGTTGCTGCCCCATTCGAAAAGGGATAACAAGGTTGAATCAAAGGAGAGTAAAGGAGCTACATTAAATGAGCTTGTTGAGCTAAAAAATGCCTCCTCTTGCTTGTTCTTTGAGGTACTAATCTCACTACCTTAATGTTCCTGTCGTTTTACGCGTTATGAAAGTTACTTGTGGATAGTGAAATGTTGAGATCGAACTGGTTTCTGTTGGGCTGTAACATCAGCATGCTTTTAAGTGGAATGTCTTTGAATTTGTTTGGGATGAGGATGGTGGAGGTAGTAAAGGTACTCTAATACATTAGATTTCAAGCGTGTCCCGTGTCCAACACCACACGTGACACGTGTTCGACACGCCAGGATTGGACACGACACTGAGGAGAGGGAGAGATAAAAAAGATGACCCCACGTGGGCATAATTAGTGGGTAAATGTTAGCCATAGAAGCAACAAAAATGTTGCTAATCTTCACGTGATTTTTTTTTTATAAAAAAATTTAGTTTCAATCTTTCATAAATTTTATAAAGAGTGACGTGTCGTGTCGTGTCCACTCTGTTGGTCAAGAAGCTCCATTGACCGTGTCTACATATTTTAATTTTTCTGAAGTTATGTGTCCGTGTCTGAGTGACTAAGACTATTTTAGTTTTTTTTCATTAGAGTTTAGATATTGAAGGTCTCTACGTTAGGGTAAGTGGAGGTATTATGAAGCATGAACTATCTAGCTTTTAATCAATCATGAAACGCTGAATTGACGCCAATTGAGAATCATGTAATGGACCCCTGATTCCAAACTCAACATATTTACATCTTGTTGACAAAGTAGTCCTGTAATTTCAGTCCCTCTGAAAAGATAGGGGTAGAAGTTTTTTCCTGCTTTGTTGGTTTATTAGTCAACTATAATTAACTTGAGATGCAGTAACTGTACCTGTCGATGAATTCACTTCTGACAATTCCTGCAAGATACATCTGGTCTTGCACCCTGTACACTAATGGAAATTTTTTGTCTACATTCTACAGTGGGATTTTGTATATCTTTAAACGAATAGCAAGCACATACTTTGATAACCATTTTACATTGCTGAGCATGGTTTGAAATCTCGGCCGAGTTATATTGTATTGACCCGGTTGTATCGGTTTTTCACTCTACCGATACAAGATATCTCACGAGAAATCACTGAGGATCACCACGGTCCATCCACAACGGCCTATTAACAACCTATCGTACCAATGTGGCTATACCAAGACTATGACCGATAGTGAGATTTTGAACCATGTTACTGAGCTATGTTTACTGTTAGAGTTGTCATTCCCAAACACATTTGGCTGTCTAGAAGCTTTATGTTAGCGATTAAATCATTAAACCAACGTGTAATCATACATTCTTGCATACTCCTAAGTGATAGTGCAGTAAGTGCTTTAAGTACTTGAGTAGAATTTATTTGTTTGCGATTGTGATTTTGGACATATGGTCATTTAGTCTGTCATCTTATTCATCTGTGCTTATGAATTCCTTGTCTTTGCCAGTGCCGGAAACATAAGGATCTTTACTTGTGGATGGCTAAGTCACCGAATGGTCCATCCGTCAAATTCTTGGTGAACGCAGGTTATTGTCTCCTAATATTGTTTTGTTCACTATTTCTCATAGTGACAATTTGCCACTCGGCTGCCAATCCCGAGTTTGTCAGTACTTTTGACCGTTTCTCCAATACACTGAAATAACCTTCTTTTCCCGCTTTAGTGCACACGATGGAAGAGTTGAAGCTTACCGGTAATCATTTGAAAGGATCGCGACCTCTCCTTACATTCTCAGCTAATTTTGAAAAAGATCCTCACTGGAAGCTTCTCAAGGAATTGATCACGCAGGTATTGTTATATATTCTGCCTATTATGAGTCTTGCAATATTAAACTAGTTTCTTAATAATTTTAATCGATGTTGAGATAGCTACTTTAGCTGTTCTTTCATTGGTCGGATGCTCTTGGTGCAAAACATTTGCTGATGATGGCAGACATGTAGGATTATTAATATTTATCTGAATTAATAGTCAATCCACAAATGGAGTTATCTTGCGGCTTAGGGTTGTGAATCTCGTGATCCTTAATTGCTGAAGCAATTCCCTTTATTTCCCAAGATTGTGTTTGTAATTTTATCTGTGCCTTCGCTAGCTTACCATGGTCATTTCCCCTCTTTCTCACCTGTCATGTCCCTGCATTGTAAGCGAAGTCTTGTTTTCTGTATAATTTGTATCGATATGTTTATAATTTGTACTTTTGCATACACCGCCTTGATGATGTGTTACTATCTTTTGACTCTGGGTTTGTAATTTCTCACCAGATCTTCCAAACACCGAAGGATCACAGAAAATCAAAGCCATTCTACGATCACGTCTTTGCTTTCTCTATCCTAGATGACCATATTTGGTTTCGTAACTACCAGGTTGGTACCCATCGTTCTTATCCAGCTACTGTCGGCTTAATGGGTCCTTTCATTTTCTCTTGATTTGATTGTTGGTTGTCGGTATGCATGAAATATAGCAGTTGCTTTGACAATGTTTTCCATATAGCTAGGGACTCAAAGTCTCAAACTAGAATAAGCCGTTCTTTTTGACAAGGTATAATATCATGTTTCAATAGGTTACTGTTCCGCACAACGAATCAACAAAAATGGACAGAGGTGGATTGGACAAAATGACCCTTACCGAGGTTTGAAATGGTGGAACTATTTAACATCGAATCCTTCTTGTCACGTGGAAAAATGGCTTAACTTTTTCTTTTCTTTCGATAGGTTGGTCCCAGATTCTGTTTAAACCCGATCAAGATATTCGGTGGCAGTTTCGGAGGCCCAACTTTGTACGAGAATCCCTATTATGTTTCACCAAATCAGGTAAGATTACTTAATCTTTTAGGTTTTATGTCCAGTTTTCCCGTTGATGGAAAAATAAGCCACAAACATGTAGGTTTATCATAATAAAATCTGAGTCGGATTCTCATGCGCCAGTTACTCACGTTTTCCAAGTATTAATCTGTAAGTGTGATTTCAAAACTGGCCTTGTTGACCCTTTTGGCTTTTTTGGCGATAGGAACGTATTTGAGTAGTTCTGGAATACCATAATGAAAAAGCAATTTTTGCTTTTTCTTCTCGACGAATACGATATTGAGATCTTCTTCGAGAATGTAATTGGGCTCTAAGATCACTTCCGGGTCTAGGCCTTTTATTTGTTAGTCCAGGAAAAGCCACTAAACGTGTTTTTTTTTTGTTGAATCGAGCTCCTCTCGGCAACGCGACAAAAGACTCTTCTCTGCTTGATATTTCATGTTCTGGCCTAATGGATGTTGTTACTTGTTACACTGTATTTCTAGTTTGAGTAGTTTCTGATTTCCGATTTTGGCTACCAGATACGAGCATTGCAGAAGAAAAAGAAGGCGGGCAAATACGTGAAGAAAGTCAAAGCCAAGACACGGAGGAAAATGCATGAGCTATCAAACCCGATGGAGCGTGATGAGTTTACCGACATGTGGAGAGAATGACGAGCTCCATCTCTCATTTCACCCACCGGTTCTTCTATCTGCGATCTTTTATATCAACTCGACCACTCCATTCTCACATGTACTCCTATTCTATCCGAAAGAATCGAGTAATATATGTATGTTACATGAACGACACTCGAATGGAGCTCTAGCTGTACTCAACTTGATAAAACTCGCTGTTTTGACATTGTATTTTACCGCAGTGTGTCTGCTATTTATCTGAATTTTTTCAGAAAAAAGGGGTTGCAGTTTATTCCATTTCCAAAACAGCCGAATTTTCTGGCTATATTATTTTTTTGGCTGAAAGACCACTCCCACGAGTTCAACCTGTGATCTTTTGGTTGCATTACAATGGTTAAACCTCTTTAAATCTCACAAGGAAAAGAAAAGATACAAATATTGTGAGATGGGTGATTACATTACATTTTGGTTATCACGGAGTACTTATTACTCTGTATTGTGCTTTATTATAGGTCCTACGATATTTTAAGTGAGAATGTCTCACAAAACTAAGGGTAAAATTGATTTTGCAGCCAAGAATGTCTAGCCAGCCAGATGGGCACTGATGCCTAAATATTACGGAGTAGATAATTACGATAACTAAGAATAATTTTTTATTTGTAATAAAAATGATGGAAAATAGATGTTTACATGACCTGTATTTGATTCAAAATTCAAACCTGAAATTTTTTAAATTCATCTGATATTTAAACTCATATTTAAAATAAATGAACCTGAAACTCGATCGTGCAATCCGTTGTATAGGTTTAGATTTTAGAAATAACAACCCATCTCCACAACTCAAAGTACATAAACAAGAAGCCGCAAACAGACTTGGACACGAGACTCGTTTATTGACCTCAAAAACCAACATGGTACAGTGGTACACCACTACACGTCTACACCCCTCCACTCTAAACCAAAAATCTCCAAATATAACCAAACACCGTATCCCTCATAGACACAATTATTTAATCTTTTGGTAGACCCGTCTTAAGAATAACATCGGTTAAATACAATAAAATTAATTTTTTTTCACGTATTTCTAGATGATATGATCTGTCTCTCATCTATAAAGTACGGAGTAATATATTCGAATCGTTTTAACTTTGAGACGGAGATAACCAAAGTGAACTCACACTCAATGCTTTTTACTTTCTATCCCCGTCTTCGTATCACAAAACTTTATTACTGGTATTATGTTCGACCTGACGTTAGAAAGAAACTTAAAGAAGCTATTTCAATCTGTCCGATCTAGATGTCCAGTCCAAACTTCGAAAATTCTCCAAATCAAACCACTCGAATAAATTGAACTCACCTAGTCATCCAATCTTCGAGTTCATCTGTTGTGGTATCCCATTCGAACAAGTGAACCCCTCAAACTAAAATATACTCCATACTAGTCTTGAGTCTTGACCAAGAATTCGAGTCAAGTCAACTCCGATTGAGTTGAAGTCATTTATTATTATTATTAACCTTGTAGAAACAAGTTCATATATGGTGTTAAACTCTCAAGATGTGTCTAAACCAAACTCTAAAAATTTCTGACCTAAGTGGTTTCATTTAGTCTGATCCTAGATTCCTAGTCAACTCCTAATCAAACCACGCTCTAAAAATTGAACTACATGAGGGTCCAATCTCCGAGTTCATCCTTCTAGTATTCGATATGAACACGTGGATTCCTCTAACTAGTACTCGTGTTGACCAAGAAACTTTGTCAAGCTAGATCATTTCGAGTTCAAACATTTATTATTTTAATACAATTGAATTAATCGATTCGAATTATTGGTCAAAATAAAGATCGAATTATTCGGTTCGAGTCCAGATTTACATGGTGTTGCCAACAAACTCAGAACGTGGGCCTTTATAGTTCTCACAAAATTCCTCTCCCATTCTTTTCTCTCTCACTTTCCTCTCCATAAACTCTCTCTATAATACTTAACCGCCTTATAACCACACCTTCCTAATTCTCTCCTCAACCTCACAATCACACTTTATATATTTAACTAACTAACTTCCGTCAAGCCTATGGAGGAGAGCTCCAATGGCGTCAGCATCAGCGGCGGCGGCGGAGGCGGAGGCGGAGGAGCTTTAGTTCCGTTAGTAAGGTCCACTTCACTCGACATCACTGCGAAGCCGAATAACAACGTTGTTGCGGCGGCGGCGAAGGAGGAGAACGCTGTGGTGGAAGCGGTGGAGGTGAAGGCGGCGACGGCGGCGAAGGAGGAGAACGCTGTGGTGGAAGCGGTGGAGGTGAAGGCGGCGACGGCGGAGATGGATAAGGATTTGATGTGTCCGATTTGTATGCAGATGATTAAAGACGCATTTTTAACAGCTTGTGGACATAGTTTTTGTTATATGTGTATAATTACGCATCTCAGGAACAAGAGTGATTGTCCTTGTTGTTCTCGTCATCTTACTAATAATCAGCTTTATCCTAATTTCTTGCTTGATAAGGTAACATTTCTTATTAATTGATTGATTTTTGTGAATTCTGTTAAATTTGATTGTTTGTGCAAATTGATGTTGAAGTGCTAACAATTAGCTTTATCCTAATTTCTTGCTTGAAATGGTAACAATTCTGATTGATTTTGTGTGTAAATTGATGTGAAATGCGATTTTCGAGTGTTAATTTGATTGTTTGTGTTTAAGTCGAGGTTTAATGTGATTTTCGAGTGTTATTGATTGATTTTGTGAGTAAATTGATGTTAAATGTAATTTTTTGATTGATTGATTGATTGATTGATTTTATGTGTAAATTGAGGTTTAATTGTGTAATTGTGTGCAGTTGTTGAAGAAGGCGTCTGCGCAACAAGTTTCGAAGTTCGCGTCGCCTATGGAGCAGTTTCGCCGAGCGCTTCAGCAGGTCAGTCGACTCAGTCCATGTGTTCTTTTGATTTCGGCATCTTTTCTGTGTTGCGTTTGGCTGATTGTCGTTGAAATGGTTCAGTAAGGTACTGATATGCGGGAATTGTAGGTCGTTTATGTGTTCACTTGATTTTCAGCTTCGTTTGGGTGTTATGTTTGGTTGACTGTTGTGGAAATGGTTCAGTGAGGTAGTGGTGTGCTGGAAATTGTTGGTCATTCACGTGTTGGCGTAATTCTGGTCTATTTCGTCTTTGCGTTTGGTTGATTGTTGTGGAAACGGTTTAGTGAGGTTATGGTGTGCTGGAAATTGTAGGTCATTCATGTGTTTACTTAATTCCGGTCTATTTCGTTGTTGCATGTGGTTGTTGGTTGATTGTTGTGGAAATGGTTTATTGAGTCTGTGGTATGCTGCAAATTGTCGTAATCTAGTCGTAAGTAGTAGGCCACTCATGTGTTCACCTTGATTTCGGTTTATTTTGTTGTTGCTTTTGGTTGATTGTTGTGGAAATGGTTGAGTGGTTGTGGTATGATGAAATTGTGGTAAGCTTTCTGATTATGATTTGGTGAAGGTTTGGTAATGCTGGATATTTTGGCTCGGTTTCCGGCTTGTTTTGCTTGTTGATTTGATTTTGTATATTCTCTGATTGATTGTTGTGGAAATGGTTTATCGTATGCATACAATTGTGATATGTTTATAAGTAGCTTTGTGAAAATGTGTTGGCAATGGTATGGTATGGTATGTTGGATACTATGATTTGTTTGAGTGATAGTTTAGTGGTTAGTAGCTTTGTGGAAATGGTTTCATGAGGTTCTTGCAAACTTATGGTTGGTTAAACTTGTCTAGTTATCTACGGACTACAATATTTCTATCGGGGATGAAATACACAGATTGCGTGGGTATAGCATCGGTTTGCTGTAACGATAAGAACTGCACCGATTCCGTGGGTATGAAATACTGAGTAGTTTGCAAATGGAGATGCATGACTTGTAATTGGGGATGCCTTTTTTTGGTTAAGAGGGGTAAAAAGAAATGATTCGAAATGCAAGGGTAGGTTTGACATACTGTAGTAATTACTGGTGAAATGAGCTTATGAAGATTTCAAAACTACATACAACCAAAAAGAATTTTGGCTAATTTGATGAGAATATGTTCAGTTGGGATTTTCTTGCAAAATACAGTTAATTGTATTCTTTTTAAGAGCACAAATACTCCCGTAATACAGTCTCACGGTAATTAGTAACCACATAATTACCGTGTGCCGTCTCACGAGAGATTTTCTCTTTTAAGATATATAATAATTTTGTCCTCCAGGAAGGGCCTTTTTAGTGTCAAAGCCCTTCGTTTAGCATCGACATTTTTTTTGCTTGCTATAAATACCGATAGAAGTATATGCCATCTTTATGTGAGATGGATGCCTCCGTTTCTGTGTGCAAACCCCCACTTGTATGAACAAGTGGAGTGAAATTGTCTAAATGATGGTCATTAACTCGAATATTTTTGATTTTATGTCTTAATACATGATTTAGCATGGGTTATCTGTTCACTGTGTAACTCTTTCTAAAATTTGTTCCACCTTATGAGTCCTTACATTTACTTATGTTTCGTAGTCAGGGTTGTGAAGTGTCAGTCAAGGAGGTGGACACCCTATTATCACTTCTAGCAGAGAAGAAAAAGAAGATGGAGCAGGAAGAAGCTGAGAGAAACATGCAGATTTTGCTGGATTTTCTCCATTGTTTACGGAAACAGAAAGTCGAGGAGCTCAGCGAGGTGATTCTAACTTCGATCTTTCTAAGTGCTTGTATAATTCTTTCTAAATAAGTTTCTGCACAGCTAATGTACTATTTAATACTGACGCTATTTCCTTTGCAGATTCAAGCTGATCTCCAGTTCATCAAAGAGGACATCAGTGCCGTGGAGAGACACAGGATGGATCTATATCGTGCAAAGGATAGATACTCAGTTAAATTACGAATGCTCGGCGATGATCCTACAAAAAAATGGCCTACAACATCTGATAAAAACAGTGGCGGCTTTTCGTCCGGTTCTCGTAGTTCATTAGGAGGGTTGGCTGCGGGAATGTTCCAGAGCAAGAAAATAGATGGAAAGGGTCAGTTAAGCTCTCACGGGCCTTCAAGAAAGGATGCTGTGAGTGGGTTGGATTCACAGTACATCAGTCAGTCGGGTTTGGCTGTGATGAGAAAGAAGAGGATCCATACACAGGTTTGTAGTTGGATACTTGTAATCTTGTATCTTGAGATTAATCATGTTTACTTCTGCATATTTACTTCTTGACTGTAGTATAGGAGTATTATTTTTTGTACAATGAAATTCAACATCATTACCATGGTGCCTCAAGGTGTCCCACATATTGTGAGGTAGGGAGGTTCAGCAGATGTACAGTAGACAAGCTTACCTTTGTGTTAGCATCACAAAGGGTGTTTCCGAATTACCCTTGATGAAAAATGTGTCGAGATCTTTTATACATTCAAAAATCCATAAATTGGACAGGGGCTGCTTGATTCTTACAAAATTCAGCATTTGCTCTTTGTATGCTTGGCAATCGAGTTACATGTTCCTGGTAATAACTTCTATTGATGATTGTTTTTGTGTGCTTTCAGTTCAATGACTTACAAGAATGTTACTTACAAAAACGTCGTCAGTTGGTTAACCAATCACTCAGGCCAGATGAAAGGGATGCAAATTTTATACAAAGAGAAGGCTATAGTGAAGGTCTTGCCGAGTTTCAATCTGTTCTGTCAACCTTCACCCGTTACAGGTTCATTTCTCTTTGTGTGTACTTTTGTTGAGCAAACTGTTTTTTGAAAATCATATCTGATATGCGGTTTTTTAAACCTCATTTTTGTATCCTTATCCGATACGGTTTTTCCGTGTATCCGTAAACCGTATATCCGATTTTTCCGTATATCCAATATCCGGTTTTCATTTTACTTTCAATTTTACACTTTTGTAAAAAAACATTTGAACAATTAGAAACGGCAACTTGCAGATTGCTATTTTAAAATTAAGGTGAAATAAAATCATTGATAAAAAATAACTTAAATTGGCTACTTTTAAGCGAATGTAAAAAATCGGTTAGCTAAACCATTATTCAAGCATCAATTTGGTGCAATTTTGTGCTTTTGTTGTTACTAAAAATAAATCCGTATCGGGTAAGTATATTCATTTTGGATTTTTTCAGAGATGCATCCGATACGTTTTTTGTAAAAATCGTAGCGGATATGCGGAAATTCGTATCGTATATCGGGAAATTCCTATAATTGAAACCGTATACCGTATCGTATATTTTTGCCCCGCTCTAATTGTGCCTGGAAAATCCTAATTTGACTTGTTACGTTTTTTGTTTGACAGTCGCTTAAGAGTTATAGCTGAACTCAGACACGGGGATCCTTTTCATTCCGCGAATATTGTATCAAGGTGAACCCTTAAGTTTCTTCTTCTACTGCTGCATATCCCAGTTTGACTCCCTGGCTTCCAGTTATAGGGCTTTACAGCTCAGAGAATTACAAATGTGAAATTAGTTTGATTTTAATAAAGGAAAAATCTTAAGCAATAGGGAGTATAACGAGAATAATAAACCGTAATATGAATTTTAGCTGCGCTCTTTGGACAGAAAAATTAATGGTTATGATTTTTCTTAATGTTTTACTGCAGCATAGAATTTGATCGTGACGATGAGCTATTTGCTACTGCCGGAGTTTCCCGAAGAATAAAAGTCTTTGACTTCTCCTCAGTAAGCTGATCTTGATATATTATGTCTTCTTCCATTGTCATTTTATTCGAATAAATGGATCAGCTTAATAGAAAAACTTTTTGCCAGAAGAGTCTGTTCAATGATTTAATGTTACACGGCATTATATCTTTCTTTTCACTACCTTCATCACATTTATGCTGTTAATTTTTTACTTTGATGGTCACGGCTAGATATAAGTAAAGCTAGAATGTCAAAAAATTTCATGTATGTTTATTTATTAACACAGCTATTTTCTTATTAGCTTTATTAAGAAAGCTGTAACTATTGTATACTGTGACAACATAACAGTTAAAGTTGATTGCATGTTATATCTACAATCTCTTAAACTTAAAGATAGGTACTGCAGAAAGTGAAACAAGAGTGGATGTTTTTCTTCGTCGGTATTGTTGATATCTATTGCAAATCGCAGCCTTAATCTGTCTGAACACACTAGCATAGAAGATTACAGCTAGTGTCTCTTTCATCATATGAGTTCTCGATCTACAATATGATTCGAAGTTATCTCTTCTCAGAGCTGACCTCATTCCCTCATAGGGGAATGAATTGAGGAGGGTACAAAGCTATGCTTGTTTAGCCTTCATGTCAATATTTTAATAACTTGTGGGCTTGTGGCCCAACGCATTACATTGCATTTATTGTATTAGTCAATGAGACACGTAGGATAATCGTCTACCGTCTATTTGTCTATTCTCACAAACAATAATGTAGGCAAGGTCTCGAATCACGATTGATGGTTTGAACTTTTGAGAAGTCAGACTTTCTTTGGCCACTTCTTATTCGCCTTTAATCTGTGCTAGTTGATTTGATCGATTTCTTTGATATGGCTTCAGTCACTGTTACGCGTACTTGGTTATTTCATTTTCATTGTGTTTTCCACGTCCAACACTTCAACACTACACACGTTTTTGCTAAAACGTGAACTATTCACAAAATAGCTAGTGTTTAACACTAGGCATAGCATCTGGCACTTGTGAAGATGCATGGTACATAAAAAATTCTGTAATATAGGCATTCTAAAACCGATTTTTTTCCTGATATTATTGGGATAATAATAATAATAATTGTATGGTTTTCGTCATCAGTTAAACTCTTTTATTTTTCAGGTGGTGAATGAACCTGCAGATGCACACTGCCCTGTTGTTGAGATGTCGACTTTGTCGAAGCTTAGTTGTTTGAGCTGGAATAAATTTACCAAGAACCAAATAGCTAGTAGTGATTACGAAGGAATAGTTACAGTATGGGATGTGACAACACGCCAGGTAACAAACTGATAATAACTGCACGCCTTTTACTAAATTAAAATTTTCACAGTTCCAGAATTCCTTTGGCCATGATTCCTATGCTAATATTGTGTTTCCGTCTTTTAGAGAGTGATGGAATATGAAGAGCATGAGAAACGAGCATGGAGTGTCGATTTTTCCCGCATGGAACCTTCCATGCTTGTATCCGGCAGTGATGACTGCAAGGTATTTCACCTTGTTATTTATAGACATTTTGTACTATATATGAGTAGCTTTTTTGCACCGTTACACATCGTATTTCGGGTTATAAATTTCGAATGAAGATCTCTTGTCCTTTGTTTCTTAAGGTCAAGTTGTTACAATGTCCAACCTGTGTGATTGCTGTAATGATCTAAAGGTCTCATTTGACGCATGACTATGTTTACAGGTGAAAGTGTGGTGTACAAGGCAGGAAGCTAGTGTCCTTAACATTGACATGAAAGCAAATATATGTTGTGTCAAGTACAATCCAGGGTCAAGCTATCATGTTGCGGTATGCTCCTAACGTTTTCGATCAATATATATTGTACTCCCTCCACCGCAATTTTATTGTTTCCACATGTTACCCCGACACTTCACTTGGGTGCCGTGCCGCTCACTGACACGACACTTCGATATTTCAATTTAGACAAAAAATTGGAAGTTTTGCCCACGATAGCAGTGTCGTGTCGGACATGACATCTAAAATTTAGATTTAAGTACAGTAGGGACATACTATTAATACCCTTTGACTAGGGGTAAAAGGGTATAGTGGGAATAAGATGCTAGGGGTAAAATGCACTATTTTTACCTACTATATTTGGAAAGAAGACAATTAATTTGGAATGTACAAATAAGGAAAAAGGGACAATAAAATTTGGATGGTGAGAGTAATCGTATGCACCTGATCTTTTCACTGTACGAGAAGCTTGTGCACACATTCATCCGAAGCTGGCTTAAAAAAATCTGATATTCTTCAATGACGTGTTGTTCTAGAGGAATGAAAGATGCTATCATTTCATTGTTATTTCTGCTCTGCAGGTTGGTTCCGCTGATCATCACATTCATTATTACGATTTGAGAAACGTAAGCCAACCACTGCATATCTTCGGTGGTCACAAGAAAGCTGTTTCATACGTTAAGTTCTTGTCCACTACTGAACTTGCTTCAGCGTCAACAGACAGCACTTTGAGGCTGTGGGATGTGAAGAATAGCTTACCTGTGAGTTATTTTCCTGTTCAATTTCAAATTCTTCTAAAAATGACTCAGTTCGAAAATGGTATAGATTTTTGGTTACCATATATTATGCAGTATTACGAAGAAATAACATCTGAAGTACTGAATGCTTTATGTCATGACTTTTCCAGGTACGCACTTTTAGAGGGCATACGAATGAGAAAAACTTTGTAGGACTTACGGTCAATAGTGAATACATTGGCTGTGGTAGTGAAACAAACGAAGTATTTGTATATCACAAGGTTAGTGCCTATGTTATCTATCGTGCATTTTCATTACTAGTCATCCTGAAATATCCATCTACCTATATTTGTGATCACAGTTTCTTTCTCTCTCTCTTAAAAAAACAAGGTTAATTGGGGATGGAGTATTTTTATTTTTTTTCGAAAAAGCTTGTTCCAGCCGGGCCTAGTTTAGGGGTTTATAGGCTATCGACACGTAATTTTGAGATCGAAATTGAGCTCGAGTCGAAACTCGCCGAGATCAGAAAATTGAAGCTCGAACTCGACTCGAAACTCGCCGAGCTCAAAAATATTAGCTCGAACAAGTTTGGTTAGTCATTAATCATTATGTTCTTTTTATTTCTTTATAAATATAAATAGAAATAAATACTTTTAGAAAGACAAAATAAATATAATTATAGACTTATACGGAGCAATAAATATTACTCGTATATATTTATAAATATCAAAGTGAAATACGGAGTACTATACTTTGGAATATTTAAAATTTTAAATTACTAAAATTACAATGTAAAATACCAAAAATGAGCCCAAACAAGCTTCCAAGTCAAATCTTGTTGAGCTGGCTCGTTTTGACCGAACTGACCTTGAGGGGTCACGAGTAGGCTTTTGATCATTTACACCCCTAGCCTTGTCAGCCCGAGTTTAGCTCCATCCCTGCTTGCATCCCGTCATTTCCACGTGTGATAAAACTATTAAATTATATTGCAGGAAATTTCGAGACCTGTGACATGGCATAAATTTGGGTCACAAGACACGGTGGATGCTGACGAGGACGCCGGGTCCTACTTCATCAGTGCAGTATGCTGGAAAAGTGGTAGCCCTACATTGTTAACTGCCAACAGCCAAGGAACCATCAAGGTACTAGTGCTCGCCGCTTAAACCCGCTAAGACTGAAATAACTGAAGCTCTATGTCCGAGACATTCTTGGGATTATTTTTCTGTTTTTTTTGTCTCGATCGGGGCTTCAAATCGACTCTTGTATATACCATATAGTCCATATGGAAGAGATCAGATAATTAGGGTTTGTGGAAGTTTGTAAATTTGTAATATGGCTCGGATTGGATCGGACGTTGAGCAGCGTAGAACTTTGTGGTTCGGAGTAAAAACCGCTCCAGATTGTGACGTGATGTAAGGGTTTAGTTCATCGGTAATTTTCCGGTCGATAGTTCCGAGTATAATGTTGAGTTACTCGTGCTTTTCACACGCATACGGCATATCATTTGAGTGAAAGTACATTAGCAAATTTGTTGTTCTGTTTTTATACTCTCGTCTTGGATTTTGCTCAATCTAAAATATTCTGCCCCATTACATGATCGTTGCTGCTTTTGTTGCACGCACTGTCGATAATGTTTTGTGAATGTCGTCATTTTGATTCGTGGTGTTCTTGTTTCCCTTTCTCATGAATTGAGTGTGATTTAACGATCAGTTCGTCTACTCATAAGATCGTTTGCTACTAACATTATGTGAAATGGATTTATTGTCTCGTTAGTCGAAGTAGTTACCGTTACCACCGTTACCAACTTACCATATCCGGAGTACTACTCCATATTACATCCATTTTACGATATGTCAAGATCATCCTTATCCATAGGGATTTTTTTCATCATGGTAAGAATGGAGAAAAATAATAATTACGCGGTCTTTTATCCATGGAGATTTTCTCCATGGGATGGAGAATTGGAAAAATCTTCGTGAGCAACTCAATTACCATATACAGACTTACAGAGTACTACTCCGTATTACATCCATTTTACGATATGTCGAGAGCATCCTTATCCATAGAGATTTTTTTCACCACGGTAAGAATGAAAAAAAAGGGACGTGATAAATCATACACGCGAATTACTTCCACCCATCCATTAAATTTTAGAGAAAAAGAAAAGAAAAATGAAACAAATGTCCGTATCTAATCTCACCCAAACCTCAATCTCACCTTAACCGCCAACCACCATCTTCCACAACTCTACGTCGGTTGTCAACCTTTTTTCGGTCACCTTCCTCGGCCTAATATCCTCACCATCCGCCTTGCCTTACCCACCCCCTTGTTGCTGCTCTTCTTCGCCGGAGAACAACCCTCTGTGTCCACCACGCCAACCTCCTCTACAGTCAAACCATGATTAAAGAAATATGGAAAATCAATTGATAAAATATGCACGACTGATAAACCCTAACTGCAAGAAAATTATATGAAAAATGATGCTTGAAAAAAAAAACCATAACTAATAAAATCAAAGATAAAATTAGACGGTATTTAACTAATAAATTGAAATTATTGTTGTTGATTCCCTAATTGAGATTTATAATTGATGATTTTTTTTCAAAAATGGTTAGATTTGGGTAAAAGAATGGAGTGTTTTGATGAACGGAATGTAGGTTTGAGAAGGGTAGTGTTGGAAACTTTTGTGACAAAATGTGTACAACGTAGTAAAAAACGTGTATGAAATAACAATTCCGAAAAAAACAGTACTCCAATAATTATGGGGTCTTTTATTCATGGAGAAAAAAAATGTTTTCTCTTTGCAAGTGCAATATTTTCTCAAATTTTTTTGCTTTAATTTCTTGGCGAGTACAATATTTTTTCAAACTTTCTTTTACAAAATTGATTTGTTTTCAACTGCTATATTATGGAGTGCTGTTTTTCGTCGTCGACATTTCAGCCACGTCGTCGGCGCTTTTTAAAGTAAAATACGATCTTGCCCTTGCCTTGCCCTTGCCTTAATTAGATTAGTTAACTAATGTTATGTAATTTTAGAAGTTAGATTAGTTATTGAAACTCGTTAATGAAGCGGTTTTTTAATTTTTCAAACCGTTCCGTTATTATCTTGTCCTTATTATATATCCACTCAAACTCCACTCACCATATTTAATTTAATTTTCTCTCACTTAAAAAAAGCGTCTTTTCTTTAGAGAAACCCGACTTTTCTAGAAACCCGACTTTTCTAGAAATTAGGTTGTCGGCGATTTTTAATGTGAAAAGACAACAACGTCCTTCCCTAATTACATTCACTAACTTTGTTAATGAAATTAAAAAGTTTAATCATGTTAATGAAACTCGATAATAAAACGTTTTTTTTTTTTTTTGAAAACCGTCATTTTATTATGTTACGGATTATGTTATATTATATATCCTCCCCCATCCACAACAACACTAATATTATTAATAATATTTAAATTGTATTAATAGGCGATTTTAGGAGGTTTTAGAATCAAATATAGATAATAGTTTAGTAAGGTTTATCAACAATGTTCAGTAGACGCGAAATTCATGCGTCTAGGGGACCCCTCAGACGCGGTTTTCCGGCGTCGAGGTCTGTTTCCAGACCCAGTTCGCGAAAAATCGACCCCCCAGACGCGGATTTCCAGCGTCCAGGGGACCCCCCTAGACGCGAAATTCATGCGTCTGAGGGGCCTCCTAGACGCGAAATTCATGCGTTTGGGGGGCCCCTCAGACGCATGAATTTCATTCGCGTCTAGGAGGCCCCTCAGACGCATGAATTTCGCGTCTGAGGGGCCGCTTAGACGCGAAATTCATGCGTCTAGGGGACCCCCCAGACGCGGTTTTCCGGCGTCGAGGTCTGTTTCCAGACCCAGTTCGCGAAAAATCGAGCCCCATTTCGATTAGATTGATAGTTTAGGTTCCCCATAGCTAATTTGTGTGTGATATATATACCCTAATTGAGTAGTTATTGTTTTCTATATTCGATTTTGGTATCGATTTGGCTGATGGTGGGATCGATTTCTGCGAAATATAAATTTCCTAAACATATTCCCGGGATACATTGAGACACGTGTCTCGGAGACCGTTCAATAGTCCAAAAACCGACATTTCATATTAGTCGGGAATATATTTGTTACGTTAGTTAAGAAACTTAATTAAATTCATTAGAATATATTACATAAGGGTAAAAGAGTTACGTTGAGACACGTGCCTCAAAAACCGTTCAAGAGTACAAAAACCGTAATTTTAATTTACTCGGAAATATTAATTACATTAATTAACAAATTTAATTAATATCATTAATCATAATTAGGGGAAGGGTAAAAGAGTAAAATTCACGTATAAAGCGCCGACGACGTGGCTGAAATGTCGACGACGAAATGTAGTAGTGATATTATGCTTACTTTTAAAATAATTTTGAAAAAAATTAAAAATAATAAAATCATTTTGTCTATAATTTTCTTATAACTTTTAAAATTATTTTTAATTTTTTATTCAGTACTAAAAGTGTTTAATACGGAGTACTATTTAAGTTTTAAGTTAATTTTTAGTTTTTATGTAGTACTGAAAGTGTGTACTACGTAATATTTAAGTTTTTTTTGAAGTTAATCTAAATTTTATGCATTATTCAACATCGATGCTTTTTTAAGTTAATATAAATATCTTGTGAAAATGAAAAAGTTAGAGAATATCAACAAGAAATTATTCACACTCCCAATTTTTTTAAATTCAATTCTAAAATATATAAAAACAATGAAATGATAATATGGTCCTTCATAATTATTACTTCCTCCGATTTTTTTTAATCTTCCTATTTGACTTTTGGGTGAAAAATAAGGGTATAGAAATGTGTGACTCAAAAAAAAAAAAATGTAAGGGTAATTCTAGACATAGGTTGATGACCCAAAATAGAAATAGAGAAGAAATGATGTTTCAGCCCAATAAAGAAATAGAGAAGAACAACAAAAATCGGAGGTAGTATGTTACAAAAAAAATAAAAAAAATGTAGGATATTATGATAATACATATTCAAAAGAAGTATAATTGAATGTGTTTCATTAATGGAGAGAAAAATTCTCTATTGATATGAGTGTTATTTTGTTTGAAATTCATAAAATGGAGAAATGAGTTGGATGATTATGGGTTCCACCGATGGAGAAAAAAAAATTGTCCATCAATATGTATCCTCCGAGTTAAATGCATATTTGCACAACAATTGTGTGTTTGGTTGGTTGGTTGTATGGTACGGAGTATTTGTTGCTTTATTTTGACTCGTTTGGATTGAGGGTAATTATTTCGGGGATAATAGAGCAAAAATGAACTAGAAAATGACGGAAAATAGTGATGATGTTAAGCGGAAATGGAAAAAATTAAGGAAGTCTAGCTTATTTGGGGAAATTATTACTTCCCTCTCCCCCAAGTAATGCATTACCCATTTACCCCCAATGAGGTAATTATTCTCCCCCTCATATGTCTTTTACACCATAAAATGTCACAACCAAGCCACAAACTTATTCACTTTTAGTTTATTTTTGCTCTATTAATTACCCCGGAATAATTACCCTCATTCCAAGCGAGCCCTGATTGTCGGGTTTTTCAAGTGACATTGATTCTTTATTTCCGTGTCATATGAATTACACAATACATTTTGATCAGAGCCAATAATATTTTCTCATTCCTTTATTTTTTTAATAAGTAATTTAATAAAGGTAAACAAATCTCTAAGTGTTATTTCCATGTCATATGAAATATGGAGTACAACTTGATCTGTAATTTCTTCTATGTTTCATTCATTTGTTTTTTTTATAAGAAGTTATTTATCAAAGATAAAAAGATCTCTAATATTTATTCCATAATATGCCACACAATATAAAATGGGAAATTTGGCGTCACCCTAATCAAAAAAAAATACTGTAGAAAATAAGATAATTTGTATAGATTTTTGTCCCAAAATTATTAAGGGTAGAGTGTAATTTTTTAATTTAGTTAAAATTGTAAAGTTAAAATTAACCCACTATGTTATACGGTATAATCGATTATATCAATCTAAACAAAATTTGAACTTATCTTATTGTAAATACGTAATATTGTCAAAATCGAGTTATACTATAGATCACTTTTTTTAGCAAAGTCTGAATCCCGACTCATACAATTTGCATTATACAATTTTTAATTTGTTACTTCCTGTTGGCCACAAAAGAACCTAAGCTAGTATAGCACCGCACTCAATGTTGGATGGAGTAATAAAAATCATACCAAATGACTAATTTTTTTACAATATGCGTGCACTCAATGTTAATACTCCGTACTAATTTGTTACAATATGAATTGACTAATATATTTATTTTGAGGTTGTTAATAATTTGTTGGAGAAAATTTAGGAGATTTAACAATATTAATTGTCACGAAAAAAGATAAAAATCCGAAATTGTACTTCACTAGTAATTTATTTAACATTTTAATTTCATTGGAGAGAAAGTAAAAATATCAACTAATAATTTACGATTATACCCCGGATGCATAGTACTGAATTTCAGTATCACCGGGTGACGCCATCTCATTTTCCACATAAAATATGAAGTAGAATTTGATTGAAGTCAGTAATATTCTCTTATCAACTTATCCATTTCATTCGTTTGTTTGATTTTTTTATAAGAAGTAATTTAATTAAAGATAAATAAATCATGACGATACAAGGAGAGATTTTTTATGAAATTATAGTAAAACGGCAAAATACGCGTAAATAGAACGGGAAGTAAATTGACATTTGACAACAATTTATTAAAAACCCTAGCATTTCTCCCTTCTCCCAAAAAAAAATTTAGCCTCCAAAAAAAACTTTGGGGCTACCACTGGCAAGCCCCCAATTTTAATTAATCATATCGTTTTAATATTAGTATTATTAGTATTTTAGTTATAATAATTCCTCTCCTTTTGGAGAGCTTCGCCCCATCAATTGATGAGTTTCGCTATCTCTTTAAGGAGAGATGTTAAATCTATTATAGTGGAGAGGACGCGGAAGATCATCAGTACTATAATCGTTCATCATGTGGTATCTCAATTTATGTCAGATTGGCGGCTACAATCTATTAGGTTAGATGAAATTGTTTCTCGTCAAAACCAAGATCCGAAGACCCTCTTGTGAAAAATTGTATAATTAAACAGCGATGTGTTGAAAGAGGATGTGCAGAAGCGGAGATCAAAATCTTAGTGAGAGATCTTTGTTTTAATGAGAATTTATTTTACTCAAATTCTATAGTATTGTATCCGTTCAATTTCGATATAAGTTGTAGATGACGTATGACTTTTTATTAATGAAATGATTTATTCGCTAAAAAAAAAAGTAAATTGACATTTTTGTCAATCTTTTAAGATCGTGAGGTACATCCTATAGAAACAAGAACACTTCCCACCAATTTAGGAAAACAAACATCGAAGATGACATCTAAAACAGTAAAATGTACTACCATGTTGAGAAAAATACAATATTAAAGTCGAAAGATTCTCACAAATTCAAGCTTTCTTGTAGTACTAATACAAAGGCGAAGTTAAGCCCATGTCGATCACGTCATGACTATGAACGCGATTTTTTGGGAAAATTTATACACCCTAACTTATTTTTTATAGAAAAATATACTCCATGAGTAGCATGTATGTTCATTAGAGTAAGTTCAATGACAAGTTACAAGTGTTTGTAATATGCCTTGTCATATTGATTTTTTAGCTACATCATTTTTCGACTACATGTTCTAATGGCAGATGGTACGGTAAAATCTTGTAACTTGCTTGATCCCACTTATTATTTTCATCCAATGTTTTTTTTAAATACAAAGCTATGTAGCTTGGTAGAGCTACCATGCTTGTGAGAGCAAAGTCCAATTGACAACAACATATTGTAGTTTGGATTGCCACCTTGATGTTCAAAGCTATCATGCTCTTCAATCACAAATCACTCCAATAGTAAGCGACAACCTTTGTAGCTAACATGGGTCCTACAATAATATTTTCATCCAATAAAAAAATTTACATTTTTTTATGTATCAAGATATATTGGCTTGGTAAAGTTAGAGCAAGTCCAATATAATAGTGAGTAAAAAGAGCTCACTATTCACTATTGGACATGAATGTTTTCATCGTAGCTTACAAGCATTGTACCTCTACAAAGCTACAATGACTTGTTGCATAAAAAAAATCATTGGATAAAAATAATAATGTAGCACCAAGCAAGCTATGACATGTTAAAATTCAATGAAAAATGAATTAGTTAAAGAAATCGATATGATAACGCAAACTACAAGCATTTGTAACTTGCTATTGGACTTGCTGTAACAATGCTCACAAGCCACACTTAATATTTCCTCCTCCAATATAAGCTTGAAATTTTACAAATATTGCAAGCGGGTCCTTAAGGTATACTATTGGACTTGCTCTTAGTTGTAGTTACCACAACTGTAAGAGCAGGTCCAATAGTGTGTTTTAGTGACTTGTTTGCAATATTTGCAAAATGTTAAGCATGTAGCTTAACGTACTATTGGTGATGAAATTTTGTTTGTAGCCTACAAATCTTTGTAGCTCTACTACCATGCTACATTGGTTTGTATTTAAAAAATAAAAGAAAATTTTCTAATTGGATGAAATTAATAATGTGGGTCCAAACAAGCTACAAGATTTTGTCGGAGCAATATATAGCAGAAAAACGAAGTAGCTAGAAAAAACGATGTGGCAAGGCAAACTACAAGTATTTGTACTTTGTAGCTTACCATTGGACTTTCTCTAAGCTAGTCATTTTTTCCTCACTATTGGTCTATTGGACTTACTCTAACTGACTTCAATCTATTTTTTTACCAATGGGAAAGAACATTGGTGTTAAGTGCTATTTTTAGCACTAATTGTGAGTGCATATCGTCATATTTTTAGTGTTTAATAATTAATTTGGGGCGATATAGTGATATTTGAAGCATTTCCGATGATCTTGCACTAATTGAGTGAATATGTGTTTTTTGATGACGGTTCTAGCTATTTTGAAGAGCCGAGAAATTCTTGTATTATGCCCGGATTATATTGGTGTTATATGTATCGAATGTCGGGTTAGATCGAAGATTGCATGAAGAAAAGAAAAGAAGAAAATCAAAAGAAAGCAAAGAAGAAAGAATTGGGAGTTTTAAGTGCCGCTAGTAGTGAATTATGAAGAGTAAAACTGCCGCTAGTAGAGCATAATCAGAATTTTTATGAATTGGGAAGCTTCCAGAGTGCCGCTAGTAGCGAAATGTGTCGCTACTAGCGAACAGCTACCCGCGCAATGACTCTTGATCTTTCTCCTATTCTATCCTACGTATATCACTTTTTATTTTATTAGAAGAAGTTTATCATTCCTAGACTATATACACAAAACTTACGCAATTTTATTAGATTTATTAGATTTTAGTTTAATTATTCCAAGACTTTGAAGAAGACGGTTGTTCATCTTTTTGTTCATCAATCAAGAATAAGTTTTTCTAATTCTCTACTATTTATCTTATTTGTTGATTATTGTTTTGATTATGAATTGTGTGTAGTTCTTTTATCTAGGGCTCGGTGAACCGATAATATGGGTTATTGATGCTTTGATTTTAATCGCGCTTTGTTGAATTATTGAACTGAGTTTGTTCCGGTTGTGCTTAATAATTGATTGATTAGTTTGAATTGTTAGGTTTGAGTCTAGATTATCGTTACAACGAGAGTTGGATGTTTTCATACGAATCATGCCTAAAAGTTTGCATCTTTGTCGATTAATTTCTACTCAATTCTAATTACGACGAGAGTCGGGTTTAATTTAGAGAACCAAAACAAGATTTGAACTTTCACATGAGAATAGTGAATTGGACTGAATAATTGGGACATGTTAGTATCGATTCTTAATGCATCTAGTTTTGTTATTCGTGCCATGAGAATAGGATTTATAACATGCTAGATAGGCTTTTTATGTCTCGAGAGAGAATTTAAAGTATTGATTTAAAATTGGAATGCTAGTCTCACCCAAGACGGTAATTTGACAAAGCTGTGCGTGTCACATTTTGATTGCATCCATAATCCATGTTAATGGTGAACCATTGCTCTAGGTCTTTGTATTATTGATTTCATCTCGATTTATTACCTTCCGTACTAGTTTGTTAAAAATTAGTTATACGATCATCATTCCTATTTATTCGACGTAGATAACTTTTAGTCATAAATTAGCTAGTACTTAATCATTCACCTCCCTGAGATCGACCCGTATGCTACAATACTCATACGCTTGCGGTACTACAAAATAAAACGTAACAATTGGATTACTACCATTTCGACTAACGGAACTCATATTACATTAAATGAACATAAAAACAACATACTATACTGCTAGCTACTAATATTATACTACATAGTAACTTATAAGTATAGAATAAAAGTGTTGGGTAATTGTAGTGAGTTGGTGGACATGGTGGTGCACGAAAGATTGGACACGAGCGTCTTCATCCACCTTATTATTAACACGCCTGCCAACCCTAAGATATCATCGAAACACAATTTCATTCTACTTAATTACTCGAAACATTTAGTTAATTTTCTCCTGTAAAAGCGCTCTATCGATGTACACTTTATATATACACCGATAGAAGAAATTCATGACGAGCTTGACCTTGTGATACTAATGTGCGTGTGTCATATAACGGTCTTATTCAAGTATTTGTGATTAATTAATTTAGCTGATTAGACATTCATTTCAAAGTGAGACTGAGGTTTGAATCTTAACCAATAATTTACCTTTATGCACTAATGGTGCATTTGTGGCTGGCCGTGTCCTAATCATTTGTTTATTTTTTATTAAAATAATTTTCTCAAATATTATACGAGTAATATAAAAAGTAAATAAACGATTGAGTTAGGAAGAAAGATAATACAGTATTATTCTAATAATCCCCTTTTTTTTGTTATTATTAAAAATTTGAGGGGAGGAAATATTGAATTTCGTGAAGATCTTTGATTATGTTATTTCTGTCTCGTTCATTTGTTTATCTTTTATATATTCACTATATCGATTTTTTTAATCAAAGGTTAAACACTGAAACAATTGATGGAAGCAGAAGGAATATCTTGTTGTCTTAACATTAAAGCTCCTTAAGGAAATAGACAAGGGAACTACTTTCACAACAACAGAGATGGGCTGTTAGGGCAACTTAAATCGACATGACCATGTTCTCGAAAAAATTGTTAAAATTGTCGATTTCCGTTACTCTAAAATCCCTGAACATGACGACTTTTAGAAATATATACAACCATTAAAGAAATCTGATGTAGTGAAGTATTAAATCATTAATTAACGTACGTGCCGGTCCTGCACTCCATCAATTAATTAATTTAGGTTAAACTCGATTTTTGGTTGAGATGATTCTCTCACAAAATTAATTAAATTAAACTCACAAGATAATTAAATTAAACAAAATGCAGCAAAACAACAACAACAATTATTATTATTATTATTGTTATTATTATTATTTTGGGATAATATTAATTTATGACCGCATTAATATTATTACATCCAGATTTAAAATCTCAAGAGATTGAGAGACATTAATTAGTGGAACAAAACATACATGGACGTTGTAACAGAAATGCTTGCAAATTAAAACATACATGAACGTACAAGGTACTACAACACGTACATAATAGAAAATATTCATTCTATGTTATATATGGATAATCTATATTAGCTCAAGAGGGATAGACATGAAGAAATTAACCGGGAATTATTTATTTTGACTTTCAGTCCTCGAAATCAAGGCAGAGGACACCGCCACCAGAGTCGATCTCTGAGTCCCCGGACTTGCAAGGTCAAGAAAAGTCAGGAGACGTCCGTGGAGTCAGAAACGGAGAAATCGCGTGGTAAGAAGAATAAGCTCAGGAGAGATATCGCCAAGGGCATTATCATAATAATGCTTGGATTGTTATTATTAGTAGTAGTAGCAGCAGCAGCAGCATTATTATAACAAGATTGGTGGGAAAATGACAATGAAAAATCAAGATTAATAGTATATTATTATTAAAAAATCGCTCAAGGGAATCATCGATAAGATACTTATTATTAGATGATTTTTGAAGCGATCTGTGATTATAAGAAAGCGATAAATTTGTAGAATCATTTGGTAGTAGTGATAGTAGTTTGGCTCCAAGGGAGGAGCCTGGACCAGATGAAAATGGAGGCATAAGAAGTTGTAGATTTATATAGAAACTAACAATAAGTTGTGATAAAATAAAAGATGAAGAGGCCATGGTAAGTATATTATACATTATATATAGAGGTATGTAACTAGAGCATGTAATTTAGAGCATTCAAGTCTTTTTTGAAAGATTAAAACGGTTAAATAATACTTCGATCACTTGGTAAAAGGATATTTTATAGAGTCAGGGCACAATCGAAATTGCCTTAGCTTAGCGGTTAATCCTCCTTTTCTATATTGTAATGCGACTAATAAGTGCGCAACCAAATTTTGTTTCCCCTTAAGATTAAAACGATTAAATAGCACGCACACCATATACCAGTTGGTCAAAAGATGTGGATTGGATTGGATGAGTTTTTCGTTAATATCTGGGTTATTGTCCATGAATTTAGTCGTGGCAAACGAGTCGCGTTTAAATTGGGTCATCATCAGAGATTTATTTTGTGTTCGGCTCATTTTTTATTTGTTATCATCAATTTTTTAGGATATCATGATCATCTCGATCGTTTATAAGTATATAGCAATAAATAAACATTTCAGCTAGATCGGGTTAGTTCAGGTTATAGGTTAAACAACGAGCCTTGCCAAACATGTCAGGTTAGGCTCGAGTCAATCACATCAGATCGGATGAGTTTAGCTTAGGTCAAACTCTGGTCATTATTTAAGTTCCTTTATCAACAACTTTTTAAGAGAAATCTTGTAAACAACCAAAAACATTCGACTCGAGTTAGATTTGGGTCATTAGGTCAGATCAAATCACGTCGATTTATTTTGTGTTCCACTCATTTTCGATTGTGTTATCATCAACTTAGTAATTAGTTTGGGTCACTGGTTAAATACGAGCTCTGGCAAGCTGGTCGGGTTAGCTAGGCTCGGGGCATATCACATTCGGTGAGTCTGGTTAGGTCAGGTTATGTCTCAAACTCGAACCTTCAGTTACTAGGTAATTTAGCCTTCATTACCCTTGTTAGTAATAATGATGAATGTCTGATCATGACATTCCGCCATTAGTGTCTAACTTTATATATTCCCGTCATTAGTATATCTCTAGATTCTTTGTATCTAGCTAGTTATTAGCTCCGGTATTTATACCGAGCTAGTTCAATGAAATAATCAACGCATTACGTACACGTACAACCCTATACATTTGACTTATGTTTAAGACAGATATATC
The DNA here is from genome assembly GCA_958450325.1 of Agrostemma githago. Lineage (NCBI taxonomy): Eukaryota > Viridiplantae > Streptophyta > Magnoliopsida > Caryophyllales > Caryophyllaceae > Agrostemma > Agrostemma githago. Next base: position 5,134,528 of record OY288240.1, read on the forward strand.
GATTTTAAATTGACGGACTTTGTGAATTTATGAAGGGTTATTAATAAGGAGTAGGCAACAACTAACCATAGTACAGTAGTGGAGTAATAAGAAATACAAGTAGTAATAAAGAGAGTGAAGAGAGTATAATTGGGTGTCTTTATATTCGTTGATATGTCATATTCTAATGCAGAGGGGGCAGAATGGATGAATGAGAGTTTGTTTCTTGGACTCTTATTCAACAATGAATGAATGAACATGCAAACCAAAAGACGACACAATACTTAATTTGGTCGGGTTTAGGTGGAGGGATTCGTAACCCATTTACAAGTGATATTAACACGATCTGATCGGTTTGACAGGTCTAGCCAAAACCGAGTAACTCTTCTATAAGACTGTGGACGAGTAGTAAATAAAAAACTAGAGGATAGATAAGTGGTAGTCACCACTAAAAAAAATAGGGTAATTATCATTTTGTTTTGTCTTGTATTCTCGTCCATTTATTTACGTTTGATTAAAAAAAAAAATCAATCATATATAAAAGATAAATAAACGACTGAGACAGAAATAATACTATATCAGTTATACATATAATAATGAATGGCCAAAACTTAGAGGGTTGACGTGATTACAAAGGTGCGTAGATACATGATGTTACGTACGAGTACAACTTAGTGTGATTGTGAGACTTGGATGGTCCTGGTCCTTAACTTGAAGGACCCACCCTACCATTTCTTTTAAGAAAACAATGTGGAGATCATCAAAAATCAAACCATATCAGATTGGAACTTGGAAGGATATACAGTGTGGAGTACGGTATTTTTTTGGGTTGAAATTATTATTTTATAAAATTTCTTTCTATTATAAAAATTTAAAAATGTTAGAGTTATATTCATTTTTTTAATCAATTTAATTAATTATAATCACTCTCAAAATATTACAAACTTGACTTCAAATAGTGAATATTATTATTGGTTTGGATGAAAGGTACTACGGAGTAAGTGATTACAGAGTACAAAACAAATTAAGTAGCTAGGAGTCTTCGTGAACTCAAAACTAGCTAGTATGTACTCCGTAGTAGATATCTAATTACTGAAGAAGCCCCTACTAAATCAAACCACAGTTAAATGGACACCGAGGCCGAGAGTAAACCCGGTCAATTGGCTCAAGTTTAGACTAGGTCTATTCAAGTCTTTTATTTTGATTTTTTTTCCACATTCATTGGGTTCTTAGGACAGGACAACTAGAGTTATTAACTTATTATGTATATGGAAAATGAGTTTGGATTAAAGATATTTGAATCATGCTCAATTAAGCATAACTCAAATTCAAAACTTCAATAATCATATATTCCTGAAATTTCACTCTCGAATATATATTTCTACAGTAATTTGTAAAATTGTGCATAACTAATTTAAAATTATCTAAAATTCAAATTAATAAGAAGTCATCAAATTGAACCTATATTCGTAATAATTCTTTTAATATATGTCAATAAATTATCGAAATAAAAAGGTATGAAAACACCCCATAATAATACCAGACATAATATACTCCATGCTTTATTATTATTATCTAACTGATTGATTAATACTCGATCCGTTATATTGACGGAGGGATATATCTATCGTAAAGAAGATTAAAGGAGAAGTAGAGTATATTATTGAGTAGGCTTAGAAATGGTCCAAACTCGTATTAATGCCCACCTAGATGATCATCATTAGAAAAGGATGGCCATACCTTCACATTTATTGCTACGAATCAAGTGTTCTACGAGTATTATTTTTTTTAAAAATAATAATAATAATTATAAGCATTTTTTTTGTTTGAACCGAAAAAAAAAGTTTGTCCAACAAAAAATAAAAGTATATATATTTGGACTACAATTAATAAAGCTTTTGTGAATAAATATATTTGTTCCGGACACTATTTTTTGTCTCATTGCATTAAAATAATCCTCACAAATATTAGGATAATAGGGCGAAAAATAGTGTCCGGAGGAAATAATTATTATTCAACAAAGGATAAAAATTTCTCAGTATTTATTTATTTTTCATCACTATTTTTGAGAATGCTTATGTTGTAAGAAAACATACGGAATTCACATTATGGAGTTTGTAAAAGCGACCTAAATTACTTATCAAACATATTTCCGTCGGACATTTTATTATATCAATTTTATGACAATGTTAAATACAACTCTTAGGTCTATATTTAAAAAGCTAAAAAAGAAAAATAATACTTCATAATTTATACGAGTAAATACTTAATACTCCGTATTAAATTTGTAATATAGCCATAGTTAGCTTCACAATAAAAATAGTAAACTAGCTAGCTTCTTTTTTCTAATTAACGTTTTTGTTTTTCCTGGGTGAATCTCTACTTTAATTTTTATCAAAACATAAATAAAATATATTATTATTGTTATTGTTATTGTTATTATTATTAAACTTCTTAAGAAAATTGTATTGTACTCCGTATGAGTTTTCAATTTTTTGTATTAATTCATATACGATGGATTATATTTTAAAACAACATTGAGGGGAAAATAATATTATACATCTAGTTGTACAAGAACATGATACAAACATATTAAATCTAATTGAGCTTATGTACAATTTTTTCGAGCTTTTAGAAAAATTTGGGTTATATTTTAAGTTTATCACTTTAATGGCTCGTTTGGTTCACCATGGGAAGATGAAGTTATCGGGAACTTTAAATTCACGTGAATTCGTATTTCATGGGAATTACAAAAATATTGTTTGGTTGTCATGTGGGAAATGATTTCATGCGGAAAGTTCTACACACCAAGGGCGGCTTGATGAGTAACTTCCCCATTATGGAGGAAGTGACAATTCAGTGACAATTCCCATGAAGTGGACAACCAAACAACTCCCTCAAAATGCACTTCCAGAGATCTTGCACTTCCCAGTAATTAAATGGGTAACCAAACGAGTCCTAAAACTAAAATCGAATTGAGCTTATATGTATTGAGCTCCATTATACGGAGTAATATTTTGGACCCAATATTTATGTTAAGAAATTCATAAACTTTATGATAGTGCTCGTAATATAATCTTTAATCATAAGCTCAATAACTTTAATTATTATAAAGCTCATAGCTCTAACCCGAGTTGTAAAACTGTTGAGAATAATTGAGTAGTGTTTCAAAATGTGAGAGTAACATGAAATTAATACTTCCTTCGTTCTAACCATGTTAGCGATATTTTGCGTAAATCTTGTATTTACGGCAAATTAGTGATTTGTATATATTGTGCATATATTTTGCCCATATTTGGTTGATCCTTTACTTGTTTAAAGGATGTAAAATAGGAAGTAGTTGACATATAGTGATATATATGTAACATTTGACAGAGGAATGACAGACACAAAAATCATCTTAATTATCTTCTTCTTATTTTACTTTATGGTATCAGAGCTGTTTCGATTTTTTTAAATAAATTTTCTCCACAAAATGGCAGGTGATGGAGTATCCACGTCCCACACCACCAAACCCATCTATTTGCTTTCCAATAATGATGGAGTCGGAGCCAAAATTACTCATGTTGTGCTCACCGGTTCTAATTATGCGGAATGGTCTAAGGGTTTTCGTAATGGTTTGGGGGCAAAGCGGAAACTGGGATTTGTCGATGGTACCCTCAAGAGACCGGCGGATGACTCGGAGGATCTTGAGGATTGGATGACGGTTAATTTTACTATCATCGCTTGGATTTTTAACACAATCGAGCCGACTCTTCGTTCTCAGATTTCTTATCGAGATACGGCGGCTGAATTGTGGGATGATATTCAACAGCGTTTTTCACATGGAAACGGGGTCAAAATTTATCAATTAGAATCTGATATATCTAATTGTAAACAACTCGATGGTGAGACCGTAATGGCTTATTATGGTCGTATAAAGAAGTTATGGGATGACGTCAATGATTATGATGTCCTTCCCTCTTGTAAGTGCTCCGGTTGCAAGTGTGGTTTTCCTGCTCTCCTTCGACAGCGCCGCGAGACTCGTCAAACTCGTCAATTTTTGATGGGTCTCGAACCATATTTTGCTACTGCTCGCTCAAATATCTTGGGAACCGAACCATTACCCTCCTTGAATTCAGTTTATTCTCGCATGATTCAAGAGGAAGAGGTTCGTGGTCTTACACAACAACGTACAACGGCGATGGCATTTGCGGTTCAGGGTGGCTCGACGGATGGAACATGGGGAAAGCAGCAGGGCAGACCACGGCTGAAGTGCTCTCATTGCACCAAGACCGGGCACACGGAGTCACGGTGCTGGGTGAAGCATGGATATCCAGAGGGCCGTGGTCCGCGTACTGGTGCGGGTCCGGATGGTGGCAGCACGTCTTCTGCCAAAGTAAACTCTGTTCATGGTGAGCCAAGTATTGATGTCAACCATATCCGTCTCAACGGTAAGCAACACGTAGCCTGGATTGTTGATACAGGTGCCTCGACTCATGTCAGCGGCGACTTAGGCCTATTTGAACATGTTGCTCCCATCCAACCCATAGAGATTGGGCTTCCAAATGGGTCTCGATTAAAGGCCACCCATAAAGGCCGTGTTCGGATTAACGATGGACTTGTGTTACACGATGTTTTATATGTACCCGATTTTCAATGTCATTTATTGTCCGTGTCACAGCTCTTGTCGACACAAAATTTAAGTATTAAATTCACTAATAGTAATTGTGTTATACAGGACCCTATCTTGAGGACGAGGATTGGTGAAGGTGAACTCGTGAATGGACTCTATCTTTTGTGTATGGCATCTCCAAATTGTGTTAATGTGGTCGAAGACAAAGGGGATTTTGAACTTTGGCACAAACGATTAGGGCATCCTTCTTCTCAAGCAATGGAGTTCATTCCTCAAGTTAGTGGTTGTAAGCGCAACTTAGTTATTAAATCTTGTGACATTTGCTTTCGGGCCAAACAAACTCGTTCCGTTTTTCCTTTAAGTACTAATAAGGCCGACTCTTTGTTTGAATTAATTCATTGTGATGTTTGGGGTCCTTATGTTCCTAATCGTGCTTGTGGTTCCCGCTATTTTTTGTCCATTGTCGATGATTTTTCGCGTTGTGTATGGGTGTTTTTGATGAAAACAAAAGATGAGGTGACAAGGCTTTTAAAGGATTTTTTTGCTCTTATTAAAAGGCAATTTAATTTTGACATCAAAAAACTACGTAGCGATAATGGTACAGAATTTAGGCCCTTAGGTCCCTTTTTTCGTGAAAATGGAGTTATTCATGAGACTTCGATGGTTCGTACGCCACAGCAAAATGCTCGAGTGGAACGTAAACATCGACATATTCTTAATGTGGGTCGTGCCTTACGGTTTCAAGGGGGGTTACCTATTGATTTTTGGGGTGAATGTGTTCTTACGGCTGCTCATTTAATTAATAGAACTCCTACTCGAATTCTTGAAGGAAAGACACCTTTTGAGTTGTTATTTGGTTGTAAAGCGGATCTTAATTTACTCCGTGTTTTTGGTTGCTTAGCCTATGCGAAAGTGTTGAACCCGTCTGATAAATTTGCAAGTCGGAGTCGTCGTTGTATATTTATTGGATATCCCTTTGGTAAAAAAGGTTGGAATTTATTTGATCTTGAGACAGGAGAGTATTTTCAATCCCGTGATGTGAGTTTTATTGAGACGGAATTTCCTTTATCCGAAACATTTGTGCCCGTATCTTATTCGGAATTCAATGACCCGGAACATTCTGACCCGGAACCACCAAATAATGGTCCGGAGCCACGGGTTGATGAGAGCAGCCCTGCTGTTGATTTGGGTGCCAATAATAGTGACAATACTCCTAATTCTCATGAGATTTCAAGTGATAATACTACTGGAACTATTGACAATATTGAGAATGATGTTGCGCATGAAACTGTATTGAGTGATGCAGTGTTAACTGAAGAACAGACATTAGACCTTGGTCGAGGCAAGCGTGAGAAAATTCCAAATAGAAATCACAAAGACTATGTTTCTTGGGATCACATTAACACGACTGAGCCATCCGAGTCATCTTCATCTATTCCGTTCTCAGGTAGTCTTTATCCTTTAACTCATTACGTGAATTATAATACTTTTTCGAGTGCACATCGCCATTTTCTTGCAGCCTTGAATCATGATGTCGAACCAACTTCTTTCGCTATGGCCATGCGTGATCCACGGTGGCAGGCGGCTATGGCAGAAGAAATAGCAGCTCTTGAATCAAATGAAACTTGGTCTATTTGTGATTTGCCACCAGGAAAGAGTGCTATTGGTTGTATGTGGGTCTATAAAATCAAGCGTCTTGCGGACGGCTCTATCGAGAGGTTTAAGGCTCGGCTCGTTGTACTCGGTAATCACCAAGAAGCAGGCATTGATTATACTGAAACTTTTGCTCCCACTGTTAAGATGGTGACTGTACGTACATTTTTAGCTGTTGCGACTATTAAAAAATGGGAGTTGCACCAAATGGATGTCCGAAATGCTTTTCTTCATGGTGATTTATCGGAGGAAGTTTATATGAGAATGCCGCCTGGGTTTAGTCGTGGTGTAAAGGGTAAGGTTTGTCGACTTCGTAAATCGCTTTATGGGCTTAAACAAGCTCCACGGTGTTGGTATGCGAAGCTTAATGCAGCCTTATGTTCTTATGGTTTTGTTATGAGCGCTTCCGATAATTCCTTGTTCACTTTTCGTAAGAATGGAGTTGATTTGCATATTCTTGTCTATGTCGATGACTTGGTTATTGCGGGTAACAATTCTAGTGCCATTTCTGATTTTAAATCCTACTTGAGTAAATGTTTTTTTATGAAAGATTTGGGTAAATTAAAATATTTTCTTGGGTTGGAAGTGGCACATAGTTCGAAGGGGTTGTTTATTTGTCAACGAAAATACACTCTTGACTTGTTAACTGAAACCGGATTACTCGGTTGTAAGCCGGCTAGTGTTCCTATGGATGAGAAACATCAACTTGCACTTGCTACTGATCCGCCTCTAGAGGATGGAGTACGGTATAGACGACTGGTTGGTAAGTTAATTTATTTAACACTAACTCGTCCCGAGATTTGTTACTCGGTTCATATACTCTCTCAATTTATGCAAAAACCTACTTCATCTCAACTAGAGGCTGCTTTGCGGGTATTACGTTATTTAAAGGGCAGTCCCGGGCAAGGAATTATGTTTCGGGCTGACTCGGTTTTGTCTCTTGAGGCATATTGTGACGCGGCATATGCAAGTTGTCCGATTACCCGTCGTTCTATCACTGCTTATTTTGTTTGTCTTGGTGGTTCACCTATTTCATGGAAAACCAAGAAGCAAGATACGGTTTCTTTATCTTCAACCGAGGCTGAGTATCGTGCCATGGTCGCGGCCACTTGTGAGATTTTATGGCTCAAAGGCTTATTTGCAGGTCTCGGTATTGAAGTTTCTTTTCCGGTTCGTTTGCATTGTGACAACCAATCCGCTATGCACATTGCTAACAACCCGGTTTATCATGAGCGCACTAAGCATATCGAGATTGATTGTCATTTTATTCGTGATCATATCCGTAACGGCTTCATTCTTCCTTGCTATGTGCATACTACTTCTCAACTTGCGGATATTTTGACTAAGGCTTTGGGACGTCCGCGGTTTAATGATTTGATCAGCAAGTTGGGCATTTCTAACATCCTTGCTCCAACTTGAAGGGGGGTGTTAGCGATATTTTGCGTAAATCTTGTATTTACGGCAAATTAGTGATTTGTATATATTGTGCATATATTTTGCCCATATTTGGTTGATCCTTTACTTGTTTAAAGGATGTAAAATAGGAAGTAGTTGACATATAGTGATATATATGTAACATTTGACAGAGGAATGACAGACACAAAAATCATCTTAATTATCTTCTTCTTATTTTACTTTAAACCATTTATATACATTTGCTTTATGTACGTATATATCTCGATACGCGTTTTTTTTTATTTATATCTCTAGTCACGTATTACTAAAAATTATAAAAAATTGATATTCATAATGTATTCGATTAGACGATTTAAACAAGATCTCACATGAATATATTTTATCTTATACTCCGTATATTAGAAGTTATATCAAAAATTCATTCTACTTATAAAAAGTGTCAAAAAAACAAATGTATACAATTCGTTGGAACGGATGGAGTATATACATATATTTTCATTAAAATATACATTTGTGGTTTACTCAATTACCTTGATTAGACCTTAATTTCAAACTATAATTCAAATCAATTCTCCCTCTATTCACTATCATTTGCCACATTTCATTAAAATACTTCTCACAAATAATGAAGAAATGGGACAAAAGATTATGCACGGAGAGAGTAGTAAAGAGTACCAAAACGTAATACGAAGTAATTAAAAAATCTACAACTTTTATTCTCTAAATAATATTTCTACATCATAAAGTAAATCCTCGTCATATACGTGAATACATGTACGAGGTCTACACTATTTTTTTTACTACTAGGTCTACATTTAGTTTTTACCATGTGGTCCATGAGAAAAGTTATGTAACCCTAGCCCACTTGGTACATTACATGGTAGCTAAGGCCAAAATTAAATTAAATTAAATTTGTAGGGTAAACAAAGCTTTGGTGACTTAAAAATCCAAAAGTTGAAAGAATAAGATAAAAGTGTGCTGAACCTTCTGAAACCAATACAACACAGTACAGGGTAAAAAAAAAACTCACAACACAGAATAGTGTAAGAGCATTTATTACTGTAGTAATAACTCACTCACTAGCCTTAAATATTTGGCAATTTATTTTACGAGTACAACTGAAATCAATTTATTTACCTCTCTTTTCTTGCTTTCACCAATCACCATCACATATTGACATGCCATTTCATGGGAGCATGTAATGTTAGGCAAAATCGTTATTTATAGTAAGCAGTAAAGAAAGTTTTAACATTGAATTTGGTTTTAAAGTTATTGTAAATATTAAACTTAGGAAAATGGAATCGAAGTAAGAATGTAGGAGAAATCTACGCGTATATTGATGTTATTTATATTCCATATTTGATTTAAATTTTTATTTTCCTCTTTTGAAATCTTAAATACAATCTTAGGGCAGGACTGTATATATCATTTTCCATTAAAAATATGATAAATTAAGAGCTGCACCAAGATCAATTTGTATGAGGTTACTCTATCTTAATCAAAAATCTCGATTTCCAATCCTAAGAACGCATTGCAACGATGTTAAAACTCATGAAGAAGGACTTACGATCTCAAAAAGGTCTTAGCTTACTCAACCCCAGTCCCAACTAATTAACCGGACTGTTCATACTTAATTGTACGAGATTACTCTAACTTTAATCACCCGATGTCTCGAGTTCAATTCAAACTTTGGGAACACATGCAGTAGTGTTAACCCTCATACACTAATATGAAGTAATCCCTAATAGATAAACTTTATTTGGCCCCTTAATATCATGCCTTACTTGACTCCTAACTAAAGCAAATACAACTAGTACACAAGGTTAGTTGCTCTAACTTAACTAGATAGATGCATGTCTCGAGTTTGAGACTTAGAAACACAATAACGTTGAGAGAGAGTAATGACAAACTTTTTTACGTCCTTAAGAAGCTGCCTTTTTTACTCGAATTCAGATTAATAAACTGTCATTTACTTTCTTTATTTCAAAGAAGTTTCAAACATAGATAACTATAAGGAAAGACGGAGAGAGTAAAAAGGAGTAAATGGAAGGGCAGTGAATGAAGGGAAGATGGGGAAAACCCTAGGCAAGAAGCTTGAAATAGGTACTATCCCATCAATTGGCCACTTAATTAAAGGCAGTGTAGCCTTACTTTTTGTCTTGACTGTCAAATAATTTTTGCCCCAGTTTCATGCAAACTCCCAAATTTTGCTCAGAACCTTAATTCTCTTCCATGTCTTTATATGTCAAAGTGTAATGATGTGTGTTGCAGTGGTGTAGTACTACACTAGCTAGTAAATAGTAATAACTGTTATCATTAATTAATAATATAAGGAAGGAAGAGATTATTCAGAAAACAAATTATGTATGTGTGGTCATTCTCGAATATTTGAGTATGCATGTGTGTCAATAAATGTTGTTACTTGTTACTAGTATCTCTATCACTTTTGCTTCTGCTTTTTGCATTGTTCAATGCTACACTTGAAATTAAATTACTTCCTACTAAAATTTGTCAATGAGATTATTCATTTTTTTAACTTATGTTTACTTGACACAGGTTAATTGTTAATAACTCGATTAAAGAATGATTATCCATCATATTATTAAGTATGATAATTATTGGTTAACGATATTTCAATTTTTAATGAATAATAGGATCGAGAATACTTTCTTAATTAAGCTCAAGAGAAATGTGTCTAATTTTTTTTAACTAAGACACAAACTTATACGGAGTAATATTTATTTACTTTTAGCCGAGGAGAATTGCTCTTACTTTTATATCCATGGTCGTTGTCAAAAATTATCCATTGTCAACCAAGAAAAGGTCATATATGTGGGCAAGAGAAGATCACACTTAGGCCGTGTTCTTTTGGACTTATATTTAGTCAATTTCAGTTCAGTTCAGTTCAGTTCAGTTCAGTTTCAGGAGACATATTTTGTCTCTATATTTCAATCAGTTTCAGTTAAATTAAGTTCAATTAAGCTAAGTTCAGTCAGTTTCAGTTCAAAAGAACAAAGCCTTACTAAGTTCACATGACCATTAATGTTATTGTGTAATCCAATGTTACGTGAGATGGTTTCACGTGAAAATATTGTAAGATATTCCGTATTATTTAATGGAATATATAAACCATCAATATATAATCGTCTTTTGGAGGATAGATCTCACAATAAAATTATCGTGAAATTGTCTCATATGAAAATTGTGTTTGTTTAAAGGCGAATTCAAATACTACGTTTCTCATTTGTTTCGATTTTTATATTCTTTATGAGAGTATTTTAATCTAATGTACTATAAACAAATAATTTACATAGAATTAAACAACTTTGATTATAAACATTAGTGGGAATGAGATAAAAATGTTGTCTTTTTTTGGACAAGAAAAGAGCGCACAAACGTTGCAGATGATAATCGAACCCTTAATCTTATGATCAGTGTAAAGGAGCTCTTACCACTTGAGCTTATCTCTTCTTCTCATAAAAATGTTGTCTTTGATTAGACAGAATATATAGACAAACTATTGTATAAGATCGTTTTATATGATACGAAAAGTACGAATAAAGCATAAAACTGATCTATAACAATAACATTTTGACACCTAATTGATAACTCTCATAGTCTCACATTATACAGATTGTCTTTCTTTTCGACTCGTTCCATAGTGCAGGATGTATGAACGTTAGTGTGTTGATGGAAGTGAGGAGAATGGAGAGAAGAATAATCGGGATTGAATTGTATTATATCAAAAGTATCTATAACAATCACACAGGCTGATATATATAGCCAAGTAAAGTGGTTAGCTTTATAACTAACTCTAACTGACTAATTAATCACATAACTAACTTATGTATGCTCATATCCCCCCCTCAAGCTGGAACCGGTATCATTTGCAAACCCAGCTTGATTGAGAGGTTATAATGCTCAAAAGATCCAAGAGGCTTCGTCATTATGTCAGCAATTTGTGTTGTGGTACTGACATGCTTTGTCTGAAGAAAGCCTTCCAACTGTTTGTCTCTTACAAAGTGGCAATCGACATTCAAGTGTTTCGTTCTCTCGTGAAATACAGGGTTGTTGGTAAGGTGTTCAGCAGCAGTATTATCACAGTACAGCGTAATGGGTAGCTGAACATGAACTCTGAGCTCCTGAAGAACATTCGCAAGCCAAACCAATTCGCTAGTAGTATAGGACAGACTTCTGTACTCAGCTTCAGCAGTACTTTTACTGACTGTGAGCTGTTTCTTCGTCTTCCATGACACCAATGATTTGCCTAAGAAGATACAATATCCACTTAAAGAACGACAAGAATAAGCGCACCCAGCCCAATCTGCATCTGAATAGGCCTGAATGTCGAGGGTGGCTGAAGACGGGTAGAATAAACCCATATTAATGGATGACTTTAAATAACGAAGAACATGTTGGGCAGCAGTATAATGAGGTTGTCGAGGCTGACTCAAAAACTGACTAAGATGTTGAATGCTGTAAGACAAATCCGGGCGAGTAATGGTTAAGTATAGCAGCCTTCCAACCAACCGCCTGTACTTCTCAGGATCATCCAACAACTCTCCTTGATCTATAGAAAGCTTTAAGCCTTTTTGCATTGGAAAACTAGCAGGATTACAATCCTCAAAACCTGCATCCTTAAGAATATCTAGAATGTATTTTCGCTGGTTAATGAGCATTCCTGACTTGTTCCTCGCAATTTCCAGACCAAGGAAGTATCGAACAGGCCCTAAATCTTTGATTGTAAACTTTCTATGTAAAATATTCTTGAGAGCGAGAATATCTTTTATATCGTCTCCTGTAACCAAAACATCATCTACATAAACTAAAACCACCAAGAATCTGCCAGTAGCCTTATCAAACTTAGTGAACAAGCTGTAATCAAACTTGGACTGAATGAATCCAAGACCAACCAAAAATTTACTGAGCTCCAAATTCCACTGCCTTGAAGCTTGCTTAAGACCATATAACGACCTCTTGAGCCTGCAAACTTGCGATTTATCTGTAGTAGAATACCCTTGAGGAAGATTCATATATACTTCTTCATCCAGAAATCCATGTAAAAACGCATTATTAATGTCAAGTTGATGCACAGGCCACTGTCTAATTGATGCAACTGCCAGTAATGTTCTGACAGTAGCAAGCTTAGCCACAGGCGAAAACGTATACTTATAGTCTTTGTCTTTGACCTGATTATACCCTTTAGCAACAAGTCTAGCTTTAAAACGCTCCACTGAACCATCTTGCTTGTACTTAATCTTAAAAACCCACTTGCTACCAATGGCTACCTTATCCTTAGGTAATTGAGTCAATTCCCATGTCTGATTTTGCTCTAACGCACTTAATTCCAACTGCATCGCTTTGACCCATCGTGGATCACTCACGGCTTGCTTATAAGTTGCTGGCTCAGCCTCTTTTATCACATTGCAGAAGGATCGCAGGTAATGACAGTCATACTGTACCATGTCATTCAGAACCTGTACATGAAATGCACGAGGACAATGGTAGTCTTGAAGCTTCAAAGGAATAGACTTAGGTCTGCTTGACTTCCTCAAATTTGCAGGAGGAATTGATGTCTCTACTTCAGAAACATCACTAGGAATAGACGTGCTACCAGTAGAAGGAATGACAGCAGATTCCGTAATACGAGTATCCTGATTACCAGCATTTGGAACCAGATTATTTGGAACTTCAGCAGTAGAAAGAACAGATTCGGGTACTTCAGCACGCGGGGAACCTTCATTATTACTGGTGACCAGAGGAGAAATCTCCAAGGCACATTCACCATGAGCAATAGATGAATCTGCTGGAGTCTGATGTATCTCTTTGAAAGGAAAAACATCTTCCTGAAAAACAACATCTCTACTAGAAAAGAAAACTTGTTTATCGAGATCAAACAATTTATACCCTTTTTGATTGAATGCATAACCAACAAACATACATTTCCTAGCTCTTTTCCCAAACTTATCATGAATATGAGAAGGCATAGATGCAAAACATTGACACCCAAAAACCCTCAACTCATCATGCTTAGAAACAACACCAAACAACACTTCATTTGGAGACTTCCAATCAAGAATCTTAGATGGCATCTTATTTATTAGGTATGCAGAAGTTAATAAACACTCACCCCAAAACCTAATCGGAACCTTAGACTGAAACATCAATGCTCTAGCAGTGTCCAACAAATGTCTATGTTTTCTCTCTACCCTACCATTTTGCTGTGGTCTACCAACAATGGACCTTTGATGAACGATGCCTTTTTGTTTAAAAAACTCAGACAAAGTAGCCTGGAAGAATTCTGTACCATTGTCTGACCTGAAAATTCTTACAGATTTATTAAACTGTGTTTTAACATATGCTACAAAACTTCGAATTATGCTAGGGACCTGCGCTTTATTTTGTATCAAGAAAATCCAAGTAGACCTAGAGAAATCATCTAGAACAGTTAGAAATGATTTTGCGCCTGAAATGGTTGGTGTCCTATAAGGACCCCACACATCAATATGAACCAAATCAAAGGAACTCGAGGCATGAGAAATGCTTCTAGGAAAAGGCAAAGTATGATGTTTAGCATAAATGCAAGTCTCACAAACATGATCTTTTATTGCATCAAAATGTAAACTAGGTACATGATTTAGCTTCTCAAGAGAACTATGACCAAATCTAGAGTGGACTAATTCATAATCGTCATTCTTTACAATGTTAAAAGTACTAATTGAATTTGAACTAGAAGAAAAAATTAAATCAGAAGTTTTCATCCTATAGAGATTCCCATATCTATGTCCAATTGCAACAACAGCATTAGTTGAATTGTCCTGAAAAATGCATTTATCATCCAAGAAAGTAACAAACAAGTTAGATTTTGAAACTAATCTAGCAACAGACATCAATTCTTCAGTAAAATCAGGAATATACAGCACATTATACAGCATAATATGTTCGTTAAGTCTAACATCTCCAATTTTCTTAACTATCTTTAACGAACCATCTGGCAGAGAAACAGAAACTGGTCTAACTAACTGTCTAACATTTTGCATTTTATCAATTTTAGAGGAAATGTGATCTGACGCTCCTGTATCTATAATCCATCCAACACTAACTCTACTAGAATTTGCGGAAAAAACTTGAGAAGAGAGGATAGAAGACATGTTACCAGCAAACATAGAACTCATATCAGCAGAACCAGAAGAAGAAGAAGATGCACGTTCAGACAGTTGTTTCATAACCTGCTGAGTAACAGCATCAACAATGTTCTGAACCAAGTTAGTCTGATCAGCAACACCATTTGTTATCGAACCTGAAGACTCCTGAACAGGAACCGATGGACCTTGCATATGATCCAAAGGATGATTAAAAACTGGAACAGCTTCATACTCATCATCTTGAGCACAACCCCCAAAAGAATTGATTTGAGCATGATGCACAGATTTTACTTGAGATGCCAATTCTGTTGCTTTACCTTTACCAATCTTAGCCAGGAATGCCCTATACTTGAAACATCTCTCAAGTACATGTCCCTTAATATTGCAATACTCACAAGTTTTGAGCCTATGACAGTCTTCAATTGAGTGTCCAGCTTTCTTGCAATGTGCACACGTATCAGAATCTGAATTCTTGGATTTATCGGAATTCTTGGAATTAAACTTGTTCTTTGACGCATAAGCTACTGTCTCACTTACAAATTCTGAAGCCCCATCATTGATTGATTTTTGCCTCTCAATTTTCTGAAGCATACCCAATGTCTTATTAAGAGCAGGTAAAGGATCCATCGACAAAACCGTAGTTTGCATCTGTTCATAACTCGAATTAAGACCCATCAGCAGTTGAATTAACTTCGATTGACCCTCACGATCCAATAATTTCTTGAGCAAATTACAAGTACACTTAGCCATTATCCCACAACTACATTTAGGAATTGGATCTATTTGATCAACATGCTCCCAAATTCCCTTCATCTTGTTGTAGTATTCCACCAGAGGCAAATTCTCTTGTTTGAGATTAGCTAAGGTTTTCTTGATTTCATATAACTCAAGTACATTTAGTTGTCCATATCTTTCTGAAATTTCTTCCCATAGATCCTTTGAAGATGAAGAATACTGAAAAGCTTCCCTCAAAGGTTTACTCAAGGAATTAAGGATCCAGCGAAGAACAAGCAAATCTACTCTTATCCATTGCTGGTATTTTCGATCATTAGAAGCAGGAACAGGACAATCCCCTGTTACAAAACCGAGCTTATTTTTGGAAAGAAGAGCCTGAAGCAAGTCCTTTTGCCAGTGAAGAAAATTACCACCGTCAAATTGATAGGCAGTAAGTTGTAGATTAGGTTGATCTGAAGGTGACAGAAACAACGGATCGTCAAAAGGTGAGTATAATGTCGATTGATCAACGATTTCCGGCATTGTAGAAGAAGATGAAGATTCTTGAAATTTTGATTATTGAAAAAATTATTGTTGCTCCGATACCATATGAACGTTAGTGTGTTGATGGAAGTGAGGAGAATGGAGAGAAGAATAATCGGGATTGAATTGTATTATATCAAAAGTATCTATAACAATCACACAGGCTGATATATATAGCCAAGTAAAGTGGTTAGCTTTATAACTAACTCTAACTGACTAATTAATCACATAACTAACTTATGTATGCTCATAGATTATGGACCTGATCATAGATCTATTTCGGGTTAGGTCAGGTTGGCCCAGGCACCTTACATACCTTGCCAATAAGAACCGGGACTTTTTTTTTTTTGATCAAATCCGGACTCACAAATGGGTGCGGGTTGGGTCTGACCCAAGTCTAGGCCCTATGAAAAAGCCACTCCAAAAAATGGACATGGGTTGGTTACATGTTTGCTGTTATGGAGAAAGACTATAAGAGGCAGGGTGGCAGCCCAGCCCAGCCCAGCAACATCATTTGTGTTTTTACGTCTTCTTGTTTTGATATTTGGGCCCACTTGTTGTTTAGCCCAAACACGGGTGTACAAGATAGATCGGTTCCAAGTCGAGTCAGCTTTAAGTTATAACAAATTGTATTATTGTCGGTTGTCAGTTTAACCTTTGATTTGCTGAAATTTTTGGACTCATCGGGTCGAGTATGAAGCGGACCTAGTCAAGTTCCACAAATCAGGTCAGCTTTTGACAACGTAACTAACCCAACCAAAACTAAATCCTAATCATGTTTTTGTAAGTTGTTACTTATTGTTAATCCTTCTAATTTGTTACACACTGAGTATATTATACGGAAGTACCTACTCTGGAGTCTGGAGTCTGGAGTAGTACTTCTATATTATTCCTACTGTGCACCAACAAAAACTACTCGTAAAGTCGTACTTGTATATTATTCCTACTAATTCATTAATCCTGATTTTGATCATTAACCAAGTATTAGGTGAATTAAGTTATGGATTGCTTTCGGCCAAACAAGATTTGAAATCAGGTTATACATAGGTAGCGTATCATCTTTCGTAACTTTATCAAGTAATTGAAGAAAGGTAGAATTATCTTCTTCTTTTTTCTTCTGTAAAGTGAGTCGGTCACAAGGACGACTGGTTTGTTGAATGAGTTTGAGCCAAGTCAATCACGAGTACCATTCTGCATAATTTCACTGACTAAGCCCGTTGATATGCACAAAGTACATCACTACACTTCTAATTAAGAAGATTTGAACCCAAAATGTAGGAGTCTTTACTCCACTGATCTGATGACAGGTCCTCCAGACTTGTTTTCCTCGTTTCCCTTCTACGTCTTTATGGCGTAAGTGCATTTTGTGTGCTTCAGTCGTCCTATCAGCGATCGTATGGAGTTTACAACTTGGACGATGCTATGGTGGATGCTAAAGCTCATGTCCTTTCTACTGATCTCCCTCCGTCAGCATGCTTTGGCCCTTGGACCTTGTAGCATCCTCGTTTGTAGGTGTTCTTTAAGTTTTTATGTTGTTCTTAATGTATTATGTTTTCCCCAATCCCTTAACAACAGAGAACACTATTTAGTGTTGACTCTGAACTTGTTGTAGGGTGGTTTTGTCTTTGCTGAAAAAAAAAAAGGATTTGAACCCAATACATGAATACCATCTCTCATAAATAACTGACCAAACTAGCCGATATCCAGGATATCGAGTAAGCCAGTTGATCTGAAGCTAAGTACATTGTTGAGGGAATTTAAACCTAATTCACATAAATATCATCCATCATTACTTTACCGATCAAACTAAGTGATACCGTATATCCATGTACAAGTAGAATTGTGACTTGTGAAAGCGAGTCTCTTCAAGTTTCTTGTAGGACATGTTCTCTTCATGTCTCCGCACACCATACTAACTTCTATATTACTCTATGACAAATTGTTTGGCAGGACAGTCTTATAGTCCACATTATAAGACTAATCCAAATAAGTTTCTATCTCCAAAACAAATTAATTTACTTCGATAACGTTTCTTCTTATAACAATAAATTAATAACTCCCATTTTTATATTGGGTATAAGACAGTCCTATAACAAAAGGTTTACTCGTGATATTAGATCCCCATAAAACCCCACTAACACCAAGTAACACAAGCATCTTTGCATCCTTCCACACCACCCAATATACTTCCTTTTACTTTAATTTCTCCCTTTTCAACCCTCAACTCTCACTACATACTACACACTACACAAACACAAAATACTCCTATAAAACAGTTTCAACACGATTCATACTCGTTCTTTTCAGACTCCCACAGTCCCACAATAACAATGAAGGTACAATACCTTAACCATTGCGACTGCAAATATTGTCAAAAAGACGGAGTAATCCTTGATAATAAAACCGTCTTCACCACCACCAATCTGAACCTTGATCATGAAGAAGGTGGTGAGGCGAATTTGTACACACCACCATTGAACTTCGCAATGGTTGATAATGGCGTGTTTCGCTCTGGTTTTCCTGACGTTTCTAACTTCTCTTTTCTTCACTCCTTGGGCCTTCGATCAATCATGTAATGTAACCCTAACCTAACCTAACCTAACCCTTTTATTTCTTTCAACTCAATTTGCACGCCTGTCCTAACTTTACCACCTGAAACATCTAATCTTACATTAGTTAATGCGTTGATATTACGGGGATTTTGACTTTACCAGTTGATCTAACCCTCCTACGTTTTTTTGAGACATGATTTAAATCATGATCATTATTTTACCAATTGAGCTAATCGAAGATGTACTGTATATCTGTAAATTTTTTAATTAATGTATTGAATTTGGGAGGTAACGTGAAAAAATGGAATTTGTGTTAGAAATTGTTACCACCGTACCAATAATAATAGTGGACTATACTAGGTCATGTAAACATCGGTGGAGATCGATGTCGTGAGCTATACGATTTTTAATACCGTAATGAAGCACTGTACAATAGTAGCCTTCAAACTTTGATTATAGTAATTAATTAGTCATGATTAAGACCGTTGCATACTTGTATGCATATAATACTAATACAAGAAACGTATGTTTTGGGTACATGTGTGGGTGTAACAGTCTCATCATATCGTTATTATTGTTTGTTAACCTTATTAATATTTGTGGATATTAAACCGTACCCCGTATTATACAAATTTTTGGATGACATTGTAATTTTATTTAATTGACCTGGAGTTTTGTTAATCTTGGATGAAAATATGAAATTAATAATGTTGATTTTCTATTTTATTTATTTGTTTGAATATGTAGATATTTATGTCCGGAGCCCTACCCAGAAGTTAATGTGGAGTTTCTCAAGAAAAATGGGATCAAGTTGCACCAATTTGGGATTGAAGGCCACAAGGTATTTTTATTTTGGAAAATGATATATACGCTCGTATTTTTAAGGTTTTAAAAAATGAAATAAAAATTTAAATCAAATATAAATGACAATAATATATGGGTAAATTTTAGAAAAATGTGTTTTATTCTTATTTACAACCCTAGAGTTGTATTTAGTATTACCGTTTCCAATTTATTTAATTCATCATGACATATATACATACATATATATGTGTGTGTAATTCTTTTAAATAAATCATGTGGATTTATGACTTTGGAAATAAGGTGAAACATTGAAATAAAATCATTTACCACAAGTAACACAATTTGAACCCTATTTTTTGTGCTTTTATAGGACTCTGTTTTTATTATCACGAGTTTACCATATAATCTTTTATTTACTAGTATATAATTTCCCAAAATCTAAGGTGTTTTTATCATAGGTCATACATTTGTTTGTGTTTTTTGTCCAATATAATCTGAAGTCGATCGATTTTGATTTTTATATACTCTACATTAAGTTGGATCAATGAACGATCCATTACCCTGTTATATTAATATATATAATCGCTTATGAATTATGATCATAACTTATACAAGTAATAAGGTACTTCACTAGTGTTGTAAGTTAGTCTCTTTAGCTGTGATATTTGTTTGGTTTAACGAAGTGTCCACCTAACAGTAACCACCTTACAATACAAAAGATGAGGATTCGAATCTTGGATTTATTTACTAAAACATTTTCGATTAATTTAGACCTTATAATAGTAGATATATAAATATGATGTAAAGGTCAAAAAGTGGATGCTATTTATAGAAAGAAATTAGTAAGACACATACTATATATTGGAATATGATGATATGAAATGACATGCTAATGTTTTATCACCCTTCCTTTTCGATCTTACTATACATCCACGAAACACCACTTCACTTAGCTTCAATCATTCTTTAATTTCTATGCTAAAGTTATAATAAAGTCAAGTTGTTAGATGGTCGAAATCATGCATACTACTATATCATATACGAGTAATTAATAAGCTCCATTTTTCATGCATGATGTATGAGTGACTTTCTAAGCATTCAAAGAATCAATTGCTAGAGAAATGATATTTTTAAATGAATATTTAACATATGTTAAATTATATTGTACTACCACGTTTAAATATGATAAATTTTTGTTTGTAATGAGTATATATATGCGTCGCACACTTGTACTAGATGAAGTAGTAAAGATTGACAAAAGCATAAAACCCTAGTCGAAGAAAGTAAAAAGATTTTTCTTACATATGCTAGTTGGGTGTTGTATGACTTGTTACTCTGTATAAATTTCACTTGAGTTAATTGTCGTATGAGAGATGAACCGTTTAAATAGAAGAGACGGGAATTTTCGTTTTGCTAATTTTCAGAAGTTCTACTTATATTTCATCTACCATTTGAATCATTTTAAATAAGTTTTTTTTTTTTACAAAAAAAAAAGGCTTTCATTTGTTCAAGTGTGTCTTGATTATTTTTCAGGCATTTTGTTTATGTCTTACTGTTGTTAATTTAATTATTCAAAGCATTTTAAATAGGAATCTTTTGAAAACAAAAGTTTTAATCTGTCAAAGTCATTTGAATTATGACTAATGTTTAAACCTTCGTTTCATCTAAAATACGAAGTACTCCCTCCCCACCACAATGATGTTACCATTTATAAATGGCACATGGATTAAGAAATTGGTAACCCACCACAATGATGTTACCATTTATAAATGACACATGGATTAAGAAATTGGTAATGAAAGGTGGTAAATTGTTGGGTGGGGTTCAAGATGTCAAATCACAAAAAGTAACCAATAGAAAGAGAGTATAATGGATGAATAAGGAAAGTTTTGAAGTGAGAAAATCTTAGTGGAGTTTTCTTTTAAGGAAAGTGGGAAAATTTTAGTGGTGAGGAGGGAGTATGATTTATCAATTTAAATCATTTAAATAAAAAACTTTTGAAATATATACTTTAATTTGATTTAGGGCATACATTGTGATTATGTCTTATATATTTATATCGCTTCAAATAAGAATATTTTAATTTAAAAAAACTCTAGTTTGTGATAATGAGTAATCATAAGAAATAGTGTAGTTGTAATATAAAATGTGTGAATTGTGATAGGATGCTAAGAAGCGATGGAGTAAAAGTGAAGAGAATATGAAATAAACAAGTTTAGAAAGTAGAGAAAAATGAGAATCTGGGACTATATACCAATGGAATATGCTTTCTAATTCTTGTTTTAAACTCATTATTTTTGTAGTTTCAATCTACTACTCGTATCATTGACGCTCTTGTATCACATGCTCCCCCTCCAAATGTCTACAATTATGGATGTGGAATTTATTTGTCCTATTACTTTTTGGCGGATCCTCAAATTTTGAAAATTCGATATATGTGTATTTCATTCCTCAATTTTTGGACAATGAAAATAAAGTTTAAATACTCTTCTGTTTCATTGATATCTTCCACATTTTTTTTCAATCATTTCTTTAATTTCTTTCATTTTTTTTTATCACACTCTCTCTTACCTAGTTGCCCACTTACTTTACTCTCTCCCTACTTTTATTTATTTTATTGTTTTTCTTAGGAAATATGTCACTTTTAAGCTGGAAAAAATCATTGAAACGGACGGAGTATTTAAGAGTAGAAAGTAGAAACAACTTTAATATTTGTATTAGGATCTCGAATTGATAACTATTTGACTCTATTGCTACTCTAATTTACATGATTTAAAATACTCCCTCTGTCCCAGTGAATTGTTTGTCTATTCCATATTGGGGCGTCTCAATGAATTGTTTGCCTTTCTATTTTAGGAATGTTTTTTATATGTAATTTGACCCTTGGCTCCACATGTCACTTCCCCATTGGTTCTCTTTCCCTTGGTGCCAAAAGCAAAGGCAAACAATTCATTGGAACGGAGGGAGTAATAATTTGTCACTCATTATTGTACTTTTAATATTACTTTAATACTTTCTTAATTCTTACGCAAAATAGAAACATGTCCTTTTGATACGAACGAAGAGAGTATTATTGTTATTTTCCGTTCCACTTTAGATGATTAATGTAAGATCCGTCGGATCATTTCTGAATTACATCTAAAAAGTTCACAAGTGGTCTCTCTCATCCATTCAATTCTTTATATTCCCCTTTTGGCAAAAACATTTTACCTTATCATTCTCATATCCTTCCCCTGTTTATACAAAATGTCACTCCTTTTTTCTTACTTTAAGTTTGTTGGACCCATAAAACCATTTGATTTAACTATAATACCTTTACTTTTACCATTTTTAAAAAAATTGGTGAAATATCTAATGTAAAGAATTGAATGGATGAGAAAGACTATATATTACCAAGTTAACAACTTTAAAATAATGAAATTTATGTGGAGAGAATTGCATAGAATGACTGATATAAAGACGTGCATCCAAACTGTGGCAAACCATTATGAATAATTTCACCCGAATAAAAAGCGAAAAATTATACTCCTATATCCATTATTAGAATATATGAACTCTCCGGTTGACATTCATCTAACGTGGTCAGAGATCACGACTTCGAATCTGATAGCCTTCGATATTTCGAACTCTCAGGTGAAAAACTCAACACATGGTACGAGAAATTAAAGTTTGTGCACTAACCATTCTTCAAGTCCGATGACATTCGAGTGAGATAACGTAATAGAATAATTGACTTCAATTATCACCTTAAGATTTTGATTGATATAGTACATCAAATGTAACATTATTCTTTTACTACTAACAAATAAAACAAAAATAATCTAAATTCAAGCTTATTCATTAAATAAAGTGGACGAACATATAGATACGGAGGAAGTATACAAATTGCCCAGCTTACTAACTTGAAAACTTGATAAGAACAAAAGAACAACAATATTGACAATAATAATAATAATAATAATCACAATAATAATGTTGAATTTTGTTTAGTTATTTCTTCTCCATGTTATGATATGACAATTAAAATGACATACGTACGTACTGCAAGAAACTTTGTCTGTTTTATTTGTGGTTATACCAGAAATTCTTAGATATATTCGGCATACCATGTATGTGTATCAGTGTATGTCCCCGTTAGCATGCAACCAAATAAATTTACCATTAATAATAAAGTCTAAGTTAATCTAAGTGAAATATGAAATGAACCTTCTTATTAATATTCCTCATGTATCCAGAAATTTCTTGGTATACCACGTCACCGTATGTCCAAAGCAGATAGAAAATTGAAATATCGTCAACACTTACTATTAATAACGTAGCCAACCAAATTTTTATTAATAATGTGTAGACAGACTATGGTACTGTACTGTACACCCATTATAGCTAACAATTTTTGACAAAAAGTAACGATTAATGAGAAATCATATACGTGTATATTGTGTATTCAGAGTTTTGTAGTAGTTCCTCCCTCTCGTTCATATCTATGTCTTTGATTAAAATAATTTTCACAATAAATATAAAAAATAAAGAAATAAACGAGACAGAGGGAGTAACTCGATTCGTTGGTAACAGTTATAACAACTAAACTTAGTGAGACCACATTACCTTTACTGATCACCTCTATTCACTGGAATTTCTTTTACCCAATTATGGGTACAAATATGGACTATGAATACTTTTGTAAAGAGTAGATTTCGTGTAAAACAGTCGGCTCACAACACGGGCTCTCACATATACGATCGTTACTACGAATTTTTTTGTCAACGAAGAAAGAGCATCAGATTACCAATTGTATGTTTGGACTCTCGGAGCCCATATTACATCTTTTATTGAACCATATATTTTGTAACCATATTTTCAGTGAGAGTAATCAC
Source organism: Agrostemma githago (assembly GCA_958450325.1). Lineage (NCBI taxonomy): Eukaryota > Viridiplantae > Streptophyta > Magnoliopsida > Caryophyllales > Caryophyllaceae > Agrostemma > Agrostemma githago. The sequence goes on from OY288240.1 coordinate 5,158,823, forward strand.
ATTACAATTACAATAATGATGAGATTGTTTTTTCTAAACATGATAATATGTGTGTGTTTTTTTTTGTAGGAGCCGTTTGTAAGCATACCAGATAATGCAATACGTGAAGCATTAAAACTCATCCTTGGTACCTAAAATCTAAATTCAATTGCGTACACTTTTTCATACTTACAAAATAATATTAATTCACTCATCTCGTTCACTTGTTTACTTTTAATTAAAAGCGCACAAATAATATACAAAGTAAATAAATAAATGATCGAGACCGAAAGAATACATAGTTTATTTTTCACTGGTCTTGACTTTGCCCTATTTATGATGCAGATGTGAAAAATCATCCAATTCTAATTCACTGCAAAAGAGGAAAGGTATAGCATTACTAATTTTTAGATCTTTTTCACGGAATAACGACATACATGTTGTGAAGAGGAAATTAGTCATATCGACCGTGGTATATATATTACAAACCTAGAAACACGTCAACCAAGTTGGTATGAGTAGATTAGGGCTAGGGTTAGATCGGATTTGACCAGGTAATAATTTTCGGGTTTAGGGGGTTAGGTTGACCAGCCTATATGGATGTATGCATGCATGTTTTTACCAACTAAGCTAGTTGATGAGTTGACATAGGTAGTTTCGGCCAAAGATAACGCTAATAAATAATACATAATACGTGTTTTTGATTTGTTTTAGCATCGAACAGGGTGCGTTGTGGGGTGTTTAAGGAAACTACAGAAATGGTGCTTGTCGTCGATCTTTGATGAGTATCAGCGATTCGCGGCTGCAAAAGCTAGGGTTTCAGATCAAAGGTTTATTGAATTGTTTGACATTCTTAGCTTCAAGCATCAGCCCATCCCCTCATTTTCTTGTTCCAACATGTCTAAATGAACAAGCTAAGTTTATTATTCTCATATCAGAAGTACGTGTTTGGTTACATTCATAATAAAGACACAGTCTCAACTTTTTAGATTAAAGGTATGTATTAGGGCGATCGAGTTGAGGGGTGCAAAGTTGTGAATTTGCGCGACCAACGAGCTTAACATCTAGCCGTTTAGGCGCCCGTGGAAACTGTAGTCAATTTCTGGTTCACTGCATTTGTCCAAGCGTGCGACTTCTTCAAGGAAAATGAGATGGTGTCATACCGAGTTAAAAAAGGCCTAGAATGGTCAATTTCTATCTATGATGTATTATTTGAAACTAGCACTTTTAGCACGAAATTGGAAATTGGGAAATCGGCCCATTTGGGTTGATTATAAGTGTGTATATATATAATAATGTTGCAATGAATTTGTTACTTGCAAGAAACAATCTTTTTGCTAGACTTTTGTTTTAGTTTATGATAAATTGGGAAAACAAATCAAAGGTAAACAATTGCTTCATGCTCATTATCTTTATGTATCTCCTACTTCCTTCATCTCAATCTCAATTAGTTTAATCAAAGACATTAAAACTCACTACATTAGTTTAATCTTATGTAATATGGGTTCCGAGAGCCAAACATGTAATCAGATGCTTTTTCTCCGTTGACAAAAAAAAGACATCAAAACTCTTAAGAGGCAAGGCCGAGGAGGCGTGTAGTTCGCAAATAAAGGTACTCCGTATGTGGTTGTAATTAGGAACCAACCAAGGTGCTATGAGAGTGGAACTCAATTCGTAATACCTGGTATTTGGTTCATTTAAATTCCGTTCACAGCTTAACCTCTTCCAGTCAAAAAGAATAATACTCGTATAGCCTAAAAGTGTGAAACCTAGGAAATGAGTAGCAGCTAAGATGGTACTACAATATTCACAGAAGTGCTGATGCATATCCATTAATCTGCACAGAAACATACAGTACAGTTGGTTTCGGAGACGAAACAAATTAGATAGCATTCATTCAAAAATACCACATTGCTGATAGGAAAAGGGCTGGATATACAACATTCAGCTGATATGAAACCATTGCTGCCACAAATTGTCATATCCCGACACACTAGTACTGACCCAAAATGAGCGAGCGAACCAGAAGGAAGTTCAGCATGAGATTTTGTTAACGGCAATAAATGATCATAAAAACTGAACAAACTGTATAATACAGTATACGGAGTAATACATAGAGTAAGTAAGGAGATGCAGGTTTTTGTACAGTCTGAACTCTGAAGTACTAATGTTTACATAATTTTGGAGTTAAGCATCAGCAGTAGATTTGCGCTCGAGTGTCTTTTCATATTCCTCGATGGATTTGAAGAGCTCGGAAAAGTTGCCCTTCCCGAATCCTCCACACCCGCCCTTTTGGTATGACTTGCCCTGCTCGTCCTCCGTCATGCAACCAACTCTCTGGATTATTTCAATGAACATAGTCGGCCTGACAGTACATGTACATGCACAGGTAGCATTAGACTCATTTACAGGAACATTCAGAAGAACATATTTCAGATTTACTCTAGACGTAGACCCACTTTGACACGAGACCAAAATTATGAAACATATTATCAAAAAAAATGTATCAACACTCGACCACCCTGTCTCGTAACACACATGCATCCAAATCAGAGTAACACTCAGGGATAAACATTACTGCATACATATTAGAACTTATCTACTTCATCCTAGAAACTACTAGGACCAACCAACCAACCAACCAACCAACTTCGGAAAAGAGTGGATTAACACAATCATAAATGATCCACTTCAATCAACCAAACAACACGTATCAACACTCGAGCAGCATGTATCATAACTCGTAAGACACTGGCATCCAAGCCGGAGTAACACTCGGGAAAAACACTATGTACTAGAACTCATCGACTTCATCCTACAAAGTGTAGAAACCACTGTACTTCCACCAACCAACTTCGGAAAAGAGTGGAATAACACAATCATAGAACACAAATCAAGCAATCGAACTGAAAAGAAAAAAAAGATCAAACAATACTCAAGTACTCAACATAAACAGATGACAGTGAAGGGAAGGGTATTTTAATCAGAGGTAAATAAACGATTGAAATAGGCAAAAATGTTATCACTGCAACCTACCCATCTAACCTAATCAACACAATCATAAAACACAAATGAAGCAGTCAAGTTAAAGAATGGACGACAGAGGTGAATAAAGGATTGAAATAAGCAAAGGAAAACTACCTACCTATCCCCGACGGGCTTAGTAAAAATTTGAAGCAAAGTGCCTTGATCATCCCTGTCAACCAAAATCCCAAGCTCCTCACACTCCTTGATCTTCTCATCACTCAACACATCCCCAACCCTCCCTTTCAAATTCCGATAGTAGGTCGGTGGTGGGGCCGGCATAAACTCGAACCCACCAAGCCCACTCCTCTTCCTCATCTCCCTCAACGTCCTAAATATATCCTCGCTCACCAACGCCAAATGCTGCAACCCCGCCCCCTCGTTGTGCTCTAAGTATGTCTGTATCTGACTCTTCCTCTTCGTCCCGTACACCGGCTCGTTCATAGGGAGTAAAACCGTCTCTTCGTTGTTCGCCAGCACCGCCGAGTTCAGACCGCTCTCCGCCGTCCCAACATCCTCGGCCGTGAACTCGGCGAACTCGTGGAATCCCGTCAATTTCTTCACGTATTCCACTGCTGGACCAAGCAATGGGACGTTTCCCACCGCGTGGTCCAGTCGTCTCAGCCCGTAGTCGAGCTCGTGGAATGAACTCTCCCCGTCCACGGGCTCGAATCCGGGCATAAATATCCACTCCCTACCACTACCATTACTAATATTATGGAAGCTGATGTAGCGGAGAACGACGTCGCCGTAGAGCTGAACTTCGGACAGCGATACGGCGCCGTCTAGGAGGCGAACAGGATGAGAAGCCGGAATCGCGCCATTGGCGACACTAATCGAAAAGGCGACGCTCGCATCTTCAACCTCGACGGCGACGGCGCGAACGCCGAGGCCGTGAGTCGACACAAACTCGCCGTAGCTACGGTGTTTGAAGCTGGGAAGAGCGGCGGAGGAAGGATCGGAGAGGGAGGGGGAGTAGGCGGAGGTGAAGAGAAATCGAAGGTCACCGGAGCGGAGAAGGTAAGAGCAGTGGGCGGAGTTGGCGGTGGAAAGGTCAGATTTGGCGACGATAGGCATGCCGAGGCCCCAGGAGAAGCGGCGGGTGACATTGGTGGCGTCGCCGCAGTAGAATTCGACGTGGTGGAATTTTTTGACGGGGAATCGGTCGGAGCGAGGGTTGACTCGGATGAAGTTGGTGAAACCGACGAGTTTGAAAGTGTCAGAATCGGCGGCGGGCGGCATGGCGGTGGTGGGTGAAATGGAGGACTAATGGATGATGATGATGTGTTGGAGGTTTTAAAGAGAAGGCAGCAGGAGGAGTCTGAGGTGGAGGTTCAATCATCATATTGTCGTATTTGTTAATAGGAGTATTTTAATTTTAATTACGTGTGCTTCTGTGCTTTTTTAGTGTGTTACGCAATTACAGAGGGTCACCACGTATTAAAAAAATAACTCCGTATAACGTGTATACAGTTTGATTGCTGTTCGTTGTACCGGATCGCATCTCAATTTTATTTGGTTTTCAAACCATTTGTGTTGGGAGCGCTTCAGAATCTGCCCTCTCGAATTTCACATCCAACCAACATATATACGTCTATTTTATACGAGTGACCGATTTTTGCCTCAACTACCTTGGTCTTTTTTTTTCGGATCCCAAATCCCCGAAAATCATGTATTATACTCTGTACACTTTAGTTCGATATCTTCGGGAGGTCATATCGGACATCGTAGAAGATATGTTTGTGTTGTTATTATAAATTTTGATTCACACGACATTGGTTTGTGGAGACGGTAAGAGAAAATTCTAGTTAAACCTCCCGGTTAAAGGAAGGTGTCAATTTTCAAGAGGCCGCTTCGTGGTGGAATTCATTTCACATGAGGCCTAGCATCGGTTTTTCTTGCGCCCCTTTCCAGGCATCAGCATCGGCATCCCAATTGCTTCTCACTCTCCCCAATGACAATGATACACATCCTTCCTTGCTTCCAGGCACCCCAAACGTTCCGTTCCGTTCCGTTCGTCATGCTCCCAGTCCCAGGGACAGAATAAAAGGCTTGATCTGAGCTTCAGTTTCCGTGGCAGAATTACATCTCTGACAAGTGTAATCCGCATTCTGGAGACCCACTACAAGCGAGACCAGGACATGGGACACGAGACACGATAACCAATATTCAACTAAAAAGTTGAAAATATATGATACTCTTTATTACAAGCATCCTTGCCCGTTACCAGCAAGAATTGCAGTACTTTGTATATAAGTTTTGACATCACAGTACATTTTGTCTTGGCTGAGCAGAGAATACAATCAGTAGCCACCAAATGAACTCCTCTCTTGTAACACTAACAAGGGAGTCATTATATTATATGGTAGCCTACCATTGCTACAATACAAATCCCTCCTTCTACTTATACATAAGCCACTGTTCTAAATTTATACAAATGTGCCCCCCAAATTTGGAAAAGCAGAAGAGACGACTCGATGTTAAGATCAAAAGTACGGATGTTAACAAAGCTTATCGGAGTTGTCGCCCAACGTTGAGTGGTGGGTGAGAGAGGCAAATAATTACTAGTTGACAACAATCGAGTTATTCTTCTGGTTCTGGTTCTGGTTACTTACTCTCATCCAGGAAGGAAATGTAATGCTCTTAAAAACAAGATATGCGACAAATGCGGCATAGGCCGCTGTGAAAATGCAAACTATGGTGCCAAATACCACTCCCCTTGCTTCTCCCGAGAAGAAGTCCATCATTAAATACCCATTTATGACGATAACCAGTCCCGCCACCAGCCATGCCAGCGTCTGCCCACCAAAAAGAAATACCTTAGTCTTGGTTCAAAATACGTGTTAAAATTATTATATATACAACTTTACGTATGAATTGAATATGCATGTACATTATTTGATCATACAAAATCCATAGTGACAAAACACAGTTTTAATATTTTTATATGTGAAGTTATTATAAAAAAAAAAAATTAAAATTTTATCGTGTGAAGCACGAGATGCTACCTAGTTACTATGACTTGAGAGTAGATTGGCAACATGAGCTGATCTGAATAAATAAGTCCACTCAGGACAGGAATTGGAAAAGTAATACGGAGTAAAAATATGTCCTGTAAAACAAACTTTGACCCAATAAATAGGCTACAAAATCAAAGTTGGTTTGATTAGCATGCATACCTTGAGGATGGGGCCAATCTTGAAAACACCCATGATCTCTTCCCTGGAAACCAAGTAAAGGAGTGGAATGAGAGCAAAAGGTATCTGAACAGACTGCAACACATTTAGCCACTCGTTCAGGGTGTCTAGCATATCGTCTGAGGTATCGAACATGATGGCAACAATGATAGTCGGGATAATAGCACAACTTCTAGTGATCAATGACCTCATCCATTTCTTGAGCCTCAGGTTTAGGAAACCTCCCATGATGAATTGCCCGGCATAAGTGCCTGTTATAGTGCTACTTTGGCCGGCAGCCAGCAGACCGACGCCCCATATGTACAAAATTGGGAACAAGCCTCCCCCATACTTGTCTTGAAGGTAATGCCCTGCATTGGCAAGTCCTATGCTCTCCGCCTCCGGCGTACCGTAAAATGACTTGGCAAACACAGTAGTCACAAAAAGATTAATGATAAAAGAGACGATTAGGGCAAGCGTGGACTCAATCGAATAGTAATTCAGAGCTTCCTGAACTTGTCCTCGCTTCTTGTGGTCAACATCTCTTGACTGTACCAAGGCGGAATGTAAGAATACGTTATGAGGCATAATTATGCAACCCACCACCCCCACCGCTTGCTGTATGGTCTTTGAGCTCAATTTCGGAACCACAATTCCTGCAACAACAATACAGTATGCCCACAAAAAATGTTACATCTGATATTCGTTGTCCACCACAGTCAACACTCAAAACTCAAAGGGAACAATAAATATTGAAAGGAGAGCGCTCACCGACAAGGAGCTCTGAACCACTAGGCTTTGTATCGCCGAACATCCAAGCGAATGAGACCGCCATTGTTGCAATAAGAACTGCAAAAACTGCTTCCAATTTCCTCACACCATAGCTCTCAAGGAATAGAAACAGGAAACTGCAAAATGACTTAGATCAGCGTCTAAGCAGAAGACAGAATGTGCTAAATCACAATAGGTCATCCATCACCAAGTTGCCATGAGTTCATGACAAAACAAAACTACACGGAAAATTTTGTCGCAGAGATTAACGTTTAGGACATTGAATTACAGTTGTAATTATAGCTATTACGGCCATAGTGCCAGACAGCCAGATAATAGCCAGAGTTGCGTTCTTGGTGCTGATGCTATAAGCATACAAACTAATGATAAATGCAAATTTTCGCTAAATTAATACGAGTAAGATGAAAACAAACACAATTCCTTAACTAATTGAGGATATCCTTGTAAACAATTCTCTAGGTCACATCAGCTATAGATGAGTTAAATCTTTCTTCACGCCGTCTTAAGGTTACAACTTACAACATAGTCAAAATAGTTATAATTAGATTAACCATATAGCATGAAAAAATGCCATCTTTGGCTAAAAATATCTCAAATAAGTGTAGCCATAGTTGAATGCCGCTTTTTTTGGTATCAATATTTCGTTGTCGAACAAAAAACTACTGTATCTGTTTAAAGCCAAGTGCAAGGAATGATCTATCTTATTCCAATTTCTCTCATCTTTACTTTTGACATTGAAGACAACCCACTACTTCTATTTGCTAAAGTAAACCAAGTTGTAGCCAAATAGTTAGCATCAACTTTTCTTTTTTTGAAAGAACCACCTTCCATCCAACAAACAAGTTAACACCATCAAAATGTGAATCAAATAACAAAAAATAAACTAGAAGAATCAACATCCCACTGAACCAAATATGTGAACTTCCAGCACAAATAATCAAATAGTAACAACTCAAAACACAATTCCTAATGATTCCATCTTGTGTGACGTATTTGTATGCATATGACTAGACGGTTAACCTTATCACCAAATGAGGATTAAATCAGACCACCTTGTTTAGTTCATAGTTCATACAACCACCTGATGAAGAGTAAATAACAAATTCACCAATCGTTGTACACAGCAACCATACAACACAAACTAACAAATCACAAAGTTCAACACACATCCCTAATAAGTAATACTTCTATAACTTAGGATCATACTGTATATAATACGGAGTACTACTTGTATGTAGCATGAAAATGACTCTTAAAGCCTAATTACAAAACTCAATTGTCACAACTTCCCAATTGCCCATTACTCCCACTTTCAAAGTAATTTTAGTGTGCGCGCTTTCATCTTCATTTGCCATTAAAGACCCACTTGACCCACTTAAGGCTAACCCACCTAAATCCTTGATCAAACCAATTAACTGAGCTAAACTGACATTACATTGGCCTAACTCTTACAACTCAAACTACCAAATTCATGCTCACAGAAAAAACCAATTGCGGGACTAAGGGAATAGCACTTAGCAGAGATGGTCTTCCCTCAAGCAATACAAAATTTCAAACTTTGGGAGTAAAATAATTCCAACTTTTTTCTAGTAATTTACTTTATCCAATCATACTTCACCACCTCCTAACTACATATCCTCAATTCTCCACTAGAAAACATTATGTCTCCGTTGTGACAGGTATCCATTAACATATCACACATAGGTAGATAAGACATGCGTCAGAATGAAAGTAGCAAATGAGCATGCCCGTCACAAACTAGAATTTGTGTCGAACTGGGAGAACTAGTATGAGCAACAACAAATTTACAACTTTTTAGTTAAAAATTGCAGTTTTTTTTTTCTAATTTACATTTCCCCATCAATAGATCAATCCCTAACTGCGATCATGAATCCTGCACTAATAATACCTAATCACAATTCCAAATTCAAAGGAAGAAACAAAAAGCGATGGGAAAAAAGAAAATGGAAAATTACCAATCAAGTGCAGTGATAAGAACACCAGACCAAAGAGGCAAAACCCCGTGACTCAATATATTAATAGCAATAGCACTCCCAATAACCTCCTGAATATCCGAGCCGATGAGGGCAAGCTCGGCCATGACCCACAACAACAAGCGGGCCCAATTGGGGTACTCATCCCTACAATGCTCGGCCAAGTGACGACCCGTTGCGACCCCCAATCGGGCGGAAAGGAGCTGGATCAAGAGGCCCATGGCGGTGGCCCAAAAGAGGAGCCATAAAAGCGAATAGCCGGCGATTGCACCGGATTGCAAATCGCCCTCGAGGTTACCCGGGTCTAGGAAGGCTATGCTCATCAGAAAACCGGGACCCGTGAACAACCAGAGCTTCCTCCATGAGAAGGGCGGCGTCTTGTCATGGTTGAAAACGGTGTCGTCGAGGTCGACCACGTGGATTTTCTCGCTTTCCTCGTACGCCACCTCCTCCTCCTCGTCATTTGAGTATTCTTGTTCCTCACGCAACAATGGAGTTTGGTGTGTGTCGCGCATGTTTTTCGAATGATTAAATGAAATGAAAAGGGGGAAGTGGGAGGGGGTTTGTAGTACGTAAGATTTAAGAATTGAGAAGAGTGGGGAATTGGGTGTCTGTATATATGAATGATTAGGGAATTGAGTGTGTTGGGGGGATGAAATGATAGTATTTGGTGTGGGCGAAATTCGTTACGAGTAGTTTTTAAGGTTGAGGCCAAGGGTGTGGAGGAGTGAGTTGTGGGGACTTCAAACAGATCGACGGGTGTTGTGACTTGTGACTCCGATGTGGCATTTTCAGTGGAGGTTAGCCACGTCACAACAATTCTTCTTTTTCAATGAATTTAGTCTCACTTTCTTTTATGGAAAAATATTTTAATATTTATTCATCATGCATCGTATCAACGTTATCCTCTTATTGTTTCACATTTTCTTAAACTTTATGTCAAACTCGTATGGGGCTTATTTCAACAAGGAGAGAGTATCATCTTTCATGTTTTTGATGATATCCTCTTCCTAAGGTATTAGAGTTTGTGTGATCAAATCATGGGAACAAGTGGAATTTAAGCAACTTTGATTCAGTCGGATATATTCAGATTATAGATTAAACTCGGATCTCAAATCATCGAGGATTTGTGTACCTTTTTCAAGTAATTTGATACACAAAATGTTTTTTAAAATCAAAAAGATAGTACCTCCAATCCACTCCAAACATCTACTCCCTTCGAGTTCCCATCATTGTCTCATTTGTTTTTTAAACGAAAATTAAGGAAAAGAAAATGAGTGGCTAAAAAAAAAGGAGGGAAAGAGAAATGAAAGAGTAAATGTGAATCAAACATTGATATCCTAAAAAGAAAAATGAGACAAATATCAAACTCAGTTTAAAAAAAAAAGTGAGACAAAAATAATATCAAACTCAGTTTTGTAGAGAAAGTACATTTTTTTAAGTCAAACTTACTAAATCTTGACATAAACAATAAAAAATTAAATTAAAAATAATTTAAATACCTCTTTGTCTCTGTGTACATGAGTCACTCTTTTTGTCTCTCTAAAAGAGTCACATTTTGTTTTATTCCTCTTTGATCGATTTTTGTGGTTAACATTGATTCTGACTCCACATATATTTTCATTTTTCATTTTACCACCTTAATTCTCACTAAAATGGAGGAGGACTCTTTTAGTGAGACAGGTGGAGTATAACACAACAAATTTATATTTATTACTCCGTATAAAGTAAGGTTTTGAGTGGATGAGAGGGGTACCTAATACTCCCTCCGAGTTTCTAACATTGTCCCATTTTCCTTTTTGAACTGAGTTCAATCTTTTACCCACTTTCCATTTTAGGTCATAAATATGAGGTTCACATTCGCCCACCCATTTATCTCTCTTTCTTCTTCTTTTTTTAACCACTCATTTTTCCTTCCTTATTTTCCACCCAAAAAGAAACGGGGCAATCATAGGAACTCGGAGGGAGTATAAAAATGTACTAGTAATTCAATTGAATATGCCAAAAATGTAAATGTAGCAATTCACAAGAATCGGAGTAATAGGACACTACTCCTTACGCATTGGGATGTGTGAGGAGTAAGTATATCTGTCACAATTGATGACTGATCGAATAATATGATTCGGTTAGAAAAGACAAAGTTAGTGGGAGTACATGACTTTGTCTTTATCTACCCAAATAAATATTATTGGACCGTCACACGATTATAAGGGATAGAATTTGAGACGTGTGAGATGGTGGAAGTGAGGAAAGGGGGAGGAAGGTGCGCATAGGAAGTGTGTAGGGACAAGGCAACCCTAACGTCGACGTCGCAGATCGTGTGCCAACCTTTCTCTATCTTACTTCCTCCACACTCGTTCCCTTTCTTTATTCATTTCCTCTTTTTGACCTTTTCTTTCGACTTTTAACCATGAACCAAGTAGGACTAGGAGTATATATATATAATCTCTCCGTTCCAACCATTTGTATTCATTTGCTTTATACATGTATGTTGATATTTGTTTTCTTTTGTCTATATCTTTAGTTACGTATTACTAAAAATTATAAAAATTTGATATTCATAATGTATTCGATTAGACGATTTAAACAAGATCTCACATAAATATATTTTATCTTAGAAGTTATATAAAAAATTTATCATACTTATAAATAGTGTAAAAAAAACAAATATATACAATTCGTTGGAACGGGGAAGTATTATATAGTGCAAATTGAATTTATTTAGGTCCAATCTTTAATCTTTATTTTTATTTTTATGTTAAGCATTTATCAACTTGGCATGATTTATCTACTCATCTCATTGTCTAAATCGAATATTGAAATATATATAATGTCCACTTTATATAAGTTGAGTTATGCTTTAGTAACGTATCCCATTGAATTGGTTTATATATGGGAAATTCTTATTTGCGACGGAACTATCCGTCATAAACGTGTGACGGGTCAAATAATACTCATTTGAGTGAATAAGACAAAGTATGTGCTACCACTAGCCTTGTCTTTTCTAATCCAATGATATTCTTTGACCCATTATTCCCTTGTGATGGATATATCCGTCACAAGGGAGACTTACTCTATATATAATATATGTGAGTTTCTTTACATTACAAGTCACTTTCAAGTTTCAATTACTGTAGCAATTACCAACTGCCCCTTGCAAAGTTGCAATGTAATATGTAACAGCTCTCCCTTTATACCACCACACCACACATTGCATGTACGTGTTGTACTCTGTATATAAACGTAACTCAACTTAATATCAACCATGCACATTCATTCAAGTACGAATCATAATATAAATGAGGAGACATGACTACATCAGTACATCACATCAAATTCTCTATAACTCTATACCATACCCCTACCCTCCTCCTACCAAAAAAGATTATTATAACCTTAACTGTTTAATATAAATGGGAAGATATTAGTGGTACGGAGAAAGTATCTATAATTCTATATGAGTTGTTATTGGATTACTAGTTTAAATCTCATTCAAATATACGACTTATTATTACAATAGTGTGTTAGTAATGATGAAGTTTTAAAATATACACTCCGTATATTTTAAAATTCAATCATGTTTTTTTTTACGAGGAACTCGCTATCGCTGCTTTAGGTAATTCTTTATTACTATCTCATAAAATATTCTCCCCCAATTTTTATTTATCGCCCAACCTCAATAAATAATTCATACTTACCGAATATATTCATGAAAATGGGTTATAAATAAAATCGGAGGGAAAATTAAGTATATGTGGACATGTGGTACCCCATATATTTTATTAGGCTAACTTTATCAATGATTTTTGTAAGTCTTGAATTTTTTTTTTATCAATAACTATAGATTGTTTGATAGGTCTTTCAATATCTGAGTCATGGTCAGCCCATTAATATACTTATACTGTAGGCAAGAAATCTATATCTATATCTATATATATATATATGAGGCTAAATGTTGCTACTTTAAGAAATAAAGGATTAAAAAGCAGACTTTTTAATGTAACTTAGCAATGTGTGAAGTCATGACATGTGGCATAAGCTTAGAGCATTTTTTTACTCTAGATAATAATGGGAAAAAAAGAGAAAAAAAAAAACTTTGTATCCACTTAGACACTTAATGCTCATATTAAAGCTAAGTCTTTTATTTACTCATCCTATTATGTTTTTCCTTACTTAAATTTGTAACTTACGAGTATTAGTCATGATGAGTTTTAAGACACATATATTTTTTCTAATTGTTTGTTTGCATTTGCACCAAAAAAAAATCATCTTTATTTACAAGCTACAAGTCCATATTTCCTGACTAATTAAGTTTATAAGTACAAAGTTATACTTCATACATTATTGCATTGAAGTATGAAACGGGTAGACATACATGTCAACAATTAGACGCATTGAATATAAAGTTCGGAAGGTAAAGGTATGGCTAGATAATAACATCTCATACAACGACAATGCGACTTGAAAGTGATGATCAAGTCGTGTGGATAAGCACGGATGCATATTAATATTTCTATTAAAGAGTCTAAAACTTGTAGAAATAAGATGAATATGAAAGTGTGGACATGACATAGGTCCACCCCGACGCGGCCACGCGCGGGTTTGGGGAGGCGAATGAATCTCCATGAGATGGTCAAATGGAAATTTAAATCGAAGTCGGAGTCGCCACCGAATTTTATGGTTATTCGGAACCGTTCGAGCCCACTCTATGTCGTAGTGGGCCGTGTACAAAATACGGCCCATTTCCGATGTCAGAGTTTATTGGGCTCGTCCCTTTTGCATATCGATATAGATGCCGACTGGAGCGGTTAATCGTATATTGAATGACTCTCGTTGCCAATGGTTTCGGACATCCGGAAACCACAGTTCTGAGTAAGGGGTGAGGGTACGTGTTGGGAAGTTCACTAAGAACACCCAACCCCGCCCGCACATTAGCGGCCTCTACTAGGATATCGAATGACGTTTTAATGCGCGCGTTAGTAATACGATGAATGATTATGCAAACATTGTTTTCTAAGCATGCGAAAAATTGAATGGGTTGCTAAGTCAATTTAATGCATGAAAATTGATTAACGTCAAAGTTGTATTTAGCATATGAGATTCGTTTTAGTATAATAAAACAAATGAAATAAAAGGATGAATTTGTTACAAAACAAACAAACGAGTTAATATCGATTTGTAAATAATAATAACAAAATAAAATAACGAGATCGAGAGAATATAGAAATCTGAAAAAAAATATTGTTGAAAAGAACGTTGTTTTGTATGAAAAACGAAGTTCGAAAAAATAATAAAAAAGACGGAAAAGGCCGCGGCATAACAGCCGGCCGCGCGACTCGCCCGGGACGCCGGCGGGTCGCGTGGTGGCCGGTTTCGGGGCCGGTTCTCAAAAACTCGAAGTTCGTATTAAATCGCGTATGAATATTGCATGATTCGTACTCGAATTAATATTTTCGATATTCTTTATATTCGATAGTTGACTACGAAATCAATATCGAATACTTAGAATAGTTTTAGAAAAAAATGTAAATTTTAGAAATCGATCGAAGAATAAATAATAAACGAACGAAAAAGTTGAAAAAACAGTCCGGGTTTCAGGCTCGTGCGCGAGTCGCTCGGGCGTGGCGCGACTCGCGTACGGGTCTGTCCGGTTTTTATTTTTTGTTTGAAAATTGTTATTTTGATGAATCGCGTATAAATTACGAATTAACTTGTATTCGATCCATATTTTCGATATTCGTCGTATCCGACATTCGATTATGAAATCGATATCGGATATTTAGAATGAATAAAAAAGTTTTGTAAAAAAAGGTTTGAGAAAAGAAAAGAATTTTTAACGAGGAAAAGATGTAACGATTTTTAGTATCGTCGAAGTCTTAATATAATTCTTTTCGATACGATATTCGATTATAGAGAAATCGATATCGTATGTTTAAGAATATTCGTTATGAAAATAGTTTTTCGTTAATAACGATATTAGGAAAAAAATAGAAAAAACGACTCTAGACCCATAATATAAAAAACGGACGAAGAGAAGAGAAAAGAAGAAGGGAGAAATCGGGTTTGGTTACACCCTCAACCTACATGCTCTTGTTGACTCGGATCGGGGCTCGTCGGAATGTGGCTAGGCACGGGAGCGTCGAGGCAACGTCGGTTGGGTTAGGGTGGCTCGGTTAGGTGGGACGTGTGAAGGGTGTCGGATATCGGGGCTGGTTTTCCTTCGGGTTTTGAATGTAATATCGGTTTCTCGATGCTAAGGAATTATGTGTGTCGGAATGATAGAAAGTTATTGCTGAAAAATCGTGTGTGTGTATGTGAATTGTATTTTTTCGGTCCTTGAAAGTGTTGGATGGGAGGTCCTATTTATAGGGAGTTTCCGACCTTGGTTTAGGAGAGTTTGAATATCGCTTAGGATAGGAAACGAGGGAATTTGAGGGAAATAAGAATTCCGCTTTCTTGTGAAGGAAGAAAGAGGAAACCGGCTGATTTGGGCTGTTTTGGCCGAGTGTTTTACACTCGGTCAGGTGTTCGAATCGGTTTTTTAATAGGATTCCTGTTTGAGCTAGAATTATCGCTTGAGTAAGAAGCTGAGGAGAACGAGGATTCCGTTTTCTTGTAAGGGAAGAAAAGAGGAAAACGGGCTGGTTCATACTACTTGGCCGAGTGGTTTACACTCGGTTGGGTGCTTGAATCGGTTCTCGGATAGGATTCCTACTCGGGATCGAATTCTACCTTAAACGGAATTGTTTATTATTTTTTGTATGGCTGATTTTGTAGAGTTGGAGTCCGAATAGGACGTGTGAGATGTCACGGTCAGCCTACGAGTTTCGGGAAATATCTTTGACCGGGTTTTGACTCGGTCGCTAAAAGACGGTTTTACCTCTGGTGTCGGATTCGACCCAAATTAGTGTTATTTGACTCGAAACGACCCACTGGGCCTGAATTTGAGGTTGGTTTTGTGAGATTTGTACTCCTTAAAATGCCTAAGCCAAATATCCATGATTTCGAGCCCATTTCCGAGTATGTTAAGGCACGTTAGCGTCCGATCATCATCGGGTGTTTGTCGGAAACTACTATAGACACCTGGCAGTCAAAATGTGGGTGTCTACAGAGCCCCCACTCTGACTGAGGCTTGGACAGGGCGAAAGTCAGAGTAGCCACCAGGTCAACCAAGGATTAAAACCTGGCAGCTTCCGGTCGGGTCGTTTAAGGTCCATTAGACCTGCGTGGAGGGCCCGCCGGCCATGGGCTAGAAATGTACCTGAGCTGATGATAACTCCGTGGGGAATTGAATTCGTCGCATAAGATTTAAAATGGGCCTGTATGTGGGCTCATCTTGTTAAATGCCGCTGGGGAGTTATGCAAATTGCATGGTCCTGCTTGAGTCGTCCTGTACATATTTATGCAAAGTAGCAAAGTTTCGCATGTAATATTTGTAGGAAAAATGACTCGTGCTGGAGAATAAAAATGATTTTTGCTGCATTTTGAAATCGAAGTCCTGAAAGCAACTCACGTGCTAGGAGATAGGTTTCCAAAATTGAAAGAGGTGAAAAAGAAGCTTGCCGTTTAAATAGACTGAAATTTGACCTTGTCGAAAAGGATTTTTCAAATGGCTAAGTTTTTGCAAATTTTAAAATGAGACTTTGAAAAGAGAGGCCTACCGACAGACTCGACTCTGGACGCGACAGGACGAGTTGACAGACACGACTTGGACTCTCTAAGGGTTGGACCGTGACTTGGTAAGGAGGTGGGCCACCTAAGATGACAAGACTCTTAAGTTGCGCTATTCCGTAGCCTAGGCGAGTGACAACACGGTCGAATCCTCGGAATAGGAAGGATGTGCTATGGGGGGATTGCAATAGTCTGTAATGAGACCGTTTTGGCATGACAGGACTTTTAGCAGTAGCAATGCCGTAGTCTAGTGCTCTTCTGGATTTTTGGTGTTTTGGGTACATTTCCAAGGTGGGTATTGCCTCGAGTCCTGACAGATTCTTGTCTTCGACTGAGCCGAGTACTAGGACACACTATAGAAAGGAGACTAGATTTTGAATGTATCTGGATTATGTGAGTGGATGGAGAACTTTTGCCTAGGAGAAGCCCCCAGAATGACAAAGCTAACTGTCGAGAACATGACAGTGTCGTGACCGGAATGATGGTGCTTTATGAATGTGTGTCAATGTGGGTGGTTGTGCCTCTGTTGAAAGGCTGCCTACGTATTCACATGTGGTGAAATCAAACCAAGCCGTAATTCAGTGGATTATGGTGCCTAGTTTATTAGGGCTTTGTGTGTAACTAGCCATAGCGATGGTGTAGGCTAGGTGCATTCCCAATGATGTCTTGATCAAGGGGATAGACTAGTTAGGATGTTGATCCTGTGACTGTGAGCGTTCTCCGGGATAGCCCCCAGAGGTGGTGTGAACTATTTGGGCACATTCTATGCCGACTGCAAGTTGAATTCCCGTGTTCGGGGTTGGTAACTGGTTTGAATGAGAAGAATTGGGATGGGATTTTAACGAGTTATGCTCTCGGGGATTTTAACGAGTTCTGTTCTCGGGGATTTGATGAGTTTTGCTCTCGGGGATTTTAACGAGTTTTGCTCTCGGGGGATTTGACGAGGGGATTTGACGAGTTTTGCTCTCGAGGGATTTGACGAGTTTTGCTCTCGGGGGATTTGACGAGTTTTGCTCTCGGGTTTGCGTATGGTGATTGTGAATTCTGTTATGTAAAGGGAAAGTCGAGTAAAATGGCTCGAACTTTGATCGGGATAAGTTTTGATAATGTGAGATCTGATTTCCATGTCTGACCCTAATGGTTAGGGGTATCCTATGGAGCTTGAATCCTCAAAATTCCGGGCTGTCTCTGGCCTGGGTCTCGGGAAGGTCTTGAGGGTTGTAATGTGGGAAGGCTAAATGTGGTGTTAGTTGACCAGCTTGATTGTCTCTCCCTTATTAGATGGTATGAGTACTGATAATTTTGAATTGATCGTTTTCACTACGGTCATGGTTTGTTTAAATATTTTTTGGTTGACCTCTTAGCCCCGGTCTCGGGATTCTTCATTTGGATTGACCGCTTAACCTCGGTCATGGGTGCCTCTTTTTTTTTGATAATGGCCTGCTTTTTTGTTTTGGCCTCTTGCTTTTTCTTGTATTGGACTTTTGATTTTTTTTTGTCCAGTTTTTCCTTTCATGGCCAGCTCTTTTATTTTGGCCTTTTGCTTTTTTTTTTTTTCGGCTGGTCAGACTAACACCTAAGGTAGGGATCGGTTAGTCTTATTGGATTGGTGTTTTATTGTGGGAAATGGGCTTGCCTCCCGTCTTTAACCCAAACTAAGAGATTACCTAGATTTGTCATAGGATTCGATACCGCTCCTGCTAAGGGTAGTTTTGTGGCTTCCTATGTCAGACATGGAATAGGTAAAGGAAAACACGGGTCTCGATTCCTGCAGTCATTATAGATGTGCCTATAATAGTCACGTGCGTGTGCTCACAGTGTATGGTGGTGTTCATCATGTTCTCAAAAACACATAAGGAAATTATATATGAGAGATTGAAAAACTGACTTTATTGAATTTTGAAAAGGAGGACAGAATACAATTGACTCTGACTCTGACTTTGAAGTTGAAATAAATAGTATATCCTAGACTCGAACTCAGACTTGGACTTAAATCAAATTCGGACTCTTGGATGTATGAGAGGTAGATTGGATGCTTTGGTCATCGGGCCCTGTATAGTCCATGAGGGACTTTGCAAGTGACAATGTTTCCAAAACGGGAGTCTTCCCGGCATCGAGGAAGTCTTGAATGAGGTGTTTCAGTTTCCAGCACTGTTCTGTATCGTGTCCCCTCCCTCTGTGGAATTTGCAGTAATGCTCGTCGTTCCATGCTTTGGAGCGTTTTTCCAAAGGTGGGTCGGCTGTTGGGCCTATAGGTAGTATTAGGCCCTTCGGAACCAACCTCTGGAAAGCGACGGTGTAGGACATATCCAAGTGGGTAAATGTCCTTTCCTTTGACTGGTTCTTGATTTTTGGAGAGGTGACTTGAGGGTTACCTCTCTCGGTCTTGCCATCTTGAGGGTATCGGACAGTTTCGTAAGAGTGTTCACCTTTCAAATGGCTCAGTTGGGTGATAGGCTGTCTTACCCGCTCTAGTTGTGTTAGACGGGCTCTGGTTCTTATAAGGTCTTCTTCGATGATGGTTACCCTGGAACTTAGGTTATCTAGGGCAGTATTGATTTTCGAAAAGATATTGTTAATGGAGCAAGATAGCATAAGCATACTCCCTTGGATATCCCCATTCTCGACGGTACGAGATTTGTTGTGGTTTGGTAGTGTCTCGTTCATAGGGTCCCTGATCGGAAGAAACGACAGGTGTTAGAACTCGCCTAAGCTTGGTTTTGCGCAAATGCAAGAGAGAGAGTCAAACTAGGTACGGCCCGGGGGAGGGAATGACTAAGATTCTATGACCGGGCTACTTAAACGTTAATCCAAACAAAATAACGACTGTGACCTAGACTCGACCACGAGACTCGAGCTGTACAAGGATAAGTCCGAAAATGGGGCGACTGTATTTGACCGTGCCGCGTGGTTGGACCAACCGTGGTGACCTAACTCTAGGTGACCCGAGTATTCGTAGCGTGGGTACGACTCGAAGAAGGCATCATAAGGACGCCGGTGTAGGATGAACGTAGGGTACTCTCTAGGGTAATCGTGGCTGACTGCTCGGGTGGAGGACAGCCCCCTGAGTAAGGCTAGAGACTCAGATGGTGTGACATCTAAGTGCACTCGAAAGTGGGATACGTGAGACAACACGTGCAAGACATGACCCTTAGAGCAACCGTGATTGATTGCTCTGCTGAAGGGTAGCCCCCGAGTGGGGAAAGGCCTGAAAAGGAAATGACTCGGAAAGGACACCTAGACGGGTGACTCGTGAAAGGTGGGTCTCCTTTAGGATCCAGCTGTGTGGGCTGGGCCCCATTTGAAAGGAGGCTTACGTGGGACATTCCCCAGACTTTGGACTCGATAGTGTAGACGGGCCGACCTTTGTAGGAGTATGTCCTACGTAGGTGGGCCTTGCCTTAGTAAAACAAGGCGGACTAGGATAGGGGGGAAACTCGTGATGTAAGATCGACGGAGTTTCGACACTAGAGTTCAACGACTTATGACACGACCCGACACTGCTAAATACGGGAAGTCTAAGAAGAGGAAGTTTTGAAATATGATTTTTTTTTTAAAAGCCCGAAATGAATCGGGTGGAACCGGCCCTTTTTTCGAGAAAAACGGAAAAGTTGGGCCGGGTGACAGTTTGAAAAATTCAAAAATATTTTCGAGTTTTGAATTGGGCATAATACCGGCTAGAAAATAGGCTGCTTTGAGTCAAATCGTAAATCCTAATTTCGGTAGCATTCCGGGGTTTTGAAAAGTTGAATATTTGGAATTTTGAAACTTGAGTATCGAAAAGAATTTCCGACAATTTGAAAATTGAAGATGAGATCCCGAAGATTTGAAAATCGAAAACGGCATCTCGAAGATTTGAAAATTGAAAATGGTATCTCGAAGATTTTGAAAATCGAAACTGGTATCTCGAAAATTTTAAAATCAAAATTGAATTTTGAAAATTCGAAAATCGAATGGTGGATCGGAAATTCGAATTTTGAAATGGGCAGCATGCCGGCTAGAAAATAAGCTTGTTTTGAGTCAAATCTTAACTCTAAATTTCGGCAGCTTTCCGATTTTTTTTTTAAAATTTGAATATTTTCGAAAAGATGCATTTTTTGAATTTCGGAATTGAAGATGAATTTCCGAAAATTTGAAAATCGAAAACGGGATCCTGACTTTTAAAATCGGCAAAAATGTCATCGGGCTTGAATTTTTTTGAAAAGTCAGAAATTTTGAATTTTTGAAAGCCCGAAGAGAAATTCGGTTGATGGCCCGGTTTTGTTCGAAAGAGAAAAAAAAACGGAAATCGAACCGGGCGACGGTTTTGCAAGTTCGAAAATAGTTTCGAGTTTTAAATTGGGCATAATACCGGCTAGAAAAAGGGCTATTTTGAGTAAAATCGTAAATCCTAAATTTGGTATTTGACCCGAGTTTTGAAATTGGATATTTTGAAAAAAAGTTGCAAATTTTTGAAAAATGACGGTTTTGAAAAAGATGATGTGGATCAAGTAGCACGTAGTTATGGAAACAGTATAATGATGCCATGTATGCTCTTAGTCTAAGTCTCGGTAAGTCTATAAGGGTCTATACCAGTGTACATAGCCTATCAAGAATCGGGGCGGACTCCCTAACTCGAGTTGAGATTAGGACATGCCGTAAAATTCATATGAATCGGCTAATGGACACCTTTGACATAACCAATTTGGACTATATCAACGGTATAGTGGGACGTCGGTCACGAGTACCGGCCCGGGAAAATGGGGTTATGCATGAACCGTAAAACTAAAACGCGCATTGTACTAGTCAAACGATTTCTATTCGAGTCTCACCCTGAGGACACCGAAGGTTATTAACTCATCAGAAAATCCCCAGCGGAGTCGCCAAATTGTGGACATGACATAGGTCCACCCCGACGCGGCCACGCGCGGGTTTGGGGAGGCGAATGAATCTCCATGAGATGGTCAAATGGAAATTTAAATCGAAGTCGGAGTCGCCACCGAATTTTATGGTTATTCGGAACCGTTCGAGCCCACTCTATGTCGTAGTGGGCCGTGTACAAAATACGGCCCATTTCCGATGTCAGAGTTTATTGGGCTCGTCCCTTTTGCATATCGATATAGATGCCGACTGGAGCGGTTAATCGTATATTGAATGACTCTCGTTGCCAATGATTTCGGACATCCGGAAACCACAGTTCTGAGTAAGGGGTGAGGGTACGTGTTTGGAAGTTCACTAAGAACACCCAACCGCGCCCGCACATTAGCGGCCTCTACTAGGATATCGAATGACGTTTTAATGCGCGCGTTAGTAATACGATGAATGATTATGCAAACATTATTTTCTAAGCATGCGAAAAATTGAATGGGTTGCTAAGTCAATTTAATGCATGAAAATTGATTAACGTCAAAGTTGTATTTAGCATATGAGATTCGTTTTAGTATAATAAAACAAATTAAATAAAAGGATGAATTTGCTACAAAACAAACAAACGAGTTAGTATCGATTTGTAAATAATAATAACAAAATAAAATAACGAGATCGAGAGAATATAGAAATCTGAAAAAAAATATTGTTGAAAAGAACGTTGTTTTGTATGAAAAACGAAGTTCGAAAAAATAATAAAAAAGACGGAAAAGGCCGCGGCATAACAGCCGGCCGCGCGACTCGCCCGGGACGCCGGCGGGTCGCGTGGTGGCCGGTTTCGGGGCCGGTTCTCAAAAACTCGAAGTTCGTATTAAATCGCGTATGAATATTGCATGATTCGTACTCGAATTAATATTTTCGATATTCTTTATATTCGATAGTTGACTACGAAATCAATATCGAATACTTAGAATAGTTTTAGAAAAAAATGTAAATTTTAGAAATCGATCGAAGAATAAATAATAAACGAACGAAAAAGTTGAAAAAACAGTCCGGGTTTCAGGCTCGTGCGCGAGTCGCTCGGGCGTGGCGCGACTCGCGTACGGGTCTGTCCGGTTTTTATTTTTTGTTTGAAAATTGTTATTTTGATGAATCGCGTATAAATTACGAATTAACTTGTATTCGATCCATATTTTCGATATTCGTCGTATCCGACATTCGATTATGAAATCGATATCGGATATTTAGAATGAATAAAAAAGTTTTGTAAAAAAAGGTTTGAGAAAAGAAAAGAATTTTTAACGAGGAAAAGATGTAACGATTTTTAGTATCGTCGAAGTCTTAATATAATTCTTTTCGATACGATATTCGATTATAGAGAAATCGATATCGTATGTTTAAGAATATTCGTTATGAAAATAGTTTTTCGTTAATAACGATATTAGGAAAAAAATAGAAAAAACGACTCTAGACCCATAATATAAAAAACGGACGAAGAGAAGAGAAAAGAAGAAGGGAGAAATCGGGTTTGGTTACACCCTCAACCTACATGCTCTTGTTGACTCGGATCGGGGCTCGTCGGAATGTGGCTAGGCACGGGAGCGTCGAGGCAACGTCGGTTGGGTTAGGGTGGCTCGGTTAGGTGGGACGTGTGAAGGGTGTCGGATATCGGGGCTGGTTTTCCTTCGGGTTTTGAATGTAATATCGGTTTCTCGATGCTAAGGAATTATGTGTGTCGGAATGATAGAAAGTTATTGCTGAAAAATCGTGTGTGTGTATGTGAATTGTATTTTTTCGGTCCTTGAAAGTGTTGGATGGGAGGTCCTATTTATAGGGAGTTTCCGACCTTGGTTTAGGAGAGTTTGAATATCGCTTAGGATAGGAAACGAGGGAATTTGAGGGAAATAAGAATTCCGCTTTCTTGTGAAGGAAGAAAGAGGAAACCGGCTGATTTGGGCTGTTTTGGCCGAGTGTTTTACACTCGGTCAGGTGTTCGAATCGGTTTTTTAATAGGATTCCTGTTTGAGCTAGAATTACCGCTTGAGTAAGAAGCTGAGGAGAACGAGGATTCCGTTTTCTTGTAAGGGAAGAAAAGAGGAAAACCGGCTGGTTCATACTACTTGGCCGAGTGGTTTACACTCGGTTGGGTGCTTGAATCGGTTCTCGGATAGGATTCCTACTCGGGATCGAATTCTACCTTAAACGGAATTGTTTATTATTTTTTGTATGGCTGATTTTGTAGAGTTGGAGTCCGAATAGGACGTGTGAGATGTCACGGTCAGCCTACGAGTTTCGGGAAATATCTTTGACCGGGTTTTGACTCGGTCGCTAAAAGACGGTTTTACCCCTGGTGTCGGATTCGACCCAAATTAGTGTTATTTGACTCGAAACGACCCACTGGGCCTGAATTTGAGGTTGGTTTTGTGAGATTTGTACTCCTTAAAATGCCTAAGCCAAATATCCATGATTTCGAGCCCATTTCCGAGTATGTTAAGGCACGTTAGCGTCCGATCATCATCGGGTGTTTGTCGGAAACTACTATAGACACCTGGCAGTCAAAATGTGGGTGTCTACAGAAAGAATGACATTGTTAAATGGAGTGCTGTTTTTCGTCGTCGGCATTTCAGCCACGTCGTCGGCGCTTTTTAATGTAAAAGACGATCTTGCCCTTGCCTTAAGTAGATTAGTTAACTAATGTTATGTAATTTTAGAAGTTAGATTAGTTATTGAAACTCGTTAATGAAGCGGTTTTTAATTTTTCAAACCGTTCCGTTATTATCTTGTCCTTATTATATATCCAATCAAACTCCACTCACCATATTTAATTTTATTTTCTCTCACTTAAAAAAAGCGTCTTTTCTGTAGAGAAATCCGACTTTTCTAGAAATTAGGTTGTCGGCGGTTTTTAATGTGAAAAGACAACAACGTCCTTCCCTAATTACATTCACTAACTTTGTTAATAAAATTAAAAAGTTTAATCATGTTAATGAAACTCGATAATAAAACGTTTTTTTTTTAAAACCGTCATTTTATTATGTTACGGATTATGTTATATTATATATCCTCCCCCACCCACAACAACACTAATATTATTAATAATATTAAAATTGTATTAATAGGCGATTTTAGGGGGTTTTAGAATCAAATATAGATAATATTTTAGTAAAAGTTATCAACAAAGTCCAATTGGTTCAGTGGTAAGGAGGCTCATTTGTTTTTGAGAGGTTGTGGGTTCGAGCCTTGATAATTACAAATTTTTGTAATTTTGCATCTGTTGGGCGTGGGTTTTGGGCGTCCGGGGGACCCCCCCAGGCGCCGATTTTGGGCGCCCAGGAGGCCTCTCAGGCGCCATTTTCGGGCGCCCAGGAGGCCTTTCAGGCGCCAAATTTGGACGCCCGCCCTGGTTTTCAGCGAAAAAAACCCAGAAATCGCCCCCTTCTTCGCGATTTTCAATCAGTAAATCACAAAAACCGACACCAACATCGAACATAGCATACCATAACTACTCAAATCGGGTATTACATGGATTATTTAAGCATATAATAGTTGCGGGGAACCTAAACTACCAACCTAATACGAATTATAATCAAACTAATCAACCTAAAATAATCAAATAAAAACTCAAAAGTAATACAAAGTAACATATTCCCGGGTCACATTGATTCCCGGGTCAAAAACCGTTCAAATTTTCAAAAACCGTCATTCTAAATTAGTCGGGAAAATAATAATTACATTAATCCCGAAACTTAATTAAATTCATTAATCAATATTAAAGAAGGGTAAAAGAGTTACGTTGAGACACGTGTCTCAAAAACCGTTCAAAAGTACAAAAATCGTAATTTTAATTTACTCGGAAATATTAATTAGATTAATTAAGAAACTTAATTAATATCATTAATCATAATTATGGAAGGGTAAAAGAGTAAATTCACGTATAAAGCGTCGACGACGTGGCTGAAACGTCGACGACGAAATGTAGTAGTGGTTAAATGATCTCAACAAATATTTTTTTACACTTAATTTTATTCTCTACTAAATAATTTCAACTAATTTTTTATATTTTAATAGCATAGTAATGACATATACATAAGCTTAAGTCAATCCGTGCATTGCACGGGATCAATCTAGTTTTTCTTTCAAAGCATGACACTTGTCCAATACTTTTCTAGTGGTTTCTCAATTACTCCCTCTCATCCAATCCAAGCTTTACGTATGATCCATTTTTGTCCTGCGTAAAGCTTAAATTGGATGTGAGAGAGTAGTATAATAAGAGATATTAGTACTACGAATCAAATAGTATTTCACTAAAATAGATGAAGTAATTTTTTGTTAGTTTTATAGGCATTTTTGCCTCACCTATGACCTATCCCATTGACACGGTTTAAGACAAATATATTCCGTTTCAAACAAGATTTCATGTTCCCAATTAATTGGATTATCCATATTTCCAGAGAGTTAAATGACTCACTCCGTACTATAAAACGAACTGAGTAAGTCCAGTAGGGAACCTAGCTAATCAAACAGCAAAGAAAATACTACTCGTAGTAGTAGCATAAAGTTGGGCCGGGAACAATAAATAGACATGGATTCTTAAACCCCAAACGTAAATGTAATACCCAAAGTTTGGTACACCCACTACGCCATTACTTCGATTAGTATTCCTCCGTCGCAATCATTTGTTGATTTTGATTTAAATATTAGTTACAAATAATATAGTCCGTAAAAGGTAAACAAATTTTTGAGAGAGAACAAATAATACAAAAAAAAACTAAAAAAGCCCAATAAAAAAATTCCTTTACTCTTTTTCAAAAAAAATAAAATAAAATAAAATTCCCTTACTCCGTACGAGTATTATTTTTTCAAATAAGCCTATCAGTTACTAAAACACAATTTATGTAGTTTATAACCGTTGTGCCGTGTGAAAAAGGTAAAAATTAGCAATGTAATACTCCCTCCGTATATATGTTCTTCTCTTTCCATATTGACACAAGTCTTAAGAAATGATTATTATAATATAAAAGTAATGCAAGTTGATTCAATTAGGAAAAAAGTCAAAAAAAATGGATACGTGTAAACATTTGATTGGATGAGATATGATATAGGGTAACTTTACAATGACATGTCCCCCTCTGTCACACTTGTCAATGCACGTTTTCTTTTATCCATATCTTGAGTTACATATTTCTAAAAAAAATTAAAAATTTGATATTTATAACGTACTCGATTAAACAATTTAAACAATATCTCACATGACTATATTTTATCTTATATATTATAAGTTATATCGACAATCCCCCACTTATGAATACTGCCCAAAAAGCAAACGTAAAGAACCTATTGGAACGAAGGAAGTATATGGTAAATAAGTGAAGATACTAGCTCGTTTGGTTCACCATGGGAAGATGGAGTTACCGGGAACTTAAATTGACATGAATTTGTATTTCATGGGAATTACTAAAATATTGTTTGACTGTCATGTGGGAAATGACTTCATGTGTGAAGTTCTACCCACCAGGGGCTTGGTGAGTAACTTCCCCCATTATGAAGAAAGTGACGATTCCCGGGAAGTGGTAATTCCCATGAACTGGACAACCAAACAACCTCTGAAAATGCACTTCCCGAGATTTCGCACTTCTCGGTAATTAGGCGAGTAACCAAACGAACCCTAAGGTCTGGTTTGGTTCATCCGAGAACTTATTTCCCGAAGGAAGTTGCATTTCCCATGATGTTACTTCCCACATCAACCTTCCGAGAATTTGCAATTTTTGTTTGGTTGACATCCTCAAATTCACACTTAATCGAATTTCTGCATCTTGTTTGGTTGTCTTGACCTAATTCTCATGATTTTGTTTTTTTTTTTAACAGCAACTTATGAAATAGCTGAAATTATCTTCTCCATGATATGCAATCGTAACCAAATTACCTCATCAACATAAAAAAAAAAAGGAACATTGTTTTAAAAAAAAACTTTTTGAGTTACATCACCATGATTGTTCCGAAAAAATCAATGAAGAAGAGTTGAGTGAAAAATTTAGGGTTATAAAGTGGAAAATATGATGAGTGTATAAGGGTATAAAAGTCATTGACATAAGTCGGGATGTGGGGAGTGCAACTCACCGAGAGGAGTTGGTGAGTAACTTCCCACATTATCCAGGAAGTGCAACTCATGGTGGAAGTTTGAGTTCCCCAATTTATCACTTTTGGGTAACCAAACAACTCCACGAAATTGCATTTCACGGGATCTCCCTCTTTCCGGGAAGTTGGAGAGTAACCACTAACCAAACGAGGCCTAAGAATAGTATACTACTAATATTTGTCAAATTGAATATATGTGAGGGATATTTTAATCAAATGGTAGGAATCTAGTAAATGAGAGGGAGTAAGGAAATAAAGAATAGAGACAAACATAAAGATATTACCCAAAGAGGAATAAAGACGTTATAGATACGGAAGGAGTAAAATTTACTCCGTATCATTTTAGGTTAGTTAATGAGCAACTTAAGTTAAATAGTAACCACTTAGTAAGATTAGGAGTACTAAAAATTGGTAGTCCGTAACTATTTATCTCAGAAAGTGGTGGTCAGTAATTGCAAATTTTATGACAGTGCAACTATTCTATCGTGAAAGAAAGGAATTACAAGGCAACATGAAACTAAAAAGCTTTTGTATAAGATCAAAACTTGGGTATTTTAGAGCACAAGATGAAGAATTCAGAAGACTACGCCCAAAATTGGGTGGCCATTCAAGAATAATTATTATTATCACAGACTAAGATTCAAATCAATCTCAGTATGAGATAAATCTTGATTAGCAGGCTGGTGTTTCTGAAGCCGAAAACTCCCTGGCCAAACCACATCTGATCCTTCTCCAGGACCCGTGTATGTTCTCCCTAACATCTGCTCAAACTCATTTATCCGAGAACAACCCACGACGCAGCCATCTCTACTGAGACGCTTGTGAACAAGGGAGTGTGGATGAACTCCAAGCGACCTAAACGTACCAAAACCCAGAAAAGGAAGCCCCCCGATCTCTTTCATAAACAACTTATGCCTTTTGGCTTCTCCTCTTTCTCTCTTGTGCGCGTTTTGGTGTCCACCCAGCGCTTGGGAGCTACAAAACCTCCTTTGACAAAAACTACATGTGTAACTCTTGTTGTTGTTACTACTTTGACTTTGGCTCCCACCACATCCGTCTTCCTTCAGGCTTAAACTTAACCAATTCCCTGACGACCCGTCTTTCATCTCATCGTCCTTGACACTCGGGTTTTGGTCGCTTCCCTTGTCAAGCAGAACCACCATTTTTCAGAAATGACGGGTTTGATTGATGATGATATAAGAAGTGTAGTGGGGGGAACTGAGTAACTGACTCTTGATTAAATAGACAAGGAAGGAAGGAAGGAAGGATGTAGAAGTACCTTATCTCATCTGATCTTTAAGGGCAGGTTTCTGTCAAGATTTGGGGCTCCATCTCTATCATCAAGTCAAGTGTTGTTATTATTCTGCCATGTTGGGATGGTGGGGAGTATGTAATCAAATGAAACTACTAACTTTATCTGAGTTCCCACACTTAGATCAGATCAGGATTCTTGTTTCCAAGGTAAAAAGATCTGATGCAAAAGCAGCCTCTTTCATCCCCATACTTGTCTGTAAACCTGTCAACTATTGAGCCAATTTGAGGCTTGGACCATCCCTCATTCTTGACCCTGTAGAATAAAATAAACATCTGGTTTACGGTCTCGGATTCTTGCGGCTTGAGAATTCAGATCGATCAGTCTCAGTCTGTAGCATATAGTATCCCATTTCTCAGCCATTAATTGTCTGCAACTCTGCATTTGCATTGCCCATAACCTGCAACACTTATTCTCCCTCCATCCCACTTTTATTGACCCGTCCTTGCTCTTCCTTATTTATGGATCCAAAATTAATTGTCCCATTTCCGAATCTAGCAAGTAAAAACAATGAACTCCCTATTTTACCAAGTTAAATAAGCTCTGTACTCCCGTTATATCATTTACTCCGTGTTTAAATTTTTTAGTCAAAGGGCATTACCGTATTAGTGAGATTTCTCTACTACGGAGTATTTCTTAAATCTAAACTTTAGTCAATGGGGACGATAATAAAATTGGAATTGAGGGAGTACGACATTACCTCACGGCTTTCAGGCACCTCCTACAGGCTACAGTCCTACAGTAAGGTAAGGGGTCGGATGTACACTAAGTGATTCAATATCTGTCTGCCTTGAATGGTAATTAACAGGCCCGTGATGCTAATCTCTTTAGTTCTCCAACTTTCCACAAGGCATCAGCATTCCAGTAAAGCTGGAAGATGCTCAACACATATATGAGACAGACTACTACACTTCCAACTAGACTCTCGATATACCCATTTACCTACTCTTAGTCAAGCACTCAAGCATATGTAATATAATGGCAGTCCATATCAATGACGCGAGATTAACAGGAACAATTTGATGTGTTCCCAAATCAAACAGCAAAGCAGATAAGATCACCAAGGCTTCACTATGAACTTATGCTTGGTAATCAAATAATTGGCGGAATATTAGGTACCATGGACTTGTCCTAGTCTAGGGGTGGCAAGGCTGCAAAGATAAGCATAAAAAGATGTAGCAGATTCGCATTATCATCAATCACGAAATATATATACATTTCGAAAAGCTGCTAATAAACACGTACACAAGAGGTAGAACCGCATAAACCGTGAAAAATCTACAGAATGGATGAAGCAAAGCAGCAAAGGTGGTGGCATAAATCGTAAGATGAACAGAAAATTCCGGACATCAATGCATCTGTTTTGGATTGGTCACCTAACTCCATTTATAAACATTGAAGATACACACGGGTATGGCAGGCAAAAGCACAACACTGACAACAGCTCAAAAGAACAATGTCAACCCTAAAAACATTTGTAGCATAACATCAATCTCTACAATAACACCACCAAAATTTCCCCGGTTGAATTCAAAACAGGGACCCTTCTAAGAAAAAACAACGAAAAGCGCTGACACCTACATCAAAAGACTCCTGCAGCACACATACCTCGTGCAGTAGAATTTAGAGTATCAT
Organism: Agrostemma githago; assembly: GCA_958450325.1. Lineage (NCBI taxonomy): Eukaryota > Viridiplantae > Streptophyta > Magnoliopsida > Caryophyllales > Caryophyllaceae > Agrostemma > Agrostemma githago. The sequence continues at coordinate 5,189,386 of OY288240.1, forward strand.
TTTAACATTCGGTTTCTTAAATTTATCTCCCTCGCGGCAGAGCCAATTCAAGTACCTAAAGCATGACAAAAAGGAAGATAAGTTGTAATTACTTCAAGCACAAATATTGTGTCATAGGACACCAACAAGATCAACGAAGAGAGCATCATATTTGACCCAGCAACCTACCGAGTAATTAATTGAGTAGTCCATAAAGTGGATCTATAACATTTAATCGTGAAGCCATCAGTGTAGACTGTCCTGGTTTATCATCCTCATCCAGCCAAATGTGAGAAAAGAGAGGAGAGTGATTCCGCAACTCAAGCCTTAAGCATAGTACCAAAATGGGAGACAAACTACGGCAGAATGTTTGGTCTTTCAGATAGCGACTACTACAATTTAGTGTATGCCAAAACCAATACCACGTAAACTAAAATCGCTATCGACTTATGGCTAAATGTTAAGCTTCGTTTTTGTTGTGTGCACATTAAAACAATATATAAGTTGGTGCTAAGATAATTAGCCAAGTTCTAACCATATACGGAGAATAAAATATGGTAAACAAAGATCACCAAAAATGAATCCTATGAAACTTTCCTCATCATCAACAATTTAGCTTTCAAATAAAACCGTAGCTCAACACAGGGATACAAACTCAACGAGTCAGGAATCAACCTAAATGAATTAATGATTTACCAAAATCACTCCATAACAACATTTGCTCCAACAGCTTTCATCTTCTCAACGATCTGTTGTGCTTCCTCCTTGGACACACCCGTCTTAAAAACAGAAGGCGTCTTCTCCACCAAGGCCTTCGCTTCCTTCAACCCCAAATCAGTAAACGTCCTAATCTCCTTGATAACTTTGATCTTGGAACTACTCTCAAACGACTCTAATTTCAACTCAAACACAGTCTTCTCGGGAATCTTCTCTTCTTGCGCATCAGCGCCAGGCCCAGTCGCCCCCATCTGGCCCAACCCAGCAACAGCCCCAGCCTTCAATACCCCAATGACCGGCGCTTCAGTCATCCCCATCTTCTTCATCAAAATGGATGCCAGCTCAGCCGCCTCCCTTAAAGTGAGTGATGCGACCTCATCAACTAGCCTAAAGACCCTGTCGCTAGGCGGGCTCCTATGGCAAGTTGGGTCAAACTTAGCTGGGTCATAATCAGCAGGAAGTTTTCTAGGATCAATCTCCACCTCTTCTAATTCTTCCTCCTCCGCTTTCCTTGCCGGCTGCCCATAGCTTCGACACAACCCGACATTATTAGGGTTTAAGGGGTTTGCACCGATCACTGATGCCAAATAAGGTTTTGAAAGAAACCCGTTTCGGAAATGTTGCCTGAATCTCAGAATCAAACTCATTCTTATAACAAATATCCAAAGTTTTGAACTCAAGATCACCACGGATTGAATCCGATTTCACAGATGACAACTATAGCTCAAACCCTACTCAATTGATGGTAATTAACCCCAAAATCCTATCAAACTAATTGCAATTAGAGCAATGGGATTATAACAATAATAAAAAAAAATGATTAAAAGCGAGCAGAGGGGGATAGAAAAAAGAGATAAGATATATGTAGACAAACCCGGGTGTAGCCCGTGTAAGGTAATAGGAAAGTGGATGAATTTTCCACTTTGGAGCTCTACGCTTGGAGCTTTAATGGCGAATTAACGGCCATGAAGTTGAATAGAGATGAGCAGAAGAGTATGAGGACCTGTGAAGTTTGAAGAGGAAGACGATTGAGACACATAAAAAATTGAGAACTATCGACTTTGACGAGGTTCACTGGGCTACTCTTTACCGTCGGCGCTTACTTTTTACCGTCGGCGTTAATTACGTAAAATAACGGTTTTGTCCTTGAATAATACTCCCTCCGATTTTTTATTATCTACCCCTTTGGTTTTGGGAAAAAAATAAAGGTATAGGAATGTGTGGTTTAAAATAAAAGAAGGAAGAGAGAGAAATCTACGGTTGATTCTAGACCACATGTTGATGGCCCAAAATGAAAATAGGGAAGAAAGGGTGTTTCAGCCCAATAAAGAAATAGGGAAGATAATAAAAAATCGGAGGGAGTATCTGTTTTTTGGTTTGTGTTTGTAATATTTTCGATTAACGAAGTCGATAATATTACGATTTTTAATTTGAAAGCCGTCTTTCCCAAATCGATTTTTTAGAAACCATTTATTAATTAACAAGTATTACGCCATTTTATTAAGTTGGTTCATATATATTTTGAAAAACTGTGTTTATAAATTTATTACTCCGTATTTTGGAACTCAACTCGAATAACTCGATTTTTGAATATAACCCACAACATAACCCGACCATCGTTCACGGGTCAGATCTCAGCTTAATTAAATGGTGTTTTAGGTGAGCCCAATAAAAGCTTCTTCTTGTTTTTAAGTATCCCCATTTCCCTAGACTTCGACCGTTTCACTTTCACATCCATTTGTCTCCTCATATCCATTAACTTACATTGATCATTCATTTCGAGTTTGCACAACTACTCCAAAGGATACTTGATTCCTTGTTTCACTCAGTCTCTCTAGAAAATTCAAATTTCAAATCAATTATGACAAAGCGATTTTTTGAATATCGAGTTCCTTATCTTGACGAAGCTTGAAGAGCGGATATTTCAATTCCACTATCGGGTTGCGTTAATCGATTGATCGTACTACTACTGGAGGTATTCTTCGATTTGATGTCCGTTTGCGTTCTAGGTCGCGTGAATCAAACGAAAAACGGAAAAGAAAAAAAAAAAAAAAAACCGGAATAGGGGGCAGTCGAGCGATTTTTTCGAACTCCCCATGGGGTAGACGAAGAAATCACTCGAAAACCCCATGGGGTAGACGAAGAAACCGCTCGAATGGCGGATGAGGTTGTCGAAAAAATCGCTCGACTGCCCCCTATTCCGTTTTTTTTTTTTTTTTTTTTCGTTTTTCGCTCGATTTTACTTTTAATGTGGATTGATTTCTGCGTTTTCAGTTATTGGCTTTGACTGTCGTCTCGTAACCATATGCCGGATATGCCCGAAATCGCTTTTGCTTGGGTATACATAAGGTTGAAATATGCTTGTTCGAAATTATAAACTTTGCCTTAATCGCAATAGTCTCGGTTTATAATATGCTTGCTTGAAATCATGATTGCAATGTATGTGTTGGGTTAGGACCGAGAACAATAAATGGCCTCCAAAGAAGATTTTCAAGATGCTACCAATAATGATAAAATTGGTTGAGAACGATTTGGGTTGGTCTTAATGTGTGGACCAATAATTATAAAGCTTAGCGACATGTATAATTTAAACCGAGAATCAATAAAATGTAAGAAACGTAATAAACTCGTCATTTTCCGTCAATTCGTACACTACTTAATAAAAAAAACGGTTTTCTTACCGACTAATACAATAATTGAAAATGAAGGAATATTATTTCGAGAATAAATGGCAAGGGCAAAATCGTCATTTCACGTAATTAACGTCAACGGTAAGAAGTAAAGCGTCGACGGTAAAAAGTAGTTGCGGGTTCACCATTCACCTCAGCCCAATAGTTCGACTATCCGACTATCCGACCCGTACTCTGTTATAGTACTCCGTACGATTGTACGAGTAACTCCTTTTAAGTTGACTGGGTAAACGAGTCAACTGGAATGGGTTTGGGTTAGACATTTTTTGGTCGGATCACTTATAGGTTATCAAATTCAGTTGACTTTGTTCGGACCGGATCATTTTCGGGTTTATTATTTTCAACTTTTTTTTAGGGGTATCAACTCATTTTCTACAATAATAATCGGGTCAATTTGGGTTACGGGTAAACATCGGGACTTTAGTTTGGGTGTCGGGTCGGGTCGGTCAGTTTTGACAGGTTTGCTCTTAAGTAGACAAATATCTATCAAAATAAACCGAACCCGCAAAATCGATCAAAAACATCTGAATTTATGACCGATTGAACCCTCAATATTAGTAATATACTCCAATAGTACTCACTCCGTAACCAAAGCATGATTCCATCCGAAGCAAACCGAAACTAAATCAGACTCCGTAATAACCAATGAAACCCGAACCTGAATATACCTGAACGAATTGACCGGTTGAAAAATGTTTATTTTGTCAAAAATACACTCAAATTTATGTTTTTTTTTAACTGATTATTTATTCATTAATACGGAGTAGTATATGAATCATTACATTCAAATTGACAAGTGCGATGAAGCCATTTTTTTACTCTTAGTTCGAGTAAACTATGACCCGAAACTCAATTAAACTAAAATAAACCCAACCTGGATCGTACCGGACTCAAAATAACACAAACCGATTAAAGTTGCTAATTATAATGAACCAGGTCAAAACCGATTTGAAATTGTAGTTAAGCTCAATCTTAGCTCATTCGAATCGATTTGCAATTTGAAACTGAACAAAATGACCTGTTTTCCAGGTTCTCTTTTAACCCAAAATGGCTTGGTTATGGGTCCAACGGTTTACTTTGTCATTCAATTTAAATGCTCCATATGAAAATACGACTCATTCCAAACTCGATTGAAATAATATGATAAAGTAAACATACCCGCCATACCAATTGATCCGACTCGAAAGAGATGTTAACCCGGTACAACCTGAACCTGAGATGACCCGACCCGACTTGCTCAACCCAAACCCGGTAGTTTTTTATTTTTTTATTTTTTTATTTTTTTATTTTTTTCCGGGTCAATTTGTCTCACAAGATTTATTTACCAAATTGACACCAACCCACTACGGAGCACTTTTATTTATCATTATGTTTCACGATTTTTCTTTTTTTATTTATTTTTTAAATTTATCGCAAAACTTCCATTTTATTTACTACAAAGTACTTCGTATAGACCAATTCTGGCCATAATAGCCGAAACACAATAATTGGATGGGGAGGGGGACTGACTATTAGCCCAAGAAAAGGTATCGTATACTACTCGTTACTTAAATTTCTGGGAGTAACTTTCAGTTTCAGTCCCACCAAAAAAATTGTTCTCTGTAATTTGTGTTGGATCTCACTGGAATTGGGATTGGGTTTGGGTTGATTCATTGGATGTCTTCCTATTTCTGCAGGCAGTTGAATTAAAACTTGTCCCACCGGTATCTCTGTTGTTCGATTTCTTTCCTTTCGTTTGTATTTTACCCAATTGCATGCATTTCCTCGATGATTTATCTTTATCTCACCCAATTGATTCTACCTTACCTGACTGTTCACGGTTGGATTCATTCCCTCGTAGTCCGTAGAGGCCGGAGGGTGTCGAAAACATAACATTTGGTTTTTTGAGTCTTTGCATAACTTTCATGGCTTTTTCTACTGATGTTAGATATGGGGAATTATTGTAAAATATAACAATAACAATTACTGTAATATTTTGATTGTAATTGTAATGTATGGCGCCATGGAGGGGTTATGAGTGTATGACAAGTTTGATTGTTATGATGAACATCAAGGGATTCACCTTGTTTAATCCTGAATCGCAATTGACTGAGTTGGTCGAATGGTCTGTCTACAACCCAAATTCGCAAGTGACGGGTTTTAGAATTTTGGTAAAGAGTAACCATAAATCTTAACTAGGCTGTGAGCTACGAGTATTTTGTAGGGAAAGTAAATAAAATAAGTGGACACAAAAGGGTCCTCAGGAGGCTGTGATGGGGACTGGTGGTCGTTTTCTCAGTTGAAACCGTATTAGGATTATACGAGTCTGTATCCTGGACTCTTAGTACACTACTTGACTGTAATAAAGATGGGATATTGTCGAATAATGCTTTGAGTTGAGACCAGGCATCCACACCTTGTCCTTGTCATTTCATAGCTCGCTGTTGTTTGTATTCATATTAATACAAGTATTAGTTAAGTTGAGACCAAGCATGCAAAATGTTGTCTCTGCTGTGATGACACTATGAACTACTCCATATTATCATACCGAGTATTTTCTAGGAGAAGTTTCCAGCAGTTACACTAGCTGTTTTGTTCTTTTGTGTCATACGGAGTATCTTGGTCTTTGATATCCTTCTGTTTCATGTGCGAGAGTAAATAGTCTTGCTGTTCTGTGATAATATAACACACGGACCGTGGGAGATTTGCTGCCTTAAACATCTTAGGCACAGGTTTTATCTAAAGATTTCATTTTAGATAAACTTTTTTTTTTTTTTTCAAAACTTCACCACTTTGGATTAATGAAGTGGATTCATTACTTATTTGATAAGTTTGCTATCGGGTTAATTTGATTATTACTCCGTATATTTTATTGACGTCTATTATATTTGTTATTTAAAAATTCTGGTGTGTTACAGATGGGTTCAAAAAGTGTGGAAGAGCTTGAAAAAAAAATTGTTATTGAAGTTAAAAACTTTTTTGACTCCGCACCTCCTCTCAAAGATCGCACTGTCATAAGTAAAAAACTAAAAGAGTTCATCGAACAACATTCTAGTGCAGCAGGTAAAAGTTATTCCTGCTGATTAGATGGACGCGTTTACAGTGCCTTAATTCTGATTCATTGTTGATTGTTCTCCTCCATCAGGAATTGAAAATTCTGAGCGAAAGATTGTTTGCATCACTTCGGGTGGTACAACTGTTCCACTTGAACAAAGATGTGTTCGCTACATTGATAACTTCAGTTCAGGTCACAGGGGGGCTGCATCTACCGAGTAATATATTCGTCTTTTGTTGCTGTATGTTACTTGAACTATAGTTTCAATAATCAAACTCTTGAACTGTGGGAATGTAAACATCCTAGTTGAAGTGAGGCTGATTAGAGTTTGATGCCAACATTGTTTGTACTTCCATCATTTCATTGGAGTGCAAGTATCATAACTGTTTATCAGTGACTGGACTAAATGTGTAGCATGCAGGTATTTTCTCAAGGCTGGATATGCAGTCATATTTCTCCATAGAAGGTAATTATTAGATTTCCCGTATAGCTTTCTCCATGAACTAAGCTGGTAAGAGCTTTAACCTTGTACTGAAGTAGTCACTGTCTTAATTGATTTAGAGGAACATGTCAGCCATACTGCAGATCTCTTCCCGATGATCCCTTGCTAGAATGTTTCGAGTCAACTAAGTGCTCGAATATTCAAGGTTCGTATCTTCTCTTAGCGTTCATATATCATGTTTGTTTTGTTTTAAGGGTATTACGAAGTGCCTCATTTATGGCCGTAAAAACAATTGTTTCGCTAATTGTTGGTATGAGCTCACATTTTTGTCATCCAACCAGTGCAGCAATCACAAGCTGAGGTCGTCACAAAGGCAATAACGGAACACCATGCAGTAAGAACCCTAATTTACACCATCTAGCGTCGATATTATTCTTCCTTATTGTTCACATAGCCTTGAGTCATCTCACTTTAATTTATAACGCGATAGTCAGGATGCACTTGACTTGTTGTAGTGGGTTTTTGACGGCAGGCAGTGGAAGCAGGTCTCTTGTTAAAGCTTCAGTTTACGACGATATTTGAGTATCTTCAGGTAGACCCCCTCTCATCAGTCATCAACTCCTCACCATAGTTTAGTGCCATCTGTTATGCTTCTACTGTTCTGAATATCTTGAGACTGTGTTTTAACCTTTAGAGGGTAACACTATTAGTAGTCTCTGATGTGTGATTCTTAGTGGGATTGTATTGATGTGCCATGAAGTATATTTCTATGTCAAAAATGTGAAGAGCGGTAAAGGCAAAAGCAGATGCACCATGTTTATTTGGTACATTGGGTCTCGAACATATTGTGTTTAGTTATACCCGAGGCATATGTTGAATGATATTATTATAGATTCTTTTACTACTCTATTATACATGGAGGATATTGTAGCTATATTCTCTTTTATTGTAGTGTGTTCCCGTACACACTGATTTAGATTAGGATTGCGGTGATCTCTTCCATTGGTGTAAAAAATTGGCATACACTTGATCATGTTTACATTTTTCCGTACTCTTAAAATATGGGTTGCTTTCTAATTTAGATGCTCTTTTCCTCACAAGTCACAAGTTACGAAGTATTTTAGCAAATAGCTGTCATCTGTTTTCGTTCCAGAGGTTGAGATAGAGCTACATGTTTTATCAGCCTATTTTTGTTACTCCTTTTTTCTTGTGATGGTGTTCTTGTATGGTTCAAATTCATTGTGAACTTTCTGATCTGACTTTTTCTTGTGAAAATGGCACCATTATATGTAACACGTCCCTTTGATTACTTTTGTAGTATTTTTATGTATTGAGCTTTTGGTCTCTCTTCAGCTTCTACAGACGATTGGAGTTGCACTAAGGAATCTTGGCCCTCGTGCTATGTTCTATCTTGCTGCTGCTGTGTCAGATTTTTATGTCCCTTGGGAAAGCATGGTACATCGTCTCTTTGAGCAACTAGATTTTCTATATCAGACATCAGATATGCTGTTGAGAACATTGCCTAGTTGATGCCTTTATGTTGTGAACCCGTTGGCTTAAACGTTTTTCTATCAATTATATTAATGTTTTCAACATGATACAAAAAACTGACCATTGATACATAATTCTTTCAAATATAAAATTTGAACCTTTTGTTGCATTCGCATGGCGTCTGTAACTCAGTGGATTACCTTAATTAAAAGATAAGGTTAGGAGTGACCTTCATGAACACCCATTGTATCCTCCAGTTTTGTTAACGAACCATCTCAACCAAAACCTAAGGTGATGTTGAGGCCCGTTTATATTCTATTACAACCATCACCTTAGGATTTTGGTTGAGATGGTTCGTTAACAGCATCCACCCGCTATAATGAACAAGCATTTACTCTATATGCTTCAGTTGTCTCATGATCTATATTTGTTGGCCAAGAACAAGAAACTTGAAGAAATCATCGTTAGTGTCTTTTCTTTGCTCACAAAACTAAATATGCAGGCAGAACATAAGATTCAGTCTGCAGGAGGACCCTTGCATATGCACCTGGTTCAAGTGCCTAAGATGCTCTCTCTGCTCAGGAAAGACTGGGCTCCGCAGGCATTTGGCATCTCTTTTAAGGTCACTTTCTACATATCGTAAACATCAAATTGAGTTGTTGGTTTGTATCTGTTTTTGTCAAACTGGTACAAATTTCATTTTGTTGTGGATGATCTTCATCTTTGCGTCTTTGTAGCGTTCATACTAAGCAGTCGCTGCAAATTTTTATCTTAGCCTTTTTGGGTTTTTCATAAATGCTATCCATGTTTTGTGTGTGTGGACACGGTTTCTCCATGTTCTGTTATAATCTACTTGGATGATTTTTAGTAAGGAATTGAGTTTTTCATAGGTGCAGATGGACCACAATTTCTCAACTTAATACTCGTATCCTCGTAGATTTTATCTTGGATATTACTTCCTTTGACCCACTTTGATGCACCCATTCGTTAGTATATATTATTGTAATCAGCTTTTTTTTTTCTGTAACTTTGTTTTCTTCCGATTTCTTTGCTATAAAAGCAGTTCACATTTTCTTGACACCCTGAGCTTTAATTTTATGTTGCTTCTAAGTAAAAACCTCAATCGTGTTGTTTTTCGTCACAGTTTTACCTGTCGGTGGTGATCATGTTAGCAGACCTAAATCTATCGTATTGTTCTTCTAGTTCCTATGTTCCTGTCATTGTAGCTTCAGAACTGATAGGTATTATTTGTCCTTTATGTGAGCGAGCAGCTAGAGACAGATATCCAAATCCTATTGGAGAAGGCATCTGGAGCTCTTAAGAAGTACAATATGCATGCTGTGGTAGCTAATGAACTGGAGACTCGTAAAGAGGAAGTGACTGTCGTCACTCAGAATGCCAAAACCTGTATTCGACGTGACAAAAGCAGTGGCAGTGGCAGTGGCGGAAACGATGTTGAGAGTCCACTGATTAAACTCCTTGTGGATATGCATTCAGCTTACATCCTGGAAAATATGCAAAATCAAATCAATGATGATTGACATCTGCCGCTGCTGCCATAACTTTGTTGAGAGATTTCCCTTTTCTATACATGGTTGTATGTTATATTCGGGATTGAGGTCATTTTGAGTATCAAGATTTTGGTGTATAATGTTAAAGTGGTATGACTGTATTTGAGGTTATTGCCTGTTAATAGGGATGATGTAGTATCTTCCCGTGCTCGTAATTTTAGTGGTTTAGTTTTGTTTGTGCGTGTATTGTATAGGTGCAGACCGGCACAGAGCTTACAACGCTAATTAGTTGAATAAGTTGGCATATACATATACTCCCAAGTCCGGTGAGTGCATTATGCATATTCTGGCGACCACACCCATTTTTCTACTTCCAACTTCCAAGTTGGTATATCTTCCACGTGATTTTCTTTTTCTTTTTCCTTTTCCATTTACTTGCTTCCTACGCAACATGATTTTTGTACGTGACTTCAACATTATGTTTTATTCTTTCTCCACCGTTCTTGTTTGTGAATAATACATTTGTTATTCGCGATGCATTCTAATTGAAGAGACATTGATTGTCTTATATGAGTTGTAATCTTTTTAACGTAGTGACATTGATTTCATGATCGTGCGGACATGGTTATTGTATTGAGATATTAAACCATGTAAATTCTTAGCAGCACAAAATTTGGTGGACAAAAGAAACAAGAATTTGTGTATATATGGAGTACGGAGTATAAATTTGGTGGACAAAAGAAACAAGAATTTGTGTATATATGGAGTACGGAGTATAAACTAAAATTCTGAGAAGGAGTAAGCTCAAGTGGCAAGAGTTTCCTTATTCTGATCGAGAAGTTGAAGGTTGAGAATTTGATTATTACCTGCGATATAATACGCTCTTCTTTAAACTAAAAAAAACTAAAATTCCGAAGAAAAAAAGTTGAATTTATCATGAAGTACAAGTACATAATAACCTAATCTACAATAACTTAGCCCGAGTCAAATAAACTGAACGAGTTTCTTGCCTGCCCGAAAAGTTCGGACTACCGCCCGGAACCGACTCTAGGAGGCGTAGGAGCTGACCATGCTTCGGTTGTTTCTCTTCTAGTGAAACTGGAGAACTGCCGTCGACCGATTTAATCCCCTTTTAATACCCAGTTCTTTATTTATTAAATTCACTCACTAACCCTAAATTCACCTCCTTTGCTCGATTGATTTCTCTGCCCGGAGCTAGCTCACTCTACCTCTACGCAATCAATCTCAATTTTACGTGTTTCATCCAATCCATTCACTCATTTGCTTATCGATTCAAAGGTACAAACTTTTGAACTTTCTCTCCTAGATTCACCCCCCCTCCCCCTCCCGGCCCTTGTGTTTTACAAGTTGGAATATGGATGAGTATCAGGAAATGGAAAAGTTTGGATTAGATAAAGATTTTGAAGGGGGGCAGTTCATAGGAGGTGAATTTTATTACAAAAAACGCAAAGATAAGGCGGTTCAATCTCGAGATGATGTTTTGTATGGTGTGTTTGCGTCTGGCAGCTCTGATTCAGATGATTATGATGATGATGGCAAGAAGAAGAGGAGAAAGAAGGGTGGTGGTTTGGTTAAAAAGGCCGATTATTCCAAACCCGTTAATTTCATTTCCACCGGAACTGTTGCTCCCACTGAGGAGGCGGAAAAAGAGGAAAACCATGACGGTGGTGGGCTGGGGTTTACTCCCAGTGGTTCCGCTTCTGGTCTAGGGTTTGCTCCTAGTGGTTCCGGTGCTGCTGGGTTAGGGTTAGGGTTAGGGTTTGGGTCGAAGGGGTTGGGGACGGGTGGGGACGAGGAGAAGGTTGAGGATGAGGAGGCGTTTTTGCCTTCGGCTTTTGGGAAGAAAATTAAGGAAGGTGCGGAGAAGCGTAGGGAGAAAGCGAAGATGAGCGAGAGCAGTAGTGTTAGTGTGAAGTCAAAATTAGGAGGGGCGAGGAGAGGGGGCGAATCATTGGGGGATGGGGTTGGGCGATTTGAAGCGCATACAAAAGGCATTGGGATGAAGTTGCTTGAGAAAATGGGGTATACAGGGGGTGGATTAGGAAGGAATGCACAAGGTATTGTTGCCCCAATTGAGGCAAAGTTGAGGCCAAAGAATATGGGGATGGGTTTCAATGATTATGAGGAGAGCAAGAGCGTGCCGAAAGTGGTGGATATATCTCAACAGATTGAAGCCAAGGCGAAGCCAGTGTCGGTTAAGAAGGGGGAAAAGCTTTGGAAGAAGCAAGCTCGTACACGTGATAAGGAGAGGGAAAATATAATTACCCCAGATGAGTTGCTGGCTATGAAGGCGGAGGCAGAAGGCCCGCCATTGGTCCTTCAAAAGGTAGTTGATATGAGAGGGCCCCAGGTTCGAGTTTTGACGAATCTTGAAAACCTGAATGCTGAGCAGGAGGCTAGGGAAGGTGATGTACCCATGCCCGAGCTGCAGCACAACATCAGATTGCTAGTGGACTTAATCGAGCTTGATATACAAAAGATTGACAAGGATTTGAGTAATCAGAAGGAGTCTGTGGTAGTGTTGCAGTTGGAGACGGAAATGCTCCAAAAGAAGGCAACACAGGAAAAGAAGCAAATTGACAACATGGAAGAAATTCTGAAGATTATGGATACTATTGAGGAGGAGCATATTTCAGGAAGGTTAACTTTGGAAATTCTTGTGAAGTTTGTTGCTGACTTGCAGGAGAGGTTTGTCGAGGAGTACAAGATCTGTAACTTGTCTTACATTGCTTGTTCGTATGCACTTCCTTTGTTGATTAGAGTGTTCCAAGGATGGGATCCGCTCCAAAACCCATCGTATGGAGTTGATGTGATAACATTGTGGAAAGGCTTATTGCAAGGAGATGAACAATATGAGATATTTGAAGATGCTGCTGCCCCTTTTTCTCAGTTGGTCAATGAAGTTGTGTTTCCTGCTGTGAGAATAGCTGGTATAAACACATGGCAGGCTAGAGATCCAGAACCTATGCTTCGATTTCTAGAGTTATGGGAAAAGTTGCTACCATCTTCAGTTCTTCAGTCATTACTTGATATGATTGTGATGCCAAAGTTATCTGAAGCTGTAAAATCGTGGGACCCTCTTAGAGAAACGATCCCAATTCATGTTTGGATTCACCCTTGGCTTCCGCTACTTGGACAGAAATTGGAAAGTCTCTATCAGGCCATTCGCTTGACACTAGGAAATGCCCTCCAACATTGGCATCCCGGTGATACGTCTGCCTATACCATTCTATCGCCCTGGAAGACGGTGTTTGATGCTGCTAGTTGGGAACAACTTATTGTCAGATGTATTCTTCCTAAATTGATAGTTGCTATGCAGGAATTCCAGGTTAATCCTGCGAATCAGAAGCTTGATCAATTTTATGCGGTCATGGCTTGGGCTTCGGCTGTGCCTATTCATCACATGGTCAGCTTGTTGGAGATTCACTTCTTCAGCAAATGGCATCAAGTTCTATATCATTGGCTATGTTCGAGTCCAAACTTTGAGGAGGTTATGCAATGGTATCTTGGATGGAAGGAGCTCATTCCATCTGAACTTTTGGCTAATGAGCGTGTCCGTCACCAACTGAATGTTGGCCTTGATATGATGAACCGTGCTGTTGAAGGCTTGGAGGTGGTGCAACCTGGCGTGAAAGAAAACATAAGCTTCCTGAGAGCACGTGAGCAGAGACAGTTTGAGGCTCAGATAAAAGCTGGGCTTGCTCAACAGCACGCTGCAGCAGATGGTGTGCCTGAGATGAGCTTGAAAGAAGTTATAGAGGCTTATGCACAGGAGCATGGGTTATTGTTTACACCTAAACCTGGAAGATTACACAATCATCATCAAGTATACAGCTTTGGAAGCGTGAGTGTAGTTGTGGACTCTTTAAATCAGAAGGTCTTGGCACAAGTCCAGGGACACTGGTCTTTGGTATCTCTTGAGCAGCTTGTACAGATGCAGAGCATTCCTGGTTCGAGAAGACGCTGAAATCTGTTAGTACACTGAGATTAGCATAACTTTTTTTTTTCCTTAAATGAGCTTTCTTAAGCTGGTGTTGTAGGCTTTCTTTTGGTCCCTCTACCTATTTTTTGGTTCTGTGTATCATCGTGTTGCTTATTCCAGAAAGATTAAAAATATATATTAAAAAAACTCTTTTAATTCATACTCGTATTAAGTGTCATTTGGAGCTTTCATTGCTATGGTAGTCTAGACTCTAGCTTTTTATACTCCCACTCTGTCATTCAACCGGTGCAACAATCACAAGCCGGGGCTGTCACGAAGGCAGTAACAGATCACCATTCAGTAAAACTAGACTCTAGCTTTTTTTATTTACTGAATTTTGAGGTTGTTTTGGTGCGAGTATTGATGATCAAGTAGTAAACTAGATCTACACATCTTTGTTGGTGATTAAAACTCTTCAGTTTGCTAATTTGTGATTATAGTTATCATCCAACCCATCTAATGATTACTAAAACTTGTTGGTTATGCATCACTTAGGTTGGTTTTGATGTCTAGGCTGTTGGTTGTGAGCTAGAAATGGACAAGTTTCATTATATGCTGCCAGTCCTGCCACCTCCCCTCTGTTTATTGTGTACCTGCAGGTTGAGCGCACGGGTGAGAACTGAAAGGGCTTTCTGTGCGTTTTCTTTTCTTTTGACGTGGACTCTAACCAATACCGGTTTTATATTTGTTATTAAGTAGGAGATTATTAGTGTACGCCATGGTGGGTGTGGGTGAGTAGTTCATGTAGCTTGGGTTTGCAAGAGACATACTTGACATGGTATCATGATGTCTGTTGTTTGGTGTTATTGCGACATGCTAACGAATACTTATTAACTAATTATTACTACTATTATTGTAGTCTATGATTCTTGATCAGTTGTTGAGGTACATGTAATTTTGAAAATATGAAGTGTTTGATAATTGTGTAGTGATTATGAATTATCGTGGGTCGTTTAGGAATGACAATTTATGAGTGAAGTAGTCACCTTCTTATTTGTATAGTTATTAGTTATCTCAGTTGAGTCTGGGGAGAGGCAGCAAGAAGGCTTCTCTGATCCTCCTTGTTTGGAATGATGGTTTACCACTCGGTCGTAGATCCTTGGGCCATATTGACAGTACTAGGTCCACGAGGTTGCTTGCAATTACCTGAGTTGAGAATTGATTTTCCAATTAGATCAAATGGAGTATATATAGGCTAGACTATATATGACTTTTTCTAACATAGGGAATTAGGAGTCAGTATTGTTTGAGCATCTAGATTCTAGAGTGTATCACGTTCCACTGTTCTCGTATTTGACTTAACGGTAGGCACTTGCTATGCCTGTTTGATTCGGCTATATTCTCACTGACATTGGTTAATTTTAACATGTTAGTAATGTATTTCTGATATTTATCTGCGATCACATGTTATATCGTATGTTGCTTCATTCCATTGTGAAGGTTAACCGCTTACGGATTGGGTTTGGTCCGAATGAAACAGACAGATTATTGATCTAAATATTTAATTTATTTTTATTTAAATAGTTATAAATTAATAAACTACTCCCTAGTTTTTTTTCCCCGGAACTTCACTACTTGGGATTAACGAACTTGATTTGTGTATTTGATATGTCTGCTATTGGGCCAGTTTGATTATTGAGTACTGTATATTTTATTACCTTTTTTTTGTCATTTAAAATTCCGGTGTGGCAGATGGGTTCAAAAAGTGTGGAAGATCCTGAAGAATTTCTTTGTTACGGAAGTTAAAAGCTTTTTTGACTTCGCTCGTTATCATTTGAAAAAAACTAAAGTAGTTCATCGAACAACATTCTAGTGCACCAGGTAAGAGTTATTCCTGCCGATTGGGATGGATGCGTTTACAGTGCTTTACTTCTGGTTCATCGTTGGCTGTTCTTCTCCATCAGGAATTGGAAATTTTGAGCGAAAGATTGTTTGCATCACTTCGGGTGGTACGACTGTTCCACTCGAACAAGGATGTGTTCGCTACATTGATAACTTCACTTCAGGTCACAGAGGCGCTGCATCTACGGAGTAATATATTCATCTTTTGTTGCTGTATGTGTTTTTTTTTGGTTAAAATGTAAAATTAGTACTCCTAATGTAGTCCACATGACCAACATTACATAATTTATTTTGCTAATAGTAGTACACATCATCAAACTAGTAGTAATTCATAACGTACGTTCATGTGAAAATTTAGCTATCACTCTCAATGAGTCTATGATACCATCTCTCGTCCCGCGTCTGCAATGGAAGTTTCACCAAGCTTTGCCATTTGAATGTCAGCTCTTGTTTAATAGACTCAGCAATAATCTTAGGCCTGATTAACTGCTGTTCTACTCTACACTTATTACGTTGTGTCCAAATGTGTTATATAGCAGTATTCATGACAGCCCTTCACACCTGTTGCTGCAATGTGGTTCTTCTCCTCAGAATCTCTTGTAAGTGTCTCCTCTTGGGAAAGTGATGTGCAGCCAGAGTTCCAGCATGCTAAGCAATTGTGTGCTGTTTTGTTACTTGAACTATGCTTTCAAAAATCAAACTCTTGAACTGTGGGAATGTAAAACATCCTAGTTGAAGTGAGGCTGGTTAGAGTTTGATACCAACATTGTTTGTACCTCCAGTATTTTATTGAAGTTCAAGTATCATAACTGTTTATCAGTGACTGGACTAAATGTGTAGCATGCAGGTATTTTCTCAATGCCCGATATGCAGTCATATTTCTCCGTAGAAGGTAATTATTAGATTTCCCTTATAGCTTTATCCATGAACTAAGCTGGTAAGAGCTTTAACCTTGTACTGAAGTAGTCAGTCTGTCTTAATTGGTTTAGAGGAACATGTCAGCCATACTGCAGATCTCTTCCCGATTATCCCTTGCTAGAATGTTTTGAGGCAACTAAGTGCTCGAATATTCAAGGTTCGTATCTTCTCCTCTTGGTGTTCATATATCATGTTTGTTTTGTTTTTAGGGTATCGCAAAGTGCCTCATTTATGGCCGTAAAAACAATTGTTTTGGTAGAGCTCAAATTTTTGTCATCCAACCAGTGCACCAATCACAAGCTGAGGCTGTCACAAAGGCAATAACGGAACACCATGCAGTAAGAACCCTAATTTACACCATCTAGATTCTAGCATCGATATAATTCTTCCTTTATGTTCACATATAATTGTTGGTATGACCAAAGTTTTTTCCGTTTTGCCCACTGAAATGAACTAGCATTTCCTCGTGGCTGCAATTTTTGTTTCATAATCTAAATTTGATGGCCAAGAACAAGAAATTCAAAAAATTTCATCAATATTTGTCTTTCCTTTGCTCACGAGATTCAGTCTGCAGGAGGAGACTTGAATATGCACCTTGTTCAAGTGCTTAAGATGCTCTCTATGCACCTCAGGCATTTGCCATCTCGTTGTTGGTTTGTACGAGTAGCTTTTTTGTCAAACTAGTTTCCCTTTAGAGGGTGAAACTGTGGAGAAGAAAGTAACACATGTTATGGGGAGTTCAAATTTCATTTTGTATCCAACTGATGTGTAATAAGATGTTCAATTTAAAGTAGCTGGGGATTTACTACATCTTGGCCTCCCTCTTTAGGTTTTAAGAAGTTATGGATGTTCTGTTTGCGCGCACAGGCTCTCCATTGGATGATTTATTTTTTCTTAGGAGCAGATGGATTACAGTTTTTGCAGTTAATAGCAGGTGTCATATTGGTGATTACATTGTGGAAAATATGCAGCAGAGGGCAGGATGAAATGAGCAATCATCGATATCTGCTGCTGCTATGGTATTTCACTTTTTGTTTTACAGAAGTCGTGACGCACATGTTTGTTTCCAAGTGAATTGTTGTAGATACAGCGTCCATCGTTTTTCAGTATCCCTTTGTATTGTATGTTCTGGATTAAGGTGATTCAGAGGATCATGGTTTTGCCAGTGTCCATCGTAACGAGCTGTAATATTCTAAAGCTGTATGTATGTATGTATGTATTCAAGGTTATTGTCCGTCAATTCAGGAAAATGCCCTCGCCGGCCTCTCCATTCATTGATTAAGGATCCCGTAAAAGGTAAACAAATGAATGAGACGTACATATTAAGTTTTTGGATGATTGTAATCATGTAATGTCTACTAAGATGATGTCATAAATCATTAAACAGCACATGATTATACTGTTAACACCATAGCTTAAGATGAGGTGTGAATGGTAATAGTGAATCTCTTTTACTAGTATCAACTACTCTTGTTGTGACAGAGATATCCGTCATTTTATTATAACGGGTGAAATATTTTCATTTATATAGAAAAGTTAACTCTATATGCTTTTGTACTTGATAGTATTTTGTATCGTATTTGGATCGTTATAATTTGTGACGGATAAGAATTTGTGAGGAAATGGAGTATTAGTGGTGTTTGATCTTGCAACGAGAAGGGAATAAGTGATGTGAGAGTGCAAATTTTTCGGCCCAAACAGGAAAATCTAGGAACATATAATAATGACTCTAGCTAGGACCCCCCATCCCTCCCACCCTACTAGTTAAGCATTCCTAATTCTTAACAGTTGGTCTCTCTTGTGGCGGATATATCCGTCGTAAGTTTAAGACGGGTCAAGTAGATACCATTTGAAGAGAAAATGACAAAGGTCCCCACCAACTTCACTTTTGTCTTTTTCCCTCAAATGATATCTACTTGACCCATCATACATTTGTGACGGATATCTCCGTCACAAATAAGTATTTGGAATTCTTAATGCTTGCTTACACCTTGCCTTCACTTGTTGCTTCTGTCATCCTTACTATGTTTGTTTCGAGCAATTCTCTTGTGAGATCAACTCACACGATAAGATAAATTCAACGTGAGCTACGCAAATATAAATACCGTTTTTATGACCCTTTGGACTTTGGTTGACGATTTGACGGATGAACGTTGGGGACAATTTTAGCTAGCTAGTCATCTATATATATATAGTTAGCGTCTTGATGATGCTCATCATTATACATCGACAACAGTAGAAATTAGTTAACTACATAGTCCTATGTATGTCATCTGAGTTTTTATCTTGTCATGATCTTTTTTACAGCTAACTGCTCCATATATACGAAGTATGATTCTTTTATCCACTAGTCTTTTTTATGACGGATTATCCATCATATTGTTACAATGTGTTAAATGTACCCCCTACTCATATAGTTAGGTAAAAACAATATTCCGTACTTCGTAATATTATTAGGTGATAACAACATTTTTGTCATTTTCTATTTAAATTTTAAATAGGTTAATACTTTATCTACTATTCCCTCCGTTCCAATGAATTGTTTGTCTTTCCTTTTGGCCCCAAGGTTAAGGGAACCAATGAGGGAGTGACATGTAGAGCAAAACTCATGAGAATGATCAAATTGCATATAAAAAACATTCCTAAAATAGAAAGGCAAACAATTCATTGAGGCGCCCAAATATGGAATAGGCAAACAATTCATTGGAACGGAGGGAATATACCAATAGGAAGAATATCTCCATCACAAGAGAGACCACTGATTATTCTCATTTTTGTGCAGTTTTTTGGTTAATTTATACGGAGTAACTAATAAGGTATACTCCGCAGTCCAGAGTGGCGATGGATGGAATGAAATTTACTTTACTTGTAGAAACAAATTATAAATTGTGATTTATATGTGTGTGTATATATATATATATACAATAACTGTTCCGTGAGACCGTTCATTCCTATTATACAACATGTTAGGAGCTTAATTAAATTATTAAAACCTTTTTATAAGGAGTATCAATAAAATATAAGCTCAATTTGTACTTACACACACCGATGGATATCCGTGTTAGCATATTATTAACCTGACATAAATAAAACATAATTCCCATAAATCTTTGAACAACATGAAGGTCACAAAATATTAATTAAGACGAGATTAAGACATACCTCATTACGGAATAAGTCGAAATCTAATACGAACGATATTAGATCTCTATAAGTCAACTTCATAAATAATAAGACGACTTGAAATAATAATAATATGTCTTCATATGATCTTCAAATAATAATACGTCATACTAATATGCCATCTTCAAATAATAATAACAGGTACTGTTTCATAATTAATAGGTATGGTTTCTCCGTCTTGTCCTATAACGTAATAAGTGTTGTTATCGTTATTCATGCATTACGTTTTCATTCCTCATATGAAGTTTCTGATGGGGAAGACTCCATTATATAGGCAGAGAGAGGACCGGTTTCCTATTAGGGTTTTAGATTACGGTAATCTCGACCTTCCATCAAGGTTGAGTAAATATGGAAAAACTCCTTATTTAGTCCGATATTATTGTGATAGCATATCTCTATAATAAGATCCAATTTCCAATAAGACCATAATTATGAGGAAGAAATATTAGCATAATAATAGGTAAGATATATTGCATATCCCGTAATATTATTATATCATAAAATATTCTTACAATCCGGTCGCAAACTCGATAGATGAATAAGAGTACGGAGAGTGAATTGAGGAAGCAAGAAGTTAATGGTGGTGATTGGATCTGGGTGCAGGAGAGTAGAGTAGCATTCACTCACTTAATAAATCGTACAGTTTAGCCCTTTTGAAGGGCACCTACTACTCTACTAGCTAGAGGCCTTAGGAAAACTATCCTTATCTGTGAAGACATGATAATCTATAAAGTTGCCACCCTTTATTATTGTCGCTTCAAAGTTGAATGCAACCTTAATTAATCACTTGATGTATGAGTATGCCCAATATGTGGTGAAACTCATTACTGCCTAATTAATAACTCATCATCTTAAATTACTATGTAACCTTAATCTCAAAGTTGTTTAGGTCACATGTAAATAAAAAATTAACGTATATGTAGTTTAATTATAAAATAGTGTATTGTACATTTAAACATGTATACTTCCATACGATAATTTTATATTCCGTATGAGTTTTGCATGCATGCATGGCCAACTATTAGAACTTTGTTCTTTTTGTTTAATCTAATAATGAAGCGTGCACTTAATCGTATTATGATAATTATTAATGTTAACAACACTTTCATTTTAATCATCAGGTTAACACATTTTCGATAAATTATTGCTAGCTACTCATAGAAATTAAAGAACGAGCTAGGATGATCCCTTTGAACTTACATACATGATTTGACATTGACAACTATGTATATAATCGAACTACAAATTTTAAAAACTAAATGGGGGTGCTAATCCCCCTTATACTAAGTGCTCGTTTGGTTGATGCGGGAAGTAAAAATTCATGAGAAGTAGAAAATCATGGGAAATAAACTTCCTTTGCTATTTCGTGGGAAATTCTAAAAAGTGTTTGATTACTTAATTATGTGGAAACTCAATTCAAATAATGGGAATTGCAAGTTACCAAGGAGGGTGTCGGTAAGCAACTCCCTACATTTATATAGGAAGTCAATTCCCCGGGAAGTTCCACTTACCCATATATATGTAGGAATTTGAGGCAGCCAAACGACTTCATTTTTCATCTATTAATAGTAATAAATAAATTTACTGCGTATTTAAGCGGGTGTTATACTAGTTTACAAGGTAACGAATCAAAACAACTTCAATTTGTACTCAATTAACTCAAGAGTCAAGAGTCAATACCATAACTAATCAACCGAACAAAAAATTATCTTAGGCATAAATCAATAATCAATGATCAAGCATCAGCCACCGGCTTGAACGTTTGGTCGATGCCCAAACATCACTTCATACCGTAATATATATAACTTATTTACTAATTAGATAGTATAACTATCCAAAGGATTGGGTTGAACTGGAACTCAAGCTAAGAAACAAAAATATCGAGCTTTTATAAATTAGGAGGATTGAAGCAAGTATACAACAAATTAAAATAGATAGTTACTATACTTACTAATGACCCGACCCTTCTCTACTAGGGCCAGAAGCCAATGTGTGCATCCAACCCCTCATAAAAAATCGTGCATGGGCACGACGACTCCATTGAGCTGAACGAGACACAGCACCAAAAGTGCCTTGCTTGCCCTCTTTTCTGTGATTTCCACCTTTATACGCCACACCAACCACGCCGCCATTATTTTCATGACTTGACACAAGCAACATCAACGCTGTTAGAATATACACAATGTAAATGTAGGTAATTATTTTCAACTCCATGAATTTGAAATGGAAGATGTATCTATATATATATATATTATATCTCAAATTTATAAGCCAATGGAATGGAATGTACGTAGGTTGTGCTAGGTGTGACATATATATATACTCCAATGCAAAGGGGATGGAGTGACATAAATTAAAAGTAGTGTAGGATATATTGATATGTGTTGTTGGATCAAATTTCACAACTTTTTGGTTTGTTTGCTCAATTCTACCAACTACTCATTTTACATTTTACACATGGGATATCCACTGTTTCCCAGTTTGGAACAATTGCTCAACTTTATGTAACTTCATGGTTTCGTGATTTGTTTATTTCTTCGGACATCCTGTGTCTACCCACAATCATTTGTCTCTTTTTTTTTTTTTTTTTTTTTTTTTTTTTTTTTTTTTTTTTCTTCTTCTTCTTCTTCTTCTTCTTGTTACCTGTGTTCAATTAGTCTCTCTTAAAGACAAATATATTATATTCGTTGTAAGATTAAAACAGATTAAATATGTGTCCATTTGAATAGATAGGATAATTATTTTCCTAATTCTCATACACTTTACTTTTGTCTTACATGATATCTATCTAACATGTAAAGAATTTGTGATGTATGTTACCAGTTTACCACCACACCAATAGCGACACCTAATTGACCTAAACTTATTTGCATTGAATCATGTAGCTAGACGACATACATGAGCTTCAAACAATATCTCTTTGTAAGTCCCTCATCTATTTCCTTTTCAAGTATTGATGATCTCATACTCCATATGAGTTCACGTTAATAAAGAGAAAAAGGTTTTCTAGCCATGTACCTCGAGTTTTTTCAAAATAAATTTCTGAAATGAGTAAATTGGAATTTTTTGTTGAACTTTTGTTAAAAATGTGAAAATGGGTTGATATGATACTTGTTGCGAAATACTCCATAATTACATAGAGGAAAAAAATCAGGTGGGAGTTCGTAGTTGTCTTGGATCCAAATTTGATAACAGCATATATTTGTCATTTTCTGTATCATTAGTTATTTATGATTCTTTCTCCAAAACAAATGCACACCGTAGAATAATTAAGATCTTGGATCTAATTAATCATACAAAGTTTTCCAGGTTATGATCTACTCAAAATTATTACAAGACGATAAAAATAACAAAACTAAGATATAGTATATATGTTAAGAATATTATTTCTCATATTATTGATTGTGATATAATTTAGTTTAGGTTAAGAATATAGTAATATAGTATATATTAAGTATGTGATATTCAGGACGAGCGCAGATTCATGGTTCATCCTGAGGTGATTAAGTGCTCGAATATCGCCAATGTAATAGCATATTGCTGTAATGGCGAGCACGTCGCTGCAGTTTATGAGCTCCAGTCAGTGTCTTTCCTTGAAGTTTATCTTGTTGAGGGTAATTTTATCACTTTCTTACTGCTATTTTAGTTCTAACATGACAATTATCTCGTGTTATTTAATCGTAGATGAAGTATGTACGTATTGTTTTTTGATCGGTGTGCTCAAATTCTTGTTTAAGACGGATATATATATTAGTCTTAAATTTCGTATGTTTGCAGATGGTAGAAGATGGTTTGTGGGTATTTGTTGATATGGCAACTGGCACATATTTGTGGAGGAATTTCAAAGAGATGAACAACGAAGGCTGAACAGAAAGTGAAGAAACAAACAAACATGTTTAAAGTTTAATGCACTCACTCACCAATTGTAATTCTCTCTTATCCTATCCTTCATCATCTCCTTCTTCTGTGTCAATTGTATTGTGTAATTGTTGCTGTTTTGAGCATAAATAACTTCTTCTGTTACATGATGTTTCATACTCCGATCCTTTATAATACTTGTAAGTTTATAATGGGGTGAAGATCATTGTTATTTATAGTTAACAATGGCATCTATGGAGGCGGTTTGTTGTTATTGATAAACTACGTTGTTCGATGAATAAACAAGTTACAACCTCGGTATATAAAGCCGAGTTGAGTACAAGATACATTGGAAATATACAAGCTACTTAATTACATGGAAAACCGAAAGGTTAAGCTAGATACAAAGGGTTAGACACACTAATTACAATAATTACTAATACGCCCCCACAGTCGGAACGGTAGAAGAACGGACGTTCAGGCTGGACCGAAAGCGGGTAAACAGGTACCTAGGCAGACCCTTCGTGAATATATCAGCATATTGATAGTCGGCGGGAATGTGCAGTATGTACGCGGACCTGGCCAAGACGAACTTTCTCACGAACAAAATGAATGTCAATTTCAATGTGTTTGGTTCGCTGATGTTGGACCGGGTTGCCGGAGAGTTAGACGGCGGAGACATTATCGCAGTAGACAACCGTGGCTTTATGAATCGGAGCATGAAGCTCGAGGAGTAGATTACGGAGCCAACTGGTCTCGGCGACAACATTAGCAACACCGCGATATTCGGCCTCGGCACTGGAACGAGAAACAGTGGGCTGTCGTTTGGAGGACCAAGAAACCAGATTATCCCCGAGAAACACACCCAGTAACCAGAAGTAGAACGGCGGAGATCAGGACAGCCAGCCCAGTCGGCATCGGAAAAAGCGGTGAGGGTGGTAGAAGTGGATCGACCAATACTAAGCCCATGATTGAGAGTGCCCTTCACGTAGCGGAGAATGCGCTTAAGAAATTGAAAATGAGGCTCGCGGGGGGCGTGCATGAAGAGGCAAACTTGTTGGACAACATAAGAGATGTCGGGGCGAGTAATAGTCAA
The DNA here is from genome assembly GCA_958450325.1 of Agrostemma githago. Classification (NCBI taxonomy): domain Eukaryota; kingdom Viridiplantae; phylum Streptophyta; class Magnoliopsida; order Caryophyllales; family Caryophyllaceae; genus Agrostemma; species Agrostemma githago. Next base: position 5,214,150 of record OY288240.1, read on the forward strand.
ATACTGAAGCGCACCGGCAAGACTCCGGTAAAGAGTGGAATCAGAGAGTAGTGTACCGGCGGTGGCGCTTAGCTTCAAGCCGGCCTCAACGGGGGTAGCAACAGAATTACAGTTGGTCATATCGGCCCGAGTAAGAATATCCCGTGCATAAGATTCTTGTGATAGAAAAAGGCCATCGGGGCGTCGGGTGACACTGATGCCGAGAAAATGATGAAGGGAACCGAGATCGGTCATGGCAAATTCCTGCGAAAGAGTAGTAATAATCTGTCGAAGCAAGCTGGTGCTTGATGCGGTGAGCACAATATCATCAACATAAAGTAAGAGATAGGCGATATCATTCCCGTGATGATAAATAAACAGAGACTGATCACAGACACTACTCTTAAATCCTCGAGAAAGAATAAAATTTGCAAACCGTTGGTACCACGCTCGGGGTGCCTGTTTAAGCCCATAGAGGGACTTACGAAGGCGACAAACGTGACCAGGAACCGAGGGATCAACGAAACCTGGTGGTTGGTGCATGAACACCGTTTCAACTAAGTCACCATGTAAGAAAGCATTCTTGACGTCCAGTTGATGGATAGGCCAAGCCCGAGACACAGCGAGACTAAGGACGGTCCGGATGGTGGTTGGTTTAACAACCGGACTGAAAGTCTCTTCGCAGTCAATGCCAACCTGTTGACTTTTCCCATTTACCACGAGACGGGCCTTGTAGCGTGCAAGGGATCCATCGGAATTAAGTTTGTGTCTATATAACCACATACACCGAATTACCGGTGAACCCGAGGGGCGAGGGACCAAGTCCCACGTTCCATTTTTAATTAAAGCACGATATTCATCATTCATGGCGGCATTCCAATTCGGGTCACGGAGGGCTAGGTGAGGGGATTTTGGGATGGGGGAGAGGGGAGGGGTGGCGGAAGCGGTTAGAACACGGGGTTTAAAAATGCCATGCATAGCTCGAGTGCTCATACGGTGGGATCGTGTCGGAGGGGGTGGTGGGCGTGGTGGTGTAGTGGTAGTAGTAGTGGGTGGGGTGTTGGGTGTATTGGGCTGGGTTGGTGTTGTAGGTGGAGAGGGGTTGATAGGGGAGGAATGGGCCAGAGGAGTAAGGAGAGGTGAATGGGCCCTGGGAGAGGTGTGGGAAAGTTGGGCCAGGGAGGGTAATTTAGGGGAGTGGGCTGGGGACTGTGTCTGGACAGATGGGGAAGTAGTTGGGCTAAATATAGAGAGTAAGATGGAGGGAGGTAGGTTGGACGAAGAGTCCAGAAAAGAGTATGATTGGAGTGGTTGGGGGTCGGACCGAGCAAACGGAAAAACCGATTCATCAAAGGTAACGTGACGGGAGTGAATGATTTTACCGGTGGTAGGGTCAAGACACTTGTATCCACGAAATTCACTGGGATACCCGAGGAAGACACATTTTGTGGAACGGGGTGCTAACTTGTGAGGTCGGGTAGAGGTGAGATTGGGGTAGCACGCACATCCAAAAACCCGGAGGTGATCATACGAGGGGGTTTTGAGAAAGAGGATAGCGGTGGGGGATTGAGATTGTAGGAGACGGGAGGGGAGGATATTATGAAGGTGGGTGGCTGTGAGAAGAGCATCAACCCAATAGACGATCGGGACGGACGATCGGGACGGAGGCATGATAGAGTAAAGTTAGGGTGATTTCATTTAGACGGCGTATCATCCGCTCGGCTTTACCATTTTGAGAAGAAGTTTGGGGGCACGAGAAGCGGAAAACAAGACCATTTTCATCTCCAAATTTTCGAAAAGAATTATTATCAAATTCACGACCAAGGTCACATTGGAAGGCTTTAATCTCGCGATGAAATTGGGTTTTAACGTAGGCACGGAATTTTAAAAATCGGGCATAGGTTTCCGATTTAAATTTTATTGGATAAACCCAAACAAATTGCGAAAAATTGTCAATTAGCACCAGATAATATTTATGACCGGATTTGCTGGGTACGGGAGATGTCCAAAGATCACTATGAATTATATCAAATGGGACCACTGTTTGAGAAAGCGACTCGGAAAAAGGTAAACGTTTATGTTTGCTTATTTGACACGAGTGGCATAATTGTGGATGATGCGTAGTCTTATTACAGGGAAGAGAAAAAATATTACGTAAAATATCTAAAACATTAGACCCGGGATGCACTACAAGAATAGATGGGTCTGACGTCCATCCATTGGCTTCCGTTAGTGGACGCTGTATGAGTCCTGGCGTCCGAAAACAGACGCTAGAAAGTGGATGCCACGACCAGTCGCCTTTTTTTTTACGGGCGTCCACTATTGGACGCCAAAAAAATTGGCGTCTGACAGCGGACGCTATGAATGACGTCTTACTGTGGACGCCAGATGGCCCAAGGTGGCGTCCATAGTCGGACGCCATGTGCATCATGTTGGCGTCCGACTATGGACGCCATCTTGGGCCATCTGGCGTCCACAGTAAGACGTCATTCCCCTGAATAGAAGATCGTCTTTAGTTCCCTCCGGCGTCTGGCTTGACGTCCGTTATTGGACGCCATTTATGCTGATGCATTACCGTAGACAAGCGTTCGATGTCTAGCCAAAACCTGCAAAATAAAACAAATCCACAACGGTCGACCATCCACAACACACTCTCAATCAACCAAAACACTTGATCACCCGCCACATTTACGCTAAAAAACCATTTATATAAAAAAGTTTTAAGATACGGTTTAAAGGTACATAAATCTAAACTAGTTCGAAGATACATAATCCATAAATCCAGTTACAACACCAACAACAAAAAACAATCAGCTAACTGTGAAACTAACTGAAGCACCAGAGTTACCGTCATCCCCGCTAAAGGGGTCTCTGTCGTCTGGAGGGGAAGGGGGACGACCTTGGTTGCATTTGTTGAACATGGCCTGAAACATGGTCATCTGTTCCTGCATCTTCTTTATCTGCTCCGCCTGCTCCTTCAGTTGCTGCTTCATGGCCTCCTTTTCTTGGTCGGGCTGCTGAGACTCGGGTGGCGTATACTCCATCTGTGTGGAGGTGCCTAGACGCGCTGTGGGAGGTGTGAAGTACATCCCGTGCGCATTCCCAACACCATACACACTACCTTTCTTGTACCCCTTCACGACCTTGAAATAGGTCTCATTCGGGTCTACTTCGGCACCACTAGTAGAACTCTCGTTATTTGCTAACTTCTCTTGGTAGGCATCCTGCGTACACAACAGTGATTTCAATTCAAGTTATTAGAAAATGAAATCAATAAAGATACTTATCTACCACCTAAAGTAAATATATAGACACAGTTGATTTGTTTGAAATAGTAAGTACTCACCCAGATTGCCTGATCTCTACTCGTCATAAAAGAAGTCCCTTCCGAGTCGGTCTTCCCGTGCATGTCCAGGAACACCTCAGGGGCGGTTGGCGTCCTCCCGAGTTCAGCTTGTAGTTGTTAAATAAATACGACCGTTAGGCAAACGTATTTTACGTGAACGTAGTTTATGATTAATCAAGTAGGAGTACGATATTATTAGAAATCATACCCTCTTGAGACGAAGAAACGAAGACTGTGAACCCCGATGATGTGTCGGGTCGGCCTTCCCCACATGCTCACAGTTCTTCAATTTGTTTTGTGATGCCCTCTCTGATTTGACCTTGAACCCCTGGTCGTCGTGGTACTTAACCCACCTCTCCAACGCCTCACCTGAAGTATGACAACACTAATATATTATTAGTTAATATTGTAAAAGATTGAAGTTAGATTGTTCTTTAAAATTGAGTAATATAAAAAACTACACCTTTCAGGTCTTTCAGCGCAGTCCCCCGCTTGTGGCGCTTGTTCATTACGTCTTTGAAGCGGCGTGAGCAAGTCTCATTGTACCGCTCATATACCCTTCCTTCGAGCTCCGGCTTCCAACAGAACTTCAACTACAAAATCAAGGCGGATTAGTAATTAGTAAAAGAAATAATAAAAAACTACACATTATGAGTGCGGAACTCGGTAGCAAAAACAGTAAACGAACCCGGAAGTTGTTGAACCACTGCGCCCGCTGATCCGTCGGCACCTGAGTCCAACATGCATACCCTAGACCTTTGTCGGTCATGTAGCTGTTAGTACAGCCAGTGCTCACCTCCCCATGGAGGAACCTGCACCAAGTCGAGAGACACAGACATGTACGAAATATTACAAGATGTAAGTAGTCCAAAAGTTCATATGTTAAAAAAGAGTGGGCATGTTAGATTATATTACCATACGCGACCGGGGTCGAGAATCACACGCCCGTTCTCGTCCTTTTGTAGCTCCTCCGTGTTCCCCTGCCGCTGCTCCTCGTCATTCTGCTCCTGTTGCGGCGTTTCAAGGACCACTTCCTCCTCCTCCTGCTGGGAGGTCGATGCGTGAACAGACCGACTACCTCCGCCACGTTTCCTCGTCGATCTACCGCCTGCCATTATCTTAACCTTGCAACAAATTAGCAACAATTAGCAATTACAATCTAACACAATAGAAATAACGTACACAATAAGTAACACAATGATTAATGTGGGTAACCTACTAAAACAAGTCTAGAGGTCATCTTCGCTGTCGTTATTGCCCTCAGCCTCACTGTCCTCACTCTGATCCTCCTCCTCCTCCGTTTCCTCGCCCTCCTCTTGATCGTCCTCCAAACTCTCTTCATCGTGTCCGTCATCCTCCTCAAGGATCTCCGGAACATCCCTAACCATGTAATCTCCCTGTCCATCTTCAGTATCATCCTCAGAGTATTCATCTGCCACAACATTCTGATCTTCTTCGGAGATTATGGTCTCGTCAATAGGAGACAAGCGTGTACCACTTGAAGCCGCATCTTCCTGGAACAAAGAATTGTCTATTTGCCCCCGTGGTTTTGTCGTAAAGACTGCCCACCATTGACTTTGATTTCTGTCATTTCTCGTGTACGGGGAAGGAGCAAAGTAGACTTGCTTGGCCTGGTGCGCGAGTATGAACGGATCGTAAGTAGGATATTTCCGGGTGTGGTTAACTTCCACGATCTTGTAACGTTCATGCACCCGGGTTCCGTTCACGGAGCTGTCTTTCCACTCACATTTGAACAACACAGCTCTATACCCCCGTTCTTTGCCGGCATAACACAACTCAAAAATATCCTCCAAAATGCCGTAGTACTCATCACCATCAAGAGATGTCACACTGACACCGAAATTACATCTAGCCTTGTTCTTACCATAGTTGAATGTGTGAAAATTGAACCCATTCACTGTGTACCGGTTCCGGGTTTTAACAACTCGCACTGGTCCGTAAGCCAAACTTCTAACCAAATCATCACGTATGTCTAAGGCAACTACGTGATCCTTTAGCCACTTAGGAAAATGTTCATCGTGCTTACTCCAAACGTCATCAGGGTTCACGTCAGGGTTCAAGGCGACATATTCAGTTACAAATTGTTTCTCATAAGGCTCTAAGATCTCACAATTAGAGAGTAGGTAAAGGTGCGCTCGGTTGTACTCTGGGCCTTTCTCTGGGCCTTGTCAAGTGTGAACAAGGCTCTCGGTTTGGACCCATCCCGTTTTATGTGCAGCTGAGGACGGTCACAAAAAATCTTTACATCTCGTCGGGAGCCGGCAGTGTCACAACTCTTCCCCTCCACATCCATTACAGTGTGAATCAACTGCTCGAAGAAGTTTTTCTCTATATGCATCACATCTAAATTGTGACGAAGTAACAAAGTCCTCCAATATGGTAGGTCAAAGAATATGCTACGTTTAAACCAACCATTTTTCAACTTTTTCAGGTCTTTGAACTCCTGATCGGTTCCGTCAACAGTGGACGGGTACTCGGAAATCAACTCCCATATTTCATCTCCTGGGAGTCGATCAGGTGCGTCGTCAAGCACAACCCCACCCTTCTTGAACGCCTTCTTATTCTTCCTATACGGGTGACCCTCTGATAGGAACTGTCTATGACAGTCAAACCAACTAATTTTACTAGAATTTGGGAGATAAAAAGCTTTGCTCTCTTCCATACAACACGGACACGCTTTTTGACCCGCAGTAGACCATCCCGAGAGCATACCGTATGCGAGAAAGTCATTTATAGTCCACAACAAAGCTGCTTTCAACTGAAAGTTTTGTCTAAGAGAGACATCATATGTTTCGACCCCTACCTCCCACATTTGTTTCAATTCCTCAATAACAGGTTGCAAGTAAACATCCAAATGATTTTTTGGATTTTTGGGACCAGGCACAATAAGTGATAGAAAGATGAAAGGCTGTTTTAAACACAACCAAGGAGGTAGGTTATAAGGTGTGATCATTACAGGCCAACAAGAGTACGACTTACCAAATTGGCCGAAAGGTGCAAATCCATCAGTACACAACCCTAGTCTTACATTTCGGGGTTCTGACGCAAAGTGGGGATGTAGTCTATCGAAACGCTTCCACTCCTCGCCGTCACTCGGATGACACATATTCCCTGGTACCCTAATATCCTCCTTGTGCCACCTCATTTACTCCGCTATTGTTTTTGTGGCATACAATTTTTGAAGCCTTGGTGCAATAGGGAAGTACGTAAGCTGACTTATTGGGATCGGTTTCTTACCCCTAACACCGCTTTTCCCTTTTCTACCCCTCAAAACAATATCCCCCTCAAGCATCTTATACCTACCCTTACCACATCTCTTACATTCATCTAGCATCGCATCGTCTTTCCAAAATAACATACATCCATCTGGACAAGCATCAATCTTCTGATGCGGGAGTTGAAGGCCCTTCACAACTTTTTTGGTTGTGTAGAAAGTTCGGGTCATGATATTGTCTTTTGGGATTACTCTCTCGAGCAAGGCAGCAATACCATCGACACAGGCAAAGGGTAGGTTGAACTCACATTTAAGGCTGACTACCATAGATGCGACTTCTAACAAAGTCACCTCGCACCCTCCGTATAACGGTTTCTCCGAAGCGTTCAACATGTCGAAGAACGCCTTCGCTCGTGGGTTAGGTTCTTGTGGGTTAGGTGAGTCGTGTTGGTTGGGTGAGTCATTCCCATATGTGTTCTCGTTGTTAAACAAGTTGCACTCCACTACGTCAACTATCATACCTCTCAAACCCCCCTCATTTTGACGGTTTTCGGGTTCCTCAGACTGAGGTGGCTCACCATGACAAATCCAATTATAATAATTTGATGAAAAACCATTATAGATGACATGTTCCTTAACTACAAGGACATCAAAAAATTTAATGTTCTTGCATTTAGTGCACGGACACCTAACCTCCCCCCTCGATGCATAGTCCACTGACTTTTTAGCGACCTCGACAAATGATTCCACACCCCTCAAAAATTCTACGGTGGGACGTCTCTTCTTATCAAGTCTACCCTCATACATCCATTTGCGTTCAACTCTCTTCATTTTCTATGTTCAAAAAATATATATAACAAATAAAAGTTTAATTTCCGTAACTTAATTTATAACTTACTAAACGAAAATTTAATCACCACTTAACTTAAACTTAATTTCTCTAACTTCATTTCCATAGTTGAGTGTCCTCAATTTAACTTAATACGTCAAAGTAAACCCATTTTTTTAATTTGCAACTCTCTTATTAATTTTTAATTGACCTTACCAAAATTAGTCACCGAATTTATTCACAAATGAAATCACAATTTAATCCCAATTTACAAAAACTGTAGCTAATTTATCAAAGTAATCCAAATTCAACCAAACAAAACACAACAATTCATGGCTCATGTCAGACAGAAATAGCTTAAACAGGTCAAAAAAGGGTCAAATTTTCGAATGCAGATATCAAATTTCCAAAAGCGCCGCTAACACCTATTTACAACCCCAATCAGGATAGAAGTGGTTTCGGGAAAATCCGGCATTATTACGACACCATTTGGTCCGTCCTAAGTCACACAAAACCTCACGGAAGGCCCTAGAGGTGATTCTAGCTCAATTCAACCAATTTCATCAAACCCTATTCATAATTGTGATGGGCAAATCTAATCTACCTAATCAAATTTCAACTAAACTAATCAACCTAAGCGAATTTGGGCTAAACTAATCAACCTAATCGAATTTTAGACCTAAACAATATTAACGAGCAAACTATCAATAAATAACGATAACAATCAAAAATAAGAACTAATTATAATGAATAACAACTAAGTAAAGTAAGAAAACATACCACAAATTAAGAAAAAGAATGAAAATTGGGGAGGAATTTCAAAGGAAATCGGCGAGGGAGTGTGGAGAGAGTTTAGAGAGATAAAAAAAATTTTAGAGAGTGAAGGGGAAGAAGGGGGTGGCCGGGTATTTGTCGCCGAAAACAATTGGACGGGCGTCCACTATCGGACGCCAAGTGGACGCCCGTGCTTTCTCATTGGCGTCCGACAGTGGACGCCATTTTGGGTATATGGCGTCCGTCTGTGGACGCCTGTTGGCCTGAATTTTGTCCTCCAAACTCAGTCGGACGCCAAGTTTGGCGTCTGACGGTGGACGCCCGGAAGTATTTTCAGACGCCATGTGGGCGTCCATATGCCCAGGACGCCAAAATAGCGGACGCCTGGGACTGTTTTTCTTGTAGTGATGGCCGAGACGAAAATGCCAAAGATCAGAGGAGAGGGTGACAAGGTGTTGACGGGATGGGGCGGACTCGGTGTTTGATGACACGGAGTATAGCTCACCGTCACTATTGCTCCTCAGAATCGATTTCCCAGTTGCTAAATCCTTCACAGAAAAACCAAACGGGTCAAATTCGACGGAAACATTATTTTCCTTCGTAAATTGACGGACAGATATAAGGTTTTTAATTATTTGTGGGGTATGTAGAACATTATTAAGGGTAAGGGTTTTAGTTTTTATATGGGAGGTACCGGACCCGAAAACCGGAATGCTAGAGCCATTACCGACATAAATAGAATTAATCGGGCTAGAATTAAAAGGGGAACGGAGGTTACCTGAGTCAGCACTCAAATGTGAAGAAGCACCAGTATCCATAAACCAACCCCCATTGTCAAGATGCTGTTGAATAGTTAGGGCTTGGAAAGATTGACCCAAATCCGTTGGATATGTCGGTGCATCGTAGGACACAAAGGCCTGAGCAGAGGGTTGATTCGGGCGGCCAATAAATCGGGTAGACCACGAGGGGACCATGGCTGATAAGGGTGGACCCACCCCGGTTGGGTGGGATAGGGGCAGGGAGCGGGGCTCCAGCCGGCAAACCACGGAGGAGGGGCGGTCGCCGGCCAGAGATTGGGTGGTGCAGTCGGACGTGGTTGCAGTCGCCGACCAGGACTACGGTGGGGTCGATTTCGGCCACGGTTCCGGCCACCACGAGTGGTAGGGCGGCCGGATCTGGGTGGGTCGGCCAAGGTCTCATCCATGGCGTGGTGGTCGGCCGGCTGTGGTGGGCCGGCGGCAATGGCCAAGGCGGCGCCGGTTTGGGGTTGGGTGGGTCCGTCTTGGGTGGCTAGTCTATGATTTTCAAGTTCAATCATACTTCGAGCGGTCTCAAAATTGGGTAAAGTTTGGTTGATGTAGGCGGCAACAGTATTGTACTCCTTTGGGAGTCCGCGAACCAATTGGATGACCAATCTTTGGTCGGAGACCGGGGAGCCTACATCTTTTAATTGACCGCATAATTCACGAAGTTTTAGGCAATAAGCCTCAAACGAGGCCATAGCCTCGAGTTTGAGGTTGACAAACTCGCTCTCTAGACTAGCGGCGCGAGCACCTTTATTATTTAAAAAAATATTTTTGACAACATCCCACGCCTCTTGGGCGGTGGAGACTTCCTCGTGAAGGACACGGGGTAATAATTCTTCTGACAACGTACCATATATCCGGTCATAAATATTATCTGGTGCTAATTGACAATTTTTCGCAATTTGTTTGGGTTTATACCGAGGTTGTAACTTGTTTATTCATCGAACAACGTAGTTTATCGCTCTGATACCATGATAAACTACGTTGTTCGATGAATAAACAAGTTACAACCTCGGTATATAAAGCCGAGTTGAGTACAAGATACATTGGAAATATACAAGCTACTTAATTACATGGAAAACCGAAAGGTTAAGCTAGATACAAAGGGTTAGACACACTAATTACAATAATTACTAATAGTTATGTACTTGTAAGTTTGTTGATTGCTGGAGAGTCAATTGTCAATGTTCAACCCCTTTTTTGTGAGATTAACACGTAATTAAGGACTAAAATGTGAGATCATCTCCTATTTCGATAATTCGATAGATTCGATAAATCATATTCCATTCATCCCACTTTTATTGTCACTTTTCTGTTTTCGGAAGATTTAAGGTACATGGAATGTGATGATATGAAAATACACTATTTCTTAATTAAAGTAGAAATGTTACAATTAATTTGGGATAAATGAAGTGAAAAAAGGGACATCTGATTCAGTTATTCAATGCGAGAGTGGCAGCAGCAGCTACCTAAGTTGTTATTCATCTTTCATCTATCATCTGTCTTTCATATACGAGTATTGAAAAAGAACAAGGACAAGCGCGATGCAAAACTTAATGAACGTTTCAAGCACCTTATGTTATGTTAATTTTCCTCTCAATTTGTTATTCCCCTCTTCTGCTATCTGCTCCTAACATGCATAGTTGTAGGTTACATGAATGTTTGCGTGTTTTAGGGCTCCCTAGGGCTTTGGATGGTTTTAGACTGTGAAGGCATTTCTGAAACAACCCAAGGCTTTCCTTTCGTAAGTTCTATCTTTTTCTTCTTGAATCGAATTGTTTGATTAGGGTATTTCCATCAACTGTTCTTGAATCAAATCGTTTGATTAGTGTTTTCGATGACTTTTAGGTCGCGAAGTGGTATTAAAATGCTATTTGGGTTTTCGATGTTGTGTTTGTAAATGGTTTGAATGGTTTTCGATGGGCGGACATGGTTAGTTCTAAAAAAGAAGGGATTTGATTTTTGTGGTATTTTGAGATCAAGGGATGCAAAATTAGGGGTTTTATGAAGGAGATTTGTTTAAATGTATGTTCTTTGATGTTTATTTTAGATGAAATTTGTTGGAATTGCTTGATTGAAGGAGATTTTTTGTTGTATATACTGCTAGAAAAATTCAAATCCTACAAAGGTCACCAAGTAATCCGCCCATTTTACGATATCGTGGCGATTATCGGTCCTAGCGGCGCCGTAAAGCGGGTCATTTGATGGGTTGGGCATCTATATTCATTTTGATCGGGTTTCAGGAAATGAGCTGAGTGGGAGTGGAGTCGGAACAAGAGTAGCAGCAAATCAGTATGCCAGTGATTTGATTACTCTAAATCACACGCTGCAAGAGATTTACAAAGATAGCGAATCAAAGCCTCTGGTGATTGCTCCCGGAGGTTTCTTTGATACTAATTGGTTTTCAGAATTCTTAAGCAAAACAAAGAACAATAATCTGGATGTTAAGACACACCATATTTATACTCTTGGAGTAGGTACACTAATTTCAGTTATTAATGCTTTCTCAGTTCATACTATTTGAGGTTGAAATCTATGTTCTTGCCTTTTCAGGAGTTGATTCACAATTAATTGAAAGAATTCTCAACCCATCAGTTCTCGATCAGGAGGCTGCCACATTTAAGCGTCTCCAGAACGTTCTCAAGAGCTCAGGGAATCTGGTTGTTGCATGGGTTGGTGAAGCAGGAGGGGCTTACAACAGTGGTCGAAACCATGTTACAAATGTGTTTGTGTTCAGCTTCTGGTAATGATTTTCGAACTGTACTTCTCTATCTGTCAGTTTATTAAACATTTGGGATACAGGTCAGTTTGGGGTCTAGGTCAGTTTTAGGCAAGTAGGCTGATACTTTTGGGTCAATTTGGAGCGGGTTAAGTACTTAAGTTGCCTCAAGACGGGCTGGTTCAGATTTGGGTGTATTACGGCCTTAAGGTTTAATTCTTTTGGGTTGGAGTCACAGTCGTGCCTGTTTTGTCATGTCCACTTAAAGTTGATGCCAGAAAAAACTCCAACAGGTACTTGGATCAGCTAGGTATGGCATCTATCTAAGTTCAACACAAAAACATATTGCAGACAAACATTGATAGGAGGCAACTACGACTTGCTGAACACAACTACCTTTGTCCCAAATCCCGACTACTACAGGTAACTTCTGTTCATTATAACAGTGATTTCTGTCAAAATGAGGACCATCATTTTTAAGAATCTGAATCCTACTCTATGAGCAGTGCCCTTCTTTGGCACCGACTAATGGGGAAGTGGTTGTATCCGTCAACTGCTCAAAACTATCTGTAAGCGCTACAACTCGTAAAGATTGAATATATTTTGAATGTATTATGCCTTGAAAATTTATAACCGCTGTAATGCTATTGTGCAGCAAGGGGTCACTTTGTTGTTGATCAATCTAAGTGGCAACACAACACTTCAATCAAAGACAGAGTACCCTAGATTTGATGTTTTGTTTAAGGAAGTTGTCGAAACACTTGAATCAATGTTGTTGTGGTTGTGGGATACTAATGATGGATGTTTATTTAACACTTCATTAACTGTGAGTATTCCTGGCACGCTATTTTTTTTTTTGGGAAATTCTTAAATTCGTTGGGTTAGAGCGCTGTTTAATCTACCTTGGATTCGATGTTTTGTGTAAGGAAGTTGTAGAAACATTCGAATCGTTGTTGTTTTGAGATAATTGCATTGATGGATGATGATTGTATTGTTCAATTAGAAACACGGACGATTCATTTTCTTCATGGGGCTCGAATCACTTAGAAATTGGGAAGCATCAATAAAAGTTTCGATCTTACGTTGTCTTTGCAGTTTAAGATTACGTCTAAAGATGATGCACCTTTTGAGTCTTTGCTCCTCTGTCATAGAAGATGTTTGAATTCATCTTAGCCCACGAAGACCCATATGCACAAGACCTTGTTCTTCCCTTTTCCTTTCCCTCCTCTATCTTTGTCGTGCACTTTCGCTTATTCTATTTGATTATGTAGAGTTGGGAACCATGTTGAGTCTACGAAGAAATTGAAGCATTTCACGATAGCTAAGCTATATAAATTGGAGCTTCAATTTTGTATTAAAGTTCCCTTAGAATCAGTTATTCAAACTCTAAGAGGCATTGAGGCATAAGCCTGAGAATGCATTAAGGGTTCTAAACACCATACTGAGCCAGCTACCTTTTAAAGGGTACTCTGTCTTGTCTTTTCTATCCTGACTACTCGTAACTAAAATCGTGTGTATATTTGCAGTCATGTCTTACGACGGCGATATCTCACTCATACGATATCAGAATATATAAGGCGAATCAGGATGCGTTGGAAAGCTAAACTCGAGACCTAGAAGTTTATAGAAGAGAGCAAAACTAGATTCCGTGATCTAATGGGTCGAAATTAGGCTGAAAACCATCAGCTGTAAAGATTTTATTAGAATACATTGAGGGAAAGAACAATGAAGGTGGGCTAAACTCAAGGGTCAACACCATTACCCAACATTATAGATTTATAACGGAGGGAGTATAAAAGAAGACCGGACATGGAAAATACACGTACAGCCGCCCAACACAAGACATAGAGGAACACAAGACATAGAGGAACACAAGACAACATTGAAAATAGAGTACAAATAAAAAAAACCTAAAATCAACCAAATAAAGAACAAATTAGACCACTAATCAATGAATTACACGATACTGCGCACAAATGAATTTAATTAGGTTTGGGTTTGACAAATTCGCGGGATCAAACCGGTCCAATTCAAACTCCCAACCGAAACAACACAATTACTCATATTCATCATTTTATTCATCATTTTTCTAGTTTTCATCCTTCCCCTATTACTCTTGTGTGGGGTTTGAGATATTGGAAGTTAGCTGAATAATCCAATGGAGATCCCTAAAAAAATATAAAATTAATCCAACTTCATCAATGGCGACTCCCTCTCTAATTCACAGATTAATTAGAATCAAACACAGACACTACATACACAAACCCCCTCCTAAATTAGGGTTCTACTTCCTGTTAACGAACTCGTGACCTCTGGCTCTGATACCATGTTAACGAACCATCTCAACCAAAACCTCAAGCCGATGGTTGAGGTCCGTTTATATTCTATTACTTCATTCGTTCCATTTGGTTGTTGAAATTGTCAATATAACACGTTACACGTGGGATCTTTTTAAAATTGTCTAATCAATTACATTATAAATATCAAAATTTTATAATTTTTTGAAATATATAAACAAAATAAAACGTGTAAATGCAAACCACCAAATGGAACCGAACGGAAGTATTATTAAACGTTGGAGGCAAGATGAAGAAATGAAAGGGAAAAAGGTCCGTAGTGACTAGTGATAGAGAGGTGCACGCACCCCCTTTCCTTCCTTCCTAAGTTCCCAGTCTGCTTCTCGTCTCGTCTCTGCAGTAATAATCTGGGTAAGTTGCCATAAACGCACACTCACACAGACACATCCAACACCCACTTTGGTACCTCCTTTTTCCAGCTAATCTCTCTCTTTTCTCTCCTTCTTTGCTTCTTACATACGAGTAGTTATTTTTCTTTCTTTAATTTAGTACTATCATCTATTTAATGACCTTTTTTTAATTCATTTTTTTCTGAAAAAGTTTCAATCTTTTGCGAATTAGTCATCTACCTGGGTTTTGCTTCTTTTTTTCTGGGTACCAAATATTTGGCTCAACTGCTCCAGTTTTTATCTCTTACTGTTGTTTATGTGGAACATGGAGTATTATTTGTATTGTCTCATGATCAAATGAAATAAGTTTGATTGAACTAGAAAAAAAAATCAAGGTTGGTGGTTTATGCTTATATGTAATTTCTGGGTTGATGTTGTGTTGGCCCATGTGGTTGAGTAATTGGTGTACATGAAACTTTTTCTAGTTTAGGAAATTGAAATAAAAGAGGTAGAGGTGGTTTTGATAGGTTACTTAGTGTTTAAAAACATAGTATAGTACTGTAGAATCTTTGTTGTTGGTTGTGTTGAGGAAGAAGAGATGCAAAGAGTGAGAATGTCTTCCAAGCATTCACCCGTTTATAAGCTTGGTGATTCTCAGCTGTCATTGTCCCCCAAATTTAGGGTAGCAGCAATAAAATCACCTTTTCTAGATCTCTCCTCTGACATGGATTTAGCTATGAAAGGGCAGCCACTAATCCCGGGTCTTCCGGACGATGTGGCTCTCAATTGCTTGTTGAGGCTTCCTATTGACACCCATGGTGCTTGTCGAATCGTCTGCAAAAGATGGCACTTGTTGCTAGGCAGTAAAGACCGGTTTTTCACCCGTAGGAAAGAGTTAGGGTTTCGTAATCCTTGGTTATTCGTCTTTGCTTTCCACAAGTGCACTGGAAAGATACAGTGGCGGGTTCTTGACCTTGTTCATTTCACTTGGCATACCATTCCTGCAATGCCCTGCAAGGAGAAAGTTTGCCCTCATGGATTTCGTTGTGTTGCAATCCCGAATGAAGGTGTTCTTTTTGTGTGTGGTGGGATGGCATCTGATGTTGATTGCCCGCTTGATGTTGTTTTGAAGTATGAAATATATAAGAATCGTTGGACGGTTTTGAATCAGATGAATACTGCAAGGTCATTTTTTGCTAGTGGGTTGATTGATGGGATGGTTTACGTGGCCGGGGGGAATAGCTCAGATTTATTTGAGCTTGATTCGGCTGAAGTTATGGACCCCGCCACAGGAAACTGGCGGCCTATTGCGAGCATGGGGGCAAATATGGCCTCTTATGATGCAGCTGTTGTAAATGGGAAGCTTTTCGTGACAGAGGGATGGTTGTGGCCGTTCTTTGTATCCCCTAGAGGTCGGGTTTATGACCCAAAAACTAATTATTGGGAGAATATGGCAGTTGGATTAAGGGAAGGATGGACGGGATCAAGTGTTGTCATTAATGGACGTCTTTTTGTGGTATCGGAACATGAAAGGATGAAGCTTAAGGTGTATGATGTTGATTCCGATTCCTGGGAAACGGTGGAGGGATCTCCTCTACCTGAACAAATATGCAAACCCTTCTCAGTAAATTCATGTGATGCCAAAATCTACGTTGTTGGCCGGGATTTCCACGTGGCTGTTGGCCGGATTTTGAAGTGTAACCAGAAAGATCAGTCGGGGAAGAAGACGAGCTTTGGTGTTATATGGCATGTGGTCGATGCTCATGAGGGTTTCTCTGACCTGACTCCATCAAGCTCCCAGGTTCTGTTTGCTTAGCTTGCTTGCTGATATCTGCCGTGCTGTCTTCCTTCTGGTTGAATACGAGTACTTTGTAATGATATACTGTATGTGTGTGGTGACTGGTGAGCCTGTATAATTGTATATGTTTATTTACTGGATGCTTTTTGTCAGATGAGCAATTGTGTACTATGCATATCCAAGCATTATAAAGTCAAGCATTTAATCGCCTCACTTTTTCCCACAATCTCCCTCAATTCTCGCTCAGTTCCACCTCATGTTGTATCATCATGATGATGGTGTTGATGAGCTGACCAAAGCTCAGGAAGTTGTTCAATGGGCATGTTAGTATCAGCGGCGGTTTGTCCCTACTTGCTTCCTAAAATCATTTCCAAACCGTTGCAAAATGCCTTCATTCTCTTCCTCTTGTTGGGGTAATTTCACTTCTTTGGTTTTTCTAATCCTAAATTTGGTCACGCCTACAACCCTACGAGTAATAATAATGGTATATGAGACCGTCTCGACTAGAATCTTCTTTGATTCTCCACATTGTAAAACGGTGTGATCAAATACTCCAAGTCCAAACCTATCAACTCGAACCTTCCTTTATGTTTGGGTGAATGATTGGACCCCGATCTACCTCTAATTCAAGCCCATCATGTATGGTGCGCTTGGCTTGAGCCAAGATAAATGTGCAATTCGTGGACTTGGGAACTTAATGATGGAGTAGAGAAACATGTCCTTTTTTTAGTCCTCTTTTTTATGGAATTATTCGTCGTATCGTTATAACGGATTAAATAATTATTTTCTGTCTTGGTCAATTGCTGTCTTTTGATTTTGGCACAAAGACAAAGAAAATTGAAATGAACCAATTAGTAATTGACAAGTGGACCAAAATGGATGTGAAAGATCAAATTGCTAATCAATTTCATTCCTAAAATGAAAATGGACAACAATTGACCGAGACACCAAAAAATGGAATAGGACAACAAATGATTAGGACAATGGAGTATCATTTAGATAGATAAGGACAAAACAATTTTATTTATGGGTTGAATTAGCTTTTGTTCATAGAATCATGTCACTTAAAGTGATCTATTTCACTATGATCTTACTTCCTATTCTGGTTTTTTTTGTTTAATAAAAGTCACGAGGGTATTTTTAAGTTTATAACTCACCTTATAAATAGTTGGGGTCCATCTTTCGCAACGTTACTAATTGACTATTAACGGAAAAATAAAGGTGATACAAGTACGAGTATTTAGACTATAATTGACTATTAGTGTTTGCTATGGTGCTTGCTTGAAGTTGAGGTGTGTTGATCATGAGTTGAATATCCCCGAATATGAGTCTTCTTCTGCTTATAAATGGTTGTTGTCTCCTAGGGCTTTTGCCTCTAACCTCTCCCTGATCCGTCTCCTACTCTGCAGGAGGGATCCCTTGATTGTAGGAGTCAATTAATTGACTTGTTCTTTGCAGACTATCAGTTGAAGCCAAGATGGGTTGCTGAGCTTATTGGGCCGCAGGGTAGTCACACTCCAGCTCGGCCCACCCTCCTTGTTGTAGGTTTTGACTGACCCGTTGTCTCATATTACCCCGATCTTTGACCAACTTATCAACTTTCGATTATGTTGACTTACGACTTTCGGTCTTTGACTTGTTGACTTTTTGATGGTTGACCTTCGAATGATAGTAAGTCACGTGGTAATCCTGAGGATGCGGATTTTATCCCGAACAAGTATCACGTAGAATATCTCAAAAAAATTACAAACTCGTTAAAATTGATTGAATTAGGTTTGGGTTTTGACAAATTGGCGGGATGAAACCGCTCCAATTCAAACTCCCAATCGAAACAATTACTCCACTATTCATCATTTTTCGAGTTTTCGTCCTCCCCTGTTGCTCTTGTGTGGGGTTTGAGATATTGGAAGTTAGCTGAATAAATAATCCAATCGAGAAGCGCGATGACTGACGATGAGCACATAATGTGGCATGAATTGCAACATCTTCCCCTTAAATTAATTCAAGTTTTTCCCTCAAAAAATATAAAGTTAATCCAACTTCATCAATGGCGACTCCCTCTCTAATTCACAGATCAATTACAATCAAACACAAACACTACATACACAAACCCCCTCCTAATGTCCCAAAACCCGCATTTAATCGCCTCACTTTTTCCTACAATCTCCCTCACTTCTCGCTCAATTCCGCCTCATGTTGTCATCAACACCATCACCATCACCATCATCATCATCATGGAGATCATGATGATGGTGTTGATGAGGTGACGAAAGCTCAGGAAGCAGTAATTAGGTTTGCGAAGGCGATTAAATGGATGGAATTAGCGAATTATTTGAGGGAGAATTGGGCGTTGGGGTGTTGTTCAATGGCCATGTTGGTATCAGCTGCGGTTTGTCCCTACTTGCTCCCTAAAACCATTTCCAAACCGTTGCAAAATGCCTTCATTCTCCTCGCTTTACCTCTTGTTGGGGTAATTTCACTTCCTCCTTCTTTGGTTTTTCTAATCCTAAATTTGGTTACATGAGACCGTCACGACTAAAGTTTTCTTTGTGTAAAACAGTGTGATCAAATACTCCAAATCTATCAACTCGAACCTTCCTTTATGCTTTGGGTAAATGATTCAAGCCCATCGTGTATGGTGGGTTTGGCTTGAGCCAAGATAAATGTTCAATTCATGTCCATGTGTATCGTGGACTTGGGATGATGGAGCTGAGAAACATGTCCTTTTTTTGTCAATAGTTAGTCTTCCTTTTCTTTGTCACGGAATTATTCGTCGTATCGTTATAATGAATTAAATAATTATTTTCTGTCCTGGTCAATTGTTGTCTTTTGATTTTGACACAAAGACTAACAAAATTGAAATGGACCAATTAGTAAATGACAAGTGGACCAAAATGGATGTGAAAGATCAAATTGCTAATCAATCTCATTCCTAAAATGAAAGATTACAACAATTGACAAAGACACCAAAAAATGGAATAGGATCGCAAGTGATTGGAACGGATGGATTACCATGTAGATAGATAAGGACAAAACAATTTTATTTATGGGTTGAATTAGTTTTTTTTTTTTTTTGAGCGAATAGATCATTTCATTAATAAAAAGTCATACGACATCTACAACTTCTATCGAAATTGAACGGATACAATACTATAGAATTTGAGTAAAATAAATTCTCGTTAAAACACATATCTCTTACTAAGATTTTGATCTCTGCTTCTGCACATCCTTCCACAAGAGGGTCTTCGGATCTTCCAAGCTTTTTACGAGAATCAATTTCATCTAACCTAATAGATTGTAGCCGCCAATCTGACATAAATTGAGATACCACATGATGAACGATTATGGTACTGATGATCTTCCGCGTCCTCTCCACTATAATAGATTTAACATCTCTCCTTAAAGAGAGAGCGAAACTCATCAATTGATGAGGGCGAAACTCTCCAAAAGGAGAGGACTTATTATAACTAAAATACTAATAATACTAATATTAAAACGATATGATTAATTAAAATTAATTAAAATTGGGGGCTTACCACCATTAATGGTGGTAGCCCCAAGGTTTTTTTTTTCTTGGAGGCTAGGTTTTTCTTGGGAGAAGGGAGAAAGGCTAGGGTTTTTTTCTAACTAATCTTATTAGATGAGAAGAGGGGTTGAATTAGCTTGTGTTCATAGAATCATGTCACTTAAAGTGATCCATTTCACTATGATCTTACTTCCTATTCCTGTTTTTGTTTAATAAAAGTCACGAGGGTGTTTGTAAGTTTATAACTCACCTTATGAATAGTTGGGGTCCATTTCTCACAACTTTACTGATTAAACTAGTTTACATATACAAAAATTAGCCCAACTCATTTAGGCCACCTTTGCTAAGTGATGTAATTTGGCTTGACCTAGCGGGATTCTTACTTGATCCAACTTAATTCATCATGATCCATATGGTTTGTATCTTCGGAGATTCAAAAATATTGATGGGCTTGGAGCATGTTTTAATATAGACGATTTTTTTCTCCATTTCTTTTTTCACTAAAAAAATTCTCAATTACAATGAATATAATTTTTCTCCATCATGGAACCCATAATTTCCCAACTCATTTTTTATCTACCTCATTCTCTACATTGGTCCACCAAAACTCTCCACCAATTTTTCCATGCTGAAGGAGAATTTCATGGTTCACCACCAAAATGGAGACATTCTCCATAATAAAAAAAGGTCTTCTCTCCATCATCCTCCATGGGGAGAAATTTCTCCATCATAATTCATGCTCTTATGAAAACCACAAAATCTAACACATATTAAGCTAATAATTGTTCAAATTCTCAGCTCACTTCTATTTAATTTAATCTAGTACAATAAAAAAAAACTCATTTTGTTTTAGTGGATCCAGTCTGCTTCAGTTTTATTAAGTTAAACTCAATTCACTTCCGTTAAGTTAAACTCATCTGAATTGAATAGAATGAAACATGAATGATTAAAAATCGCATCTAACTTTTGTCCTTTGATACTAGAGTACGTAGTATCAATAATGTTACGAAAATGATAGGGAGTAATCAATATGGAATCAAAGACTCAACGAGATCCTTCAAATCATAAAATAGATATTACGGAGTATATCTTATAGAGTATTTTTACTCCGGTTTGTCCTATTGTAATTTGTAATTTGTAGAAGTTGGAAGTTAGGAGATGAGAGTGTGGAGAGCGTGAGCACATAGTGTGGCCTCCATTGCAACACCACCTTTTTCACTCCTCATATCAAACACGTCACACACAGACACACAGACACACTACCATCTCCCCTTTCTCTCTCAACGATATTTCCCGCCATTCTCTCCCTCACCTTCACCTTACTCAATTTCACTCATTCATCAATGGCCACTCTCCCTTTGATTCACGGCGCTATTTCGATTAAACCCTACCCCCCTAATTTCGCCATTTTTCGCAACCCTAAGCCCCCTTTTAATCGCCTCACTTTTTCCCGCAATTTCCCCAAATTCTCACTCAATTCCACTCCATCTCATCTCCACCACCATCATCATCAACAAGATCATAGTCATGATGGCCATGATCACGATCACGATCACAATCACAATCACCACCATCATCACCATCACGGTGATCCTGATCATGAGTTGACCAAAGGCCAGGAAGCAGTAATTAGGTTTGCCAAGGCGATTAAATGGGTGGAGTTAGCGAATTATTTGAGGGAGAATTTGAGGTTATGTTGCTGTTCAATGGCCATGTTATTATCAGCTGCCATTTGTCCTTACTTACTTCCTAATACCATTTCCAAGCCCTTGCAAAATTCCTTAATTTTCGCCGCCTTTCCTCTTGTTGGGGTAATTTCATCTCCTCTTTGATTTTCTTGCTTCTGCATTTTGTGAAATAATTTCATTAATTTGGTTTGTGATTGAATTTCGTGAGATTGTATGGTCATTTTTCACAAATTCTTGTATAAGACGGTCTCCCAGTTAATGCGAATTGCTGCTCTTTTTTAAGTTAGGCCGATCAATTTGTTACGAATACCCACGTCTTATATGTTTTTTTCTCATCTGGAATCTGGATTCAAGTGGGCAGTACCTCTAAAGACGGTAACTAACGATTAAGCTAGAACAACCCCTTACCGGTTGCTCTTATATGTGTCATGAAGGTTTACTATTTGGTTTACACGTTTCCTTTATGGCCGTGCCACAAATAAGGTTCATCAATTGATTTATTACCGTGCGCTCCTGCTTTTTCGGAATGTTATTTGAGTTAATGGTAAATTCTGACCCCACATATATCTCCGCACTTCCTTAATCTTGTGCTCACCCTTCAAGAGGGGGTGAACCTTATTTGGAGACATCTGGGGTTAATATTGTGAGCTCAAGAGGAGTGAACCTTATTAGGAAACGAAAGGGTTATTATATAGATTTGACTATTTGAGTAAACGCCATGATTGGATACGCCCAAACTGATTCGTGACTTCACTGACCAGGGTTTTAAAGAAATAATGCAGTGGCGCTAGATTTGTGCCATAGGGGTAACTTGTTGTCTTGCCATTGCTCAACTTAGGTCTTAGTTATGGGGAAAGGCAAATGCGGTACTCTGTTTGAATACATGTTGGTTTGTTAGATAATGCTGTAAATTGTGTTCGATTGCTGGATGGAGTCATGGGAAATATGTTGAAGAATTGTACGGAGTAAAATTTTGTACTGTACTTAACATGATTCGTTATCGAACTTGTTCTATTTGCCTTTTGCCTTTAAGCAAGAATGTGGATATTGAAGCCGTATTTTGACTCGTTGACACTTAGCTTTGGCTGCAGTTGATCGTCCAGTTGATATAAAAACTGGTGTCTTCTGCCATTCAGAAAGAGTAATGAATAAGAAACAAAAGTGATCCAAAACCCAATTCGAAACCTAAAATAGTTCTTACATGTTTTCATTTGTTGCAACATATTATCATTCCATAAGAAATCAAACAGACCCAAAACCCAAGCCAAAACCAAAAAGAGTTCTTTGATTTCTTTTCTATGTGTGGCATTGCATGATTCTAGCTGTACTTGCTGTCTCTATGGCAGGTTTCCGCATCATTGGACGCTCTTATTGATATATCAGGTGGGAAAGTGAACATTCATGTCCTCATGGCCCTTGCGGCATTTGCATCAGTGTTTATGGGGAACTCTTTAGAAGGAGGACTGCTCATTGCTATGTTTAATTTGGCTCATATAGGTAATACATATCTGGGCACATTAGATATTACTTTTGCTACATGGTAGAGAGGATATAATTTGAATCTTTCTGAACTCGATGACATATCAGATGTCAATTGTAAATGCAGCTGAAGAATATTTTACAAGTCGTTCAATGGTTGATGTCAAAGAGCTGAAAGAAAACTATCCTGATTCTGCTTTAGTGATTGTGGATAAAAATGAGGCCCGTGACTTCTCTGATTTATCCTATAAGAGAATTCCTGTGACTGAATTAGCTGTTGGCACCTTTGTCTTCGTTCAAGCTGGTGAGGTATACCAACGCGTTACACTTTTTCCTGCCAATTTTTTTTAATGAGCTTCACAAGGAAGAACTCTTTCACTTTTTGCCCTGCTTTTTCAACAACGGGTTTTGACTTCATCGATAATGAGTATCTGAAATTTGCTAAGACATGGTATTTTAATATTTTTCTGTCAGTCTGTGCCTGTGGACTGTGTTGTATCACAAGGAAGATCAACCATTACTATAGAGCACTTGACGGGAGAAGTTAAGCCCATTGAAAGGAATGTCGGGGACAATATTCCTGGAGGTGCTAGGAACTTGGATGGCATGCTGATAGTAGAGGTATGTCTTTAAATTTCATCAACTATGCACAAAGTTGGCTTTGATGCTTTTCTTTCTGTTTATGATTTCATCTCTGGATTTGGTGACATTATATAATACTTCTAAAGTGGGTGCTATACGTATGTTTTCGGCCTTCTTCTCTTATTTACGTAGTTAGTTCCTTTTGCATAATTGCTGATGCTTTCATGATAGGTTCACGCATCTATTTAATTACCACCCTGTAAAGCAACGCCGACGTCCATTTTGTGCTGGCATGTGCGTCGGATTTTGGTAGCCTTTCATTCTGCAGATATATTCATCAAGACCAGGAACTAGGCATCGTTCACCTAATTTACCTGTTATAGCCTTAAAGGTGAGACGAGAGAAGGGATCTTCAGAGTATCAGGGTTTTTAATAAAATAAAATAGTTGGCGGTAACAACTAGAGACTTTTTGGAAAGGTTGGCTGGCAGACAGTCCACATAATGGAGTGACCATTGACTAAATTGGTTAGTGGGATGACAAATTAGGTTAGTGGCGTGATGCCTTGTGCTGGTTGAATAGGAAAAAGATGGTGATGACGATTCTTGGAGTTCTAGCCTTCTAGGGAATCTTACTTTTGTTTATCACCTTTGTCCTTTGTTATCTAGTTTTATTTCCAAATACACACTATCAGATGGAACTTTCATGTGTAGTTTTTGGAGCAGAATTGTTGGAGTTGTTCCCATAGCATGGATTTATCATAGTCTTCCCCTGAAAATAAGCTTATTTTGTCCGGACATGGAGTTAACTATGTACTTATTTGACTGTCTCTAGGAGAAGTCGTACCGTTTCTAGACGTGTGTTGCTTGTTTTCTCAAGAAATAAAAGTGACATATGGAACTTTTGAATATTGAATTAATTCCCGTGCGTCTATAATTTCTTCACTACAACCTAAGATACTTGGTTGCATGCATTCAGAAAATTCAAGTGACTGTCAGACCATTTTCTATGCTGGCTATTATTTTCTTAATATACTGATTAGCTATTGCCTTACATATTGGTGGGTATCATGTTCCTAACTTAATGTTTCATCAGGCTACTAAGACCTGGAAGGAATCCATGCTAAGTAAAATAGTTCAGTTAACTGAACAGGCTCGTCAAAATAAGCCTAAGCTTCAAAGGTGGTTGGATGAGTTTGGTGAACATTACAGCAAAGTTGTAATGGTACTATCAGTTGCAGTTGCCCTCATAGGACCAATTGTTTTCAAATGGCCTTTTTTCAGCACACCAGGTATTGCAGAAACTACTGGTCCCAGCTTGTTGCCTTTTTATGTTTTTATGAAGACTTGTTGTGATGTTGATCAATCACATCACTAGCATCTGTATATTTGGAAATTCTTTTGTCAGAAGCCTTGTAATTTGCTGCTGTGTTTCAGTATATAGCTATATTTCATGCTTTTGGTCTTTTGGGTACTCTGGAATTTGTGTGCCATACGAGTATCGGAAGGTTTACCTACAGTTTGTATTAAGATTGTAGTAATGCACTATTTGCGACATTTGCACTATCTACAGTTTACCTATTAAGACTGTAAGATTGTATAAAGATTGTGACGGTATGTAATAGCTCTTAGAACAACCCTTGATAAAAAGGAATAGTTTCTTACATGTAATTTGCTTTTAGGTGGAATTTAGTCGACTGTTGGTTGTCCTTTGATGTAAATATTCTTGTAGGATATTTGACTAAAGTAGCAGTAGTTTATGCCAGCTTAGCTTAAGCTACTCTTTATTTATATTGCTGTTGCTTTGTTCTCACTAGAGTGCTATGGTTATTTCCGTGCGTCTCAGCTTCAGTTTTTACCAAATCATGGCAGTTGAACATATTTATTTTGTAGATTGCAGGGGATCTATTTACAGAGCTCTGGGACTAATGGTTGCAGCATCTCCTTGTGCATTGGCTGTAGCGCCGTTAGCTTATGCAACTGCTGTCAGTGCTTGTGCTAGGAAGGTAATGTTCGTAAATTTAATTATGTGATGAAGCTACAAAATCTTATTGGCCTTGTTTGGCATGCTTTTGGTGTTTATCCGCATCAAGGATGCTTTATTCTAACTTCTGTGTAACTATTGTGAGCAGTTGATCATCAGTGCAAATGTAAAATACATGTAAATGTAGTTCAATTTTATGTTTCTGAAGTGAGTAAAGGCACATTATTTATTAGGTGCTGGAGTATGTTGGAGTAAAGTAAATTTTTCTCACAAAAGGGACTGCTTTGTTCTAC
Organism: Agrostemma githago; assembly: GCA_958450325.1. Taxonomy (NCBI): domain Eukaryota; kingdom Viridiplantae; phylum Streptophyta; class Magnoliopsida; order Caryophyllales; family Caryophyllaceae; genus Agrostemma; species Agrostemma githago. Next base: position 5,239,872 of record OY288240.1, read on the forward strand.
TGTGAACAAATAATTTAATGTGAATATTGATGCGATCATGCAACTTTCATTGTGGGTCATCTGGAGATAATATTTTCCAATATTTCTGTGATATTTGTAAGGCTGTGTACATCCAAAGTATGTTACTCTGACACTTAAGCTAGCTGCCATGTCCCATGTCCGACATGTATATTGTCCGACATGACACCCGACACGACACTTCGACACTTCACTTTAGATCAAAAATTGAAAATTTCATACAGGTTAGTCGTTGGTATGTGTCGGAGAGTCGGAGTAACACAGCAACTGCTCCTAATCGACCATTTGTGGGATCACTTGGGGCATTATTGTAATGATACTGTTGCTGTTCAAAGCTGCTTACATGTGTTCTACTCAGGGTATACTGCTCAAAGGAGGCCATGTGTTGGATGCTCTGGCTGCGTGCCGCACTATTGCATTTGATAAAACTGGGACACTGACAACAGGGGTGCTCAAGTTTAAGGCGATTGAACCTATTCATGGACATCGTGTTGGTGATGATAATGGTAAAACTGCTGAATGTTGTGTCCCCGATTGCGAAAAAGAAGCACTTGCTGTAGCTGCTGCTATGGAGAAGGGTACTACCCATCCTATTGGGAGGTATGTTAGATTCAAGTGTATTGGCCTTTATCATCGCATTCTTTTTTCCATTAAAATCTGTTTGATTCAGTATTGTCTGTAGTCTGTACATATCCAAACTGTAAGGCTGGGGCAAGGGGACAACTAAACATTTCTTACTTGGAATTGTCTAGGATGATCTGTTTATTTTGGTTTACGCCCTTTATCCCCGCTGATATTTTGCTATTTAACACGTGTTTTTGGATCAGTTTTCCTGCACTTACATGCTAGTTGGCTAGTTTGTTTGAGATGCATTCTCCACCTCACAGAGCATGTTTGAAAAAGAATTGTATTGGCCGGGACATACTAAAATGACAAATGCAAACGATCTGGGCAACTTCAGAGGGACTACTAGCTAGTGCAAAAAATCCCGTACCTCGCATTAGTGATTAGTCTTTCCATGACTTGCTGATGTGACACCCTTGGCATGTCTCTAATATGTGTAGAAAAAGGGTGTTCGGCCGGTCATTGCATTTTTACTTATATCTAATATTTCAAGTCATAAAAAGCATTTCCATTTTTGTTTCTTGTGAGCTAAATAATGCACAAAATCGTCCTTCAGCATTAGCCTCCTTCGTTCAAGTTTTTAAATTCTAAAATAATGAGCAGTTTGTCTGTGCAGAGCTGTTGTTGATCATAGCACTGGTCTGGAACTCCCTTCCATATCTATTGAAAGCTTTCAGTCTGTACCTGGTAGAGGTCTCTTAGCGACAGTATCTGGCGATGAGGTATTGTCTTTGATTAGCTTGATCATTTGTGGCATTCTTCTGCATCCCATTTTTCAGTTACCGCTCCCTTGCTACTTGGAAGAAGGGGAAACTATACTATGTACTCCTTCCATTTCTTCATTTTCTTCTCATATGGTTTGGGCACATTTCCCGTAAGAAATGACTAATAAAGTACAATAAAAAAAACTACTCAAAACTAATTTATTCATTGGTTTTAAAACATAAACCCACTCTACAGGCCACATTCAACCGCCATTGTTGGATTGCCACTGGACTATCGTTGGTCCACAATTACTGTCCATTCACCGTAACCACACGAGTGGCGCAACCATCACTACCAGTGGACAATTACAAGCACATGTGCACAATCATCATCATCACCACACCCACACCACCATGACTAATGCAATCAGTAAAAAAAATCAGTACAAATACCACACCACAACAAATCATGTCATCCAAATGACCAGATCAATTCAAACACCACAACGGCCCGATCTAGACTATCTTCAGATCTTCAGTCACACAAATACCCAAATGTACACAACCATCAGTGCTCCACATTCCATGGAAAAAGTGGGACGTTGTCGTCGCCATTACTGTCTGGAGATGATTAGATCAATAGCTCAGTTGTGAAATACTCCGTATTAAGTTAGGTTAAGAGGGATAATATTCGCCGTTCTAGGAAATGGGAATAAAACGGTGAATTTTTTTGACAAGGGAAGTGGGAAGAACACACTATCAAATGGAAGGAGTACTTGTTTTTTTTCACGTTCCCATTACTTCGCTATGTTAATGAATTTGTTTATGTGCTGTTATAGTCAGGAATAGGAAGAGGTGAACCAATAAAAGCGACCTTGGGATCCGTTGATTACATTGCTTCACTATTCAAAAACGATGAATCTCGAAAGATTATGGAAGCTGTGAGCTCATCAACCTTCGGCAACGACTTTGTTCATGCTGCTCTATCAGTAAATGACAAGGTATAACTTCATAATCATGAATGCTTTTAAACTAATTTCGAATTAGTTGAGAAGCGAAGTCTCAGTTGTCAAGCTCTGAGCCGTGTTTTGCATCACAAAGCGATGAAAGTGGCTCAAAATGCACAGGTGACATTGTTTCATTTTGAGGATGATGTCCGATCTGGAGCTTCTGATGTCATTGCATGGTTGTTGGATCAAGAAAAGTTTAAGGTGATGATGTTGACTGGTGATCATGACTCTAGTGCACAAAGAGTTGCAAATGCTGTTGGCATCTCTGAAGTGCACTCCGCCCTCAAACCGGAGGACAAGTTAAATCACGTAGTGCGTATATCTAGAGAAACAGGTCAGTATGAAGCCAGGTCATATGATTGGCTTGCGTTTGCTTATTGATATGCTTCTCTGTAAAAGTTATGTGTCAGCGAACATGATTTTTTATATCATTCGTCAGCCCTTGTTAAATAGGAAACTAAAAAGGACTTGTTTTGCATTTAACCACTTTATAAGGGTGTGAACATGGCTCTAAGAGGTATTGTAAAGACTTGATGAATTCTTAAGACAATGTTAAAAGCCCTCAACTCCTACTTTGCATTTATGAACCTTTAAATGGAGTTAGCAATGTTTGAAGGGTGTATTGTCCAACAGTCTAACCTAATTGCATTTAAATATCAATAGAATCTTAAGTCATGATGAAATTCCAAGCTTCTTGTATAATCATGGCACCACCATATTATTCTTTTGATGCCCTTACTACAGAAATGTGATGAGTACATCAGGTTGAAACTTGAAAGTGATGTTCATTAGTCTTGAAGCTTTATCTTTCTTGCTGTCTTTTGGACAAGACATTCTGACTTCTCTATTATTTGACGCAGACGATGGACTTATAATGGTTGGAGACGGAATCAATGATGCTCCAGCATTAGCTGCAGCTACTGTCAGCATCGTGCTTGCTCGACGAGCTAGTGCAACAGCCATAGCTGTCGCAGACGTTCTTCTTCTGCAAGACAATATTTCAGGAGTTCCATTCTGTGTTTCTAAAGCTCGTCAAACAACTTCATTGGTATGATATTTTTGTGCCTCTCAACCTTTGTTTCAAATTCAATTTCTGGTAGTATGATTTTATTGGTTTCATTCTGCTTGTCTTTTGTAGGTTAAACAAAACGTAGCCCTTGCACTATCCGCTATAATTGTGGCTTCTTTACCTTCGGTCATGGGATTTCTTCCACTTTGGCTAACAGTAAGAACACCTTTGATTGTCACACTCCTGTTATTTTCAGTGCTTATGACCAGAGGAAATGTGTTTATGCTGCCGTGTCATTATGACCATATTTACCCAGAAAATATAATATAACATGACCCTTGCACGGCTATGGTAATACTGAAGCTGAGTACATCTGGTAGCACCCAATTATTTTTTGACAATCACATTACCCCGTGCTCTCACTAGTGGTGCGGTGAGATCCCCAGTTCTGACTTGCACTTATTTTAACAACACAGAGGCTGTCTGTGTCTCCTAAACACTGTTTAGTGTTTACTGATTATTGCTTAAGAATTGCATCCATTGAATGGTTGTACTACGTACTTCACAATATAGAGAAGTGCATTATATTAGGTGATACGGAGTATTTGATTTATCCCATCACAATAAAAAAACAAAAAATTCATTCTTCTTTGACATCGCGGGAAATAAAAATAAAGCCGTGCTGCTGCTGCTTATTCTATAACTACTTATTTCAGCTGTGCTGCTGCTATTTCTACAACAATTTATTTATTCTTTGAATTTGTGTGTGGCTGCAGGTTCTTCTACATGAAGGTGGTACTCTTCTTGTTTGTCTCAACTCTATACGTGCCTTGAATGATCCAGAAGGGTCCTTCAAAAAGGATCTCGATCATCTTCTTGAGAAATGCAAAGCTGGGATTATGCAAATATGTCAACAAATCCTCAGCTCAGGAACAATCCAAACCGCACATCTATAGTGAAGGTGCTTCCTTTATTATGCCCACTTATTAACTGCAATTTGACCATTCTGGAATATCATATAGTGTGAATGCTTAAACAAAGTACAGTCATTTTTTACATTAATCAATATCAGTAGAAAAGCAGGGTGAAATAAGCCAATTTTTCTCAAGTATTCTAGTTCATTGTTCGTTCCGTATTAATGTGCATTCCCATGTACCTCCAGCCCCAACCCCACCTCCGGTTCCAGCTCACTTTTACATTTGACATTGTAACTGACACTTGTGTGGCAGGAGCACTTGCAAGTTGCACCCACTTTTTTAATTGAGGGCTTAACATTTATACGAGCATATGTTTTCCGCTCAGTGGCAGGAGAGGACAGTCGTGAGTTCTAAACACGGTAAGAAATTTGTAAATGACAAGCTTTTCATTGGAAAAAAATATCGAGTTTATTTTTCTCTAATAATCACCCATCCTGTAGATTTTTGAAATCGGCTTCCCTAACTCGGTCAGTGTGCATGTGAAACTCAGAAAACAATGAAATTGGTTTGTTCACACTTGAGATATGGGTAGGTATCTGTATCTTGTATGTGTATGTGAATCTCCTGATGACACCATGTAGAATTGTAGATGACAGTGACTCTACAGTAGTAACGGAAGCATTCAATTGATTCTTAACTAAAAAAGTGTCATGTTTTGTTTTGTTTGCAAAATAAAAATAAAAATAAAAATGTGTCATGTTTTTGTGTTGGGTGTTGAATTTTCCACAACTGCCACTGCCCATAGCCTCGGGATTTGTGGTATGCTGGTTTGACATGCTTGTCATCTTCATATTTCTAGTGATCAAGACGGGGTACCCTAGACAATAGCTTATCCCTATCCCTATCCCTGGTATTGTAATTACGATTAAGTGCGTACACCAAAGAAAAAAAGTGGTCGTTAATGTTTGTCAAACTTGAAATGACATTGTTAGTTTTGCATTGAATGCTTGGTTTCCTGAGTTTGGTGTCCAGTGTCAAGTGTCTTTTTGAGTGTCGACCCCCAAAACCGTTTAATTTTTTCTCCTTCTTCTTCTTCATGTACGGGTGTCCTTTTGCTGATTATTTAATACTGCGTAAGCTGTAGCCAAGTATCAGTTGGATGTTAGACAGTTTTATTGTAGGGTCTGTTTACAGCTTGCATTGCAGATTTGCAGTATACAGATAACAGAATACATACACACACAGTCTAACAATATCAGAAATTTATCCGTATTTATGAGAGTAAGTTTGGTGTTATTGTCTTAACAATCAATCTGTGTCTGCGTTTTAAGCTCGGTTTATATCTGGCTCGTTAATTGAGAACGGGATTTTCTTGGGGGCTAGACGAGAGTCTGAATTCGAAGAAGCGAGGGTCCGACCGGAATATTAGGATCCATATCATGGATACCGGAAGTAGGCTATGAAAATGATTTTTTGAGACTTACTATTTAACCAATTATGGGGACATTCAAAATGTGTATTATACACCTTACGAGTTGCCCTAATAAGAGAAGTACGGAGTAATATTATATATTTCTGTTGATTCAATAGTCGCATATTTTCATTTTGAAACTTTTTTTTCTCTTTTATACTTTCGTTCACACGAACTTCCTTTAGACTTGAAGCATGAAAATATTTAATGTTATTTTATCCACTGTAAATTTAAGATGGATAATTCACCCATAAATATGATGTTCAGCTTGCAATGGCAATGGCAATGGCATGAATGAATAGTTATAGAGTATAGAAAACAATGAAAATGCAGGATGTTGTCAGGGTTTTGCTGTTTTTGGGTTGTCACACACTTTCGAGTCTCTTGGATTTTGAACATTATAGAATTGCGGCAAAGTCTTACTACTTGTATTAATATAATGCAAAGTGGAGTACTTATCACTAATTCCTAAACCATCCCTCATCAGTCAGACTAATCTCCCTCCTGCGTCCTGCTTATTAGATTAGGAGTTATTCCTATTAATAATCGGTATATATCTGTCACAATATTATAACGGATAATATTAATTTTTTGGTTAGATAACGTAAAATTAGAATGTATTAAGAATAACAAATATTTTTTGTTTTCATCCATTCATAAGTGAATAAGTGATATTTGATCATCGTAAATTTTTGAGGGATGTGGGTTAGATGAAAGATGGATGATGATTGCCAACTCTGACGTCCACAGTCCACTCCCAACTGTAATCCCTTATACTCCGTATTAATATAATAATATAATATAATATAATATAATAGTATGCTCCTCTCCTTTCACTATACTGAGAGTCAGATACACTTCCCTAAGTATTCACTTTTTTGAATTACACACAAAACTTGCTCATAATAGTTAATCCTCCACTTAATATGATCTAATCATACCGTCTAATACTCTCTATTTCTGCATCACCCAACTTTGTTTTTTACTCTTTTCAAACCCTACTTTAGGCTTCAATTAATGGCAGCACAAATATTTGAGATTCATGACCTTGAGTGAATGAAAATGCTACTCGTCACTTTTTATAGGTGAAATATATAGTAGTACATCATTTCTCATTTTCTTCTACTCCCATTAGGAGTATCTATAGTTGTATTAGGAGTATCTACAGTTGTAAGAGGGTGGGGTCATTCTCGTTTGCATAGAGCTAGAGGTCGTGCCGGATACTACCTTGTGATGGCCCATCGTGTTTACGACATGGACTCGAGAAGAGAAGGTGTGTCTCGTGTCGTTTAAAATGGACATACCGTGCTTCAGCATATCCATACAATTCCTTCATTTAATCTCACTTTGTATTTGTAACAATGTGAGTTGCGTTGTGCTTAGGTTAGCAACAGTCTCCCTTTTCAAACTTGATTGAGACACGGGCGATGACCCATGTCACAGTGGACTCGTGTTCTTTTAGTCATGGATCGTGCTAATCCGTGCAAATACGTGGAACCACGATCCATCTCTGCTAAACCCCCCTATTCTACTCCTTCCCTTCCTCTCTATCAAAGACAAAAAGTAATGAATGCGTCACTTCGAGTAAAAAACAGAGATGCGGCTATTAATAATGAAGGAAACAGTAAAAGTGGCGTGCCACATTGAGACTATTCTCCACAGTTGAGTGACATTGAGGCATCAGGCATGTTTGAGTGTTTGACACTAGTTTCTGGCTTCCATCATGGCATTAGTCCATATTTCATTTTTGGACCGTCTTTCTAAAAGAATCACTTTTATTTTAGTCATCTTTTATGGGTACTATTAGTTACGGAGTATAACTCTATATTCATTTTTTTGGTATATATTTCTATCCATCTTAATTCTTAATAAAAAGGAGGGGTGACTCTCTTAGAGAGACGGAAAGAGAGTAATAAGTTTTGGAGTGTAGTGGGAGTTGGGGGTGGGGGTGGGGGTGGGGAGGGTAAAGAGTTCAAGTTTCCAAACAAAGTGAATAAAGAGAAAAGGGAAAGGCTTCAATCATTATTCAATACTCGTACTCATGTTTGGTTTATTTAACAATTTAAATCCCAGTTGTCACACACTTATATCGCCCTTGCTTTCCGTCTTTGGACCTTTCTTCACTTCTTTCAAGGCTTCACATCATCATCCCATTCCTTCCCTCCTCTCTTTTTTACCTTTGCTTGTCGTTTTTAACTTGTGCTCCCTACTCCAATTATTTCCGCCAAATCACTCTAATTCATTCCAATACTTATCTATTCAAAATTTGGAATACTCGTAACAAGAAAAAAAGGATGATTTTGAATCAGTTACCCACAACATATAACCAAGACTTATCAAAAATTAAAATACTCCATCGTAGGTAATTATTCAATGAATTGAAGGCAGTACTCGATAATTCAGTACTCCATCGTACGGTTTACTCTTATTTACTCGGTTCGTTTTACCTTTCAAGCACGTTGCTTACTCGATCTGATTCGTAGAGTTTTATTTATGACGTTGGGAGGTAATGTAGTTGAAAAGTGGAAGGAAAATTGAGGCCTGAAGCAGGAGTTGTGTAAAGCAAGCATAGTTCAAAAGTACCAACTTCTTAGACACAATTCAATTAGACGGTGGTATGAACAGGAACAGGATTGTAGATCAAAAATCAAACGGTAACCGACCATTTGTTTAAACTTGTTCATAATGACGATTTACCCAAATACTCCCACAATCACATTACTACTATTAACTAGTCGGCCTTCTTATGTATTTAAACCATCATATCTTCTTCTCATCCAATAATACTCTGCTGTCATGTAGAGTGTAGACGTATGTGAAACAACGGTTTCTTTTTTGCTAATTATACGAGTAATTAATTAATTACAGTGAAGTGAAGAACACACACTGTTTAATTAAAAACCATGAATTCGACTCAACAAGTAACGTAACCCCCTTTATTTTCATTTGTTTAACCTCCCATTTTGGTTTCTTTCTAATTTCAACTCCAAACCCACTTCATCTTCATCGTTTCATCATCATCATCATCGCCATCGTCTCACTTCATTTCCATTGTTGTTTTTCCCAGTTTTGGCTCATCTCTGTACATTAAAAAGGAAAAAGAACCAAGGAAAAGAAAAACTCAAAATTATTCCTCTACATTGGAGTTTAATCCCTAAAGAAACGCATCAACCACCTTCCTTCCTTCCGCTGCTCTAACTAATCAACCCCCCCTCTCCAACAAAGCTTTTATCCAGTTTTTATTTGATTTCGCAAAACCCTAATCGATCTTCCCGATCCCCATCCTCTGCATCGCCGCCCTCATCACTCCATCCGCCGCCGCCGCCGAACAAAACCCGCTGCTGTTTTCGCCCCCATTGCTATGGCTATTCATCTCCAGTCCCGACATATACGTCCTCACCTCCTTCCTTATCATCTCCTGCATCACCGTCAAAAACTCCGGGCTGAACGGCTGTCCTGCTGCCTCCGTATGAACCGGACCGGTCATCGCCACCGACGACGGCGCCGGAGGCGACTGCACTACCTCAGTCACATCTGATCCGGGAAGCGACAGGCAAAGATCGGTATCAGGAGCTGGCGGTTCGATGTGAACCGGGCCGGTGGCGGCGGTGGCAACCGGTCGGAACACAAACGGAGCGGGAGCGGGAGGGGGAGCGAAACTAGCTTCGCTGGTTTCGGATCGGACAGAACTCTCGGGAGACATAACCATCATCTCGGCGCCCTCGCTCATCGCCCGTTTCAATGGGGGATGATCTTCATCGGGCGAAGGGGCAACCATGGCGGAACACTTGCGTTTAAGGGTAGAATTCCAGTGGTTTTTAATAGCGTTGTCGGTTCGGCCGCTGAGGAGGCGGGCAATGGTGGCCCACTTGTTGCCGAACCTGGCGTGGGCTCGGATGATGGTGTCGTCCTCCTCGGCGGTGAAGCCGCGGTGTTCGACGCCGGGGGAGAGCTGGTTGCACCACCGAAGCCGGCATGATTTGCCGGACCTCCCGGGTATGGACTTGCAGATTAAGGACCAGTTACGCGGGCCGTGTTTCTGGACTAATCGGGTCAGGGACTCGTCTTCTTCGGGACTCCATGGCCCTTTTATCCGATCCGAATCCTTTCGGTTTACGGATCCGCTACCGCTGCTGCTACCGCAACCGAATATCATTTTATTTTTTTAAATGGGTCGGGTTGAGTGTCGTGTGGTGTGGTGTTACGTTAGAAGGTGAAAGGAGAAGAGAAGGGAGAACGAAGAGTTGAGAGAAGAGAAGTGGGGTTTTATAGTAAGGGGGGAAGGGGAGGATAAGGAAGGATGAGTTGACTGGTTACTGGCTGAGCCGGTGGGCTGGAGATTTTATTATTTTTTTGAAAGGAAAACGGATGGTCAAATATAAAATTAGTTTTAAGATATTATGTTGGTTGGAAGTTTTTATTTAAATGCATATCTTATGGACTTTTTCTTTATTTTGAGACCAACTAAATTGATGTATAACTAAAACTTCTTTAAACTAAAATTATGTTAGGCATATACTCCTTATGTTTTTTTTTTCTTCGATTTATACGTTTTGCTTATTTCAGTTATATTCAACCTAATTAAATTATATTTAATCTTATTTAGTTCAATAGTTATCCATGAATGTGGTTTAATTATACTCACTTTCAATTTGATGTAACTTTTTAATTCATTTATTTAGAATTATTTCAAAAGAAAAATATCTCTATATCCATATTTTTCTATAAACGAATACTCCACATAGTATGATATTTTCATTATTTTTGCGTAATTATTATTATTTTTTAAATTCAACACAAATATCTCCAAAAATCAATATATACATCATGCTTTTAATGTTTGGCATTGTGATTCATAGTACTAATAAACTTTAATTTTTAATGAGTCATTAAATTACTTTAAAAAATTGTATACTTTCTCTGATTTTTCTTTTATTCTTACTTTTTAATAATTGGATGAAGTATTATATTGTAATTGGAAAAATAAATTAAAATTGGAGGAAGTATACAAGCTATGACCAAACATTTCTTATTTTTATAAGGGACTTTATGACTTTATTTTTATTTGATGGACCAACAATTTTACTATGTAGAGTTATAACTTTATTTTGAAATAAATCACTTTCCTCCTTACTTTTCTAATCATCTCATTTGTTGATAACAATTAAAAAAACACAAAATCTGGCTAGAAACGGTCTCTCAATAACTTATTGAGAGACTAGTTTTCAGTACCACTTTATGTCATATTCGTACCTTAAATGATAATTTTGTTTTGTACATGTTTTTATAACAAGCGTACGCTTTTTATATCTGTATACTCTTTTATGTTAATCGTGTCTACTTCTATTAGGTTTGATACCATTGCTACCTCCATTTGTACTTAGTCTCTCAGTAAAGTTAATGAGAGATCGTCGGAGACTTACTCTTAAAAAAAAAGGACAAAAAGGGAGGGGGAGGGGTGGCACCGCTTGTAGCAAGTAAGCGGTTGCGGTTGGTTCGTTAGTTGGAAGGTAGGGAAATAGGGGAATGGACGGAGAAAAGATGTTTTGGGATACAGCTGTATACATGGCACGCGTCCTTTTCTCTCTTTTACCAATTAAACTACTCCGTAACTAATTCCAGTTACACCTCTTTTTTTTTTTTTCTTTTTTTTTTTTTAATAATCCTAACGTTTTCTGAGTTTTAATTACTCTCAAATATTACGAGTAAGATGGATTATTCATCTTAAGTTTATAATGAGTCATATAATATTTCACTTGCATAGATGAGATATTACCTTTCCTCTTTTTTAAGCTTTTTGTTTTTGTCTTTTTTCCAATTATTTGACTTGTTATACACTTATATAGATATTCCGTCACAAACAAGAATTTGTCTATTATGACTCGCTACATTTACTTTTTGGGTCTCGTCATATAAATTAAAATTTCATCAATAACAAAAGCTAACAATTAAATTGAGTATGTAAAAAAAATTATAGTAATTCGTAAAAATTAAAGAGAATAGTACATATACAAGATTATCTTTCGATAAATAAAATACTTTGTGTATGAATTAATTTAAGAGATGAATTTTCAAAAAAAAAAAAAAAAAAAAACGGTGTCTCAACAAATGAAGGAGGTAATTTGGCATCCTTATCAACTGTGGTCATATACGTTACGTAATGTATAAATAAATCATGGGGAGAGTAGTAGTAGTAGTAGTTAGCTTTATTTAAGTTAGGAGCGGCTTAGATTCCTAGTCCATGGTTTTGTATCGTTATCTTTGCCTGAAATTTGGCGATAGCTACAACAGTTGATGTAATCATCATCATCAGTTTCAAATAATTATACTCTGTATTTTGGATCACCGTCTAACCCTCGCTATCTCAATAAAAACAATCCAATCAATCAATCAAACTTTATTATTGTTTAACTAGTCTCCGTTATAAATAAGAATTTATCGTCACTTATCTACTTACTCTTTAATATACCTTATACGAGTAATTTATAAATCACATACAAAGTATATCGAATAAATTACTCTTTTAATTTACACAACTCATAAGATTTCTTTTCAAGAGTCTTAAACGTGCGACCCTTGAAAATTTCACTTGAATTTTAACCATTAGACTCTACACTCTTATGGGCATAAATGAACCACTTTTTTGTATTTTGGTTATCAACCATCTTTGTATTCTACTCTTTGTGTTCCTAACTAAAGATATTGGTTTCGGTTCTCTAATACGTTACTCCCTTCGGTTCTCTGAAATTGCAACACTTATTAAGATTTGTGAAGAGTATTTTGATCAAATGTTGTAATTCGAATAAATTGGAGGCGTTGGCAAAAAAAATAATTGGAAGGAGTAATAAATTTGTCTTATTCTTGGAAATGAACCTTGTTTAGCGTAAGTTCATCAGTGCTATGCTAACACTTTTATCTTCTACTACCTCTGGTTTTATGTTTGTCCCATTTGCTCAATATATGTGATGAGTATTTATTAAAACGGGACAAACATTAAAAAACGGAGGGAGTATTACTTTACCCCAACTTTGGGGATCCGACAAGGTGACTCTCTCTCATCGTATATCTTTACAATGTGTACGGAGAAAGACAATCAATTAATTAAGGAGGGAAACGTATTCGTACAAGCACGGGAGGACCTATCCTCATTCATCAGTCACCTCTTCTTTGTCGATGACATTATCCTATTTGGTGAAACTTCACCTGACGAGCATTTAAAAATTAAAGAATGCCTTGACGTTTTTAGCCAACATAGGGTTGACTATTAGTCCGTCAAAATCCAAGGTATATATACTTTTCTTCTAATATTGAAGACAATTGTGCAGACCAAATTACAACTCTAGGAATCAAGAAAATTGACGACTTGGGAGTCTATCTCGGGATACCGACAATCAATGGCAGATTGCTAATTGGATACTTTCGTGTTTATTGCAAACAAAGTGGATAAAAGACTGTCGGATTATAAAAGCAAACAACTCTATATTGCAAGTAGAGCAACTTTTGCCTTTAGTGTCAACAAGTCAGCTCAATTTATGCAAGACCCTCAAAAGACACATTGGATTGCTCTTAAATGTCATCCTCGTTACTGTTTGGGGTTTAAATATGGGTCCTTGGCTTGGATAGTTCGACTCTCTTAGGGATCCGGATGCGAGTCAACGGTGGTTTTGCAAGGTTAACTCCGGCCCAGGGGTTGTGATGGAGGGATTTGTCGTCAATCCCAACCAATCAAGATAAAATCAATAACCTAGGCTTGGTAGCAAATGGTAAGTCGAGTCGAATTCCTCAGAGATGGGAGTCGGAATAAGGTAAGTTAGGGTTCTAGAGTAGGTTTAAGACGAACGAAATGATTGATAATTGCGATTGAATGATTAGCTAAACTAGAATCTACGGATTGAAACTAAGACAAGCAACTAAAATATGAGATTAGCGATGTACAGAGGGAACTAGGGCTAGGTCGGATAGACGATCAAGGAGGAATAAGAGTGTTGGTGCAATCCACTAGCCTTGGCTACGCCCGGGCTCTCGCACTTAGATGGCCAAAGGAGCCTCTACATTACGGTATCGCTAATAACGAAGATAACCAACAAAAAACCATTATGCAATAGCACATAAGAGAAAGCAAGGAAACATGTATTTCTCAATCACAAGTCTACTAGGCATTTCAACATGTTAAGTGTACAATGATAGGAGACAAAGTAAATGACACTAAACACCAATATTTCAACCCTAATCACCCATTAAGCAACACTCAATCCCCCTACTAACCCCAACAATAAACTACTCACTACTCATCCTAAGACAATCCATATTCAAATTCAACATCAACAACATAACAATGACATTCATACTGAAGGAATAAAGAATACTTAGCATAAAGAATGAGGAAAACTAAGAAAACAAGATTAGATAGAGATAGATAAGGGAGAAGAGAAAAAATACCAAACATGATGAATAGAGGAACTTGGATTGAGATTAGAGAAATAAGAGACTCAAATTTTCAATTACAAACCAAGAATCTCAAAGATTAAACTAGATTAAGGACTAATTGAAGAGTAATTATGAAAGAATTAAGCTAATCTACACTAAAGTTAATCTATCCAAAAGTAGATCTAGGGTTTTTTCCTTAAAGAAGACACAAGACGGCGTATATATAGGGTGTGGAAATGAGGGAAATGGATCGACGGAAAAAAGGCCCATTGGGCTTTGTCCCGACCGTGTCGACTTAGCTCGTCCCGGTCGTGTCCATTCCGTCCCTAAGGGAAGGCCTCAGCTCCCTAAGGGACGCTACTGCTACATGGCCATGTAAGACCCTAGCATAGCTCCTCTTCTTGACACTCTTCGTGGTCAGTGTCCCTAAGGGAAGCCTCAAGGAACGCCCCTTAGCTTCTTTCTTTGTTCCTTAGGTGATGCTAAAGCTCGGAAACAGTTGCTATGACATCGAAATGGATACCAAGTGTCGAGTTTCATGTCGAAAGAATCTGTAAGCAAGGGACATCACTAAAGGGAGCGTTAGTAGCCCAAACCGCTACGAAGAGCGGTTTTACCAAGGAAAAAAGGACAAAAAGGCAAGAAAAGACCGATATAAATTAAGCACATCAGGTTGCCTCAGGGCGGAGCCTCCGACGTCCAAGTCAATACAATATGTGTATGTATGTATGAAAGTCGTCTCATAGATGGGGAATAATGGAGGGAGTAGTAGAGAATTGACCACCTCGTCCTTTTTACCAAATGGGGTATTTGTAGAGGAAGAGAGAGGTGGTGACATCACATGGGTGATGTCATGAGATGACTCGTGAGGACGATCAGCCGGCACGAGGGTTCGACCGACTCGGGGTTCGGCCTACGCGGGGTCCGACCGACACAGGATCGGGTCGACCCGGGGACCGGCCTACGCGGGGTCCGACCGACACGGGGTATGGCCGACCCAAGGTCCGACCTACGCTGGGTCCGATGCCTAAGTATGACCCATACACCTAGGGGGTCGGGCCTATATGTCTATCTCAGTCGGCCTACAATCCCACGTTAATTACCTATTAGTACTCTCGAGTCTTGATGTTGGTATTACCTTGACGGGTGAATCTCCACTAACACTTCACTTGTTTTTTGATGTTGGTTATTATGTTGCAGATAAATATGACCATGTTTCTATGACAGGTTTCACTGTTTATCTTGATCGCAATCCTATCTTGTGGATGGCGCACAAGCAACATGCCTTGTCCCGTTACGTTATTGAAGTCAATTTAGAGTTGTTGTTCAAGCCACTTTTGAATTACTTTGGATAATAATGAACTTTGTATTTATATATCTCTTCTTCAACTATTATTTTTTGTGATGACCTTGGTGTTGCGTATTACCCGACAATTCCCCTTTTTCACTTGCGAAAGAAACATGTTGTCATTGCTTTTCATTTTGTCCTAGAACAGGTGAACAAAGGTCTAACGCGGTTTCAACACATTTCCTCAAACGATAAACTCGTCGATGCCCTTATTTAGTCACTCCCTTTGCCGCGCTTGTATCCTATTCTACTAATTCCCTTATTATAGTCAATTAGTCGGCATTTTTATCTTTACAAGTAAAACAAGCAAGTGATAAGTTGTACGACGTAGAGTTGGTACTTGGTAATAAGTGAAATAGTGTAGGAAGAGATAAGCAATGAAGTGAATCCCTAAAAGCCTACCTACTATGATTGGTCGGTCTAAGAAAGCGATTTTCATGGGGTTGAAGGACAGGGTTTGGAAAAAAATCCATGGTTGGAAGGAGAAACTTCTATCTAAACCCGGAAAGGAGGTATTAATTAAGGCGGTGGCTCAAGCGATCCCTACGTATATGATGAGTGTCTTTTCTATTCCTGAGAGTGTTATTGATGAGCTTCATAAGACTATGGCTAGATTTTGGTGGGGCTCTACTGATTCGAGACGGAAATTGCATTGGATGGCGTGGGAGAAATTATGTAAGGCCAAAGGTAGGGGAGGCCTGGGTTTCAGAGATTTAAGAGTGTTCAATCAGGCTTTGCTCGCCAAGCAATTATGGAGGCTTCTCACAACCCCGTCATCTCTAGCCGCAAGAGTTTTAAAAGCCCGGTACTTCAGAAATTCTTCGGTTTTGGATGCTAGGAGGGGGCACGATCCTAGTTATTGCTGGCGGAGTCTGTGGGGAGCCAAATCACTCCTCTTGGATGGCCTCAAATGGCGGGTGGGAAATGGGTCTAGTATAAACGTTTGGTCGGAGGCTTGGCTCCCGGGGAAAACTGCTGCTAGAATACCTATTCCGAATCTGGAGGCTGATGGCGATCTATGTGTTGCCGATTTAATTGACCAGTCGGCGCGAGAGTGGAATTTAGACAGGCTCACTGCGGTCTTGGTCTCTGATGATGTGCAAGCTGCCCTTGAGCTTCCTCTCAGCAAGTATGATACTCCGGATACCCTCTTCTGGTGGCCGACAAAGGATGGCGTTTTCTCCGTTCGTTCTGCTTACCATCTCGGCATCGGTGGCTCTAGCTCTGCTTCTGGCCGGACCCACTTGGAATCAATGTGGAAGACGATTTGGAATTTGCGAATCCCCCCCAAGTTGGCTCATTTTGCTTGGAGGGCAGGAGTGGAATCTCTGGGGGTCCGACAACGACTCCATTTTCGACATTGTGTGGATTCATCGTTGTGTGGGCTATGTAATGAGGAGGTGGAGACCACTGCTCATGCGCTGTGGGGCTGTCGGATTACCAAATGGGTCTGGATTGGGTCGGGTTTTGAGGTGCTTGTGGGACAGGCGGATGTGGGTGGTGAATTCTCGGTGATTTTGAAGGGTATGTTGGAGGCCATTGACAGAGAAGCAAAAGTAAGATTCCTTACCCTTCTTTGGTCGGTTTGGTCAATTCGTAACGCCATTACTTTCGAGGATGATCCGTTACACCCTACTGTCATTCTCCAAGGACTATCTCAGCTGGTTAAGGATTATATGGGAGCCCAATCTGCAATGACTCGGGTTTCGGAAATTGGCTCTGGGGTGGGACCGAACAACTGGCGGAAACCGGATCGGGGTACTGTTAAAATTAATGTGGATGCGGCTATCTTGTCCCAGACTGAGGTTGGGCTGGGTTTCGTCATCCGTGATGAGGAAGGAGTGATGGTCATGGTTGGATGTAGGAGAGTTCGGGCGCGTTGGACTCCGGAGATTGCCGAAGCCAAAGCTGTTTGTTTTGGGCTGGAAGAAGCTTTGGAAAAAGGGTACAGTAACATCATCCTTGAGAGTGATTCCTTAAATGTGATTCAAACTATCGCCAAAAGATCGAGATGGAGGTCTCCTATCGGGTTTTGTCTTGATGATATATATGCCTTGCTTAACTGTTTTCCTGTGGTCCGTTGTTCTCATACTAAACGTAGTGGTAATACTGTTGCTCACTGGATGGCTAGATTTTGTAAGTCAGTGGGTAATAAGTTCATCTCTGTTTCTGATTTCCCGACAACTGCAATTGAGTTGTCGGAAGTTGATTTAATATAATGGGCTACGTTTACTTCAAAAAAAAAAAAAGTGAATCCCTAAAAGAGAGAGGTGGTGAAAGGTGATGGATACATTATACATAGAGCTGAAAGTGCAGTCAAATTTGGTGGACTGATTTGAGTGAGTGCCAACCTGGACGGACCTCAACACGTGAAAAAGATATTTTTCATCCTTTTTTAATTTCCCTCGCTCTGCTGCTTGTACTGCTTACATACCACTTATGTGCATAATTGTTCATGTTTTTTTTCTTTAATCAATGATGTGCGGTTATGCCTATGCCTATGCCTATGCACACATGCTTAATGCTTTAACAAACCAAACAAAAAACAAGGACGGAGGTGACGTAAACACTAGAGAGTAGAGACCAAGGACGGAAAGCGGTGACGCCCAATTTCGTACCCACGCTTTCTAGTCTTTTGCAACTGTGTATAAACTACTCACTTATAGAGTTACAGACCTCGGGTCCGGTTGAGGCACACCGGCTTATATTTGGACCGATCTCAGTCCCAAAGAAGGGTCGAGCCTGACTTCCTATTGGCCCTAACTCAAATAGTAATTTATGTCTCTTAGTATGTCGGGTCGGATAAGTGAGGCGTGAGCCCGGCCCAAGGCCATGGCCACGCTGGGTTGTTACTCGGCCTGGTTGGACCTCAAAAGTGGCGGTTGGGTGGACCGGTCTGGTCGAGTTGACCCGCAGTTTTGACCACTGTTACTCGAACATATCTCAACGTACTCGATCTCAAGTATAAAATATTGCAGTAACTAATCTCTCTCGTAAGACGAATATAAACATTCTAAGATTTAAAGGTCCAATAACCTTCTAGCTAAACTTTGTCATTACTTGTGCATTATTCTTTTGTCCAATTTACATTTTAATATGTCTAAACAATACTACACACGTACTTTTTCTTGGCTCAATAAAGCGCACACTTAATCGCATTACATTATTGGGAGAGCAGATCGATTCCAAGATTTGTTAATTATTGTACACGATAACTTCGTCTTAAACAATAACAAAGAGTTGTTTATCTTTTTATAACAAGTCATTGAGTATATTTGCAAGTTAAAATTTTAAAACTTTAATCATGAAGTATGATTATGGATAAACAAATTAGCTGAATTTAAGGGGATAATCTTCTTTTTGCTAGTGGTGGACATTTTATGCAAGTTTATTCTACATCTTTGCATCATTTACAATTTTACATTATGTTTATCTTATTTATTTGAAATAAAATCAAAGGTCTTAAGGATTAAAGTTTTAACCTATCATTTGCACAAGGAATTACTATAATTGATATGTTGATCTATTAGGGAATACGGAGTAATTAGTTAGAATATTTTGTTATTACTCCAATGCAAGAGTGTTATTTTCCATATAACAATATTTTGCGTAGGTTTCAGTTAAAATTTATTTTTCAAAATGGTGAATTTTATCATACAAATATATCATACACAGAGTACAAAGAATTCCAAACGAATAAAATATAGAGTAACATTATTATTTTTATTTTATGGATGAAGCCATGAAGACAAATTTTTGTTTGAGATAAACTCCGTGTGAAATGTCAAATATTATCCACACGGGTAGATAAAGATAAAACATTTGATATTAGTGATGCATTCTGTTTTGTCTTATCTATATATATGAACGATATTTGACCCATTATAAATTTATGACGGATATATATTCATTACAAAGAAAGACTTAGCTATTTAATGAGCCATAATGCATGGATGACATATCAAACCTTCTCAATAATTATTGTATACAACCGTTGTATCGGTACGACAATAATAATAACACAAAATCTTGGGAGAGACGGTCTCTCAATAACTTATTAAGAGATCACTCTTCAGTACCACTCTATGTTTTATTCGTACCCTTAAATAACAACTTTGTTTTGTATCTGTTTTTTATAAGAAGCGTACTCTCTTTATATTTGTATACTCTTTTATGTTAAACGTATCTATTTCTATTAGGTTTGGTACCACTGTTACTTCCATTCGTACCCTTAAATGACAACTTTGTTTTGTATCTATTTTTTATAAGAAGCGTACTCTCTTTATATTTGTATACTCTTTTATGTTAAACGTATCTATTTCTATTAGGTTTGGTACCACTGTTACTTCCATTTATATTTAGTCTTTCAATAAAGTTAATGAGAGACCGTCTCTCAGGAGACCTACTCAATAATAATTTGTAATTTATGGTAAAAACAAAAAAGTGACTATTTTAGGTCCATTAGTTATCACTTTCAGATAAATAATTATCATATTTTCATACTAAAAAGTAGTTACTATTTAACTCAACACTAAGACCATCCACAATGGATGAAAAGAAGGAAGTTGAAATGTAGAAAAAGGGAGAAAGAAGAAGATGAAGTTGAAATAGGAGATTGCATTGGATGAAAAATATGAAATGAAAGTTGAAATCTTTTCAACATTTCATGTAGATGAAAACATTTCACAAAGATGAAACGAAGAGAGAGGTAGGAAATGAATGGGTAGATGAAGGAAATGACCGTGGACTCCAATACAAAGGATGACCCTTTTCAGTTTTAATTTTTTTTTTTGGAGTTTTTTAATGATCGATTGAAATAGGTCAAATATATCCAATTAGAAAGAAAATATCAAAAATATTTTTTTGCAATCTAGGCAAATGTGTTTGTCTCATTCTAGATATTTGATCCGTCATAAGCTTAAGACGGATATTTCTGTCATAAATAATAATTTACAACATACGGAGTAAAAAAAAAAATTTCATTTCTTACTTTCATTTTTTTTAAAACAATAATATTAAAAAAAATGTAAGCAAATTAAGAGTAAAAATTACTCTATAATAGTATAAAAATAAATGATTGAGTTAAGGTAATTTTGATGTGTAAATGTGTGGGGTATAATAATAAAATAGGAGAGAGAATGAAAGTAGAAGATGAAATGAATGTGAGTTGTTTTTTTAAAGATGAAAAATAAGAAGATGATGAGTGGAAAGATGAGGTGGATGATTGAAATGAGGAGAGAAGGTAAAGATGAAAAAGAAGAAGATGAAATGGTTGTGAATGGTCTAAATAACATAGAGTGATAACTTTTCAACATAAATTTTTAATTTTAAAATTTACTCATATTGTGGATTACATCGATAGTGTACTGCTCCATAATTTGTGCAAACCTTTTGGTACTGAGGAGAAAATGTATTAAATGCTGAAAATAATGATGAAGGCAGTTTTTGTTAGACCTAATAAAAAAAGAATGAGTGGGAGTTGTGTTAGAAACCAGGCTGGCAAAAGCAACGGCCTTGGGGCTTGGTTAGTCCCAAGTCCAACTGCCTCCACCTGCGCTGTCACCATTAATGCCTCACGCACTGCTTCCTGAACTGTCTCCTAATTACCGCCCCCTCCGTACGGAATTCCTCCTTCCTTTCAAATTCCTTTCAAAAACCATTAACATCTTATCGCTTTAACTTTTTTTTAAAACGGAAGTGTGTAATTATATTAAGTTAATTTTTGTTAATGTAAGAATCGTATCCAGAACGAAGCAACATACATTAAATTCTCCCCACTTTTCGAGCACAATCGAACTATATGATGTACCACAATATTACTATTCCTTTTGACTTGAGAGTATGAGACCAAATACGCCGAATAAACGATGTTCTATAAGACAAAATGTCCGCTACTAGAAAGCCAATTTGATCTCTAGCTTCTCTCCTCGATCTCACCGCATTGACCACTAGCTTTTGCGTCACTTTCAATCACTACCTTGACGTACCCAAGTCTCTCGGCCACTTCTAGTCCCAACTCCAGGAGCTTATATTCAGTCATGTTTGAAATCAGTCTGATTTCCATACGTGTCTTCAGGATGTACCATACCCATCACATGGCCAAACAACACGTATAGGTCGTTTTACACGATAAATAGATTTTCTGGTAAGGAGGGTTTAACACATACCGGAACGCCCAAACATTCTCTGTTGCTCCTCATATTTTGTGTGTACGTCCAACCAATCTGATGAAAACTTCGTATAATTTTCAGCCATTTTTATTTCGGAACCCGAAACTCTGAAATTCGTGTATTATATATACTACAAATTGAGTTGCTCGGGAGCTCATTTTGAATCACGTTTAAAATTAACCTGATTTTCAAGATAAGTGACTAGGGTGTATTAAGGCCCAATTTCACGTCCAAATGACAAGTTAAGTCCTTTTTACACGATAAATCGATTGTTAGGTATGGGTGGTTTAACACATATCCAAATCCCCCAACGTTATCTGATGCTACTTTAAATTTGTGTGGACGTTTGTACCGACCCAATGAAAACTTGGTATAATTTTAAACCATTTTTATTCCGGACTCCAAAGTTTTGAAAAACGTGTATTATACACTACAAATCGAGCTGCTCGTGAGCTCATATCATGTCACGTTTAAAATCAACCTGATTTTCATACCACGTGACTAGGGTGTCTTCAGAATGTTCCTACTCGATTTTGCGCCCAAACGACAAGTATATATGTCAGTTTTACACAATAAACTAATTTTCTGTTAGGGGTGGTTTAACAAATACAAAAACCCCGAAATGTTCTCTAATGCTTCTCTAAATTTGCGTGGATGTTAATGCCGAGCCGATGAAAATTTCGTATAATTTTCAGCCATTTTTATGCTGGTCTCCGAAGATCTGAATAACGTGCATTATAGAGTATAAATCGAGGTGATCAGGAGCTCACATCGAGTCATGTTTCAAATCAACTTGATTAACATGGCCAATGACTTTGGATGTCTTCAGGATGTAGTCTGCCCGATTTCACGCCCAAAAGACAAGTATAAGTCGCTTTTACATGATAAACCGATTTTCGGGTATTGATGATTTAATACATACCCGAGCGGCCGAGCCCCCAATTGTTCTCCATTGTTCTCTTATTTTGTTTTGACGTTCCTATCAACCCGATGAAAACTTCGTTCAATTTTTAACCATTTTTATTCCGGGCCCAGAAACTCTGAAAAACGTGTGTTATACACTACAAATCGAGCTGCTCCTGAGCTCATAATGGGTCACGTATCAAATCATTCTGATTTTCATACACGTGACTACGATATCTTCAAGATGTATCCTGCTCAATTTCACGCCCAAAGGACAAAAATAATTCGCTTTTACACGACAAACTTATTTTCTGGTAGGGGAAGTTTAACACATACTGGAATCCCCAAACGTTCTTCGTTGCTTCTCATATTTTGTGTGGACATTTCTACTGACCCGATGAAATCTCTGTTAAATTTTCAGCCACTTTTTTCGGTCTCCGAAACTCTGAAAAATGTGTATTATACACTAAAAAAACCGAGCAGCTCTTGAGCTTATATCGAGTTACGTTTCAAATCAACCTGATTTTCATACCACATGACTAGGGTGTTTTCAGGATGTACCCTGATCGATTTCACGCCCAAAAGATAACTATAAGTCGCTTTTACACGATAAACCGATTTTCGAGTATGGATGGTTTAACACATACATACCAGAGCTCCAAACTTTCTTCGTTGTTCTTTTTTTTATGTGGACGCTCTTACCAATCCGATGAAAACTTTGTTCTATTGTTATCCATTTTTTTTTCGAACACCAAATCTCTGAAAAACGTGTACTACTCCCTCCTATTCAGAGTATTCTTTCCACTTTTCTTTTTTAGCTTAGTTTGGTTTTCTTCCCACTTTCCTTTTTTGGAAATAATTTTAATCATTCTTTATTCTTCCTCCAATTCTTTATTCTTTTCCTCCACACCTAAACCAACACCTTTTTACTTTATACCTCACCTTTTACACTTCATAGCCCACTTTCTATTCATATCTCTTACTTTATCTCCACCCTTATTATTATTTTACTCCCCTCCTTGGTTTTTCCCCCAAAAAAATTGGGGAGGAATACTCTGAATAGGAGGGAGTATATACTACAAATCGAGTTACTCGGGAACTCATATCATGTCACGTTTCAAACCAACCTGATTTTGATACCACGTGACTAGTGTGTCTTCAGGATGTACCCTGCCAGATTCGCGCCCAAACGACAAGTATAGGTTGTTTTTACACAATAAATAGATTTTCGGGTAGAGGGGAGTTTAACACATACCGAAACCCCTAACGTTCTCCGTTGCTTCTCATTATTTGTGTGGAGAATCCTACCAACCCGATGGAAATTTTGTACAATTTTCAGTCATTTTTAATATAGACCCCGAAACTCTGAAAACGTGTATTATACATTATAAATCGAGCGACTCGGGAGCTCATATCGGGTCACGATTCAAATCAAACTAATTTTCCTATATACCATGTGACTATGGCGTATTCAGGATATACCATGCTTGATTTCACACCCAAACAACAAGTATAAGTCGCTTTAACACTATATTTGTCATATTTATATTATCTATAATTTGAAACTCCTTCAATTTATAAGCACAAGTATCATTCCTCAATTATTATTTTTTTGAGCGAAAAGATAATTTTCATTAAAAAAAGTCATGCGACATCTACAAATTGTATCGAAATTGAACGAATGCAATACAATAAACTTTGAGTAATTAAAACAAAGATCTCTAACTTCGATTTGCTTCGCCGCTTCTGCACATCCTATTTTTAACCTACCATTGTTCAATAATACACTTTTGTCACAATATGGTATTGGGATAGTACCAGGTCTTGAAGCGAATCAATTTGTTCTAACCCGATAGTTTGTAGCCGACAGTCTAACATAAGCTGAATTAACCATATAACGAGCTATTGTGGTGTTAATCTTCCGTTCCTCTGCACTATCATAGATGTAGCAACTCTCCTAAAAGAAAGAACAAAACACATCAATTGATGGGGACGAAACTCTTCTAAAGGACATAATGATTATTATAGATAGAAAACTAATATTCCCTCCGTTCTAATGAATTGTTTGCCTATTCCATATTGGGACGTCTCAATGAATTATTTGCCTTTCTATTTTATGAATGTTTTTTATATATAATTTGACCATTGACTCTACATGTCACATCCTAATTGGATCTCTTTCCCTTGGTCCCAAAAGAAAGGCAAACAATTCATTGAAACGGAGAGAGTACTACCTCCGTTCAATTCCAACCTTGTCTTTTACTTTTTCACGTTTGCCAACACTCATTTTGCATCGTCAATATCTTCCGTAACATATAAATAAAATTATGGAGATTCGATATTAATAATATACTTTTAAAGACGAATCAAACCAGATCTCACACGGATATATTTTCTTTAATAGATTGTCGTGACTATCGAAGGTTTTCGTGTCGTAAAGAGAAAAGGAGAAGGTTGGACTTAAATGGAGAAAGTACTATTTTAATCTGTAGAAGGATAATATATTTTGATACTGTAAATGTTAAAATTTGGTGTCCGAGGTTTGATTAATGGTGATAACTCAAAGTTTTTTTTATGGAAAGTAGGGTACATTTGTGATTTGTCAATTTGATCACACGATTAGTATGGTTTCTGAAACGGCGGTACCCGTAACTGCGTAACTGATACAAACATAGTTGAATAATTAAATTGAATGATTCTTGTCGTTGGAGTCGATAAGGGAATTGATTTGTTTGTATAATTGTATTCATCATAGAGTAGACAACAATAAATGAAAGAGATTCGCTGGAAAAACAAGAAATAAAAACAATAATAGAAGTGATAAAGGAGAAGATAGATATGTACGTACTGAGACTGAGAGCACACATGGGGCTTTCGGTTAGTTTTTGTACCGTACGGCGTACCTGCGTAAACCGGCTAATCCCCCCAGGCCACCCACATGCTTCACTCTCTATTTTATAACCTCCTGCACTGCATATCACATTAACACATGAATTAACTAATCAAACTTCCTCTCTAATTCTGTATGAATCAACTACTTTATTCTCTTTGTAAATTGTGACGAGTATTTCACTTTAAATTAATAAAGCTTACCATTCTAATCGTTTACCTCCATTTCACACGCACTATTAAACAACTTAATCCAATATCATGTAGTTATGTTGTATCCGAGAAGTGGTGAGTACCTGTATGTTTCTTCTTTTCTGGATGCGATCAATGTATTGGCGGAAATTGATTTAATATAAGCTCCACTTTTCCTTCAAAAAATTTCTTCAAAAAAATTATTTCTAAGCTCATTCACAATAGATCGGGCATAACTAAAACCGGCTTATTTGACTCGCTTATTTTAGGAATTTTAAGGGTTTTATTTGTCTCATAACATATATGGATTATATTGGACTTGAAGCTGCACGACTGCACTTGGCCACCTTTCCATTCACAGACAAAATGACCCTGATCTAATAATTTGAATTGAGTCGATTTGTTTTGTAACATGTGCAAAATCCGAACCCTATATTCAAAATTTGGTTGCATGCCTTTAATTATGGGAGGAGGTGAATAATAATAATAATAATTGGAAAAATGCGGTCCAAGATAGAATTGTCTGGTATTATGAGGGCTAATATCTAAAATTAGAAGGTAGTCTGAATAATGATGTGCCACCTAATCGTATGTCGAGCTAAATGAGAGCATCCTCCTACTAATTATTCCAATACGTACTTGTTCATACCTCCGTAGTTCAAAGTATCAGGTAAATGTCCCCATCCATTTGGTTACACACTTAATCTCTCTCTCTCTCTCTTTCCGTTCAATAATTATTAGTTTTCCAAAGCAATTGCATTTCATTCTTTTATTGGATACGATCTTCAAAAATAATAATGGTGTGTATCTTCATTCTTCCCGTATTCTTCACTTGGTTATACGGAGTACTTACTACTTGTTCAACCACCCAAATTTAATTCAACCCCTATTTGAACTACGGAGTAATATTCAATAAATAATTCAATCAGCATTATACTCAAAGAAGTATGAGTAACATATTGTGTACACCTTCTTTTTGGTGTAAACCACCTACCTTTTTTGACTCTTAGATTTGAGGCATGAATGGTCAAGATTCAACGACATTACAATACTTGAGATCCTGCACCTGTTCAAAATATCTGATAGTTGATATTTTACACTGGAATTATTACGACAACCAGAGAACACGATTGAAGTAAAACTGATGAATTAAGAGCAAGTCCAATGGTAAGAAAAAAGACTAGCTTCAAATTTAGATAAATTATTAAGCTACAAGGCAACCATTGCCCATTGGCAAATAAAGAATGTAGCTACAGAGTACAAAGCAACCCATGCTCGACCAAGCTACTACTTAATTAGGATTGAAACAAAGGGAGAAAAAATTACTCCGTATTTGTTAAAAAAAATTGTATATGGTGGCACCTACAAAGTATTGTACTCCAACTTACCACTGAAATACGTTGTAGCCGAAAAGCAAGACCGCTAGAAAATATGACGTGGAAAGTCCAGCTACAAGATGTCGCAGACTCGTAGCTAGACATTTGACTTGCTTTAATTCAATTAACTATAGAGTAACTGAATTTTTTTATTAGAAATTTGGTTTCGTTTTAAGTCTTTAAAAAAATACTAATGCATTTCAAGTTTTTCGTTAACTTGATAATGGATGAGCTCTCTCAAAAAAATAAAATAATGGATGAGCCTAGTAACACACAAGGCTTTCCAATTTTGTATAAACGGGCGGGTAAGAGAGTAATTTGGGCTTCCGGACAACTTTTTACACCCCGTAGTTGGACCCACATTTGAAGAGCTCAATTCCAAACCCATATCAATCTAATACGGAATACGGGTATGATTTCTCATTCCAGCCCTTACTCCGTATTCGACCTACGTAGAGACTAGAATGATGTTTGGTGGTTGATGATGAGCCTAGGATGAGGATTGAGGATTGAGGAGAGGGGGGAAAAGGACAAAATAAGAAAGAGTAATGGGAGGGGAAGAAAAAGGACAAGACGATCTCTCCGGGATTCCCTACTCACCCAACTGTTAACATACACCAAACAACCCTCCCTCTCTCTCCCTTTTCTCTTTCTTATCAGTTATCACTGCAAGATTCGCACGAGTTGTACGCAATAATAACAATAATAATACGAGTAGTACGTACTCTTCTCAGTACCACGGACTCACGGACTCGTTCTTTTTCCTTCTACATACATACCCTTCTCCCCTATTCCATCCTCTTCTTTATTTGTCACTTACCACACTCAACATAATAATCAACTAATAACCCCGCCTCGGGTTGGACTTGGCCACGTTAGCCCGAGTCTGGCCCATTTGTTGGAGCAGGTCGGGCCAAAATCAACCCGTGAGGAGATAGACTAACCAATTTTAAAATTTTCGTAATTATGGTTTATTTGCGAGGGAAGCGTAGCGGGCCATGGTTATAAAAATCCACAAGGATCTGGAGTGATATAGGAGTTGAAGATAATTACGAGGCGGGCCTCATGTCATTGTTAGGAATTGGCAAGTAGACAATTAGGAAGGAATTGAAATGAGTTAATAATCTCCCTTTTCCTTCTCCTTTAGTCAGAACTCAAAAGCACAAGCTTAATAATTCACCTAACCTTGAAGATGCTTTCAGGAGATTGTCGCTTTAGACCATCCACATCCATTTCATCTTCTTCTTTTTCATCTTTACCTTCTCTCCTCATTTCAATCATCCACCTCATATTTCCACTCACCATCTTCTTATTTTTCATCTTACAAAAAAACACCCACATCCATTTCATCTTCTACTCTCATTCTCTCTCCTATTTTATTATACCCCACACATTTACACATCAAATTTACCTTAACTCAATCATTAATTTTCATATTATTATAATTTTTCCTCTTAATTTGCGTACATTTTTTATTATTATTGTTTCTAAATGAAAGTAAGAAATGAAAATAAAACAAAATATGATCGGTTTATTTTGCAAAAGTTTTGGGTAGGATCGGTTTCGGGTTACAAAATGTTCGGGTTAAATTGTAAATGTTAAACTGAAAATATAAGTACGGTCCGAGTTAATGAGAATTTTTTTATATAAAAAATTAACCGAAAAAAATATACGTTCGGAAATATAATTTCCGAGAAAGAGTAAATACGGACGTTGGAACCGAAAGAAATTAAGAAATAACAAAAATAAATCATATTGGCCCACTTGCCGTGCCTTCCCATTTGCATCAGTACAATTTATTTGTGCAATCCACCCTCTCTCTCTTCATTTGTAGAATTTCATCTACATGAAAACCATTCATCTTTTCAACTTCATCTTCTTCTTTTTCAACAAATGCAGCAAGTTTTTCATCTTCATCTTCATCCCTCTCTCCATTTCCATTATTTCATCTTCTTGTTTTTCATCTGATGCAGATGGTCCATCCCACCCTCTCTTATACTCCACTTTACATTCTTACTCCTATAATTTAAGTCTTTCTATATTTTTGTGCAATTATTTCAGTCTTGGGACTCCGCCTTATGTACTAGTGTGTTACCCGTGAAAAATTTCACGGGTTGTCCAGTTTTAGTTTAATATAAAATATTATGAAGCCAATATCGTTTGAAGATAATACGTTAAGGGACTGTAAGTTAGTTAGTATACTAATAGGTGTAAGAAACTAAAAACAACACGTTACACATTGAAATGTGTGTCTAAGAAAAGCATGATACCCGTGATTATTTTGGATTATTCGTTCAGAGTCTGAAAGCTAATCTATTTATTAATAGGTGGACAAAAGTATGAACAACATAGAGTACGTAAAGTAGTCAATTGTCCACCGATGAATATAGTTATACTAAACGTAGAAACCCGTATAAACCCGACCCTTATGATAAATGTAGAAATCCGTATAAACCCGACCCTTATACACCCAACCGTAATCCTCAAATTACTCTTTAAACCCAAAAAAGAAAAATCTATTAGTTGAGGAATGAAGACCTTCCTCACCAACTATTTGATCTTACCAACTATTTGATCTTGATCGATTATCATCAGTTGTAGTTAGTTGACATCTTCATGTAAGAATAGTGAAAAATAATGTCCGTCAAACAGTCAAACTCTCTGTCATATTAGTGAACATACACAACCATGTAGACTTCATCGGAATGTGTAATGTATAGAAGTCATTTTTATTGCTTCAATAAACGCATTCAATATTGATAATAAACGTTACGATACTTCAGAAATTAAAAAGTAAGATCAATAGACTCCCGTAATTTATCACGTGTATTACACTGTAGTCTTATACTTCGTATAATTATACTAAAGCCCCAATTCCCACTGAGCTATAAATGAGATAATTTAATTTTTTTTTCGGTTCAAAGAAGTATAGATAATTGGAGGAGTAAAGTTTTTTTAATTGCATTTGGGACTACAAATTATCCATACATAATCAATGCAAATTATGCGCGTTTAAGAGCGTTATTTTTTATTAAAATCAATTCATTTTTTTATCCACCTAATTTACCACCATTTATTTTAAAAATGATTCCTAATGTGTATCCAATTTGACCCGAACATATGACTTTATATATTATTACTATTATTGCATGCAATTCTCAAATATTATTGTACCAATACGTTGCACTTAGACTCCATTTTAAAAATAGAATATAATATACATCATACATTATTGAGATAAGAATTAATAAAAATATGAATAATAACAATTTTCTTGCGATAATATTTACTCAGTATATATTTTAGATAATATTTACATTATTTACTCAGTATATATTTACATATTTGGAAACTAATTAAAAAAATTGTTTTGTATACTTTTATTATTTTGATATTTTAAACATAACAATTTTTGATGTAATTTTTCTTTTAATTTTAAATTAAAATATGGAGTAATTAATTTAGATTCGACGCAACGCATCAATTAATTTCAATATTTAAGTCTGTTAATAATGATTTTGATACATTTGTTCATTAAATTAATGAAGGAAAAAATTATGGGAAAATCGATTTGGGGGGAGAAAAGTCTATGGAAAGGGGAGACATATTTATGGGAAGAATACTAATTTATGGAGAGCAATTAAGGTTACTAAATTTTTTCAGGAGTGGAAAAATGGAAGGTTGGAGCATTAATTAGAGAAATAGTATCAATTATTTTCATTGGATGACATAATTTTAGAAAATAAATTATAGAGTACACGGAGAAAAAAAAATTGTGCTCTCCCTCAACTAAAATCTTGTACCAAATGAAATTAAAACGGTACCAACTTAAAAAATATTCTAATGCGATTAATTAATATGTCTCGAAAATCAAACACTAAATTTTTTTCTTAACATACAAAAAAAACTACACGATTAAATAATTGTAATGCGATTAATTACAACAAAAAAATCTTGTACCAAATAAAATTAAAACGGTACCAACTTAAAAAATATTCTAATGCGATTAATTACTATGTCTCGAAAATCAAACACTAAATTTTTTTTTAACATACAAAAAAAACTACACGATTAAATAATTATGAATTGCGTTTACCAACTAAATCCGGTGTCAATTTTCTTTCTTTAAAAAAACTAAATATGCAATTAATTATTTCGTCTCGAAAATAAACAACCAATTACTTGTAGTCAACGACTAAGAAAATTCTGCAATGCAATTAATTACTTGATATACAAAATCAAGCACAAAAATGCTATTTTGGTTTTCCCCATTAACTGTAAGAGTCAGTAGTACCTAATCCTGCAAAAACTTCCAAAAAAACATATACTCCGTACAATTTATTAGAAAAATATTTATATACTTTTCAAAATATAAAATTCAATCCAAAAATATTAGAAATGTTATATAACAAATTATAAATAAATTATCCAAAAATAAAACTCAATCTGAAAATACAAAATACGGAATATAAATTACAATTTATAAATCTAAAAAATTAGAAAATATAATTGGAACTATTATATATTAATATACATGTT
Organism: Agrostemma githago; assembly: GCA_958450325.1. NCBI lineage: Eukaryota > Viridiplantae > Streptophyta > Magnoliopsida > Caryophyllales > Caryophyllaceae > Agrostemma > Agrostemma githago. Next base: position 5,271,469 of record OY288240.1, read on the forward strand.
TAAAATTCAATCCGAAATATTATTTATATTAAACAAAAATATTTATATTATTTACGAATATATAAAATAGAAGATGTATATGTATATAAAATATAATATAATTCGAAATATATATAAATATAAATATAGTTATTTATTTATATATGATAATAAAAAATATTTAGAATAAATCCTCTTTCAGTTAAAAATCTTCTAATAAAATTTATAACAAAAATATTTACATATTTTTCAAAATATAAAATTCAATCCAAAAATATTAAAACTATTAAATAATAATTTATAAATAAAATTCAATCCAGAAATAAATAAAATTATTTATAAATAATTCATCCAAAAATAAAATTCAATTTGAAAATATAAAATACTGTATAAATTACAATTTATAAATATAAAAAATTAGAAAATATAATTAACCGTATTGTATATTAATATACATGTTCAAAATTCAATCCAAAATATTATTTATAATAAACAAAAATATTCATATTATTCACGATTATATAAAATAAAAGATGTATATGTATATAAAATATAATATAATTCGAAATATATATAAATATAAATGTAGTTATTTATTTATATATGATAAACAAAAACATTTAGAATAAATCTCTTTAGGGTAAAAATCTTCTAATTAATATTTATTAGAAAAATATTTATATATTTTTCAAAATATGAAATTCAATTCGAAAATATTAGAACTATTTAATAACAATTTATAAATGAAATTCAATCTAATTAAATAAAATTATTTATAAATAATTTATCCGAAAATAAAATTCAAACCAAAAATATAAAATATTATAAATTAAAATTTATAAATCTAAAAAATTAAAAAATATAATTAGAACTATTATATATTAATATAATTGTTCAAAATTCAATCCGAAATATTATTTATGTTAAACAAAAATATTTATATTATTTACGAATATATAAAATAAAAGATGTATATGTATATAAAATATAATATAACTTGAAATATATATATATATATATATATATATATATATATATATATATATATATATATATATATATATATATATATATATATCGCCTAAAAATAATTAAACCAATAGCTATAAAAAAAAATGAATTGACTTTAATTCTTAAAATACCTCTACGAAATTCATTGTATAATCCTCATTCATCATCACCTGAAAAAAAATATCATAACTCAAAAATTAACATCAGGGTCGATACATGAAATCAACTAAATCAAAAATCGAAAAATTACCAGGATGATTGGATCTTTCAATTTCCCTAATATTTTGGCTTTCTTCTGCCTGAAAATTCACCAATCAATTTAAAAAACAAAATCAGATTTTTGAAACATCAATTGGCAATTATATCAATAAATCAGAAAAACGAAACTCATATATATCTAAATATGCAAATTAAAATAGATGTTTTTTTTTCCTTCAGATTTTACGATTTGAATTCAGATTGCAATGCCTAGAATCTTATTTATAGTATGAATTGATGTGATTGAAAAATTGGAAAAAGTGAGATAATGGATTATTAATTAAAGGGATAGTTGGGAAGAGGAGAATAAGTGATGAAGAATTGGATTTTCGAGGAGGTTGAATTGGTGATGCATTTTCGAGGAGGTTGAATTGGTGATGCATTTTCGAGGAGATGAATGATGGATGAGTTTTCGAGGAGGATGAGTAGAATGGATGATTGACATAAATGAAGTGTAATTGATCAATTGAATGATCAATAAATGAGGAATTGGGAAGACGAAGAGGCGGGCTGTTGAGGATGGATTAAAGGGGAACTGTGAAAGGTAGTATATTTTGTTTGTACTATTTTCTCACAATCAGCAAAGTGGCTCAGTGGCGCGGTAAGTTGTGAATTGCCTCAAAGGTTGCGGATTCGAAACCTGTCATTGGCCTTTTTGTGAATATTTGTACTCTCTATGCAAACAAAGTTGTGTTCACACTGGAAGAGAAGTAGAAAGTGAGGCTTATTTCAAAATGGGAGCCTCACATTGTCTCAAAAAGTGGGAAGTGGTGATGTATGTCCTCCAGCTATTATTTTAAACTTCATGAACTTACGTGTTTTAGAATTTATTTAACGAGTTAGGACAAGAGCAAGAGTTAATTCAATTGGTAAGAACTTTCTTAATTTACTCCAATTATAATGTTGGAACTTAATACGCTTATTTAAAAGAAAGCAATAAAATTGTCACTTTTAATCGAAAAAAATGGAATCGGAAATGCACAAGGTTCATATTTTAGGCAGTTGGAGTAATTTTGTGGAGGTCGCAACTCGCAAGGGCCCGTAATTAAGTAGGGAGTAGCTGGAGTATATTTCAATTATTTGGGCCGGGGCCGGTACGTACATCAATTGTGGGTGGACTCACCATTCACCAAACCAATTCCTTCATGTAGTCCATATCTTCCTTTATTTTGGTGCAAGTGCAATCCATATCTATAGATTATAGAAACGTCAGTTCAAACACGACTGAGTATCACGCAATCGGTTGTATTTTTTGGATTCTTCATTTCTTCTTAAAAATGGCCTCGCTTACGGTTATTAAGTGAGATGACGATAACATGTCGTAGCACAAACCCGTTTTTGGTTCTACCATTGTTCTAGCTCTAACAAACTCGTGACTGCACTCAACCAAAGTTTTCGCATCTGCCTAGAGTGATTGCCACACGTCGATGAAATTTCTTTTCATGGAAACTTATTTGAAATTTCTGAACTTTGAGTACAAAATCATCGAGGTATATATTAGGGGGTGGATTTGGGGATAGGCCTAGGTGGGGAAGTGCCTACCCAAAGTTCTAAAATTATATTTGTATTAATACTCTTGTAAACATTAATATTAATGTGGTGGAGTGGTAGTGGTAGTGGTAGAAGACTCTCTTTGCTAAGTAAAAGACTTGGGTTCAAATTTCTTTCACTCATCCAATTCAATTAAACTAGTTGAAAATACGTTGGACCTCAAGACAAAAGTACACGGTTCCAAACCATTGAGTGATTATTCTTAACCTACTACTACTGCTAGATGTTCTGCGTAACTCAATGCAAGCATCAATCAAAATCGAGCCACTTGTGTACGGGGTCAACTAATATGAATCATTCTCGGACCTTAGAGTTTAATTTAGACCTAGTCTTGCAACAAAACCATGGATCATAATACTGATTATCTACTGAATGGAATCTTTGATGACTTATTTAAATTATTTACGCAACTTGAGAACTCTATCTATCTTAAATTATTAGACCGTTGTGTACTTTTGTCTAGATACATTATTTATCGATCAGCTGATCTGATCAATATAGTTTGACTTGATGGAACTCATTCCGATAATACAGAGGACTGAAATGGAAGAAAATAGTGATATCGTGATCGTTGGAGCTGGGATATCTGGTCTTGCAACAGCTTTAGGACTTCACAGGTGCTGAATCTCCAATATAAATATATAATAATGCTAATGCTACGTGCCACTCGACATACATGTCGTTGTCAATTGTCATGGATAGATGTTGAAACTATGTAAATGGTTTTTGCAGGCTGGGGATACCAAGTTTGGTGCTGGAATCATCAGACTGTCTTAGAGCTACAGGGATCGCGTTCACAACTTGGACCAATGCTTGGCGCGTCCTAGATTCTCTTGGAGTTGGCGATTCCTTGAGGGCACAGCATCGCCAAATCTTGGGGTATGTACTGTCTCATATAATAAGCGCCTGTGTTTGCTTTGTAATGGTGCTTACGTTAAGTCCTGGAGTAAATGGGTGCGCAGGGTACGGACAACATCAATAGTAACAGGAGAGTTGACTTCGTACGTCTCGTTTACAGATAAAGGAACATAGTAAGTACTCTTCTTTGATCACCTTCTTCTTCGCAACTTGATTGAAGTCATTAGATTAAAATGAAACGGGTCTGATATGTAATGCAGCGGAAATCATGAAGTTCGATGCTTGAAAAGAAAGATGTTGTTAGAGGCACTTGCTAAAGAACTACCAAATGACACAATTAGGTACTCATCTAAGGTGGTTTCAGTACAAGAATCTACATCTTTCTCAAAGCTCCTCCACCTTGCTGATGGTTCTGTTCTCAAAACCAAGGTTTCGACGTTCAACTGACACATACTTTTAGTTCCTGCTTGGTGAGGTTGGCTAACATGTGACTGATCAATGTTACTAACAGGTGTTGATAGGATGTGACGGGGTGAACTCGGAAGTGGCCAAGTGGCTAGGTTTCAAGAAGCCGTCATTGACAGGAAAAATGGCGATAAGGGGATGCACATATTACAGTGAAGGACATGAGTTTGAGCCAATATTTCAGCTATTAGTCGGAAACGGGTATAGATATGGTATCATCCCCTGTGATAACTCTGCTGTTTTTTGGTTTATCACCTTCTACCCTTCCGCCCAAGGTAAGCCCATTTCAGCATGCATATAATACAATACACACATTTTTCTGTAGAACTATATATGCATATGCATATGCCTGTGATTTACTGTATTATTATTGCAATCAGAAAACAAATTATTGGAAAAGGCAGATCAAAGGGAGCTGAAGGAGTTTGTGGTGAGTAAAGTTGGGAAGGGATCAGAGGAAATAAGAGGTATAATAGAAAAGAGTGAAGTAGAAGAAATAGTGAGGTCGTCCATCGGATGTAGGAGTGTATGGGATGTGCTGTTTGGAAACATAAGCAAAGGTAATGTTTGTGTGGCGGGTGATGCGTGTCATCCAATGCCGCCATACCTTGGGCAAGGCGGGTGCACTGCTCTTGAGGACGCGGTCATTCTAGCCAGATGCCTCGCTCCTGTTGTCCTCAAGCCACCACACGACAATTACAAGGATATCAAGGCTGTGTTACTGAGTTATGCACGGAAGAGGAGGTGGCGAGCGTTTGATCTCACAGTTGCAGGTCATACAGTGGGGTTTTTACAGGAATGTAATTGGGTTGGGATGAGGGTTTTGAGAGAAAAGTTGCTGTCTGAGTTCCTGGCTAGCTTTTATGTGAGGAAAGCTGATGTTAATCCAAAGCAACTTCTGCTTGAAGATTAATCAAAGCATTTAAGAAACAAGGAATGCAATGTAATGTACCTTTTGTCTAGTTGATTTTTATATTTGTTGTTATCTTTGTTGTTCCAAAGAAGCCCTTACTATGTATTCGCTATAAAAAAAAAAAAAAAAAAAAGTAAATTATGTACGACCACGTTTGATTCAGGTGAAGATAATAGTGACGAGTGATAAAATGACTACCATTATTAGGTTTCTTTTAAATTAGAGAGTCCATGAGTTTTCGGATGTAGAGTCTAAGGACCCGAACCCAGACCCGAATTATTTTTAGGACCAAAATCCGATATATGTCCATTGAATCTGAAAAACGAGATCTAAACTATCCCATTGGGATCCAACCTTTGGCATGTGGAATTGTGGATCATCTGATAAGAGTCAGACAGGCCCAAGACATAGTAATAAGAGATAAATACTCAAATTCTGAGTCACATTTCTCAACAATCCCGCTCAAAACCCCCCTTTTTCAAAATACTAAACGTTCTTTCTCTCTAAACCCTTTCTGTAACCGTTCAAAAATGGCGACGAAGATAGGGATGATGGATTCCGCCTACTTCGTCGGTCGATCAGAGATTCTCGCTTGGATCAACTCCACTCTTCAACTCAATCTCTCCAAAGTCGAAGAGGTTCCCCCTTTCCATTTTCATCTTCATTTCTTACTTCTCCTTTTTTTTGATTTTCTTGTTTCCCAAGCTCATCAATCATCAGAATTCTTATCACGATTGATCGCGATTGAATCAGGCGTGCGCGGGAGCAGTCCATTGCCAGCTGATGGACGCGGCGCATCCGGGAATTGTGCCGATGCACAAGGTGAACTTCGATGCAAAGAACGAGTACGATATGATTAACAACTACAAAGTTCTTCAAGATGTCTTCAACAAGCTTAAAATCTCCAAAGTATGATTGATTGATCAATTGATATCAGTGTGTTAGGTTTAACCAGTACAGAAATTAATGTGTGGCTGTTTTGTTAATTAATCCGTAGAACATAGAAGTGAATAGGCTCATCAAAGGAAGGCCCCTCGACAACCTCGAGTTCTTGCAATGGCTCAAACGTTACTGTGATTCTGTCAACAACGGACTTAACAAGTAATTCATCATTTTTACTTACATTTGTTTTATTCTCTCTTTCAAATTCGAATTCACTTCTTATTTGACATTTGTGTTGATTTTGTGTACCCTGGTGTGTTGCTGCTACTGAAATGTGCTGTTTACTTTGTTCTGCGAGTAATTTATCGTTTAACATAAGTCTACAAAGGTGATAGCTCGCTTCGAGTAGCTTAAAACTTGAAATAAGTACCGGCACTTATCTCTTCAAACTGTAGAAAATGCTATGGCGTATAACGTGTAATACTACTAAACTAAATTGAGATCAATTAGCTATCAGATGGCCACTATAATCACGCAGTCTTTTAGTTTTGGAGGCCGCGTTTGTCTATTTCTTTGACAAAATTTCATATGCACTGGCAACTTCTTGTGGCTAAGGTAAATGTCCAAGTAAAACCACCTTATGCAAGGAATGTGAATGTGAGGTAGAGTTTGGAAATATAGTAAAATTGTAGCCATTCGATGTAATGATCATTGCAATTTTCGTTATGGGTCGTACAGGCAGGAGCCTTTGAGGCATTAGAGTTTTAACTAGTAATGTTGTCGAGCCTCAGCATGTCTCGAGTGTGTTTTCTATTGCTCAGTGTTGTGTTTGCACAAAAGTGGCAGCAGTGAAGGAAGAGTGATAGACCAATTTACGATTCATGTTTGTCACTTGTGTTAGCTACAATCCGCTAGAAAGGAGGGAAGCATGTAAGGGGGGAAGAGAAACAAGCAAAAAAAGTGCTTCCTCTCATCCATCAACAAAGTCTTCTACTGCAGCTGGCAAGCCTAATCCTACTCAAACTTCTCGCAAAACTGATGCGTCCTCCGTAAATCCAGCAAGTCAAGCAGCCAAAGCTCCTAAACCTTCCTCCAACGAAAAGGGTGTATATGATGAACAGGTATATTGAAGTTAGCATATTATCTTCGTCGTGTTGTACTTATTGAAGAATGGTTTTGAAAATTGTTATTTGCAGATCACAGAATTGAAGCTGTCAGTCGACAGCCTTGAGAAGGAGAGGGACTTCTACTTTTCAAAGCTAAGAGACATTGAGATGTTGTGCCAGAAACCTGAGATCGAACAACATCCTGTAATACTTCATTCTTATAGACCCACAATCTTGTTTCATCAACCCTTAGAGAGCTCAAGCTCAATTACCCGTTTGATTGTTATTCCAGGTTGTTAAAGCAATACAGAAGATCCTTTATGCTGCTGATGATAATCCTTCAATAATGGAGGAAGCTCAAGCCTTGCTAGCTCAGAAGCACACAGACTCACTAAGCCCAGCGACCGATGAGAAACCAGAACTTGGTTTGAAGACGGAAACATTGAAGAGGAAGATCATTGACAATCTCGACGTTGATGTTGCAGCCAGTACAGTGTTGTCTCCTAGGCAAAGGCTGTCTGATGTTTCTGATGTGCATCATGGTGAATCACCTGTTTTGACCAATTAGACCATTCTTCATACAATCTGCATATTTGGCACATAGTACAAGTGAAATCGGAGATATACAAAATTACAAAAGTGTTGTGGTATCAAACAGATACTTCGTAGTGGAGTATTATTTTGGCTTTGCCAGCAATTCTTAAATGGTCCTTAATGTCGATAGTTTCAAGTGATGTACCTAGAACTTGATACTCTATATGGAGTGATTTTGATGCTATACTTGCACCTGTCTCAAACAAATCATTTGGAATTTGGATTATTATTCTGTTCAGGGATACTAGAATTTCTAGCTAGCTTCTCATTCTGATGATAATGTTGAAAGAATGATTCATAGAATTGACATCCACTTTTCATTTTAGATATTTTAGAAATAAATACTCGGTATTTTCTTATAGTAGGTCTCCTGAATAGACCTAAATAATTACTATTATTTGAAGGAACATCTAATACTAAAATAGGTACGAATAATATATAAAGTGGTACTGAGAGATGGTCTTTCGTTTGCTTAGGTCTCCCAAGACTTTATGATTTTCTTAACTTCTCTCTCAAAAGTCGTTTGGCCGGTTTGGGTAATTATAGGAAGTACAATTGTAGAAAGTAGAAACATGTTTATTCCTATGAAGTCCTGATACTTAACATAGTTCGTGAGAATCGCCCGATATTGTTCGATTCAGTTCTATAATTCTTACAGAGTATTTCCCTAATAGTGGGTCCTAGTAAAATTATTTTCATCGGTCAACTTAACAATTTACACAAATTAGTTTTAATCCCGCACAAATTGCATAGACATGTCTTCAAAAATTGTGTTATTTTGTTAAGGAAAAAAACGTTTACATATATTAATTCTGCTCACGTATTTTGAGGAAATGTGAAATGGAATAAATATTTGTTTGAACACAAAATTCATTTTAATATCATTATATCCGGACATTATAAACAATAGTAACTGGGTTAATAGTTCATATTTCAAATTAGTCCAACGATATTTAGAGAGTTGGGGTGATAGATGAACCAAAAAGTCATGTGTATTTTTCGTCCTAAAAACTTAAGTAGTTTGTATCAGTTGAAAGTTTAACCATAAAATAGGTGTAATTTTCCGAAATACACCTTGGTATGGCTACTCGCCATGATGCTATGAGAATGATCTGAGTGCGAGTTGGGTCTCACTACAAAAAAAAAAAGATATGTGTAATTTTAAAAAAAAAATCAAAAGAAAGTAATTTTATAAAAGTATATTTTAAAAGGATATAATGGTTAATTTAAGCTAAAGTTCATACTACCTCCGGTTTTTTATGTTTGCTCTCTTTCAACATAATACTCCTCATATATCGAATACAACTTAATAGTACTACATATTTTCACAACTTATAATGTAAGAAAATGAGGTGATGAAATCTGTTTTGATTCATATACAGACCCTGACCGTATATATAAATGTATAACCCGACTTGTAACTGGCTTGACCTCCATTTTAATCCAACCGATATAACTCAATCCATGAACCAACTCTTCTAACTCGCGTGACATGGTATGGAAAAAAAATGTGTGGAAGTAGTACAATTTTCCGTGTAATTACCATATTATTACCTTGTTATAGTAAATTTTATTTAGGATGACCCAATTATTTATATAGTTGGCTTTGGCCTTCTTTGGCAATAATCTGCCTAGTATATTACTATTCATAGCTGCAATTTTTTCACAATAACATTTTTTCTAAAAATAATATATAAAATTTTAAAAAAAATTTTTTAAAAAATACTATATCCTTTATTTTAATTTGAATTTTTTGTAAAATACATTGAAGTTTAAATAAATTTATTTGTAATGAATAATATTACCTATGTTCTAAAAGTTATACTACTTCCGTTGTTTAGGTTTCTTCCCCCTTTTTAGGATTTGTGAGGAGTATTTGATTAAAACGGGAAAGAAACATAAAATATGGAGGGAGTAAAACTTTTACGTACTAAATTTAGCTTCAAACATACAAATAGTAGTGGATCAATGGTTAAAGTGTTAACATTTGATTGAGTGATCAAGGGATTGAACATTGTTAGTAGCTTTATTTTACCATTATATACAAATAGTATATTTTTTTGTTTAGAATGCTCCTCGGATTGCCACGTGGCTTACTCATAAGTCTCTAAATGTTGTTGCTATTATATATAGAAGATATCGAAGATTCCGCCCCAATTCGACGTTACTCGAAAGATAGTCGAATATCTTTTAAATGTGTTTATTCGACCTTCTGTTATTCATTCCGAGACGTTTCTACAATGTACGGATTAGTTACAGTGGACTCGAGATTGGTTTTGTACTAATTTAGTAACTACGGAGTACTATTTATGGTAGTTTCATGTATTGGTTTTGATGAATACAAGTGACACGTAATGGTTTCTTGTTTGTCTAGTGCTAAGCTTTGCGGGACTCGGAAATTACGAGAAGTTAAGTTTGGAGACAAATGAAGATAATATCTAAGTACTTGGTGAGAGAAGAGAAGTCAAGCTTTCAAGTTTGCAAAAGATTACGTCAAAGCTTGTACAAGGAGAAGCGAAATTAAAGTCAAACATTGAAATTCATAAAGCTTGTACTAGAGGAAGAAAACAAAGAAGTAAAGATAACAAACATGGATTAGGTTAGAAGGACAAGGAAAAGACGTAATACCAGGAGCTTTTCTAATTGAACCCGTTGACTCGATCTCGCGAATCGTGTTGTTTGGGTGGAAGTTCTTTAGGTGTGTCGAGGTCCTGAGGTGATTTTGAGTACTTGTTACAATCTGACTCATAATGTTACAGCCCTGTCTTCAGATGTTACAGTCTACGAGATTCCGTGGCGAAATCCGTGTTGAATATTTTCCGAAAAGGTACAAGGTATGGAGTAATTACCGTTTGAATTTTAAAATATTTAATTTTGAGAACAAATCATCCCAAAAAAATATGGATAATAACCTTCAAATTCCGTCGTTACAGGTGATTTTTCGAAAAATGTGAGATCTTTTGCGGGACATCTAAGTAGGACCCGTATAACATAAATGACTGATGGTTGTTAAAAAAAAACAATAAAAAAGTTGGGATTCAAGTGTGTGTATATATCGAAGATTTCGCCCTACTATAACGTTACTCGAAATATATAGACAAATGTCTTTTAAAAGTGTTTATTTATAATCATAAATACCTTCTATTAATTCTAGAATATATGAAGTAATTACCATGTGAATTTTGAGACATTTAATTTTGGGACAAAATGAAAACGAAAAGCGTAAATAATACCTTTCAAATTCGACAGTTTCAAGTGATTTTCTAAAAATCTGAGATATGCAGTTTGTCATCTTAATATGACTTGTATAACATAAAATGACTGACGATTGTTAAAATAACTTTAAATCATTCGTGTGTGTATATACAAAAGATTTCGACCTTACCCGACGTTACTCGAAAGGTACATATGTAGTCGAATGTCTTTTAAATGTGTTTATTTTAAACATAACGTACCTTTTGTTTCACCGAGACATTTCTACCTTGTATGGAGTTGTTACGTGCGAATTTGGAGACATTTAATTTCGAGACCAAATCAGCCCGAAAAACGTGGATAATAACATTAAAATTCGTCCATTCTAAAGATTTTTCGAAAAATGTGAGATATTTTGCTGACCATCTAAATAGGACCCGTATAATATAAAACGACTGACGGTTGTTAATAAAACTCTAAAATAGTTCGGCTTCGAATGTATATTATATCGAAGTTTCGTCCTACTTTGACGTCACTCGAATGATAGTCGAATCTTTTTTAAAAGTGTTTATTTGTAACCGTAAGTACCTTTTGTTACTTCTACAATGTATGGAGTAATTACCGTTTGAATTTTGAAATATTTAATTTCGAGACAAAATCATTCCAAAAAATGTGAATAATAACCTTCAAATTCTGCCGTTACAGGTGATTTTTCGAAAAATGTGAGATCTTTTGCTGGATATCTAAATAGGACCCATATAACACAAAATGACTAGCGGTTGTTAAAAAAACTGTAAAATAGTTCGGCTTCTAGTGTGTGTATATATATGTCGAAGATTTCACCTTACTATGACGTTACTTGAAATATATAGACGAATGTTTTTTTTAAAAGTATGTATTTGTAACCATATGTACCTTCTATTACTTCTATAGTACTCGTATATGGAGTAATTAACGTGTGAATTTTGAGACATTTAATTTCGGGACAAAATCAACCCGAAAAACGTGGACAATAACCTTCAAATTCGGTCGTTTCAAGTTATTTTTTGAAAAATTTGAGATATACAGTTTGCCATCTTAATATGATAACTATAACATAAAATGAGTGACGGTTGGTTAAAAAACTTTAAAACATTCGAGTGTACATATATAAGATTCTGACCTTATTCGACGTTATCCGAAAGGTATGTAGTAGAACGTCTTTTAAATGTGTTTATTTTAAACATAACGTAGCTTCTATTTCACCGAGACATTTCTACATTGTATGGAGTAGACATGTGAGAATTTGAAGACATTTAATTTCGGGACAAAAGCAGCCAGAAAAACGTGGATAATAACCTTCAAATTCGTCCATTTGAAGTGATTTTTCAAAAAATGAGATATTTTGCTGACTATCTAAATAGGACCAGTATAATATAAAATGACTGACAGTTGCCAATAAAACTCAAAAATTATTCGGTTTCGAGTGTGTATATATATCGAAGATTTCGTCCTATTTCGACGTTACTCGAAAAATAGTCGAATGTCCTTTAAAAGTGTTAATTTGCAACCGTACGTACCTTCTGCTCAATTACCTTGTCAAATCTTCAAATTCGACCGTTTCAGTTGATTTTTCAAAAAAATTGAAATATGCAGCTTGCCGTCTAAATATGACATATATAATATAAAATGACTTATGATTGTTAAAAAAAACTCAAATCATTCAGTTTCGAGTGTATATATAAATCGAAGATTCAGCTCCTCTCCGACGTTACTTGAAAAGTACAGATGTAGTCGAATATCTTTTAAATTTATTTATTTTAAACATAACGTACCTTCTATTTCACCGAGACAGATGAGAACTTGGAGACATTTAATAAAAGTTGGAGTGCACGCTCGAGTATTTTATCCTTGCACAAGACATCTATCTTAGATTCTTAGTGTTATAGGTGAAAACATTCCGGGTTATGTGTTCCTGTGAGATGCATTTCGTATAACATCTCCAAAGCTTTGTTGACCTGATAATCAAGAACTTGATAAAACTTTTACTGTGAGTCTGTGACCAGTACATTCACAGCAATGATCTGGCTTATATGGGATGGGATGCTCGAAAATTAGAAATGTGGTGGTTACGGACTTAAGGTTAGTAGTTCCTTTTGGTCACAAAATCCGGTTCGTTGAAGAAAACACTTTTTTCGCGCCTTTGCAGGAAGGCTTCTCCCATCCTCGCATCAAGATTATCCTGCACGACCGACATTCATCTATTAGCAATGTACACCAAAATACTAAACAATAAGATAGCACTCAAAACTGCGAAAATATCTGGGGCCGCTCCATTTCTCTTTGCAGCAAAGGCCATCGATATATGTTACTCACTTCAATGTGCAAACACGTTGACAAAAAAGCAGAGGCTTAGGATTATAGAGGAAAGCATCAGCCATTTACAAATAACTAATGCCAACATCTGTTAATCCGTTATAGTCTACAGCTACACTAGTTCATCCTCAAAACATCGATAACAAAGAGCCACATGCCATTACTCTTCCGAAAGTATTTTTGAAGCAAACATTACGAGCAGTGAGGCATCAGCACCAAATACTTGGCTCCTCGTATTCTGAACATGGTCCAAAACCGTATTATTATCAGTAGGTGCAGTTTTTTAGATGATCCAATGTTTTACACATGTATGAGCACAAGAAGAAACTTTACGAAGGTTGCAGAATAAAGAGCACCAACCAAACTGAATAACGCACGACTTCAATTCGTCAAATCAGTGACTAGAGCTGCTTTTGCTTAAGGATGGTTGGCTGTTTGACACATAACTGAAAGCCTGAAATAACAGACAACTTCAATTCATCAAATCAGTAATAGTGAAACCATTACCATCATAACCTTTGTCTGAACCAAGAGAATTTGATCCATTTGCAGAAGATGCTCTACATAAGTAGAAATGGGGAATAAACAGAAAAAAGAATTGAAATAAACTAAAATCAAACATTTAGAGAGCATAGGAAAGCATGACACAGAATACAAAATATGTCTTTCAAGGATAGCAACCAATACATAAGTGATTTGGTAGGAAGAGAAAAAGGTTTTGCTATAATCTAGAGGAAGGGATGGTAAGAAACTTTATCCATCGACTATTTTACGTAATAATTTTGAGAGAAGCATTCCCAGTACAACTCTCAAAAGATAAAAATTACATATTTACGTTATTCAGGTGCAAAAATAGTTTTAAGCAAAACTGATTCTTGAAATCATTTTACTGTACAAGATTTCGCGAGAAAAACCACTGTGATAGCCATGCAGTTTCAGTCACCTACCTTACTCTCACAAGCTTATCTAGTTACAATATTGCTAGCTTATCGTTCCTTCTTCACTTCAAGCCTGTGATAAGAATTAAGACTAGAGAAACATACTTCGATTAAACTCATATGGTTTACCACATGATCAAGGCCTTTTCATCGTCAACCACTACTAAGCTGCACAAAGATCTTGAAAACGAATGAGCAGAGAATTATGGCAGCTTACGTATTAGATCAGCGAAAGGCAAAGGAGTTCCGTAGTGGATCCTGGTATGTGCATCAATCTTCATGACAAGTTGGCTATGTGGAGGTCATGCTAGAAGAGAAACCATATATTAAATAAAATAGTTTTTTTTGGCCAAAGTACCTATTATTAATGCCATTTTCATAAATACTACTCCCTCCATCTCAAACATTTGTTTACCTTCTTATTCATCGTGAGGGACATTTTAATCAAACGTAAGAAAAATGACTGAGACAGAGAGTACCTACAATTCTTAAATTTGAGAGAAACAATCTACAGAGTACTGTTTTTAAATTTTTGTTATTTTGCCTAACACTGCAAAGTTACAATTTTCGAACAAATTAGACAACATTTTGGTGAAATTAACCATAGTTCATGATAAATGGTCAAAAATCCAACCAAATTAGTCAAAATTCCGGCCAAATTAATCATTATTCAAGCCATATAATGTCATAGTTGCAGCCAAGGTCCAAGCAGATGAATTACTAACCGTTTTGAACAGTTTGTAGTGGGCAAGTATGGTGGATAGTGTATATAAAAATGCCAAAATGAATGTCCCTAGTGGTTTTTTTGAGCAATTTAGTCCACAATTGCATTTAGCAATGTTTGAAAAAATTTAAAAATAGTTAGTAGTTTCTCGTAAAACTAAAAATGTCAGGTATTATGTCTAAATACAAGCTAGAAACAAGAAAGTGTTTGCACAAAAAAAAAATAAACCTCTTAGAAAAGAAAAGGAAATTGAGATTTCATACATGTATAATGAAGAAAAGTATACCAAAACTCGTCGAAGATAGCCTTACACCAACTCATTGCAGGATTTGCATCATTTCCCTTCATCTTCGATCAATCCTAACATTCCCTCAGATGTTACACAATAGGCAATATTAGCCTCTAAACATCAGCAAACTCAACAAAGTGTAAACACTAAGACCATCTAAGATTGTAATCTGTACCGGGTTTAGTGACTAACTGATACGTGACTGATAACCCATTTCCTTGACTTGTTTCCTCAACTTGTAATCTTAAAAATGATGACCGATAAGTGCTATCCTATTTCCTTGACTTGTTTCCTCTACTTGTAATATTAAAAATGATGACTTATAAGTGATAAGTCATTTCCTCAATGTAGCATTACACCAACATAGTGTAGCATTTCCCCTCGTCTTCCCAATCAGTCATGACATGACTCTAGACATCAACCAAACATTTCACGGAAAAGAGAGAAAGCCTTACGGACTTCACAAAGGACATCATTCATCTCTGTTTCTCAAGGAAAATTGACCATCCATTTCTTTTATACCGTCAAACTTATGTTGCTTACACCGTTTGTTTGGCACTCACACTTTTACCCAATCCAATCACGATTTGCTTTGTCCATTCTTTTCCCTTCCCCTAAGATCTGCAAACAAGTAATACTCAGTAAAAATTTAACAATTATTAGAGCTTAAAATATTGTGAGGGGAAATATGTACACTTCTCAAAGGAAATAGAATTTCACTATGCAGAACAAATTTCACAACAACAACACCAATGTGCCCCTCAAAGACTCTACCAAGGGTACACAATCTTACGGAGTTAGCAACACCGAAAGATCACTAAACAGAAAAAATGTACGAAGAATTTCATCAAATAACACAAATGATTTGAAAAATAATTTCAAAGGTTAGAGCTAATAGAAAAAGCATGGCTTTAACAATATAATACTAAGAAATACGAGAAGTATAAAGTATCAGCCACTTAACAAAAGCATTAAGCAAATGAGAGCAGTAAATATGTCATAACCTCTATTAGTATTTTCAAAACACATTAATATCAAACTACAAAGAGCTACTACATACCATTATTCTCCATCAAATACTTTTGAAGTAACGCTTTGTCAATAATGCCAACATTAGGATCATTGAGCAAGCTACGAAATAAAGGCGCAATGCTGGCATGGACAGCAAATCCTCGGTTCCTCATAGTGTGAAGATGCTCCAAGGCATTAGCGATATCATGAGCACGAAGAAGTCCTTTAATAATTTCATTGTAGGTGCGTCCATTTGGGGAACATTCACTGTCAACCATCTCTTTCAAAATTTTGGTTGCTTCACCCAAACGCCCTTGCTGACATAAAACTTTAATTTTTATGGTATAGGTGTATACAGTTGGCCGCAATCCCTTGGCTACAAGAAAAGACAACGCCTCATTAGCTTCAACTAGTCGCCCAGCTTCACAAAGGCCATTAATCATAGCATTATATGCACGAATATCAGGAGCCACTCCACTAGTCTCCATCTCCTTACGTAGGGAGATTGCCACATCAACATGTGCATTCCTCAAAAGGTTGTGAAACAACGAAGTGTAAGTGACGACATCGGGTGCCACACCACGATCTTTCATATCTTTAAAGAGCTGGAGTGCAAGTTGAAATCTCTTATCCTTGCACAAGGCGTCTATCATAGTGTTATAGGTGAAAACATTCGGGGTTATACTCGTTCCTTTAAGATGCATGCCATAGAACAACTCCAAAGCTTTGTTGACATGTGTAGACTTGCAATATCCATTGATTAAGGTGCTAAAAGTCACGACATCAGGCGTGACACCATGTTTCACCATTACATCCAAGAGCTTTTCGGCCTCGTCCATCTCTCCACTCAAACAATACCCATCCAGCAAAGCATTGTAAGTGACAATGTTAGCGTGCACTCCTCTCTTAGTCATGAGCACAAAAATTTCCCTAGCTTGAGGTAACAACCGGTGTTTACAAAGAGTGCCAATGATGGTGCTATAAATGTAGATTTCAGGCTTTAAAGAGGTTTTAAATTCCATAACACGAAGCAAATGGAGCGCACCAGAAATGTCGCCAGAGCTGCACAGACCTTTGAAAATTAAACCGCAGGTAAGAATGTCGGGTTTCATCCCAAGTTTGACGATCTTATCCAACATTTGCACGGCGTTCAGCTTATGGGAAACCATAAGGGCATTGAGTAAGGTATTGATGATGATAATATCAGGGGGATATCCAAGCTTAAGGCGCTTACCCAGTAAAGAAAAAGCAAAATCAAGACGGCCCAAACCGCAGTAACACTTGGCAAGAGTACCAATGGAATAGCAATCGGGGCGGAGACCCGAGAGCTCAAGGTGAGTATAGAGAGCAATTACAGTTGAGAAGGGGGGGTGGGGTTTGATCTTAGCCATGGCGGTAAACAGCTCATTGAATACAAGGATAGAAAGACGAGGGTTGAAAGAGTTGAACTGATGGAATATGGAAAGGGGGATTTCAGTGGTAGAAAACCCTAATCGACATTGTTGTCTAACAGAATCCAGAAACAATTGGGGATTATCAATGAGATGAAAAGAAGGGGTCGTAGAATATGCAAAATAATGACGAAAGCCAGAAAATCCAGGGTGAGATTGAAAAGGGAGAAGACGAAGAATGTGACCTGAGAAAATCATAATCATTGAAAGAATCGGGTAAGAATGGCGATAAACCAGAAACAACTAGTCCCTCCCTCCCTCCACGGTGGCGGCTCGATTAGCTACCGAATTCGAGCATGTCTTGCGCTAATGGTTAGTTTTATTTTTCGGTTCATATGAGTTACGCGAGCTCAAAATAACATTTATTCTCTTTTTTTTTTACTCTCTCGCAAACGAAAAAATTGTATCTTAGGAGTATTTTTTTTGATGTTTCGTTGTTTGAGGATGGTTGGATTAGTGATTTAGTATGTGTAGCTTACCTAGGTTTTGGGGGAGGAGATTAAGATGTGATAATTGGCTGGTTTTGTATTAAGATGTGATAATTTGATTCCTATTGCATAACCATAGCCATGTCAAAGCGTTGGATGACATGCACAATTGCACATGCTTGCATGCCATTTCTCATCCCCTTGAGGCCTTGACCCTAGTTTTGACTAAGATCGATAGTCGTGACTAGGGTTGGAGCATTGTACCATGTGGGTTTACCTAGACTAGGTTGGTTGGTGCATCGAAACTCAAAAGTACCACCCAAGTTATATCCGGAATTCTTTTTCTTTCACATTGTTGACATGTTTTTGTCCTAACGAACCCGAAATCCTACCCTTTACCCTTATTAATTAATCTTTGTTTAATTGCTTAGTCTTCATTGTTTGGATTACTTTAGTTTATCTTATCAACCCTCTTATAGTTCCAATATGACTTCTAATCATCCAATCTTTGTTGCATCTTGTCAATCATCCTTGTGCGCTGACCTCAATTACCATACTACATTAGTGTTAGTTGAGTAATCCGTTTGATCTAGGTGACCACGATAAAAGCTACGGACTACATCAATGACCTTAGCTAAACTCGATCTTATTTTTAGTAACCCGTAAAAGATCTGGCCCAAACTTATCCAACTAACCTCAATCCGATTCATCCTTTTGACAAGTCTAAATAAATGTCACCCATGAAATTCAATTTACCCATGATTTCATCATATTCTAACAACAAACAAGATTAAATTTTTAATGACATCCAAATGGAGTTTCCAAAACGATACTTTGTGCGGAACAGTGGAGTACAATGTAAGAAAAAAAATGGATACGGAAAAGATACGGGGCTACACCTTAGAATATCGGTAACTATTTATAGACATACATGAAAAAGTAATGTTGAAATGGGGTATTGAGCTGAGATTATTGCGTTTTACCAACAGCAGGGACCTATTGAATTAGTGTCTAATATTCTACTCAACCCATATTTAATCGCACTTTCAAACTTCATTATCCTTTTTCTGATTTCTGAAACCAAACAAATTGACAGATTAACAAGCTTATCTATCAAAAATAAAATGGTACGTATGTAGTACTTCATTGCCATAATTTATTTTTCTCATCAATCACATCGTCTCTTAGTGCTCTCTCCGTATTTTTATTATTTCGTTCCCAATTTTCAATTTGAGAAGTAGAAAGAAAACATAATAATTCTCGTCGCATTATTTCCCTTATCACAGCTATATATATAAACTTGTGACGTGACAAATCAAATATAACCCGTTTGAGTAATATCTGATCCATGCCGACTTTTATGTGGGTGGGTGCGTACGTTCATTTGAAATAAGAATTTGTATAATTTATAATGGTATATATATATTTTTTTTTTGGTTGAAAAATAGAGCAGCCAGCAGCATGAAAGGCCACAAGAAGTGAAGGTGGGAACAGTGGATCATAGGGAAAGTGCAGGGCAGGGGAAAGAAGAACGAGACATAGAAGTGATACATAAACAGCACGATGCTAAGCCCGGCAAACCCGCCACCAGTGGCAGCCTCCTCACCGGGGCGGCCGTTTCTGTCGTTAAAACTCTCCAATCTGCCCAGGAAGCCCTCTCATCTGACAGACAGACAGATAGATAGATGACTGATTCTTCCACAAGGCTTTGGATATATAAAATTTTCATATATTTTTATTTGCAAGAGTAATTAGTATTGAATGAGTTTCGTGTAAGTATATAATCATGTACTCCTATGTGAATATGGTGTATAAATTCTAGCACCGCATAAGGTGGTATATAAACTTATTTTTAATGCATTCATATAAAATCAAATGAAATATAGTACGAGTAACAAACACGGGTAGTCCAAACCAAACCCAAAAAGAGAAGGGGTAAGCTCGAGTGGGAAGAGCTCCCTTGCTCCGATTCTCACCTCCGACACAGTGCCATCTTCTATTGATAAAAAAAACCAAAAAAAGGCAGCAGGGATAAACAGTGAACAGCATTTGTAGATAAACCAGTCTCCAATTCAGCAAACAATAAAGCCTTGTCCCATATTGATATTGGGATTGGGATGGGATTGGGATTGGGCTATCTTTAAACGAATCGCGCCACCAAAATGACATAATAATATTTTTAGCAGTTGAATTGCAAGGAAATTAAATTCCCCAAACAAAAGGGGACTACCAAAGTCCCTACATATTAACAAAAGTCGGGAATTTATACATGAAAAACCATAGCTGCATCAAACCTCCAAAGCACCAGCAACATCAGGTTTCCCATCAAACTCCAGCTGGATACTGTTTAGCCTGTTGGCGAATCCTTTTCTTGTACTCTACTAGATCCTGTTTAACATTAAGCATTCGATTCGATTTACTACAAGAAATTTAATATACCACGGAGTACAACTTAACTACTCCACTTTGCACTTATTAAGCACATACGGAGTCTTTAACAGAAGCAAGCATGGTAAAACCACTATGTAGTAAGAATTTCCTTTTTTTTTGGTGGGGGGGGGATGACTGCATATGTAGGGATTTAATACTTCCGATGCATGATCACATGCTTTTACCACTGTATTACACGAAATCAATTTCAAAGGCAATAAGAAAACCTACTCACTTAGTTTAACTTTTACAAATATTACAACATACGGAATATATATTTGAAGGCCGTTTCAGACACTGCAATCATCAAGGACGACCAGGGTTGCGAATTTAAAATCAAAATACATTATATTTTTCTAATATACAACCTTAGATTCTTCACACCATACAATGTGAGGATGTCATTACTTACTATCGCGACTCAAATTTGTAAGCATTAAATAATACATGAATGTTACTCGACTCAAATTTATAAGTATTATATAAATACCTGAATAAACATGTGATATCCTTCTGTTTGTGCAGGATCATTCGCGTTAGGCTGATCCAGTAAATCCTGAATACCAACCAGAATTTGCTTCACAGTAATTGCAGGTCTCCAATCCTGAGTGTTAAAAAGGTTAAAATGCAAGTCAGAATTATTACATGCCCCTTAAGCCGAGATCTTTTGGCAGTAAATGAGACACAGTAATACTCACACAATCTTCATTCAGAATGGACAGGCAAACCGTTCCAGATGGATAAACATTCGGGTGAAAGAAATTTGCAGGGAACTTGCACTTGGGCGGTTTGCTGGGGTACTCTTCACTGAAATGCATGGTCAGTGGATAAAAGCCACCTTCCCACTCAGTCTGCAACGATGAAAATTCTTTAAAAAAATTCATTGCCAGCAGCAGAAGCATGAAGCCATAGTTCACATTAGTTTGATATAAATTAATACTCTGTAATAGGCAAGAGCACCTCAAAAACATAATGAATTCACATGCAACACGATTTAGCAACTTGCTGAAATGCCCGAGTCACCAAAAGAAAAAATTTCATTGCCAGCAACAGAAGCATGAAGCCGTAACTAATAACAGGCAAGACCGCCTCAAAAAGATAATGAATTCAAAGACAACACGGTTTATCAACTACCTGAAATGCACAAGTCACTAAAATGGCTAGGGAGGTAGACGGCAAAAAACTAACAAAGAAAAAAGATATAGGTAAATGCTAGCCCACGATACATAAACCTGTGAGCCACAATACTGCATAGCTCTTTCGAAAGTAATGTTCTTTCAACAAAAAAACTACTCCCTCTCCAATTTAATTATCTCTCTTTCCTCACTTGCTCTATTTCGTGTTAGACCTATAGTGTTTTCCGTTAGAACTATAGTGTTTTCCGTATAATTTCATTATCCATAAATATTTCTTAAATTTCAGCGGAATAAAAAGGGGACAATAAAAAAGGGATGGAAGAAGTAATTCCATTCTCCAAACCAGTAAGGCATGATAAACATTCAAGTGCCTTGTAATTTTTCGAAAAGTAATAAATTCCAAAAGCACTGGAGAATTCCATAATCAATGCCATCAAGTAATACCATAAAACTATGCACTAAGCATGAATCGAAAGCTATATTTGAAGTTAAAGATGAATTAACAATACTAATCTCGGAAATTATATATGTAAGGCCGCCTCATGCAATACTCGTACCATATATGATTTCCAATTACGGAACCACAAAAGTAATCAATTCCACACATCCTCACCACAAAACCAACCCTCATTGGCAACTATCAATTGAATGAGAGTCAACTATCAATTAACAATAGTAATCTTGGAAATAAATGATAAACACCAAAATAAACACCAAATTCACAGTAATGACGATCAACATTACCTTTAATTGGATCCATTTACCTCATACGGAATACAAATCATTGCATAAGGCGGTCTTACTCTTACATATATAATTTCCAATTACGGAACAATTAGGAAAGCGAAATCGATACATTAAAAGAGAAATCAAATTTGAAAAGAAAAAAAAAAGACATACACCAGGTTTGCCAGGGATGATGCAATTCCACAAAAGTAAATTAACGGAACCGTCTTGCATCGTTTCCGGCTTCGCCACAAAACCCTAATTCAATCACCAAAAACCCTCAAAATCAGAACAACTTACAATACCAAACTTAATACTTATTAACATTCATAATCAAACTACTGCAAAAAAAAAAAGAATCAAATGAGAAAAGAGGGGAGAGAGACGTGGGGGTGATTCTTGCGCCATTGTTTCCTCTCTTCAGCAAGACGGCCGCGAGCAATGCCTCCAGACATAATTACTGACTCACTTTCTCTCTCTCTGGACTTTTTCTCTCTCAAGAAGTGAGAATGGAGTCCAGGGTAGAGAGGGTCGACGGCCTTTTAATGAAGACACACAAATACACAGATTCTGGTGATGGGCATTTAGAGCAGCCAAATTGGCCGGACTCGGTTTGACGGCATAATCCGGTCCGACTTTTGGCCCAATAGTAAAGGTCGTGACGTGATTTGGGCGAAAAAGTCGTGTCTCATTACGATCAAGCACGCGGGCCTAAGCCCGGCACGACTCTTCGCCTTTTTTGCATGAAAAAATGATTATAATGTTTTTTTTCTTTTACCTGATTTTGAAATGTATATACTCCATGCCACATTCATTTAATTCATTTTCTCGAAATTCAATCCAATTCTTGTAATCTTCTACTATAGTATAAATGTTATATTTGCAATAATATTAAATATATTCAAATCAATGTACAAGTATATAATACAGAGTACCACAAATTCTCACTTGTGACGGATATATCCGTCGTAATCATCCGACGGGTCAAGTAATATCCATGTGGGGTAATAAAACAAAAGCAAAATACCTTGGAAATGACAATGTGCTTTGTCTTATCTACCCAGGGTACTAGGGTAGTATTCGACCCGTCACAAGGGAGACTTGCTGACAGAGTACGGAGTACATTTTAAAATTCTTTAATTCTTTAGTTTGTGTTCAATGTTCGGGCATAGTGGTCATTCCACGCCTGATGAGCTCAAGAATTCACCGGAATATTTCAGCATAATTGGTCTTCGCTTTGACAAATACGAGTACTTTATATCATTTGATTGGGCTTACATGCTTTAAACCATTAGAATGGGCTTACATTATATCTACATGAAAGAATTACTCACTCTAATTGTCCCAAAAAGTTTTGGATGGAAAATAAGAAAGGAGAGATAAGTGACTCAAAAAGAAGGATCAAGAGAGAGAAATGTGAGATTAATTGTGAACCACATATTGATGGCCTAAAAAGAAAAGTGAGACAAAAATCAAACTCGGTCCAAAAAGAAAAGTGGAACGATAATAGGAACTCGGAGGGAGTACTTTAGATGGAGTAAATCACTAGATTGGACTTGCGTGAAAACATTTCAAAATAATTGATCACTTTGACAAAGAAAATACGTAAAATATTCAGGACAGGTCGGGATCTTGGTCAATACAGATTTCAGGTTAAGATGCAAACTTGATTTTGGATTCGGGTGTGAGATCGAATTATCATTTTGGATTGGTTTGAGAGGACAAATATTAATTACTTGCTCAGCAGGTGTAGTAGAAAGTTGTACTCGTAGGTTGATTCGCGCAGGTACAAAAGTAAGCTATCAAAATACAGTACTCCTTTAATATTGATGATGTTCAATCATCATGAGTATTGTATATTGAAGATGTTTTTGTATTGGTTGAGAAGTGAGGAATAGATTGTTATATTCTTGTAAGTTGTACCTTTACTCTTAATACATCAGGTGTATATATATAATCTACCTTGCATACGTAGCCCCTAGTTGACCTCCATAAAACAACAATCATAAAAAACAATCTCTGATGATACTGCATCACTGCTGCACTACTGCTACTCTGTTGCTAAGCTCCTGTCACTTTCTTCATTTGTTTTGTGTCTTGTTTGTGATCCATTTCTTTGGGCATCGTAGTGGTCTTGGGCTTGGATTAATCCACTTCTTCTTGGGTCTCTTTTACACTCCCCCTCAAGATGAGAGTGTGGGCTACTCATCACTCCCATCTTGTGTAATAGCTTGTTGTGTTGATTAGCGGTAAGGTGTTTGGTGAAGAGATCCGCAAGTTGATCTTTTGACGGTACATACATCGGTTGAACTGCTCCTTGATTTACTTTGTCTCGTATAAAGTGGCAGTCAATTTCAATGTGTTTGGTTCTCTCGTGAAGAACGGGATTGGCTGCAATGGCTATGGCGGCCTGATTATCGCATTTCAATGTCACCGGACCAAGCCTGGTGAGGCCTAAGTCTTTTAATAGAGTAACTAGCCAAGTCACCTCACAAGTAGTTAGAGCCATAGCCCTGTACTCCGCCTCGGCTGATGACCGAGCCACCACACTTTGCTTCTTGGACTTCCACGATATTGGTGATCCACCAAGGAGGACACAAAACCCCGTAGTGGAACGTCTAGTAAATGGGCAAGATGCCCAGTCTGAGTCACAATACGCAGTGAGTTTGGCGGCTGAATCGTTTGCAAGGAGTATCCCTTGACCAGGAACGCCCTTTAGATATCTAAGAACTCGCTTTGCGGCTTGCATATGGTCGGATGTAGGAGTCTGCATGAATTGACTCAAAAGTTGTACTGAGAAGGAGACATCGGGTCTCGTTATGGTCAAGTAGATAAGCTTTCCAATTAGTCTTCGATAAACTTCAGGATTAGGCAAGGGAGAACCTTTGGTAGCTTCCAACTTGTTGTGGCTGTCAAGAGGAACTCTTAGGGTCCTGAGTTTGTCTATGCCAAATTCTTTTAACAAATCCACCGTGTATTTCTTTTGAGAGATAAATAGCCCTTGAGTGGTCTTAGTCACCTCTAGGCCGAGGAAATAGGATAACTCACCTAAGTCTTTCATGTGAAAAACCGAGTGCAATTTTTCCTTTAGGTCGGTGATCTGCTCTTCACTGTCACCGGCAATGACCATATCATCCACGTACACAAGTACCATGGTTGTGTGACCTCTTGAAGTCTTAATAAACAGAGAGTGATCAGCGTGAGACTTATGGAACCCAAATTGAATTAGAAATTGAGACAATTTTGCAAACCATTGCCTTGGTGCTTGCTTAAGTCCATACAAGGACTTCTTTAATTTGCAAACTTGTTGCAATGCCGTGTGTTTCTCGCAGTCAACAGAAATTCTAGAACCAATTCCCGAGTATCCTTGTGGTAGACACATGTACACCTCTTCTTCAAGATCTCCATGAAGAAACGCATTCTTCACATCCATTTGGTATAGATACCAATGCTTCATAGAGGCGACAGCAAGAAGAGCTCTCACCGTAGTCATTTTAGCAACGGGGGCAAACGTCTCAGAGTAATCAACTCCATATCTTTGTTTGAACCCCTGTGTGACCAACCGAGCCTTGTTTCTTTCAAGTGATCCATCGGGCCTATATTTGGCCTTGAATATCCATTTGCATCCTAATGCTCTTCTTCCTGGTGGGAGGTGAGTGATGTCCCATGTATCATTCTCCTCAAGGGCCTCAAGTTCATCATTCATTGCCTTAACCCATTCGGGGGATTTTAGGGCATCCCAAAAATTAGTCGGTTCATTGGAACTCACTATACTCGCCACCATATTTGCGAAATTATCCGGTATATCAGTGTCAGTGACACTAGATGCTTCCACTACATCCCTTTTGGTGTTCTTTTCTTTGTAAGTTGCCACAAAGTCCTTCATCCATTCAGGCTCTCTTCTGTGTCGACTCGACCTTCGTTGAATTTCAATCGCTTCTGAGGCCGCCTGATCTGCAGGGTTATCATCCTGCTCCTGCTCCTGCTCCTCAAGGGATAAACTTCCTGGATCAAAAATTTGATGCTCTCTAATTGCGTTAGTTGGGTAAATCGGAGGAGGATTTATGTTTACTGGTTCTTCTCGTGGCATTTGCACAGGGCATGGTTGTAAAAATTTAGTCATCTGCCCTTGATCATAGGGGAATATTTCCTCGAAGAACTTCACATCTCGAGTCACAAATCTCCTTTTATTATGTAATTCTTCTACTCTATAACCCTTTTGATGAGCAGGATACCCAACCATGATGCAAGGTATTCCCCTAGCCTGAAATTTGTCTTTATCTCTACTTGGATTGTATGCCATCACCAAACTTCCAAAAGCTCTCAAGTGAGTGTAATCTGGGCTGTGATTGTGTATAATTTCGTACGGAGTTTTGTTTTTGATCACTGGTGAAGGCAACCTATTTATTATGTAGGCAGCTGTCATGACACAATCACCCCAATAACTTAGAGGTAGACCAGCCTGGAATCTTAACGCTCTACTGACTTCCAATAAATGTCTATGCTTCCTTTCAACAATCCCATTTTGTTGTGGTCGGTCCACAATGCTAGTTTGATGTACTATCCCATTGATACCAAAAAATTCTACACATTCCCGATCCTTGAATTCCAAGGCATTATCTGATCTTATGATTCTTATGACTCCATTAAACTGAGTCTTAGCTAATTGATAGAAGGTTTTCAAGATGCTTATAGCTTCTGATTTACATGCCATCAAATAAACCCATGTAGCTCTTGAATGGTCATCAACAAGAGTAAGAAAGTACTTATATTTCCCTCTATAATTTACTCTATAAGGTCCCCAAGTGTCCATATGGACGGTATGAAAGGGTAGAGCAGCAGTGGACTGACTCAAAGGGTAAGGAAGTTTGGTTAATTTAGCCATTGGACAACAAAGACATGGTCTTGTTTTAGTTTTGTCGATATTCAAGTTCAGAAAGGGAATTTGTTTCATTTTCTTATAGGGGGCATGCCCAAGTCTATTATGCCAAACAGAATATAGATCAACATTAACATTCATAGATGATAAGTTTTCATTACAAGCATTGAATCTGGAATTTTGATTTTCTTGACTCAAAAATTGACACTTAGTGTTTCTAATAGACAAAATATTGGCTAAGTTGTGGCTAGACTTGACATGTTTCTTTTTGTTGGCTGCAACATTTGATGTAGGGTCTTTGTCAAGGTAGTAAAGTCCACTAACCACTCTGCCCTTTGCTTTTCTTTCATGGGTGACACAATCCTGCACCACACAATATGTTTCATAGAACACCACATAGCACTTGTTATCTTGCAGCAATTTTTGGACGGACAACAAATTGTGTTTAAAATCTGGGACAAACATGACCTTTTTTAACAATAATCCACTTTCTAGGGTCATTTCTCCAACATGTGTCACATATGAAACCTCTCCATTAGGTAGGTTGATTTTTGGTTTCTTATTAAGGAATTTAGCTTTCTCAAGTCTGTTGAGATCAGCTATCATATGGTCACTTGCTCCTGAATCTATTATCCATTCATATTGTGTTGCATCTACATTAAGACAAGAGCTTATACCTGCGAAGTTGCACTCAATTTCATCATCGGTTTCATGTCCATGTCCTGCCTTTGAGCTGCTTCTATTGTTGGGCACAAGTTTAAGTAGTTGTTCGAGTTGTTGAGTAGTGGCCGCAAGGGACGCTGCTATATCAGCATTGCTCGGCTCCATGTTAGAATTGTTAGCCATTCTTCTTTGACCATTTGGTTTGTTATAATCTCCTTTGTATCCTCCATTGCTCTCATGGAACTGGTTAGAAGAGTATAGAGAATTTCTACCCCTACCTCTTCCATTTCCTCTTGCTCCTCTGCCTTGACCTCTCATGGAATTACCTCCTCCTCTTTTGGACCTTCCTGGACCATACCAACACTTCTCTGAAGTGTGATTATTGTAACCACAATGCTTACATTCTGTCTCATTTGGCTCCCCCTTTCCCAAAAACGCGGAAGCTTCAACTTCAGCCTTGGATGTCGGTTGAATGTTTGCTTGTTGGGCCTCTTCTTGCACCATGATTGACACGGCGTCATCAACTGTGGGCAAAGGACTCATGAGTAGAATGGCACTTCTTTGAGTTCCATAACTACAATCTAGACCATTTAGAAATTGGAAAAGTCGGGCTTCTTCCTTGTGTTTGGTCATGGCATCCATGAAGGCCGTCATGTCGGGGGTGAGCTTTGTCACGAGGGGGTAGTCAGTGAGATTTTCCAGTTCATCCCAAACTGACCTCAACTGAATGTAGTATTCAGTAACAGTTTTCTTGTTTTGCTTCATTTCATAGGTATCCTTGTTGAGTTTGTACTTTCTAGCACCATTGCTCACAAGATACCTCGTTTTCAAGACTCTCCATATTTCCTTTGCTGACTGCGTGTACATAATGGCCATTTTGATGGCTTCACTTACGTTTTGGAGGATCCAGGAGATGACCAAATTATTGGCAGCATCCCAGGCTTCCTTTTTGGCGTCGTCATTAGTGGACCTAACAACCGTCCCTGTGACAAATCCAAGCTTCCTTTTGGTAGAGAGTGCTAACTCCATTCCTCTCTTCCAAGGTATGTAATTTTCCACTCCAGTCAAGATGGGAGTGATTTTGAGAGTGCTTCCAATATCATTAGGATTACAATAGAGTGGATCTGTGTAGTCCACAATTGTTCCTTTGTCACCCATTATTTAGGAGGGATTAGTGTGCTGCTGTTGAATTTGTTGGGCAAGTACAACACTCATGCTCTGATACCATGATGATGTTCAATCATCATGAGTATTGTATATTGAAGATGTTTTTGTATTGGTTGAGAAGTGAGGAATAGATTGTTATATTCTTGTAAGTTGTACCTTTACTCTTAATACATCAGGTGTATATATATAATCTACCTTGCATACGTAGCCCCTAGTTGACCTCCATAAAACAACAATCATAAAAAACAATCTCTGATGATACTGCATCACTGCTGCACTACTGCTACTCTGTTGCTAAGCTCCTGTCACTTTCTTCATTTGTTTTGTGTCTTGTTTGTGATCCATTTCTTTGGGCATCGTAGTGGTCTTGGGCTTGGATTAATCCACTTCTTCTTGGGTCTCTTTTACAAATATAGTGTGAAGAATTTATGTAGTGAACAGAAGAAGTAACAATGAAATAAATAAAGGAAAATGAAGATAAATGTCAACACAAGCACGATGGATGGAAGTGGAAGATGTGTAATGCCAGGAAATGTATACAGTAGAATTCATGCAAACGTAAGAACGATGATCTGAGAGTACAGTGTCGAGCACGCCAACGGCTCACAGGACTTGAAATGAAAGTCTCTGCTCTATTTCGCATAAATGACATCCACAATTTCTCCCTAGTTTTCTTACCCACTCAACTTTGTTTATCTTTTTGTTTTAATCACCCCATTATCTTAATTAGAGTATATTTTTGTCTCATTCATTTGTATATATTGTCAAAAATATTTAAATCATGATTAAATGCATGTCCGAAATAAAGGAAGATAATAAAAGTATAAATTTAATTAAATAAAAATTGTTGAAATAAAATTATTGTACTCCCTCCATTCTCTTGAATTAGTCCAACTTCTCTTTTTTTTTGTGAGGAGAAAAGTGGGCCAATGAAGCTAATTCAAGAAAATGAAAGGAATATATTTTAGCTAGATTTTAGGCTTCGAGGCATGGATGCTCGAGTATGGCCTGGTGGGTTAACAAGTTCAAAGTACTCCGTAATTGGTATGAGGAAGGAAGAGAACGTAAGAGTTTAGTAATTTGCACAATCGATTTTACTGTAGTTGGAAACCTTAAATGAGAGAAAACCACGGACAAGAAGTCAAGACAAGACTTATTAGCTGTTTTCGTGTATCGCTTTCTTGTGTGTTTACGTTTGATCAGTATCAAACTTCCACCCTAACCCTTAATTAGCTTGTAGTAACTGCGGAGTACATAAATACACAAATAAATGCATCCTTAACAATACCTAAAGTCAAGAGCTTTTATGTAAGCATTAATACCATCTCCAACAATTATCCAATTTCATTCATCATCTTTCCATCTCTCCTATTTCTTACTCATCCATCTCAAAACAACAAAAATTATCCTCCATCCATAGTCCATACTCATCTTTTTTTTCATCATTTTTCTCTCCCTCATCATTTATCTCTCCTACTTTTTAATAATCTACCATTCCACACTTTTTTGTTAATTATGAAAATAATTTGTCAACTAATTAAATCAACAAAATTGAGTACGTATAATTTAATTTGATAGTTCGACTCAGTTTTCAAATTTCATACTCAACTCGGTATTATTATTATTAGAAAGAAATAGATTTAATTTTGATTTGTATTAAATGTGATTAAGAAAATAAAATAGAGAGTAGAAGAAGGGGTGGATCAATACTACTCAATATTATACTCTATTTATAAAATAAAGTTTTTGATCAAAAACAAAAAAATGGATACAAAAAAAGAAACAAAAGTGGGTTGCCACATGTCCATACCCTATTGGCTACTAATTTTTTTTTTTTTAAAAAAAAACATGACAATTTGAGAACCACTTCAATTTATCATTCATCAACTATTCAACGCTCACCATGCTCATCAAGATTCAAGAAGTTGATGATACTTCATCATGGTTGGAAGGCATGATGAAGTCTTCATCATGTTGATGATGAGAAGATAAAACATTGTTGGAGATGCTCTAATAGAGTAATCATCTCATGTCATAATTGTTTGAACACACTTTTTTTACTATTGTGTAAAACGATCTCACGTCATACAACGATCCATTTGTAAAAAAAATTACTTTTCAACCTAATTTCATCTCTTATAAACGAGTATAAATTATTTGGCTATGCTAATAGTTTTAGCATCATCAAATCTCCTTTAGGTAATAAATCTTCATAATGACACCTTAGGGTTTTAAGCCAGTACGTACATACTTGACCTTGTTATTAGTGTCGCTCATAAGTTGCCATAAGGATTATCATTTCAATCCCACATGTGTTGTATCTGATCGATCGGTCTGACGTGAAGAATTCTATTTCTATGAATTTTGAGTATGGGTTTTGGTCATAGCAGAAGCATCACCTCTTTTTATTTTGCTCGATATCCTCATCAAAGCCTGCAAGCTACCAAGCTGCTCTACTTCTGAATAAATACATATTGAGAGATCATCTCATAAAGTCATACTAAGTGACATATCATTAAATACTACTCCCTCCCATTATATGGAAAAGTCCACTTTACTTTCGGAACAAATATTAAGGATAGTGGGTAAGTTGGACTACTTTACAAAAACACTCCTCCCACTTTTAGTGGTGGGGTAACTAATAGGGGTATTTATGTCTTTTAAATGGGTGAAACTTTTAATTTAAGGAAACTGTGCTTTTCCAATGAATGAACCAAATAAGGAATAATGTGTTTTTCAGTGAATGAGAGGGAGTATACATTAATACAATAAAAGTTATTGTGATTACTTTCATAATTTCTTGAGAGGATTTACATTAACATTATCGTTTGTATTTCTTTTTCAGAAAATGAGAGGACTAACTGCAGGAAAATTAGAGCATGTTAACCATAGATCCGTAGGTAGAATTGATTCAAAATGGTTCTCCATCCATAGATATCAGATTCTTCAATGAGTTGATCGAATGCAGAAGAGATGTCAAATTGTCGGTGGGAAGGGATAGAGGGAAGAAAAGAGTGATGTTTTGGTAAGTGTGGGAGACCCATTTGTGAAACCGGGTAAAACCGTAAAAATAATGTGAAAAGTGAAGACAATACATTAATCTACGAGTAGTAAAGAAGGTATGGAGTAAGCAATGTGGTATGGAATATGGATGCGACTTCTATAATCATTTGACTGTGTTTGACATAACCTAAAGGTAAAGCAAAAGACATCAACAAGATAGAGACACCTAGATAGATAGATAGATGGCTAGATTACCTACTGTATATAATATATAAATGCCAATAGTGTAGGAAACGGCCAGTAGCCTCTTCTTTTTGACTTTTTTCATCCCTGGAACATTACGGACTGATCCAGTATTTTTAAATTCTCCAAAGCAAATAAAATAAGTGTGGAAATTAAATTGTCCGAAGCAAGTGAAGGGTGAATGATAAATTCTTGTTTGTAACGGAACATCCATCATAAATGTACAGTGGATCAAATAATATAAAATTTTATTTGGGTAGATAAAGACAAATTTATGGACTATTTTCAAGCCTTGTCTTTTTTAATCAGTGATATTATTTGACTCATCATCGATTTGTGATGGATCAAAAGAGACTTATTCAAGATGAATTAATAAAGGGTTGTTAACTGCCTCCTCCCACCAATCTTCTCTTCAACTTTTTCATCTTCATCTACTTCTAAAATAAATCCAATTATTATCAAATACAACTAATAACAAACGAGACAAATATCGGACCCTAGATAACTTGTTTATGGTATCTACGTGGCTCATTTTGATTACAAGATGGATGTTCGTCATAATTAAGAATTTGATAAATCGTAAGACAATCTTAGACTTGATCAAGATCAATAAAATATTACAATAGCTTTTTCACAACAAAGTAGAACAAACAGCCCGTTACAAAGAAGAAACAAAAGTTAGAGTAGAATAATAATCAGGCAAAGAGTTAGAATATAAGGAAAAGGCATGATAAACAAATTTTGGATTCCCCTATATTGAAAGTTCTACCAAATCCACCAAGCTCAATTTCTGTACTACACTAGTAGAAGTAGAAGTAGAAGTTTCCAATACAAATGTGTACAAGAAATGAAGTAATCAGCACTCCTAACCCCACTAAACAAATCTCCCTTCGAGATCCTAAAGCATGATAAAAGCACCAAAACATCGACCTCCCCCTTCTACCTTGGATCCGACAAGACAAAATTCACCCGACCCAAATAACTCATTCTAAACCACAAACAAAAAGCTCGATGCCCACTCCAAACCGACCCAAATGATTTGACCCAAGAATCCAAAACATAACCGGTTTGGTTAACTTGTTTGTCATGTCCACGTCCACCCACCTCTATCGGACGTCTTTTTCTCTAATCACGATTTAGTAAATTTATAAACTAGTAATGACTAATAATCCAATCAATTAATTAATTAATTAATTAAGATTTAAGAGGACTCAAGGATAAGAGTGGAGGTTTCAGCCACAGAAAGTGAATGGTTGTGCTCAGCTTCGTAAGTGACAATAAGCATGCTAGCATCATCCGAAGCCCTCTCTACATGTTTCCTGGCTGGGCATCCTCTTACTGTACTGCACTTGTAGTAACCCCTGCCATCCATAATCCAATATTAATCAAAGGGCTAATTATAATTTAGTGATTAAACATCAATCACTCTAGGTTAATAAGGATGTAAAAACACTCCATTGTCTACCTATATTGACAAAGACATTTAAAGACAACGTTTAGCCATTTGACCACTAAAATGAGTTAAATAGCAAATAATACGAGTACAAAATAAATAAATAAATGCTCTGTATCATTTAATATGACAACTCATCTTACGGTTGCATCAAGCTATGTTCTGAGAAATATTAACCACGGGAAAGATTTAACATGATCTCACCAACCCTCGGTGGAATATTAGCTTCAAATCTCACCATCCCAAGTGACTATTAGCCCATTATGCGTTGCATCTATACTTCAAGTTCAAGTGACATTCTTTCCAGCTATCGCCATATCGTCCGAAAAAACGGTATTTATTCCATCGCTTTTTGTGTAAAAAAAATTACTTCGTACTTAATAACTTTCTATTGAGACAAAAGGATTACTTAGTTCCATTTTGGAAGTGAAACGAAACATGTTTATCCAACTTAGGTGCATTACTGAGATATTTTCAGGAAACATGCATGGCCTTAAGTAGGAGTATTGACTAATTGTAAATTGAAGTGTGAGCGTTCTCCTTGTACACACATACACATGGGTTTGACAAAAATGAGGAGGGAGTTGAATAAAAATGAAATCGAAAATAAAGGGAGTTTTGTATTGGACTGACTTTTGGATACGCAAACATCACCCCAACTGTCACGTACGAAGAATAGAGACATAGACGACGACCACGCATATAATAACACGGGTTAGTTTAGACTTTGGATATGTACGAGTACGTGAAGAAGACTTGTATGTTGTCGTCATGGGCATGGATAGTACACGAGGATACATTGAACCCCTTAACTACTTCCACTAAATAATTTATTACTCGTAAGTGCCAACAAAATTTAAAATTGACTCATCATCGATATTCAAACCAAACCCAATCACGTACAGTACCAATGTAAAACCATTCATTACTGCCTTTTGTTGAATTAGTCAAACATTAATCAAGTCCAACATACGAGTAAATTATTACGAACTCCTATGCGTGCTACAAATGTCAATTTACACCAATCACATTCTCCAACAATATACCAAGTCATTTCATTTGAATATATCCCTCCATTTTCAATTTTAAACGATTCAAGAAAGGTCAATAAGACAAAAATATTACTCGCAATACTTAAAAATTGACAGAAAATATGTGTTTCAAAAGACTATGTGCTTCTCTACTAAAGTGTATTAATCCTCTACTACCACGGGGTGTTTGATTGGGGGTCTTGGAATGGATTCAATCCATTCCAATGTTTGGTTGATGCATTTAGGTATGGAATTGGAAATCCAAGGGGTTGTAAATCCACCCCAAAACCTTGGAATCACAACCCCTACCCTCAACCCGGTATTCTAAATCCATACTATGTTAATACAAATATAATTCATTCCACCATCGAACCAAACAATCGTAAACAAGTATGAGTATCTAACTCCAATACTTAATGGAATCACACTCCATTCCAATACTTCGAACCAAACGCCCCCTACGTATATTCGATCATTTTATTTTTATCCAAACGAATGTAATCGTCGGGGAATTTATCATATCCAATGCTATCTATTTGTTTCGTTTTAGTGGTAAAACGAAAATACTCGTATTCAACAAATTTGTGCTTTACTTATTCTGGAAATTTTCTAGACCTGACCAACAAAGATACGGAGTAGCTAGCTATATAATTTTTCCATACAATTATCCAAATTCTTGATTTTGGAAGGACAATTTTTCAAGGGGAAGAAATTACGACTTCCAATGCAAATACTTTGAACAATGACTATTCAATCCCTTCTTTCAAAAAATACTACTACCCGTCTCAAAAAAATCGCCCCATTTTTTTAATATTTTAATAAAACAGAATAATCGTAGAAAGAGGGGTATAATAAGATTTTAGATTAAGGAATTGGTGCATGCATATTACTTTGGCAGCCAAACTTGACTTTTGTTTTGTTGAGCTGTACAGATGTTAAAGCGTTACTCTTCAGTCCACAATGATTCCTTGGACCGTTGAGCTTCATACTCTCCATTATTACTCCTATTATTATATTAATGCTCTTTGACTTTAACTTTCTCTTTTTTTCCTCCTCTCTCTTTATTTAAATTTATCAAAAGAAGACTAGCTTGTAGTCCCTCTTTTTCTGTTGGACTACCTTCACCCTCGGAAAACTTCATTTTGAATATACCTTTAGATGGATGGATCATCAATTAATTATTGACAATCAGTAGCAAAATTGATTAGCGTATGCGTATCTTACAAGAGATGCATGCAACATAGAATGTCCCTTGCCAACATTAAACATGAAAAGGATGGAGGCTTACCATCTAAACTTGATTAACGACTCTCTAATTCTTTCCAAGAACGAGGTTAAGCTCACGTGGTAAATGGTTTTCCTCCGTCCCGATCATTTGTTGTTTAATTCTATTTTAGGTTGTCTCGGTTAATTATTGTCCTAAGGACAACAATTGATCGGGACGAAGGGAGTAATCCATTTTCATCCATGACTAAAAACAATCTTCTTTAGAAGAGAAAAAAAATGCTTTCTAAGAATGGTACATAGACGCTCTTCTTTTTGGTTGAACTGAACCGCAATTGACTGAATTAGCTAAGAAAGGAAACTAAACTAAACTAACTAGTCTGAGCTTAAAGTAAGCCGAAAAGAACATGGTCATAGTTTAGAACAAAGGGTGAAATTTTCATGCATAAAAGAGTTGTGGTATAAAATAGGGATCCCAACTTATTCCTTGGATTCATAACATTTTCTTAAAACAACTCGGTTTATGGGACTGGTACATGCAATATACTTCGTCGTCTGTTTCAAAAGACAATAAATGATCGAGACGGAAATAATAATGAGAAATAAAAAGGAAATCATGAATTTTGGCGAAACTGAAATAGTGGAAGCTGGTTTGGGGGGTAGTGATCAGCCGGAAAGATGAGGCGACTTTGGATTCCAATCTAGTTACGTAGAGAGTGTGTGTAACATTGGATTCTTGTTTAGGTCTATTAAGTTTACCATATCACATTTATAACTTTTCTTTAGTGTCCTTATCTAAATGTTGTCTAATGTCTATTTAGTGCTATATAATCCTTCCCCCCTTTTAAATCCAATCACCCCGTTTACTTTTTCAACCATGTCAATAATACTACTCCCCTATTATTAACACACGCATTAATTTCTTTGACTCTTTAAGAATACATTGACAAAAAAAATTATACTGCCAAAAAATTAAGATTTTTTTTTAATTGTAATCTTAAAACTCAAACAAGATCCCACATACGGAGTAATTTTTTTTCTTATACATCTATAATTAGTTTTTGAATATTATCTTAAACTTAAAAATAATGCGAAAACTAACTTACGTTTTTTCAGAAGTAGTGTCTCTGATGAATATATATCCATCTTAATATCGTGAAAAAAACACAAGTAGATTGTGTTGTGATTAGCAAAATATTTGTTTCATCTATGCATCTGTTAAAACATTTATAAAGTTATACAGAGTAAGTGTATGAGTATGAGTGCATGAGGGATATTGGCATGTTTGAACAAGAATTTGTATCCCAATTATATTAAGTGGAGTAGTCACTAAAATTTGACTTAAATTTTTTCCAGTCTCAAATGTATGTATATGACTTATAAGGAATGTGTGGTATTGGATATGAACGGAGGGAATAGTTGTTAAGGAGGCTACATTGAGCGTAAAGGAAGGAACAAAACTTGAAAGTTGCAGAGAGTAGAGAGTAGAGAGTAGAGAGTAGAGAGTAGAGAGTAGAGAGTAGAGAGTAGAGATGGAGTTGGATGTAATAAAAGTAGAAAGGGTAAGTAAGTACCTGGGATGTGGAGAACCTTTGATAGGCTTCTGACCATACTTTCTCCAGGAGTAATCATCGGGTGGTATATCCGCCATTTTTGAACTTATCGCTGGTATTCGAACTGTCCTCTTTACCTTCATCTTCCTACACAACACGCACCTCCACTTCTTTAATCTTTAACTTACTTTACAATATCTCAAATCTAGCTAATAACCTTTCCTACCCACTAACTACACTCCAAACTAGTACAGTACTAATTAATCTAACTATCGTCTACTCCTTCGGCTCGCCAGGGACTACACCGTAATGAAAACGTATTCCGTATTGGCATGAAATATTAGTTTAGTTGTTAAAACGGAGTTATTATACCTAATATTTTCATCTTTAAAATACCCCGTATTAATTAATACTGTATGATTTAGTCGATAGACGGATCTTATGTAAAGTGTGAAACCGTCTGCCAATACGATTACGATTACGATTATTGTGTGATCAGATAGAGAATTTGTGATCCCGATAAATGCTTAAAACTACGGAAAAGTGGGATAGGGACATTGGGTAGTGCTAGTACCACCATTTACCAGCACAGTTGACTATCCTCTATTATATTTTGACTACACCAAAAATAAATAAATACTCCTCCAAAAACAAAATACACCGTATATGATACGGTAGTCTACAGTTGTATACGTACCTCTTCTTAGAACAGTGACAACGACCAGATGAGCCACACTTGCCATTCTCTGAGTAACACTTTCTACCCTTAAACGACGTCGTATGACACAGCGGCGGCCTCCCCACTGACGACACCCCACCCCCACCCCCACCCCCACCTGGGTAGTTTCTCATCTGAAACGACGTCGTTGTCGTCATCGTCGTCGTCCCATTCCCTCCGCTCATGTTCTTACTGCTCATATCCCCGGTCAACGTTGACTTTCCTGAGTTGTTGTCAAAGGGAGAGGAATAGGAGAAATTAATGGTGGCCGTCGGTTGCTGTTCCTTCTCCCTCACTCCAACCGTCAGATAATATCCGTTGACTGGAGGGCCCACCTGCTGGATAGGCTCCGGGCACAAAACTACCCCGCTTTGCCGAATCACCGGCCCGCGTCGGAACCTGGCGTGTCCCGACCGTCCCCGGCCTAGAAGGGAGATAACGTTCTTGAAGCGGGAGACGGCGTCGTCGGCGATCGCCCGACAGTTGAGATCGATGTCCATGGTTGATGGATTATTATTATTCGGGTTTGGGTTGGGGTTGGAGACAGAGTCGGATTTGGGGAGGAGTTGGAGGAAATTATGGACGCTTTGAAGGCCAGCTGAAGCTTCATGTACAATGGCTTCCTCCATCGAATTATTATTATTATTATTATTATTATGAATATTATTGAAGGAGGATGAAGAAGAGGAGAGAGAAAAGGGAAAGGAGGAAAAAGAAGAGGTGTTGTTGTTATTGTTTGGGTAACCAACCATGAGATCTATGGCCATATTTCAGAAGAAGGGAGTAGATTAAGAGTAATGAATTATGCAAATTTGCACGGTATTAAAACTAGTTTAACGGAAAAGACGATCATAGTACAGGAACAGCAAGAAAAGAAGAGAAAGAAGTATAGAGAGAGAAAGAAGGGAGTAAGTAACGTCTTTGTTGAAGGATATGAAAAAAGAAGAGAAAGGAAATGGGGGAGGAGGTGGAAAAATAATTTGTGTGGGGAGAATTGTTGTCTGCTCTTTCTTTGATTTGGGTGGGGAGGGGGAGGTTTGAAATAGGTCAAACTAGATGCAATTGGAAATAATAAAATAAACAAGTGAAGGAGGGAAGGGGGAAAGGAAGAAAAGAGGTAGTCTACAGTTGGATGACTGACTCTTGCTTCCTTTGGTTTGGTTTTTGGTTGCTTCGTCTTTCTCAAAACTTCAACTTAGTTGTCTTCGTCAAACTTAGGTACGAACGAACCAAGCAACGATAACTCAACTCAACTCAGATCCACTATCTGGGTTTTCTCCTTTTTAAATTAACTTACTACCAAATTGGTATCTACAGTTTTCATGGATGATTTTGTTTGGACGATTTGTTAGGTCTTCTATACATACTTTAAATCATAAATTCTCAATTAATACGACTACAAAGTATAACACACTTTCATCACCTCTCAAACAACATTTGATTTACCACAAAAATTATGTAGACGGTCCATATGGTAAAAGCTCCCTTACCCCGATCAAGAGGTCATGGGTTCGATTCTCACCTGCGACGTATTGTCTTATTCTCTAGACAAAAATAAAATATCATGCAGACGATTTCTCACTAAGTTATTGAGATCTAAATTTTGAAATACTTGTACCACTTTTCAGTACCATTGTACTTTATGTTTGATTCGTACATTTTTATTATTATATTCTGTATCCACCATTTTTATTATAAATTGTGATCATTTTTAGGTCAAACGTACTTGTTTATATTACTTTACTATCAATGTTATCTTTATTCGTACTGTAATTGATTTTTCAATAAATTTAATGAGAGACTGTATTTAATCCTGTTTTCCAATACAATATCATCTCAGTTCCATTCCTTTATGGAAAAAATGACTTGAATGACTTCTTTATCACAAGTGGAGAATTCTTTTTAGTTAACTATTTCAGGAGTGCGGATCCCCCGTCAGATCAGCACTGCTATTTCAGCATGTTACTCTGAATAAATTTTTATTTCAGTTAATTTATTTGTTAACTGCTCTGTAAGCTACTTACTCAGCATATGTGGAAAAAAAAATACTTGTTGAAATTTTGGTCATTGAAAGAGCTGCTAACCAAAACCTTTGGTAAAACTAACTTGTAAGTTAGTTGGAATTTAGGAGTCGATAAGTTAGTCGAAATGATCTAAAACGTTTGGTAACTTGCTAAAAATACTAAATGACATTCAAGTATTAATAAAATGACATAACGGATATAATTTGTATTATTGCTGTAATGATTGAATGGATAAAAAGGAACCTTAAAAGATATATGTGGACTTATTTTTCCATGTTATTCTGAGTAATTTATTTCAACGACTTTATTTGCGAAATAAAATACTTACCAAAAACCACACAAAAATAAATTTAAGTAAAATTTGATCAAAGAACTTAAACTAAAAACGCGTCAAACAGAGTGTTAATAATGAGACTCTAAGATGTTACCGATATTCATTTTTGATAACTTGATTTTATTCAAACTTCTATTACGAGTTGTAGGTTAAAACGCAATAGATATTGTCACATATAAGAATATTTTATTACTCTACAAGATAACGATTCATATGAAAAAAATATTACTCCGCAGTTTTTATTTATAGTTAAGATAATAACTGCTCCATTATTTGGTCGACTCATTCACTTGAAACGGTCTCATAATTTGCTCCTATTAAATATTATACCGAACATCGAACTCGTTTCTTCACATCATGAATACGAAATCAATCTTGTAAAAAAGTAATGTAATACATACATATGTAACACGCCCAATTATCTAGGGTCTAGTAAACTACCAAATAAGTAAAATTGTTACCATCTTGATGCCCAATTATCTAGGGTCTAGTAAACTACCAAATAAGTAAAATTGTTACCATCTTGATGATAATTGAGGTAGCGTTTATCAAATCTTTAAATAAAATACATTAAACCGTTTATTAAATCCACAAGTCCATTTACAATTTTAGTTAAATACTTCAATTACAACAATTATCTAATGCGGAGTATTATCTAATGTTGTGGAATCAAGTAATAAACTTAAAATACAACTATATACGGAGTATATAATAACGTTATGGATCATACATCTATTACAATTCTCAATCTCGTTTGTACAGTTGCCAAACACTTCAAGTAAAAAGGTCTTATTGTCCAACTGACCGGAAATATCGACTAGATATCGTCACATACCCACCACAAGAAAATCGGGTGGACAACACGACGACAACACCACACAGGGCAGTCAACCAATAGGTTGCGCAAGAGCAATCCATACAACTTAACAAATAACATACTGACTCATAGACACGACTCACACCATGACATAATCAAGACTCTTCGACAATTTTTCATACTTAAAACAATATCAACAACAACAATTGGCTCGTAAGGGTGTTGCCTAGTGGTTAAAACTTGTGGTCATCAGCCCAAGGGTGGTTCAAGCCCTGCAAGTGCGAACTTGTGGGAGTTGTATGGCTTCTAGTACATCCGAGAGTTTACCTAGAGCGCACTAAAAAAGTAGCGGCTGCGAGTTTCCTCGTTCATCAAAAAAATTGTCATTCACAAATCTCCAATAACGTATACTCCTTCATCACATCTCATCATTTCTCAATCCCATCGTATCCTATATTTATTTCAACTCATACCCTCATCGTTTCGAGTTTGCACACACCCTAGGGCTAAAACCCAAGAAGGAAAACTTTGGGAGGGGCCAAGATCAACCGGTCACGGGGTGGGGAAATCGACCTCTAGTAAGAAACACCGACCAGGCTTGTCGTGAGCGTAAATCAAAGATAAACCTAAGTATAACTAACTAGGTAACTAGTGGTAAGAAAGACCGAACGCTATCAAACGAGAGATGTTAAGTGGTTTTGTTAGATAAAATTCTATCTAGTCACAATGAATGGTTGATTAGTAACTAATGACATGAACAAACAAACAAACAAAATGATAATGAAAAAAAGAAGGGTAAAATCTATGGTAAAAAGCATTTAAGGGTAGGTTCACATTCAGATTAACAAGGTAACGATGCTGAATCGGGGATAATGTTGTTGATATTGTCTAATTTTGGGTAAACATTGGTTAGTCGAATACTAACCATAGAACGAGTCCTGGAGGTTTTCAATCATACTAGGTCACGTTAATTACTGAATATGTTTTAGTCTAATTTTTATCCAGACTTTCGATCTTAGGATTCGAATTAACATAATTAGTGTAGAAGCAAGGATGCTTTAGTCTAATTCATATTTACAAGTGATACAAATGCAAGGGAAATGAGGTAGTAAGTAGTAAATAGATTATATGGAGTATGAATCAACTGATTGGTCGATAGACTAGGTGATTTTTAGAATAATTTGTGATTAGGGAAGGAATCACCTAAGATTAATCGATGAGTTTAGGTGAAATTAGGGAGAAAATGGAATAGAATAACTAAGAAACATTAAATTTTCATTCATATAATTCTTGGAGGAATATTACAAATTAACTACGTACCATAGTACCTAGTACCTCATATAGATACTATAATGTCTTGGAAATAAGAAATATGGGAGTTAAACTATTAAATCGCCCCCTCACTATTTTCGATGTGCATCATCCTCTTAGTCAAACCATTACACAAGAGCAACTTCAATGGTTTAGCTTGAGGGCTATTTTGCAATTTCTAAGAATGGTAAGCCAATAGATTAACCATTGGAGTTTGGAGTTGTTCGTGTAGATTAACTTTGGTTAAATGGATATGTAAATATTTTAAGCTAATTGCTCCATGGAGAGTAGCTTGAATGAAATCACAAGGAGAAAGCAACCAATAGGAAAATATAAATATATAATGCATGAGATGTGGCTAAACCATTGGAGACTTTTGTTGCTTGAAAATTGAGGTGACAAAGTCAGACTATTCCAGTTATTTTTTAGAAAAAAAAGTAAGAAGGATAAAATATGTGGAAAAAAAATGAAGGTGAGAAAAAATTTGGGATCACAAACACAAAAGATATACTCGTGATAGTACTCCCTCAAATTCTTTAGAATTGTCCCATTTTGTAAACACAAATTATTACTTGTGACGTCCATATCCGTCGTATGTGTATGACGGGTCAAGTATTATCCATGTGGGGAGATAAAACAAAAGCAACATGTGATAATGTCTTTTGTCTTATCTACTACATGGGTACTATTTGACCCATTGCAAACTTGTGACGGATATACCCGTTACAAGCACGAAATACTGTTTTGTAAATATACGTGAAATGAGACAATTGCGAAGAGTTGGAGAGAGTACGGTGATTAGTTTCACTGCACTTGCTCCTGGTGTTACGGTGGTTAGAATCTCAAGGTTATAAGCGAGATTATCGAAAAAGGTAAAGCAAGAAAGAAAAATGGGGTTTTTATAATGTGAGTA
This sequence comes from Agrostemma githago, assembly GCA_958450325.1. Classification (NCBI taxonomy): domain Eukaryota; kingdom Viridiplantae; phylum Streptophyta; class Magnoliopsida; order Caryophyllales; family Caryophyllaceae; genus Agrostemma; species Agrostemma githago. Next base: position 5,315,099 of record OY288240.1, read on the forward strand.
TATTTGACCACTCCACATCCACATCCACATCCACATCCACAGTAGAGAGTAGAGAGTGGAGAGTCCATAATACAGGTTTTGTCATTGTCCGTTGCTCACTCCATCTCCATCTCGAATCAACTTTAGTAGGTCCCGCCAACTGACCTAAACATTGTAAGTCAAACAACACGACAACCCTTGTCACCCAACGCATCAATAAACCACTTTACTATTTCCTTACCCCTATTTTTATTTTTATTGCATCACCTCTTCATCCTCTTTTTTGTGCTTTATTTTTTTTGGATCTAATCACATTTCCATCAAATCTTCAAGGATTTCAAAGCCGTACTCCATCCATTCAAATTTAAAGACTGCATTTTTCTTTTGGATACTATTCACAACTCAAGAGAATCGTTAATATTTTTGACAATTTATAAGAAAATATATATAGGCGTGTTGGATCTTGTTTGATTCATCTTTGTGAGTAAACTAAGAATATCGAATTTTTGTTAATATAAAACGAAAGATATTGACGGTGTAAAATGTATATCGGTAAGTGTGAAAAGACAAACGTACCTTTGAATTTGAATGGGGAAGTAATTTTTTGCTTCTAAATTACTCTCTCGTTGTGTTCCTCAATAATTATCTACTACTCCGTATTATTTTTTAATGGATCAAAGTTCAAGAAAAGAATGATGAATAAATTTGGATCACACAAAAATCATTTGTACAACACATCAATAACAAAAACTTACAACATTACAAAAAAAGCAAAACAGATAACTCCGTATTAAATAATACACCAAAAAGGGAAACACGAAGTGATTAATTATTGAACGAGGCGGAATGAGTACTTCCTACATTTCAATATTATCCTCAAATCTTTCTTATCCCTGTACTCCGTACTTCTTTTCCAAATACATTACTATAAATAAAAGAGTAATTTGCGAAATACAACCTAACATTTAACCATATCTGTGAAGAACTACCTTATTTTTTGTGAAACACTCCTGCCTTGACTTTAATGGGTGCGGTCAAACAATACCAATTGATGGTTTTCGTTAGTATTCCGTCACAGTGGGACCCAACTTATTTTTAAAAATATATAAAAAATTTAAAGGAATTATGTTTTAAGTTGTACGCAATTTCCACTTCTCCTCCCGCCTCCTTTTTTTTCTCTTTCCTCAAAATAAACCTCATTGTCAGAACGGAAGCCCTGGGCGGGGTTGTCGAAATCCCAGGTCGGGATGTGAAGATATTAAAGAATTAAAGTCCAGAATAGTAGCCTGGGCAGGGAACTTGCGCGTCATTTATCACTTTTCCTTATTTTCTGTTCAATTTTGTTTTTGCGAAACACTACGTAATATTTATCATCTTTATAAGGAAGTAACTTACATTTGATTTTTTTTATAAAACACTATTGTACCTAATATCTTCTAACATGGGTCCCACTTTGACGGAATTTTAACGGAAACCGTCAATTAGTTGTGTTTGACAACACCAATTAAAGTTAAGGTAGTGTTTCACAAAAAATAAAACGTTAGGTTGTTCTTCGCAAATAGGGATAAATGTTGGGTAGTAAGGAGTATCTCGCAAATTACTCTAAATAAAAATAGTGACCTTTTCACTGTACATCTAGTTAAATAAGCTTCATATTGCTACGGAGTAATATATTACGGGGTATCGTCTACTATACCTTATTTATAAATTTATTAGTCAAATTAAAAATACTAATGATATTGCCCTATATTTTACATTCAAACTAGTGGTCATACCCGTACACCGCACGAGATTATATAGTTTTATGATCTTTATAAATTGCACTTCCGTCTTTTTGCATCATTGTCCAATATTTATTTTATTATTTATTCATTTTTTGTTTTGATTTCATGTCTTTGTAAGTTTAGTTACTTCCACATGCATTCGTAAATTGTGAAAAGGATGGAGCTTAGGAAGATATATATGACATGTATGTTAAATGAATTACATGGAAAAATAGGTGGACTGAAAGTGTCGAAACATGCCTCAAACATGTCACCACAAGTGTAGTAAGATGAATTAGACTCAAAGTGTGTTTATCAAAACATAAGCGAGTGATTATTGGCGAAAATGAGATATAAAGTTATAAAATTTAACGCATAAAAAATAACTAATAATTCGTTTTTTAATTTAAACTTTTATTGGAGAACGTAATCATATTGAATTATGACTTTGATCTTTCTTATACGGAGTAGTTTTTTCTCTTGCGTCTTTAGTTTGAATTTTCAAATTTTGGCCTCTTTCCTTCCATGGTTTCTATTGTTACGGCAGCTTCTTTTACTATCACTTTGGGCCTATAACACATCTTGGGTGTGTTAGTTTTGTTCTTAAAATATAAAAAATGTATTATTTGTAGTTGATGTACATATTAATTATTCTTACCCTCGGTCTAGATTTTTCTTCTCCTATTTAATTGGTGTGTTTAACGCAAGCTCTAATTCTGTTTGGGTGGTACACCGAGGTTCATATTACGGTTTGGTTATAGGTCTAATCGGGTCGCTTTGGTTGTACACTTGGGTGTCATATTATGGAAGGGAAAGATGCATGGAAGGGGAAGATGAAGCAAGGTGGGATAATGAGTTTGTCTTCTTTTCTCTCTTCTTTATTGATTGGGTTTTTTAATTAAAAAATTTGTTAATTGATTGCCTCTATTTTTTAACGGACCCCTCATTTCTTAATTTTGTTTGTCGGCTAGTTTAGTTGTTTCGCCTAATCAAAGCAGAACATATGACTTTATTAGAAGATAGTGCAGTAATACCTATATTTTCCTACGGCGACTATAAGTTAGGAAAATGTAGTTGGAAATTAAATCAAGATTTTTTCTATCCAATACCACTTGTATACCAACAATAATACATGGTTCATTCAAAGTTTATCTAAATTTATCATATACATTTACTAATGTCGACAAATCTAATTAGTTCAAATTAAATTTTTATTTGCTAGAATTATATAAGTACGAGTACTATTTAACTCAATTATCTTTTTATTTGATTTTGCAACGCCAAATAAAAAGTCAAATGCATGGAGAGAGAATGAAAGCTAAAAAAATTACCGTTAAATATATGAAAATTTGGCGATATTTTTCCATGCCCTTGAACTTTATGTAAGTTAAAGAAAAATAATAATTAATGGAGACGGATTGTCATACTAAATTAAAATGTGGATGACTCCAATTTTCTTTTAATTGAAATTTTATTTTGTAGATAAGATTCAATTATATTTTGACATATACATGCACACTTGTGGACATGATAAAGGTCCACCCCGGCGCGGCCACGCGCGAGTTTGGGGAAGCGAATGAATCTCATGTGAGATGGATCTCGAATTGAAATTTAAATCTAATTATTAGGAGTCGCCACCGAACTTTGTGGGAGTTCGGGCTCATTCGAACCCACTCTATATCTTGGTGGGCCGTGCATAGAGTACGACCCATTCCGATTTCAGAGTTTATGGGGTTCGTCCCTTTGCATTGCGATACCGATACCGACATCATCGGTTACCGTGTATTGAATGACTCTCGTGTGCCAACGGCTTCGGACATCCGGAAACCATGGTTCTGAGTAAGGGGTGAGGGTACGTGTTAGGAAGCCCACAAAGGACACCCAACCCCGCCCGCACTTAGCGGCCTCTACTTAGATATTGTTCGTTTTTTGTGTACGCGCGTTAGTTTGACGGTTGAATGTTATGCAAACAATGTCTTTTGACTAAACATGTGAATTATGTTCAACTACGTCGTTTAATGCATCTAAACTAACGTCAAAGTTATTTAGAATGCGAGGTTCGTTTTAGTACAATAAAACAAATAATGAAAATAAAACTTAAAACAAAAGATTACAAATGCGCGGACGGAATACAACCCAGAAATACAATACGACAAACAAAATATAATAATCGCAACAATAACAGAATGTAAATATATTGGATGATATAAGAAAACATGATGCATGGTTTTGAAAAGAGTAGGACAAGTGATGGACTTGACACGTGTTGACCGAAGTCATAAAAAAAGGTTTATCAAGGTTTAAAGTATGTGGAAGGCTCAGGGCTTGGCGTGACAGAGGCCACTCGATCGAGTCATGGAGGGACTCGATCGAGTGGTCCTCGAAAAAACCTTTTGCCCAATTTTTGAGGTGCCACTCGACCGAGTGGGCTAGGCACTCGATCGAGTGCCCCCTGTTCGAGGGATTACTCGAGCTCAGACGATGATGAATCCGATTTTTATTGATTTTGAAATTGATAGCCAACCGAGCCAAATAAAAATATGACATAATTTTTATTCAACTCGATTTTCGATGCTCGCCATATTCGATACTTGATTATAGAATCAATATCTAATATTTAGAGTGAATTTTGTAAAAGACGTCTATAAGTCGTTTTAAATTGAACTAGGATGAAATATTTCCCTTCACGTTATAATGTCGTAATTAGTCCTTTCGGACTATGTGACAATTATTTCGGCATCAATGGGTTCGTTCTAACCTTGAAAAAAAGAATCGAATATGTTTAAGAAAATCGATATATGCGCGATGTTGATGATGATAAAAACGCTATTGACGAAATAAAATAAAATAAAATAAAATAGGGTTATTTCATAACAATAATACCAACTATAGGGGTGTTTCTTATATTAATACCAACTATACGTTGATGAGTCGGTTTCCTTCAACTTTTAATTTCTTTTTGAATTAAAGTCCCCCCCCCCCCCCTCTCCCACCATCCTCTGTACACTTCCTCCCTCATTACTACGTACTCTCCTCTCGCGCCATTGCTGAACTCGACATCTCCTCTCGCCATTGCTTTTCTTAAATTTTCTGAAATTAGGTAAATAGAGTAGAGCATCTTACTTTGAAATTGTGGTAAATAGATTGGAGCATCTTAGCTGACGTTTGCAAAAAAAATCTAACATTTGAAGGACACAAATTAAAGGAGGATCCAGATGAATAACCACATTTTTTTAAGATTTATAATGGAGGGTGACTTTTAATTTGATGAAGATAGGGAAGAAGAAGAGGCGCACCAAAACCTAGCAGGTAACAATTACCGGTTTTTACAGGTAAAAAAAGCGTGGGTTATAAAGAGAGATTAATGAGGGGATAATTCATATTAAAACAAGATTACGTATAGTTGGTATTAATATAAGAAACACCCCCATAGTTGGTATTATTGTTATGAAATAACCCAATAAAATAAAACAAAAAAAGAAGAAGAAGAAAACGAGATGAGGAAGAGAGGAAGAAGAGAATCGGGATTTTAGTTAACACCCTCAATCTACATGCTTAATTATCTCGGAAACAGACTCGTATAGTAGTGGCCTAGGCACGGGAGCATCGAGATGTATATAGGAGAGTTACGGTGTGTATAATTGGGAAGAGATTTGACGAGTTTTGCTCTCGAGTTTCCTGAAGGATTTCTAGAGGAAAGATCGGGGTTGTATAGTTGTGTGTAGGATTGTATGAGATTGTATCGCCTAGGATCGCTGAAACTTTGGATGTTGATTGTGTTTTTTGATTGCAAAGGAGGTGTATTTATAGGAAAATACCCGGCTTTTGGATAGAGAATGCCCGGTTTTGGATCAGAAGAATGAAACACCCGGTTTTGGGATAGAAAAGAGGCCCGATTTCGGATAGAAAAGAGGCCACTCGGCCGAGTGGTGCATGACACTCGATCGAGTGCCCGGTCTGACACCGATTCTCGTGGGTTTTATGAGCCTACTCGACCGAGTGGGCCGGTCCACTCGATCGAGTGGGTCTGGTCGGGTGGGAGGTTCTTTTTAGAGATAAAGTTTTATCTCTAACGAGGTTGTTTAATTGCTTTGATCCTCTTCGTAGCTGATTTTTGTGTAGTCTTTGGCCTCGAGTCAGACTTTTGAAGCTACGTGACTGATTTTTACGTCTCGGAAATGTCTTTGACCGGGGTTTGACCCGATCGCCAAAAGACGGTTTTGACCCAAATTAGTGAGATTTGAGGTCGGTTTGGTGAGATTTTTACTCCGCTAAGAGCTTGCGCCGAATACTATTGATTCTGAGTCCAAAATCGAGCGTATTAAGTCATGTTTACGTCCGATCATCATTGGATGTTTTTTGGAAACTGCTATAGACACCTAGCAGTCAAATGTGGGTGTCGACAACACTTAGTTCATTAGAATGTGAGATGTGAGTTTAGTTAAATTATGGATGAGCGAGGATGATTTTTTAAAGTGACAGGTTTATATATACATTGGTTCTATCTCGTAAATCTTGCAGAAATACCTTTTTTCCCTTTGCGTCTATTTTATTTTGTTTGACATACATATATTTAACACCAAACACATATTACCTGTGTCTTTATCGATCTATGTTTATAATTGAACAATATCGAATCTTAATTTTAGAAGAACAAAAAATTTTTATCGTAGGTTGAAACGATAACGTTCTATGGTAAAAAAAAATTGTATCACAAAAGATAAGTCATATATATATAATAAAATAATTATCAATATTACCAAAATTTGCCGACCAAAATTAATGATAATGACGACGACAACAACGACAACATTATAATTAAAATTATAGTTATAATACTAATTCTAATTTTGAATAAAATGCATATAATCTTTTTATAAAATACATAAATCTAATTTTTAATATCAACTATTTATATTCAATACTATACATCCAATACACAAATTAATTATTTTATTTATTTATTTTTAAAAAAAGGAGAAATTAACCAAGTGTGGACATGACATAGGTCCACCCCGACGCGGCCACGCGCGGGTTTGGGGAGGCGAATGAATCTCCATGAGATGGTCAAATGGAAATTTAAATCGAAGTCGGAGTCGCCACCGAATTTTATGGTTATTCGGAACCGTTCGAGCCCACTCTATGTCGTAGTGGGCCGTGTACAAAATACGGCCCATTTTCGATCTCAGAGTTTATTGGGCTCGTCCCTTTTGCATATCGATATAGATGCCGACTGGGCGGTTAATCGTATATTGAATGACTCTCGTTGCCAATGGTTTCGGACATCCGGAAACCACGGTTCTGAGTAAGGGGTGAGGGTACGTGTTGGGAAGTTCACTAAGAACACCCAACCCCGCCCGCACATTAGCGGCCTCTACTAGGATATCGAATGATGTTTTAATGCGCGCGTTAGTTGAACGATGAATGATTATGCAAACATTGTTTTCCTAAACATGTGAGGAATTGAATGGGTTGCTAAGTCGGTTTAATGGATGAAAAATTAATTAACGTCAAAGTTGTATTTAGCATGTGAGATTCGTTTTAGTATAATAAAACAAATGAAATAAAATGATGAATTTGCTACAAAACAAACAAACGAGTTAGTATCGATTTGTGTATAAATAATAGCAAAAATAAAATAGCGAAATCGAGAAAATAAATATTAATCGAAATCTGAAAAATATTGTTGAAAAGAACGTTGTTTTGTATAAAAAACGAAGTTCGAAAAATAATAAAAAAGACGGAAAAGGCCGTGGCATGACAGCCGGCCGCGCGACTCGCCCGGGATGCCGGCGGGTCGCGTGGTGGCCTGTCTCGGGTCCGGTTTTCGAAAATTCGATGTTCGTATTAAATCGCGTATGAATATTGCATGATTCGTACTCGACTTAATATTTTCGATATTCTTTATATTCGACAGTTAACTATGAAATTAATATCGAATACTTGGAATAGTTTTAGAAAAGATGTAATTTTTAGAAATCGATCGAAAAATAAATAATAAACGAACGAAAACGTAAAAAAAGAGGAAAAAGATCCGGACGGTGTGTCGTCCGGTTTTTTGGGATTTTGTTCGAAAAATTGTTATTTTGAACGAAAAGTAAAAGAAAAGAATTTTGACAAAAAAGATGTAACGATTTCTGATATCGTCGAAATCTTAATATAATTCTTTTTGATACGATATTCGATTATAGAAAAATCGATATCGTATGTTTAAGAATATTCGTTATGAAAATAGTTTTTCGTTAATAACGATATTAGAAAAATAATGAAAAAAATGACTCTTGACCCATAAGAAACGGACGAAGAGGAGAAAGGGAGAGAAAGGAAGAAATCGGGTTTGATTACACCCTCAACCTACATGCTCTTGTTGACTCGGATCGGGACTCGTCGGAATGTGGCTAGGCACGGGAGTGTCGAGGCAACGTCGGTTGGGTTAGGGTGGTACGGTTTTGACGGGTGAAGGGTGTCGGGCTTTGGACCGGTCTCCTTCGGGTTTTGGATATATAATCGGTTTCTCGACGCTAAAATAATTGTGTGTGTGTGTGTGGATAATGTGTAAGAAGAATTGTTGGTAAAATCGTCGTTGATAAAATTGTGTTTTTTGTGTTGGATGCAAAGGGCTATTTATAGGAAATTCCCGACCTTGGCTTGGGAGAGTTTGACTACCGCTTAGGATAGGAAACGAGGGAACTTGAGGGAAATAAGGATTCCGCTTTCTTGTGGAGGAAGAAAGGCAAACCGGCTGGTTTGCTACTGTTTTGGGCTGTTTCGGCCGAGTGTTTCACACTCGGTCGGATGCTCGAATCGGTTTTTGAATAGGACTCCTGTTTGAGCTAGAATTACCGCTTGAGTAAGAAGCTGAGGAGAACGAGAATTCCGTTTTCTTGTAAGAGAAGAAAAGAGGAAATACCGGCTGACTTGTGTACTTGGCCGAGTGGTTTACACTCGGTTGGGTGCTTGAGTCGGTTCTCGGATAGGATTCCTACTCGGGATCGAATTCTACCTTAAACGGAATTGTTTATTATTTTTTTGTATGGACGATTTTGTAGAGTTGGAGTCCGAATAGGACGTGTGGGATGTCACGGTCAGCCTACAAGTTTCGGGAAATATCTTTGACCGGGTTTTGACTCGGTCGCTAAAAGACGGTTTTACCCCTGGTGTCGGATTCGACCCAAATTAGTGTTATTTGACTCGAAACGACCCACTGGGCCTGAATTTGAGGTTGGTTTTGTGAGATTTGTACTCCTTAAAATGCCTAGGCCCAATATCCATCATTTCGAGCCCATTTCCGAGTACGTTAGAGCATGTTAGCGTCCGATCATCATCGGGTGTTTGTCGGAAACTACTATAGACACCTGGCGGTCAAAATGTGGGTGTCTACACCAAGTATTTGAATAAAGTGCATAAATCTTTTTATAAAATACATAAATCTAATTTTTAATATCAACTATCAATATATATATATATATTTTAGGCTTTTTTCGAGCGATCTCATTGGTCCGTTCAATCAAACCTCAAATTAGGAAAGTATCATAAATAAATAAAAAAATCAATTAGAGAATCTTTTGATTATTACAATATATATTTAATCTATTATATTAATGTGATATTTTACAATTCTGACGTGAAAACTTTTAGAGTTCATTTTTTTCAAAACATTATCGTAAAATAAATTATAAAAATGAAATAATTAGATTCGTGTTAAAAAATGCTTTCATTAGAGTATAAATTTCATATCATTTGTTTCATATTATGTGATGAATTTATAACATATAACAGTTTTAAAATTATCCCACATCGACAAATTACAATATGATAATGAAATTCTATATTATAAATAAAGAGTAATAATTCGTTCTCCGATGACTACCAAAAGTCTTTTAAATCTCAAAAAGAGTTTCTAAGACTATAAACTTAAGTAAGACACTGTTCTCCTGGACTTATATTCAGACAGTTTCAGTTCAGTTCAGACACTTTCAGTTCAGTTCAGACACGTTGAGTTCAGTCAATTTAAGTCGTAGAGAACAGGGCCTAATTATCCTACATATGATGAAATTTTATATTATAAATAAGAATACTCATTCGTTTTAAATATTGACCAAGAAAAACTTTTAAATTATCCCACATCGAAAAATTATGATGGGATAATATAAACTTAAATAAATTATTTCACATCAAAAAATATGATAAGTTGATGAATTATATATTATAAATAAGACTAATCATTCGTTATTAAACTTAATGTGCTCTTAGATATTAACCAAAAATATTTTGAATCTTAAAATATATATTAAAACTATAAACTTAACTAAAACTATCTCACATTTGAAAAATTATAAAGTTTCATCAAAAAGTAATTCTCCCGCATCGAAAAATTATGATAGCTTATGAATTTGTACTAAAGAAGAGTAATCATCGTTTTTAAATATCAACCAACAAAAAAACTTTTGTTTTTAAAAAAAAAAAACTAAGATGAAATTCTATGTCAATTTTTTTTAAATTATGATGAAGTCATTAATTTGTAGTCTTGAGTTTATAAAGGATCTTAATAAGACTACAAACTTAAAATTATCTCACATCGAAATAATTAAAATAAGTTACGGTAATGATTCTATATTATAAATAAGACTACAAATTTTAGTTAACTTTATCCCACATCGACAAATTATAATAAGGTGATGAATTTTTATATTATAAATAAGACTAATTATTTGTTCTTAGATTCTTAGATATCAATCAAAATCTTTTGAGTCTTAAAGGAACTGATGGGCGGGATTTGTCGTCAATCCTACCATCAAACCAACCAACTAACCTAAACTAGAATAGCAAGGGTAAGTCGGGTCGAATCCTCAGAGAGATCGGGAATGAGTACTAGTTCGGTCTCGGATTATGAATTAGCTACGCGAATCAATTATCAAAGGTGGAATTAGACTAATTAAGCTAACTAAGAAATGCAAAAGTAAACTAAAAATCAAACAAGTAATAAGGATGATGATCTAATAATAAAGAAAGGCCTAGGGTCCGACTTAACCACCGACATATCATAATTATGAGTAAGAAACACCGATAATGGGTTGCTAGGGATATTAGGATGAGTGGAACGCCTCTAAGGGTCGACTACCTCCCTCCCGGGTTCGTAGTCCGACTAAGTAAAATCCGATCACCTCCCTCCCGGGCTCGTGAGTCGGATTCCTAGGTCAATCGAGTGAGCCCACTCCCGTGGTACCCAATCCAAGGTCCTAGGTCACTAAGTACACGTCTAATCCCGTTCCTTTCTCTCCCCTCTCCCAAGGTGAAGAGTCTAGACCGATAGTTAGGGTACCCTACCTAATTCCCACTCCCGTGTTCAACTAGGCGGGGCAAGGCAAGTCAACGGACGAGTTTTACTACCTAGACCTAACCGACTCCCGTCGGTGGACAAGGGTCAAGGGTTCAAACACAACCCAAAAGACGAGTCGATTCCCGAATCCCAAACTAACCTCCTCCGTATATCCCAAACGACTCAATTACGGAACTCAAGCCCACAATTTAGACATATCGGGGTTCAATCGGTCCCCTAGTAAAAGACTACTCACTACTCATGATAATTATACTAATCATAACACAAATTATTACTCTAAACACAAGATTTAACATAATAAAATGATAAAGATGAAAACTTTAATTAATCCTAACATTAACTACACATAAACAAACATGAAGATTACTAAATAACAATCCTAAACACAAATTATTATAAAGATAAGAACTTTGACTAAATAACCATAAACTTAACATAAACTATAAATAAGAAAAGAGATGAGAATTATACCAAAAAGGATGGAATTACTAGAAGCTTGAATGTTGAGGAAAAGAGTATTAAATAAACTATTAAAATTAATTAAACCCAAAACAAAAATTAAGAAGAATAAAAAAAAGGGTAATGGGCTGCTGTTGCGTTTCTACTACTACTCTCTACTCCTAAACCCTCTTTCTAATTTTCCATCTATTTTCTAAAAACTCTAAACAAAATCAGCCTCTTTTACAATTTTGTTTTTTTTGTCTAAGTACTCAACATCTCACAAAACAAAATAAAGAAAAAGACTTGAACACCCTCCATTTAAATGTAAAGAAAATGGAGTGAATGCAAGGGTAGGAAAGTCATTTGCTTCTTCAAGTAAGACAAACATTCAAATCAACAACTGAGCACGGTGGCTTCGTTGCGCACGGTCGATTAAGCACGACAGCTACGTCCCTGAATCGGTTACGCACGGCTGGACGTGCGTGACGCACGGTGGCTGAGATGACGGGTCGCAGCTAGAGGTGGTGGTCCGATGGTGCTCCGGCGACGGTGCTGCTGCTCGATAGTTGACATTGGTGGTCGACGGCGGCTATCGGAGTGTGGTGGTGTGTTGGGTTGAATTGGGGATGAATTGATTAATGAAGCTAATGGGAATGGGGAAATGGTATGAAATGGATAATGATTGATTGGAGTTTGATTGTAAATGAATTGAGTTGGAAATGGAGGGATGAAGGATTGAAGATGATGGATAATGGAGGCAGAGGGATGATGAAGGTGGTAAATGGTAGATGGATTGATTGATGATGGAAGATGATTGTACGATGATGATGGTGGAGGGAGTAGTAGAATGGGTCAAGTCAAACTTGACCTTCATTTGGGTTAATATGAAAATGGGTTTTAATGAGTTTGAGTATTGGATTTGGGTTAGTGAAAAATGGGCTAATGAAGTGATAGGTTTGGTCTTCACTTGTTTTCATCCGATTTTTGCCATCTTAACCCGTCTTGACTTGTTTAGGTCTTAGTCAACTCGATCCTTTTCGGTACCTACAAAATCAAATATCGAAGCAGTACCAAAAATTCCAAGAAATATGCTAAAACGACATTATTAAGCTAGACTCGACTAATAATCAAAATTAAACGTAAAATGACTAATTACTAACAAATCGGGTTATAAAATTGATCGAATAAGAGTAGAAATATGGGGCAAAAACCGGTAAAATCACGAGTTATCAGGAACTATTAAGACTATAAACTTGAGTAAATTATCTCACATCGAAAAATTATACCCCTTTCTTTTGAGTCTTAAAACACTCTTAAAGCTATAAATTATACCCCTTTCTTTTGAGTCTTAAAACACTCTTAAGGCTATAAACTTATGTAAATTATATCCCGCATCAAAAAATTATACTCTCTTCGGTCGCATTCGAAACATTATAATTAGGTGAAACTTAGATAAAACTATCCCACATCCGAAAAATTATAAAGTTTTATCAAACAAAAATCTTTTGAGTCTTAAAAAGGTTCTTAAGACTATACACAAAAGATTAATTATAATTTTTTCCTTAGACATCAACCAACAATATTTTGAGTTAAAAAAAGTCTTAATAAGACTACAAAATTAAAATTATCCCACATTGAAACAATTAAAATAAGGTACGTTGTATGAAGTATTTGAGAAAGCTTGAATATTATTATTGACATAAGGAACAATTTATACAAGTGAGGCTATAGTTACAATCTACGTAAGTTAGGTAACTAATCAAAGATGATACTAGTAACAACTATACATGTCAACTATAATCAAATAATATCAAAAGTATTGTGTGCATGGGATATGGTTAGTATATCACGTAGGATATTATAGGTGCATGGAATATGGTGAGTATATTATGTATGAATCAAGACAATTGTGTTAGTGAGGAGAGTATAATATCTAGAGATTAGTTGCTAGTGTTAGGTGATCACAAGATCACTTAGGTTGATCTTGTGTAATATTAGTAATATCTTCAATACGCTCCCGCAAGATGGAGGAGTTAGGAGCGAGACCAATCTTGAGAATAAGAGGCTCGAGGCGAGAACGGGGTAGTGGCTTTGTAAGGGCATCAGCAAGTTGATCATCGGCTGAAATGTGTTGGACGCGGAGCAAACCTTTATGAACTTGTTCACGTACAAAATGGAAAGAGATAGCTACATGTTTCATACGTGAGTGAAAAATAGGATTAACTGCATAATTAGCAGCACCTAAATTATCACAGTAGATTACTGGCATATTTGGAACCGAAACATGAAGTTCTTTGAGTAAATTAGTAAGCCACATTATTTCAGCCGTAGCATCAGCTACGGCTCGAAATTCCGCTTCGGTGGAGGAACGAGAGAGACCTTTTTGTTTCCGAGAGACCCAAGTGAGTGCATTCCTGCCCAAATAAACAATAAAACCGGTGGTAGAGACAAAGTCGTACTTGTCACCGGCATGATCAGCATCACAGTAAGAGTGTAATGTAAAAGGACTATCACGATAAAGTTGAAGACCCATATGGAGAGAACCTTTTAGATACCTCAAAAGACGTTTTAGCGCAGTCCAATGTGTCTCTTGAGGGTCCTGAAGGAATTGAGCTAACTTACCGACGCCAAAAGCTATGTCGGGACGGGTAAGGGATAGATATTGAAGGGAACCGACTATGGCACGATAGTCAGCCGGGTTAGGAATTGGCGAACCAGTGGTGGGGAGGAGGGGAGGGAATGCCGTGAGGGGGGTAGTGACGGGCTTACTATCTAGCATGTTATATTTAGACAGCAAGTCATAGGTGTACTTGTATTGGCTAAGGTGAAGACCTGTAGAGTTGGGGGTGACCTCGACACCTAGGAAATACGATGGAAAACCGAGATCCTTAAGGGAGAAACGGGAGGCAAAGGCATGAAAGAAAGACACAAGGTGAGGTGAGGTGGGTCCGGTGACTATAATGTCGTCAACATAAACAAGTAAATATATGGGATGAGTGGGATTTAAGTAGAGAAATAAAGAGGGGTCAGAAATAGATTGAGTAAAACCAAAAGACAGAAGATAATTTTTAAGTTCATTATACCAGGCTCGGGGAGCCTGTTTGAGACCGTATATGGCTTTTGATAGTTTGCAGACATGGTTAGGTAAGGAATTATTAACAAAACCGGGAGGTTGACACATATATACAGTTTCAGTTAACGTACCTTGAAGGAAAGCATTGTTGATATCGAGATGCTTGAGGGACCAGTTACGGGCAAGTGCTAATGTAAGGATAAGGCGAACTGTGACTGGTTTGACTACTGGACTGAAGGTCTCTGAGTAGTCAATTCCGGGACGTTGGTGGAACCCTTTGGCTACGAGTCTAGCTTTATATTTATTTATGGTATTATCGGGATTGTATTTGATACGAAATACCCACTTACATCCAATAACATTATAAGAGTCGTGGGCCGGGACGAGAGTCCATGTGAGATTATTTTGGAGAGCATTAAATTCCTCAGTCATGGCATTATGCCATTCGGGAATGGAGAGAGCAACTTTAACAGTTGTGGGCGGAAGCGAGGGTGGAGGGAGTTTGGTATGGAGTGCATATTTAGGATTCGGTACCCGAATATTATTCATAGAGCGAGTAGTGATTCGGGTAGGTGGTGGTAAATCGTTAGAGGAAGAATCAGGAGAAGATTCTGAGGAGGGAGATGGTGTTGATTTGGGAGTGGAGTGAGGTGTACGGGGTGAGTCAGGAGGAGTAGAGTGTGGAGAGTGAGGTGGGGTAGAGTGAGGTGAGTGTGGGACAGGGGGGTTTTCCTGGGTAGTAGGAACAACAGGGGTGAGAGTACTAAGAGATGTGGGTATTGATTCATTATAAGGGTGGGCAGGTACGTGAGTAAAAGGCCAGATAAGGGAAGAAGTAGGCGTAAGAGCTGAATCAGGACAGAGAGCAGGGTAAGGAAATACGTTTTCGATAAATTTAACATGTCGAGATGTGTAGATTTTATTTGTGAGAGGGTCGAGACAATGATAAGCACTTTGTGTGGAGGAATAGCCTATAAAAATGCAAGGAGTGGATTTGGGTGCAAGTTTGTGAGGAGTGTAAGGTTTGAGCCAAGGGTAACACAAACAACCAAAAACTAAGAAGTTTATTGTAGTTAGGTGCGGTTTTAAATAATTTAAAATATGGAGTGAGATTCGATAATGTAGGTGTAGGCATTCTATTTATTAAATAGGTAGCGGTAACCATTGCATATGACCAAAACTCGAGAGGGAGAGAGGCATGTGAGAGGAGAGCTAGACCCGTTTCAACTATGTGACGATGTCGTCGTTCGGCATAGCCATTATGTTCGGGGGTGTGGGGAGGGGATGTGAGATGACCGATACCATCATTATTGATAGAGGGGGTGAATTTAGTGTATTCACCTCCGTTATCGGAGAAAAGTTGTTTGATGGGTGTGTTAAAATATTTTTCAACTAGAGCACGATAACGGTTAAATGTAGACTCGGTGTCGGATTTATTTTTAATCGGGTAAAGCCATATGTATTTAGTGAAGTGATCAACAAAGATCACATAGTATTTAAAGCCATCGATGGAATGGACCGGGGAGGTCCAGACATCGGAAAAAATTAATTCAAGTGGAGAGGTAGACTTAAGACTCGATATTGAGAAGGGTAATTTATGACTCTTATGAATATTGCACGAGTTACAAGTAGAAGCAATAGAGTTAAAAGGAAAAAACGAAGCATCTTTATTAATTGTTGTCAACACTTTATTAGAAGGATGGCCTAATTTATGATGCCATATATAATTAGGGGAAGTAGAGGGAGCCGTGGTAAACATGGAAACAGAGGGTGAAGTAGGGTCCCACTCATAGATCCCGGATTTCATTGTTCCTTTAAGTAGCACCTTGCCCGTAGACCGATCCTGCATGCAACACGAAAACGGTGAGAATATGGCAATGGCATTATTATCAAAGCAAAATTGCGACACGGATAAAATACGACGAGAAATAGATGGAACATGAAGAACTTTATTAAATAGGAGAGTGTGAGTTTTAGCAGTGAGGGAAAAAGAACCAATATTATGAATCGGCAAAGGGGACCCATCTCCTATAATAAGATCATCGATTCCATCGTAAGGTGCATGAAGAGCTAAGGTGTCGAGGTCCTCAGTGATATGATTGGTAGCCCCGCTATCGATTAGCCACGGAGCATCGGCTTGGGAAGGAGGAAGGGTAGCAACGTGAGCCCTAGGAGGGCCGCGTCGGGTAGGAGGAGGGCGGGGTGGTACTTGAATGTTGGGGTGGAGACGGCGGAAGTCGGGGCATTCTTTGAGAAAATGGGCTTGGTTGTGACACCATTGACATTTTCCCTTGAATGTTGTGGTGGAGGTGTTGGAGGAGTTATGAGTGGTGGGTGGGCCGTGTGGTGTGGGAAGAAGCGGGGGTTGGTTTGATCGATTTTGAGGTCGATAGTTAGTGGGTCGATATTGGGCTACATGAGCCGAGGTAGGTAGGGAAGTGGTGCGAGGAGTGTTTTTGAGGTAAAGTTCGTGTTGAATAAGTTTTTCGTGGAGAGACTCAAAGGTGATAGTGGTGTCCCTAGCTTTGACGGCGTCAATAATTGGTCGGTATTCCTCATAGTTGAGACCATTGAGGACTTTGGCTATCACGTCCTCGGGATCCATGGTCTTCCCCAAATCGGACAACTCATCGGCGCAATTTTTGATTGCTTGCATATAGTCGGGAATAGATTTGTCCCCTTTGGTTATAGAATTGAAGCGATCCTTGATTTGAAGGATGTGGCCTCTAGACGGGTTGGCAAAGGTGGTGGATAAAGTTTTCCAAATTTCATGCGATGTGTGGACATCATTGAGAAGATTGCCCACACCGCCTTCAAGAGTTTCACGTAAGGCGGCACTAATTAGGCTATCTTGGCGGAGCCAAGTAGTGTATTTAGGGTTGGATTTTTCAGTTTTGGTCACCTCATTTTTGGAGTTGGTGGACTCAACGAGGACAGTGGGTGAGGGTGCCGGGAAAGTTCCGTCGATGTATTTGAAAAGATCGTATCCAAACATACGGTCCTTAATTTGGCGAGACCAAGAGCGGTAGGTGAGTGGGTTAAGTTTGATCACTTGAGAGAGGTTGGGATCGAGGAAGGGATTGTTGGGATCATTTGGGTTAGGAATTAGAGTTGATGAGTTCGACATGGTGGATGGTTTTTGTGAGCAAGGTGAATGAGGGATTATTTTAGTGATCGGTATGCTCTGATACCATATGAAGTATTTGAGAAAGCTTGAATATTATTATTGACATAAGGAACAATTTATACAAGTGAGGCTATAGTTACAATCTACGTAAGTTAGGTAACTAATCAAAGATGATACTAGTAACAACTATACATGTCAACTATAATCAAATAATATCAAAAGTATTGTGTGCATGGGATATGGTTAGTATATCACGTAGGATATTATAGGTGCATGGAATATGGTGAGTATATTATGTATGAATCAAGACAATTGTGTTAGTGAGGAGAGTATAATATCTAGAGATTAGTTGCTAGTGTTAGGTGATCACAAGATCACTTAGGTTGATCTTGTGTAATACGTTGATGATTTTATATTATAAATAAGACTACAAATTTTAATTAAATTATCCCACATCGACAAATTATAATATGGTTATGGTTCTATATTATAAATAAGACTAATTATTTGTTCTTAGATATGATATCAATCAAAATCTTTTGAGTCTTCAAAAAACTCTTAAGACCATAATAAGACGATGAAATTCTATGGTGATGAAATTCTATATTATAAACAAGACTAATCGTTCATCCTTAGATGTCAACAAAAAAACTTTTAGTCTTAAAAAAAGCTATTAATAAGACTACAAATAAAGTTAAATTAAAATTATCAGGTGATATAATTCTACGTAATATTTCGTTCTTAGATACTAACCAACAATCTTTTGAACTTAAAAAAAAGGTATAATTAAAGTATATAGTTAATGTATAATTATCCCGCATCGAAATTAAGATGGTGTGATGGAATTCTATGTATTATAAATAAGAGTAATCATGCATCCGTCTATAAATAAAAGTTCTTAATTAGATTATATCTAAACTTAAATAAACTTAATTAAAATTATCCCACATCGAAAAATTATAATAAGGTGGATTTTTTTATTATATAAATAAGAGTAATCATTCATCAAAAGTATATACTCCGCAAGATGATCAAATTCGATTATATAAATAAAGAGTAATCGTCTATCATCTAACATAAACTTAAGTATGATGAGGTGATGAAATTCTATATCATAAGTGAGTAATCTTATGGTTTTAAATATCAACCAACAAATTTTGAGTCTTAAAAAGCTTTTAAAAGACTAGAAACCTAAAATTATCCGACATCGAAACAATTAAAATAAGGTAATGATTCTATATTATAAATAAGAGTAATCGTGCGTTTTTCTGAGTCTTTAAAGCATATCTTAAAACTATAAACCTTGAGTAAATTATCCTATATTGAAAAATTATGATGATGAGGTGATAGAATATTATATTATCAATCAAAAAAATTATTCGCATGTATTCTTTTGAGTTTTAGAATAAGCTCTTAGGACTATAAACTTAGTTGAAATTAAGTTTGATTACTAATATCATGTGATTATCTTATTTATTATAATGATATAGATTGATCAAGTTTCTTTATTTAACGAATATACATCATCAATGTAATTAAGCCAATTAACCCGAAGCCAACTAACCCGTGCAACGCACGGGCTTTAATCTAGTTTATATTCAATACTATACATCTAATACACAAATTAATTATTTTATTTATTTATTTAAAAAAAAAAGAGAGAAATTAACCAAGTATTTGAATAAAGTGCATAAATCTTTTTATAAAATACATAAATCTAATTTTTAATATCAATTATTTGCACTTAATACTAGTATACTACACATTCAATACAGAAATTAGTTAAAAAAAACCAATTAGAAGATGGTGACAAACTTACTCAAATACTCTCAAATGAAATGAAGAGATAGAATGATTTTGTTTGAATTTTAATACTGGAGTATATATTCTCTCCCTTTCACTAACATGTTTCACATTTCCTTTTTAGTAAAATTCACTAAGATTTTTTATTTTTCATTTTAGTACTCCCACCGTTCCAATGAATTGTTTGCCTATTCTATATTGGGGCGTCTTAATGAATTGTTTGCCTTTCTATTTTAGGAATGTTTTTTATGTATAATTTGACTCTCCGTTCCACATGTCACATTCTAATTGGATCTCTTGCCCTTTGTGTCAAAAGTAAAGGCAAACAATTCATTGGAACGGAGGGAGTATATATTTTGTGGTTCCTATTATTTGTGACTCCACTTTATTTTCTTTACATTCATTTTCCTCCATATATTCCATCCACCTTAAAACTTTCCAAAAATCCAATATGGAAGATCATAAAGAAGGGGAGGGAGTATAGATATAGACTACGGAGTATGATCTAAGGAACGATAAATTTGGGGAGTAAGTCTCCCTTGTGAGAATGTGAGGGATATAAGGGAATAACGGGTTAAATAATACCATTAAATTAGAAAAGAAAAAGCAATATGTATTATTTGATCCGTCATACGTTTACGATGAATAGTTCCATCACAAGCAAGAATTTTCCAAATTTGGGAGGAATGGACTCTGAAGTCGGTTTCTTACGATTAACTCCGTCCATGTTTATGCTTTACCCTATGGCCTATGGGTGTGGTTAAATGATCCAAACTCGTAGACCCGACCCTAGAGATTTAGTGAGTCCAATTTTTTGCATGGCGTCAGCTTTTTATTTGTCCCCAAAAGCCCATGAGTTGGCTAAATAGGCCCAAAGTAATTTTTGGTTGAATTAAGCCTAGTCTTTTACGGAGTACTTAGTCAATCCACCACACCTGTTAAAAGATACTCCTCGTTTCACTAAGATTGTCTCATTTCTTAGTTTTTTTAGTCTATTCATTTTTATAACTTCGTTCCTTCCTACCAAGTTATAGTATTTATTACTTCTATTTTGTTATTCCATTAACTCACACTATACAGAGAGATATCATTGTCTATATTCAATCATGACACCATTTTCTTAGTTATTATGTAAAAGTAATTGGAACAAAGGCAAACATTTTGGGACGGAGGGAGTAAGATAATTCTTCGTAATCTATTTACGTAGTCATAAAACATTAAAGTATTAAACCAACTGTTTAGATGCTCATTAATGTCTCCCTTTATAGTGTGAGTATTTAATGTTTCTCTAAATAACTTCTTAATATGTACTCCTTGGGAACATTTTAGAAAAAACCGATTACAAAATTTATAAATCAAGTACTCCTGAGTCTCCATCCAAATTTAAACTTCATGGAGAGTAGACACAAAAATTTAAAATGAAGTGAAGTGTGGTGAAATTGAAAGTTTGAGAGAAAATGTGGGATAAAAAATGGTATGAACCATAAAAATTAATTAAAAGAAAAAATATTGTAAGTAGGAAATTTAAAAATGGATAACTCAAAAAGGAAGGTAGAAAGATTAAAAATGAATAAAGGTAGTATGTACAACTGTACGAGTAATTTTTAAAGTATTAGAGGAAGGTATTGAATTATTTATGTCCGAGTAAACTCTAGGGTCCAAATACTTCCTTTGAACTAAAAAGAAATCCAATCTAGCCGCTTAGAGTCGTGTTTGGGTAGCTAAGTAAGCCATTTTTGGGGTTGGCCCGTACATATGAGAGCTGATTGTCTTATCCTTACTCGGCCCAATCGTGCGCACACATGCCTGACCATGGTCACTCACTACTTTTAAGACTTAATGTCGTTTTATTTTGGACTGAAATAGATTCAACTAAATCGTACTGAGATAAAATGAGATAAAATGAGGTTTCTGAGACTGAACAAAACTGAGCTGAAAAGAACAAGGCCTTAAGCGAAGTAAACCTTACTATACAAATGATGATGATAATATGAGGGGAAAGTTACTAATATGTGACCAACCTAGGGCAAGGCAACAATCAGATTCGTCTTAATCCAAACTGGACATGTGAACACAAGTAGCATGACTTTTTTGTGACTCGGGTCGGGTCGGGTTGTCCTTGGACCGACCTCACATACTGAACATATACTACTAGTAGCTAGTACTAGAAGATTAGAAGGTCGAGATGAGAATGTATTCAATCCACTTTTACTAGGCCAGAATCATCATATGGACGACCTACGATTTACTGTATTTAGCAATCAATGTAGTAACGTACACCATCTTGGCATATCTTGTAGGTACAAATTCAAAGGCCACTTCAGTTCTTCACATCAACAAATAACAATATCATCAAACTTGTTGTACCTAAGGAATAAAGAATGATACCATCTCATTCGAAAATGGGTGGATAACAAAACCTAGCAACTAGGGGCTACGGGAGTAGAGACAAGGCGTCCTTAAAAAGCTAAAGTGGAGATGCGGGGTATCGATCCCCGTACCTCTCGCATGCTAAGCGAGCGCTCTACCATCTGAGCTACATCCCCTTATGATAAAAACTTTGCATTTGTTTCTATATTCTTGCTTCTTCGACTTTGTAATGCAAATTTCATACAGTACACTATTTTAAGTTTTAACTGATCTCTACCCCAGCTTTGCCTCTAAATTTTAAGCTCTATTGCACGTATTCCTGTCGTTCTAATTGGTTGTTAACTTGTTATCTATTCTTCTCATCTCGATTATTTGTTTACTTTCATATTTTTTTGTGAGAAATATTTTAATCAAAGGATCAAATGAGTGAGAGCTACAAAGTATTGTAATTACATACAAATATATAAGAACTTGTACTTCGTAAAAAAATGCAAAATGCAAAATGCAAAATGCAAGTATATAATTACGAAGAGTTTTCAATCAATGCGAATATTCTTGAGAAATGTAGTGTATTTGTTTATACGGAGCAACAAGTCTCACTTGTGAGGTGTGATCATTATAAATTTGTGACGTCTCATAACCTCTTTCTTTTCTATTCTATCATTATTTGTCCAATAGCAAGCTACAGATACTTGTAATTTGCATTGCCACATATCGATTTTTCTAGCTACTTTGTTTTTCGGTTACGTACCGCTCCAATGGTGAATCATAAAGTCTTGTACTTCCTCCTTTTCACTAACATCTTCTTCCTTTCCTTTTTGGGTAGTTTTTCTAAAATCTTTCTCTTTCCTTTTTGATACAAAATACATGGCTAATATTAACCAAACTTTCCCTCCACCCAACCACAACCACATATTCTCCTTTCCTAAAATATTGTGTCCAAAAACACCAAGAAGAAGATAGTGAAAATGAGAGAGTATCTTACTTGGATCCACATCATTAATTTCATCCAATTAGAAAAATTTCTTTTATTTTTTAAATACAAGTCGATGTAGCTTGGTAGAATTACAATGATTTGTAAGTTACAAACAAAAAATCATCGCCAATAGTAAGTTACATGCTTAACATTTTGTAAATATGGCAAGAAAGTCTCTAAAACCTATTATTGAACTTGGTATTAAGTCAATCACAATTCACAAATGAGAATTTGCAAAACATGGAAGGAATATTTGGATGACAAATTCAACATACCAGGTTGTATTTGAGAAACCTATTTTTTTTTTAAAAAAAAAGTTTGCAAAGTCAATGATCTGGCTCCTTGGCAAGCCAATACAATGTCAACGAACTGCAACCAATCATGATTTATAATTTATACTCCGTAATTTATAATGTATTTTTTTAATTATGTATATATTGATTGATTGGTTAATTAATTATCATATAAGAACTCTAATTGATATTGTCAATGAGGGAAAAAGTTGTCGTTAATGATTTAGGCCTAAAAATGATTTAACCTATTTAGGTTTGAATAACCGTTAATTATAATTTATAAACCTTAATTAGTGTCTCCTTCTGTAAGCTAATATAATACTCGTATTCATGAAATATTTGAGATTTATCTAAAAAAAAAATGAAATATTTGAGATGCTGTCACGTCGAAGTAAAATTGTGCTTAAGCAATTTTTTATAAAATAGGGATTTGAGTAAACCCCTTAATCCTATTTTTTTCATTTAGAATCACTTTTTTTCCCTAATAAAAGGATATAGTTATATTTTAAAGATTATTTAATTCAAATTATTGAGACAGAGGGTTATTTTCACATTTCATATTATACGATTAAAGAATTTCTTTGTTTGACCTTCTAAATATATATTTTTTGTCCAACGAGCACACTTACTAGCAGTATAATAGACCAAATGTTGATTTGAATTTGGGATCTATTGTTCATAATATGTCTTGTCTTAAACACAAAACTAATACGTACATTTTTGGTGATGTGAGCGGTGGATTGCATTGGAATGAATGTCACATATTCAACCATACTTGTTCTCAAATCTCAAAACGAAATATCGTATCTGAAATATTTAAACCTCTAAATTAAGATCATGTAATATGAATAATAAAAGGTGATATATGGTGACATTACATTTGTTTGGAAAAAAAGAGAGTGAGATAACGCTCATTGATTACTCGATTAGTATGGTAGTATGTGATAATGTGAACGTGTATCATCAGGATTTTAAATCATGTACGAGTATGCGTATGACCAAGTTTTCAGATTTACATCGCAGTCAACGTACACCCTCGTTTTAAGCACTTTCCTCTCTAAATTTTCAGTAATATGTCTACAGTTTTCCTCATGCCATGATTCTTTAACGATAACCTGATAAAGAGAAAGTGTGTGAGCATAAAGGGTTGCATCAACTGCATGTTTTCTCTTTTCCTAAAGACCCATCAACGCAGCAAGAGTCTTTAGTCTCATGAAACTTTAATTTCTTCCAAATTAACCAATCATGGTTGCTGTTTACAACAAGGACTTGTTGAGTTGGTACCTAATCACTCTTAAACTCCGAGAAACTCTCAACAACAACAACAACAACAACAACAACAACGCTCCTCAACCAGTCGACGGACCCTCGTCTGATGGCAACGAATCCCCGCAGGACCGGGAGCAGGAGCAGCAGGGTCAGCATTCCCTGCAGCAGTCCCGATCAGAGTCGCTTCAGGTGTTCGTTGACCAGGAAACCCGAACCCACGGTGAGACGTCCCAATCCCCGACCCCAAAAGGATCTGAATGGACCATCTCCATCAAGGACAAACTCGAGGAGGCGGCCCAGGACGACGTTGCAGGTTCCTGGGCTAAAATCTGCATATACAAGGTCCCACATTTCCTCAGAGACCAAGGAGCCGGAGATGACAAGACGTACATCCCACAGGTTGTCTCAATCGGCCCCTACCATCGTGGAAACCCCCGTCTCCTCCCCATGGACCGCCACAAATGGCGTGCATTGCACCACATGCTCAAGCTCAGGAAACATGACGTCATGCAGTACGTTGATTCGATGAAGGAATTGGAGGAGAGGACACGGTCCTGCTACGAAGGCCCACTGAATAATCTTACCAGCAACGAGTTTGTGGAAATGATGGTGCTTGATGGTTGCTTCATTATAGAGCTGCTTAAAGGGTATGTTGAGGGGTTTGAGAACCTTGGGTATGAGAGGAACGATCCCATTTTCGCGATGAGGGGGATGATGTATTCCATACGAAGAGATTTGATGATGATTGAGAATCAAATCCCGGTGTTTGTGCTCGACAGGCTGTTGGGTCTACAGTTGGGTGACCCGGATAAAAAAGGGCTCATTGCAGAGCTCGTTCTCATCTTTTTCGACCCATTGTCACCCATCGACGAGCCCTTGACTGCAAGACAGAAGACCAAGTTGGAGTCGTCTTTACACGCCAATAAAGTCGCCTTTAACCCCTTATCAGACCAAAGTGGACTTCATTGCCTCGATATTTTCAGACGCAGCCTCCTTCGCAAAGGTCCCGAGCAGATACCCAGGTACACTCTTATTCCCTCTTCTTTCCAGCTTACATTCGACCACTTCAGTTCAGTCATTTTCAGTCTGTGTTTCTGTTGCTAGGTACTGGTTCAAGAAATGGTCGCGTAGGAACATGGTGGTGGATCAAAGACGAACCCAACTCATTCATTGTGTAATGGACCTAAAGGAAGCGGGCCTCAAGTTCAAAAAGAGAAAGACAGACCGTTTCTGGGACATAAAGTTCAAGAACGGAGTCCTTCACATCCCCCGGCTTCTAGTCCACGACGGGACAAAAGCCCTTTTCCTCAACCTGGTGGCCTACGAGCAAAGCCACCTGGAATGCACAAACGATATCACAGCTTACGTTGTTTTCATGGATAACCTGATCAACAGCGCGCAGGATGTGAGTTACCTGCACTACTGTGGGATACTTGAGCATTGGTTAGGGAATGATGTTGAGGTGGCAGACATGTTTAACCACCTTTGTCGAGAGGTGGTGTTCGACATCAATGACAGTTATCTGTCAAAGGTATCGGAGGAGGTTAATACCTTTTATCAACACAGATGGAATGCTTGGAAAGCCAGCTTGAAGCACAAGTACTTCTACAATCCATGGGCTATTATTTCATTCCTGGCCGCTGTTTTCCTCATATTGCTTACATTTGCACAGACTTACTACTCGGTATACAGCTACTACAAACCCCCTACTTAACCCTGCAAACCAAAACCAAAACCAAAACCAAAAATAAACATTCCTACTTCTTTTTCTGCTTTCTTCTATATTGGTATCGAACAGGAGTGAGTTTTTTTTAATGAGCACACTATGTCAAGGATAAAAATCCAACTCTGAACCTCGTGATTGCCTGGTTGGAATAAAAGAGCTCTGAATTTTGTATGTGGCGTTACTAACCCATACTCCGTATATACTTACTAAATACGAGTAACATGTATCAAGATTCAAGTAGAGCATTAAGATGGATCTTGATTTTTAAAGACTATGTATTATGCATAAAACAATGCAGTTCAAAACTCATCAAAATTAGGAGTAGATTACATACTGATGTTAAGTGTTAACCTCTGAGGCATGTACATGTACATGTACAGATTAAATAGAGCTAAAAATGGTAATTGAATTGAAACAAACAATCCAATCCAATCCATATAATGATACAATAAGCAGTACAATCTCATGGCAACGCAACGATTAAATTGAATTCGAAAGGTATGCCACTCCATCTCCATTGCGCGCTTAAAACTAGCATTCACTGCACGCTGTGGACATAATTCTAAAGATGAAGGAAGAGGGTAAAAAATAGTCAGCAGCATAAGCATATATCCTCGATTCTACGGAGCTTCCTATAAAAAACAAGGAATAATAATCCTCGACCTCGATCCTCTTGGCAAAAAAAAGTGTAGCTACAACTGCTAAATTAGCAATCAATCCCTGACAACAGAAGCGTTCTCCTCCGCAGATTCCCTCTTTCGGTTGTAACGCTACACAATCCACAGATTCAATGTCAAACACAACAAACATCTCATAGAAAGATGAATAAGAAGAAAGGAAATGCGAAACGTTGTGGTACCTTTTTCCCAAAGGAGAATGGAACGTATTTGTATTTAAGCATGTGCTGTATTTGTCTTCTTATGGTGAGTGTGAACAACACAAACCAGTAGAATACAAGCACGGGCCAGAAAACGGGAACATCAAAGACGCTGCAGAATGTCATGAGAAAAGCTATGTAGAATGCTTTGGTTATGGAGTACCAGAATTTGAACTCGGGGAGGCGGCGGAGAAAGGGGCGAAACTCATCGGAGCCACGCGTGGGTAATGTGGGGCTGTGGCTGTCGGAGAGTTCTAGAATCTCGGGGTCGACCTTCGGGGAGAGGAAGCCGATGAGGAGGTTAAGAAGGTAGATGCCGAGGCCATAGGAGACGATGTAGAACCCCTGCACGTAGTACACGCGTACGCCGTACATCACCCCGATCACGCACGCCCCTATCCAACGGTACAGGATGTGCGGCGTCAATTTGTCAAGGTAATGCTGCACCCGCCGTGACACCGTAGACTGCCACCGCGACGCCACCCTCGACGCTCTTGATGCTGCAGCGTCCTTGTCGCCGCCGCTGGAGTTCATTTCTGTAGGCAGAGAAGAGGCCAAAGTGAAGGGAGATTTGATTCACGCAGTTTGGCCTCATTTCTCTTCTCTTTATTTGGGTACGTGACATCAAAAATAAGTAATTTCGTTTTAATCAAGGGTGGTTGTTCATCATGCCAAGTTTGGCCTCTCTTATTATATTCATCAACCATGGCCTCACAAATCACATTCGGACTGTAGGAGTATGCTCCTTGTATACGAGGGTAAGTTTATCTCGCAACGGATTGTATATGACATGGACTGATGGACACACGGTTGTATCTAACCTTGGCAAAATTGACCCGATTTGACTGACCCAACCCGAATAAGTCAACTCAACACACCCTGACTGAGGGTCTTAGTTTGACTCGTAGCTCGAACTGACCCATGAACCCAAAACTAACCCGGGTGCTATTATTAAAAATGAACCGATATCCCTTAAAACATTGAAAATAACAAACCCAAAATTAACCCCTTTTTTATAACCTGAAAGCGGTCTGACCCAAACGCGACCCATTTTGCCTGGTCTACATGTATCTTCGATTCTTCATAATACGAGTAGTTCATACGGAGTACAGGACAAAGCTAAAAAAATTAGTTCATACATTCTACTTTAGCGATTGTGGACTACAAATCGCTAATATTTTAGGTTCTTTTCTTCAGAATGTAGGAATAGTAGCCGAAAACAAAACCAAGTGCATAATTCTCAAACTTTTAACTAATTGTGTCAAAATCAGGATTCAGGGAGGATAATATAAGCAAGTTTTTGTAAAGATAGCTATGGAGAATAAATTAGCCCTAATAAAAGTGAAACACCGTATATCGGCCTCGATCTAACTACAGTCTACAACCCTTGTTTTCTTGTCAGAGCAGCTACAATCTTTTGAAGGCTACAGATTTCTTCATCCCTTTCTTGTACTAACTTCTTCAATCTTTTAATCTCCTTTTTGTGACCTACACACGAGCTTTCCTCAGAAACTTCATCACTATGGTCGGTCTTCAATCTTTTTGACTCGCCCCCTATCGTCTCTATTTCAGATGA
This sequence comes from Agrostemma githago, assembly GCA_958450325.1. Taxonomy (NCBI): domain Eukaryota; kingdom Viridiplantae; phylum Streptophyta; class Magnoliopsida; order Caryophyllales; family Caryophyllaceae; genus Agrostemma; species Agrostemma githago. The sequence goes on from OY288240.1 coordinate 5,343,712, forward strand.
TGATCGCTTTGTCGAGACTTCTGAGGGAGAGTTATCAGCTGTCATTTTCCGTACATAGATTCCAGACGTCAAGCCAGATTTCAGCTGGACTGAGACGAGTTTCTGTGATCGCCCAAAAGTATCCTGAGCATAAAAGAATACAATACAGAAGCACTTCAATACAAGTAGTTCATATTACAAGTATATAGCATGTACCATAATGTCCAATTAAAGTTTGCATTCAAATTAGATTGGATATTTGGATCATTGAGTTCAGGAATGTTTTTTGTGTTATCATCAGTAAGGATCAGTTCAGGCCTTCAGGGTCATCAAGAAAGGAATACGCAGGGAGAGGTGAGAAAGACAGTATTGTCCAGCCTTTTAAAACTCTTCTTGGGCAGGACACAAATGCCTCCAAACATCAAAAGAAACTGGACATACCTTGTTTTCATCTCCTTTCAGGTTTTCATATGCATCAAGGGCATCCTGTTGACTTGCGAAAATTGCAAAAGCGGAATACAGTTTCCCATTCTTGCTAGGCTGAAAATGCATTCCATAACACAAACAAGGTAACTTTGGTTAATAATGTGGGAAGACCACACTTTTCTAATAATATCCAAGTGGGACAACTTCTACAAGTTGAAACATAGTCATAACACAGCCTTCACAAGAAGCTGAATGTCACAATCTGACAACTGCTCCAGCTGCACCTTAGAGCTCGACATTAAGGCTGAGAAAAATGCTTCTTTGACAAAAATAAAAAATTAAACAAATCCCCAGATCAACAAAACGATAAAAAAAAAGTGAAAGAATTTTAGCAATATGAGAGTTATAGGCGGATTTCAGTTAAGACTGGGACAAACCTGAGTTTCAATTGTGAAGTCACCGCGGATCACCTGATGCAGTTCTTCACTAGCTAAATCTTGTGGAATTCTGTGCACAAGAAGCTTGGCCTTTTCAACCTCTGGCACCTGCCATATTGATAATTGATAATTACATATCACGTACAAGAAGTCATAAACTTCGTTCCCTCCAACATAAATTTCAACTTACCTTAAGCTGAGCCACAGGAATAACATCATCGAAACCATTCTTTATCTTTGCAAGGACGAGTTTCATTGCAGCACATGCATCATCAACACAATTATGCGCAGCTCCCTTCTTCCGAAGTTCATAACCTAACACAGTCTGCTAAGACAATTACGAACAACAAGGTCATTATACTTAGCAATCAGTTGTGCTACAGCTAATTAAGGAGAGCTTTGTCTGTCATGTGGCCCTATCCGGCTCGAATCAGCACTGAACGGATGGTGCAAACTAGAAAAAGTATTCCTAAGGATGACCACCCATTAAAGTTTAGCATCACAAGTTGCAAAGTGGATATGAACCATGCAGGATGGGGAGCCAGAGAGCTTTGTGTGAACACAGATTTCAAGGCTGACAGAATCCACTAGACCCATAGAACAAGATGTGCTGTACTTAAGATAGTCCAGACAAAAACGTGCCTTACACAGATCGTTCAAAGCAGGACGTCTTCTTGTAGATTCATCTCCATACTTGAAGATAAAGGAAGTGTCAATTACTATTGCATGGTCTACCTTCATTGCTGCAGAAAGAAAGAATTAGACTACAGGAGGCAGAATCTCACCGGACATTTTGTGAACTAGCACAAAATCCCGAAGGAGTAAAAGTGATCAATGTAAATGCCAAGTGCCAACCTTTCAGGTCATTACTGAGGGCATGACCAACTAATATCTCCCCTCGCGACAACAGCTTTCTCATTGTTTTCTTCAATTTGTCAAAAAAAGAAAGAAAATTTGTCAGCATGAAAGAAACAGCACTATATTCAGAGACAGCATAATCTCAAATCACTCAATATGATGAAATGAACGCCCGACCTGTATGTCTTTAAGTGAATAAGTAACTCCCTCTAAATCTTTTGCAGAAACTCCAGTAATTTCTGTCCTATAATCTGCCACTGGCTTATCAGGTTTGACAAATTCATGGAGTTTAATCTGAAATAAACAACCAACAAGGAGTTACTAAACAAAGATTAAAACATACGAGAATTTTACTAAATTTCGAATGCAGGAAAAATGGAGTTTAAGCTAACAAGTACCTGCAAATCCCGATCCACCATACAAATTTTAATTAAGGCTTCAGTTCCATCCTCACAGAGAACCATCTCACAATCAACGGCAAGCAATGTATTTGATGGCTTCCCCTTAGCTTTCTTACCTAATTTTGTAACAGACCATTCCTGTCCACCACATCTATTAAGATATACTGTGAAGCTATTCTACCTTGAGGCTGTCCATACAACTAACTGAATGTATACTCCATAGACATGCTCATTAGATTGCGAAGTAAATGCAAGAGAATTTAAAGTAAAAACTTATCCATACCTCTTCATGTGAAGGAAATGAATACGACGATGAAAATTGTGGATGCTCAAGGGTCAAATGGACCAACATCTGCACTGCCACAATAACGAAAATTATATTATACCTTTGAAAGTCAAAATCTGAGACGCAATGAAGCCATCTATGTTGCCACCATGGCATCAAGCCCAATTCAACTTTCAAAAGCTAAAGTGATTACCAGTTACAGCTAAGAGCACTACGTAAAACCTCCCAAAGGTGAACCTTGAAGTCCTAGAACATGGTGGACAACTGGCTTAATGTATCATTACGAACTCCACATACAACATTAGGATATGACGGGTACCTATTGACCACTCAAAGACATTCATTTACCTTATTTATACTTCTCACTGTAGCAAGCTGCCACGCCATTAATAATCATGTTAACAAAGTTCACTCCCACTGCTAACTTCTTAATTTAGTTTACTCAATTTACTTGTTAATTTTACTGCCCTTCTTTCAAAGGCCCATTCAATCAGTTCAATGGCCGTTAGGATTTCACCAGAACAGTCAAGTGCTTTTTAACATGATGGAACTCTAATCAAAGGTAAAGATATAATGATCCAGAGTTCCCTCGACTCCTTGTTACATGACAGATAAGGAGGCACCATTCGTAATAACTACCAACGGTAATCAATCTCTCCGTTGCCTAAAACCAAATCCCATGTAATATAGTATGCGGAAGTATAGAAATGTAGTTTGATTTGGTTACCCAACAGCACTATGTTCTGAAATTATAATCTTGAATTTGACCTTACCTGTTCAGGTGACACGGTGTCTTGGCATTTCACAAGTTCCTTCACTTTCTCATGATTTGTGTGACTCTTCATAAGTCTGGCAAAATACTGAAAAACACCAACATGACAAGATGAGATATAAGCAACACAATGGACATGACTACATGAGAGAAAGTTAAGGAGCTCAAGGCATACATTAATATCATCTCTCTCCTTGAACGTGAGTAAAAATGCACTTAATACATCGGTGGTCCTTTTAGTCGGGTCACTCATGCTAGAACCAAATTTTTTATCAAAAAATGTTAAAAACTCCTTCCAGTCACCCTTTTCACCCTTCATTCCACCCTTTTGTGCTGATTTGACCATATGAACAAGAACCTGTGTATTACGATTCACGCACAAAAACAAGATTAGATATTAGCATCACATTATAAGCCTAAAATGATTGATTATAAACGAAGAAGACTGATGCTTGCATAGGAAATAGTGTAACTTGTCTTCTGTTAGAGTGCAATAAATTACAATTTGATTCCCCCATCCCATTTACATTGCAATAAGTATCATCTGTCCCATTTTATATGTCACTCCATGCACATTGCCTATTGCACAAATAAAATATACAACAAATATCATAATTTGTATGGAGTGACAAACAGAATGAGACACAAAAGTGCAACAAAGGACCCTAGCCTTAGTGTTTACATTATTAATCGTTAATAGGAGAGAATATAAATGAGATGGAGGCAATATCGTTCCCGGCTTCAAGTTGAAAGACGAGGACCAAAGTGCCAACAACACCAGAAAACAAACAAAAAGCCCTAAACAATTGCTTTCAAGTCTCAACTAGCTAGGATTGCTTCTCATGATAAATTTTGCACAACTTTCAGAATCTCTTGAGGATAATACAACAGCAGTTTTCTACAAGAATCAATTAACAAAAAACACACTAATAATGCTCCATAACCCTAATTTCAAAATATTGTTATAAGAAGAAGGAATTCAAAACGAAATATCAAAAAGTAGCATTCATCAGTTTCTACTGAAGACAGGCATAAGAATTATCACATTCATCAACAACAACAACAACAACAGCAAGTCTTCATTCGGGACATAAACCAAAAGCAATGGCGGAACTAGGATTTGTAGGTAGGGGGAGAAGTGCTAATTCAATAAGGTAAACTAGAAATAGAAGAAAGCTTACATCTTTTGAAGCGGTTGATAGTTTGTCTTCCATGTTAGACAAGTAGGATAAAGAATGAATGAATTTTAATGGCGGCTGAACTGAATTGCTGAACTCAAGTAGGGAGAGGAGGAAGAGAGGGAAGTTCAAACGAGGGCAAAGCCTTGTTATTTTGAGTTACGGTACTCGGGCTTAGAGTCCGAAACGATATACAGACACGGTACGAATCCTTATGTTGGATAATTATCAAATGTGTAAAAAAAAAAGGGTGATTCCAAGGACAAATTGGTAAAAAAATGTCAGTGGTGTCATATTGGTAAAAAAATGATACTCTAGGGAGGAATTGTTAGAAAACATAATTTATGTCAAATTGTTTAAAAATTATAATCGAAGCGAAACTAGTTTAGAAATTAAGCTTGTAAAATAAATTAAAAACATTTTGGGTCGGTTTATAATTTTTTTTACAAAGTAGGTTAATATTGTCAAATACATAGACTCGTGTTTACGGTTTTTCTTAAAATACGGGGTAACAATTATTATGTACTCCGTAATTAGTACTAGTAGTAATTATTACCCGTATTAAACACGTGGTATAAAAATTGATTGAATATTAAACGTCGTCTTGTCCGACTTTCTGAACGGCTTAATTGAAATGTATAATGCGTGGTTTTCAGTTATTAGGGAGTCCAAAAAATTGACTAAAAATCACACTGAGTTATCCTTGTGTCCGATAAAACGACAACAAAAAATTTGAGCAGCAACAAAGACCATTTGAGCGTGTCAGAATGTTACTCCGTATTTTGTTGTCGCTTGAAAACTGATTAGTCGTACAAACGCGACGTCTAGTTTTTGTTTGGGCTTGAAATCCAAACAATTTTGATCCAAGATTCCGAACTCAATCTTCCATAGTTCAGTACACAAAAAAAACTACTAGTAAAATCAAGATAAAAATATGATGAGACAATGTGTGTTTTTGAAAATTACAAGTGAGAGTGAATAGCCAAAAATAGTACACTTCTTCTTTTTATAGTCACTAATGAAGCATCTCCGTCAATGATCATCATTACTTCATAAATTGTCTCATACAAATGTTCATAATGAAGAAGAATAAAGGTGATGAGTAAAGAATAAGAATAAATAACTAGAAAAAAGATTTTAGAAGGAGTCGTATGCGGAAAACTCAACAAATTTTTGGAAATGGGATTTTGTAAATGTGCTGCCAAGAAAAGGCGCTGACAACGGATTATGGAAATTCCTCGCTTCTTTCTTCTAGTTTGTTCTTGGACTTGGACTTGTGAGTTGTCTTTGCTTCTAGTAACTTGTTGACATTTTTTGCCCAATAATAATAGAATAGGTCTCCTGAGAGACGGTCTCTCATGGTACGATTAACATAAAAAAAGTATACAAATATATAGAGGGTACGTTTCTTATAAAAACAGGTACAAAACAAAGTTGTCATTTAAAGGTACGAATAGAATATAGAGCAGTTGGTCTCTCACTAAGTTATTGAGAGACCGTCTCTCCTAAGATTTTGTGTAGTAATAATAATTTCAATTCATTACTCATAGAGTATTTCTTTTCACCTATTAATTCACTTAATTACACAATTTTTACCTTGATCCATCATTTAGGACATGCACACAATAATCTATCAAAACACACACAAAATCTACGGTATAAAATAATCATCTAAACGACCCTTATTAACGCCAGTTAAACCGACTAATCAGGGTACTATCCACTTTACCTACTTGGAAAAATATCCCCTCCATCCCAATTTGATTGTTCCCCTCCCGCAACATATACATTATACATGTCACTCGCTTCAATCACATCTTGTGTCTTAACCCACAGTTATACTCCGTACCTAATATCCCTGCAACATACACATATTAATCACTTGCTTCATTTCACTTTAATCTAGTCTAATTCAATCCAAAACAAGAGAAGCCTGCACCATATTAGTCAGTCAGTCAGTCACTTGAATGCACACTTGACAGTCACAGGGAAGAGTACAATACAGGTGAGTGAGGTGAGTCCAACTCCCAATCCCAATATTGGCATTTACCCCCAAATATATTCACTATTCACTATTCACCATTCACCCACCAGTTGACTACACTGCTTTATGCATCCCCACAATTCATAACTCACATGAACTCATCACTTCTTTCAAGTTAGTTCAACCACCATCCCTCTTCTTAAAAGTGTCCCTACTCCCTACACTCGTCTCTCATCACCATTGGATAAATCCCAACCCATAAACAATACACTTTGTTGATTATTTTGAACAAAAAGCACTATAGATTAAATCAGCAACAATACCAAGTCGATATGCAATGAAAATGTGGCAATCCTTGTTATACCAACATCATCCATCATTGATGAAAGTCAAGGATCCTAGCTGCTTTGTGAACAAAAGATGAACATGCACAAATTAAGAGAGTAACAGATGCGGCATGCAGTATAACCTCAATAGGCGGCGCTTCACTTTGCCAAGGTATAACCTCACACTCCCTCCGACAAAGCGCAACGCTTCACTTTGGGTGGATCCTTAAAATCATATTCAACAAACTGAGTAAGAGTCAGATCGCCGACATGCCAACCAAGGTTAATGAAAGCATCCTCAATGATTCAAATAAAACAGCTACCTCAACACAACACAAAACAAAACCCTGTACACAGGTCACAGGTCAGACACTTGGTACAGTTGAACAACCCTGATACACATAATAAGGAACAAATGAGTGTTCTACAATCCACAGATGAACCAACAATTTGGTCTAACTCAGAATGCTACAAAACAGCACAATGGCATTGAATTGAATTGACCGTCTCCTAAGCTAAACACAATGCCCAAACAAGACGTAAACAAACAGCAATTCACCACGAAATTACTAAACAAACAACCAAAAGCATGAAATCAACATCAATTACACTTCTTGGGTGTCTGAAATGCACATGCACAGCTTGAGAGTCCAGACTCTCATTGACCAACATCACTCGATGCCCTTCTCAACGCACACGAAGTTACATTCCTACGAAACAAGAGGCTAAAGTTGAACCTAAACATGGACCCTCGAGCATGATTCCTCCCCCCAGCACCCATCACAACCGGGGCAGTCTGAGCCACCTCAGGAACATCCTCCTGCCCACCACCACCACCACCACCATCACTTGCACTCGCACTGGCATTAGCATCAGCGGCCTGAACTTCATCCGCATCCAAATGAACAATCAACGACTCCCTCTTCGCCTTCAACCGATCCACAATCTCCTTATTCACCTCCTTACACTTCTTAACCTTGATCTTAACCAAATTAGGACACCCCCAAGCAAATGCCTCCAACCCATTATCGGAAATAGGACAGCTCTTGATACAAAACTTCTTCAAAGCCAGACACTTTGAAGCAATGCACGACAAGGCAACATCCCCAATCGTCTCGCTGCTACAAAGTGCTAACCTCTCCAAACCCTTACAATTCTCGGAAATCACGCCTAAACTAGAGGGGGTGGGATTAATCCCAATCAAAACCAACTCCTGCAAGTTGGCACAGTTCTTCCCTAACGCAATCAGACCCTCATCCCCAATTCTGTTAGTCCTCCACCCATCAATATGCACCTTCCTCAACATCTTACACCGCTCTGCCACCGCCACAATCCCCGTGTTTGTACACTCGGGCGTCTTCACCAGGTGCAGTATCTCTAAGTTCACACAGCTAGATATCGCGGTCAGCCCCACATCCGTCACCTGTATCCTCTCCAAATGCACATCCACCAAACTACTACTACTACTAGGGTTGTTGTTAGCGGCTAGGGTTTGAAGAACAACATCCCAATCACCTAAACACCTAATTAATTTCAGAGTTCGCAAATTCTTGGCACCCACAATCAAGGGCGCGAATAACTGACCGTTGTACAGCTCCTTGAGACAGATGCTCTTCAACGACAAGGCGGCAGCGCCAGGCTGGATGGTTTCAGCAGCAGCAGCATCGTCGTTATTGGTATTGGTATTGGAATTGGTATTGTCGTGATTGATGCCACGTAGGCGCTTGATGGAGATATCCTGGAGAAGAGGGCAGTGGCGGAGGACGGCGTTGATGGCGGGGGCGCCGAAGACGCAGGAGCCGCAGGAGAGCTTGCGGAGGAGGGGGCAGTTGCGGGCGAGGGCGGCGATGCCGGCGTCGGTGAGCTCGCGGCAGCCGCGGAGCTTGAGGCGGGTGAGGTTGGGGCAGCGGAGGGAGATGAGGAGGAGGGCGTCGTCGGAGAGGCTGATGTGGTGGCGATCGGAGCGGAGGGCGAGCTTGGTGACGGAGTCGAAGCGGGAGAAGAGGGAGGGGAGGGCGGGGAGGATGTCGGAGGTGGCGTGGAGGGAGAGGCGGTGGCGGCTCTGGCCCTCCACGGCCAGCCAGCGCTTGCACACCAGGGAGCAGCTCTTGCGGTGGGCGGCGTTCAGGGACTGGAATATGAGGGCCAGGCATTCGTCGGGGATGGATGACGTGGCGTCCATACAGGGGCCTGAATCCGGGTCCTGGGCCGGGGCGGCGGGGGGTTGGATCGCGGGCGTGGGCGTGGGCGTGGGCGTGGGCTTGGGTGCGGTGGATAAGAAGCGCTTGGTGAAGGAGCGTGAGCGCGTGGGAGGGGGAGGGGGGCGAGTTGACTCGGGGAGGGAGGGTGATTGGCCCATTTACACGCGCCGGGGAATCGGGATAACTACCTACCGGTTCAAATGCTCACATATATATACATATATATATATATATGAATGGGACAAAGACTTTTTTTTGAAATGATTACAAGTATTAATATGAGTCCTATTAATTATTTTTGGTGGGGATGGATAATGGAATGGGGGTGGTATTGGTAGTGTGTATTGTTTGATTTATGAGGTTGATGAAGAAGAAGAAGAAGAAGAAAGCAATTTGGGTCAACAAAACTAAAGAAAAGAGGGAGGGGGGGATTGGGGGTATAATAAGAGGGAGGAAGGAAGACTAAAGAAGGAGAGGAAGAGGAGCCAGATTTTGGAGAATCAATGGTCAAAAATGTATATAGAAAATTAGAATAGATCAAGTTGGTTTACTAAAAAGCAAATGAGGATTGAGGGAAGCTAGGTCTGGTGAATGGTGAAAGGTGCAATCTTGGATTCTCTTCTTTGGAGTGCCTTCTTTGTGTCATCTACTCATCTTCCAACCAAATTCTACTTCGTAACCATCATTTTTATTACTCCGTACTAATTTGTCACCTAGGATCGAATAAAGATTTATATTACTTCGTATTTATTAATCCTATTATTGTGATTTCGTTCTATCTACCTTATGTAGTGATATTTGACTTATCATAGATTTATAACGGATATATACTATCGCAATGAAGATTTAGAGGTGTATCGTCGGCTCCGTATCAAGAGGTTTTTGGTTTTGGAATGGTGGGCAAGCAAATTCATGGCTACAGGCAAATGGCTTCTTTCTTTGTGTAATCTTTGTTTAGGGTAGGAAATTAGGAATCATCACGCGTGTAGTAGCATATGATTTGTTGAACTCATGTTATCTTCATTCTTCACCATCATCACAAAGATGGTTTTCTCAATCTTTCAAAATGAAATTGATTGCTTACCTTATTAATAAGAAAATCAATACGTTACTCTTATTTCAAGTTAAAAAAAACAGTTAGTCTTCCTTGCAACGAAGTTATTCGTCGTATTATTATAACAATTAAAATTAACATAACATTTCAAGTTCAGGTCACAGTCCTAATTAAAATTTTCGGATCTTGATCCTAAAAACACAGATTAGTTTACTAGTTGAGTCAAAATTTGCCAGGCCTAATCCGAACAATATTAACGAGGTTGAACCGAAAATAAATCACACTGAAATTGATGAAGTTAGATTGAACTAAAGTGAATGAACAAAAAATTAAGTTGGAAAGATAGGTCTACTCATTACTCAATAGTTAGTTTTGCTTGCTTGTGACAGAAATATCCGTCGTATCGATATAATGGGTCAAATAATGACCATTTAGATAGAAAAACACAAATTATTAGCATAACCTATGTGATTTGTTTTTTTTTTCTATCTAAATTAAATATTATTTGAATTAATATGACAGATATGACTGTCGCAAACAAGAATGTGTGATTGCTCAAAAAGTTGTATCAATTACTCCGTATAATGATAAGAATTAACGACCATTATTGTCGGAGTTAATGGTAAGACCTAAACTTGGGATTTTAATGTGCAAATGTTTTAATTTTAAACATTTATGATTGGAGGTTCATTGGAATCAGTTTTATTATTGAGGCTTGAGCGTAAACTTTTAGTGACGAAGTGGTGCGTAAGGGTTGAGTTTTGGGTCGTGGGATGGTTCTAAGTTCTAAGTTGTAACTGGAAAAGGGAGAATTGGTCAGGCCCAAACAATGACCACTTTGACCCAGCATCAGCATCAGCATCAGCATCAGCATCAGCATCCTTTAAATACCATTATTTAGGCATGAGACTTCGACTTTGAATGCATCTCTTTGGGGTTTGGACCACATTCACATTCATGATTCATCATAAGTCATCACCATTTTTTTGAATTTGGAATTTGGTTCCTGGTTAGGGGATGAATGAAATATTCGTGATTCTTTGTAAGTTGAATGTGCAGCTTGGAATACTCCTGCTCCTAAGCACGCAACTTATCCCAATAAACGGAATAAGAGGATCACAAATTATTACTATTTGTGATGAGTATATCCGTCACCAACTTGTGACATGTCAAATCATACACACTTGGATAGATAAAGGGAAACAATTTCATACGGTTTGTTTTATCCAATCATATGATATTGTTTGATCAATCGTCGATTTGTGACAGATAATATCCACTACAAGAAAATTACTAACCTAGATAGTTAAAGATTAGTTATGTACATAACTAGTTCCCCTATATACAGGAGGTTCATTTCTAAACTAACACAGTTATCTATAAATAAAGTTAAAAGGGTTGTTTATGCATTTAATTTTTTGCCACGTGGCGGCCATTAAATGCTTGAGCAACCTTTTATTATTATTATTATTATTATTATTATTATTATTATTATTATTATTATTATTATTATTATTATTATTATTATTATTATTATTATTATTATTATTATTATTATTATTATTATTATTATTATTATTATTATTATTATTATTATTATTATTATTATTATTATTATTATTATTATTATTATTATTATTATTATTATTATTATTATTATTATTATTATTATTATTATTATTATTATTATTATTATTATTATTATTATTATTATTATTATTATTATTATTATTATTATTATTATTATTATTATTATTATTATTATTATTATTATTATTATTATTATTATTATTATTATTATTATTATTATTATTATTATTATTATTATTATTATTATTATTATTATTATTATTATTATTATTATTATTATTATTATTATTATTATTATTATTATTATTATTATTATTATTATTATTATTATTATTATTATTATTATTATTATTATTATTATTATTATTATTATTATTATTATTATTATTATTATTATTATTATTATTATTATTATTATTATTATTATTATTATTATTATTATTATTATTATTATTATTATTATTATTATTATTATTATTATTATTATTATTATTATTATTATTATTATTATTATTATTATTTATAATTTCTTTTCTTTTGTCAATTTAGTCTTACTGAATTTTTCTCTCATATATGTATGTGTCACCAAGTTTTGCCTTTACACAGTTGCAAATTTTGGCTTCTTAAAAGATTTTCCGTTCTATTTTCAAAATATTCTCCTCAGTTGTATACTCGCTCTTTGTTCGTTCTAATTTTGGTGCTAATTTTTTTCGTGCATTTGTTGTTGTTTAGTGAACTTATGTGAAGCCACTAATCAAGTCTGGAATTCCTCGCTTTTCAGGTATAATAGTTTTATTTTAGTTGATTATTTATATAGATATATTTGAAGTTAACTTTAAATATAATGGATTTGGGGTTCATAAGAGTGTACTTTTATTTATATTCAAACTTGAAGAAATTTACACAATATGATTAAAAAGAGGTTACAACTGTTTTTGTTTTTCAGTTTCTTGCATTCGGCTTTGATGTATTCTTATTGCATTTTGTTTTGTTGATTATATATGCATTGTTTTTTCATGATTATAGATAGATGCGTTTCCGTTCTGTTTTTAAAATATTCTCTTTAGTTGTACAATTGTTCTTCCTTGATTCTAATTTTAGTGCTGATTTAATCTTTTTGCATTTGTTTTTGTTTAGTAAAATCATGCGAAGCCAATAATCAAGTCTGCAATAATTTTTCATTTCTCAGGTATAATAATTTTATTCTAATTGATTATTTATATAAATATATTTCAAGTTCACTTTAAATATCACGGATATTGAGTTCATAAGAGCGTGCTTTTTTTTTATATTCAAGCTTGAAGAAATTTACAAAATATGATTAAGAAGCTGTTTGTCCTTTTACAATTTCTTGCATTCGGCTCTAATTTACTCTTATTGCATTTTGTTTGTTGCTTACATATATGTATTTTTTTCATAATTTTAGAGTTGTTATAAAATTTTCGCTTTATTATTAAACTTATATATACATAGACAAAATATTAGATAAAATTTTTAGAAAGATTGTGATTAAAATAATGTACGTGATAATAAATGTACTAACAAAACGAATCATCTTTGTTGGAAAGTATAAAAATAAAATAAAATAATGGAGTAAGTTAAATCAAATGAAATTTCCATTGTTTATCAATGAATATTAATTTTCTACTCATTATTATAACAGATAATAATTAAATAAGGGTAAATGAAAAGGTTTTCGTCAATTACTAATGTAATTAATTACATTTAATAAAAAAAACTTAATATCACATATAAAAATACGGCAGCTTATTAAAAAAAGTTTTAGAAAAGATTGTGATTTTCGAAAATGTAGCTCGTAATAAATTTATCAGTTATGTTAAATACAACCCATAGGGTTGATATAAGGCATTAAAAGCTTCCAAATTTAGTATAAACATAGAATTTGAAGCCCAAATTACACATGTATCGATGCAATTAATGCATGTATTGAAAAATTATTTCCTCTTATGGCCTTTTAAATACAACCCTAAGGGTTGTATTTATCATTTTCCTAAATTTATTAATGAAAACAATTTGCAGTGATTTTTACATTCACTAATGAAAATTCTTATTGCTATAAAAGGTAGTATTAGATTGTGATTAAAATGATGTACGTGATAATAAATGCACTAAGAAAATGACTCATCTTTGTTGAAAAACATAAAAATAAAATAAAATAATGGAGTAAGTTAGGTCAAATGAAACTTACATCATTATCAATGAATATTAATTTTCTCCTCATTATTATAACAAATAATAATTAAATGAGGGTAAATGAAAAGGTTTTGGTCAATTACTAATATAATTAATTACATTTAATGAAAAAAAACTTAATATCACATATAATAATACAGCAAATTATTAAATAAAAGTTTTAGAAAAGAGTGTGATTTCTGAAAATGTAGGTCATAATAAATTTTTTAATGAAAACAAATTGCATTGATTTTTACATTCACAAACGAAAATTCTTATTTTTATAAAAGGTAGTATTACACAATTTACTATTTTCGATTAAAAAAAAGGTACACTCTTATGAACACAAAACCCATGATAGATAAATTTAACTTGAAATATATTTATATAAATAATCAATGAATTATAACAAATAATAATTAAATAAGGGTAAATGAAAAGGTTTTGGTCAATTACTAATGTAATTAATTACATTTAATAAAAAAAACTTAATATCACATATAATACTACAACAAGTTATTAAATAAAAGTTTTAGAAAATATTGTGATTTCTGAAAATGTAGGTCATAGTAAATTTATTAATGAAAACAATTTGCATTGATTTTTACATACACAAATGAAAATTCTTATTGTTATAAAAGGTAGTATTACACAATTTACTATTTTCGATTAATAAAAAAAGTACACTCTTATGAACACAAAACCCATGATATTTAAAGTTAACTTGAAATATATTTATATAAATAATCAATGAAAATGAATGTATTATAACTGAAAAATGAGAAATTTCAGACTTGATTATTGGCTTTGCATAAGTTCACTAAACAAAAACAAAATCCGAAAAGTAATATCCGTAATACATTTATTATCGCTTAAATTTTTAAATTACATATTTTTCTACGCCTTTTTTTATATCTAATTCTTCGTCCGCGCTAAGTTGTTATGTTATTAGTATGTTGTATTAATTTATGCTTTTATTAGATTCCTTATTAATTTTATTATTATCTATCTATCTATATTCTATATATAAAGTTAAAATGGTTATTTTAGTATTTAATTTTCTGCCACGTGGCAGATATTAAATGCTCAAACAATCCTTTATTATTATTATTATTATTATTATTATTATTATTATTATTAATTTCTTCCCTTTGTCAATTTAGTCTTATTAAATTTTTCCCCCATATATATGTGTGTGTGTGTCATCAAGTTTTGGCTTTATACAATGGCACATTTTTTCTTATTAAAAAATTTTTCGTTCTATTTTTAAAATTCTCTCTTCAGTTGTATAATTGTTCTCCGTTGATTCTAATTTTAGTGCTAATTTTATCTTTCTGCATCTAATTTTAGTTAACTTATGCGAAGCCAATGATCAAGTCTGGAATTTCTCACTTTTCAGGTATAATAATTTTATTTTAATTGATTATTTATATAAATAAATTTCAATTTAACTTTAAATATCATTGATTTTATGTTCATAAGAGTGTACTTTTATTTATATTCAAACTTGAAGAAATTTACAAAATATGATTAAGAAGAAGCTACAATTGTTTGTGTTTTTACAATTTCTTGCATTCGACTCTAATTTATTTTTATTGCATTTTGTTTTGTTGCTTATATATATGTATTATTTTTTCATAATTAAAGATATGTTATAAATTTTTCACTTTATTATTAAACTTATAGATAATCACATTAGTAAGCATCGCATACTTCTCGGTTGGCCTTGATAATTGGTTATATATAGTACTGAATTTTTTTATAATTTGCAATAATATAGTACTGAATAATTTGCAATAATATAGTACTAAATATTTTTAATATTATAGTACCGAATTTTTAATTATTATATGTGATGTTAAGTATTCTATTTATTAAATTTGGAGTTAATTATATGAGTACTTGATCCAAAACCTTTTCGGTTACCCTTATTTAATTAATTAATTAATTATTATAATAATCAAATAGAAAATTAATATTCATCCGTAAATAATGGAAGATTTCAAATTTCATTGCGTTTAAGTTAATCCATTTCTTACCTTTGTTGTTTGACTTCTCGACAAATATGATTCACTTTATTACTCCGTAATACCTTTATTATTGCTTAAAAATCTTTTTATCACAGATTTTTCTACATCTTATATCTAATACTCCGTAAGGACTAATTTGTTATGCTATTAGTATGTAGTATTAATTTATGCTTTTATTAGATTTCTTATTAATTTTATTATTAATTGATCGAAACCTTTTCGTTTGCCCTTATTTTATTATTTGTTATAACAATCAATACAAACTTAATATTCATTGATAAGGAATGACAAATGTTTTACAACAAAGATGATTCATTACTCCTAGGTAACTATTGTCTCCTCTAATTATAATTTTAAGCACATCATTGTTGGCAACCATCATAACTTCTGAGATTAGCAACATCATCTCGACTTTAAATTGTCCCGTGAAATTTGCATGTATGTACGTCTACCACGGTTCAAGGTTGCATTTTTTTGGCTCTATATACCACATTATATACGTATATGTGTCGCGAATAATAAACCCGAGTTACTTTTATTTAATAATTTGTTGTATTATTATATGTGATGTTAAGTATTCTATTTATTAAATTTAGAGTTAATTATATGAGCATTCAATCCAAACCTTTTCGGTTACGCTTATTTAATTAATTAATGGTTATAATAATCAAATAGAAAATTAATATTCATTCGTACAGAATAGAAGATTTCAAATTTCAATGCGTTTAAGTAAATCCTTTTTTTAACTTTAATTTTTTTACTTCTCGACAAATATGCATTCATTTTATTACATTTATTATCGCTTAAATTTTTTTAATCACATATTTTTCTACAACTTATATCTAATACATCGTAAAGACTAATTTGTTACTATGTTATTAGTATGTGGTATTAATTTATGCTTTTATTAGATTCCTTATTAATTTTATTATTAATTGATTGAAACCTTTTCGTTTGCCCTTATTTTATTATTTGTTATAACAATCAATACAAAATTAATATTCATTGATAAGGAATGACAAATACTTTACAACAAAGATGATTCATTTCTCCTAGGTAACTATTGTCTGCTCTAATTACAACTTTAAGCACCATCATTATTGCAATCGAAGCTACATTTCAACTATGTTTAATTCCATTAAACACGAAATCGATCCACATGTAATTTCAGACAACTACTCTGTATAGATATTCGCCAAACGACTTGGTGGATGATTTACAGAAACCAACGCACACAATTTTTAAGCGGATAATCCCGTGAATTTCACGGGTGACGTACCTAGTTTCTAATAAAAACCCTCTTTCTCTCTTCATTCTTCTTCCTACAATTATAAGGATGATAACTTTCTTGCATTGGGATAACAATTTATTTTTTGAAAAAAATTACAAATTACCACCACGTATTTCCCATATTTTACAAATTATCATGATGTATTTCGTTTATTACTCGGTATAACTTACCACCTCCATATTAGCGTATAATTACAAATCACCAATGTATTTTAATCCCGACTTCGATTTAACTTGCAGGACAATTTTTTTCACCCGAAAAATTACTATCTTAATTTTGACATGCTTTTTACTTATAACAAGTTTAATTTGTATGATGTTAAAAAATGCAAAAAAAAAAAAAAAAAAACCTAAGTAATGTTTCAAACCCTCTAGTAAGAATCAAACCTCAGTCACTTTCAAATCCAAATGTGTTATTTGACTAACATGCTAAATAACAAGCCTAAAACGTAATTATATACAGTAAGAATTTGTGGGGAGGGTATGTGCCTACAAAGTCCAAGGCCCTCCCCAAATCCGCCCCTGCTTGTATGGTATCGTTCATTTACATACACAAAATGTCATAATTTTTTATCTACTTTAATTTGGGTATCATATAACCTTTTGTTTACCAATAATATCTTCACTTTTGACCCATTTTCCTAAAAATTGTGAAAAATATTGTACAATACAAATTTGGGATTGAATGTACCGTAAGAGTGTAAGTCTGTAACTGTGTAAGTAGTCTGATACCACACTCCATGGCATGGCAGCATGGGTCATAAAACTTCACGTACAGCTCAAGACATCAAAATCTAGCAAGCAACACAAATAGGATATAACCGACAATGTGCGAAGATGTCTTAGTCTAGTGGTTAAGATGTGGTATCAGTGTATCACGCATGGAGGATATGACTTAGGTTTGAAGATGAAGCGACAATATGACCCATCCTCTATATTATAATACATGCGACTATGCGCGCTCTTTGTTGAAGCGGCCGGAAAAAAGAAGAAAAATATATAAACCAAGAAAGTAGCACACGTCCACAAAGTATTACAAGGAGCATAATATCAACTCCTAGTCAATGTATGTATTACATATAGAATAAGTAGTCCGAGACCCTCCCACACTAAATTATACGTAGTAGATAGTTCAATCATATATCAATTCAAACTTAAGCAAACATTAGGAGAAATATATATTAGTACAATCTGTGGAATGAGAGATGCAACAATCTTGGACTAATTGTATCATTAATTTCACTGGCGTGGCCTATCATAAACTCCGACCTATACGCCGCCTGATGTAGCATCAAATCAGTTCTGAAACAAAAGGTTCAAAAAGTCAAATATCATTACGATTACTCAAATAATTACTGTACAAGTTACTATGAGTACTATGTTTGGGCTCACGCTATTAAGTATGAGTATTGACGCTTAGATGATCAATTAAGTCATTCACGCTCTAATCCAACTCTCAACAGCATTGATCGAGGTTTCAAAATCCGTTTTTCTTCCTGTCAACCCGTGAGGTCAGTTAGTCTCCCTTAATTGTGATGTACGGTAGTATCCGTCGTATACTTATAACAGGTAAAGTATTAGTAAATATTTAGGGGGCAAATCATTGACATTTCCCATGTGGGTTGCTTTTTGTCTTTTGTACTTAAGAGTATTATTTGATCCGTCACAAGAATATGATGGATAACTCCGTCACAGATATACACATGAGTTGTGATTGTCAGCATACTCGATCTATACCCCGGCCCATCCAATTCGATCAATTGCTACATCGACTATTAGAAGCCAACTAATGTAAGTATATGTATATGAAGAAAATTGAGGTCAAAGTAGCGTGTTGAAAACCATAAAAAGTTAAATACAAGCATTGCATTGAATGAGAGTGAGTATAAGAGAAAGAAGAGTAGGTAGGTAGGTAGGTTGCTTGCCTTGGTGGAAATAGTGCTAGAAAGCCAATCTAGGCCTTCATATAGACCTTCACCAGAGGTAGCGCAAGCAGATTGTATGTACCTGCAGGATTGACATCATATACTTATATAGATAGAGTTACATTTTCATCAAAAGTAAAGTACTCCTCCATTACTAATGGGTAAAAGAATGAATATAATTACCAGCGACGTTGACGAAGGGAGTGGAGGCCGAGCTTATCAGTAATCTCAGCAACAGACATTGCATTTGGAAGGTCTTGTTTGTTGGCAAACACTAGGAGTGTTGCATCCTTCAGCTCATCCTTTCATTTAATTTCCACATACATTATACATACAGTCAAATCCATGCATGGTAAAAACATTGATGGGAAATTGAAATGCAAGTAATAAGGATGTAGAGACTAGAGATATATATGATACCTCACTAAGCATCCTGTGGAGTTCATCCCGGGCTTCAATCACCCTGTCCCTGTCATTGCTATCCACTACAAAGATGAGGCCTTGAGTATTCTGGAAGTAGAACCTCCATAATGGTCTGATCTACAAGTATATATTACCCAAGTCAGCCAGCTAGTAGTACCTACCTATGATGATGACTACACATACAAGCAAGGCCAGGATAACGATTAACGAACAACAACATATATATGTATGGTGAGTACCTTGTCTTGGCCCCCAACATCCCAAACAGTGAAGCTCACATTTTTGTACTCCACGGTTTCCACATTGAACCCTGCACATACATGCATCATATCATATCATCTCCAGATCACCAACACAACAATTTTTATATCAACTCCATTGGACACCATCACCAACCTTACTTACTTCTTCACTCCATCTTTTAGTAGCTACCACTAGTTTATTATTATTATTATTATTTTTTTTTTTTTTATGAAACGGAACTTGCATTAAACACCAGAACAAATTACTTGCCTCATCTTTATTATTATTATTATTATTATTATTATTATTATTATTATTAAAAGCAAAGGCAAGTACGTTGTATTGGAATTTGTCTTCACTTGGTTTTCAAGATGAGGCATAGAATTGTGGCTACAATCAAAATTTTGATGACTTTGTAGTAATACCCAAAACGGTTTTTCTAATGCCCACTGGGCACACGTTAATAAGCCGATTAAGGTAAGAACCACATTGACATTATCATGAGAAAATGAAATATTAAATCATATTTACCATACTTACACAATATCAATGTGATTTGTTACCTTAATCAGCTTATTAACGTGTGCCCAGTGGGCACACGTTAGAAAAATTGAATCTCTCTTTTCGTAATAATTCTTACAATTTTCCAAATCAAAAGGCGATACTAAAAATGAGCTGGACGTATATAATAGAATAAACATAATATATAGTCGTATGTATGTACCGATAGTAGGGATGGTGGTGACAACTTCACCGAGTTTGAGCTTGTAAAGAATGGTGGTTTTGCCGGCGGCATCCAGACCCACCATTAATATCCTCATCTCTTTCTTTGCAAACATCATTTTCACTAACCTTGACAACATCGCACCCATTTCTTCCTTCTCTCTTCAACTGCAACAAAAGCGCACTATATAACTTTGGGAGATTTGTTTTCAACTACGCTGCGCTACCATATTTAGCTTCATAAGAAGTACTCCGTATGTATAGAAAGTTAACTTACATGTGTATGTATGAATTGAATTACGGGGCCGGGTTATGATATAAACAAAAATCCAATGCATTAAGAAGAAGATAAATCACGTCCAATGGAAGAAATTTAAAGGAGATGGAATAGGGTTCTTCAGATAGATCGAATATAATAAAGCTTTGATTTGATACGACTTTAAATTAGTTGGGCATGCACTTGTGCTAGATTTGTTCTTGGCTAACAAAACAAGTGTCAATATATAGGCTTGTTTTTGTTTTGGTGGGGTGGGTCCTACTCCTACCTTGTTTGTGCTACATACACAGCTGATTTGTGACGTGCTAATTAGCTACCTATTTACGGTATACCACCAATTAGAGATTCTCAATTGTACACATAATCACACTTGTTGCTACTCTTTGCTTGCTTCATGGATTTAGTCATCCTTTTCTTAATACAAAAAAGTACTGGTATGAGCATACAATATTCCCAACCTCAGTAAGTCCCCTTGTTACGGGTATGTTTGTCATAAATTTGGGACATGTCAAATACTCATCATTCATTCATTCATATTCATATAAATAAAAAAATAAAAAAAGTGATACTCTTGATTTGAGATTCGAACCTCATGAGAATCATAACCGTCATTATAATCCATTTGAATAAAAAAAAAATTGATTGTGGACCGTAAATCCGTTGAGACGGTAAGAGTAGAGAGTAGTCGAAAGAAATGCAGAGATGACTGAGCCCATTTCAAAAACTTTGAAAAAGGCCCATTTTTATTTCGTAAACTTGATCCACTCAATCACACTCACACACAACCACCTCTCTCTCCGTCTCTAGTCTTCCTCCACCCCAAAAACCCCGATACACCAATGGCCGACATGTCAGCTTACTACCTTCCGCCTCCACACCCGCAGCAACCACCACCCCCACCACCGCACGACATCCACTCTTCCCTCTACTCCCACTACCCTTCTCCCCACTACTCCTACCTCGAACCCCCGCACCCTCCTCCTCCTCCTCCTCCGCCGTCGCACCACCACCACCACTCTTATCATTCTCCGCCCCCCCGCGGCGGTAACGACGCCGAGGTTCTCACTCTGTTCATCGCCGGTCTCCCCGCCAATGTCAAGAACCGCGAAATCTACCACCTTTTCCGGGAATTCCCCGGCTTCGTATCTACCAATCTCCGCCCGCCTTCCGGCAATTCCCAGGCATTTGCGTTTGCTGTTTTCGCCGATCAACACTCCGCCGTTGCCGCCATGCGCGCACTTAATGTAAGAACTGCTACTCAATTGTCAAATTGCAATCTTTAATTAGATACTCTTGGTTTTCAATGCAAAACGGCGCCACGGCGGTGAGAGGAATCCAGTAGTAATAGAATCAGAGCTATAATTGTCCTTCTAATTTGACAGTTTTGTTTGATCCCAGTTTTCTTTTTCCTCTCTGAAGTAGTGCAATGTTCGAACTAATCAGGCTCGGCAAATGGCAGAAATAGATTTATAATAGCGGATATAATTAATGGAATACTGTTGGCACCAGTAGGTTTGACTATTAAAATTTAGCAGGATTAGGGTGTCTGGTAAGTGGCGGATGACAGGACAATTAGATTGTTTTCATCTATAAATTGAATGTGTTGTTACAATAGGCTGATTCTGACCAATATGTTATCGAAGTTATGTCCTTTACCAAACGCATGAAATTAGTTGATGTACTAATTTCACCCAATATTCCGTTTACCAACCAAAGCCTTAAGGTATGATTGTAGAATTGAAACTTATGCTTCATGCAACAATCAATTTCTCGTGCCTGATCGCCTAATCATAGCTCTGTTATTCGTAACTGTTTAGGGTTTGGTTTTTGATCTGGAAGAAGGATCAACCTTGTATATTGACCTTGCAAAATCTAATTCACGATCTAAACGTCATAGAAATGGTTAGTAATTTGTTTATTCCCATGTTATAGTCCATTTTGATTCCTTTTCCATATACTCCTTTGCGGGATTTTCTTTTACAACCACGTTGGTTTTTTCCGTTTGTACTGACCAGGTGACGAAAGATCTGGTTCAGGTAAGAAGCATAAGGCTTCTCAGCCTTTTCCGAGAGACAGTGTTGAGTCAGGTAAGGTGTCTCTTGGAGCAGGAACCTATCTTTTCTGTTATATATGTATTAGACTATTAGATGGTATATTTTGTACCCTGTGATCTACTAGTAGTAAGAACACTTAGTTAAAAGTGTTATTCTTATGTGTTCTTTGTTTGATGATCGTAGTATCTCGTAAGTCGTAACTAGGTGTTAGTCACTCAAATGAGAACACCTTTTGTCTACAAACTCACGCTGCACATTTTTTTCCACGCTTGGGCACTAGCAGGTCTTCGCAGCATACACAGTCCTGGAATGGATAATTCTCACCACAACATCGTTGGTTATCCATCTTCACAAAGGTCATTTGCGCACCGCACATCTTTTTTGCTTGGGACCAATTATGCCTTGAACTAACTCAACACCTATACTTTTACTGGCACTCATTGATTTATCTTAATTCAGAGCACTATCGTCTTACGTTGGTCTTCGAAATAAAGGGACCCTAATGTTTTCTCAAGTCAATCGTCCTTATTTTTTCCCGATCCCGCATTTTTCCCCATTAAAGATGATTTCCTGACTTTTACTTCTTTTGTTTCTTAGTCATTTGAGCTTTGATAGCGGAGGCATGGTTGATGCAAGTGTTGCTCCTTCAGTAAGTCTTGTACTTTTAATACTCATTACCCATGATTTTTTCCCTGCTAATTTCTGTCAAGTTATGTTGTGTGATTGGGTGAGCATGAATGGCTGTTTATTCTTTTTGTCGTCATCCCATTTTAGATGTGGGTAATATTTTTTTTGTGATATTTCGACGTTTCATTTTGTTTGGGTGTCTTGACTGTCTTCTGCCATGCAAGCCAACAAGATTCACAACAATGTTATCCTTGCAACATTTTTTGGATTACTTTTAGTTGCAAATAATTGAAAGTTGGTTACAGATGCTAAACATATCTTGTTTTTTCAGTGGTCAATGGATAAATCTTGTGTGATTGGGTGAACATTGCAGATGATATCGGTAGCCAGTGTGGTTTCATAAAAGATTTCTCTGATGTTAAATACTCGTAGTTGCTAGTAAATGGTTCTAACATTACTTTCTTACTCCTGTAGCGCAAAAGTACTCCAAAAGATAAATCTCCATGTCCAACCATTTTTGTTGCCAACTTGGACCCCAAGTGCTCAGAGCAAGATCTACATCAAATCTTCTCAAGGTTTGTAGAATTACTGGCATTTAATCATTGCAGCTATTTCCCTTTTCAATCGCTGTCCATTTTTTCTGTAGGGGTGATGTTATTTAAGTTTTGTTTGATTTTGTGCATATTCCTTGTTAACAGATGTCGGGGATTTTCGAAGTTGAAGTTTCAGAAAGCTTATGGAGCTCCAGTTGCATTTGTGGACTTTGAGGTACTACATATGCAAGTTTTTTTTCTCCTTTCCATCACCCATTCCGTGATTGTTTTTCCCCAGCCATTATCCCCCTGAAAAGAATGATTAGCGCTGTCATTGAGGTAGAATTACTGCAACTTAATGCATACAATCTGCAGTTTTCTGTGCTAGCAATCAATCTAGACTGCTTGGAATGTTGAATGGTTTCATCTGCATTTCTTTGAGCACGACCTCTCAGTTCTGTCAATTGTCGTAGTTTATGTAACTTTGATGAGGGTGTGCCGTACTTGTTTGTATGTCGGTGAGAGGTTGACATTTCGTTTCAGCTCTGAGGTGTTTCTTTTAAAATTCTATGATAATTTGAAGATTGTTCCTTAAATGTAAGCTTGAGATTGTTTGTGGCCCTTTGCTTTGGTGATTCCTTACTCCTTGGCATGTTAGGATGACAGATGACCTACTGAATCAGGTATGTTAGCTTTGAGGCTTTGCTAAAGCTAACTGTCGGTGAATAGAGTTGTGAGGAGCGCCTTGGGCTTACTAGTTTCTAGTATTTCTTGTATGAAGGGATGTTTCACGTGTGAGACTAAAAGTCAATCGATGAAGACGTGATAACTGATAAGAGACGTGAATATATATGTGAGTAGTATTAAGATAAGCTAAAAAAGGATCTGTGTATTGTATGATGTGATTAGTATGTCTAATAACTAAGAATTATGGTCGTTAACATTCTGCTTAGGTTGTACTCGTACCTTATATAGGAGTGCGAGGTACTTGTTAGAAGTTTAGAACCAAGCTAAGTCCTAAGCTTTCTGTCAAAGATTTGTGAATATTAACCCAAATCATTACCGTATGTATTTCTCATATATACGGAGTAAAAAGTAGGTGTACTTGTAGGTGTCATGTAAGCTTTTGTGCACACCAAAAGGCATTTTGTTGTTGAAATAAGATTTCAGGTGAGATATGCTGCTGCTCCCAATGCAGGATACTGCTTGTTCAACTGAGGCTTTAACTCAACTGCAAGGAATCACTCTTCACTCCTCTCCTGCAGGTGAAGGCATGCGTTTGGAGTATCCTTTTGATGCTACAGTAGTATTTATTTTAACTTTAACTAAGCATAAAGCTCACTAGACAATGAGCCGTCCTGCCTACTAAAGAAGGCGAGTAAGGATGCCACATTTGCCTATATTCCGTGACTTGGGTATATGAGTTTCAAACACGGTTATATACCCCTCTTGTCAATGGTCAACGAACTAAGTTCACATTTTTTTTCCTTTCTTTTTGGGGTAATGTTTGGGCAATTTTGTCCCAAAAAAAGGTTTGATATGACAGAAATTACCAGTTGATTTGCTTAACGTAGTTCAGATATGCCAAGTCAAGAATGGGGAAGCGTCGAAGAACATAAGTGAAGCTGTTTCAGGAAAAAGCACTTGGTTGGTGCCATCTGGTGTGTTGTATTATTTATTTCTCAGGTAGTTTTTGGAAGCTAAATGCTTTCCTTTCATCAGGTTTTTGTCAAAAAAAACATTAATCGTATCATTTTAGATCAATTTTCTCCGCTCATGAAAATAGCCAAAAACAATCGATTTTGAAGATTATTATCAACATTTTTTCGTCTTTTTGGGGCCCGAAATAGAATGGGTCCATATTCGTGCAGAACAAACATCAACAAATAACATGTCCCGGTGTATTATGATATCATTTGATTTTAAATGGAGGCTTTTAAAACCTGAAAGATTGTCGTTTTGAAACATGTCGAAATCAGTCAAAACATGAGTTATACTCCATTTTATACCATATTAGAGGGTTCGAATAATCATTATTAGGCATTTTATTTCTATCGACATATTTTTTTGTCAAAAAACATATGTAATTTAGAACAGCTTTCCCGCTTTTGAGAATTAGCAAAAAAAGATCGATTTTAAATGTTAATCCACCTTTGGGTTCCAGAATAAAGTGGGTCACTGTCCACTGAACAAATTTTCACACCAAATGAAATGACTCAATGTATTATGAGGGTCATTTGCATGTAAATGTAAACTTTTAAAAATCATAAGATTGTCGTTTAAGACGTGTCCGAATAAGTAAAAAAAAAATTTATACTCTTTTATATTGCATCAGAGATTCGTGTCTATCATTATTAGACATTCTATTTCTATCGAAGAGTTTTTGCCAACAAAATCTGCGCTTTAGATCAATTTCTTCCACTTTCGAAATAGCAAAATAAAAATCGATTTTGAAGGTTATTATCCACGTTTTTCGACCGTTTGAGTCTCGGAATAAAATGAGTCAATATTCGCGCGGAACAAACTCCACAACAAATGGAATGCCCTCGATGTATTAAGAAGGTCATTTGATTTCAAATCGATATTTTTAAAAGCAATAAGATTATCGTTTGAGACGTGTCGAAATAAGTCGAAACAAGGGCTATACTTCATTTTATATCGTGTCAGAGGGTTCGAATTATCATTATTAGACATTTTATTCATATCGATAAGTTTTCGTCAAAAAATATTAACGTTTTAGATTAGCTTTCATCGCTTTTAAAAATAGTAAAAACGATCGATTTTAAAGATTATTATCCACGTTTTTTCAGCCTTTTGGCACCTGGAATAAAATGGGTCAATATTCGTGCTGAACAAACTTCGCACCAAATGAAGTGCGTCGGTATATTATGATGGTCATTTGATTTTAAATTGATACTTTTAAAAGTCATAAGATTGTCGTTTGAGACGTGCCGGAATCAATCAAAATAAGAGTTATACTACATTTTATATCGTGTCAGAAAGTTCAAATCATCATTACTAGTCATTCTTTTTTCTATCATCAAGTTTTCGTCAAAAAAATTAGCGTTTTAGATCAACTTTGTTTGCTTACGAAAATGACAAAAAAATGATCGATTTTGAAGTTTATATTATCTACGTTTTTTCGGCCTTTTGGTTTCCGGAATAGAACGGGTCCATAATAATACCATACCAAATAAAATACCCTCGTGTATTATGATTGTAATTTTGTTTTAAATGACGATTTTAAAAGCATAAGATTGTCGTTTTGAGATGTCTCAGAATCAATCGAAACAAGAGCTATACTCCATTTTATATCGTGTCAGAGATTCCGAATCATCATTATTAAGCATTTTATTTCTATCGACAGTTTTCGTCATAAAAATTCGCGCTTTGGATTAACTTTCTCTACTTCCGAAAATAGCAAAAAAAAGATCAATTTTGAAGGTTATTGAAGAGTTTATGGATCCCTAAGTACCTAAGAGGGGGAGGGGGTGAATTAGGTACCTTTTAAAAAATTCAACTTAATCTTTATTGATTAAAGTAAGTTGAGTGGAAGTAGAAGATAATTAGGTGAAGAAGTACTAGACTCAACATACAACGAACAGTCAGACTGTTACTCTCTGTCTTAGCAAGGAGTACGGCTACAGAACAAAGACACAGTATATCGACCGTTGTCAAACTGTATTCGATTCGCTTAGCAGAATGAGAAGCTACAGACGAATGTCACAGTATGGGCGACTGTTGTATGAAAAGAAATAGCACAACTAAAACTAAGTTTGAAGTTTGAGCAAATAAAAGAAAAACAAAATAACATGCTTTTATCGAAAGATGCAGCGGAAAAGTAAAGAACACGATAAAACACGATATTTTTGAATTGGTTCGGCCAACACTCTAAGGGCCTACGTCCAATGCTTTTCTTATTGCTTTTCTTTAGAAATCTACTCCGAAATCAAAAGACCCTTACAATGAAAAGCGACCCATAACCTACTCCGGTTACGACCAACAACCTACTCCGGTTGCGATTTGAGTTTACAAGACTACTCCGTCTCTAACTCACCAATGACCTACTCCGGTCACGACCAATAGCCTACTCCGGCTACGACTCTTAATAACTTAGAAAGTTACAAAGATTACAATTGAAAACCGAGTTAGACAAGAGTGTGTGTGATTCTGTGTGACAGTGTGTTCGACTGTGACTTTGAAATTACTGAAGACTTTCTCTTTTGAAATACTTTGCAAAATGCTTTTAAGATAAAAACCTTTGAAAACAAAATGCAATAAATGAAGTTTTAGTTTGAAAGTCTTGAGAAATAAATGAGGCAAATGAGTTTCTTTTATAGTAGATGTGGAAATGGGTAAAAGAATGTGCCTCATTGGAAAATCCAAAGGTTAAAAGGAAATCCTTGACTTAGTGTAAAAGGAAAGCTTTTTCAAAAAGAAAGGGAAGCATGCTTAAGGTTTACCAAAATTGAAGGGAAGGTGTTTACTTGAAAGGTGTTACTTGAAAGAAGAAACATTTCAAATTCACTTTCAAAAGTGAAGAGCCATTTTTGGAAAACCTTGGAGAAGAGGTGCATTGTTTTACAAGAAACCAAACCATCCCTTTTTTTCTTAAAGAAATCAGATTTTTTTCAAAGTCAATTTAAATTTGTAAAAAGATTTTTCTGAAGATTTAACTTTTGAAATCAAAATCTTTTTGAACCATTAAGAGCTGTCGAACGATGTAACAGTCAGTCCGACTGTTACATACTGCTGTACCGAAAAACACACACTTTGCCATTCTTTAGTGACTATGGACTTAGACTCGATTTTATTCTCTTCACTTGAATTTCTTGATCTTTATCTTGGGTAGCTTTGGCTTGTCTTGATATCATCATTCTTGAATTATCACATTTGATAATTATCGCACTAATGACGATTAACCTATAAGATTAAACTAGAGCACAAGTTAAATAGACATTGTCATCATCAACAAACCCAACAAATTTCCCCTTTGATGATGACAAGCCTAAGCAAAAAAACTTAATGTCCCAAGTTCCCCCTCAAAAGGTTAGTCTATCAAAATTAGTAATCACATAGTGAAGGGTTTATAAGCTTAGAAGGAGAACTAACAATACTTAGACAAAAATATTAGATATAAGAACTAAGAACTATCAAGGAAGGATCAAGAATTCGTTCTTGAGGACATGTGTTTTACCTTTTCCCCCTCTTGGCATCATCAAAGAACCTGTCATAATTCCGGACACAGTAGAAAACACATAGAACATAGGCACATAATATTACGAAAATAAACTAAAAAGCATTCACAGGCAACAGTCACCAAGACTGTTACAGAATCCAGAAAAAGTCATACAAACCATTGTCTTTAAAAGATACTAATAAAAATAGTTTTTTTTTTTGATTTTTAAAAGAGAGACTAATTAAGAGAAATCAGACTCCTCCTCCTCATCAGCGTCGGAATCCATTTCACCACATTTTCCCTTCACCAAAGCAGAAATTACCCCGATATTTCCTTGCATCTCATCCATTCTTGCATCCAATTTATCCAACCGACCCAAAATTTCAGCGCAAAACCGACAAGTTCAACCAATAGAGAATAAGCAGTTTTTTTTTTTTTTTTTTTTTTTTTTGATCAGGTGATAGAGGATATAGTGTTGAGAGATTGATACTTTGCCTCTATCATTGTTGAGGATTAGGGTTCAGATAAGATTTTGTAATTTAAGTGTTGTGGGAGGATGATTCTTGAGAGGGAGGAAGACTTGCTATGGCTTTCATTTGCTCCTTTTGAATTTGAGGAGTTAGTATATTTTTTGGGATTTTGGAGTTTCTTGGAGGCATAGTTATGGAGGTAGAAGAGGAAGATGACAAGAAAGTGTTAAAGAAGGTTTAAGAAGGAGATGAGATGTAACAATGAGAGGATAGGAAGGCAACTGACATACGTTACTTTTCTCTTTTTTTTTTTTTTTTTTTTTCGTTTTTTTTTTTTCCGATTTTTTTTTTTTTTTTTTTTTCGATTTTTTTTTTTTTTTTTTTCGAAATTTCAAATTTCGATTTTTTTTTTAGCTACCAATTCCAAAAGATATAGATATAAAATAAAGAAGATAGTTTAATATGGGAAGGTGAGTAAATATGGGGAAGGTAAATATATTGTGGGGAAGGTGAATATGGGGAAGGTAATTAATATGGGAAAGGTAATATTGTGGGGAAGGTGAATATGGGGAAGGTAATTGTGGTAGAATAGGAGTGTAGGAGTGATGATGATGGGAAAGAAGATGAGAAAGAAGTAAAGAGGAGAGAGAAAAAGATTTTAAAAGATTTTTTTTTAAAAAAAAGAGAGAGAAAAGTATGGCAGTTGTCAAGTATTGGAAAGGTAAAAAGAAGTAAAGGTGGCGTGAAGAAGAGAAAAAAGAGGAGAGAGGGAGATATTTTTTGGGTAAAAGGAATATTTGGAGGATAATAGAGTATAATATTTACTAGATAATATATGATGGATATTTTGTTAATATGTGGAATATTAGTTTTATTCTTGACAACTTCCCAAAAACTAAAAGACAATGGTTAATACACACAATTCAAAATTCATCACAAAAAAAAATGCCAATTAATTCATTAAGTAAGATTAAGGACTAAGTCACATGCATAATCACTAGAATAAGAATTATCGGTTCGTCTAGCCAATCATGCGAGGAAAAACGATAAATCACACATAGTCAATTAGAAAAATTAATCAAACCAATTTCGAGTCGAAACTTCTCGAATTGGTCTCTTGCTAGTGGCTTAGTAAATATATCGGCAATTTGGTCTTCGGTATTGCAAAAATTTAGCTTAATGTGACCCTTTTCTACGTGATCTCTAATAAAGTGGTGACGTATATCTATATGCTTAGTTCGAGAATGTTGAATCGGATTTTTAGATATGTTTATGGCACTCGTATTATCACACATTAAAGGAATAGAGTCATAAATCATACCAAAATCGACAAGTTGTTGTCGAACCCACAATACTTGAGAACAACAATGAGCGGCGGCCACATATTCACTTTCGGCCGTGGAGAGAGCAACGGTGTTTTGCTTCTTCGAACCCCATGAAATGAGACACGGACCTAAGAAGGTAGCGACACCCGAAGTACTCTTTCGATCGACCGAACACCCCGCATAGTCTGCGTCCGAGAAACCTACAAGGTCCAAAAGAACAACTTAAGGGGTACCATAGATAAAGCTCTTGTGTTCCAACCAAATACCGAAGAATGCGTTTTACGGCTTTAAAATGAGATTCTTTGGGATTTGCTTGGAAACGGGCACACAAACAAACACTAAATAATATATCGGGACGACTTGCGGTTAAGTAGAGAAGTGAGCCTATCATACCTCTATACACCGATTCACTAACATTCTTACCACTTTCATCCTTGTCCAATTTGGACGATGATACCATCGGTGTAGTGTATGGCTTAGCATTGGTCATCCCGAATTTAGTTAGCATCTCCTTGATGTACTTTTGTTGGTGAATCATAATTCCTTCTTTTGATTGCTTGATTTGAAGACCGAGAAAAAATCCGAGTTCACCCATCATGCTCATCTCAAACTCCGATTTCATTAGATTAGAAAAATAAAGAGTAAGGAGTTCACTAGTTGCTCCAAATATAATGTCATCGACATATACCTGGACAACCAACAGTCCATCCGACTGTGACTTTATAAATAATGTCTTATCCACCGAACCTCTACGAAAACCATTTTCAAGCAAAAACGTTGACAAGCGATCGTACCAAGCTCTCGGGGCTTGTTTTAAACCATAAAGTGCTTTGTCAAGTTTAAAAACATGTTCGGGATAATCATTATCTATAAAACCCGGAGGTTGCTCCACAAAGACATCTTCCTCTAAATAACCATTTAGGAAAGCGGTTTTAACATCCATTTGAAAAAGTTTGATGCCTTTGTGAGCTGCAAAAGCTATTAGGAGCCTTATGGCCTCAAGTCTAGCTACCGGTGCATAGGTTTCGTCATAGTCGATACCTTCTTGTTGATTATAACCTTGCACCACTAGTCTAGCCTTGTTCCTTACGATTTCACCGGAATCGTCTAGCTTATTGCGAAAGACCCATCTAGTACCAATGACGGTACGATTAGAGGGCCTAGGGACAAGATGCCATACCTCATTCCTCTTGAATTGAACAAGCTCTTCTTGCATTGCTATCAACCAGTCGGCATCAGTCAGAGCGACTGTGACATTGGGCGGTTCGATTTGAGAAACGAAAGCGTTGCAAGAGTAGAAATTGTTGAGGGATGATCTTGTCTTTACTCCAGATTTCAAGTCACTAGTCAGATTTGAGAGGGGGTGTGAGCTTTGATGCTTCCACTTCCTTGGAATGAAAGTATCTTCCTCCTCGACTGTAACAGTCCTTCCGACTGTTGCTTCATGGCTGGGAGTCGATGCTTCCACACCAGATTCTAAGGACTCCTCTGGTCCTTGGGCATTAGCTGCTGCTTCACCATTATCTCCTTGAAGGTTACTTTCAGGAGGATCATTAATTCCCCCTGAACTTGTGCCTTCGTCTTCAGGTAACAGTCTGGCAGACTGTTGCTCAGCAGCTCCGTTTTGCTCATCTTCAAGTGTGTGTTCTTTTCGAGCAAGGCCTATTTCGAATTCTTCATCTTCTTCATCATCATGTTGTACCTGCTCAAAAAGACTAGATTCATCAAATATGATATGCACACTTTCTTCGATCATCATGGTTCTTTTATTATAAACCTTGTAAGCTTTACTATGATCGGCATACCCTATAAACACGGCTTCATCACTACGGGGGTCGAATTTTCCTAAGTTATTTTTACCATTATTATGCACAAAACACTTGCTTCCAAAGCATCTAAAATAGGAGATATTCGCTTTTCTACCACGTAGCAACTCATAGGGAGTCTTATTTATTATACTTCTAACCATGACTCTATTATGAATGCACTACAAGGAAACAGACATTTACCAACCGATAGAATCGGTCGGTAAGCCTAAAAATCGGTCGGTAAAATGCATTACCGACCGATTTTGAAATAATGCCGACCGACAAAACATAGTCGAAAACTATAGTCGGAAAATGAAATCCGCGACCGAAAATGCGGTCGGTAAATCACCGTCCGAATAACGGTCGGAAAATAACAAAAACGGTCGGTAAAAAGAATTACCGACTGAAATTATCGGTCGGAAACTCTATCAATACCGACCGTCCTATCGGTCGGCAAACAAATATTGCGGTCGGTAATTGTGTTTACCGACTGATAATTTCGGTCGGTAATATTTTCCGACCAGGAGCCCCTGGAAGATGTTTGGTCGGGAAAAGGCTAATTCGGTCGGTAAGTCGGTCGGTAAGGCGGTCGGTATTTGACTTAATTACCGACCGCTAACGTCGGTCGGTAATCCTTAACGACCGATGTTTGACAGTACCTTGGTCAGTTTGGGCGGTCGGTGACGAGGGAAATCGGTCGGTAAATCCGTTTTTTCGGTCGGTAAAATTTGTTAAGGTCGGGGGTTATAGTGGTTTTGTTGTCCTCCAATTTGCACATACAAATCTGCATTATAACCATCATACCATTCAATTCTTCCAACTCATTCAAACTACAACATCATTCACTTCAACCCCTTCATTCATTAACTTCATTCAAAATCCAACATCTTCACAATTCATTCACATAAAACATTCGATATCATGGACATAGCTTTCTAAAATGTTTAACTACTTAATTAAGAGATCAATACTAATAAAAGTGTAAAGAGTCTAAACAACTTGGAAGAAAAATAAAAGTTATCACAACTTAAAAGAGTTATCAATGAAAGGTTCAAGCTACACCTGAAAACCGACCCCAGCTCCCCCAACTCCACCACCTCCCGAATTATCATCATTCGGATTACGGACGTTATTGAAGGTAAACAGATTACAATTCTGAGTTTGTAATGCCGTGTTCAGTGCTGACATGAGCTGTTGTTGTTGTTGCATGAGCTCCCGGGTCTCTTCTCTGAAGCGCCTGTTCTCTTCTTTTTCCTTCTCCAAGGCTTCCAAGATCTTGTTTTGAAATGCTTCTGCCCGTTTTTCTTGTTGTACAAGAATACCGGGATGATACGAGCACGAAGCATTCCCCTTATTCTGTGCAGGGGGGGTGAAGTACAATGGGCCGACGGATCCCACTCCGTATACATGGCCTTTTTTGAAGCCCCCGGCCGCTTCAAACCAAAGTTCGTCATCCTCTTTCTCTTTTCCCTCCTCCTCGTTCTTTTTCTTGAGTTCTTCAAAACGATCCTATTAGCAAACAGACAAAGGTAATGTTTAGGAAAAAGTTATAACTAATTTATTAAGGAATTTTAAGATAATCTCTATAATTAACTAAATTAACACTTACAAATGTAGCTTTTGCCTTCTGACTAGTATAAACCTTTTTACCCTCGACTTCCTTAGAATGTATGGTTTCTGCGAGCTCGGCCGCGCTGGGCCGCCTACCACCCAGTTGCTCCATCTACAAAAACAAATTAAAACTTACTATGCATAAACTTGGATCAATTATTACTATCATCTTAAAAAAAATATTAATAAAAACATTATGGAACATTTTAATATATTTGGTCATTACCAGCCTGGAAGCATGTTTAGTTGCCTTGATCGACCCCCCGTGGTGTGTAGGGCCAGGCTGAGCACAAGCTTTATTCGCCGCCGCTGTCTTAGATCTCTTCTGAAAAGCCTTTGTCTTCCGTCTCTCCAACAAGTCCTTGAAGACTTGCGGCACCATCCACCCCGGGCAATCTTTGTTCTTGCCATTCTTCAATTCACAGATGTCGTTGACGGTGTCCTTCAACCGTTTTCGTGCTTCGACGTCGTATCTCTCTCTAACTTGCTCTTCATCCTCGGGCTTCCATGAGCAGTAGCCCTGACATTGTGACCGATCATAATTTAATAATTACATATTAAGAAAATATTCAAATAACAATTAAAAGTTCATATAACTATATATATATATATCTATATAGTTAGCAATATACTCATATAAATTAAAGTGAATGTATACCCTAAAATTGCCGAACCATTTGTCTTTGATCGTCTTCGGGGTCTCCCGGTAGTTCATATGCGGTTCATGGTAGAAACCCTTGAATGACTTCGTTACTCGTCTTACCACAGCGGAGTCATCAAACCTTAATCAAAACAAATAAAACAAATTGTATTTTGTATAAAAAAAATTATATACTACATCTACTTCGATAATAATAGAATAAGCAATACCATCTCCCAGTGGGTTCTATCGGAATTATGGGCAGATTTTCCTGTTGTTGTTGTTGTTGTTGTTGTTGTTGTTGTTGTTGTTGTTGTTGTTGTTGTTGTTGTTGTTGTTGCTCCTCGTGCTCGTCGACCTCCACCTGTGGTCCACGTCCACGTCCACGTCCTCCTCCACGTCCTCCTCCACGTCCACGTCCAACCATCTTTCAGATATGATCTGTTGAATGACAAAACAAACAAACATATGCAAATAACACTTACCAAATGCAATCCAAGAAAACATTTAACAAATAATATTACCTTGCCTAAAACCAAACAAAAATATACAAATAACTGCATTTATCCATGAGTGTTAATCGACAACTATTTCATTGACTAAACAAATACAAGTTAGCAATCATCATCGTCATCATTGTCTTCTTCTTCTTCTTCTTCTTCTTCTTCTTCTTCTTCCTCCTCATCCTCCTCCTCAAACTCATCTTCAAATTCCTCCTCCTCATCAATGTCATCATCTTCGACAATCACATCATCACCCTTCTCATTCATCTCTTCCATGTCCTCCCCTTCACTAAAACTTTCTAAGACGTCATCGTCGACAAGACTAGATAATAATGAAGTACTAGTCACATCTTCTTGAAATACCGTGACATCCACTGGTGCATTAAATTGTGACTTTGCCCGACCCTTAAAAACAGCCCACCAATGATCTCTATCCTTCTTCGGGTTTGGGTATGGAGCATAATAAACTTGACTAGCTTGATGGGCAAGTACAAAAGGATCATATTTACCATATTTCTTCCTACTATTAACTTCTACTAGTTTATAAAGGCCATGAACACTTGTACCGTTTGTGGAATTATCCATCCATGAACACTTGAACATGATTGCATTATAAATTCTCTTCTCCCCACAATACCTCAACTCAATAATTTCCTCTAAAGTGCCGTGGTAATCGTTTCCTTCAACATTACTTACGCAAACCCCGTAATTCATGGTAGCTCTGTTTTTCCCATATTTCTGTGTGTGGAAATTAAACCCATTAATCATATATCTTTGCCAAGTGTTTATTTCTTTAGAAGGACCAAATGCTAGGGCTTGAATCACATCATCTTTGACATTCATCTCAGTTACCTAATTGCGTAGTAGAGTGTTAGTGCACGTATATGTGACGTGCTCAAAGTTTATTTCATTCTAATATGTCAATACTGAGACTTACATATCCTTTAAACCATTTTGGAAAAAACTTCTCATATGTAGTCCAAACTTCATCCATTTTAGCTCGTGGATGTTGCTCCAAAATGAACTGCTCAAATAAGCTGTAATTATCCAGTTCAGTCGTGACATCTAGATCTTTTAATTTTAAAATAAATAAGTAAGTTGTGGCTATTTACGTACCGTTCATATTCTCCTAGTAATTCACAATTTGATAATGCGTACAGATGGGCACGATCGAACTCTTGTTCGTCCAAGTATCTCTGTTTTGGTTTAGCAAGTGCTCTACCTTTGTGTTGTCGAAAGAGCTCGGGTAAAGATGAATCATTTTCATCTCCTGTGCCCACATCCAAATCCTTAGCCTTTGTATCTACGTGGTCTTCAAAGTATAGAGAACAGAAATTTGATATTTCTTCAGTTAAGAAAGCATTGCAAATTGAACCTTCCACACGTGCTTTATTACCCACTTTTTTTTTCAAATGATTAAGAAACCTACATTTTGATATAGTGTTGAGTATTTTCACAATTATAATGATATAATGATTAAGAAACATTATTAAGTTGAGTATTTTCACAATTATACCTCTCGAAAGGGTACATCCACCTATATTGTACTGGTCCACCAACTCTTGCTTCATAAGGCAAATGTATTGGTAAGTGCTCCATGGAATTGAAGAACGATGGTGGAAACACTTTCTCAAGTTTGCAGAGGATCTCCGCAATATCGTTCTCCAGCCGCTCTACATTTTGGGTTGTAAGGCTTGAGACACACAAATCACGAAA
Organism: Agrostemma githago; assembly: GCA_958450325.1. NCBI lineage: Eukaryota > Viridiplantae > Streptophyta > Magnoliopsida > Caryophyllales > Caryophyllaceae > Agrostemma > Agrostemma githago. Next base: position 5,380,774 of record OY288240.1, read on the forward strand.
AAATTGACTGATCTCGGTAATTGAATTCCACACATTAGTTGGGAGCAGGTGTTTCAAAGCAACGGGTAATAGCCGTTCCATGAACACATGGCAATCGTGGCTCTTCATACCATGAAGTGTGAGACTGTGTAGGTCGACGCAGCGACCTAAATCCGATGCGTATCCATCTGGAAACCTCAAATTGCATATCCACTCACATAGTATCTTTTTTTGCAGTTTTTCAAGAGTGTAGGGAGCTTTTGGTTTGCGGCCGTCCTTGAGGTGTAGGTGACTTTTACTACATAATTTGGGCAAGTCCTTCCTTGTGTTATGGGTGTCAGCTGTTTTATTTTTATTATCCAGTACTGTATGAATTAATTGCTCAAAGAAGTTTTTTTCAATATGCATGACATCCAAATTGTGTCGAATCAACAAATGCTTCCAATAAGGTAGGTCCCAGAACAAGCTCTTTTTGAACCACCCTGTTTTCATCTTCTTAAGTTCTTTGAGTTCATGATCAGTACCATCAATGATCGTCGGGTAGTCTGATATCGTCTCCCAGATTTCACATCCTGACAATATCGGAGGTGGTTCATCATTCTCGCACTTACCCTTCCTAAAGGCAGTTTTGTTGTAACGGAATGCATGATGTAAGGGTAAGAATTGTCTGTGACAATCAAACCAACACATTTTACCTCCATGTGGAAGCCAAAACGCCTTGGTGTCTTTCATACAATGTGGACATGCATGTTTGCCAGCAGTAGCCCACCCTGAGAGCATCCCATAAGCCGGAAAATCGTTGATGGTCCATAGGATACATGCTTTCAGCCGAAAATTTTGTTTCCTGGACACATCATAGGTGAGCACTCCCGTGTCCCACAACTCTTTCAATTCATCAATAAGAGGTTGCATGTATATGTCCAAGTTTTTCTTAGGATTTTTTGGCCCGGGAACGATCAAGGATAGAAACATAAATTGTTTTTTCATGCATAATGCAGGGGGTAGATTATAAGGAGTGAGAATCACCGGCCAACATGAGTACGACTTACCAAATTGACCGTATGGTGTAAAACCATCTGTGCAGAGTCCAAGTCTAACATTACGAGGCTCACTAGCAAACTCCGGAAACATATAATCTAGATGCTTCCAAGCCTCACTGTCACTTGGATGAGCCATGATCCCTGGTACACGTGGATTTTCTATATGCCATCTCATTTCTTTTGCAATGTTCTTGGTTGCATATAAACGTTGCAACCTTGGTGCTACAGGGAGATAGGTTAAGACTTTGAAAGGTATGTCTGCCCCACTAAAAGTTTTCTTCTTGTACCTATCTTTTCCACACTTTTTACATTTATCAAGCATGGAGTCTTCTTTCCAAAATAGCATGCATCCGTCCTGACATGAATGGATCCTATGATGGGGCATTTGAAGGCCCCTAAGCAACCTTTTAGTGTCATAGAATGTGCGAGTCATCAGATTATCTCGTGGAATGATATCCTCAATCAAAGCAGCTATCTTATCTAAAGATCTTTCCGGTAGGTTGTCCTCACATTTAATGTTAATCATCCTAGAAGCTACTTCTAGCAATGACGACTCACATCCACGATACAGAGGTGTCTCGGCGGCCTCTAACATTTCAAAAAATTCTTTCTGATCATGGTGGGGGCTTTCTTCTTCATCCAAAGGAGAATCCTCAACACGGCCGAAGAGTATGTCTCCAAATGCATCCACTATCATCTCCCGATAAGGTTGGTCGATGAAAGCATTAGTGTTTGTTGAAGTACTATGATTATCAATAAAAGAAAAGGGTTCTCCATGGCACACCCAATTAGTATAACCAGGCTTAAACCCTTTGCTAATGAGATGCTCTTTCACTGTAAACTCATTCAAGTACTTCAAATTTTGGCACTTCACACATGGACATCTAAGAATCTTATGTGTCTTGTATTCTTCTTGTTCCTTAGCATATAGAATAAAATCATCCACCCCAAGTATAAACTCATACTTAACTTTGTTTCTATCGTCTACCCTTTCGTACATCCATTTTCTTTCGGTATTTGTCATTATTTGATTTTCTATAAGAGGAACGAAAACTTAATTAAATAACATATTTTAAAGGAGTAAATAACAAAGAAATAACCATGAGTTTACTCTCGTTAGTTCAAAAACAATAATCGAATATAATTAACATTGATTTTTAGGAGATGTATTCCTTTACATTGATTTTTAGTTTACATTGATTAGTTTACATTGATTTTTTTAATACATGCAATTAACTCTTTTTACTGAGAGATTACTAATTTTCTTTTATTTTCTCTTTTAGGAGATGTATTCTAATCTGTGAAGAATTTTTTTATGTAGTTATAAACAGGATGAAACATGAATTTCTTTCTTGTATGATGAATGTTAGCATTGGTATGAAACTATGTTAAAGTTATGTTTAATCTTTATCAATTTGATTACTTATAATCGTATAGTGAATGTTAGCATTGGTATGAAACTATGAATGGGAACTGGTGTAGTTCAAAGCGGATTGGACACAACCCATCTCTACTCACTCATTCAGCCTTAATTATCCAAATTAACTATTCCACATAACAATGTACTTACAAATTGTTCCATCATCAAAACAATAAAGATTCAATTGTGGGCAGAATAAAAGAAGAAAATCAAACAAAAAAGCTCAAATTTGGGAGATACATTTCTTCATTAGTAAACAAGAAATGTATGATGACAAACAATACAACTCAATCATCTAATCACAAACAAACCCTACATTGATTTGACCGTACCTAGATTGACTTGTTCATTGTTATATTCTCGAGTTTTATTTAGCTTTGATTAAAACATTCTTAAAATCAGAGTAAATAATACTACGGAATATAAAAAATTAACAAATAATTGAAACGAAAATTGTAATATTTATGGAAAAGATAGGACAGATATGTTGTAATGTCAAAATAAGTGTAAGATGACAGACTAGGAGGAAATATTTGATTGGTTACGTATTTGTTGTGCTTGACTTTTTATTTTTTCCAATCGTTTATGGTAGTTAAGATTGCACTTAAATGCCAATTGATCTTGATCCACCAATCTTGATTTTTTTTTATTTTTTTGGGTGTCAAATGATTTTAGTATTGCTTAAAACCGTTTTACCCTAATCTAACCCTAATGAGTTGAGTTACCATGTAATTGGGTGTCAATTACATGGGTGTATATATTGTATATACCCATTACTGAAATATGTGATTCTTCTTTCAGGAAATGAATCCAAGTAGCCTGAACTCCCAGGTATTGAATCGAATGTCATCTTCACACACACCAATACTCTACACTGAACCCACTTCACAAATTGACCCCAAATTCCAAATAATCTAACCCTAATCTAACCCAAAAACCGTTTTTTGGGTGTCAATTGGGTGTCAATTGATTTAACCCTAAATCTAATTTCACCCTAATCTAACAAACAAATTGAATCTAAATTGTACTAACCTAGTTGAATTCATAAAACATACCACAATAACAAAGCAAATATAAACAAAATTGAACACCAAAAGTCAATTAAAAATCAAACCCTAACCTGAAATTTGGAGATTTTCAGGAAAAGGAGGACTAGATCGGCGAAGGGGCGAGGTCCGGCGAAGGGGAGACGTCCGGCGAGCGGGGGAGAGGTCCGGCGACGGGAAGGGGTCCGGCGAAGGGGAGGGTGACGGGGTTGGGTCGCGTAAGAAGCTGGGGTTGGGGTTTTCGGGTTTTTTGGATGGGAGTATGTAACTACTGTTAATGAATGAATGAAGGAGGGGATTTAATTCGAAAAATTTACCGACCGACATAAAATCGGTCGGTAATTTTGCAAAATCGGTCGGTAATTACCTCAAATACCGACTGATACTTGTTTTGCCGACCGCTATTTCTCAGTCGGTAAATTACCGACTAATTACACAAATACCGACTGATTTCGGTCGGTATTCTTTATTACCGACCAATTATTTGGTGGTCGGTAAATATCGGTTGCTAATCTCCCCTTTTCTTGTAGTGATGTAGCAAGCGCTGTTTACCGCTTCGGCCCAAAAGTTTCTAGGTAGCTTACTACATAACAACATAGTTCTAGCCATGCTTTCAAGAGTTCTATTCATGCGTTCTACAACGCCATTTTGTTGAGGTGTCGTCCTAGGGGCCGAAAAGTTATGATCTACTCCATTATCATCACAATAAGCACCAAAAGATGAGTTCTCAAATTCGGTTCCATGGTCGGTTCTAATTGACACAAGTTTTAGATCAAGTTTGTTTTGAACCCTTTTTAACCATATTAGAAATTCATCAAATGCTTCATCTTTGGAACTTAAAAATAATGCCCATACAAATCTAGAGTAATCATCAACAATCACCAATACATAGCGACTTCCACCTCTACTACGAACTCTCATAGGACCACACAAATCAATATGCAACAGTTGCAGTGGTCGTGACGTGCTGACTATCTTTTTGGATTTAAAGGAGCTTCTAACATGTTTGCATTTAGCACATTGATCACACATTTTATCAAATTCAAATTTCATGTTAGGGAAACCATCAACAAGATCTAATCTTCTAAGTGTATTAAGAGTTTTAGCACTAACATGTCCAAATCTTTTATGCCGTAACCACGGGTCATTTTTCATTACGCTCATGCAAGACATAGTTTGACCATTTAAAGTATTCAAGTCGGTTAAATAGACATCTTTGACACGTCTACCTTCAAGAACAACTTCACGGGTAGTGGCATTCAAAATACGACATAAACTAGTACTAAACTCAACCAAATTACCACGATCACATAACTGAGAGATACTTAGAAGATTATGTTTCAAACCTTTGACAAGCCGCACATTGTCGACACAAACCAATGAAGACTTACCAACCTTTCCAAGTCCTATGACTTCACCTTTTTTGTTGTCTCCAAAAGTTACCGTGCCACCATCATACGCTTCTAGTGAGAGGAATTGGCTTCTATCACCCGTCATGTGACGAGAGCATCCACTATCAAGATACCAATCACGGCGTCCCCTCACCAAGCCCTACGCGAAATTAAGAGGAGAGTTTAGGAACCCAAACGGATTTGAGTCCCTTAGTTAAAGCATCCTTAATTAATTCCCTTCGTTCCCATGTCTTGTTAGTAACTTTAATACCACGATTAATACTTTGATCCCTTTTCTCACAAGCATTGAGAAAATGACCGGTTTTACCACAATGATGACAAATGATGTACTCGGGAAGTGCTACATATTTTCTTTTCCTAAAGTCTCTTTTAGTGGGGTTGGAGTTGTGAATTTTACAATCATGACGTCTATTCCATTTGAACCCAAGCCCCTCTTTTTCACGACACAAGTTGTCTTGATTAGTAAGAAAATTTAGCACATTTTGACTTCCTTCCCAAGTTTTGTGAACTCTTCTAGCTTCAACAAGTTCATTAATAGTGTCTTGAATAGAGTGAGTGAGACTCTCATTTTCCTTAATTTTTTGTTTGAGCAATTGTTCGGATGTGATACACTTAGCTTCAAATTGACGCAAACTCTTGTCTCTTTGTTCAATTAAACATTTAAGGTTGAGATTACACGCCTCTAAGTAGAAAATTCTAGCACTTGAAGATCTAGACTCTAGAGTTCCATTACTAACAAGTTTCTTTTGGAGTTTCCTCAACTCTTCTTTAGTCACATCGAGATCAACCTTGAGATGTTCATTCTCTTTGGTCAATTCAATAGTTTGGGGGTTAGGAGACTCATTGGGAACAGTAGATTGGGTTGTAACAAATTTTAGATCAAGCAACTCTTTAGACAAATCTTTGTTGATCTTTCTCAAATTTTTCAGCTCGTTTTTAACTTCATCAGTAACAGTCACACTGTCTGTTGCTTTAAGTGTTTCTTTAAGTTGGACATTCTCAATTGCAATTTCCTCAATTTCTTCTTGCATAGCAAGAGACCTTTTAGTTTGAGAACGACACTTATCAAAAAGACTATCAAGCAACTTGCAAACTTTTTCTTTGGAGTAAGTTCTAACTTTAGCCTTAAGTCTTTGTACCTCATTATCGGAGTCGAAATCTGAGTCATCGGGATTGGCCATGAGACACCTAAGATGTTCAACTTTGGAGTTATTGACCTTAGTAGTGACACACACATTAGCATCTAACTCCTCATCTTTGGGTTCGTCGTCTTCTTCCGAATCGGACATTCCCCAAATAGCGGACATGACCTTACTTTTATATTCACTTTTAGCTTTATCACGTTTATCTTTAGAGTGAATATCATTCCATTTAGGACATTCTTTGATTTGATGAGTTTTATCACCACATTTAAAGCATCCTATGGTTGAGCTAGGTCGTTTCTTATTGAAATTATTGTTAAACTTACGATTTCCTTGACCATTTACCATACCAACAATGTTCCTAGTGAACATGGCAAATCCGTCCTCTTCGTCCTCATCCTCATCACTTGAGGCGGACTTGAGAGCAAGACTCTTTCCCCGTTGGTTATCACTAGAACGCTTCACGAGGTTTAGTTCGTGAGTCATTAGTGATCCCATTAGTTCATGGAGAGTCAAGACGGATAAATCTTTAGCTTCCTCTATGGCGGTGATCTTTGGTTGCCGTTTATCGGTTAGACTACGAAGGATTTTTCTAATGATGTCTTCGGACTCGAAATCTCTTCCTAGACTTTTGAGCTCATTAATGATACAAGAAAAACGGCTTGATAAGCTATTTATGGACTCGTCTTTTGACATGTGAAACATTTCATATTGTTGCATGAGAAGATCAATACGGTGTTTTTTTACTTGAGACGTACCCTCATAAGCAAGCACAAGGGAGTCCCAAATCTCCTTAGCCGTAGGACATCCACTTATACGACTCACTTCTTCCTCACCGACACACCTTTGAAGTATTGACATAGCCTTAGAATTTTTCTCAACAATTTTAAAGTCATCTTCATCATATTTAGACTCATCTTTAAGTTCGGTAGACTTGCCATCGGCACTAGACACTTTGATTTCAATTGGACCCTCTTTAATAATTTTCCAACATTGATAATCGATACTTTTGATATAGTGTTCCATTTTTAGCTTCCACCAACCAAAATTCTCACCGGTAAAGACCGGGATCTTGGAGTGTTTAGCAGAATCCATGTCGAGGAATCAAACTCTAGGTAGTTAGCCTTTAAAAGAGTACGAGGCTCTGATACCAATTGAAGAGTTTATGGATCCCTAAGTACCTAAGAGGGGGAGGGGGTGAATTAGGTACCTTTTAAAAAATTCAACTTAATCTTTATTGATTAAAGTAAGTTGAGTGGAAGTAGAAGATAATTAGGTAAAGAAGTACTAGACTCAACATACAACGAACAGTCAGACTGTTACTCTCTGTCTTAGCAAGGAGTACGGCTACAGAACAAAGACACAGTATATCGACCGTTGTCAAACTGTATTCGATTCGCTTAGCAGAATGAGAAGCTACAGACGAATGTCACAGTATGGGCGACTGTTGTATGAAAAGAAATAGCACAACTAAAACTAAGTTTGAAGTTTGAGCAAATAAAAGAAAAACAAAATAACATGCTTTTATCGAAAGATGCAGCGGAAAAGTAAAGAACACGATAAAACACGATATTTTTGAATTGGTTCGGCCAACACTCTAAGGGCCTACGTCCAATGCTTTTCTTATTGCTTTTCTTTAGAAATCTACTCCGAAATCAAAAGACCCTTACAATGAAAAGCGACCCATAACCTACTCCGGTTACGACCAACAACCTACTCCGGTTGCGATTTGAGTTTACAAGACTACTCCGTCTCTAACTCACCAATGACCTACTCCGGTCACGACCAATAGCCTACTCCGGCTACGACTCTTAATAACTTAGAAAGTTACAAAGATTACAATTGAAAACCGAGTTAGACAAGAGTGTGTGTGATTCTGTGTGACAGTGTGTTCGACTGTGACTTTGAAATTACTGAAGACTTTCTCTTTTGAAATACTTTGCAAAATGCTTTTAAGATAAAAACCTTTGAAAACAAAATGCAATAAATGAAGTTTTAGTTTGAAAGTCTTGAGAAATAAATGAGGCAAATGAGTTTCTTTTATAGTAGATGTGGAAATGGGTAAAAGAATGTGCCTCATTGGAAAATCCAAAGGTTAAAAGGAAATCCTTGACTTAGTGTAAAAGGAAAGCTTTTTCAAAAAGAAAGGGAAGCATGCTTAAGGTTTACCAAAATTGAAGGGAAGACGTTTACTTGAAAGGTGTTACTTGAAAGAAGAAACATTTCAAATTCACTTTCAAAAGTGAAGAGCCATTTTTGGAAAACCTTGGAGAAGAGGTGCATTGTTTTACAAGAAACCAAACCATCCCTTTTTTTCTTAAAGAAATCAGATTTTTTTCAAAGTCAATTTAAATTTGTAAAAAGATTTTTCTGAAGATTTAACTTTTGAAATCAAAATCTTTTTGAACCATTAAGAGCTGTCGAACGATGTAACAGTCAGTCCGACTGTTACATACTGCTGTACCGAAAAACACACACTTTGCCATTCTTTAGTGACTATGGACTTAGACTCGATTTTATTCTCTTCACTTGAATTTCTTGATCTTTATCTTGGGTAGCTTTGGCTTGTCTTGATATCATCATTCTTGAATTATCACATTTGATAATTATCGCACTAATGACGATTAACCTATAAGATTAAACTAGAGCACAAGTTAAATAGGCATTGTCATCATCAACAAACCCAACAGTTATTATCCACATTTTTTCGGCCTTTTGATTTTCGGAATAGAACGCGTCCATATACCATACCAAAGAAAATGCCTCGTGTATTATGATGGTAATTTGATTTTAAATTAAGCCTTTTAAAAGCATAAGATTGTCGTTTTGAGAAAAATGTGTTAGAATTAGTTGAAACAAGAGCTATACTCCATTTTATATCGTCTCAGAGGGCTCGAATCATCATTATTAAGCATTCAATTGCTATCGACAATTTTCGTCAAAAAACATTCGCGCTTTAGATTAAGTTTCCCCGCAATCGAAAATAGCAAAAATCGATCGATTTTGAAGGTTATTATCCACGTATTTTCGGCCTTTGGGTCCCGGAATAAAATGGCCAGTATTCGCGCCGAATAAACTCCACACCAAATGAAATGCCTCGATGTATTATGAGGGTCATTTGGTTTTAAATCTATACTTTTAAAAGCCATAAGATTGTCGTTTGATCCGTTTCGGAATCAGTTGAAACAAGAACTATACTCAAGTTTATATCATCTCAGAGGGTTTGAATATTCATTATTAGGCATTCTATTCTTGTCAACAATTTTTGGGCAAAAAATAATTAGCGTTGTAGATAAACTTTAATTGCCTGCTTACGAAAATGACAAAAAAATGATCGATTTTGAAGGTTATTATTCACATTTTATCGACCTTTTGGTTTCCGGAATAGAACGGGTCCATATTTGCGCAAAACAATTACCACCAAATGAAATGCCTCAATGTATTAAGAGGGTCGTTTGTTTGTAAATCGATATTTTTAAAAGCCATAAGATTGTCGCTTGAGACGTGTTGGAATCAGTCGAAACAAGAGTTATACTCCATTTTATATCATGTCAGAGAGTTCGAATCATCATTATTAGACATTCTATTCCTATCATCAAGTTTTGTCAAAAGGAATTAGCGTTTTAGATCAACTTTGTCGCCTTACAAAAATGGAAAAAAAAAGACCGATTTCGAAGGTTATTATTCATGTTTTTTCGGCATTTTGATCGTGTCGGACGGTTCTAATTATTATTATTATGCATTCTATTCCTATCGAAAAGTTTTTGTCAAAAAACATTCGCGCTTTAGATCAAATTTCTCCGCTTTCAAAAATAGCAAAAAAAAACTATCGATTTTGAAGGTTATTATTCACGTTTTTTTGACTTTTTGGGTCCCGGAATAAAATAGGCTAATATTCGCGCCGAACAAACTCCGCACCAAATGAAATTCCCCGATGTATTATGAAGGTCGTTTGGTTTTAAATCGAGACTTTTTAAAATCATAAGATTGTCATCTGAAAGACTGAAACGTGTCAGAATCAGTCGAACAAAGAGTTATAAGTACTACTCTCTCCGTCTTTTACGTTTCTTCCTTTTTTTTTATAGATTTGTGAGTATTTTATTGAAACAGGAAGAAACATAGAAGACGGGGGAGTACATTTTATATCGTGTCAAAAGGTTCGAATTGTCCTTACTAGACATTCTATTTCTATCGACAAGTTTTCGTTAAAAAATATTAGCATTTTAGATCAAGTTTTCCCGCTTATGAATCATCATTGTTAAAAGATACCCGTGTGTATATATATATATATATATATATATATATATATATATATATATATATATAACTTCCTCCAACTTTCTAAGATCTACCCAAATGAAAAGATCTTAGAAAGTTGGAGGAATATATCATTGGTATATGAAGTTGTTAAATAAAATTGATGAAAAAAAGAAATTCAGTACTTAGCTTGTATATATGCTCGAGTATACCTCAAAGAAGAAGCACAGAACAAAAAAACAGCCTACAACAATCCCTTGAGGAACTTTATCGAATCAGAACCATAACTAAAATTATCAAGCTTCGTAGTTAATGAAGCAGGATCACCACAACACAACCAACCTGATCATCAAAACACAAACGAAACCCAATCATAGGATTGCGTGCAAAGTCTTAACAAGATCCTCAACGTGTTTGTCGTTTTCCTGCGTTTCTTCCATCTGTAGGCATGCATGGCATACGTATTCGTATTAGCTAACAACATACTATACCAGTACGGAGTACTCTGTATATAATTCCTTATACAAATTATTGTCAAAGTAAACTAATCGGAACTTTTTATCCTTTTAATGTTTTTTATTAATATTAACTATGTCTTGTTTTAGCGTTTTTCTGAAACTATTTCTCTTCAATGCATTCATGTCATGTCGCCAGTTTGAACCATTAGGAAGGTCCTATTAGACCATGGACCCTTCATAAGGTACCTATTCGATTTCCGGTCCAAAGATAAACTATGTGTCACTTTGCACGATTATTCGATTTTTCTACCCGCGGTCTTTTCACATATCGGGATCCTCGTATGTTCTCTGTGGATGCTCAAGTTTTTGTGGCCATTTTATTTGACCTTATTAGCTCTTCGTGTGATTTTCAGCCATTTTTGTTACGTACCTCCAAATCTCGGAAAAACGTGCATTATACTACGTGCTCTTTAATTTGAGTCATTCAGAAGGTCCTACGGGCCGACCAAGTTTCATTTTGTCCCCTTTTTTTTCCAGGTGTCTATGGTCGCTTCAGAAAGTATCATTTCTGATTTCAGGCCCAAACAAAAAGTATGTATGCGTCACATTTTCATCATTAATCGATTTTCTATCAACACTGATTTTTTACATCACATATCGAGAGTCGAGACCCTCAAATTTTCTTTGTTGATGCTAAAATTTTGTCTGGCCATTTATTTGACCCTATTAGCACTCTGTGCAATTCTCGACCATTTTGTTATGGATCCCTAAATCTTGTAAAATACTAAAATCGTATATTATGCCCATCAAGTTGAGTCGTTCCCACTTCCCATGGTCTAACAGGATCAGAGCAGGTTTCATTTTCTCATTGTTTTTTTTGCCATGTGCCTGGGATCGCTTTAGAGCATGTACAATAGAGATGATTTGCCCTCCTCTTAGGACACTCTCTCCTCTAAGAGGAGGTCCTCTCTATTGTAGGATGTTCATTATGCATCCTCTTACTAAGAGGAATATGAGTTCTTCCTCTAATTTTAGAGGAAAACTCTTCTTGGCCCTTCTACATACACACTAATAGCATTTTTTTTTTATCTTTTGCAAAATTGGAAATGATTTTATTTTATTTCATTTTGTAATGTAAGAGGATCCTCCTTATTGTAGGAGAAATTTTGAAGAAGAGAAGAGGAAGAGGATGTAGATAGTGAAAAATATAGTAGAGGAAAGAGGGTATGAGGAGGATGAAAGTCTCTTCTCCATTGTACATGCTCTTAGAAGCTACTCTGTTCGATTTCAGGTCCATACAAAAACTATACGTTATCTTTTCAAGATTAATCGATTTTCTACCAATGTTGATTTTGCAATTATCTGATTCTCAAATGTTCTCTGTTGTCGCTCAACATTTTTGAATCCATTTTATTTGACCCTATCTGGACTCTTTTGATTTTCGACCATTTTTGTTCTCAACCCTCAAATATTGTAAAATCGTGTATTATACATTTCAATGTGAGCCGTTCGGAGGGTCCTACTGGATCAGGTTTCATTTTATCATGATTTTTTTTACCATGTGTCTGGGGTCGGTTTAGTAGGTACCCTGTCCGATTTCAATCCTCAAACAAAAATTATACGTCGCTTGTACACGATTGTTCGATCTTCTAGCAACAATATTTTTTCACATATCGGGACTCTTATATGTTCTCTGTTAATGCTAAACAAAATTGTCACAATTTTCGATCATTCTTGTTTTGTAACCTAATTCTCAAAAAAACATGAATTATATATTATATATACTCTTTAATTTGAGTCGTTCGAAAGGTCCTACCGGACCAAGTTTTTTTTCTGTGTTCATGGTCGCTTCAGAAGGTACCCTTTTTGATTTCAGGCCAAACAAAAACTATACGTCTCATTTTTATTGTTAAATGATTTTCTACAAAAGCTGATTTTTTCAGACACGGGGACATTAAACAAAAGCAAAAATGAAGAAAACAGTTAAGGTAGAATGAATTTATGAATGAATGATATACCTGAGCGATGAGTGTTATGTGAGCAAGATCTAAGCCAGAAGTTTGAATAGGTAGGACGTTGGTATTAAGAACAATCATATGATGCTCCTCTGCCTCCCTATAAATATTTGCCAGATTTCCCTTACGTCTCACACAACATATCCTCAACTGTAACTGTAATGTTGTGTACGACACTGTTGCTTCTATTTCCGGGAGTGTTACACTTCTGACACCACCACTACTAGTACTACCATAGGAGTAACTATAAGTAGTACTCTTAGCATTCACATTATCATCCACATCAGACTTGACCGCTGCTGCTGCTGCTGCTGGTATACACACCTTAACTACTTCTTTTGATGTGACCTCCTCCTCCTCCCCCTCAAGGGTTGTTTTCCCCTCATCCATAATTGTTGCTTTGTCCACCTGTAATTATATATTTAGGGACCGTTTGGTTTGAGGTATTCAGGAAAGGGAATCAATTCCCTTAGTGTTTGTTTAGTCAATTCAATCAATCCCTTTTCCCCTCCCTTTCCCCCAAACTCCTCTAACTTCTTATTCCCACCCCCTAAGGTAATGAGATTCCCTTTCTCCAATCATCAACCTAGTCATCACCGCCACCATCACCAACAACCGCCACCATCACCACCACCACCACCAAGGCCCACCTACCACCATTACGAATATCACCACACTCTCGGGTCAGGTCAAATATGAGTCGAAGTTGGGTCAAAATAATTTTTGATGCTTTAATTTATCAATTAAAAAGAAAATACATTTTTTAAAATTTATCATATTGTAGTAATTATTACTCCGTATATTTACCGTATTTACAATTAAAAAGGGGTAAAATAATACTTCTTATATTACAGGTATTTTATTACTAAAAGATACTACAATTTTTTATTTTTTATTATAATTTAGATATTAATTTATTTAATTTATAATTTTTTATTTTACATAAGTATAAATAATATGATGACACACCGCTAATGTTGAGGTTTGAGTGAAGATTGGGTGAAATTCATTATCTTTCATTGAAACCAAACAACAACCTAAAGTTGGGGTAATCTCATTCCTTTCCCTCTGTTTCCCTTTGTTGAACCAAACGTCCCCTTAATATTTAGTCTCTTTTAATAAGTTCATACTAACGACCAGGGCCGGCCCATCAGATTTGGATGCCCTCTTCTAACTTCAATGATTTAATTTGAACCCACAACCTTTCCATCAATGGACAGGTATCCTATCCACTACACCACATTAATACTTCATGTCATCAATTTTAAGAAAAATGGTAAAAGTAAGGGTATTATTGGTAAATCAAATGGTATTATGGGTCCACCAAAATTAAAATAAAAAAAAAGTAGTGGTATTTTGGGTAAATAGAGGAAAGATATAAGGATTAAAAGGTAAAATCTTTTGCCAAAAAAGGAAGGTAAAGAATTGATTGGATTGTCCATTTATAGCAAGTGTAAAGGATTATTTGGATGGGAGGGAGTATGAACAATGTACATATTGAGCCATCACTAGTTTGGGCCCCGGTTCTTTGAACCGGACCGAACCCATATGGGCCGGCCCTGCTAATGACATATAATTAAAGTCTTTTTTAAAACAATGAATAACACATTTTATAAGGAATAGTGATCGAATGTGTTCAAGATACCTCCTTCTTCACCACTAAGGAAAGACATATGACTAAAGTCTTAGGCCACGTTCTTTGCAATTGATTTTTCATCTACGTTTAATTAAGTCATCTACTTTAGTCCAATTTTTTTATTTAGTTAATTCAACTCACTTAAACCGATTTTTATTATTATAAATAATGTTTATTTGACTACATTTCATTTATTTCTAGAAAATATACATCTACATACTCCTAAACCCCTAAGAAATTCCCCTATATACAAACGTTTGCGTCATCATTTCTTAATCTTCAAAAATAGAAAGGAGTAAAATATCTATTTTATTAAAGTAATGTCAAATAAGGTCTTCTCACCGGAAAACAATCATGTGTTATACCACAAATTTCAGGGCTAAAATATTAATTTGTGGAATACTTAACTAATGTACAAAAATAGAATCAATAACCACTTGTTAATAGAAAATGAAACCACCCACTAAATTAGCATCATCACTGCAACAATTATCATTGATGATATAGTAAACCGTTGAATTCATCATATTTACAAAAAAAATAATAATAAAAAAGTAATTAATATATTAAAAGAAATTTCTACCAGATTATCATCAACGTTTGAATAATGTTTTTTCTTCGTAATGATAAATAATCTGAATAATGCAAATCATGCGATAAAAGGACAATACAAAAAAAAAAACTAAATAAATTATTTTAATGTATTTGTTCGATTCACATTTTTTACATAAATTTAAACGCTCGACTGTATGGATTAAGTCATGAAAATTGACTACTACGGAGTATTTAATTATTATAATTTCATAAAAAATTCAATACAATTCAAGGAAGTAAAATTTAATACAATCTCTTAAATTTTCATGGGCTTAATATTAATAGCAAATAAAAAAAAAACAAAGGGAGTATTAAGTAGGGAGTATACCTACGTACGTACACTAGAGTCACTTAATTCTCGAGTGTTGTATATCAAATTAAAAGAGATTTATTGTGAGGATTGAGAAGTAGGAGTAATTGGGAAATGGGAAGGGTTAATGGATACCTTCACAATTGTTGGGAGGTTTACTATATACTAATCAAAGTAGCTTGCATTGGGTCCCCTATTCCCTATTCATTAAAAAAAATTAAGTAGCTTGGGTCCCCCATTTACAATTTTACATAAAATATCCAAGTTAGAGTAATATTCCTTTTGTTTTGGGAAAAACGTAAATGTTTTTTTTGGTATCTAGAAAGAGAGCTCATAATTACAAAGCACTAATCGTAAGGTCATGCGTAACTGTGTTCGGGATTCTGGCCCTAGGTATTAAACAGAAACAAAGACAATGGAACAATTATATGGGGAAAAATTCAAAGGTGGAATAATGAGAGACTTAATAAGAAAAAAAAAATGAAAGCCAGAAATGTGAGTCTAAATTTAGACCACATGATGAGTGACTTAAAGTGAAAAGAGAGAATCTCGGATAACTCAATCGAGAACAATCCATTACCTTAACTCTAACTCGAAGAGAGTAATAAATAAATAAATAACTAATTAGGATCTGATTATCTGATCTCATTCTCAAATCTTGATCAGTGCTATGTCCCAAATATGAGGGAGTATTCAATTCTTCAGGACTTTACAGTTGCGTGTATCTTTACAGTAATTACTCCTCAGTCCTCCCTGTGTCCTACCTGGCCTCCATCTTCCTGTCTCAATATATTGATATTCTGTCAAATGTCAATATGATCCCGACGGATCTAAAGTCTATTATGCCTTTTAGATTGTTAGGTGAGTAGCGAATAAATAAATAAGATGAAAAATAGGAATAATCTTATTTAAGAGGAAGGTTGTGACGTGACTTGAAGTCACTGTCCTAAAGTCGATTATGCTCCGTCTACTGCACACGGACTCATTGACATTCGACCCCAGGATTGCACAACCGCTACGATCTTTGTGTAGGCAAGACCGTAGATGAGTTACTACCAAAATCGTTGCCAACATTTCACTCAAACTATAAATTATATTACTAATATTTATTGAGAGAATATTTTGTGATATAAAGAGAAGTAGATGAATGATTTTTTGGATGAACGAAATGGTGGGATTGTGAGGTCTATTTATAGAACAAACTACTTGCCCTTCAAGCTCTTCTCCTTGGTCACCAAGCATAACACATCATCATGAATGTCAACATAAGATGAAGATGTCAGGGTGATGATACATCACCATTATACATCATATTACATAAATATTAGCTTCTTTTGAAGCATAATTCCAACAATATATGAATATAAAAGATAAAACAAATGAACGGGACACATGGAGTATTTAGAGTGGGGGAAATATACAGATGGAGACATTTGAAATATTGGACGACAGAAAACCGAATTACACAGGATTGTACATGGCGGAGTAAGCATACTGCTACCTTGGTTAGCCGGCATTTGATCAACATCTGATTCCCGGGCCTTCTTAACAGAATCAAATCAAATAAAGGAATAACCATCTTTCGGAAATGAATTGGACAAGAAATTTTCTCATCCTCGACAACAACCAATTTCAAATGAGGACTCCAGAGCAGTGGCAGCTCGACATGAACAAGTCGCCGGTGACCAGGAGTGAACGCGAGAGGTGTTACTGTTTAATGGTGAGGTTATATAGGTTGCACGTACACTCCTCCATACCGTCGTGTCGTGTCGTGTCGGACACACGACAATACGTCTCGGACATCTGAAAAATCGGCCACGTGTCGGCCACGATTCATACTATTTGGAGACTCATCGGACACACTTATCGTTGTTTATGAATTTGTAGACTTTAATAAACAACAATATTATATGTTTATAGGGTTACTTGATACTATAAACGTTCTATTAAGACTAAATAATTAATTAATTTGAGTTTATAAGACTTTAATTTTTGTTTTGTTATTTTACGATAATTGCGATAGTTCAAGGAACCGGACATATATTTTAGGTACAAAAATCTTCAATTTTTCTTTGTTTATGTATATTGATTTTTTTTCCTGCCGTATCCGTATCCTATAAATTTTTGAATGCCGTGTCATGTGTCCGATACGTCCCCGTGTCGATGTCTGTGTAACCTAGGAGTTAGTTGAAGAGTGGTGCAGTTAAAGTGGGATATTAATTAGTGGTGCAAACAGCAAAGTGAGGTGTTTATTGCTTAATGGTGAAGCTCTATCTCTATAGTGGTTGAAGAGTAAAATGATCACTGTCTATCTAAAGTGATCCATTTTTCTTAAGTCGTACTGTACATTCATGGTACACTGATTATTATTTCTGCAATTAATTTACATTTAAGAGGGGACGCACAGTCCATATCATTGGCTCAGTTTGTCGGTCCCCATGTTGTCCGTAAACTACGCCCAAAAAACAAAACAGCAAATATCAAAACTACCGTGTACTACAACAGCAAAGACAAATCGGACAATATGGGAGTACTTAATTACTCGAACTGTATATAACCACACTGTACATGTTCGATCTCTATATTCCAGTTGACAGAAGATGGGTGATGCATAGAAACCAGACTCGACTCTCGAGATATACATTGACTTCGCTTTTGCAAAAGAGCAAAGATTACATATACACGGGTATCATGCAGTCTCATAAAATCCTATAATGAAATGATATGGTTCATATACGAGGGAAGGCTAACTTTGTCCACCCGCAAGATGTGATAGGCAGCATGACTTCCATATAGTATTCGGGAACAATTTCTACACCTGCTCGAGAAAAAGGAATAAAAAAATAAGCAATCTATCTTAAGCATGAAGCACAGTATCACAACAGGAGGCTCAAGTGCCCAACCCGAAAACATGACCCATGGAGATTAATGTTAAAGATTATGACCTAGAAAATGAGATTTGATTCCACATTTAACTTGAATCACTTGATCAAGTCATAGAAAGATAGAAAGCAATGGAGATTAATGTTTATCCAACAAAAAAAAATTGATCCGGTTTCGAGGGGGAACATGTTATCATGTTAGTGTTAGTGTTAGTGTTCCAACTTTAAAAGACTAAATGTTGCGGCTAACTATTCGCTCTATTGGAAAGAAGATGCTAGGTGTATAGACGCAATTCCATAGGCCTACCGAGTAAAAAGAGGTACTCCGTATAACAAAGTAATTCCCCATGGGAATAGGAGTAAACGATGTTGACATGAACATAAGAGAAGAATATGCAACATAAGAGAACACAAGAGTATCAAGAATGAAGCAGCCTTGTTAGTTGTTACTGACCTTACTGTTACCTCTTTCGGTCACATGTGCATCAACAAAGTTAATCCAACCTGTTGCCTTACAAAAATGGCAGTCATTCCTTGCAAGCAATCAGAGAAGGCTGCTTCCAAACAATGACCTTGTAGCTAGCGGTCCTGGAACTTGTGCTGTAGACCAAACATTAACTCCTCCGTCTTTAGATGTTGAATCAACATTTGTCAATGCTGGGGAATAAGGTCTTGTTACTTTCCTTTTCAAAAGTCCCTGTACAACATTACATGCTAGTTTTTTAATACAATGAACAAACTCTTTGCATTTTTCATGATGATGAAAAAAAAATGGCGGCCATGTTCTATATTCAACTAAGAATATGGCAAAAAAGTTGAACTAAAATAAGTAGCATGGAATCATGGAAGGTGAAAACGCAAGCGGCTCAAAATATCAATTTCAAATGTGACGTCTTTTTAGTTGGCGGTGAAAACACATTAATACATTCTCACCTTGGATGGGTTAGGTCCGTAGGTGCCCATTGCTTGCTCAATAGCAGTGTAAACCTGAAAGGCTTGGGTACATTCACGGTTACATTTTACCACACGGAATTGGTCTTTGTGATCTAGTGACTTTGTCCTCAGGTAAAGGACGACACGGGAAGGTGGTGATTTTGGCTGGTCTTTTTTTCCATGAATCAGCTCCATAGTTGCCAAATTATCCCATAGCACATCCCATACAATTGAACATGGATCTTTGGCTGCACTGAATTTCTTGTGCTGAGATATAATGCTCAACGGTTGCTGGACAACAGAAAAATTGTGAACTATCAAAAACTGAATTTCCAGGGTATGTGATCATTTATCAGTCACATCCTTGAATACGAGTATGCATTGGGTATCTATACTTACTTGCAGAAGTACAGCTCTACGATGGGTTACAACGAGATATCTCCCTTTGGGAAGCACAAAATGATCTTCATAAGCATCTGTCAATGCAAATTTCCCACGTACTTTAAACAAATCAACTTGGCCCAGAAAAGAGCCCGATTCTGCAAGCTGCAGCATGACCTTCATAGTGAACAAAGAAGATTCGTAAATGCTACTGATGGAGAACTTGATTACCACAAAATGGTGAAAATAAAATAAAATTACGAGGCCAACCTTATCTGTATTATTGTTCATTTAGAACTATCTGTGTCCATGGTATTAAAATGTGGTATTGGTTACAGATGTGGTCATGATGACACATACACATAAACTAATAGGTTTACTGAAATTTATCAAGCTACATGACATTTACACATTAAGAATACTAAAGAGGTTAAATGCGCCTTTACCCCCAACAGCCACGTTATCTGCCATCTCGTGCTTCTGACAAGTAGAGAACAACAGGACAAAATACCCACCTAAAATTTCCAATTTTCATACAAGAAAAGAAAAGATTCGTTGATTATACCTGCCCTTGTGCTTTATATTCATCATAAGGCCGAAGCAGGTTATCACCACTTATTACTCGTGGAAATCTTCTCCGTAGAAGTTGTTCTTCTGATGTAAGAGCAGCTTGTATCTTCATTCTCATAGCATTGGCACCCTCAGTAGTTTTCGACAATAAATCTAGTACACCACTAACTGGTTGTGCGGCTGCACCTATTATTCCCTTCCCAACACCCTGAACAAATCCCTCAACACCAGATGTCTTTGCACCCTCTAGAGGCTTCGTCAAAATCCCTGTAACACCTCGGAATAAGCCTTTCGCCAGAGCTCCACCACCCTCCCTGATAACGTCACCGAAATCCTCTACCTTTTCCTGTAACCAAGAAATAATATATTCAATAGAGTAACTATCTTGGATTTTTTTTGACAAGACATAATTATACTCCGTAATAGTTAAGGGACACAAGGGGGTGACACTTATGTAAAAAAGATATCATAGAGGTGACGTGAATTGATAAAAAACCCCGGAAAGAGTGACCGCTGTTTACAAAAAGAGTCACTAGATGTAACATTCATATATGATAAAAAAATAAAAAAGTTAAAGTACTCTTTTGAATGAAGTATATAATTTCAAATAATAGTTGTTGATAAAGTTGAGTGCAAAAGGTTATGTGAAGACATTTAGTACTCCTAACATGTAGTAGAGATATAGTACGTACTACGTAGATGAGGAAACTATACATGATGTAGCTCATCCCAAAATGATTTGAGGTTGACTGGCATAAATCGTCATTGAAAACCAGCAATAACAGGTATACTATGCAAAAGAAAATTGGATAAACTTTCTCCTATTTTGATATACTATGCAAAAAAGTGAATAGGTTATCATCCTAATTTTCTGCCCCTGATCTTACTACAATTACATCTTAAATATTCACTTTCTCCTATTCTTTCTCCTTCACAACTTAGCCTCAGACAGATAAACTTCCTTTTAGCCTTTTTCCGTCTCATCAATCAACATAATATCAACCATAGACATCATGAAAATCATCTTGAATTGACCTAGTCATTTCGTCCATGAGTAACGGCAAAGAGAAAAGGGCACTTACACCCCAATCCTCACGGAAGTTCTAGACTGTGACGATAGTTTGTACACTCATACTAGTTAATTATGGACATGAATCAACTCGACAAAGAGTTCAAAAGAAATGATAATGCCATAGGGATCATTATCAGTCAAACACAGTAACAACCGGAAATTTGATCCCAACAACTTGCTATCAACAGTGCAAAAAAAAATGTTATTGATTGACCTTTGCTTCACAAATAAGCGTACACAATCTATTGAACCTTTTTTTTTTAGTAAAACATAAATACGGAGTATTTTATAGCATCATAATCCCCAAAGTCAATCAGTAGTTAGCAAACTTTGAAATGTTGTTCAGGGCAAAAAAATAAGAGCCCAAGTATCAGCAAAAACACCTGTCTTTGTCGACCTTGGATAAACTTCTTGTCCATTGATAATGCTGCAACACCTTTACTCATGTGTCCCAGTGCACTACTTGCATTACCAAGTATATCAACGCCAGAAAGCAGCTGAAGAGGTTGGCTCAGCAGATCCTTCTGAACGTTTGAGGTAGCATTACTGATGATTGCAGTCTGGCGCATACACACATTCTCCACAAACCTTTGGTGTATCTTCACCTGCATCAAGGGAATGTCAAACTTATTTCAGAGATCAAATGTATGTAGCAACACCAAGAAAGCATTAAAGCAGACCAATCAAATTTCATATGTGCAATACAAGGCCAAAGAATCAACATTCATCTTCACTACCTTGTCTAGTTTTAACCTTCTGTTGGATAAAAAGGAGTATTAATATTAGGGTAAATTGATATCTTATACCTTAGATAACGTCTATTTTTAAATTTTATACCTAGGTTCATTTCTTTCCAAAACTCATATCAATACCAAATCTCATGAATTGACAAGTTTATCCTTTTAACTACCCATCCCCACTCTTACCCCCACCAAGTTAACCCATTACCACCATGCACACACCACCATTACCTCCGCCAAATCACATCAACCATCTGATGCTCGCCGACGCCACCTCCTTGGCTCCACCGTTCTCCGTCGTTGCTCGAGCTACCACGATTAGCTACCTCTTCACCTGAACCCAGTCAAGCACGCTACGTCGCCACCACCACCACTCCGACAAGCATCACCACTTAGCTCCTTCTCCAGCCACCAGATATATCACCGCGACACCACCACTCTCCTCCATCAAGCGTGCCCACAACCACAACGAGATACGTGCCGCCGCTGCCATCACCGTTGAAGCCACCAGCTGAACCCAACAGAGCCGTGGTAAACTCCACAACGAGCCGTCACCACCGCTTGCAGCCCTCTCTCTTGCAGGGCGACTGATGATCCTTGAGTGAGTTTAGTGGTGACAATGGTGTAGTAATCATTAATTGTTGGTGATTATGGTAGATGAATTACTGGAGGCGGAAGTATGACGGTGATTCACGAAAGTCCAGGTGGTGAATTTTGTAGGTGTGAAGATGGCGAGTTGTTGTGAAAATGATGGTGGTTACATGGGCGGAATCTGGTGTTGAGCTCAATATTGGGCGAGTTCAATGATGGGGTCAAAGTTGTCGGATTGGTGGTATTTGCCGTGGACTGTTAGCTGATGGTGGTTTATGTTGGTGGTGTGTGGTGAAGTGTGATACGATGATGGTTTGATGTGGTGGGGGCAAGACCGTGGATGGGGATGGGGATGGAAAATTGCTAACTAGTGAGGGTAAACCAGTCAATTTATGAAATTTGGTATAAATTACGAAAGAAATGGAGATTTTAGGTATAAGTTTTGAAAAAAAAAGTTATCGTAGGTATAAAATTCAAAGTCATGTTATCTAAGGTATAACATTTCAATTTAACCTTAAAATTAACCAGCAACTATAAATAAGAAATTCAGAAAGTTAACAAATTGAAGCAGTCGAGGAGGCCGACGTTAACAATGGTGCATGAGATAGAGGTGGTGGTAATGTTTAGCACTCTACTATAAACAACTATTACACCACAACAAAACAAATATATTTAATTTGGAAAATATATGAAAAACTATTTGTGTACTTTTGCTAAGAAAGCAATTTGTTTTCTTCTAGACGGATGCATTAATGGGGTTTCAAACTTAAACTGATGTCCCCATTGGCTGCTAGCAAGAATTCACTCAATCAGGGAGAACAAGAGTCAAGAGCAGCTATGTAGAGAATAGAAATGGAACCTCCAAAAGGTTAAAGGTGTGCACCATATGTCTAAAACTTTTACCAGAGGGAAAATGAATTAAAGGCGAGCACTATATGTCTAAAATATTTTACCAGAGGGAAAATGAATTAAAGGCTTGATACTTAATACGGAGTATATTCAGAGTAAAACAATGGAAGGCAAAACGCTAAAGCAATTGGATAAAATAAAAGCTTGCTTACTGGCATATTTTCCATGTTCCCAAGCGCAGTCATCAATGATGCCCAAAACCCAAGCACACCCTTTGGTCGTTGCGTAGGTGACATAACCATTGAAACTTTGAGCCGTACTTCAGAAATGTCGAGAACCCTATCATATTAAATACACACATTCAACTGTAGAATCATAATTAATGAAAAATACAATTGAATGTTTCAGTTCAGTTAAACTTTCCATACCCAATTTGGATAATTGGATCAATGGAAACGGCATTTGTTTCAGTAGCCTGCAACCTATTAAGATCGACCTGTTGGATCATCTCATGAAGGCGCCATATGATCGGCTCATGAACATTTATCAGAAAGGCCGAATTTTCAGGACCCTGTATTGGAGTAAAATATGAAATAATGCTGTTAACAGTCGTGTCCAGGATATAAAAGTAGAAATAATTAACACAAATAGCTTACATGGAGTCCTATATAAGGGTAGACACACAAATCCAGTGACCCATTACTCTGAGATGTCACAGAAAATTTTAAAATGTAGTCTATCTCCTCTCTAAGTCTCTGTGGCCTAAATAGAACAGGCATTGGAGTTAATGGAAGTTGATTGTCCACTTGAATTCCACGCATTTTTAGTTTGAATCTGCATCAACGAAGGAAAACTGAAGCTTGAAAAAAGATCAAGGGTCATGAGTAGCTCTGTTTGCCATGACAAAGATAAGAACAAGGCACAAAGCTGAGGGCTGTGAAGCATGAGACTGTTACAAAATTTTACAGATAATGAAGAACGATATACACATTGACACATCATGAATCTTTTACTTTGGACATTGGAAATGTCGATATGCACACAAGGCCAGTGAACAAAGAAAACACCATAAGCCCCAGACAGGTATTACTACTAAGGTCTATTCATAGTATTTTTGGGGTGGTGAGGGTGGTGTTTCCATTTAAAGCGGAGCCAAAAAAATGTACTCCCTCCGAGTTCCTATGTTGTCCCCCTTTGCTTTTGGGGCAAAAAATAAGAAAGGAAAAATGAGTGTCTCAAAAAAGGAGGACGAGAGAGAAATGGAAGGGTAAATGTGAATCACATATTGATACCCTAAAAAGGAAATAGAGAGCATAATCAAGCTCAGCTCAAAAAGAAAATAGGGAACATCATAGGAACTCGGAGGGAGTATTTAACGTATTTGGAGCATGACGGGGAAAATGACTTATTAAACAGTTTCTTTTTAGCTGCCAGAAACAGAATACTATCATCTTTGAGGCATACATCCACAGTTGACTTCTGTAAACCATGACGGCATACAAAAATACAGACAAATCTAATCACTACAGTACAAACTCAACGCTGCAAGTGCAAATCACTAACTATATAATGAGAAAAAGGGAAACTGAGATAGCTTTAAAGAGACATGCAAGGAAGAGGAGAAGACTGATATTTCTCATTTATCTACAAACATTAATTTAAAAAGTACATAAGGTAGAAAGGGCAGAGATACCAACCTACTAGTCCCGGAGCCCAATCCTGAAGAATGTGAAAGAAGAAGATTCTGAACAGACAAATAAAGCATCTCTTCTGGTGTATGATCAATAACGGATAAACCAAGTTCAGAGAGTTCAATAACAACATGAAACTCAGTACTTGATGTGGATTGATGCTCAGGATCACTTCGGGAAAGAAGTGACATGGCCGTCGGAGCTCTTTGGTGAGACGCAGATTGAGGCTCATCTTGAGGCATCCAGTCACTAATTTTGACTATGTTCATCTTTTCTTCTTTGACAATGGCAACACATATAGCTCTTGTTGGTCCACTTCCAACGTTCATAGGCTGATGATCAAATACCTCATCAATATTGTATTTTACTGCTCTCTGAGGGTCAGATCCATCCACAAATAGCTCCAGCAAACGGCGCCTCCCAACATCTTCCCACAAATAAGAACTTGCTGCATTAGGAGGAAGATACCTCCAGGAATCACTTGTCCCATCAACTTGGCGGAAGTGAATGGGTAGAAATATAGAACGATTTTCAATCCTGAGTAAGAAATTCAGGATTTGGACGCCGCAATTAAGATTTATTGATATAATATTGAAATTATATAAAATATCCAATCACAGAAGACACAGCCATTCAGTAGATATATAAGAAAAATGAAACTAAAACTCAAGCATCACATCATCAACTTGGCTTTTTCCACTTCCATTTAAAAGCACCTAATCACCCATAAAACAGGAAAAGAAAGATGATATCACATTGGGTAAGAGAGTCGATATCAGGTACATGACATAGGGACTTCCAACATTTATAAAAGACCGCAAGTATCCCACATCACTTTTTCAAGATGTTATGGGCCTACTTGACCAATAAAACTACATTAGTTAACCACATGCAATAATAGAGGACTACATCCTGCCTCAAACGAAAGCCTAAGCAAACATCATGAATGGCTAACATGGACAAAGCTGTAGCACACCTGTACGGACTAGACAATGCATTTGGACGAATAATAACTTCATAACGTGAACTTTTAGTCCCACTTCTCACTGCCACTCTGATTTTCATCTCACTACCATCTCCATCACTCTCCAGGACGATTGACATCACTCCTTCAGACCCAACACTGAACGGTCTGCTCCACTTATATCCATCCACTCGTACCTGATGCAGCAGTTATTGAATATCAGCAGAAGACATAGAATTATCAAAGTGTAAATTTAACTTATTGACAGGAAACACTAGCTAGCAGTACCTTCAACATTTCAACATTGGAGGAAGAATGCCACCGAATAGGCTTAGGCGGATCTGTAGGGTGAATTTGCTCCATAGACATAGTGCCACATTGCTGAATGCATACAATAAAGCCAACTCTATTTATGTACAAGGTGTGGGGCTGAAAATGAACAACCTGAAAATTTGACAGAGATTGTTTGCGGCAGAATATTAAAAAATGAAAGATGAGGAATATAATCACCAACCAGAAAAAACATTAACACAGTAAATCAAATACGCAGACCTAAAAAAAAACACTACTACTGTGAAAATACATGACAAAGCCATTTGTGCGTTTAGCAAGCTGAATTGTCGGTCTCAGGCATGTGTGACATATATAAATACACATTCATGTACAGATATAGCCACAAAAATATGTGGCATATACAGACACGATGAAAACGGTTCCCAATGAAACTGCTGATTACAACACTCACTAAGCAAACTGCAAATGCACGCCAACAAATCGTCCTTAACTTCCCACTTCTCTGTGTATACGATTCATGGTATTTTCAATTCAAATATCCCAAATGTCTCGTCCCTTTGAAGAGCAAGAATAAGGAGCAACTTTCCCCTCTTCTGACACTGTCTACCATGGGATTTCAATATTAAATCGACATTCTGCTAGATTTATCAAATAGCTTGCCAAGTTTTATAACATTTTATGTATGATTTAAGAACAACTTCCTCTGTTCCAATAGGTTCTTTACGTTTGCCTTTTGGGCACTATTCATAAGTGAGAGGAATTATCGATATAACTTCTAATATATAAGATAAAATATAGTCATGTGAGAGCTTGTTTACATTGTCTAATCGAGCGCGTTATAAATAATAAATTTTTATAATATTTAGAAATATGTAACTAACGATATGGACAAAAGAAAACGTGCATTGACAAGTGTGAAAAAGCAAACGTAAAGAGTCAAATGGAACGGAGGGAGTATAAATTTGCCACTTTGATATCTGTAGCATAGTTGTCAGTTACTGGAGCTTGATTGTTCGCTTAAAAAGCAGTTTTTTTTATTAAAAAAAAAGGTTCCACGTGTCAAAGGATATGTACAGGTTATTACTCGAAGTGAGACACCGCTGAATGTCTTCTTGTAGATAAAATTATGAATCATGTACTTTATCACATAACTGCGTAACTTTAATCATTGTCAGTGTAACTTTATACTAATAACTCATGTACAAGTCTTATCTATCTCCCACACAGGCCTATGTAACTTTATCTAAACGCCTATGTAATTTTAATCATTGCCAGACTAACTTTATACTAATAACCCAATCACAATGGCTTATCTACATCTCTCACCCCACCACCAACCGCCACCCTCGTCTCTTCTAACCACCCCACAACCAGCAGCCACCTTGCCGGCCCCCATCTTGTTGGTCATCCAATTCTGACCCACCACCACCCATTCCTTCATCTCCAAAACCACCTTCCTTCTCTCTTTTTTCTCACCCTACAACCAGAGCAGGTGGTCGCCGGCAACCACCATCACGTCGCCGGTGGAATGATGGCGGCAAAATGGTGGTCCTAGTGGTGGTGGTTGTGGGTGGTAAGATAGGAGAAAGAAATGAGGTTTGTTTTGGGTAAATATTAGCCATCCATTTTTTAAAATCTTAGCCTTTGATTTTTTAACTAAAAGCTTAGATGAGGACTTACGGACTCAACTATATTAGGTGGACATACTTGATTCTATTCCTATATATATAAACTGGAGCAGAGGCAAGAAGAATCTAATACTACTGTTGCAGTAAAAAAAATAAGAGAGCTGAACATCACCTTAGTTCTATCAGAAGTCATGTTCAGCTGTGCCGACAGTTTATAGTACGATCCATCAGAGGCAATGGCTTTAACATCGACTCGGCCCTGGATATAAGTAAATGTCAAGGTCAAAAATTGCACAATGCATTTAAAAGAAACCAAAAAGCATAAATAGAAATTTACAAAGGATCCCATCTCTGCTACCTTTTTCTCAAGCTCAAGAAGTGATATGCCAGGACTGTAATTTTCGGAATCACGTATAGCGACCGCAATTCCTACCTTTGGCGAAAGGAATGTATCATTACGAGAAGTAAAAAGAAGAACTCCACCTCGTCCAACATAATCCTGTGGCGAAAGCATACTAGGTGTTGGACTTGTATCCTGGATCACATCTAAAATCTGAACATTTTTCCTTGGGACAGATTGTTTTCCTGATTTTAGGACGCTACTGTCCCCGCTATCCAGGGGCTCAATCTCAACAACTCGATAAGCCAGAGGCAGAGGAAACTCATTGACAATCCAGTAAGGGACAAAAAATCTGATGATTTTTGGTGCGGTAATTGTGGCTCCCATGTCCCGCTCTATGCTTACTCGCAACTTCCTGTGGATAGAAAAATAACAGATAGAGCACAATTATTAACTTTCTGCATCAAAACAGCTGATTCATTAGAACCAACTTGAAAAGAATCAATATTCAATCTCTCTCAACGCAAAGCCACTCATTTGAGGATTGACGAATGGTCAGTCGCATAATATAGAACACAACATTGGTGTCGGCCTGTGTAAGGAAGTGGGTCATGAACTGGTCAACACATCTACTTAGGCTTCAACAATTAAATAAACACTCAAAGATACAAATTTACATCTTTGTTTACCAAACAATCTTCAATTTTAAAGGGCTTTGAATGCTTATTTTTTACACCTGGCGCCAAACTCAACATAGAGAAATCAGAAATTGAAAGAGCCAAAAGGACAGCAACAAATCAGGCCTAGGCCCAAAAATGATCTGGAACTGGCTATAACATATGTGAGGTTAAAC
Source organism: Agrostemma githago (assembly GCA_958450325.1). Lineage (NCBI taxonomy): Eukaryota > Viridiplantae > Streptophyta > Magnoliopsida > Caryophyllales > Caryophyllaceae > Agrostemma > Agrostemma githago. Next base: position 5,409,871 of record OY288240.1, read on the forward strand.
CATGGTTACTGGACTCCCCAAAGTACCTAGCGAATTGTGAATCGTTAACAAATCTATCATATTGCTTACCAAAAATACACACGACACATACTCTAAAGGAGCGAATCGTGACTTGGTAAAAGCATATTCATAGCGAATCCGGTAACCCTTGGTTAGACAATGAGAAGAAAGAAAAAAGAGGCAGGCAAAAAATGAAAACACAATAAAGGGAGAAAAACGTGAGAGAAAATTAAGTAGAGAACCAGCAAAAATAACTAAATAAGAGTAAATATTGAATGTCATATTGAACCTTTTAGTTTGCTGGTTAAACATCCAGAATGACGAAACATGATCCATAGAGGAAATATCGAAGATGACAACAGGACCCTGCTAAGCACAACCAATTAAATACATATCAAGTACAACCATATATTATTATAATTATTACGGAGTATTACAGAAATTGTTGTACTCCCTCCTTTTCACTATGATCTTCTTGTTGCTTTCGGGCACAAATTTTTAGGAAAAGAGAAAATATGTGGTTGTGGCTGGGTGGGTAAAACATGGGAAAATATTAGTCATGCATTTTGTACTATCTCCCCTCCACTTTGATTTTCTCACTTTGATTCAAGTGTGAGGGATTATAATAATATATGGGAAAATCTTAGTGGAGGAGAGAGTATAAAAAAGGAAAATAATAAGATCTTAGAGAAAATACTCAAAAAGGAAAGGAAGATGCTAGTGAAAAGAAGTGAACATGGGACCGTCCTACATGATAGGACTAACCCATAACAATAACAGCCCAAGAATAAATTAATAACTTCCTTCTTTTGATGTGATAACTGCCACCTTTAAGTTGGGCTTACACTCTTTACCACTCGTCCTAAGCAAAGGAACTGTTCTATTAAAACGCTTCGAAGTGTTGCAAGAATTAAGTACCTTTTCCAATGTCCAACCACCCTGGATAAACAAGGAAAGGTATGTAGGTTTTCTTGGATCAGCATTATGTATATGCGCAGTTTTTCTGGAAAGAATCGAACCCTGCTGTCTCTCGACACCTTTACCCTCTTTTGTCCTCTCCCAAATGGTGAATTCCACAGGACAAGGAAGTCGGTTTTCCAACTTCAGAGGAGAGTTTAAGGAAATATTCCAATCATACACAGGAGCATTCAGATCCGTATGTAGAACTGATGCATCTGTAGAGATACTTAACCAGAACTGTTTATTTTGAACACTAGGTGAGCAGCATAAAAGGCAATCCTTCTTTTCAAGCTCATCCAGCTTGAACACTGAAGAATTCACAGTAATTCCTTGCTTCATGGTATTTTGCCGAGAGAGAAAACCTTGCTCTGCAGGGATCTGATCCTTCCCACCATTATATGCAGAGCTTATTCCAGTTGTAACACCCCAAAAATAAGATGGGGCGGGATTATCCACATACGGTCGAACCAAGAGACATTTCTCCGAATCCCTGGACATGCATCTCCAAGGGAGGACAAAACTACATCCAGGATCTAAGGTCACAATTTCCTCCACTGTTTTACGAACATCCCCTGTCCTTTGATCAATCATGGATAATGGATGCACAGCCATATCAAGTTTCACATCGGTATCATTTATAACAGTTGCAAGGCCTCTAAAAATGGCATGCTTCTTCCCATTCTTCATAACAACTTCCATTGCGACAAGATTGTCTCCCAATGACTTTGGTATGACTGATAAAGGAAGTAAGGATCGAAAGCTCTCCCATGGACCACCGGGTTGAAGTGCTACCCAGAAGCCCACATCAGAGGCGCCGTCACCATCATCAGTTGCCTCACTTGTTATATCACCTCCAATTTTCCGCTCAAAATAAGATGTGGAAACCAGAAGCGAGCCTAGTTTTTCTGTTCCTTCCTCACTCTTATCCTGATCATTTGCATTCAAAGACATCACTCTATAGAATATAAAAGACATACACATATAATAACGAACTTAAAGGAGAATGCACTGACCCTTTTCTGTAGTGAATGCGACACTATATTTTTAGAGGCATGCTGCTGAGCAAGCATCCTGGATGAAGAGATCTTTTTCAAAATATTTGTCCCATGTCCAATCGGAAACGATGATGCTCCAACAACTTCACCTGCAACGAAGTAATTTAAATGGCAAATAATACATAACACACTATAGATGGTATTGCTAAAAGTAGCAAATAAAGTCAAAATAAACCCCAGATGACAATTGCTCAAAAGGGATTATAAACATAAAAAAAACAATGAAGATCTAAGAAGGAAAATGATTTCATTGAACAGCTCTAATGATTAGTATAACAACACAAGGAGTTGACGGCGTTTGGTAAAATATATTTACCCTTTTTTCAATTATAAAAGTACTTTTCTGCATAGTTCAGCATACTAATTCAGGCTTGTGTTGGCTATGATATTGTGTACTTGTCAAACGTTTGAAGGGGCTGTAAAACTGGGACATAAAGCTAGGTGATAATCTGCCTCTTAAATTGATAATGGACATGATATTAGGAACCTAATATACCTCTTCAATGCAAAGATGTCAGAGGAATTTATATTCAGCACAGAGTAACTACTTTCAGATAACCATGTTTAGAAATAACAGAATGGGTTGCGCGTTGCAGTGAACTGTTAAAAAGGTTCAGATGACCAGGTAGTCAGGTATGTTCAATATACGGAGTTTGTGTATAGGAGGGTGTGCCCGGGTCATGGTAGTGGTGACCCTGGTCAGACCAACTGAGGGACTGCAAGACAGGGCGAGGGCCTGCTCAGGGTAGCATTCAATGGATGCTATTTTTGATGCTAACGTAGGCCATAACCGATCCAAATCTTTTAAATGAATCTTTTACTAAATTCTTTGTCACCTTTTTGGGTTAACGAGCAGGTTTAAATGCAACACTTCTATTTTTTTTTACGTAAAATGCCTACGAAGAGCTCACATTTGACTTTTCACTGTTCTACCATCAGTTTTTGCAGGGTGCAACTAATAAGCGACTGTATATTAACAATTTTGGGGACCACTGCCACTGCTGGAAAAAAAAAACCTACAAGATAATAACAGAAAGAGCACAAACATACACACAAAAGTCTACCTTTTCCAGCTTTGGCAGCAAGGTTGGTGACCTCCACTTCCAGTTTTGCAGCACCCTAGAAACAAAACCATAAAAAAGTCTCGTAAAAGATTTACGTAGAAAGCAAGTCAAACGCCAAAGGATCTGCCAGTTTTAAGAGTTCTGTTCAACAGAACCAAGCCGTTGGTCGAAAAATTATTGTCAATGTAATGCAGTAAAGAAGACAATAGAAATATAAAAGGAGATATAATGACAGTTTGATAATAACATATGCCAAGCAAAGTGAGAGAATAGAAGAGAGTGAAATAAGTGAAAAAATGTACTAAAGGAGAAAAAGAAAATGATCTTAAAGAGGTACCAAAACTGAACTGTTCAAGCATATATTATCCCAGTACCTAAAGTTCTACTGCAAATATCGAGGTATGTAAGACTGGATGTACGTAACCTTACACTTGTGTTGGCACTCAGATATGAAACAAAAATACACTTTTAAAGTATGTGTGAAGTTTAAAAAATAAAAATAAATAACAAATTAAGAGCAAAAGAAGCCAAGAGTGATTCAAACAAAAGTGGCGAAGTCAAATTGGAAGTAAGATAAAAACACAACACCATGACACCCACCACTGTCACCATTACGTCACCACCACAACAACAATAACAGCAGAAGCACTACCCTAGCACCTCAAGAGTTCCTGGGAAAGGTTGGCTAACGGCGGTCGAGCGTAAACCTAACCCCTGTGCAAAGATCATCACACATACATCTAATGACTAAATAAAATTGTCGGGAAAATTTCTTGGTGTGACTGCTACTTCATAATAACGAGAAGCATAGCCACTGCAAGTTTACTAAACCATTTTTTCATTCGATCACTATGCATAACCCAAGCTCCATTGAAAATAATGTAAGAAGTATAACAAAACGATGCAAATGGAAAAAAAGAAAGTTTGAAAAACAAACCCAAAAGAGAAATGTAAAAGGGCTCAACATAAACAAGAAATAAATTAAAACCCATCATTCATGTAAAATTTCTACCTCTCTCTCTATCCTATCCAATGCCAAAAATGTATCAAGTAGACATAAAAGGATACAACCATATACAAAAAAGATGAGGGAAATGTTTATGCTCTCATGAGTACTCTTGTCTAGAAAAAGAAGAAATTTCCCATGCAGGTGAGAGTGAAGAACTTGACACCAACTATGATTTGCTGCTTATGAGACAAATTACCTAATGATATAGTGCCACCACAATTAAGAGTACACAACTACTAGAGAGTTTCTGGACTATATGCTACCGGAAGTCAAAAGAACAAAGAATATTTATCACAGAAAAAGCACTTCAGCATCAAGTCAAATAACTGGTATAAGCCTCTCTGAAACACTTGCAACAGTTGAGTCATACAGAAGACATGTGTCTGAAACGGGGATCCACAAAGTACTGACGCTGGAAGAGCATAATTAAGCACAACGCAAGAGCATGACACTGCTAACTCTAGAACTTAGTCTAGTGGTCTACAAGAGCGCATCACAAGAACGATAAGGCCATAGACAAAGCGCATCAGGATGACGCTCATTGCAGCACACATAGCATGTCTTTTCTCTAGTATCTTCTAGTTCCTCTATTCTACCCATTTATTTGCCCCATGATTCACCCTTTTATGATGTTTACATGCTAGCCTAGTTCAAAAACCCAAAAAAGACATCGTTGAGCATAATACTATTATCACAAATTATACTCTACGACTGTTATACCGTACGACGGAGCTAAAAATTAGCAATTTATGGTAAAAAGTAAAGGATTACATACCCCTCTTTTTTTTTTATCTAAATACAATTATGAGTTTTTACCGATCATGTTTCCACTGTCGCAATCACACTCAAAAGTTGACTTTATGGCTTTAACTTCCTGATTGGTCTTGAACCATGATGTCAACGCTTTTGGGTCTCACCGACCATTTATATTTGCTATCATAAATAACTATAATACAAATTATCATGACTTTCTTTTTCTTTTTTTTAAATACAGTGCACCTCAATGCATGAGAATATGCCTCAAATGCCTTGCCAGAGCAAGCATTCATCAGCTCCAACACTTTGTGCCTTATAAAACAAGACTGTTTAGTACAATAAGTAATTACCAGAAGGCATATAAGAGACTACAGGAAACACAACTACAATATTAATTGTGTAGGAGGTAAAGAAGTTGTGGATATGAAATGACAAGCTGTACATGACTGACTACCTTCCGAGGGACTTCAAATATGAACAGCTCATTCCATTTGGCAGTACCCAAATCTCCATCTGAGGATTCCCTAATTGAGGGTCTAGAACACTTGGTCCGCGCACTTTGAGGAAAAAGTTTCTGCTGATCAATGGGCTGATTATCTACCACGAGCCGCAGAGCGCAAAAGAAATTATGGCTATTGCCATCATCGACAATTGGTATATCCTGGAGATTTGAAGAAATTAAGCCCGCACATACTTCACATATGTCAAGAAACAAAAGAAGCACCTCAAATCAACCAGACTCATACTTCATTACCTTTGCTTCTAGTATATTAACAGCAATATAGTAACGTGCTTCACGGATATTGTCTGCAACATTTAATCTATCTGGAAACCTAGGAGGAGGTAGCCAGATAGCAATGGCCTGACTGTCCTGAAGAATGTCAACTATATCAGAGTTCTGTTCTAGCTTCATCACAAAGAGATCTCGTCCAAGTTTATTTTCCACTATAATCGACTGGAAATCATCTTCATCTAATGCAGAGAATGTCGAATCATCTCTGACACTATGAGAACCACCAGCTTCCTGCAAAAATTTCAATTAACACTACAACGGCTATAAACCACCGAAACTATAACGATGCTAAAGCGGTTTTGACCTCATTTATCTTTGCTGCTTTCTGATCAAGCTCCCTTTGTCTCTTCCATGAAATAAAACTCTCCGCAAAAGTATCTAGGTTGGCAGCGCTGACATTGAGATTCAACACACTGGTAGCTGCGAAGCGTATTCTTTTACCCAACCCAGGGAAATGATGCATGTTTGTATCATATGTTTCAAACCTACAAAATAAAGAACAAGTCAGCGCCAATTCCAATTATAATATGCAACATATCATTTCGAATAATACTTCTAAAGGATACAGATCATGCATCATATAAAAAACATCTAAGCGTCGATGTCTTAGTCTAGTGGTTAAGATGGAGGTACCTTGTCAGGTTCAATCCCACACCCCCAATTGTAATGCGACTGGACAAAAAAATCATATAAAAAGCATCAAACAAAAACCATTACTTGAAGATTCCATCAAAAGGCTCCACCATGGGTTCCCAAGACTCCAATTGCCGATTAAAAGTTGATGCAGCCATTGAAGATATAAACACAGCATTCATTGCTTCATATCGGCCATGAGTTACAAGCTTAATATTCGTGAAGGTCAGGTCTAGGAATGGAGTCATCTGCATGGTGATATAACATTAGTCACAGAACATAGAGATTCCAAAAGGAAAATTGATGAAATGCATTCAATATGCTATGTTAGGGGGTTACCATTCCTCCCAAGCTGTCTAAGACAGTAATGGATAAGCACCTCAACTTCATTTCCGATGTCACATTTTCACGTGTCTTTGGCTTGGCAAAATCTCCAATAGCAAATGCCAAACGACTAGATGGCTTCTTCAAATCATCACGTGCCAGAAATGTTGAGGCCTAAACAAAAAGCAGAATAAGAAGTGTACCCTCAATTCAATTTAAGAAATTAAACTACTTTCTAGACTTGATGCATCAAGACTGTAAGCAAATATTGATGTAGTTACAGGAGGAGGATCAATGAAACACTCATTTCTACCTGATTTTGAACTTTCCATAAGCTCCAGCAGTGAGATCCTTTAGAACTTGACGATCTAGAAACAGGTACCTCAACTATACTAGCCGGTCCAGCAAGATCTAATCTTGGACAGCAAAATGATTCAACTCGTGGGGGCACATCTGTTCTAGTAACAATGCATCCCATTGCCACATAACCTGGAGGGGGAACTGGATACCAAAAGAACGCATCATCCACACCTTTCCCTTCCACATGAGCAACTCTTGTATATTGCACAGGTCTTGCAGAGATCTCCGGATTATCAGCCAAAAATATTATGCCAAGAGTTGGTGGCTCCAACCTGAAAAGTGAACATCAAATGTTAGGCATCTAGACTTTTTAAATCATTGTTACATAGGAGGGTTTAAAAGCTAACCCTTCCGTTAGGCAGTCACCCAAAACAGCATAACCAGGACGAATTATAGGCCGCCAAATTGACACTGGCCGGCGGAACTCTCCGCCCTTGTCCCACCAGATCCTCTCAAAGTTTGGGACAGACATAAAACAATTATGTGATCTTGAGTATGATCTAAGCACGTCCCACCCACTTGTATTCGAGTTATGCCCACTTCCCTGTGAAACACTGGGTTCATTACTTAAGCTGGAGTTTGCGGCAGGACTTCCAGAAGAAGGGTGATGCCCGTATCCTCCCCACTTAAGACAATGTACCAGATCATAACATCTCTCTTTTGAAGGACAATCGACGGAAGGATTGGGAAAAAAAGTGCCAAGCATACTATCGAGACGCCAAATGCTAAATCCAGACAGGAAATGACGGTTGCACGGCACATGATATATACATTCCGAAAAGGTCGTAGATGTCACAAGATCGGCTCGAAGGCAAAACACAATATGATTTGGTGGAGGTTGGTCTCCTGTATTTGCTACACAGCCTAAGGCTACATACCCCGGTGGTGCAACTGGTAACCACAAAGAACAATCACTTTTACTATCTATTTTCCCTTCAATTTTATCGGACTCTAAAATTTTAGAAAACAATCCGACTAACTTAAAACCCGTAGGTTTTCTCACGCGTCCATATGTGTTGCTCACTGCCATCATTGTCTCAGATGGAGGAATAGACCTGGGAGTAACAAAATCATAAACATGATCAGCAGTGCAGAACATATTTTCACTTGTAATACAAAATACTGATTCCCGAATACAAAGGGTGCCACCAAGGTTTATTGACACACAAAAGTGACGATACACGTACATAAGTCTGCTCCGTAAAAAAATTGTTAACGTTCAAAAGATCTAATAGTTCAACTTGTTTCTAGCCAGCCCACTGAGAGAGGGTCAGAAATGATTTAGCAACAGTGAACAATGAATGATTTCTCAAATGGACGGAATAATGTTTTAGTTAACAGATGGGCTGCACAATGACATAGATACAATGCTGATCACATAGCCAATACAAAAAGGCAGTAAAACTTCAAATCGATGAACAAAGATAATTGCTCAACAGCTCAATCTATGAATCTATAAGCAATATATCGAGAAGGAAAACATAATGTTACACAGAAATTTTCAAAATCTCCCATATGGCCACAGGTGGAGAGTCTGTTACAATATTTGTCATATGCAATACTCCCTCCGTTCAAGTCGAACCTTCCCTTATTCTTTTTTGGGACGTTCAAGTCCAACCTACCCATTTCAATTTTAGTCATTGTTTTAATATTAAACAAATACTTTAAACCTTACATATTTACAGAAATGCCCCTATCTACCCTACATTTAATATTAAACAAATACCTAACTTTTACCCATTTGTACCTTTAATAACAATCGATTTCTTAAAAATTGTGCAAAAAGCAAAAGGGTAGGTTCGACTTGAACGGCGGGAGTACTACTTAAATCAATTTCTCCAAAAATTACCTTGATGTCACACAATCACCTAGTATAACATAGTTTGAAGGAGCACGTGGCCTCCAAAATGTCAGGTTGTACTTGGACCCATTTTCTACAGATAAGCAAAGAAGACCACATTAGTAAGAAACAACAGCACTTAGGAAAACTCCATGCCACCAAAGGCAATTGTTTTCCAGTCATTTTAATATAATTACGAGGTCAATATAGGTACCTTTTGGCGACACCCATATCCGTTCGAAGTTGGTACATGGTGCCACAGGATTGACATTTCCGAACTGCAATGCACCAGTTACCTGATTTTGGAGGTTGAGCAAGAGAGATATAATGCTCAAGGAGAGATGAAAGTGTATATCCGTACACATGAGTGACATATTGGTCTTGTCTTTCACCGAGGTATATGCGCCGGAAACATCAACGGGGTTCAAAATTACAAGACCTGATCCAGCCTCTATAGTTAAGTCCTTCAGAACAGCACGTATCCATGCATCCTCCTCATTAGATGCAAACCTGAACAAAATTCATCAAAAATGCAAGCAAGGTAATCTCACTGCTAATTAGCTTAAAAATATCCATACACCCAAAGACGACAAACTATTCAAAATATGGAGGACAATAGCCATGTATACAAGTATACGTGTATAAAATAATACTCCCTCTGTTTTTTTCTTTCATCCTGTCACTTTTTTCCCACTTTGTAAGAAAAACATACAAATAACAACAATACCCCCCACACCCACACCCTCACCCTCACCCTCACCCTCACCCCTCACAAATCACAAATCACAAATGACAAACCCACCTGCCCTCACCTCCAGGGACTCACTTCTCCTCTCTGTCCTCATCAACGTCACAGATAAAAGCCACCACCACAACCACCCAATACTACCCTTAAAAAATGAAAAGTAGATGTGAGAAGGTGAAGAAAAAGAAGAAAACAGTGAAGGAAGAGGAAGGAGGGGTTGTCCAGCGGAGAGGAGGTAGTAGGTGTCGACGATGGAGGGGAAGGAAGAGAGGCGGAGCGGCAAAGTGGAGTGGTTTTGGTCAGTGGAAGGAGTAGCGGTGGCGGCGAAGGACTTCTTAGTGTTGGTTGCCATCCGAGAGAATGATGGTTGGTGCTGAAGGAGGGTCGGGTTTATTGGTGGTTGAAGAAGGGTTTTGTTTGGTGTTGATAACAATGGAGCCCAGCCAATAGAAGGTGAAGCGGTAGGAATGAGGGTAATTTAGTGGGGTTGATTTAAGGTTGGGTTGGGGTTGATAGGTGGTAGTTACATAACTAAACTAAGTCAATAAGGGTACTTTAGTAAATTGCCCTCTAAGACGGACCATGAAAGGAAAGACAGAGAAATGGGAACAAAAGAAAAAAAATAGCCCAAAAAGGAATACCGGAAGAAAGTAAAATAACGGAGGGAGTATGTAGCTGAGATATCTAAGCAAAGGTACCGCAACATCATGGTAATTCAAACAGCAGGCGCAAATTGAGGTCCAACTTGGGGCTTAGTACTCTATAATGAGCTGTAGCTTACTTTCTTACTTCAAAGATTCACACAGACACCGTATCACATATCCGACACTTGTGGCTTATATGACAAGGATGTGTCTCTCATGGTTACCGGGTTCCTCGGGTGCTTAGTGAATCGCGAATCGTTAAAAGTATATTCTATTATGTCGCTAACCAAAAATACACACGACACATACGAAGGAGCGAATCACGAATCGGTAAAAGGGTATTCATAGTAATCCGGTAACCATGGTGTGTCTAATAAATCAAATTCAGAGAAGAGAGAAGTCGACACTTGAATGACTTTCAACATAATCAAGTCATAGAAGAGAGAAAATTTGCATAAGAATGTAATAAAAAAACACATTAAGAAGAAGAAAGGGGGAGACATGGTGGAGGCATGTGCCCGGTGCAAATAAAGAGGAGATAAACATTCCTCACTTACATGGTCCATGGAGCAAGGATAGTTTACATATTTTATAAAAAGAGCGATGTCCATATTTAATAGTTGGTCAAGACATTTGATCCCAATAACAAAGTAAAAATAATATCCTCGTCCTTTGGACCAAGTTCAGCCCACATACAAGACTCCTACAGTGAGATGGATGAGTGCAGTGTAATCGGAACAAAATGTTGGTAAATGGTAATGGTGGCATAAAAAAAGTGGCAAAATGACATTAATCCACCATGTGAGAAATGTAAAAGACCAAGGAATTCCAATTCCAATGAATAAACATTTTTGGAATGCCCTTTCAAAGATGGTAGATTGGTAGTTGTGTCAATCAACAAAGGAATTTATTGAAATTGCAATGAAATTACTGAAAGAAATGAATATGATTCTGAACCACACCAGCCCAAATTTTGTTCACCCAACCCATATGTCCCAGGAATACGACTAAGCAAGAGAGGGAGATACTACAATGTACAAAAATTGGCAAAACTTACATAAAGCTAAGATCGAATTTTGCTCGAACAAGCTTTTCGCTATATGGTGAATCATCCTGAGATGACTTTGTCCCATCATAGAAGGTCAATTCAGGAGAAACCACCTAGACACAAAGCAAAACATATAAGCAATATCAAACTGATGAACAAAATAAACTGATATAAAAAATTGAAGATTTGCTTGCACTATTCAAATCATCAACCGCAACAAAAAAAACATCACCCCAACATCTCAAAGACTTCTGCCTGCGGGGGTGGAACAAAATAAAATGATACACTTGCACTTTGCACTTTTCACATCATCAACAGCAAGAACAAAAAATCACCCCAACATCTCAAAAACTTTCGTCTATGGGGGTGGATGTATGCAACCATACCCATGTATTTGTAACCTGAAAGACTGTATACATATAGACCTATTACAGTTACTACACCCACTTCTTCATATAACAAAAGCAGCGAGCGCAATTCATGTTGCCAGCCAATTTGCTCCATCAGACAGCAAAACCAAAGAATGGCGACTATTTGGTTCCATCGCAAATGAAAAACACAACATGATCAGCAAAAAAATAGATGAACACAACATCTACAACTTTGTCAACATTTGAAAGAATACTAAGCTATCTCCAGTAACACTACGAATAACATCGTTATACTTATTCTTCACTTAAAAATATATTTATGGTGTAAATAGCATCCTACAAAATTCTATATTTGGCCTTCAAATACATTGAGCCACGCTTGGTTACAAACTCAAAACCATAACAGACGAGATACACACACACACACAGTAATTTTCTGATCAAGAAAAGTACTCCGTAACTGATCAAAGGATACCAAGGGGGTGAATCACATATACAAAAGGGAGCGAGAGGATAAAACTTTCAATCTGTCATGACGAGAAGATAAGGTTAAGCTCTCGTGAGAAAGAGGCACCCGACTCCAACTGCAGAGTAACCTCTAAACACGGAATCGGAAAAGTTGACTCATAGAAGCAATGCCATTAAGAAAAAGACGGTCCCTTCCAATTCAAGTACCCAACCAAATAGCAAAAGAAACCATATTTCAAACTTAGACAATCCAACCAGCTCCATCCTTTTCAAGCTGAAAAGACTTCTTTCAGTATGGCACGCTGGATAACAGTAATGAACTACAACGGGCTACTATGTTGAAGTTGCATGGTTTATCAACGCTTGGTTTATTTTGCGAATCATATCAGCCTAGTACGATTTTTGTTTGTTATATATGTCGGTATAACAGTCAAATGAAGTTGCAAGTCATGAAATGCAGGTAAATAACATACAACAATCTCTCTGTTACCCTTCCCCGGCTTGAACCCACATCCATGCTAGTGTTTGCACATTGTTTCATCCACTATTTCTCCTGCTTTACTTTTATCTACTCTCTTTTGTTTTTCTCCCAATATTTACTTCCTTAGTCCACCATCTCAACGAGTTTTTACCTTTGTTCATGTGGGGCGTTTCTCATGCTTCTTTCAATTTCGTCTATAAAATATGTTATGCTCCACTCTATTATACTGGGATGTCACCTCTTAGTCTCTTACACCTCTTGTGCTATATGGGTGTCACCCATTCATGCCATTGTTACCAATACCCATAAGTAACAAACGAGATCCAAAAATTCCAACAGTAACCAATTTTTTTTTTGAAACAACCCCACATTGGGATTAGTAAATTGCATTAAAATCATCAAAGATAACAGTTTCCACGTTTGCCGGACCAAACAATAACCAACTTTTGTAAAGTATATAGAGGAAAAAAAAGAACCGCAAAGTTGACTCAATTCCTTTGAAGGTAAGAATGGCAGGAACGGTTGACCACGTTACTCATATTGGTTTAAAGAACGGCGTGGTTTCGTAGAACAGTGAAGTTGAGTATCTTCACTAGAAATCATATAGAAAAGATGTCCTTACCAGGTAAATTAAAATTATAAGTACACTGTAAATACAGTGCACGTTCCAGACTTCCAGTTAATAAAAAGTCGAAAGAACATAACCAGAAAAAAAAAAATCAAGCAACAGAGTACATTTTGGGAGAGCAGCGGCAAATAGACCAACAAACCAAAAAAAAGTTGCAACCAGAAACAAAGCCACAAATTAACAGAAATATGTTGCAATAAAATCATACTACCTGAGCCTCAAAAGTAAAGCTTTGTGTCTTCTCCGAGCCATCAGCAGGAGTAGAATTCGATTCGTACGATGATTCCTTCTTGCCTTCTAAATCTTTATCATCATCAGACAAAACATTATCCAGAAACATAATTTCAACGCCATCCTCGGAAGATGCTGAATAGCTGCTTTCATTGCTCAAGTATGTATACTTCCTCAAGAGGTTACCATTCTGATCATTTAATAATACATTAGCCTATATGAAGTAGCAGCAAAGCAAAACGATGATGAGTATCTCATGGGATGGCCAACCTATGAATTAAATGTGTACAACAATTATATGCTTGTACTTACCTCAATTTTCACATTCACAAACCTCAGCCTCTTTCCTCGCCCAATGATAATTATAGGTTGAATACTTGACGACTGATTTTCCTTGAATTCAGTATTCTCCTTCAGGCATATTGTCCTCCCACAACCATCATATAAATAATCATCAACCCCAGCAGCATCAACAATCAGTTGTCGGCTTGGCGACAGCTGAGTCACCTCTTCGTGCTGCCTGTAAACTGCCGAATTCAGTATAATGTTGCTGGTTCTGCGAATAGGATCATTATTTGGATCCATGAGTTCATCCCTTCCAGTTATTGCACCTAAAGATGGAACAAAAAATTCTGCAACAGCAATTAGAAAATCAGGCACAACCAGAACTCTGGGCTGTTGAAGACGAACCACTGACGATTGGGAAGTTGCTCTCCACCGGTAGTCCAGAAGAACCATGGTTGAAATTGGAGTATCTGAAGCGCAAGAAACTCCAGAATACGCTCTTGTCAGGTTGCTACTCACATAAGATGGATTGCTTCCAGAAGGGTAAGCTTGTTTGCCAACATCAAATGATGTTCCAAGCATCAACCGCATTTCAGGTTTCGTATCAGGGCGAACATCCACTACCGAGAACTTGGGTATAGTGACATAAAGGTCAGCCTCAGCCAAAGAAGTCATTCTGTATGACACCCAAAGACCTTCCAACTGTAACCAAAAGATAACTTAGAAAAGGAGAAGCGCAAGTAAATGACAATATAGCAACTATAAAAAAAATCTGAAGCTGATGTGAATTAGAAACTGACACTGATATGTGCCAATGTTGATTCATCTTGCATCCCATTACACAACTCTAACAGAGCGTAATTGATTTCAACAGAAAATATTGACACGGTTCGTGACAGAAAGTCTTGACTATTCGCATTGACCCTATCAACCAGCATCTTCATGGTATCCTGTGGATCAGACTTGCTAGCACGAAAACTGGGAGGAAGTTTAGGCTCTTCATTCAAATTTGTGTAAGCACAATTCAATATGACATTGTACTCTTTGTCTGACATGACACCGTGCAATGAATCAACCTGTATCAGAAGGGGAAAAAACCAACAGATCAAATCGTAGACATACGGACATAATGCCAAACAACCCCAGCAAACGGAACTACAGCAAGGATTGCAAGAAGATATTTGCCTCTTGGTTATTGTTCTTTTACAGTCGATTGAAATGCGCCCGCACTACAAGGGAGTCACTGTGCTTGTTAGGGCTACCCCCACAAACTTTGCATGTGAGTGCCTCTTCAGAAGCACTAGGTTATGATAATGATGAAACTAAAACATCAGTGTTGTGTTTTTCAGTTAAAGACAAAGGGATACATCGTTAGGAGGCTTGCGGTAAAACTGTGTAAAGATCTCTCAACCAACCTCATGTGAAAACCACTTTCGCAGTTTCGCTGTGCTAAGGTAAGGGTAATTGTAGAACTAAATTAAGTATAGACATTATTGTTTTTCAATTTCAGAACTCTCAGAATAATATAACACAAAGACAGACTGATACACCGTCGGGGGAACAATGGTCGGAAGGTGGTAAGACAGACAAGGCCACAGGGAAGAGGCGAAGACTCAAATAAAAAAGATCCACTTTCGATGCACTAAGGTAAGGATAATAGTAGAACTAAATTAAGTATAGACATTATTGTTTCCAATTTCAGGACTCTCAGAATAATATAACACAAAGACGGACTGATACACCGTTAGGAGAACAATGGTCGGAAGGTAAAGACAGACAAGACCACAGGGAGGAGGTGAAGACTCAAATAAAAAAGGATAATGTTTGAAAGTGAAGTGAGTTCACTTCAGATTAAAAAGGTAAAAATAAAATTACTACATTGCGGAAGGTGATGCAAAATAGAAAAATTCAAGGGAATTTTGAGGTCCGATAACCTCTATAGTCAAGGAAATTACCAATCACAACTTCAATCGATAACTGTCGTTATAAATATACGATCACCTAAAAAAACTTTTTCAGAATGATAAGCTTAGTAATACACGATAATCTTTTTAAATCCTAGCAAATGTCACTAATATTTAACCTGTTATTAAAAATAATCATCACATTACCTGAACTTCAATGCCGAGAGTTGGAACCTTTCTAAAAACATCCCTCAGACTGCGACGAACACAAACAACAAGTCCTTGACCTTCTCGAATCATTGGCCTTCCCAGACAACCATTGATCCCTACAGCTAAGTTTATCCCTAGCATCTTCAAAGAAATCAAACATTTAGTTGAAAATAGAACAGAAATGGCAGAAGTTATGAACAAACCCAAATCCAAATTTATCAGAAGTCATAAGATAACTACCAATGCACAATATTTTGGGGGTTTTCTCCTTTATACCCTATGTCTTTGCACTTTCTCATTCATACCTCTTTTTTTAATCACCACTTGTACCCTTGTACTTTCACACTTATTCCCAAACATGTCCTTCCAAAAAAAAATCCATCATTCAAGCCGTTGTGAGGTGCTTCCGTCCACCATAACTTTTTTCCATCATTCATGCCATTAGTTAGATGCTTCCCTCCACCATAACTTTTTTCCATCATATATGAACTTCACTAGTGACTCACAATAATCAGATTCAACCAAGATTTACTTGGTTGCAAAGGGAAAAAGGCAAATTTATGTTACATTTATCCAATTTTGTTTTCCTAACTTCTTCGGTGGCCCATGTATTTCCATCAGACGGTGTAGAAAAAGTAGAGTTACCTCAGCACGCAACACATCAAGATGAACAGCAGAAGGATCATTTTCAGGGAGTCCGTGCCATCTGAAACTGTTTTGTATCTGGAGCTGCCCTAAGTCCAGTTGCATAAAGCTGAAGAATTAAAGCAAAAAGGATAACGAGTAAATGTAAGCATAACTAAAACCATTGTAAATGTTCAAATGTTGTCATAAACGAGTGAATAAGTGAGCAGATAAAATAGACAACAATAACTACAAATCTAAGATCCAATTGCGCAGCATAACTGACAAGGCAAGTTTTAAACATATTGTTTTCACTCAAAACATTCATTATCCCTATCATTACCTATAACATTGGTTTCGATGTGAACTATGGCATACACTAATAATGCACAGGCGACAGGACATTTAATGGCGGGGTTAAGTAGACATTAACTATGATCCCATCTCCTTCTGCCATATAACTAGAGACCATTTCCAAAACAATACTCTTCTTTTGAATTACGAGGGAATTTCATAAAGAAATATTGCAAAGCGTACCAAGGTTCATCTTCCAGACATATCATGAGCTAGTCAAAGAAAGCATGAGGCCATAATTGATTGAGTATTGATCTATTAGCTATTACTACGAAACTTAGTATGCTTCATCTTCAACCCCTGCCGGTTGAAACCCCAACAAACTATATTCAACATGAAGGCAGAGATGATAAAGTGAAGGGAACGTAGAGATGACTGTGGATGGAAGATAACAAAAGTGGTATTATGACAATGACCGAGTTTGTTCTTATTTAACCACCGACATGTTCACAAAAAAATAACAGCAGAGTGCTCACTGCAAACTTTTACCACATAACTTCTAGAATACTCTATACTCAAAGAAACATTAGTTCGTAAGATTTTTCGACAGCCAAATTGGATTTTTTTAAGTGGATATATTTCAAGATACGTATGTTTTCATTCATAGTTGAAAAAAGAAACTAACTCTTTGCTTGTAGAATGCTTTGGAATTATTATAACTGGAGTCTCTAATGAAAGGTCCAGCTTTATAGAAGTTGCCCCGTCAATCTCATATTTCTGAATTATCCATTCCAGACCCCCAACTTTATCAACCATTTTAATCATCTCTTCTTTATGGGGGGTGGCAAGTTCCATGAAGTACACTGTTATCTGCATAAATTTTATAGGCGAGTAAGAAGAAAAGCACTAAATATCACAATGCAGCCATCTCACTGCATACTAATGAAGGTGGAATACACTATGCAGTTCATATATACCCTTCTCACTATGTTAGCCATTGCATTAAAAACGAAGGTATATAATTATCACTGACCTCACGGATAAACCGGTACAGGAAAACAATGCGAACCGCAGACAAGCGTCCACTAAGGCTATAATCATATCCATCATAATCATCATCTTCGGCACTGTAGGACTTGAATTCAAACTGAATTGCAGAATAAGATTGATAAGTTTTCAGCTCCACGGCTTCACCAAGAGCAACGTGTACAATCACTACATCACCCTAGTGCCTCAAGAGCTCCCGCATATTGTGAGAAAAGGAAGGGTTGGATGTATGCAGCCTTACCCGTGTGTTGGCAACATAAAAAGGCTGTTTCCGAATGACCCAAGATGAAATATGCGTCGAAAGTGTATCGAATGATAGTTATTTTACAATAAAAAGAAATGCAGCAAATTTAGAGTCTCATTTTGCTTTATTCCATCTTAATCCAGAACTAAAGAATAATGACTCTTTAGCTCCATCAGGAGCAATAGTGTATCACTCAAAAAATAACACAAATGGTCCTTTCCCAACTGAAGAAGCTAAAAAGAACACCATGCCTTTGTTTAAAAAGAGTGTATCACTCAAACAAAAAATGGCAGTGGTGATTTACACGCACAAAAAAATACCCCTGAGGATGTACAAATACCTTGATAAGCGATTCCGCACCTGGATTGCGGATATCACACAGCCAATTCCAACAGTCATCTTCACCCAAAGACATATCACGAAGCCTGAAGTTTCCTAGTGTGCCCTCAATTGAAATAGAGCACGGGTGCACCTACAGGAAATATTTGAGTCAAAACATACAACCAAATAAGAATATAGGATCAGAATTGCAGATGTGCCTGTTCTGACCCAAAGTTATTCGTAGCATAGCAAAAAAGAAAGACCAAGAGTGACCCGCAACTTGACCAGGTAAACCATGACATTACTCTAGAAGTCAACCAAAACCCTCAGCTGACATCTATGGAAATATTCCCTTCATACCATTTAAATTAATTATATTACATTTTGATGCTCAACTTCAACGGTTTATCTCTCCGCCTATCCTTCCGTCATGATCAATAGTTATCTATTTCCATTTTAGGGTGTAATAATCAACAGTTATATATTTCCATAATTGGTGGTTGCTAGCTTGCAAAATGAAGAAAGTTCCCTCACCTTCTATAAAATTGAGGGCTTTCTCCATCCGCAAGTTGAACATTTTGTGTTTTCTATGGTCCAAGCTTTCTTTTCTTCCTTTGGTTTATGTTTCAAAAGCAATGGATAACTAAGTATTTACTGGGACAGAGGGGGTATATGTTAAGGTTACAATGTCAAACTTGTCACCATTAATTTACCAAAAATTAACTATTTCCTTATTATCTTTCTATAAAGCTACAGCAATTGCATATGATCTGCAGAATTACTCTCTAAGTAAAAATCAGAGAACCGAACTGAAAATGAAATACAAAGTGAAAAAAATGTAATCGAATACAGACAGCATAACAAATGTACAACGTTACAACACACCTGGAGATGCAAAATAAAACTTTCTTGGATGAACATTGCAAAGTGAGAGCCATCCTCGTGATTAAGAAACACAGTAACTCTATCTACATCCATGCTCAATTTGAACACCACTCGTCCTTTGCCATAACCCAATAAACCCTTGACAAATGCATCACCATCATCAGGCTTTTGCGGTTCTCCGACAGTGTCTATATCATCACAAGCCATGGGAACACTTTCTCCATCAGCTCCATAATTGGCTGAGCTAATATCCAGACCAAATTGTATCAGGGCAACGAGTGTTGGCCTATTACAAAAGAATTCAAGCTTGGACATACAAACACTCATCTGAAATTGAAAATAAATTGAGATCAAAAACAAGATACTGTTTAACGAAAGCTAAAGCCATTCCATCATTTCGCTTTATCAACTTTGCAAAAATATACAACTTCACCTGTGTGTCAACGCCTTCATACTCGGGAGAGTTAGGATCCTTCATCATAAATATAACTGACACAAAATCAGAGTTGTCACTTCCAAGAGCTTCATAGAATATTTCTGAAGAGGGAACATTGCCTTTCACCAAATCCACGATAGAATTGGATACCTCCGAAGGATCAGATTCCGAATGTGGAGAGTTCATGAATACAGAACTCATATCTACCCCAGGAAAAAACTCTTGTAAAGCATCCTTGAAGTCCTCATCTTCTGTCAACATTGAGGAAAGTTGGCCTGTTTGCGAATCAGTCAGAGGGGAAGACACAGTATGGTCACTTTTCACAACTGAATAAGCTAGGTGCTGAGGATTTTTTGTTGACCGGCTTTGCAGTTCATCCTTGATTCTAAAAGAATGAAGCTTCATCTTTGCAGTTAAGTTCCCATCAGAAAGCGTGACATGTACCTACAAGTGCACAAGAATTAAACAGTGGACCACCTATTGGTAAGCTTAGAACAAACAAAATGCCAGAAATTAGCGGCCCTAAAGTCATTCACGCTAAATGTATTCATTAATCAATTCCTCTATAAGGTCTCCAGAATCTTTCACCATCTCCAGTTCCACACTCCCACTATGTTGGTTGGCCTAGGTGCACCTCTGTAAATGTGGGCAAAGAGGATGAAGGGATCTAAAGTCACTGCCTCACTAGGGTAAGGCATATCGACACTTAATATAAAGTCAGAAACATGGGATTCTACAGGAAAAAAAAACGAATTTGAAACTTGGGCAGTTACCCTCACCCGCGTTGGATACTTATTACTGAATTTGAGGAACAAGCGGGATAGGTCAGTAGTTAATTTTGTGGTACATTTGGCAGGAGAGAAATCTGAAGCCAGCTTTTCTTTATTTTAAGTTTCTGTACAATTAGAGTCCAGTGACTTGTCATACGCACCAATTTAAACTTCACTACTTTTATTGACAAAATTATGCATGACACTCCAACTTCTGTCTTTTTTATGGTTTGCTCTTCGAAAATGATATCATTTGTAATTGGATGCCAAATTGGTGTCCTACATGTTGTATATTCAACAGCCCGATAAAGAAGAGGCCAAGAAAATTGACAGCTTTTTATACACACTTTAGCATGACAAGTTTAACAACATAATAGTTCAAACAATTATGAGGAATTCAATGCGAGTTCAAACCTTTCCACCACTGCCAATCACCTCTGCAATAAGCGTCTCACCGTGACCGTCCTGGGAGTCCTCCCCGCACTATAATAATAAAAAAAAAATTGGTAAACTCACTCTCTTTTTCCTAACACATAACGTACAACACTATGAGTAAACTAAAAATCATTGATATTTGAACTGAACATTAATAAGAAGGCTTGTGCACAAAGATAGCCTAGAAGATTCCCGTCAACGCCATAGGCTACAGAGAAAAGCTACTGGAGCCATCAACTCATATTTGAAAAAATAAGATGAAACGAATCAATATTTATAATCAGCTAAATTCAGATAAAAGTGATAGACTAGTAGGACAACCTGGCCATATATAAATAGGTTGGTCTCTGCTAAGGTTCCATTAATCACAAGGTCAGCAGCCTGAGAATTAGCAATACGACTATTTTCTTGATCAGCAATACTGTAGCTTGAATCCTCCAGGAGACCAACTGATAAAGAAGCCTGTTACACCACAAACAATAAATAACTGGGTAAATGAAAACAATTATTTACGAATATATAAAACAGTAAAATGAATATGCAATTCTTACCGACGCTTGATATGTAGCTTTTACAAGCCCCTTCAGCCACATATGCTTGTCTTTCTCGTTCTGAAACTCTATAATCAACGTACTTGAGGATTCCAGCGCCTTAACACACAAAAGATGAGAGTGCCGTGAAGGCAAAACTGGAGTAGCAATAGACTTTTTCCATGAACAAGCCAACAACATATCAATAACAAGAGAACTCACCATTCTTGCATCACTCAAATGTTTCTCAACTTATATTTGAAATTTATAGCTCAACTCAGGTGGGTAATAAGTGACAGTTTTATACACATTTTTACCCCTGTAATGCCGCCTTGTCCTTACATTTTATATTCATTTAAGCTAAATGTGAAATGTTTTCTTCCAAATTGGGACTAATACATGACTATCACTTAACTGTTATTTTAATCTAGTTAATTGATTAATGACCTATAACCTTAGGTAGCTTGTTGAAGATTTACGATTGTCGATGACCTAGTCCGAATTAATATTCTTATGTTAGACCCTTACGATTGTCGATGACCTAGTCCCTAGTCCGACTGGGGACCCAAAACTCACTTTTTATCGATTTAAACCACTTCATTTCATTGCAATTGTTAGACTTAGTTCAAACTTCAAACATCAAAACTCACTTTTTATTGATTTAAACAACTTTAACTTTACTGCAATTATTAGTCTTAGTTCAAACATCAAAATGTGATGGATACTGTAGAACAGCCCTAGATAATAAGCAATTGAGTTCACATCTCCTTGTGGTCCGGCCCCGGGCATCACTATTCACATTAGCCAACGACCTTAGGGTATCTTTGAATAGCGATACGACTTAGGCCCTTAGGCCTTGTTGAAGCTTAACTGAATCGAAATGGGCTGAAGTGAGCTGAAATAAGGTGAAAAGGTGGTCCACCCATATACGTGAAAATTTTAGTGAAACAGCATGCATCATGTATAAAATTTCTCCAACCACAACACATTGAAGTAATTAAACAATATCTTACCTTTTGAAGGTCCATTCCTCTTAAACAGACAGCAACTGAAAACAGCGATCCACCTATGTTTGCAGGAGGAACCTCAATAACTTGTTTTCCAGACATGCTGTAAATTTACAAACATAGTCGATTCAAATCTCATAGAGAGGCAATACAACAAAGAATATAAGCAGTACCTATACATGAATCATCATACATAAAATTTAGAAACAACAAACCTAGTGCATCTCCGGTAGCAAAGCGCCCCTTCAGATTCGAGAACATAAAGATGAAATCCTGATAAAGCAACAAACGAAGGTTGCCATGCTGCGAGTGAACTGCCTATTCCCTGTCAAGTAGATTCAAAAAGCACCAAGCACCACTTAAAAGAGGGCAACACATGATAAAAAGCTTGTTTCAAAAATGAAAAAACAAATGAAAACAAATAAATCATTTATGAAAGCATGTACATGCAGGTACAATTGATATTCAAGGACATACTTTCCAAACCAGGACTCTAGCTTCTGCTGCAATATCAGCTGACTTCCATGGAGCATGTTCAGGTTCAGAGACCTTCTCTACAGGTTCCCCACTGCTTTGATATGTACTAAGGAATATGCTAAGCAATTCCAAAACCCGGCAATACCTGGCTGGAGACATATGAACCCCGAGATTTGGCACTTGAACTGAGATGCGAGTTGATGGAAATTTCGGATGAGGTACGTTTATCTAAAAGAGAAACCAAAGAATAAGGCTGTGTTAGCGAGAAACGTACATTATAGAGTATCAAACACTCAAATGATTCAAAGTTCAAATTACGTAATTTTCAGACACAGTCTCTAAGTTTTATAAAGATTACGAATAGTAAAAAGACTCATGAGGGCAGAAAGTCATCACCATTTCATAAGAGACAATTATGAAATGGTCCAATTACTTCCTGGATGAGTTAATCAACTCTAGCGACGTTCGGCCTTAGCCAAAAAAAAAGATGTTACCTATTCCTACAAGCTACAGCATAAGAAATGTGCACAACGAAAGATACCAGGCCAGTGATTCTATGTAAACAGGCTACTTTTTTCATCAGCGAAGGAAAAAAAAGGTTTTTCTACATGGCGTCCATGAACTTTTCACTTTTCTACCTGGTACCCCTACTCTATGTGTATACATGGTACCCTTGAACCTTACTACTTCCTCCGTTCCAACGAATTGTATACATTTGCTTTTTTGACACTATTTATAAGTAGAATGAATTTTCGATATAACTTCTAATATATAAGATCAAATATATTCATGTGGGATCTTGTTTAAATCGTCTAATCGAATACATTATGAATATCAAATTTTTATAACTTCTATTAATACGTAACTAAAGATATAGACAAAAGAAAACGAGTATCAACATACGTGCATAAAGCAAACGTATACAAATGGTTGGAACGGAGGGAGTATTAATTTAATTGGTACCCTTAATGGTTTTTTTCATCAAGTTTTGTCGTTAAATTATGTTTGTAATTTAGATTAAGACTTCAATACCATTTAAGTTAAATAATTAACAGGTATTGAGCATAAATGAAGTGTTCTCATTTGATTTGACAATATAACGCCAAAAATATACACATTTTAGATTTGGTGCATAACTGCAAAAATGTACAAGAATGTTAGTTTAAGTTCAATTATAGGTAAATGACGTTTAAGTTCTAATCTTGAACAAAAAAAAGTAGTTTAGACGTTTAGTGTCAAAGCTTGACGGAAAAAAAGTTTAGGGGTACCAATAAGGTAATAAGAATAATAAAGTTTAAGGGTACCAACGAAGTTTTATACTCCGTAGTAAAGTACAAGGGTATCATGTAGACACGTAAAAATGGTAGGGGTACCATGTAGAAAACTAAAAAGTTCAGGGATGCCGCGTAGAAAAGCCCAAAAAAAGAGGAAAAACATGTAGAGTTTATACACAAACTGACACTCCCTCCACACATATCCAAAAAAACTTGTTCCTCATTTTGAATCCATAAGTAAACAGAATTTTCGTAATTCCTTGCAATAGACTCCCTCCTTTTTTTCTCAAATAAGCCTCATTTCCCTAATTTGGGGTTCCTTTTCAATTAACCCCATTTCTACTTTTGCTAAATCAATAGGATTAAAGTGACCATTTTATCCTCTTGAATATTTTTGTTTTACAGAAAATGCCACTAATTATAATTTATGATTTTTTTTTCTTTTTTGGTCCGTAAAAGCGAGCACTGCGTCACATGTGAGTAAAGAAGGCCTTACCACTGTAGCTAAATCTTGTTCTCATTATAATTTATGAGTTCGGACCTCATTAACCTTGATAATCAGATAAACTCAATAATCTTAAGAGCTCACAGTTAACCTAATTATTGCCTTCATCTACATCTCCACAACCACCCTCTGACCTCATCCCCACCTTCAGATTCAGCCCCACCCCACTCAGTGTACCAGAACTAACCCCACCAAAAACTAGACTAGCCAGCCGCATGCCCGCATCTCACCAAGCGACAACCGGACTACCAGTACCACCACTGATTGTCGGCCTCCACACCACCACTACTTTTGGACATCATTATTCATACAGGTTCTTAGTACTTAACTAGTTCTGGAGATGGTATAGAAGAGATGGAGGAGGTGCACAAGTTGGGTGAATGAGGTGGGGGCAGCGGGGGCATTTTAGGACGGTCAGCTAGAGATTTTAGTGGTCTATTCTGGTAGAGTGTGGTATGGTGGAGGTCGATAATGGTGGTCTTTGATGGAGAGAGAGAGGGGCGGGGAGGGTGGAGGGGAGGGGGCGGTCATGCGGGATCTTATCTTATCAAGTTTTAAAGATTTTTAATAATGTGTAATCAAAAGTATTCACGTTGCAAAAGATGCATTCGCATGAGTGTCGTGACATCATGGAGAGTTTTGGATTTGAATGGAGGGAGTACATCTCAGTCACATTTTCTTTTTTTTACCACAAAAATAGCAGTAGTGCAGCGCATGAGAACAAAGGAGCCTTCATCGTATCATACACGACAGATATAGACAATTACATAAACAATTATGGAGCCCAGGAAAAAGCAGCGTTATCCCAAGAAGAATCAAAAAGAGTTTGCACGCCATAAACTTCAGAAAACAGCACAATAAAAGAGCAATGAAAGATACCTGGTCGATGATAACTGCCACCCCACACCTATCAACTAAAGAGCAAATGTTGCCACTACATTCTGAAGGAGTCCGTGAAGGATCACAATTCTTTGATGGGGAAGATGATGAGTAATCTGGGCTTTCAGATCCATAATGTGTAAAAAATGCAGCAATATCTCTCCCAGAGATGTAAAAGCGGGAATACAATGACTGATCTTGTCCATCATGTTCACCTTCCTGCATAGATAGTGTAAACCATAAATAAGGACCTATACCAAAAAAATAAAAATACAGCAAAAGAGATTATAGTAACGTCAAAAAACATGATCAATATTTATCTAACGAAGTTAAAAAAACTAGTAATAACTACTAAAATTCAATTGTTCAAGCAAAACCAAAAAAGAAAATTATCCAGGCACAAAGGCTTTGCCAGTACATTCTGCTGCTATATGACATAAGCATCCAAAATATTCAGTTTCCACATGCCTCTAAATAAGAATCAATTATGTGCATACATCAACACCATGAAAAATATAAAGATGTGCATAAAGCTTTGTGGTTTCATTGAGTTTGAGACATTTCAGCAATAATAATAAGCACGGGGTAATTCTATGTATAAAGCGAAGAGAATGGAGCACTAGGCTCCAACAATAGAATAATTTCCAAAACAAAAGTTCTCTACTCCAGTAACAGGTGTGAACACCTCCTCTCCCCCCTTCCCTCCTTCCCCCACCCCACCGCCGTCAAATAATTCAAATGTAAGTGTTAGTTATTGTGCAAACAAGAAAAATTATACAAATGTGACCGACTTGCCTTGGTCTTCAGGGTGAAATGACCAAAATCAAGAAGAAAATCACTCTCGCATTTGGATGAACCACTTTTTCGTATAGGCACCCTCACTTTTGGAGCATCAAAATCAACATCAAGAGCAAACCTGATGGAAGTAACATACAGATGAAATGTTCTCAGCACTTGCATCAACATCAGGATCAACAAAACAGACACGTGGAAAATCATGATTAGCATATGCAGTTTAAATTACCAGTGAGTTATAGTTGAAAATACTACAAAGAAATTATCATTACTAATAGACTGACAAAGGAAATTGAATCCATATCCAAGGGGATATACAATATCTAAACTCCATGTCAAAGACTCCACTATAGCAACCTATGAAGTACCTCCCTTTCACCAAAAGCTACAATTCCCAAGATACCTTCAACTTGGAAATTCGTGAAAAGGGCAGAATACCAATGAAAGCCATTCTGTGACACCAAATCCTATTTTTTATGAAGGACAACAAGGATATTGGGATATCAAAGGCACTCTAAAATTTTATTTCCCTCTTACTCGTGTCAGCTCCATTTCATTGTTGCCACCATTATAGCTAGTGTAAAGGTGATCATGAGTCCTTTGATCACATCCTCATTTATCCTTGAGTTTCTAGTGACAGCATAACTTCTCTTATTTTAGGTCTGTCGAAACCAATATCCCTTCATTAAGAATATACTTGTGGCTAAGAAAAATATGATAAAAAGTCTTGGGTCACTTCATAAACTACACTTGCATCAGATATTTAGCACATCAGCACAACTCAGTTGACAGCCGAAATCTATAATATGTAAACTGTAACTATAAAAAAAGAGGTCTGGGGGACAATCCTGCCTTCCATGTGCCATCACATGCATGACCCCCAACTTCCGTATCATTTTAGCCTACCTGCCCACTTACACGCCTTTTTACCTTCTCTTGTCCCTCAATTAATCTTAAGCCCATTCAACCCATTCCCACCTAGATTTGCCAATCCAAACCAGAAAAACCCGACATACCTGAATTGATAACTAATCGAACACCCCTATGAATAATACCCGAACCCCATTCACTCTGAACCAAAATTGAACCGAACTCATTATAAAGGAGTGACACCCCAAAAATATATTTGAACCGATAATAACCGAACCGATTGACCTGATTCATAAATACATATTTTGTCATTAAAACACCCCAAATATAGGAATTTTAGTACTTTGAATTATTACATACAATTCGAAAAAAAAAATAACAAACATTAAGCAAATGTTAATCTTCGACTCAAGAAATTTATTACCCGAAACTCACCATTAGCCCGACCGAAGCGTACTCGACTCGAAATAGCACAAATTGATAAAGTAGTTGACCAAAATGAACCTTATTCAGATCGAACTAAAACCAAAATTAAGACTATGCCGATTATAAATGAACCGATTTAACAAAATGACCAGTTTGTCAGGTCTACTTCCTCCAACATTCTCACCATTTCATTTCAAAATCAGTTTTTCCACAGCTCCAGCGTAATAAAGGAGGTGGCAGGAGTGACACTAGTAGCAGCGCTAATGGCGGCATTGGGCTCTCTAAGGAGACAGGGGAAGAAGCTTTGGATATTTTAGAGTTATCCTTCTGGAAGTTCCTCTTTCCCTAAAATAAGTATCATCAGCTTTCTTCTTCCAAGTGTTTCGTTTTCAGATTTTTCTATTTTTATCAATGTAATTAATTGGACGAATGTTTAAATCAGTCTCACAATAAAACATTATACTCCTGCCAATCCATTCCAGAGTACCCATTTGACTTTTTATGGTCTACAAGACGCATTTTGACCACCTTTTCTCCATTTATGTACTCCTCCTGTTTTATAATGTTTGCCCCATCTGATGAATATATGTGAGTATTACTTTATTGAAATGGACAAACATTAAAACGGAGGGAGTATTATTTTTCAGTGTTGAAATTATAATTTTCCGAAACCTCTTTATATAACAAATGTAAATATGTTAGTTTTATACTAAAATTTTATAAATTTGACTAAATACAATCGAAGTCAAAATTTCACAAGTTTGACCTTAGAAAGTGGATGAGTAGTTTGGAATGGATGTGAGGGAGTAGTAGTTAGGTTGGAAAGTCAAATTGCTATGATAAACTCAAGCATTCACCTCGATGATCCGACACTGATAAGGAAGGTCGTGTAGCATGAGATTTAACATTATTAAATAATATACGTTGAGTCGTTGATGGATGGTTGTAAATATATATGAGCAATTCAATCAGCTCAGTAAACTGGAATCCAGCTACCGTTGGCTTGATCCTCTATCTTCTTACTTAGGAAAATTGTTCTTGGCTTTCGTGTAATTTGATATTATGTTGCAACTGTGATTCCAATGACTAATTGGCTTTTTTATGGTCGTGCTTTTTCCTAACGAACGTTTACTCAATCCTAACGACAATTTACTAATTTACCCTTGTCATTTCCTCCATTCTCCAAAAACAGTTGTTTAATTTCTCTCTCTCAACAGTCTCAAGAAAACCCAAAACTCCAACCACCACCCAAAAAACACCAAATAAACACCGGATCCCTCCATATCATCAAACTTCACCGCCTCTCCTCCCCCGTCGATGTCTCACCGACGGACATTCTTTGACGGTTTGGCATTCATTTGTCATGTGCTAATTAATTGTACTGTGTCACCAAAATATTGGGGATATGCAATCATCAATATATTACGTAAAATAGCACCTGCTTCGGTGGTTCCCCGGCGTCGCCGATCACCGGCGTTTCCCCCTTCCTGTCGGTGACTCGCTGGAGGGGGCGGTTTGGGTGAGGGAGTCGGGTTGGATGGGTTGGTTGGTTTGGTATATGGAGTTAGGTGGTCGTAAGTAGTGTCGTAGTGGTTGATAAGGTCGATGGTCGGAGATGGTGGGCGGCTGCATGCTAAGTGGTGGTTGCGTCGTCGACAACCGACGGGAGAAGGTGTGGGTCTGGGTGGTGGGTAGGTGTGACTCGGGGTTGAGTTTTGGGTGATTTTTTTAAGGGTAAAGTTGGTAAATTATAGAAAAATCTGTTAGAATTGAGTAAACCATCGTTAGGAAAAAATAATTCCGTTTTTTATTAGGGCTTGTTTTTGTTACGTGTATGGCTTAGTACCCAAGAGGGTATTAATATGGGAGAAAGGCTAATATGGTCATCAAATTGTAATGTTGTGTGTACAATTTAGTAAATGATCACTCACATGGCCGAGGTGCCATGTAGGCATATTTCGACATATTCGGAGTCTGATTAAGAACCCGTACTAGAATTATAAATGATGAAACCATATACTCCCTCCGATTGCCTATTTTCTTCTCCTTTCTTTTTGGGTTGGAAAATAAGGAGGGAGTATTATATTAATAAAAGATGAAAGGTGGAATGAAAAAGTAAGAGAGAGATATTATATTAAGGGTTTTTCTATGAGATACCCCTCAACTATCGGCTTTTCCAAGTGACACCCCTGCCTTTTTCGAATTACATGGTGTACCCCTAAACTTTGTAAATTACTCTATATTGTAACCAAATTTATAATTTTCCAACGAAAATTTCTTAATTGATGATGTAAATAGTGATTATTCCCTAATCGACTTTCATCAACCAAGATATATTTCTTCAATTTGTATCTTTTACTCGAAAAACTTCATTCCACCACACTACGACATAGGGGTGGTGAAGGAATTGAGGCTGAAAGATTTAAAAGAGTGAGGTAGAGAGGTCGACGTCGACCGAGAATATAGGTTCGTTGTGGTGGGCATTGCATCAAACTGGATTGATTAATATGTTAATTATTCATTTACAAAAAAAATTGTAACACACTTATCACTTTGGTTATGATATGGAGTGATAAGTAAAGTTTAAAGGGTATACCCTGTAATTCGAAAAAGATGGGTACAAATTGGAAAAGCCAATAGTTGAGGGATATCCCATAGAAAAGCCATTATATTAATTAATTAATTAAATGATAAAAAGTGAGGTAAAAAGTAGGAGAGGAGAATATATTATATAATTAATGAGTGAAAAACTTTCCTTAAATGGAAAGAGGGAAGAAAATCAAACTCAGCCCAATAAGGAAAGAGGGAAGACAATAGGCAATCGGAGGGAGTATGTATGTTCAGTTTTAGGAGATCAATTTGGCAAAATATTCAGGTCACAAAACGTTAGAATGATAATTTAGCTATTCCTAAATCCTAATACTAGTATTTTTACAACTAAATTTTTCTTCTTTGACTAAGACTTTGTAGCCCTATAAAAATTCATTATTAACGCTTTCAACTTTATTTTGAATTTGAAGCTTTTTTTTTCCTTGTCTATGTATTAGAGTATATTATTTTTTTTCTATGGATACGACTTGACGATTTCAGATATTAGCTGGCCTGACTAAGGCTCCGATGTTATTGGTGTTGTTTTGCAATTTGTGTGTCAAGGGCATTATTGCGGCCTTTTAGATATGATTGTGCGTCCAAAAAGGTTTTTCCCAGGACATTGGGAAATGGTAGCTAGAATCGGGAGTGTTGTTTAATTTAAAGGGTTATTTCATAGGAATAATACCAACTATGCGTGTGCTTCTTAAAATAATCCAAACTATATGTAATCTCATTTTAATATGAACTACGTATTCATTAATCTCGCTTTGCTATGTATGAAATTATGACTTGCTATTACCGGTCACGGTGACTTGTTGTAACTTTCTAGGGTTTTATTAGGTCCGTTGCAGTCATCGTGAAAGCCAAAATTACAATAAAAAAATCATAGCTCTATAACACTAATTGAAAATGAAATGGAAGATGAATTTTCGGAAAATTTAATTTTTCTTATCAATGACCGAAAATGAACACGAATTGTGAATCAGATGAAGAAGAGTTAGAGGAAGAGTTGAATAAGGGAGGTTCATCAGGTAGCCGGTCACCCATAGCAAAATGAGGTTAATGAAGGCGTAGTTCGTATTAAAATGAGATTACGTATAGTTTGTATTAATTTAAGAAGTACACGCATAGTTGATATTATTCCCATGAAATAACCCTAATTTAAAAGGCATATTTGTAAAAAGAAGTGTGAAAGCATCATAAATAAGTGTTATGAAGCAAAAGGTTAGGATGATTATTTAACATTCATAGATGTTGTTAGGTACTTAGTCATGTTTTTCTTCTTGTTGGTTTTTTTGGTTGTATTTCAAACTTAAGGGGTCATTTGGTTGGAAACTGGAAATGCACTTTCACGGAGAACTCTCGGTTCACATGATTTTACACTTTACAGTTTATGTGGATTAAGAAAGTTGTTTGGTTGCATGTAGAAACTATAATTTCATTGGAATTCTCACTTGCCAAAGGGACTAGGTAAGCAACTTCCTCCATTATGGAGAAAATGAAATTCATGGAAAGTCTCAATTCATGTGAATTTGGGCAGCCACACAACCTATCAATTTTATTATTCACATGATTAGAGTTCTAATGTTTTTTAGGACAATCAATCAAGTCCTTAGTCAACCAAGCACTTTAACTTGGTGGAAGAACTCGCTTGAGTAACAGAAAAAACAACAGCATACAAACGTAAAACGCATATTAAAACATGTTTACAAGATATTTAATACTCCCTCCGAGTTTCTATCATTTACCCATATTCCTTTTTGAGCTGAGTTTGATCTTTTACCCACTTTCCATTTTAGAACATAAATATGTGGTTCATATTTACCCATCCATTTCTCTCTCTTACTCCTTTTTGAACCACTCATTTTCTCTTCCTTATTTTTCACCCAAAACCAAACGGGGCAATCATAAGAGCTCGGAGGGAGTATCACAACTCCAGGAATTGCGCATTTCAAGCTGTAATAAATGTCCACTGGACAGATTACCAGATGGTTTGTTGGAAAATCAGATGAGTAAAATGTTCTGATGATATATTTCTCAACATTCACAGCTAAGATTAAAAAAAATCGAACTTAGTAAACTAAGAGGATGTCATGAAGAAATAAAAGATGGAGTTTCGGAAATCAAACCTGCTCTGTTCCTCCAAGACCATTTGAAACTGCTCCTGCGCTTTACGTGTTACCTTTTCCAACTTCATCTGTCCAATTGAAGGATACTATTTGTAATGCTAGTCGTTTAAATAAAGGCAAAGAAATTACCAAGTAAGAGAAAGAATGACTGATGCGAAGACATGAAGTCCACAACAAAAAAAGGTCGCTGCTCTTGCTCAAAAAATATATACCATCTTTTAGTGCACAACAACAATACAATGGTACGACTCCCACAAATTGGGAGGTGAGGAGATCCGCATGTATGCATCTTTACACAAACAGGTTGTTTCGGAATGACAATTGCTTCAAGAACTGCATTGGATGACTATCACTTCACCATTGAAAGAATCAATCAGTTTAGCGAGCAATTTTGCTATACTTTGTCATAATCCAAAATTAAAGAACAAAGAATTTTTGGCTCCAAAATGGAAAGAAGCATCTTTTGCAGCACGCGACAAAAAAAACACCATCTAACTATACAAATTAATTAGTACTACCTGTGAAAAGAGAGATTGCTATATACTCATCTCTTCCAAATTGTTTCCCTAAGACCCTAACGAGAATCGTAAATAATGTTTTCATTCAATAAACTAAAGAACATTTCATCTTTTAAATAGTTTCTCTACAAACTCCAGGATAAGATTTTAAGCCTCGTAAAGTTTGGCGGGGTGATTGTCCAGATTCACAGCCTTAAAGAAACAAAGCACTTTCACATAGAAGCCTCAGCATCTCATCTAACTTCTCTTTGAAAGATAAGTATGCAAAAGATACCAAGCGGTGACAACCATGCAAGCCGTATCAACTCACCTGTAATGCGGTGGCTGTTTCCATGGCAACAGTAGGACTCACTGCATTGCTCCTCTTGACAAAATCCATGAAGTGGTCGTAACTTTCCATCAAAACCTTCATTGCAAAATAAGTCATTTAGAAAGGTTGCGCAAGGAAAAAGAAAATAAAAACAGCAAAACAAAAAATAGTGAAGCACATTCTCTACAATACAAGTGGCCAAGAGTCTCAATATCAACACTCAACTGGCAGCCCACATCAAATTTACACAATAAGGAATTCCAGCACGCGGAAATGCTGAACCAACATATAAATACATTCCATCTCTTTGAAAATACCAAAAATCTAAGAAGAAAACATCTGTGTATCAAACTGAAGCTCTTTCTAATCTCTACACCAAACACTAACAAAAACATATATTCTCAGTTCATCATAACTATTGGGAAACAATTTATGAAGAAAGGTGGTGTTGGTAACTCCTCAACCCCCCATATGAGGGGGACTTTGAAGCGCACAGCTGACATAGTTGTTATATAGGTAATTTCAATCTTAAATCCCCTAACAAGCACCAACAGCCAAAAAGCCGAACCCAATATACAGAATCCACATAGTTAGCTACGGTGAAAATTCGGTGGCAGATATGCACCCCTCATTACTTCGACACTTCATATGAGACCACATACCAATGTAAGACACTTGACACTTGACACTTGGACCATGGTATGACACTGTGACACTTCATTTCAGACCAAAAACATGACAATCTGTCATAAACTAGTAGAGCCCGACACTTGGGTACGTACCGGTGATCGATTCTTCAAACCGAGTCCAAGTAACATAGAGGTCTGTAACCCGTTATAAAAACGGGCCCAAAAGACAAACGGCCTCCAAATATATTGCTTTCAGCACATTAAAGTCCAGCAAGTGACTCTTGGGTGCAATGGCTGTAACGTAAGTGTTCAGTGCACAAGACCCGGGGTCGAGTCCTGTTCTGCCACATTTCCCCTCTTTTTTACTAGTGTATACCTAGCCCTCTTACCTTGTACGAAGTAAATTTTAACTTTGGATTAAATATTTACCATGTAATTTGTTTCACCCTTTTCGTATTCAAGAAAGATATGTTTTTCTTAATCAAGAATTTATGTTTTACTAAAATTTACCCTTATTACCATAATGAGTCACTCTTTTCTATAGGATCGTTCAATAATGCCCAACAACTTAAAAGTGGGAGTTACAAATAAAATAAGAGTTACCAAAATCAGTTGTCTTTTTTAAAATAACTGTTGAACTAAATGCTTAAAAGGGTTGGTTTTATGTTATAAAAGTCTTACAAAACAATTTGGGTACGACTAGCATATTTGGGGTTTCTATTTGAAATGCGATAAGTGGCCCTTCCTTTTCTTAAAAATTCAATTGTTATGCGAGCCTCAGTTCAACTTTTAGAAGAGGGTCTCTCAAATTCATTCAAAGGGTCTTCAAATCCATTCAAAGGGTCTCTCAAATTCATTAGACGTCCCTGGTAAGATAGCCCTCATATGCACCAATGTAAAAGCTTAGCTGCAGGGATTTGACTCAGGTTCCGTTCTTTCCTAAGTCTGATCACAGAAATCAAAGCAATGAACTACAACATACCCAACGCTCCACCCCATAATATTATCACAACTAAAAATATCAATCCTGATCAATGCTTTAAATCTCTCAAAACCAATTCCTAGGACAAAATTTGCCTTCCAAACGAACACTTTCTCTTCAACAAATTCAGATTAGAACAGCTCACACGATACAGATCCACTTGCAAAGTGTGCAGACATTGTGATCTTTGGTTTCTTTACTTCAATACAAATAGGAAGACAAGCTTTTGAAAAATTAAGATAGGTCTCACCCTAAAATTGAAACAATCAACATCAGGAACGTGATTAGCATTTAGCAAGAGCGCTCAATGGTTGCGGCAGATGGGATCACCTAGACTCTAGTAGAATTAATCATTTGAGAGACCATCTCACTTTAGCATAACGTGACACAACACCATATAACACCAGAAGATAACAAAAAAAAAACAGTGAAAAGAAAACTACCAAGTATATGACAGGTTTATCATTGAATTACTATGAGACACACAACAGAATTAGTGTGCTATCTTACCCTCTTATACAACATTAGCAAATCTTTGATCCCAAACTGATTCAAGCAAATCATCCCGTCAAAAATAATATGGAAAAAATAAATCCCTAGTCTCACCCGAGCCCAAGAGGCAGTATACGCAAATTTTATGTCACATGCGATAAAACTCATATACACAAACATATAAGCACACCACCCCCAATATATAGCCATAGAGACAACCACATTAATGCAAAAAGTAACAAGGCAAGGACACAACTACTAGAGATCAACTAGTATTAACATAAATTACCGTAACATGGCAAGGACACATGATGGCAGAAAGCCTCCAGTCCACATTTTCTCCAGCAGGTGACCGCACAAAATTGGCAGCCAGTGCATTCTTCTTTTCTTCACTGCACACACTCTACCAAAATATATTGCACAGAACAATAATAAGACGAACGATATCAAAAGCGTTGAAACAACATGCAAATACAAATAGGCCCTGAAAGCATGCATCCAGAATAAGAAAAAAAAATTATGAAAAATAATGTTGCATATAATGGAGCATTTGTATTTAGGTGTACTATTACGTTGCTGACCAAAACTACAAATATAGAAGAGAGTAAGACAAAAAATGAGCGCAAGGTGACGACTACAACAAACAAAAGGGTATCAACTGTCTAATGACTGAACAATTGATACATGTACAAACCAAATATCTATTACTGAATATATAATTAACCTGCGCAAGAGAGCCCTCTGGAGCATACAATCCATATAATTTCAAAGACACGTCGCAGTAGATGCTCCTATGTTTGAACTTAGTTGATACATTAAGCTGTTCAAATCTACCACAGAGAACCTCTGTTTCATGTATGTCGACTATTTTGGCTGCAGCCTGGCCGATAGATATATCTACCATAAATTGTATCATGTTTTGTGAATCCTTTCGTGAATATAACCCAAGCTCCTCATCAGGCTGATAACTTAACAGGTTATTTATTGCTTGCCATTCTTCTTTTGTCAATTTTTCCTGTGTCAGCTCCGACATATCAGAACCATCAGCAGCTGCAGCTTCCTCAGGGGTAGAACGCCTAATGTTACATGATGTAACAAATATAACACATAAGAAAAATCAAACAAACACAGAAAAAGAAGTATTTTATGATAAGTTATTCCGAATAGAACCCGTGATATCAAATAGGTAACTCAGGTAAAGAAAAAAAGCTCCAAGACCAAGAAAAATGAGTACTATACAAGACAGAACACTTTGAAAAGCTCACCAGTTGAAAGAAAACCAGCCTTTTTTTCCAAGCCTCCTCTGCTCAGCAGCTTCTTTTGACTTCACGGATTCGACTTTCGCATGTGCAAGTAATCTGTCAGTAGAGAGAAGGTAGTTTGTAATTTCAATTACAGTACAAAGTACTACTAGATTCCAAAAGGCACAAGTACACACAGGTGATGATTCGACAGATATTTGGTTTTCATATAGAAAGACGATAGTGTTCCTCTTATCGCAGGGCAAATCAACTCAGACAACAACTTAGTCCAAAAACTATACAGGTATGCAAAAGGGGAGGAGGCAAACACGCTACAAAAATAACTTCAATGTAAATTTACCTCCACAAGAGAATCACTTTTGAGTCAAGATCCTTCTCTATCTGCCGCAATTCATTGCTATTAACTTCAGGCAATTGTTGCAAAAAGTTAGCATATACTTGAATATAACGACGACGTAACCGACAAAGGTATTGCACGCGTTCCCATGAAAAGCGGTAGCTGCAGATTTAAACATATGTTACTTGAAGGTCCAAATTTAATGAAAAAAGGGAAAGAATATCAAAGTTCAACTCAACCAGCTAAAATAAAACATCAAACGACATAAATGTAACTATATGAGATATTTGACGATACCACACTTTTCTCTGCTGCAGAGAAGCTTGTACAGCGTAACGCCACCACAGATTAGGCCCATCCGAGACTGTTACAATAGGCCTCAGATGTGAAACCTCCATGTGCATTCTATATCGTGAAACAACCTCCAAAAGTTTTATCCAATCATAATATTGTGCCTGAGAGACCAAAAAACACAAGCATGAGAATTTTGTTCAGAAGCAGAAACATTACATCCTTTCAAGAAAAGAACACAACAAAATATAGATGCATTATTGAAAAAGAGAAATCATCGATGAGCACATAACCATGTCTTCTTTGTCATCGACTTGATGAGAAACGCAATTATAGTACAATTCTGCAAGACGATAGATGTTTCTTGAAAAGATAGATGGTGAGAGAATTTTACAATATTATTGTGGAAAACAAATCATATGATTTTTTGTATTGGAATTTGGAAGAAGACTCCTGAATCACCGTCATAACATTCCTAGTGTTCCAAGCTGTCCAGCTTCTTATACTACTGTATAAAGTACTCCCCCACTATTCAAATCCAAGTACCACATAAACATGTTGAAGTGACGGAAAATCGTGTTTAAGTACCAAAATGGTTTTGGTGAGGCCACACGGCCTCACCGAAATGATCAGGTGCGGTTGATCCCGCTTGTCAACGACGGAAGAATGGAAACATTGGCTCAGAATATGATGAAATGTTCATGTACATGATAAATCATCAAATACCTCTGTAACTGTCAACGACACATCATTCAGAAATACTGATGCTTTCTCAAATGGGATATCAGCATTACTTCTTTCTTGACTTCCAAGTCGATGATAGCGAAGGACTCCATTGATGGGTGAGACTAAGTATGAGCGATTTAGAGCCCATCTTTTCACACCCCCATGTCCAACTGCTGGTTCTTTCACACCTTCTTCAAAGATCTGAAAACAAAGATGTATCAAAAAGGGGGCAAAGCACTACTAATCTTAGAAAGTGTTTAGTCCAATCAACTTAAAAATAACTAATGACAAACCTCAACCCATTCGCTTGGAATAAGATCTTGCCACCCTTTATCGATATTCCAAGGAGGTTTATCAGAATCATGATATATAGCAAGTCTTTCAAGCT
The DNA here is from genome assembly GCA_958450325.1 of Agrostemma githago. Taxonomy (NCBI): domain Eukaryota; kingdom Viridiplantae; phylum Streptophyta; class Magnoliopsida; order Caryophyllales; family Caryophyllaceae; genus Agrostemma; species Agrostemma githago. The sequence continues at coordinate 5,448,155 of OY288240.1, forward strand.
GCAAGGACTGTAAAACAAAAAAAAAAGGTTGGCTACAAACATCAACAAGAGATGGTTGCAGCAGTGTGCTGCAGTAGTAACATTAAAAAACCTTATCCCCAAGTAGTTGACACCGACAATTTCCCTAAACCAAGTTCTACCAGGATATTAGCATAAAAGCTGGAGTAAGGAAGGGTTTTGTTAAAACATAGTAAAGGGAATTCATTCTTTAGTACTTCCAATTTCTTTTATCGTTCTACCCATTGAAATTGGGTAGAAAGTTTTTTGGTCGCAATATAAAATTGAGAAATATAAGTAAATAGTGAGGGTAGTACAGTAAGTGGAGGAGGAAATATAAGTAAATAGTGACGGTAGTAATGTAGAAAAGACGGGCCAAAACAGAAAAAATTGGAATGGGAAGAAGATAAAAAGACGGACGAAAATGATAAGTGGGAAGAAGATATGAAGGAGGAAGTAATATAAACTAGCAAAAAAGAGCAAACGACAAAAGTATTTGACAAAAGAAAAGATAGATAAGTAAGTCGTAATAAACCAAACGGAACAGTACATTGGATATTTGAATTCAAGTCCTCATGCCAAAGTAAAACATACCGATAGATATCCTACAAGACCCTCCTACGTTAAAATTTCATACAAACCCATAATGAGGAAAGTTTATACACCGTATATCTTAAGTTACCAAAATTGAATTCCCTACAATCACGCCCTATTTGGTTCAGCCTCGCAAATGGTTTACCATACTGAGTCTTTGTGGAACCTAAGGCGCGTAGTTCAAAACTACTAACTAGGAAGATCATACTTCAAAATGGTTTTGGGTTTTCGTGGAGTCATCCTACTAGACAGTGATAAATAACACTCCATGAGTCCATGGCCACAGTATGTTCAAGAAGCATGAAATTCTGATATGTCATGCATTCATGTCATATCATAAAATCAATTAGGGACATTCTAGATGGTACTCCCTAAGTTTTTTTTCATTTTCCATATTGTACCCCTCTTTCCGATCAAAAAACAATCTTTGACCGACTCTCCGCCACAAATTCAGAAATGGGGATTTTTATATCAACCTGTAGATCTCCTACAAATGATCAATTTGGAAAAAAAATCACCACTTACGGAACTCAAAGCATTGTTACCAATGGTCAAAGTTTATTCAGATAAGAATGTTTGACCGATCATAACTTTTACCGAAATTTTTGAAAGTGACGGTTTTTTTCTTCCAAATCGAGATCTCACAATGAGTTTGTAAAAAAAAATGTTGTTTTCAGAACTCGTGCTCATGAATTATCACGAGTAAAAATTATTTTGACCAAAAGGAGGGCTACACCGCTACACCATAGAAAAAGAAAAAAGATGGGATACTACCTAGAATATCCAAATCAATTATTATCAGAAAAATTACAGTAGCAGCTTGCTATGGCAAGGGTAATACGGAGTAGTAAAAATTTGACCGTGTTATTATCAAATAACCCGCATATCATGCCTGAATACCTAATACACCTTCACTTCGACGACAACACCTTGCACACCAGTGGCCAATACCCGTCACTTGGACAAGAGTATCACATTTAGATACTCCTTCCTTGAATAAGCCCCACATTCCCTTTTCGGATTTTTTTTTTTTTTGGAATACAGCCTATTTGATTTGACCAAGGAAATGACCTTTCTCTCAGTGAATATTGTACGTATCCTATTATATTTCCAAAAACTAGCTGTCAATGCATTCCTACGAGTCCGCATTTCTTTCTTCCATCAGTTGATGAAGTGTCTCATTAGTTATGGTTCACGAGCTTTTTTTTTTTAGCCCCATTTCTTAATAAGGTAAAGTTTAAAAAAAATGTGACTATTTTACCCTCATCAGATTTTTCATATTACCCCTACCTACCCTCATTTTGCTTTACTTTTTGCTTTAGTATTGTTAAAAAGACACCAAAGCCCTTGCATTTTTCTATTTCCTTGTTTATTGTGCCCACCCCTTATGGGGCTTATGCAAGAAGAAGGAGGGAGTACTATTGTTTAGGCCAAGAGCGCAGGAAATGTTCTTATAAAATAGAGAAGAACAATACTCTTGAGCCGAAGTACAGTTACAGCTTCTATGATCATTTGGTTCACATTTACTGCGATGTAAGTTGACAATAATTGACATTTCTCAAGTAGCACAGTAACAAGAGCAGATCTAATCCAATATCACAGAATGATCTCTAAAGCAAAAAAAATAGACTATACCACATTTCCATACAATACATCCAATTACAAGGTTTTACAGAGATTCACCTTGCGCAATTTATCCAGAGCGCCACTTGTGTCAAAGGTCTCATTTCCATGCTCGTCCATTGTAACAGCAGCGAGCTTGGCCAAGGTGACACCACAAGCAAACGGACGTCCAGGATTGCTGCATAGTAGGGGAAAGAAATTTAGTGATGAGCAGTACTCCAATGCACACAAAAAAAAACATTAACTCGTACTCCCTCCATACCAAAATTAGCTTCCCATTTCATTATTATATCCCTCACAATGGAACAAAATGGGAAGAACTTAGTGGTATGGAGGGAGTATTACTTAGTGAAATACAATTGGACGGGTAGAATAAAGATAAATACCCTACTGTAGAAAAGAGGGAGGAAACCAACCTACTAGAATCCTCGTATCTGATATGAACATTGCTAATAGTTATTTTAAGATTTCCAATAATAGTACCAATAAGAGAGCCAAGCCAAGAATTTCCATTAGTGTTCTGCAGAACAAAAAAAAATACAGGCCAAAATAAAAATAAATAAACAAGCATGACATGACAGGTAGAAATAAGTACACTACAAAGACAAAAATGCATTACAAAGCCTGAATGAGCTCAAATATCACTACATAGCTGACGTTAAGCTAAATAGAAATCCATTTAAAGACATGAATAGTATATAAGCAATCTAAAACTAGAATATGTAAGACAAACACAAGGAACACGATACATAAATTTCAGTCAACAACAAATACATGTGCGCAAGTAAATTGACTTTAATAGAAGCATATAAAGAGTGAAGTTCATATGAATAAAAATTGTGCTTCAGGCCATACGCTTCCATATTTTGATCTAGACAATGCTTCAACAGTGGCTGCCTCGGCTTCCTGCACAACACAGAGACAAGGGACGAGTAGCATTATGGGTAAAATGACTTACCTTTGCTTAAGATCCTAACAAAAAGGGAACAAAAACAACTAGCTACCAATTCCACAATACATGGAACTTTTATGAGAAACATTCAGAATGTTTTTATTATTTTTTAGGCAAGCATAAAGTCCAGCCTTTCCTTGTCAATATAATGCAAAGAAAATATTCAAAAATGGTATTCCTCTACCAAACATCAAAATATACTTCAAAAGAGAAGGGAGAGAATAACGAAAGATATAGCCCTCGAAAATTTTAAAACAATGGGTATGTTAAATACTTAAATGTGTCAGCTAAGTGATACATACTTCTTCACATACTGAAAACAACAGAGTTCATGTGCAAACTATGGAGGAAGTAATACTACTTGCACATAAGGCTACAGCTGTAGAGTGATGCGCAATGCCTTTCAGTCATCAATCCCAACAGAAAACAAAGTTGCAAACAGTTATATTTCATGAATCTTCCTTTTTTTTCTTTCACCTCTATTTTGTTCCCACGATGTAGCGTGCACGAGAAAAGGGAAATATAATGTGAGCTGAGCGTAGAACTTCTAATCATGAGCCAATATTCAATCTCAAAAACAATTACAAATGTGGTCTCAAAGACGTTGACACGGGTTCATTTTTCAAACCTTTTCGTCCTAAGAATTTGGTTTCACATTTTTTCACTCCCATTATCAATTACTACATCAGACAACCTACTCCATTAGCTTTGATCATTTCTCTTTGCTTTCTCTTTGATTTTGTTACTTTGTTCATCAATCAAACATTTGTCACTTGAATTCGGTTTTTCACATTTTTTGGATCATTTTTTGGGGTGCATTATTGGAATTGTTAGTGTTCTAGTGGTCATTGTTAAACCACAGAAATTCAGTACCACATTCCACAACTCAATATGAACTAAATAGTCCAATGGTTTTAGCTCATAACAACTTATGAGAACAGAAAGCATAGAGGTCCAAAGGAAAACAAAGCATCAAGAATGAAGAAATAGATTTGTAACAAGTAGGAAGTGCAGTACTATAAGCACATGAGATATTTAAGTCAACACAGTCATGAATAAAAAATATACTAACTTCAATCTGGTGAAGTTTATCCTCAAAGAGCCTCTCTCTGTCCTCTTCCTATAACACCAGAAAAAGAACAAAAGCATTAAAAGTTATGCGAAGTTACTACGGTTTAAAACCAAGTTTTTTCTAAAAGTACACATGGAACCACCTTGAGAGTGCTTCCATCGGGTGCTGGATTGCCTAGAACAAAAACACGATCGATGAGAACAATCACTGGCTCTTTGCCCAGACTTTTCCAAGGAACCTACACAGAAAATAAAGATAACATTCCTTCACCAGGAACAATGATGTAGCAAACTTTCAAAGTTCAGATAAATAATGTACCTTTAATGTTATGGTCCCAATGAAACCAGCTTTCACAGTAACAGGAAGTTTGAGTGAGTTTAACGCCTCTGCTTTCAACTTCAAATCCTTGAGGACAACATCACCTAAGCACAATTCAGAAAACAATGAAGGCCTGACAATTTTACAATCTTGTCAACGAGTATCTAATTTATAAGTTACCAACCTTTCCAAACGCTGACTTTTAAAGCTTCTAAAGACAGTCCATGGACATATTCGCCTAAATATCTTTTAAGCAAATGTAGGACCTGCAAGAGAAGTATATTAAACATGTCGCACAAATATAGAGACAAATACAGGTAAAACAGACTAACAGAGGAATTCTCTACACAACTCTAAGGTTACTCAAAATTGTAAGAAGTTAACCAATTTCTGCACGCTGAAATCAAAAGAAAAATGCAAAAAGGATTTTTCCTAAGCCATCGAGAAATATTTTAGTAAATTTGCATTTGAATGATACAGGCATCACCTACGTATCTCCTCTGGTAAGAGCTGGAGTGTAATCAACGAGGGATGAGTTAAATGAAAGGTAGAATTTATAATTCAAACATAAACAGTTGGCAGAAGTGAGTGGCAACAATACAAGGATAAGGACAGTTAGAATAAACCTAGCCTCAACAACAGAGTTGAATTCAAAGCAGCATTAATAAGAAAACCATCATATTTATGAACGGGTTAAGGCATGATGCCAAGAACTATAAAACATCTTCGGAAATTTACCCCCTCCAACGTTTTGAGTAGCAGTCACAAACGCATAAAATCAGCAAATTCGCTTTCAAGTAATGAAAAAATTTAGTGAACAAGAAAAACTCCACGGTATCTAATTGTACAATGTACACTATTGCCAAGTGACGAAAATCAAAAGGAAAAAAAAGGTAGATAAAAATCGGAATTACTTTTTCATACTACAGCGTTACTCAATCATCCCTAAAATTTTCTAAACATCCCAATATTACCTTTCCTATTCTAAAGCAACTTTCATTGTCTTTGTCCTACTCTACATCAATTTTTACATCAAAATTTTCTACTAAACCTCATCAATTCTAATAATAATCAATCATTATTTGCAAATATGGATTATAATTCGGTAATCAATATTTAATCGTAGAGTCATTATTATACTCCTTCCTTTTTTTTATGTTTCTTCATGTATCAGTTAAATACTCCTCACAAATCTTCAAAAAAAAAGGAAGAAACGTAAATAGGAGGGAGTAGAAAATTAGAATTAATTTTTTTTTCTTTTAATAATTAGGGTTTCGGGGTGGTGGCAAGGCGGCATGGTGGGGGAGATAGGTGGAAAGGGGCATGGTGGCCGGCACGGTGGGCGCAACGTGGTGGGCTGGTGGCCGGCGAGGTGGTGGAAGGAGGAAATGAAGTTTGGGGTTTTTTCTCTCTCAAATCCTCTCTAGAATTTTAGGTGGGCTTGGGGAAATGGGAGGGGTAGGATAGTACTCCCTCCGGTTTTATTTATTGCCTCATTTCAATAAAATACCTCTCACATATATTATGAAATGGGGCAATAAATTAAAACCGGAGGGAGTAATTTTTAAGTATGATTGAGTAATGTTGTAGTATGAAAAAGTAATACCCATAAAAATGAACATGGGTGCTATGTGACGAAAATTCAAACACAACAGAAGCAAAAGCACTTGCCATAATAAACCCCTTACCTCCAACTTATAATTATAACCTTGTTTTTACTTTGGTCTTTATAGATGTTAAACCACATTTTTTATTTACTAGTAGATGAGAAACCATGAAAAAGAAGAATGATACCAGTCAATCAGTCGTGCTCTCACTAGAAATTTTTCCCGCCTAGATATTTGGCTACACAAATTCTCATGAAGTCGGTCCATGAACAAAATAATCCACCTTCACAAACCCTCCTAGTATTCAAGTAGTGTAAAACTATATACATAATGTTAACTGAAACTGAATTTTGTTACATATATAACAAAATATGTGGTATGTCATTGTGAAAACTATCATCATTGCTGATACATTACTCACTTAATAAGGCATGCATTTGAACGAGACCTCCTCCATTAATTAATCAGGTATTTGTGGTATTGTAAACACATCCCCAGGGTATATATCTTCAAGTGACCTAATAACTTAACATCATCTAAATGCTAATTATGCGCTTCAAATTTTTTAATAACAACCTACATCCTCAAATCACATGTTTTTTTATCTTCAGAATAATATAGCCAGGTTCCAGAGGTGAGCAGCACCCATAGGCCATAGTCACTACACAGGAAAATAAACACAGCGGCTATTAGCAAAGATTATGGCTTACAATGTATGTTACTCCAACACAGCTAATGTGATAAGGTGTTGAGTGGTGGATGTCACACGCATTTTTCTCATTTTGGTACGCATCTCGACCAAACTTGTACTACGGAAAATTTTATAAAGATTCCTCATCTTGTATCCATAGAATTCATTTGAAACCACAATCGACCAAAAGGCTAGAAATTCACAAAACCTTCTTGCACTAACATACACCCTCAAATTCTCTCGAAATCAATACTTAATTACATCCATCAAGCTATTTTCACTCTGTTTTCATAAGGAAAGAAAAATTACCAATCTTCACCATCAATACTATACAGTATACATCACCATGCATTCTAAATTTAAATAGCATACCAATATCGAAGAGTGGAGGTACTTTGTATGAATAATTATGACTTGTTAGTTTTCAATAGAACTGTCTGTATACTTGCAATTCTTGTACTATAAATATAAGAAAAGAAAAAAGATTAAAAACTGAATCAATAATTTACAATAACAGAGCCAAAACACAGAGTACAATTGAAATAGGGTCCATAATTACGGCTCAGGTGATGGATTTGACAGGTGCATTTCTTTGAATTTGAGGTGAATTACTCCATTTTTTGTGTTAAAGCTGGACAAATGGGAATTTTGGAGGAAAAAAATATGGCGCTAATTATTCATACTACGGAAATAAATTACAATAATATTTTCTTTTTTGTAAAAAAACATGTTTCAAACAAAATTAAGTGTCCTTTTTTCATTATTCTATTACTACTATTATGTCTTTTATATGATTGTTCTATTGGAGACAACTTTACGATTTCGGATAACGGTTCATGTTAGCTGGCCAAATCTTTTTGGGGCTAAGGCTCTCATGTGGCTGTGGTAAACAAAATTAAGTGCCAAGTTGGGCACACGGCACCCAGCAACCAGAACTCAGAACTCCTAGCTGCATATCGGAAGTCATATTGGTACAGTACCAACGAAGACGGCCTTTGCTTCTTTCTCTGAGGGTGCCTGGTTCTTTTGAGTTTGGTCTTAGAACTTCTTTTTCTTAATGATGGGAGACATACATACTGTAGAGATCACAGTAGAGGCTTACCCTTATGTGTAAAGGTCTCTTCGCTCTCTTCCCATGTGTATGAATTAGTGCCTAGCGGTAAGAGACTAGATATAGTTTTATACTGTACCGGATTACTCGTATTATCACCAATTGCTTTTAATAGGAACCTCGATGACTTGTGAGTGGCCTATTGTTCTTGGTTCTATAGGCCTACTACAGATGACTCAACAAGCGCCAACATGCCTACCATCACTCGTGGTTATCCTCATACACAGAAGCCGTTCTTAAACTACAGATACTTATATGCTTTCAACATTCACATTTAAACCGGATATACCTCAACTGGACCTTCGTACCACAACAACAAATGCCTTCATGTGTGTTCCACACCAGAATCATCTAACCCTACGACACCTAGAGAGGAGGGAAGCGTGTTTATCAACAAATTCAGGTGTTCGGGAACACAAATTCAAACGCTCAAACTTCCGCAATCAGCTCTCTAATGCACAACTCGCACTCCTCTAAACCGAATTCATAACCGCATTTAATTCTATTTTTAGCCAATCGACAACCACTCATATCTCATGATATCGAATCACAATTATAAAATAAACAGCAACTAATTCAACCCTGCTCGCCTCTGCCACACTAGAAAAACGAGATCAAACGCCCAAACTTTCAGAATCAGCTCAAAAACACAGAACTCGCACTCCTCTAAATCGATTTCATAATCAAATTCGATTCTATTTTTAGCCAATCAACAGCTACTCATATCTCATAGTAATATCTAATCAAAATAAATAAATAAAATAAGCAGCAACTAATTCATCGCTCAAATCTTCGATCAAAACACCACAAATTCGCAACGCAGTCAAATTCAATCCGTATTTCGCAAAAACAAAAAGAAGATAGAAGTAACTTACATGCGCTTCAAACATGATGATTTGATCGCAACAACCTACAACAAAATCAAATAAAACGTCGCCGTTGAACCACGTAGAATGCCGTCAATTTTCAGCAATGAAAATTGATTTTCGCCATATCAGAGACTAGTTTACGAGAACAAACCCTAAATGTTAGTGTAAATCAGAGAGAAAATTGGGGGAGAGAGAAAAAAAATTTGCATAGAGAGTGAGGAAATACGGGGCAACGTGTTGAAATGGTGTTGCACACGAAGATGTCTCAGGTTGCTGCTCCTTTTTTTTCTTTTCTTTTCTTTTTTTTCTTTTTTGTGTGTTGGTGTTTTGCTTAGCTTTGCCCTTTTCCTCGGGGAAAATAATTCGTGGCGTTTCAATTCATCTGCGTTGCTATCATTACGCTCCAAAACGCTGAATTCAACTTCTTTACGTTCCGACAAGTGTTATCTCGGGTTAGAGATTCCCAATAACTAGTTCTAAAACTCGTGATATTTACGGCACAAAATCTTGGAAAAGACAGTATCTCAATAATTTATTGAGAGACGACTTTTCAGTACCACTCTATGTCCTATTTGTACTCTTAAATGACAGCTTTGTTTTGTACCTGTTTTTATAAAAAGCGTACCCTCTTTATATATATTTGTACACTCTTTTATGTTAATCGTACTTACTTCTATTAGGTTTGGTACCACTGTTACTTCCATTTATACTTAGTCTCTCAGTAAAGTTAATGAGTGACCGTCTCTCAGGAGACCTACTCATTTACGGGTCAACAATATCAAATGGAACATGTTAAATCATATTCACTTTTTTTTTCCCGAATTTATCCCTCCCATTTCCAAACTTTTTTTTCCAAATCCCTTTCTTTTCCTTTCTCTTCTCCGAAAATAATCAAAACTTGTGACTTGAAAACAAAAATTTGACGGTTAAAATCTCATCTTCTTTTACATTATAGATTTTTTGTCACTGTGATTTTGTTTTTTGTCCTCTTAATTATTCATTGATTTCATGTTTTTCCTAGTTTTATATTGTATTATTTCGTAAACTCGCAGCTCGATGGAAAGTTTAGAAGGGTGCATTAGAAATTATAGCATCTATAATGATAGCGACTGAAATTTCAAAGGTCACCACCTGACAGTGACACAAATGTGCGCCCCTCACACCTCCGACCACCCCTTTATGGCCCAACTCCGACCACCTTCGACCAACCATCACTACTTCCTCAAGTACCAAAAAAAAAACCTAATTAAAACCTAATTAGGAAAAATAATAATAATTCTATCAATTAATTAACAATGAAATTATTAACATCATTTTAAAAAATTACTCGACACATGTATTAAGATCCATGATTTTAAAAGTTTTGACGAATTTTACTAGGTTTTAAGAGATTTTGATAAAGAGAAAATTATTAGGTTGTTTGGTTATTCTAAGAGAAGGGTAGGGAGGAAAAACAAAGTGATAATTAGGGTATGATTAAGTAAAAAGCGAGTATGATTTAGCAATTACGTATCAAATTATGATAGAGTATGTACTTATACTTAAAATTTGGTTAGAGTTACTTATCCCCTCGACCCCTCATTGCCTCATTCGTTAGCTTAAGAAAAAAAATGAGTTGTGAATTGTGATAGGTAAAAGTCAATGGGATATAAGTCAAGTGTCGATAATTTCATCCATTATTGTCGCTTTGTATTTATAATCAATCATTCATATCACATATTTCACATTTTAATTTCTCATAATAAAATTATGCTATAAATTTCTTTAGTAAATGACGTAATATGAGTAACCTAAATCTAACTCAAATATAGCAACTTGAAACTAACGACCCACCTAGACGATGACATGTAACTCGAGTCACCTCGATTACAATAAATTTGAAACTGAGCCAAATGCAAGATAACCCGTAACATGAGTCAACTCGGCCAAACAACCAACAACTAAATTGATCCAAAAAATTATCAAATCCCATTTGAACTAATGAGTCAGTTTCAAGTTGCTATATTTGTCATCATCTAGATTTATTTGGGTTTCAGGTTTAGGTCACTCGAGTCTCAATCCTGCCAGCTCTATCCGGAGGACAATAGCAATGCACTCTATTTTCATTTGTGTGTTTTAAATAAGTGCCCTACATTGTGGGTAAAGAGTAAAGACTAAAGATTGAATCCATGATTGGGAGTAAAAAAGTTTCTAATAATTCTTAATAATTATGCGCTTTAAATAGCATGTGAGTAAAGTGGGTGTGAAACCCCTGTCAAATGGGTCGTTCGATTCAATTTTTCATCGAGTTAAATCGGTTCAATCATAATCGAGTTAGCCTAAATTTCAGTTTCAATTTGATATCGATTGGGTTCATTTCGGTTTGTCACTTTTATCGATTTATGTTATATCGGGTCGAATACGGTTCGGGTCGGTTCAATAGCAGGTCATGTGAATTTCGGGTCATGAATTTCTTGAGTCAAGATAAATAATTTGTCTTAGAATTTGTTATACTTTTCAAATTGTGGTTAATAATTCATAAAATCATTAATAAATCAATCAATCAATATATATTAATAAAGCATGAACTTTTCGAGCGATGTGATTGGTCGAATTTTAATATATTTTTTAATTTAAATAAAGAATATACAAAAGAAAAAAAAACAATTCTACTCTACTTACGACTCAAGCGATATTAAATGTATATAAAAAACAATCCTACTACGTCTCCGACTAAAAGAAATTAACTATATATAAACAGTTAATTATTAACTCAAAACATAACAAAAATTGAACAGAAATTGCGTGGAATGCGTAGTCAATTCTGTTTGATAATTTTTTTTTAAAAATATTTATCACCCTCTAAAAAAATTAGAAATTTTAAAAATATAAGATTAAATTTTTTAAAAATAATTTATAATAAATAAAAATAAAGTTCTTAATTTAAGCTCAAAAAAAAGTTATTTTGAGTTCTAAAAAGAGTTTTTAAGACCATAAACATGAGTAGAATTATCCACATCGAAAAAATAAATTATGAGGTAATGAAATTCTATATCACCAATAACAAAAATTATTCCTCTTTAGATTTCAATCAAAAAATTTTGAGTCCTATAATAACTCTTAAAGACTATAAATTGAAGTAAATTATCCCACATCCAGAAATTTTAATAAGTTGATGAACTTCTATTATATACTAATAATTATTCATCAATTTTTTTTATTATAAGGTAATTAAATTCTATATCATCAATAACAAAAATTACTCCTCTTTAGATTTCAATCAAAAAATTTTGAGTCTTAGGGCTCGCTTGGCATGGGGGTAATTATTACGGGGGTAATAGAGCAAAAATGAACTAGAAAATGACGGAAAGTTGTGATGATGTTAAGCGGAAATGGAGAAAATTAAGGAAATCTAGCTTATTTGAGAAAAAAATTTCAAAATAATGCTCTTAAATAAACTTATTATCGTTTCGGGTCGGATTGAAAACTAATTAACAAAATGGGGCTCTAGGAGGTTCGGAGTGAGGCTCGTGTTTAGGCGGAGCGAACCCGCCATTAGAAATGGCGGGTTTTTGAAATAATAAATTCCCGAAAAAAAAAAAAAAAAATTAACCCTAGACCCGCCATTGGGAATGGCGGGTTATTAAGCACTAACCCGCCATTCCCAATGGCGGGTCTATGGTTAATTTTTTTTTTTAACAAGCAATGATAAGATGATATAAATGTGATATACTATCAAGTTATCAAGTGTAGTCTAGTGGTACAAGGCTTTAATTGTTATCTAGAGGTTATGGGTTCAAACCTATCATTAAAATTTTCTTATCTTGACTTCTTAAGCACTAAAGCATTACCATCAGATAAGTACAAAAATTCGTATTACTTTTATTTCCTTACGGAATCAAGATAAGAAAATTTTAATGATGTAAATTTTCAATTAATTGATATTGGTTTAGTGGTAAATCCTTTGTCTATCAGTAAGAAGATTCGAACCCAGAACCTCTGGATAGCAGAGAAACTCTTGTACCACTAGACTACACTTAATCACCAGTTAATCTATCACATTTATATCATCTTAATATTGCTTGTTTAAAAAAAAAAAATTTAACCCTAGACCCGCCATTGGGAATGGCGGGTTAGTGCTTAATAACCCGCCATTCCCAATGGCGGGTCTAGGGTTATTTTTTTTTTCCGGGAATTTATTATTTCAAAAACCCGTCATTTCTAATGGCGGGTTCGCTCCGCCTAAACACGAGCCTCACTCCGAACCTCCTAGAGCCCCATTTTGTTAATTAGTTTTCAATCCGACGACCCGAAACGATAATAAGTTTATTTAAGAGCATTATTTTGAAAAGAATTTCCTTATTTGAGGGGAATTATTACTCTCCTCTCCCCCAAGTAATGCATTGCCCCCAATGGGGGTAATTATTCCCCCCACATATCCCTTTTACACTATAAAATTTTACAATCAATCAACAAGTTCATCCATTTCTAGTTTATTTTTGCTCTATTACCCCCGGAATAATTACCCCCATCTCAAGCGAATTATCCCACATCCAGAAATTTTAATAAGTTGATGAACTTATATTATATACTAATAACCATTCATCTTTATATATCAACTTGAAATCTTTCGAGTACTAAAAAGAGTGGTTAAGACTATAAATTTACGTAGAATTATTCTACAACGAAAAAGTATGATGATCAAAAACTTGACTTGGATTTTTTTTCCCTCTTTTCTTTTTAGGCTATCAATGTATGGGTGACATTTACCCTTGGGTCAATGGGTCGGGTCTGGGTCGATAAACTTTGGATTAAGTCACTTTCGGGTTATGGAAATTGGGTTGACTTCGGGTCGGGCCGGGTCATTTCAGGCTCAAGTCATTTTCGGGTTTGTTATTTTCAACTTTTTCAGGGATATCAATTCGTTTTCTATAATAATAGTCGGGTCACTTTTGGGTTAGCCTGGGTCAATTCGGGTTACGGGTCAACCTCGGGTCTTCAGTTTGCGTGTCGGATCGGGTTCGAGTTGGCTTATTCGGATCATGTCAGTTTTAATTGGTCAGGTCTGACTTGAGTATAATGTAGTCTATGATGTAATTTGACGTTTAACGCAAATATTACCTTCCTAGAAACAACGTATGTGTATAATATTCCTTTACTATTAGACATACTCTTACCTTCCTAAAAACAACTTCTATGATGTAATTTGACGTTTACTTATTTTCTACTGCTGCGGAGTCTCACCAATTTATGCAATTAACCAATTATGTATCATTATCAATGTCACTAAAAATCGACCCGTGCATCGCACGGGCTTTCCAACTAGTAAAGAATCAATGAAAAAATTTCTTAATTCGGATGTTTTTAAGGAAGAAAATAAGTATTTATTAATCAGGTCAATCGGTTCAGTTATATTCGGGTTCGGGTATCCTTCCGTCATAATAAGTTTGGTGCAATTTCGGTTCGATTCGGGTTGAATTGGGTTTCAGGTATTAATCTAGGTTAATCATATCGGAGGTTCGATCAGTTATCAATTCAGGTATTTTCTATCGATTTTTTGAGTTCGGGTTTATTTTGCCACGTCAAGACTTATCATTCTCCAAAACATACAACGGCTCTACCCATAAATCCAGTTGAGATCCGCTTATTTGTGGGCCAAACCCGACGCATAAAGGACCCAAGCCCTCATAAATCACCTCAGTAGTCATAGTCAGTACTCAGTATGTGTGGTCGGCTATTTGATTCTGGTGTGAACTGTGAACTATCTCTTATATATTAATGTTGAAGAAAATACTCGCACCACATTCACCCACATCAGCTGCCACATAATCGTCCTATGTGGCGCCATGTTGGATCCGACGTGGCTGTCACTTTAAAAAAAAAAATTGTAACCAACCCGCATAAACCGTCAGCAGTTACTTCTTTCTTTATCTATCTTCAACTCCCCACTCAAACTCTTAACTTCCCACTCCCATATAACTCCCCACTTCAAATCAACTTCTCACACTCCCTTTAACTCACCATCACCCACTATTCCACTGCTACCACTTTCCCCTATTCCACTAATACCCGGTCACTCCCCCTAAATTCTCAATCGCATGATTCTCAGTTCTCACTTTTGTATTAAAAATTAGAAACTCTTATATAATCCTGATGCCTAACCTATAATTTCTATTCATCTAATAATTTTCCATCGATTATTACTACTAATTTCTTCATTCTTCACCGGCATCATAACAGATGAACTTGGAGCTTCAAATGTCGATTAACAGCGTTATATTGGAATTGGAAAGATGTAAAATCAGAAATCAGAGCTGTGAGGTGATGCAGATGCGCTCACCGTCAACGGAGGATCTCCGGTATAATCTTCGATATAATCTCCGACCATCAATATCCTCCCTTTATTATGTGCCCAATTTATTTTTTAATTATTTCAAATGTGGTGTTTCTTCTCATCTTCATTGATTTTTAGGTAGATAAGAAGGTTAAAGCTTTGGATTCAATTAAGAAAATCCATAGGTAAATCAATTTTTTATCTTTGAAGTATACCCAATTCTGTTCCATCATTTCTTATAATGGTTTGAGTTTAATTTCATGTCATTTATGAGTTTTCTGTGATTTCTGTAATTAAATGTGCATTTGTTGATGTCGCTGCTGTCATTTTACGAGTTTTCTGTGATTTCTTTGATTAAATGTGCATTCTTTGATCTTACTGTTGTCGTATGGACTTTGATTACATTAATTTTGCCGTCATTTTACAAGTTTTCTGCGATTTCTTTGATTGAATTTGCATATTGTTTGTATAAATCATTGATATATGATGATCATGTTGAAGGCATTAGAAGGATAAGAAGACTACCCGTGGTGACAACAACCGTAGCGGCAGCTTTTCGACGGAGAAGATAGAAGACGAATCGAAATCAGATTTGGTGGTAGATTGAAATGGAGATTTTTTATCAAAAGCTTTGAGATTTTGATGCATACTTAGAGATGAACGAAGATTTCTATAAGAGTATTTTTCTGGCGGTATTATCACCATTTTTTCTGCCTTAATCGGAGCATTGCTCTTCTTCGCCGAACTCAGTACGTTTTTTCTTTATTTTTTTTGTTTTAATTCAAGTTCTTTGTTTTTTTACGAATTCATAGTTGTTTGATCTCCTTTGTGGTTGGTTTGATGTTATGATATGGCTCAAAAGTTGCTTAGTTTCATCTAAGCCATGATAATTGCATAATTTTTGAAGAATTTGAGCATTGGGTTTGTCTAATTTCTTACAAACCGTTCCAAATTCAATAATAATTCTTACAATTTAGATAAAAAAGCAACAAAAAATTAGTGAGAAAAGATAGGATTTTGACCAGGTTCATGCTTCAAATAAGCTTGATTAAGGTTAGAAAACATCTTTTCAAACACAAATTCCCGATTTCTTCATCTTTATTGGTGGTTTATGGGTTTGATTTTGTAAAGAACATATTTCCGAGGTTTTTCAGCAAATAAGTTGTTTAAAATTGTGAGTTTTATGTGAATTTGGTGGCTTTAGATTATGAATGTGAATGCAATGTTGATGGGTAAGTACTGTGGATTCTGGATTTTGGGATGGAATTGCAGTAAATTAGTGACAGTATTCTCATTTTTTTTAGTAATTTGATAAAGCTTGCAATGAAAAATTGCAGAATTTGGAAGATTATTTATTTATCCCATTTATTGTTGCATGATCAAGTAACAATGGATTTTTATTGATCAAGTAACAGTTGATTTATCCCATTTAGTGTTATAGTTTGCACTTTGCAGTAATGTTGTTTGTGATGGAGCATTATCGCCCCGCTATATCTTGAATATTTTTGTAGACTATTATTAATATCCGAATTTCCAATGTAATCGAGCATTATCGTCTCCCAAAATGATGGCTAAAGCTATTCACAGAAGAAGGTTCGATGCTCATTCTTATTTTCCCCTACAATTTTGATCAATTATTTTATTTTCAGTTTTGACAATCCCGTGCATTATATTACAATCACAGTCTTAGTTTTCACGGGGTTAGGTTATGAATTAGTCTTGAAATGCTTGATAATTTTACACCACGTACTTGATAATTTTTGGCTAAATTAATCGGGGTTATTAGAACTTGGGTCTAACAATCGGAAGTGTCAAGTAATCAATTTCATTCCAACCTAAACATAATTGATGACTTCTTCTCAAACTTTAGACGAAGTATATAATTATAAGCAATGAGATATATGATACTTCCTCATACTTTTGGATAGTCTTTAACATTCTAACAAGGCGAGAATGACCCGGTAACTATTTGAGGTTGGTGCAAATTGCTCGGACTGCATAGATAATTGTTTGATATCAAGAGTCGCTGTATGAATTGTATAGTTTGAGCCTTTAAGAATTGGTCAATTGTGCGTGATGATAGTTGCAGTTGCTTTGTTCTATGACTATAAGCCATAGTTGGAGTTGCTTTGTTCTATGACTATAAGCCATAGTTGGAGTTGCTTTGTTCTATGACTATAAGCCATAGTTGGAGTTGCTTTGCTCTATGACTATAAGCCATAGTTGGAGTTGCTTTGGATAAGCCATCGTTGAGTTGTTTAAATTGTGGTGTGAGTTTTAGTATAAGTAAATGGTGAAACAAATGGAGATATATGGATTACCGAAATGAATCTTACTTATGTCTATATGTGAGTGTCATGAAGAATACAATCGGCTTTATGGTTAATTTGAGAAAATTATGTCATCTTGATAAAGAGAATAAGAGTCACCCAGCAATGAGAACAATTGTAATTCATCCCAAGTGAGAAATACTTTAGTTTCGTTGTAGTTTGCTCAAATTTTACACCATTTTGCCGCTATTTATTCTTCTGCGGAAGTTGTCTATACTATATTGATTGAATACATATATTTGTATACATTTTATATTCTCACATTGACACATGCAACATACCAATAGCTGAGGAGCTCGCCATTTCCATCCATTTTTCCTAATCATCGTAGGCCGACATTGATGTGTCTAACATATAACGTCATATGGGTAATTTCTCTACAACCTTGCTTCTTCTCTCTTTAAGCTGTTCTGTACTCCGTATTTGGTAGTATTAGTTCTGGTTGTAACCTGAAGTTGTAGGATTAATGCGTGCTTTTACATGATTTATATTTTGATCCCATTTATGTTTCTTTTATTGTGATTCCCATGTGTTTTTATTGATACATTTTTTTTTTCGTTTTTTGGTGCGACATTCAAAACCTTGAGAATCACGATTTTGCATGTTTTTAGACATACTGCTAGATGTACCTATGTATGCTAATTGAATTATTTTGCTCATATATAGTAATATTTGCTTGCTTGAGAGCTGACGTTCATCATTGTTGGATGGTTTAGAGTTATGTGCTCCATATTTTTGCGGTGAAGTGTATTTCTAAAGTTCTATGCAACTTAAGTAAACTGAGATTAAGTGTTAGGTTACCTGGAGTACGAATGACGTGGAATGCGTAGCCGAAAACAATGGTGGAGTCGTGGAGGCATCGATAATGAAGGCCGGTCTTAATTTTCTGTATTAGTTTCAATTATGATGATGCGGGGATTGGATAAACTTGATTAATTTTCATTATTTGATTATGTGATTAGTTTGTACTCTGTATTAATTGTAGTTTTAATTAATTAGTTTGATAAGTTTGATTTTCGTAATTTGATGATGTGGGTATTTGATAGAATTTAATTAATTTTGTTTAGAGATGAGATATGAAAGAGGAAAAAGTGTTAAAATTACTCAAGACACAGGAGTAAGATTGCTATTAGTTGTGCTTGCTTCAGTGGACATTATGCAGTCTGATTCTCTGTGATGATTTTCTTCCCGAAAATTTAAAGGTGTTTTTTTTTTCGGAATCTTCCAGAATTGTTCATGCGATGACTGTCGTCGATCAAATATATTCCTTAGGTTAGAACCGCCTCTATTTATGAACTCCTGCATTTCTCGATTGTTTTAGCCATAAGACTTCTACGATATAACTGAAGCTACCTGGAAATTTTATTCATTACGGCATATTTTTGGGGCTGCAGGCATTCATGAAATTCTACCGGAAACGCATTGAAGGGTTTACCATGGGAAACATTTTACTCGACTTTCTTGGAGGAGTCACAAGTTACGGACAAATGGTTGTGCAGTCTATCGATCAAGGTCAGTCTTGCGTCTTCTACTGTATTTCCTTTACAAATACTCATGGATTTGTGCTGATGTGCACATCTCGATTTTATTGTACTATTGATTTATTGTATTGTGTTGGACGCTGATGGTTTGTTGCTTCAATTACGTATTGGCAAATGCATTTTTATGTTCATCTTTTTCATCCACTTTTTCCTTTCTAATTTCTTACCTGGCCGATTAATTAAGGCCTTAAGGGTGTTTAGCTATAATTTATATTGGTGATGTGGAAATTTGATGAATCAATTGTAGCATTGAAACTTCGGTCATTGCAATTTATTCGTTTGTCCATTTTATGTATTTAGATGGTTAGGTTGGATAAATTTATTTTCAGAGAAAAATGACGGTTTCTTTTTCATAATTTTGATGGATTTTTTTTGGAGAATAATTAAAGGATCAATTGAAAGTTTCAACAAGTGATCATTCGTTTGGTGATGGTCTCAACAAAATTTGCATCTATAACTTAAAATAAGAGAAATCGCGTGTTTCTTCCGGCTTATATCCCATTCAATTATATGGTAGGAGTATATGTAAGATTTCAGTTTTTTTGCATTAGTGGTTTGCATATTAGAAATCCGGGTCAGATGAGCAAAGATGAAAGTACCGGAAAACTGACATCTTATGCAGCCCAAGTAATTCAGGTAAAAAAAACTTTTCAACACAAACAAGGTTGACGAGACATATCATTCCATGATATTAAATTGCAGGCTTATCCCTTTGATCACCTCATAGTTATTCAAAATATGAGGCTTACTTAAGAAGATAATTTTGCACGCAAATGGAGTTTAGCTATCTAATAATGTTACGCCTATATAATATTTTGCACGTCCAGGTCAACTTGACTCGAATTGAGGACTCCCAAGGTTATTATTTTATTACCCGTTCTCTTCTTGACAAATCTCATTTGATGTCTTTTACTTCGTATTTGACACTAATAACTAAATTTTACTATTTCTTAATATAATTTTCACTTGATTATGTTGATGAATTTGTTTATTAATTTTAGATCATTTAATTTTGCAGGGATATCAAATCAAAAAATTGAATGCTCAATTACTACATCTTCAACTCGGGTCTTTGTGAATGGTAAGATTGTCGTTACACGGATAACTTTTCTACGATAATTTTTGTTTTGTTATTTTTTTTCATTTTATTTAGGCTTGGTGTGGTTGGACATATTTGATTCTTCCACAGTTTGTATTGGAGGTTATGAAAGTGATTGTGATGCATTGCTTTTCAACGAGGATCCCCAAACATTGTGAGTCATGGGATTGAAACTAAATGAGATATAGTAGAAAGCAAATTCTATTCAAAATCGACCCGATTTGGTTTGATGTGTGGAATTGGGGTTGAAGGAAGAAGGTTACATTTAGTTATGGTGGCAAGAAGGTTTGCCTAAGGAAGAAAGTTACATATAGTTAGAGTTTTATTCATATACAATATCTGTTAAATGTTTAAGCGTTACGGAGTATTATATTAACAGTTACATGTTTATATATTAACATTATTTAGTGACGGATTATTATCGGTGTGGGAGTTGTCACTTGAGACTGTTGAGAGGTTTTGAGTGTTGGTTTGTCTAAATAGGTTGAATTTATTCAATTGTTTTCCTTATTTAGATATTTTAATCCGACTTAGGGTTTGCTTGGAATGAGAGTGGTTTTTGTAAGTCGGAATTTGTAGGACCATGTTCATTTGATGGGTGATTGATTTTTTTTGATTGATTGATCAATAACACAAAGATATAAAACAATGTGCTTCTATCTATAAAACATTGTTCTGTTTATTGATTTGTTGCAGATGACTCTAATCAGGTTCACGGAATCACAGGGTATAAAGATTATTCACAATGTTTCAGACACAGAAAAAGCATTTCTTATCATTCTCATCATAAATAGTTTTTTAGGGAACTATTGATGGACTCGACTCTAAGACCTAATGAATTTTGTAATAATTTGTCAATTTGACTTGAATCATCATATTGTTGTGAAAATGTTGTTTAAGGTTGTGATGTGTCATTGACCTTGGAGGGCGGAGTGGTTGATTGTGAAATTGATGCCAATTTTGACCCAAGATAATGGATCAAATGAGCTTTTGGTTATGGTCAATGTTTCAGGAGTGATTTTTGTGAGCAAATGTTGAATAATTGCTTATTTTGAGGACGAAGACTCATCCGAATTCAGCACCGATGAAGGCATTTGTCGCGTGGGTGTTTAGAGAATTTTTATTACGAGAGAGTCAGAGTCGACTATACATGTGCAGTTGAATGTATTTATGATGACTTTGAAGATTTCAATCGACTATACGTTCATACCTAACTTTACCTAGCGTACTTCAATTTCAGTCTCTTCAATATTTTTTCTTAAAGATTGAATGTTTTTCATTAATACGTAAGCATCTATTTTTAAGCTGGAATTGAAGAATTTGAAAGGCGGAGGAGTTCTCCTGCCATTAGAGATTCACGAAGCTGTTAACAGGGAAGAAAGAGGCATTTAGAACTTTAGCAACTAGATCTATCAACCGAATCATGTCAAATATGAGTCGGGTCACAGGTCAAATCTTTGACACTTTATATTGAATACCATCAATCACGGGTCAAATGAGTCGGTTAGTTTCTCTAATACCATTGTTACGTTGATATTGTGTTAATTTGTTTCCATGAATGGATAAGTAAGAAGCATGATTTCATACATTAAAATGAGAAAGGGAGTTCCGGAACTAATACATATACTCTTTGGTTAATGTCTGTTTCTTCTTCTTCTAAAGCTTAAAACATTTGATTTATAAGGTTGTTGAATTGTAATGGTTGTTGAATTTATATAAATTGTCATTTATTTGAAGCATGCTAATAATTAGGTTCATTTGTCGATCTAAATCACTTCAATTCAATCCACTTCAGCTCATTGCATTTGAGTTTAATGTAGTCCACCTCGGTTGAAAAAAACACGATCGTTCTAAGTAAGAAAACATAGTAGAATACATTACTTTCAATCATTATTAATTCTCTACTCTCAAAATAAATAATTATTTAGAAATTATCTCAATAACTTAGCTAATTTAATTTTTTTAAGAAAATAGAATATACACCATCACTCTCAGTCATTTGTTTACATTTTATTAAAATACTCTTCACAAATTACACAAAATAAAATATTTTTTACAAATAATATAACAAGTAATAAATGACAAAAAGACGGGAAGTGGGTTGTCATCCAATTATCACACGTCCAGTCCATCTATTTAATCCACGGAGAACATAAGTGAATCAAAAAAAAAGTTGGGTTTATTTAATCATGAGTTACGACTGAAAGTTGGTGCTATGGTTATGCTTATCCAGAATATTGATCAATTTTGTGGGTTGTGTAACGGTACGCGCTTAATTGTGACTCACTTGGCGAAACGAGTCATTCGGTGCAAGGTGCTAACGGGTAGTCATGCAAATGATATAGTTTATATCCCGCGTATGGCCCTTTCACCATCTGACTCAGCCAAGTTCCCTGTTCGGTTTACTCGGCGGCAGTTTCCTGTTTCAATATGCTTTGCCATGACAATCAACAAAAATCAAGGGCAGTCGTTGTTGGTCTATATCTCCCTAAGCCCGTGTTTACACATGGTCAATTATATGTTGCTTTATCGAGGGTCACCAACAAAAAAAGATTGAAAATCCTTATTTTCGATGGCAATCATCAGACTTCTGACACCACCACTAATATGGTATATCAAGAAGTTTTCCAATATTTGTAATTAGATTTATATGCTCGCGTAGATTTGTATGCTCGCGTAGATTTGTATAATTGTCTGTTCTTACTATTTTCAGCTTTACATTTTAATGTATATGTTACTTTCAACAAACATCTATTACTCCTATTTTTAATCTATTTATATTTTAGCTTTACACTTTAATGTATATGTACTCCCTTCTATTTATTAAATTCACAAATCATGATTCTTATATCAATTGATTTTCATCATAGTATGTATTCTCATCTACTAAATGTTTTTCATTTAAATATAAATATCATTTTTAATACAACCGTGCAATTTTGCACGGGCCAAAACCTAGTGAAGTTGTAATCCGTAAGTATCAAGGTTGCGCAGAGTAGAAGAAGATAGGCTTGAAATCCATGAGGCCCACCACTACCAGTCTTTCACTTTCAGCCCACGACAACCACCATTTCTTTCCTTCCTTTGCCTACATACAGATATTTGTACCATTTTCCAACTGATCTTCTCATCAATTCTATTATTTCCTCTCACTTAGTAGAACAAACTCAACCACTTCCACATCCCTATCAAACCAGATAAAAAACTACTACTCCCTCCGTTCCAACCATTTGTATGCATTTAGTTTTTTAACACTATTTATAAGTGATGAGAATGTTCAATGTTACTTCTAATATATAAGATAAAAGATAGTCACGTGAGATCTTGTTTAAATCGTCTGATAAAATACATTATGAATATCAAATTTTTATAATTTTTAGTAACACGTAACTAAAGATATAGACAAAAGAAAATGAGTATCGACGTACGTGCATAAAGCAAACGTATACAAATGGTTGGAACAGAGAGAGAGTAGTACATCACATGATGAGGATACATTGAGGATATGAAAATGGTTATCTCCCACTTTTCGCCACCTTTACAACTTGTTTCAACGTAAAAATATAGGAGGAGGTTGGGTGAAAATTGATAAAAACGATTTTTTTTAAATCGAAATGTCTTGTTTTTTTAATAGACTAATGTAATCATACTAATTCTTCAATAAAACAGTCTAACTTTGAAAAAAAAAGATTTTCTACATGGTGTTCGTTTGTGGCTTTTCTATATGTTACTCATTCACTTTTATAATATCTCTCACTTTTAGTGTATTATGTCTCTATATTTTAATAACATTTTTCGTCTTTTTTTTTCCATTAATTGTGTTGCTTATACAAAAAAAAAGAGGTTTAATATTAACATAAACAACTACTAAAGTATAGTCAAAGCAACACAACTAACGAAAAGAAGTCAAAGAAGACGGAAAACGTTATTAAGGTTATGAAGACATAATTTCCTAAACGTGAGGGGTACCATGTGTGATTATAAAAATCCAGAGGTACCATATAAAAAAGCTAAAAATACGGGGTACAAATTGGAAAATTCAAAAAAAAAATTATAACATGGGTTGTGTGTATGTACAACCGTCTGAGCTTCTATCTATAGTACATACTTGTTGAGCTCTCGTAGAAATTGAAGTTGTTGAACTATTATACAAAGCTATTGAGCTTATTAATTATTTCTAGTAAATGATCCCGAGTGGAGATTTGAGATTACCCTCATCTACAGAGAAGCTAATCATTGTGCTGATTGGCTAGCGAATAAAGGAGCATCTCAAACAAGTCGACTCAAGTGTGCTGGCGGTATCGGAGATTCCTCTTGAGCTCTTCTGATTAATTCAGTCAAATATTGGGGGTGCAGCATGACCTTGTCTCATTTCGTTTCCGATTAAGTTGTTTCTTTGTTTTCTAATAGGTTTAGCTTTTCTGTTTTCTATTTTGACTTGAGTTTAGTCGCGCTTCTGTTCACCAAAAATAAACTTTTCACTAGAGCTCGACTATTTTGCTAATGAAGTCAACAACTTTATGACAAAGCTCAACATCATTGAGCTTACACGTATATGTTTATTGTGAAATTTCTTACTCCGTATTTGGTAATTACCAAATTTGTTCTAGTTATTTTATATCGTGTTGATCTCACTCTAAGTTTACATAATACGGCCGCACATGAAATTTACTGATCTAATGATTCTAATCAATATTAAGTAGATTGTTACACACTTAGGTCATGTTCTTCATTAAAAGACACTTAATATAACTTAATTTCATTTAATGAGACTAGACTAAATTGAAATCAACTAGCTCAGTTGAATTGATTAAGATAAACAAAAATTAATGAGTTCAAATTAGTTAAGGATTTACTCAGGACCCCACTGCGCGTGTTGCTACAATGCATAATTTTCACTTTCGCTTCTCGTCGTCGGCGATTTACTTAAAATCGTCGACAATTTTACATAATTTACCTATTTTACCCTTTCCTCCCTTTTCCTTGCTTAACTAAACAAAACAAAAATTACTTTAAAACAAAAACGATCAACCCTACAAAACAAAACAAAAACAAAACGAAAACATCAAAACAAAACAAATTACTGCATCTCTATTCGATCAAAACAAAAACGATCAATCAGAAAACTCAACTTTTGAAGATTCCCCAAATTCTCAGGAATCACACCAGTCAAGTTATTTGAAGACAAATCCAAATACTCCAGATTTCCACAATTAGAAATCTCAACTGGAATACCCCGAGAAATCATGTTACTACTGAAATCAATGGAGTTCACATAAGACAATCGTCCAATTGGCAGCCTGGGCATAGACTTTAAAACTCGAAGTCTACGCCTGGGCATAGACTTCAAGACTCGAAGTCTACACCTGGACATAGACTTCAAGACTCGAAGTCTACGCCTGGGCATAGACTTCAAGACTCGAAGTCTACGCCTGGGCATAGACGTGAAGACTCGAAGTCTACGCCTGGGCATAGACTTTAAAACTCGAAGTCTACGCCTGGGCATAGACTTTAAAATTCAACGCCTACCCGTAAAAGCAGACGCTACGTTTCAACGTTTCCGCTGGGAACGGCTATAAAAATGCAACGCCTATAGGCTATTCCCGGACTATCTTTCACGCCTATACCGAAAAGTCTATCACGACTGTCTTTTCTTTTTCCGTGATAACTAATGAAATTACATCGCGTACCTAACAAGGGAAATTAAAACTAACATCGTCAACGACGTCGTCTTCCGAATTGTTTTCGGTATACGGCAAATTCAAATCAAAAGGGAAATTGTTAACCGTGTTCGACATTCCGGACAATTGTCAACGTTATTGGAAAAATCAAAATATAACCGTTTCGATGTTATTCCGATGATGATTCGGTTAAATTTAAATATAATTTTCTTAGGTTAAATAGTGGTAGGTTAAATAATAGTAATTACGTTAATTTAGTTAGTAAATCGTGATAATATAATAGTAGTTACTAGTTAGGTTAAATATAATTTAGTTAGGTTAGTTTAGATTTTGTTTAGTTAGTAATTAAACAGAGGGCGATTCGGTCATTTACTATCATATTTGTCGACGTTTTTAAGTAAATCGCCGACGACGATGAGTAGTCCCGATAATTTAATTGTAATACTCCCTCCGTTCCAATCATTTGTATACATTTGCTTTATGCACATATGTCGATACTCGTTTTCTTTTGTCTATATCTTTAGTTACGTATTACTAAAAGTTATAAAATTTTGATATTCATAATGTATTCGATTAGATCATTTAAATAAGATCCCACATGAATATATTTGATCTTATATATTAGAAGTTATATCGAAAATTCATCCTACTTATAAATAGTGTCAAAAAAGCAAATGTATACAATTCGTTGGAACGGAGGGAGTAATGATAAACATTGTTAATAACATTGCTACCAATTCTTTTTAAAATATCCGCAGTTCATGGCACAGAAGCCAACTAAACAATTGGCTGACAAAGCATGATACAGTGGACACAAATTATTCAGTTATAGAATTATACAACCAGTTGTACATAACTCTATGTATAACTGGTTTTAAGATCTTGAGTTTTATCACAAAGATTTTGAGTTTTGTTGTAAAATTTCTGAGCTTTAGTGTAAAGTTGTCGAGTTAAATCACATAAATATTCAAGCTCAAAAACTTACAACTCAACTCAAAAACTTTTTTAAGCTCAATAAATATATATAGAAGCTCAAAAACTTACACCTGGTTGTACAATGCTATTGTACAACTAGGTGTATAATCCTATTTTCCCAAATTATTGGTTGTGTCGAAGTTATCCGTTATATTATTATGATGGGTCAAATAATACTCTTTCAGTTAGAAAGTGAAAAATTACTCGTAAATCATTTGGAAAGTGTCAAATATTTTGTCCTTACTTAATTACTCCGTAATTGATTATTATTTGACCCGTTATAAAAAACGTAATGTTAAAAAATACTTAAATACAATCCTAAGGATTTAAGCATATAAAATATTCCAAATTTAATATAAATATAGGAATTGAAACCCAAATCGCACAAACATCTATGCAATTAATATATACGGAGTATAAATTATTTTCTCTTTTAATCTCTTAGATACAACTCTTAGGATTGTACTCCGTATTTATCATTTTCCTTATAAAAATAAGGACGGTTAATTATATCATAAGGCAGACTGTACAGTGGAGCATATTGTTATTTTTGGTGAATTTATTTGATACACAACTCGTGTTGTTATGTTGATTAACGTCATTATACTCGGAAGCCGAAACATGTTTTGTTGGTACAAATGAAAGCCACGCCTTTCGAAATGCATTAAGTAAAGCATATTTAGTCATTTATGTTATCATATTATTAACATGACATAAATAAAACATAATTCCCATAAATCTTTGAACAACATGAAGGTCACAAGATTAATTAAGACGAGATTAAGACATACCTCATTACGGAATAAGTCAAAATCTAATACGAACGATATTAGATCTCTATAAGACGACTTTATAAATAATAACACTTCGAACAATAATAAGAAGGCTTCACAAATAATAATTATACGTCTTCATATGATCTTCAAATAATAATACGTCATAATAATACGCCATCTTCAAATAATAATAATAATAGGTATGGTTTCATAATTAATAGACATGGTTTCTCCGTCTTGTCCTATAACATAATAAGTGTTGTTTTTTAAGCATTACGTTTTCATTCATCATGGAGTTTCTGATGGGGAAGACTCCATTATATAGGCAGAGAGAGGACCGGTTTCCTATTAGGGTTTTAGATTACGGTAATCTCGACCTTCCATCAAGGTTGAGTAAATATGGAAAGACTCCTTATTTAGTCCGATATTATTGTGAAACATATCTCTTAAAGATTCGATTTCCAATAAGACCATAATTATAGGGAAGAAATATTAGCATAATAATAGGGAAGATATATTGCATATCCCATAATATTATTATATCATAAAATATTCTTACAGTCTCCCACTTGGTCGATTGGAACATCTGTAATGTTCTTTAGAGAATATATAAGTTGCGCATAAGTGCTAAACAAATAACCTCTTAAATCGGCGATGATAAGTGCCTTGACTAATTCAATCGTTAAAGAGAATCATGGCGTGCACATGTCAATCTGCAACATGTTTACTTCCATGTACCACTACATCAACGAATTGAACAGTTAGGCCATAAGTGGAGTTTTACGTAATGGTCCACATAATGTCTGAAAAAGACTATATTTCCGTTATCATTCATCCAATAATAAATGTATACACATTGGAAAACAGAAATAATATTATATAGCAAGTGTAGAATCATTAAGGAGATCTCATTAATTCGTAATCTAACATCTTGCTTCAGTAAAAGATATTTAAGGTTCATGTGTTTGACCCTTAGATATCCCACCATTCATGGGGCTAGAAAAAGATTGCAATTTCATTATTATCACGGTAATTACGCAATCATGCTCCTATTAAAGCCTCATAACAAGTCACATATTCATCTTCCACGGTGGAGGTATAAAGCAACTGTGAGTACAGTGCCTTTTGTTATAACATCCCCAAAATCTGAATCAGAATAACTAGTCACATGTGGGTGATCTAATTTTCTATATGTGAGCATCAATAATGTCAGATTTATCTGAGCATACATTAAGTTACCAACCATGCATAAGGATATTCTTTAGTCATTTCAATACATAAGTCTTGGTTCTATGTAATAAACCAAGATCGTTACTGGGTAATAAAATATCATTTACATACAGAATCAATTATATGAACTTACTCCCACTGATCTTGAGATTTATGCATAAATCAATGATATTTTCTTTAAAATCTGTAATGATTTTATCGAACTTTAAGTACCATTGTTTCAATGCTTGTTTCAGTCCATACAATGAATTATTAAGTCTTAAGGTTGGTTTCAGTTATCCAACACAAGAATACAATAAATAATCTGTCAGATCTCTCCCAAAATTCATGAAGAAATATTTGAGCAGTACTTTTAGAAGTTAAGTCAAGCGGCTTGTCTTTGCGTAGACAAGTATCCAATTTCATCAACTTCAAGGTGAAGTCAAATTACTCTTTCCATTAAGAGTAGTTTGTTCGTTCCATTAAGCTCAACAACAGAATTATACCATAAGATTTCACTTGGTTAGGTAATTTTAATTGTGAAAATAAGACAACATAAATATTAAGGCTTCAATATGTGAAACAACACATCTTTAATAATAGTGCTCCTGTGGGTAGTCACTAAAATATTTAAATAAATAGAATGTTACACATGGTAATATAATCTACATGCGGGTAAATATATTTTTTTTATATGTGAACGATATAATGAATGGAATGTTACACATGTCAATATAATCTACCTGTGGGTAAATATATATTTTTATATGTGTGAACGATATAATGACAATATTATGTCAAAATTGAATTTTAGTTGTAAATTCACTGTGGTGAAATTTAACCATAAGAATTTCATATTATCATTATCTAAAATCGAAATATGAAATTATAACTTAATAAATCATTATTCTTTATCAAACGATTGAATTATATCGAATGATCATAAATAATAAGGTGAAACCATGTTTCAGCAAAATCAATATCATACGGAGTATATCATAATCATATATTGTCATGGGATCACATCTCAAGTAATAATACAATTTTAAGTCATAATATCATGTTCATCAAAGTTTCCGTACATCATAACAACAACAATAATAATGACAAAGATAACCGTAAATTGACAACAATTCATCATTATCATGCTCGTTAACTAAGTCCAAATTATTATCAATACGAAAAAATTGAACTTTTATCCAATATATAATTAGTGCATAGAAATAAAATTAAGCAACATGATTTATGGATGCAGTACTATAATTCGTTAAGTATCTCATGTTCATTCTTAACATTAATACATCATATTAAAAAAATCAAGCAATTAACTTGAATAACAAATCAAGTAATCAACCAATCATGGGACTAATTCAACTAATAAGTGCATAGTGGAGAGATAACATTATATACTTGATTATAATTGTTACAAATTAATTGCATGAGAGTATGATTTACTAATAGTTATGTGTAAACAAAATATATACCCTTATTGTTGATTTACACAATCACACGCATACAACATTCACACCGCTAACATATACTTAATGGACATATACGTTTATAATACGGACTAATAATATGACGTATAATCTTAATCTTAATTATTAATGGACAATCATGAGTTCAATAACCTCAACTCTGATAATACCACATGTTATCATATTATTAAAATGACATAAATAAAACATAATTCTCATAAATCTTTGAACAACATGAAGGTCACAAGATTAATTAAGACGAGATTAAGACATACCTCATTACGGAATAAGTCGAAATCTAAAACGAACGATATTAGATCTCTATAAGACGACTTTATAAATAATAAGACTTCGAACAATAATAAGAAGGCTTCACAAATAATAATTATACGTCTTCATATGATCTTCAAATAATAATACGTCATAATAATACGCCATCTTCAAATAATAATAATAGGTACGGTTTCATATTAATAGGCATGGTTTCTCCGTCTTGTCCTATAACATAATAAGTGTTGTTTTTTAAGCATTACGTTTTCATTCATCATGGAGTTTCTGATGGGGAATACTCCATTATATAGGCAGAGAGAGGACCGGTTTCCTATTAGGGTTTTAGATTACGGTAATCTCGACCTTCCATCAAGGTTGAGTAAATATGGAAAGACTCCTTATTTAGTCCGATATTATTGTTATAACATATCTCTTAAAGATTCGATTTCCAATAAGACCATAATTATAGGGAAGAAAGATTAGCATAATAATAGGGAAGATATATTGCATATCCCATAATATTATTATATCATAAAATATTCTTACAATTTATACATTCCCTTTATTCCAATTATTATATTGTTTCCATTTGAATAAATATATGATTTAAAAGAGACTAATTATCCCATGAATTAAAGCTTTTGATTTTTACTCATTAGGGCTTGCTTGGAATGAGGGTAATTATTTCGGGGTAATAGAAGTAAAATGAACTAGAACTGGAGAAGAATGGTGCTTGGTTATGACATTTTATGGTGTAAAAGAGATATGAGGGAGGAACAATTACCCCGGGAGTAATGCATTACTTGGGGGAGAGGGGAGTAATCTTTCCCCCTCTAAATAGGCTAGATCGTTCTCATTTTTTTCATTTCCGCTTAACATCATCACTACTCTCCGCAATTTTCTAGTTCATTTTTGCTCTATTACTCCGGAATCATTACCCTCATCCCAAGCAAGTCCTTAAATGTAAGCCTTCATTATGCGAGAATTTTAAAAGATAGTTATACCCTATATTAATTATAACGGTCAAGTCGGATCTGATGTAAAGAAGAGCTAAAGTAAACAACACAAACCAAGTTTTATATCTAAGGTGTGTATATTAGATGACGAGTGTCCTCATGAACGTGCTTACTTCCAACATTAAATATAACAGCGTTGATCTCAATTTAATTGATGGGGGTCGGTACTCAGGTCAGCTAGTCCGGCCGTCGGCACCCTCTATGACCCGTGGCAGATCTTCATCACCACTATGGGCCGACCTAGTTGGGCCAAGTCGACCACAGCCTGGCGGGACCCAGTTGTTGGAAAAATGCTTCAAAAGAAGCTATTTATTGTTTAATTTTTGTGATGACATACACCATGACTAATGGTGATGTATGCTCCTGGAAACTTGAAGGCCAAGTACTTGCACCATCTCCATGACATTATTTTTCATATGTCACACCATGACTCCATGATGATGTATTTTGTTTGGTGGCCAAGGTGAAGTACTCTATCATTAAATTCCATCAGTTTAGTCATTAAATTCCATCAGTTTCAATCATCCAAAAATCCATCTCCTACTTTCTT
Organism: Agrostemma githago; assembly: GCA_958450325.1. Classification (NCBI taxonomy): domain Eukaryota; kingdom Viridiplantae; phylum Streptophyta; class Magnoliopsida; order Caryophyllales; family Caryophyllaceae; genus Agrostemma; species Agrostemma githago. Next base: position 5,480,227 of record OY288240.1, read on the forward strand.
TTCATCACAAAAATACTCTCAAAATATTAGTAATATAATTTATAGTTTGAGTGGAATTTGGCAACGATTTTGGTAGTAACTCATCTACGGTCTTGCACACAAAGATCGTAGCGGTTGTGTAATCCTGGGGGTCGAATGTCATAGAGTCCGTGTGTAGTAGACATGACATAATTGACTTTAAGATAGTGACCTCAAGTCACGTCACAACTTTTCCTATCAGATAAGATTATTTCTTTTTCCGCCTTATATATATTCACTACTCGTCTAACAATCTAAAGTCGATTATTGCTCTTTTATTTTATTATGGCTAGTAGTGAAGCGTATGATGCTATTCCGTTAACATATACCATGTTGACTAATCCCATAATTCCTGATATGTCAAAACTTGACCAGTTTGACGGAAAAAACTATAAAATGTGGTCCGACAAAATGAACCTTTTTCCGGGTCAAATAGGGATAGACTATACTCTGACTAATGTTCAAACCCTAGAAAATATATGAGAGGTTTTGATAGGGATGATAAAACTTGTCGAAGAATGTTTCCGCTTCTGTTTATATTGTTGAGTCTGTATCTCTATGGCATTCTAGACTAGGACTTGTGAATGTCGACTCGATTAAACGACTCAAACAGCAGAACCTCATACTTCAATTCAGCAACACAATTTTTGATAAATGTGAAGCATGTGTTGAGGCTAAACACGCAAAGACATCGTTTAATAAATGCGTAGAACGATCTAGTAGTCTCCTAGAACAAGTTCACTCTGACCTAGGAGATTTTAGAAACTCAATGAGTAGAGGTGGGAAACACTACAACATAACGTTTGTAGATGATTTCTCAAGGTACACCAAGGTCTATTTATTGAATATAAAAGATGAGGCTGAGGAAATGTAAGGACTCAACTGGTGTTTATATTATGGGTCTTTTTAACTTGTGGACAAGATATTTTTTGTGTCTTACTTGTGGATAAGATATTTCTGTTACTGATTCCTTATGGCTAAGTAAGTAGTTGCATGTAAGTTGATGAACTCAGTTGTATGAAACTGGTATCTGAACCGAGTAGGTCTCAACCGAGTTCCACACAAGTAACTGCTAAAACACCCTATGAGTTATGGAAAGGTTATCCACCTAACCTCAATTATCTGAAAGTGTGGGGGTGTTTGGGTAAGATTGGTCTTCCAGAATTTCAAAGGAACAAAATTGGGCCAAAAACCGTATAAGCAATCTTCATTGGTAATGTCGGCAATAACACTGCATACAGTTTGATTCTCAGGGATTCATCGGGTTTGGACCCATTAGTGAGTCAAGAGATTGAGCACTTTTTTCCCATGAAAATTGGTACGATAACAACCGTGTCAGTTACACCTAGTGGTTCAACTCAATCTTCTGCTGCTACAGAGGAAGTAGTAGCAGAACCTAGGAGAGATAAACGTGTCAGTACCCCCTTAGAGTTTTGGTTGAGATTTTGTCATGTTGATTGATAATAAGTGTTTGAGTGAACATGAGGTGAGTGTCTTCATACTTGATGAACATCCTAGAACATACAAAAAGGCTATGCAATCTGTGGACTCTACTTTTTGGCTTGAGGTCATAAATAGTGAAATTGATTCAATAATGAATAACCACACCTGGGTTTTGACCGAGCTTCCTAGGGGTTGCAAAGGTTAGAGTAATAAGTGAGTTTTCAAATGGAAACTCAAAACGGATGTGTCAATTGATAAATACAAGGCGAGATTAGTGGTATGTGGAAACCGACAAACAAAGGGGTTGGATCCCTTTGTGTCAAGCATTTTCAGTAGCCATATATGGCCAGAAAACTGTGTCAAGCATCCCTCTTTCGTCTCTTATTTTCGCTTGTTTCGATCCTTTATTCATCTCCGTCGTAAAGGTATTAATCGAACTTGTTTCAATCACTTTCTCTCTTGATTTTTCAGCCATCTTATGGTATTTTCATACCACGGATGTCGTGTTTTTGTAGTATTTTTGGAGGACCCGAAAGCGGACAAATACATCGTGGACTTGAACATAGATTGAGGTAACGACAATGTTACTCAGTATTTCATGATTTTGTGTAATTGCATGTATATTATTATAATTTTATTTTTGACAATATATGTATGTCATATAATCTTGAAAATTTTGAAGTTGTAAAAATTTGCATGTTTCGATATTTTTATCGCTTTTACAAGATTAATGATTAAATTGTTATATTATTTTATAAAACCGTAATAATCGTCCTAAACATGTAAAATATGAACATATTCTGTAAAAATCATTTGTGGATTCTTACCGTACTAATTGAAAGATTATATAAGTAGGTAAGACTTAATTTTGGAGGTTGTAGATTGAGTATGACCATCCTGTACCGATATTGGACTTAGCCTTATTTGATGGGCCAATTAGGAACCCGTGTTTGTGAGAGTCGTGCTAGAAATCTCGAGATGGTTTTGGAAACACCTTAATTAGTAGTAATAAGTTATTTAAGATATTTTAATAATTTAACAAACACTTGTGTGATATTCAATAATTTCATAAAATTCATTTATCCTTATTTTAGAAACTAGTATCGTTAAGGCCGAAAGTATTAGTTTTATAAATCTATATCGTTTACTAAAAATGTTTTGTTAGTATGGACTAATATTTTCGATAATTTAATATAATGCTATTTTTTTAAAGTTTCTAAATATAGAAGTTTCCTATTTTGGGAGGTGATCATTTTTCCCTTTTGTTCTCTTATTATTATTATTATGATTATATCTTTTGTATATATCGATAATGACTTTGTTTTGGAGTTATGGAATAAGAACAAGTGTGGGGTTTAGAGTAATATGATCTGGGATGTACGCTTTTGTCATCAACTATAAAGCCGGTGTGTCTATTTGGGCCACATTTGGTCGTTGAATTGGGCGTAGTTTCGCTCAGGAGAGTGTATGTTTTGACCTTAAACTAGATATCACATTATGTTAGTCGCCGTCAGCTGAACTCGACATAATTGTTGTCTAGGAAGGATGTGCAATGCTTAAACCAAGACTTCACTGCACGCAGTCCTGTTATAATTGAGTTGCCTATCTAGTTAGAGACTGAAGTCCGATATGTGTTCAGACTAAAGTTCTCGAATGAAGTTTCAAGTATTATCCTGGTGAAAGTCTAGCCGTCTACACTAATTCTATCCATAACGCCATTTTGAATATTTTATTATTATCGATATATTTTGGTTTGTAAGTTGACAAATATTTTAAGTTTTCTTCAGAAAACTTATTCCGATTTTGTTGTTCCAATATTTTAAGTTTTCTCCGAAAGCTTATTTTTATTATAATGTTTCAATGTTTTTCGTTTTTATTATTTTCATATAATAGTAATTACAGTTTTAAAATCTTGTAATATGGCTGGGAGAACGTCGTTGTTGCTCCTCACTGATTGTGGTTGTTACGTTTTTAACATGACAGATATATGTGTTTCCCTCCGAGTAGGCTAGCGAGTAATTATGGATCCAGCTTCGCTGATTAATAATTTGAACCGTGGATTGTTATAACCCTTTTTATGGATATTATTTTATTTTTATTTTGTAGTGTAGACACCCGCATTTTGCCTGCTAGTGTCTATAGCAGTTCCCGACAAACACCCGATGATGATCGGACGCAAACGTGACTTAGTATGCTCGGATTTGGGCCCGAAATCAATAATATCTGACATGGACTTTTAGCGGAGTAATAATCTCACAAAACAGACCTCAAATTCAGGCCCAGTGGGTCGTTCCGAGCAAAATGAGACTAATTTGGGCCAAAACCGGCACCAAAAATAATTCCCGTCTTTTAGCGACCAGGTCAAAACCCGGCCAAGACAAACCCGACACAAAGAGCGACCGGGTGCGTTCCCAAAACATGCACCAGGTTCACAAATCTATCCAAATCGCTCACGAATCAGCCAAAATTAGCCAAATCAATCATAATCAATTAAGCATAAATCAAGGGCAATCACGCCCAAAATAGCCCGGCCTAATTGATCCACTCGGTCGAGTGGATTGGCCACTCGGTCGAGTGGAGCGTCAAAAACCGGACCAGATTCATTCCTGAAGGCACTCGACCGAGTGCACTAGGGCACTCGATCGAGTGACCCTAGGACGGGGTGAAGCCTATAAATACCCCTTCAAACCCATTGCATTGAAGGAGGAGGCAACTAATGCAAAATTACCCTAAGCTTCTACTCTAACCTATCTATACTCTCTACACTACAAGCCTTAGCAACCCTAAGCCCTATACACAAAAAACCGAGTCCCTTGTCCCTCGATAAACCGACAACACATACACACACCATAACTTACGTACATCCTCGATACTCCACAGTCCCGTCACTATTTGCGAGCCCATTTCCGAGGTCCCTACTAAGCATGTATGTTGAGGGTGTCCCAAACCCCGTTTCTATCCTTGTTATTTACGCTTATGTTTTTGTATCGTTTATTTTGTACTTTTACTAGTATCGTAATCCTAACACTCTAACATCTAACACTCTAACATTTTTACTTTTTTTGCATACTAACTTTTACATTTCGTTGCTAACATTATAACCATACCGTGTATATATATATATATAACTATGTATCAAAATCTCGGTTTCGGATGCGTTTGACTATAATTGTCGCCTAAAGTCCGTCTAATCCCTCTACGAGCAACGACGGAGGTGGAGCCCTTTCGAGGAGCCCCGCCCCAATGTACTCAAGGGCGTGACGTGATCGCGACTAATCGTAGTTGAACGTATTCAATCCCATTTTAATTAGTGCGGAACCCGTTGACACGAAAACCGACATCGCATAACCCGAAAGGGTTAGTTTCGATGTCGTGACGTAGAGGGATGCAATTCCGTCATTAATTCAAATTCTCTAACGTAAACGTTTTCATAAAATCCCGACAACGGTATTATAATCGTACATATACACGATTATAGCACCGGAGGTCGAGTTAAATTCAAATCATGCGATATTTGTATTTAACTCGACCGACCGTCGTTTTCAACCCCAAAAATGAAACGAGTTAACACTCGTACAGGGACTACTCGACCGAGTGCATAGGCCACTCGATCGAGTAGTGTCCACAAAACCGGGCAGACTACTTCCCAAGGGTACACTCGACCGAGTCAGGCCATGACTCGACCGAGTGGATCCTGTAGCCCAGAAAACCGAGGGCTTGGATGCAACATTTAAGCCTCGTCTCTTTTTTTACGACTCTTAGTCGACACGTGTAAAGCCAACCACGTGAACTCATTTTCTAAAACTCACGTTTATCGTGGCAAGCCAAATTAAATCTAAATTCGTCAATATTTTGATTCAATTCGGCCAACCTTCAAATTTAAGACACATAAATCACGAGTCACAACTCGTACAGGTGCCACTCGACCGAGTACACCTGCTACTCGATCGAGTAGCACCCCAAACCGTGGGCAGAAGCTTCTTTTAGGACGCACTCGACCGAGTCAGGCCATGACTCGACCGAGTGAGTCCTGTAGCCCCATAACCGAGGGCCTTGACACACCTTTCAAGCCTCGCCTCTTTTTATCGACATTAGTCATCACGTGTAAAGACTATCACGTGACTAACCTATTTCCAAAACCATGCACAACACGACACGTAGAACGACTTTGACCACCTTTGACGTGATGAGTCGGGACAAGACTACGGGATATGGGATCGGGCTAGCAATACGCCACAGTCTCATATTTCCGTCCTTCGTTTAGTACACAATACAATGTGTATTTAATCGGGGTTAGTCCATCTACGCATTTCGCGGTCTAGCTTACATACGGGTCCGTCCATATCTTTGTATCGCGTTATTTTTATTACTTCTACGTAATGTTGTATTGTGAATTCCGGGTTGTATTTCCGCCCGTGTAACTTGTACGTTTTTATTTTACTTTCGAGCTTTGTTTATTTACTTGCTTTTACGCTTTATAAACGAACCTCGCATGCTAAACCACTTTGACCAAAAATAAGATGCATTAAATGACGTAGTTCACAAACTATTAATATGCTTAGCCCGAAAACGCTGTTTGCATATCATTTAATCGTTTTACTAGCGCGCTCACACGAACACGAACGATGTCTTAGTAGAGGCCGCCATGTGCGGGCGGGGTTGGGTGTCCTTAGTGGGCTTCCCAACACGTACCCTCACCCCTTACTCAGAACCTTTGGTTTCCGGATGTCCGAAACCCTTGGCGCACGAGAGTCATTCTATATACGAAAGCCGGTTTATACGGTATCGGTATTGCAATGCAAAGGGACGAGCCCAATAAACTCTGAAATCGAAGTGGGCTTACTTTGTGTATAGCCCATGACGACATAGAGTGGGCTCGTATGGTTCCGAATAACCACAAAATTCGGTGGCGACTCCATTTTGACTTAAATTTCGAACCCGAGAACAATCTCACCACGAGATTCATTCGCCTACCCAAACCCGCGCGTGGCCGCGTCGGGGTGGACCTACGTCATGTCCACAATTTGGCGACTCCGCTGGGGATACCTGATGTACTACATGGCATCGGGGTTCCTAGGGTGAGACTCGAAGAGAAATCGTTCGAATATTAGTGTGTGCGCATTAGTTTAATGGTTCATGCATGACCCAAATTTTGCCCGGGCCGGTTACTTGTGACCGACGTCCCACTATACCACGGTGCATTCCTACATGGGTGCGCTAAAGACTTCGATGGCGGAACTCACCGGGGTTTTACGGCAGGTTCTAGTTCAAAATTGGCTAGGAAGTCCGTCCCGTTTCGTGAGAATGCGATCGTTGTTGGTATAGACCCTATTGTGACTGACCGAGACTTAGTGTAAAGCATACATAAGCGTCGTTATAATGCTTGTTTGACTACGTGCTACTTGGTTTCCGTGTCATTTTTCAAAAAACCGTCATTTCAAAAAAATGCATCTTTCCAAAACGCCCAAATTTTGAAAAACCCGAAATGCTGTCCGTTTCGGGACCCGTCTTTTCAAAATATCCAATTTTCAAAACTCGGAATGCCGCCGAAATTTAGGATCAACTGATTTGACTCAAAATATCCTTTTTCTCTAGTCGGCATGCTGCCCATTTTAATTCGTGAATTCCCAACACCATCTCGATTTTCTGAATTTTTCAAAATTCTAATCTTGGTTTTCAGGAATTCCGTTTTTTTTTCAAAACTCCCGGAAATTCTTCCACTCATTCAATATTCAAATTTCAAACATCCAACTATCCTAGTAAACCTTCCTTATTATAGGACCTACCGTCTAGTCGTGTGTCGGGTCTTTGCATAGTATGTCGAAGGTCTATAGCGTCGAAACTCCGCTGATCTTATATCACGAGTTTCCCCCCTTTCCCGAGTCCGCCTTATCAGTCAAGGCACGACCGACCCGCGTAGGGCATACCCCTACAAAGGAAAGTCCGTCCATACACTCGAGTCAAAAGTCTGGGGAAAAGTCTCACGTGGACCTTCCTTCGAACAGGACTAGGCCCACAAAGCCAAAATCCTAAGGAAGTTATACCACCTATCGAGTCACCCGTCTAGATGTCTTTCTCGAGTCTCTAGTCTCCTCTCCTAGTGCTGCTCGGGATGTACTTTTCCTTTCCTTTTCCGAGATCTGGGTTCAGTTTCTGATTACGCGGTGTTCTTACAGACAGGCCACCGGCAACCAGACACGCTCGAAGGATGGCTACTTTGAACAGTCTGCAAACTGCTTTAGACGCCATGGTCGCGAAGCAGACCGACATCGAGGCCCAACTGACCGAAATGAGGGCTGGCCAGGTGGCCATTGTTGCTCGCCTAGCTACGGTGGAGCAAGGGACCCCTAATGTCGGGACTACTGGGCCCATAACTGAACTGGTCAGCGCAGTGCGCCGGCGAGAAGAACAAGTCCATTTGACTGGGAGTAACAATATCCACCGGGAGAATAGCCGAGAGTACTCCACGGTGAGTGACAAGCTGCCTGCAAACCTGAACCTCACAGGTTTGCCCATGTTCGAGGGAACTGAGGACCCGTTACTACATGTACGGGCCTTCAAGGAATTCATGGCCATCAAGGGAGTGGACTCATCCATGTTCAAAAACCTTTTTGCTGCATCCCTTGAGAAGCACCCACGGGCCTGGTACTATAGGCTAGACCCGAAAAAATACCCTACATGGGATGATGTGGCTACCGAGTTCGCTCGGAACTATGCTGACAACACCGAGATCCAAACCACAATGCGATCTCTGGAGGTCATGGCCCAAGAGCCAAAAGAAGGTTTCACTAAATACCTTCAACGCTGGAGGGCCGAGAGCGTGAAGTTGGTCGATAAGCCCAACGAGAAGACCTTAGTGGAGGCTTTTGTCAAGAACCTCCTCCCTTCCTACCGGGTTCACCTCCGGTACGCAGTCATACCCAATTTCACCACCCTTACTGAAATGGGTATGAGGATCGAAGATGACCTAAGACTAGAAAGCCTCACCAAGGCTACTAGCAAAGGATACCAAGGGGCCTCTTCATCCACCACTAAGCCCCAGGCTGCAACCCGCAGCATCTTTGACGCGGTCAATCTACTAGATGCCCCGTCCAAGAAGAACACCCCACCTCGGGTTTTCACTGATATAGGTACTACCTATACTTATGCCTTACAAAGGCTATCCTCCAAAGGCCTAATCCAACCGATAGGCCCAACTCCTGAAGTTCCGGTCGAGCGACGCTCCAAGAACTACAATGCCCAGGCCTACTGCCAATACCACCGAGGCAATGGGCACGATACCGAGAAGTGTTGGAAGCTAAAACACTTGATCCAGGACCTGATTGAAAGCGGAAAAATCCCGCTACCCGGTGATAAGCCCAGCAACAAGGAGAACCCTTTCAGCTCCCATGCCATTTTTGCCGGGGAGGTGATCGACTGCTCTCACCTTATCTCCCCCTACGTCCCGCAAGTGAACGGGATCTGGTTTGACGACGAAGATGATATCTACCTCGCTAAAGGGGAAGCCGTTCCCATCACCCTTGAACAGATTCGAGAGGTCAAAACTCGAGTCCTAGCCAGCAACAACCTTGGTCGTCCCTACTTAGCCACAAGCACTAGGGACACCCCTACCCCGACAACCATCACCGATCCACTCGGGATGGAAGTCGCCCCTGAAGAGCCGACCGCTGAAACAGCCGTCGTGAGACAATTGAAGAGAACCCGAGTTGACCTCACTATATGGCAACTCCTTGTTAGCTCTCAAGAACATCGAGAGGCACTTACAAAGGCTCTCGATCAAGTCAAGATCGACTCTCTGGCTACACCCGCTGAAATGGTAGCCACGGTCCTACCCCACCTAAAGGGTAAGACCAAAGTAGGAGGCCCAATGATCACATTTTCCGAAGCCGATCTACCGCCATTCGGGACCTCCCACAACCTAGCCCTTTACATCACGGTGATTTGCCGGGGGAAGTACCTCCCGATGACCCTAGTTGACGACGGGTCGGCCGTGAATGTCCTTCCTCTAAGGACCGCCAAAGCCCTCGGCATTACCGAGGCTGACTATATCCCGACTGCTCAAACCATCCAAGCCTTTGATGGGAGCCCAAAGTCGGTAGCTGGGGCCATAAAACTGACCATCATCACGGGCCCAGTAGAAAAGGAGCTTGAATTCCAGGTGATTGATGTCACCTCCTCATTCAACCTACTCTTAGGAAGGCCGTGGATTCACGCGGTGAAAGCTGTATCCTCCACCCTCCACCGCAAGATCAAGATGCCTCTACTCGACGGTATTATTACTCTAGAGGCGACCCCAATGACCGTGGCTAGCTGTAACGCCACGGGCCGCACGGACCTCTGGGGGTTCGACTTTGTGGGGATGATCGAGGAAGAGTACCTTTTCAGGCCTTACTTCACCACGAGCATTGACACGATGCTCCAGAACCTAGGGTACCTTCCGGGGGCTACCTCTCGACCCGACCTTCCAGCTGGGAAGATCATCGAGGTCCTTAAGGACGAAGACTCTCACTTCGGCCTTGGCTATGCCCTCACTCCGGACAACGTTGTCCGAGCAGGAATTGCAAAAGCCTGCAACATTATGAAGGGTACCTACTTGAGCCCTTATAGCCCACGGTTGTCTGACTACTTTGTCACACCCGTATTCGGGGCTGTCCAGGTTGGACTATACCAACCCAATGCAACGCACCTCGGGACCCACTTGGCCCGGGATTGCAACTACATCCCAGATGAGGTGTTCACCCTCACCCAGTCCGACGGAGCGGACGATATCGAGCCCGCGCTGGGGCTACTCTTCGGGGAAGACACCGTAGCCCCGACTCCAAAGGAAGACCTGGTCAACCTAATTCTCCGCAGCAACAGGTTTGACCCGACCAAGCTGATCTCGGATGTTGGCTCCGAGACGGGAAAAAGGGCCTGGAGGAGGACTGTCAAGTGGACTGACAGTCAAGGAAGGATCTACAAGCTGGTCGCCGGAGAGGGAGACATGCCTGAGTCTGAGTCCGAGTCTGAGTCGGAGTCTGAGTCAGAGTCTGAGGTCGAGTCTAGAGAAGTCGGTGCTAAAGTCACTCCTGTAACCCCCCTCCCTTCTATCATTCCTGCTGCTAGCACCTCGGGGTCTGTCCCGAGTGCTTTACCAATTCCGCCTCTGACCAATGATCAGATGGCTGCTCTCTTTGAGCTGTTTTCCAAATTTTCAATTAATAATAACAACCGTTCTGCTTACGACTTGTCTCTTTTAAATCCTGTTTTCAAAAATGATTTATGCTATGACATTGAGAAATCCGACGAACAGGTACCCTTACCTCCACATCTGATCGAGCAACTAGAGCAAAGGGAATCCCGGAATCCGGTAATTGAAGAGACCGAATCCATAAACGTGGGAACAACCTTAGAGCCTCAGATACTTAAGATAGGGTTATCCTTAGATCCCGAGGAGAAACAACAGTTCATAAACCTCCTCCAAGAGTTCAAAGATGTCTTCGCGTGGTCCTACAAGGACATGCCGGGGATAGACCGGGAAATAGCCGAGCACCACATACCTATCAAAGATGGGTGCAAACCGGTCAAACAAAAGCTTCGTCGAATGAGGCCCGAGTGGTCTCTCAAAGTAAAGGAAGAAGTCGACAAACAATTCAAAGCCGGCTTCATACAAGTGTCCGAATATCCGGACTGGGTTGCAAACATCGTGCCGGTTCCTAAAAAGGACGGTAAGGTGCGGGTATGCGTAGATTTTCGGGATCTTAACAAAGCAAGCCCGAAGGATGATTTTCCGTTACCACACATCGATATACTGGTGGATAACACGGCCGATCATGCCCTTCTATCATTCATGGACGGGTATGCCGGATATAACCAAATCAAGATGGCGGAAGAAGACATGGGTAAGACTACCTTCACTACACCTTGGGGTACTTACTGTTACACCGTCATGCCATTTGGTCTCATTAATGCCGGGGCTACATACCAAAGGACCGCTACCACCTTACTACACGACATGATGCATAAAGAGGTAGAGGTCTATGTAGACGACATGATCGTCAAATCCAAAGAACGGGACGGTCACATCACCGCCCTAAGAAAATTCTTCACCCGACTGCGCAAATACAACATGAGGCTAAACCCTCAAAAGTGCAGTTTTGGGGTAACGTCAGGCAAATTACTGGGTCATATCGTTAGCCAACGAGGTATCGAAGTCGACCCAGCTAAAATCAAAGCCATTACCGAGATGCAAGCTCCTCAAACCGAAAAAGAAATAAGGGGATTTCTCGGGAAAGTCCAGTATATCAGTCGATTCATTTCCAAGCTAACCATGGTATGTGAACCAATTTTCAAGAAACTGAAAATAGGGGAACGGGTACTATGGGATGACAAATGCCAAGCTGCTCTCGACAAAATCAAGGAAATTCTGTCTGCACCGCCGGTTTTGATGCCACCTCAACCCGGCTTGCCTCTGTCGTTATACCTAACAACGACCGAGACAGCCATGAGGGCTATGCTGGCTCAGACAGTTGACTCCGAAGAGCGAGCCATCTATTACATCAGTAAGAAGTTTTTAGAGTATGAGTGCAAATATACCATGCTCGAAAAGACGTGCTTGGCTCTAGTCTGGGCCACTAAAAAGCTCCGACATTATATGCTCAGCTATGAGATCCATGTGCTATCCAGGATGGACCCGATCAAATACCTCTTCGAGAAACCCATCCTCAACGGCCGGATTTCAAGATGGACTCTAATGTTGGCAGAGTTCGACCTAAAATTTGTACCTTTAAAAGCTATTAAGGGGCGAATAGTAGCTGAATTCCTCGCCGACAGCCCGGTAACCGAGGAAGGACACACCGACACCTGGTCCTTCCCAGACGAAGATATCTTCCATACCGATGCCGAAACATGGGATTTATACTTCGACGGAGCATCTAATTTTCGAGGGTTCGGAGTCGGGGTCCTCCTAATTTCACCAAGAGGAGAGCATACTCCCGTCTCCATCAAACTGGACTTTGACGTCACTAACAATGCAGCAGAATACGAAGCATGCATTTATGGGCTACAAGCCGCCGCCAACCTAGGGATCACAAATCTCCGGGTACATGGCGACTCATCCTTGGTCATTAACCAAGCACTTCAAAAATGGAAGACTCGGAATGCCAATCTCGTGGCCTACCAGGCACGAGTAAGGGATCTCGAGAAACAATTCCAAAAGGTAGAATACATATACCTGCCTCGGGAAGAAAATCAGTTTGCAGATGCACTCTCAAAATTAGCATCTTTACTGAACATTCCCGACCATGTGACCAGTATGCCAATTTGCGTCGAAAGACGGTCCGAGCCGGCGTACGTCTATGACATCGAAGACATCGAGATAACCGATCCCGAACCATGGTACCAATCCGTGTTAACATACCTGACCAACGGAGAGTATCCCCCCGGGACGGAAAACCGAGCCAAGAAAGCCTTACGGAGGCTAGCCACCCAGTTCATCCGTACTGATGACGGGCAACTGTACAAAAAGACGGCACAGGGGGCTCTTCTCCTTTGTGTTGACAAATATAAGGCCGAGAAAGTAATGGCCGAAGTACATGATGGCGAAAACGGTCCACACATGAATGCTCACATGCTGGTCCGAAAAATCATGAGGCTCGGGTATTACTGGAACACCATGGAGGCCGACTGCCAGGTATATGTCAAGCACTGCCATAACTGTCAAATCTTTGGCAATGTGCAACATATGCCGCCATCTCTGCTCTATACCATGACGTCACCTTGGCCGTTCTCGACATGGGGTATCGACATAATCGGGAAAGTAAATCCCTCCGGTACTGGTGGACATTGCTTCATTCTGGTGGCTATCGACTATTTCACCAAGTGGGTCGAAGCTGAATCATATCGCATCCTCAACGCTAAGCATGTCGCCAAATTTATCCAAAACAAGATAATATGCCGGTATGGAATCCCGCATGAATTTATCAGTGATCATGGAACCCATTTCCAAGCTGAGACCGCGGCCCTGCTGGCCAAATATAAAATTCAGAGGCACACATCCTCGCCCTACCGTCCCCAAACCAATGGAGCGGTAGAGGCAGCCAATAAAACGATTGTCACCATACTCAAAAAGATGGCTGATAATTATCGGGACTGGCCCGACAAAATACCTTTTGCCCTATGGGGGTACCGGACGTCAATTCGCACCGCAACCGGAGCGATACCATACTACCTAACCTACGGGATGGAGGCAGTCCAACCAGTGGAGCTAGAGGTACCGTCCCTCAGAATCCTACTAGAAAGTCAAGTACCCGAAGCTGACTGGGTTCGAGCACGGTACGATTCGTTGGTTCTACTAGACGAACGACGGTCCCGCGCTCTCAATAACATCCAAATTTACCAAAAAAGGATCCAACGGGCCTTCAACAAGCGAGTAAGGCCCAGGAACATTAAAGAAGGGGATCTAGTCCTTAAGTCTGTTCGAGCCTTGCTACCAGTGGACCCAAGGGGAAAATTCAAACCCAACTGGGCTGGGCCGTATCTGGTGAAGAAAATCCTATCAGGGGGAGCAGTAATGCTGACGGACCTGGACGGGAATGAATTTGTCAACCCAACCAACCTGGACCAGCTGAAGCGTTACTACCCTTAGCCATTTCTCAATGTCATTAGCAATTTTTATCAAAATCATTTATTTTACAAAAAGCAAGTCAATGAGCTAGAATTATTTATTCTACTGTCGCAAAACATCTTGAACCAATAGTCTTGGTGTAATTCGAGATTGCAATTTCCTAAGCCTGAACTACGTTTGGTTTGATTCTGCTAATTGCGGATACGTAGGCAGCCCCTCAAAAGGGCACAACCAATGCAATCGAGAAAAGACAGTAACGGTTTTAATAATAAACTTCCTTTTATTTATCACAAAAAAAGAAAATCCCAAAAAGCTTGGGAAAATTACAAGTGCAGGAATTCAAAAAAAAAAAACTACAAAAAAAGCACACGACAAATAATAATAATAATAATATTTAAATAATAAAACTAAGGACTCGGTATCTAGGGCATCTTGCCCTTCCCCTTGTCCTTGGCCTCCTTGGCCGTCCACTGACGACGACGCGGAGGAGAGCGTTCCCGAATCACCACAGGAACCTCTTTAGCTCGGACTCGCTTCTTGGAACTTGAGTCCTCATCCACCTCGATTGGCCCAAGTCGAGCCCTTACGGGCTCGGGGAGCCGGTCACGCGGACCTAGTCGGTCCCGGGCCGCCAGCCTTGGCCCAAGTCGCCGCTCCAAGTCAGTCTGGGGGCTTTGCCGCCCCCGCGTGCCACTAGCACCGGCATCTTTAGCTCGAGTCTTAGTATGTGACTTAAGACCCGACTCTAATCGGACTAAGGTAGCAGGGGTCTCTCCCTCATCGTAGAATCCCCTATTGTCCTTTACCGTCTCCCGGCGGACCAGTTCGAAGGCCTCATCGACCTTCAGAGCTTTGCGAGCCTCCTCGGACTCCTCAGAAGTCCATTTCTCGTAGGCTCGAGAAACCCAAGCAGATTGGCAAGGGTTGGGAATAGTCCATATAGGACGGGTGAACCACCTCTGCAACCAGGTGTCGCACATAGCGTCCGTCAGTTGGAGCGAGACGCTAATGACGGCTTCAGTCTCAGGAATGCGCTGAGACGAACCGAACTGCCTCAGAATGCGGTCCGGGTAGATGTGAACTGTCCAGTCAAGGGACAGGATCACGAGATAACGAGCTTGGTCCCTCTTGGCCAATCCCGTCAGCTTGGAAAGGAACCACCAAGCAACCGTCCACCTAATCAACGGGCCACCATGGAACACCAATTTCTCATCCCAGTAAGCTCGATTTATATGGTGATTCGAACTTATCTTGCGCCCCCTGGAACTGAGTTAGTTGTTACGGTAGTTTGGAACGCTCGGAGGAGGCTCTATGATCGACAAGCGCTCCGACAACCAAACCTGCAGACGTGTACACGCAACTCATGAGTAACGGAATGGTTCGCTACAGCCCACTCGATCGAGTACACCCTCTGACTCGATCGAGTGAGGCTCTCTAAGACAACCAGAAGCTCGTCAGGTATGGCACTCGACCGAGTACACCCTCTGACTCGATCGAGTAAGACTCGCTAAAACAAACAGAAGCCTATCAGGTATGACACTCGATCGAGTGCACCCTCTGACTCGATCGAGTAAGCCCTTCACAGGCCGGCAGAAGCACTTTGCAGACGCCACTCGATCGAGTGGTGGGTCCACTCGATCGAGTGACTTACGGACTTCAAGAAACCACGAAACAAAAAAATCGCGCGAACCAAAATTGAAAAAATCGAAAGACGTTTACCTGCAGAATAAGGATACTCCCCGTCAGTTGCCGGGTCGGGTCTAGTCGCCTAGCATCCAGACCCATGATGAGTTCTCCCGTGACTAGCCAAGCAGGGCTGTGACCAGTCTCCATCTGGTCAACCACTCCGATCAGCCTAATCTGGCCCACGCACGAGTCAGCATCCATCAACCCCTCGAAGACGTAGCGGTGCAGCATGCAAAACGCGAAGGCCCTACGCCGGTGAGAAGGCGTAGCCCTTACATCCTGGCTATTCATGAACTTGTCAGCCAAGTCGAAAAGGGAGACAGTATCTCCCCGCACCATTCGATCTGTCTCAGCATGAGACAGACCCAAGAAATCCCTCAGTCTCCTCCTCGGGTCCGGGAAGAACGGAGGAATGGCAGGGCGAGCAACAGGGCTCCAACCGCCAATGGCTGCGATCTCCTCGGGAAGAGGGCATATCTCTCCCCGCGGGAACGCGAAGACGTGATGGGTAGTGTCCCAAAGCGCCAAACAAGCATCCAGAAAATGCACATCAGGCACCAGACGCCTAAGAGGAAATAGGCTGGTAATCCCCATTTGGGTCAGCTGAATCCTGTCGTCATCCCGAAAGTGTTGGGACCAGGCAAAAAGCATTGAAGTGAGATGCTCGATACCCATGGCAGGAACTTGATTTCTTAAAAAGAAGAGAAGGGTTTTGATTTGAGGTGCAGAAAGCTGAAGCAGGAAACCTGTATTTATAATATGGAAGCCTGGCAGTAACCTGACTAACCCTGCCTCCTCAGCAAATTGGGCCCCAACATGTGCAGGCCTGACTTCAACCCAGAATAGGAATCTAGTTATCCTGAGCTTTCCTAAATTCTTTCTAAAAAAATTCCTTCTTCGAAAATTTCAACTTTTTTCAAAATCCGGTGCTTTCTTCCCCAGCACAAGTCGGTGTTTTGCCTATGTGTTACATGCAATTTATCATGTGTCAGCATACAGGTACACCCCGAGACTTCAAAAGCAAGTCCCCGCGCAACTACTTTACTCCCCAGCGTGAGTCGGTGTTCTCCTGGAACGCTACATCCAAAATGTGATGTATCAGCATACGGGTACTCCCACACCTCTAAGCACAAGTTTTATTCCCCAACAGAGTCAACTTTCCCCGGTATGCTACATCCAAGACGCGATGTGTCGGCATACAGGTACACCTACGCCCCAAAAGGCAAGTTTTACTCCCCACGGAGCATCATCATCAGGTCAGGCACGACTCAAGGCTTCAAAAGCAAGCCCGTACGACTCACATATTTCCCCAGCGGAACGCCCGAGACGGCATTTTCCCCGAAATGGCACGGGTTGGGCCCACATATAGGCACGCCTAGGACTTATGCAACAAGTCTGACTCCCCGCGGAGCTATCATCGGCAGGACAGGTATGACCCTCTGCTTATGGCTGGCGAGCCCTTCACGCAAGTCTACTGGACTATAAACGACCCGACCGGAAGGCTGCCAGGTCGTAATCTGCGATTGGCCTGGTGGCTACTCTGACTTTCGCCTTGTCCAAGCCTCAGTCAGAGTGGGGGCTCTGTAGACACCCGCATTTTGCCTGCTAGTGTCTATAGCAGTTCCCGACAAACACCCGATGATGATCGGACGCAAACGTGACTTAGTATGCTCGGATTTGGGCCCGAAATCAATAATATCTGACATGGACTTTTAGCGGAGTAATAATCTCACAAAACAGACCTCAAATTCAGGCCCAGTGGGTCGTTCCGAGCAAAATGAGACTAATTTGGGCCAAAACCGGCACCAAAAATAATTCCCGTCTTTTAGCGACCAGGTCAAAACCCGGCCAAGACAAACCCGACACAAAGAGCGACCGGGTGCGTTCCCAAAACATGCACCAGGTTCACAAATCTATCCAAATCGCTCACGAATCAGCCAAAATTAGCCAAATCAATCATAATCAATTAAGCATAAATCAAGGGCAATCACGCCCAAAATAGCCCGGCCTAATTGATCCACTCGGTCGAGTGGATTGGCCACTCGGTCGAGTGGAGCGTCAAAAACCGGACCAGATTCATTCCTGAAGGCACTCGACCGAGTGCACTAGGGCACTCGACCGAGTGCACTAGGGCACTCGATCGAGTGACCCTAGGACGGGGTGAAGCCTATAAATACCCCTTCAAACCCATTGCATTGAAGGAGGAGGCAACTAATGCAAAATTACCCTAAGCTTCTACTCTAACCTATCTATACTCTTTACACTACAAGCCTTAGCAACCCTAAGCCCTATACACAAAAAACCGAGTCCCTTGTCCCTCGATAAACCGACAACACATACACACACCATAACTTACGTACATCCTCGATACTCCACAGTCCCGTCACTATTTGCGAGCCCATTTCCGAGGTCCCTACTAAGCATGTATGTTGAGGGTGTCCCAAACCCCGTTTCTATCCTTGTTATTTACGCTTATGTTTTTGTATCGTTTATTTTGTACTTTTACTAGTATCGTAATCCTAACACTCTAACATCTAACACTCTAACATTTTTACTTTTTTTGCATACTAACTTTTACATTTCGTTGCTAACATTATAACCATACCGTGTATATATATATAACTATGTATCAAAATCTCGGTTTCGGATGCGTTTGACTATAATTGTCGCCTAAAGTCCGTCTAATCCCTCTACGAGCAACGACGGAGGTGGAGCCCTTTCGAGGAGCCTCGCCCCAATGTACTCAAGGGCGTGACGTGATCGCGACTAATCGTAGTTGAACGTATTCAATCCCATTTTAATTAGTGCGGAACCCGTTGACACGAAAACCGACATCGCATAACCCGAAAGGGTTAGTTTCGATGTCGTGACGTAGAGGGATGCAATTCCGTCATTAATTCAAATTCTCTAACGTAAACGTTTTCATAAAATCCCGACAACGGTATTATAATCGTACATATACACGATTATAGCACCGGAGGTCGAGTTAAATTCAAATCATGCGATATTTGTATTTAACTCGACCGACCGTCGTTTTCAACCCCAAAAATGAAACGAGTTAACACTCGTACAGGGACTACTCGACCGAGTGCATAGGCCACTCGATCGAGTAGTGTCCACAAAACCGGGCAGACTACTTCCCAAGGGTACACTCGACCGAGTCAGGCCATGACTCGACCGAGTGGATCCTGTAGCCCAGAAAACCGAGGGCTTGGATGCAACATTTAAGCCTCGTCTCTTTTTTTACGACTCTTAGTCGACACGTGTAAAGCCAATCACGTGAACTCATTTTCTAAAACTCACGTTTATCGTGGCAAACCAAATTAAATCTAAATTCGTCAATATTTTGATTCAATTCGGCCAACCTTCAAATTTAAGACACATAAATCACGAGTCACAACTCGTACAGGTGCCACTCGATCGAGTAGCACCCCAAACCGTGGGCAGAAGCTTCTTTTAGGACGCACTCGACCGAGTCAGGCCATGACTCGACCGAGTGAGTCCTGTAGCCCCATAACCGAGGGCCTTGACACACCTTTCAAGCCTCGCCTCTTTTTATCGACATTAGTCATCACGTGTAAAGACTATCACGTGACTAACCTATTTCCAAAACCATGCACAACACGACACGTAGAACGACTTTGACCACCTTTGACGTGATGAGTCGGGACAAGACTACGGGATATGGGATCGGGCTAGCAATACGCCACAGTCTCATATTTCCGTCCTTCGTTTAGTACACAATACAATGTGTATTTAATCGGGGTTAGTCCATCTACGCATTTCGCGGTCTAGCTTACATACGGGTCCGTCCATATCTTTGTATCGCGTTATTTTTATTACTTCTACGTAATGTTGTATTGTGAATTCCGGGTTGTATTTCCGCCCGTGTAACTTGTACGTTTTTATTTTACTTTCGAGCTTTGTTTATTTACTTGCTTTTACGCTTTATAAACGAACCTCGCATGCTAAACCACTTTGACCAAAAATAAGATGCATTAAATGACGTAGTTCACAAACTATTAATATGCTTAGCCCGAAAACGCTGTTTGCATATCATTTAATCGTTTTACTAGCGCGCTCACACGAACACGAACGATGTCTTAGTAGAGGCCGCCATGTGCGGGCGGGGTTGGGTGTCCTTAGTGGGCTTCCCAACACGTACCCTCACCCCTTACTCAGAACCTTTGGTTTCCGGATGTCCGAAACCCTTGGCGCACGAGAGTCATTCTATATACGAAAGCCGGTTTATACGGTATCGGTATTGCAATGCAAAGGGACGAGCCCAATAAACTCTGAAATCGAAGTGGGCTTACTTTGTGTATAGCCCATGACGACATAGAGTGGGCTCGTATGGTTCCGAATAACCACAAAATTCGGTGGCGACTCCATTTTGACTTAAATTTCGAACCCGAGAACAATCTCACCACGAGATTCATTTGCCTACCCAAACCCGCGCGTGGCCGCGTCGGGGTGGACCTACGTCATGTCCACATGTAGCCATATTTATTTTATGGCTTATGTATTAAATTACCGTTTTTATTTAACCAAGACATAATTACAGTGTGTTACCATCTCATATCTACAATGTTTCCGCCACTGTATTGCGTTAGAATTTTTTGGGGATTACGTCGCTGGTGGAAACCCGAAAGATTGCCGAGAGGTACATGGTCGACGAGGAGTACCGGAACCGACACGAAGATCCGTCACCCCAGAGGGTCCTCCGTAAGGAAAGAGCCAAGAGCCTAGTCGAAGAGAAGGGAGGTCTCTGCCGATTCGAAAGAAGAAGGGACAAGACCCCCTACGCGAAACGCTTCGACCACTATACACCTGATGCGGGTCGTCGCAAACTCACATGCAAACAATATTTATAACACCGACTAATCACAAAACAAATTAATGTAATAGTGGTAGGTCGGGATCGATCCAAGGGACGAACGTTTAAGCTAATGAATCTAAGTCTACTAGTGATTGGGATCTTTTAGAGGGGTTTTGGGTTTATGTCTAAACTAGAGAAATCGGTTATGGTGATTAGGGGATAATCTATGGGAAAAGGCGTTAGGGGGAGTCGGGGAATCGAAAATTGGGTTTTACAAACTAAGGAATTATGAGGTCGGTCACAAAGTCGATATAGGGAGAAAGCCATCTTTCGATTTCTTCAACCAACTTAACTAAATTCCGCTTTCGTGGCGAAATAGATAAATCTCAAGTCAAGGTAACTCCTACCCCGAATTTTCTCATATTGATAAGAGTGAGTCAAGGTCGACCTAGTTGGCCAAACTAAGTCAATAAAAACACAATAACCTTGAACAAGATAGATCAACAAATATGCAACCAATCCACAATTCATATCACCCAAAATCCTCCTTTCTTAGCCTTCTAACAAAGAGTCTACTCACCATTCATGGAAAATTATCAAAAACAATAACTAAGGAAATTATACTAACAACATGCATGGTGATGAAAAACTAGAGAAATTAAATCTATCACAATGGAAGAAACTAAAACCAACAAATGAATGAAACTATTCATCAATTCATAAACAATGTAAGAAAAATCAAAGGAAAACATGCAATAGAGAAGGTGCAAAAGTAAAAACTAAACTAGATAAAAAGGAGAGGAAGAGAAGTATACCAACAATGGAGAAAAATAAGGACGAAGAAGATGAAGATGCATAAAAATAAAGATGTAGTCTTCAAGAAGAAAACAATGGATTTGTCACTAATTCTTTGATAATCTCCAATAAACTTTCTAATTAAATCTAGAGTTGATTACAATAATTTTTTTATCTAAAGCTAGAAGAAGAAAATGAAGATTGATGAAAACTATGAAGCTTCCCTGATGTGAATGTGCCTCCATCTAATCTAGGTTTAGTTATATATAAGAGTTGCTTAATGGATCACTAAACCAAGTCCATATCTGATTTTTGCACTTGAGTGAAACTTTTGTCCTATGGATTTTCAAAGTGTGAAACTTCGCCTTGCGGATTTCTAAGCTTCACGAGACATTTCCCTCGGTTTCTCCTTGTAGACTTTTCTTCCAGATTTTGAAATTGGGGCACTAATACCGTCGGGCGAAACTTCACCCGATGGGTAAAAGTTTCGTTCGGTCATTTCGCCCGGTGGTTTCACTTTCTTGAAGATCTTCGGGGAGGGAGATATGTCATCGGGTGAAACTTCGCCCGGGGAGATCTAATCGGATGAAACTTCACCTGATGGATTCTTAGACCTCTTTTCTTGTTTCGCACCTTATTGTTTGGACTTTTGACTTCGTGTGATGCTTCCGGACGGTATTCCACTCTCTTGTGCTCGTGGAAACTCATACATGCTCTTGGAGACGAATCCTATCAAAATAAACAGGACAACTACCCAAAAACACGTGAAATGCACAAGAGAGATGCTAATGTGAGAAAGACTAAGAATAGAACGATAATTGCATTCTAATCTAACAAAAGCAGAGGAAAATGGGTCTAAATGGAAGAAAAAATGGGCAAAATTTAGCACACATCAACACTACTCACCCGCCCAAGGGAGAGATCTTCGACATAGAGAGGAACCATAAAAAGTGGGGACGACCCAGGCCGATGAGGACCTCCTCTAAGACGGACTGGAGCAAGTACTGCAAGTTCCACGACCAGGAGGAGCACACCACTAAGTAGTGTCGGTACCTAAAAGACGAGATTTAAGACCTCGGAGGTCGTGACTCACTAGCCGCCTACGAGGCAAGAACAACTAGAAACAACAATAAACACAACAACCATGCAAAGGCAGAGAAGCGGAAGGACACCAACGTGATTCACATGGTGGACGAACCCCTCAGGGGCGGACGACATAGCTGGCGAGGAGTGAAGAAGCAGCCGCGAGAGCTATCGCATCGCATCCACTACGCCGCCGAAGGAAAGAGCCCGATCATACCTACCCTCAACATCTCTGCAGCCGACTATAAGAGGGTTGTGCACCTCCATAGCGATCCTCTAGTCCTCGCCATTGGAATCAGTGATCACACGGTCAAGCGATGCATGATAGACACCGGAGCCTACATCAACCTCCTTGGCAGAGAAGCCTTGAAAAGATGGGACTTGATCGCCAACTTTTGAAACCAACAGCCGGAGCACTGTACGGATTCTCAGGCACCGGAGTCCTTCTAATGAGAACGATTGACCTTCCTGTCACCTTCGGAGAAGGGGCGTCGGCGAGAAAGATCACGGCCCAGTTTGTCGTGGTAGACGCCAAGTCGGCCTACAATGCACTTATTGGGCGGATCACATTGGACGAGGTGCACGCGCTGACATCCATCATAGCCCTAATGATGACATACATACGTTACTAATGATAACAATGAGGAAAAATTGTACGTTGACCAGGAGTCGGCTCGGTCATGCAACTTCTTTGCCCTGCAACGATCCCAGGAAGAGATGAAGGGAAAACGAAAATTTGCCTCTTCCGATCATGAGACCATCACAATGCCGGCCTCCAAGGCCCCCAGAGTAGTCAAGAAGGATTTTCTGTCGTCGCTTAAGCGCCTAGAGCCCGGAGGAAAGCATGATGGTCGAGTTGGAAGAAGGTCGGCCAGTGTTGGTAGAAGCAGATTTGGACCCGAAGTATCAGCAGCGGTTGATCGGCCTACTAAAGGCGAACGCCGACGTATTTGCCTACTCCACAGAAGAGATGCCAAGAGTCGATCCAGAAGTCACGGTCCACAAGCTAAACGTCGATCCGACCTGCAGACCCGTGAAGTAAAGAAAAAGACTATGTCCCCAAAAAAAGATGATGTCATTCGGGAAGAGGTGGACAAACCGATATAAGCAGGGTTCGTCGAACCATGCGAGTACCCTGAATGGCTAGCGAACGTCGTAATGGTGAAAAAGTCCTCCGGCGCGTGGCGGATTTGTGTGGACTTTACAAACCTCAACAAAGCATGCCCGAAAGACTGCTACTTGCTTCCTGGAATCGACCAGTTGGTGGACGCCACAACTGGTCATTCCATGTTGAGCTTCTTGGATGCCTTCTCCGGGTACCACCAAGTATTCTTGTGAGCGTCGGACAAGGTTAAGTGCGCGATTATCACTAGCGCCGGCACGTTCATATACAAGATGATGCCCTTCGGCCTCAAGAACGCCGACGCCATATATCAAAGGTTGGTAGACAAGATATTCAGGGAGTAGTGGGGAAGGAACATGGAGACGTACGTCGACGACGCCATAGTCAAGAGTAAGGAGGACGAGCAACATTTGGAAGATCTACATGAGACGTTTCAATCATTAAGGAAGTACCGAATGAAGCTGAACTCCAAGAAGTGCACGTTCGGCGTTAGGTCAGGCAAGTTCCTCGGCTTTCTGGTGAGTGCTAGGGGCATAGACGCCAACCCGAAGAAAGTGCGGACAATACAGGACCTGCCGGAGCCAAAGACATGACATAAACTGCCAAGTCGCCCTAAGGTCCAAATGTCCAATAGCCCGTCCCCGACACAACTTTCAAGAACATCATAACCTTGAACGCCTCCACTGTAGGGGCCAATCTCTTGAACCGGCACACCCAGCAATAGCAGATAATGGCGCGAATCGCCTGGGGCATCAGCCGACCAAGCGCTAAATTCATGCGCCAAAACACCTCATCCACGAAGGGATCGAGAGGCTCCCGTAGGCCGAACTTGAGAGACTCAACGGCGACACCCACGCAACCCCCCGAGGGGTTGCAGGTCGTCTGACTGGCAGACGGAATTTCATACCTATATCTAGAGATGGCAATGGACCGGGTCTGGACCGGGTCCACTAGGATCCAGACCCGGACCCGTCAAAATTACTCTGGACCCGGACCCGACTCGGATCCGGCCGGGTCCAAAATTTTAAGACCCAGATCCAGACCTTCCGGGTCCGGTTCGGGTCTACCCGCGGGTCTCACTATTTTATTTTATTTTGTCCTACATTTCTCATTTCTTCCAAATTTCAGATTTCGCCGGTAACTTTTAGCACGTACAAAATTGTCTACGGCATAGGTTGTACTAAGAAATTAACACTCTTACAAACTCATTTATAATGGTCTTAGGAGACTTACATAAATGTCCGACAACAAACTAAATTTATCACCACAAGTCCACAAGTCATAACTACAAGTCCACAAGACCACAATGTTTACATAAATTCAGTACATTGAAAGGGCGAGAGAGAAGTGAGGGTGAGGGTGAGGGTGAGGGAGTAAGCCCAGCTGCCTAGTAAGTTGTTTTAGTTGTTTGTTGTTTGTTGTTTGTTGTTTGTTGGCTTCAGCGTAGGTTGTAAGATTTTAGTTTGTTTGTTTTTCTTTTTTTTAATTAAAGTGTCGAGTCCACGGGTCGGGTCCGGATCCAGTATTTCAGACCCGGACCCGTACCCGATTTTTAAAAACAAGACCCGTATCCGACCCGGACCCGCCGGGTCTTAAAAAATGAGACCCAGACCCAGACCCATTTGGGTCCGACCCGCCGGGTCTTGGACCCATTGTCATCCTTACCTATATCCCTCTCCCAGAGGGTAAAGGTCCCTAGCCACCACCAGGCAATCCTTCGCCATCGCTCGGCAGCGCCACTTGGCATCTATGGCGGTGGAGAACAGATCTCGCCCCCTCGACGGCGACGAGAAACCGGTGCCGCCTGAGCCTCCTCGCTGCCTTCCCCTGCCTCCTTCTGAGCGGACTCCTGATGACTAGACGACGGCTCCTCGGCGGCAGGAGGACTCCTCCGGCGACGACGAGGAATCAATGCTGTCGGAGCCTCTTCGCTGTCCTGCTCCGCCTCCTCCACTCCAACCCCCTGAGCAGATTCCAGACGAGTTGACGGAGACCCCTCCTCCTCCATTCCCACGGCGGCAGAGGCGCTCCTTCCACAACGAAGCCTAATGGTGGAAGGTCGGAGAGATCAAATATGGACGACGTTAATCAGAGATATCTCTTCGGCTTCATCTTCCGATGAATCGATGCCAACATGTCCCTCAGATCCGGATCCGGAGGCTACGTTCCCCTCAAAGGCCAACATGACCTCGTCTTCCCCTTTCTCCTCAAAATGGACCCGGCGAGAATGTGTGGATATGACTCGATAAAAGAAATACAAAGGAAAATTGAAAAAGGGGAAGGAAAGGAACTAACCTAGATAGTCACGTCGGCGACCTCTCACCTCCAGGCAGAATGACAACAACCTGACTGACGAAGGAGAAAACGAAAGGAAGAGTGAGAAACGATTTAGAGAGAGAAAAGAGAAGAAGGGCAAATGAGGACAAAGAAGAGGGCACACCCCTATTTAATTTATACAAAGAAGAGGTAGGATGTCAAGACCACTAACCCCTGCCAAGTGGTAGCGTTGTGTAAAGTGGAATACCAAGAGCCATCAAGGCACAACGA
The DNA here is from genome assembly GCA_958450325.1 of Agrostemma githago. Classification (NCBI taxonomy): domain Eukaryota; kingdom Viridiplantae; phylum Streptophyta; class Magnoliopsida; order Caryophyllales; family Caryophyllaceae; genus Agrostemma; species Agrostemma githago. The sequence goes on from OY288240.1 coordinate 5,506,345, forward strand.
GCAAGAAAGCGAAATTAAAAGGCAAAATAAAAGATTGCATCAGCCAGAATATTTTCATTGATAACCAAGAGGCCAGAGGCCGTTTACAAAATACAGGGGTCGGTACCCCTTCTAATGTCCGGCTAGATCAACTAACATGGGGGCCGGTACCCCTACATACACCCGGCAAATGCAAATAAAGATTAACAAAGAGGAGTCTTCACCAACATCAACAACAGAACTCTAGACCGGCACCTCCCCCTCTCCTTACATCCAACAGCTGGCTTCAATCGGCAAAACGAAGCTCACCCGGCCTACAGCGCCTAATTAGTAGGAAGATGACGCCCATAAGCAACCCAGTGCGCGCATAGGCGAATTGCTCCCAAAGGGCCTTCGCGTCCGAGTCCTCCCTAGGAAGGGGAGGAGAGGAGCAGCGCCCGGGCAGAGGGACTCAATGCACTGGCGAATGGGGCCCGGAAGACCATGGCGGTGAAGAAGAGCCGCGAGGAGGAGAATCAAATCACTCCTCCTCCTCCGAGGAACCACAGGGGAAATATTCGTGGTGAACATGGAGGGAGGACCGGACACCCGCCTACTGGAGGGTGGACACCGGTGAAGCCCGACAATATCACCAGACCTCTTGGCAGTGGGGGGGAGCAGAGAGATGACGCCTAGCAGCCTGCTGAGGGGCCCAGAGACACGGGGGGGCGAGCTCGGTACACAAAGTGGAAACCCTCGGGTGAGGGCCCCTCAATGGGAACCAGAATGTTCCGATTGCGACACGCCCTAGGCGACACCCTAAATGGCTGGTTGGAGGAAGACATACTTTCAGGAGAAGAAAAAGGAATTGTGAAGGAGTAGAGTGCCCCAAAATGGCAAAAAACATGAAGCTTTTATAGCTAAAAGAGTAATAAATGCCGCCACAACTACCCTCAACCACCTAAGGCAATGATGACAAGCATTGGAACCATAAGAGCAATTACTACCTTTTTTGAAAAGAGCCACATTTGGCACATTCCCAAGAGATAGAGAAGTGCAAAAGGCAAAGCATCAATGACGAGTGCAAAAAAGAGGATCAGCTAGGAGGCGTCGTAAGATCACTCGACCACGGCGTACCTCCCCCGGCGTACTATCTCGCCGGCTAGCACCAGCCCAAGGCACGTGGTATTGTAGACACCCACATTTTGACCGCCAGGTGTCTATAGTAGTTCCCGCCAAACACCCGATGATGATCGGACGCAAACGTGCTTTAATGAACTCGGATATGGGCTCGAAATCATGGGCATTTGGTTTAGGCTTTTTACAGAGTACAAATCTCACAAAACCAACCTCAAAATCGGGCCCAGTGGGTCATTTCGAGTCAAATAAGACTAATTTGGGTCAAATCCGACACCGGGGGCAAAACCGTCTTTTAGCGACCGAGTCAAAACCCGGTCAAAGATATTTTCGAGACACCCGAATCAGCCGTGACATCCCGTGAGTCCGGTTTGAGCTCAAATACTACAAAAATCAGCCTCAAAAAATATTAAACAATTCCGTTAAGGATAGAATTCGATCTCAAATAGGAATCTTATCCGAACACCCGATCAAACACTCGACCGAGCATCAAATACTCGGTCGAGCAGCCTTGTTCCAGCCAGATTTTGTGGCTTCCTCCCCAAGGAATGGAGTTCTCGTGCCTCTCGACTTCTTACGTTTCCTATCCAAACCGGTATTTCTTATCGTCCAAGCAAGAGTACCTCTTCTAGTATCAATCGAGGACCTCACCTATAAATAGACCTTCACATTCAACACAAAAGACATCAGTCATCAGACATCAGACATCAGTTATCAGTTATCAATCATCAATTATTCATATCATACAACAAATTCATAGCATCCAAAAATAGCATCGAAATACCGATAAAATAACCCGACGAATCCGACCCCAAAAAACCGGCCGAACCCGTCACCTCACACGTCCCAAACCGACACCCTAACTCATCCACATCGTCTCGACGCTCCCGTGCCTAAGCCACTTTCCGACGAGCCTCATTCTGAGAATAGAAAGCATGTAGGTTGAGGGTGTAAAATCAAACCCGATTCTTCCCTTTTCTCTTTCTTTCTCTCGTCCTTTTTCTTTTCTGATGGGGGCCAAAACCCCCTGACTCATAGGCCCGACCTCCTTTACGGGTAGCCATCAACTGGCCCAAAAATACCTATCTACTAACCACTATGCTGATGTCATGGGTGACATCACCCTACTACACCCTTTCCCCTATAAATACCCCACTTAGGGTGAGGGGAAGGGGGACAATTAATTCATACACATACTCCTCCCTACTCTCTCTACCTCTCTTATCTCCCTAAATATCTATATTCAGTCATACATTTTACTGACTTGGGCGTCGGAGGCTCCGCCCCGGGGGTTCCCCTCGGGCCCGGAGTTCACCTTGCAGGATCACCGTCGGCACGCACCCGGAGCCGAGGAGAACCGCGAAGCTCAAGGTCAGGGACCCGTTTCCATACTGGAACAATTTGGCGCCGTCTGTGGGGACAACGGTTGTGCTCACGAATTACCCACAAAAATCAACCACTCCAAAATACAAATTTTTCCAGATCTAATCTTCATCTTTGATATACATGTACAGAAAACCAACCCAAATCGTTTTTTAGATCTAAGCGTACGTTTCTGCCTTAGATCACACGAAGGTGACGTTATTCACGATGGATACTACCTGATGATTGGAGTTTGGAAGGGAACCTGAGTAAAGATAGCCTTTGCTTGTGAAATACACAGTAGTGGGTATCAACGATTATCTCAGGTGCAACAAAACAATCACTAATGAATACAACACGGCGTGGTTTGCAGGGCAAGTGGATTGGCATGACAATAGTGATGACATCACCCTCACCAAAGCTAAGTCTATTCTACACTAAAGTATGGCCTGTATGTTTTATATCTACTATTGTTTATTTGGAATTCTTGATCCAAAGCCTTATATTTGCAATTTACCATCAATAACCGGGAGATGCCATAACTAAATGGTACGAAATAGTCTGACGAATCCGGAGAACCAAACCAAGAGTTGGTCATTCCGGTTCAATGACGGACAATCCCGGAACCACCATCGCCGGCAGGACAATTGACCAACAAAATATCGGGTCAAACTGCCTTACTAGCCGACCTCACCATGGCCGACGGCCTACCATAAAACCGACACCCGGTACATCAGTTAGTTGTTCATCACGAGTCATGCCGAGACGGTAATAATTGTAAGCCGAGCTGGTAACAATATTGAGCTGTTTACGGTAATGGACTGAAAGTTGCAAGATGGGCCAAGTTGGAGTCTCAGTGGAATTGAAGTACATACAGGGGAATGGCAATACCAATGTGAAAAGATGTGACAAGTCACTTGCATATGTCAAGATTGAAGGCCCAAAGTCTGCATTGGTCCATAAAAAAAGGAATGACGCATATGGTCCGTGTAGGGTGTCCGAATCAATTCACATATCAGGCCAAGATTATGATTCATAAGAGAGTTTATGTGGGCCCTTTGGCTTATTTTGAGGCAAATTGAGCCCAACCTCTTGAAAATTTCATCTTGTTATCCCAACGAAAAGAACCACAAAAAATGACCCAACTTTTTGCCCGTCACAAAGAATTTCCAAAAAACTCCTCAAGAAATTTACCCGAAAAATGGTGAAGATAAGTCACAAAAATGAGTATCAAATGAGTTGAATATTTTTAGCTTGACAGAGACATGGCCCAGCCGACTTACGGCTCGGCCAAGATGCCGCCTTGCCGATTTACGGTCCGGCCCTGCCGACATACGGCTCGGCCCTACCGACTTACGGCTCGGCCAAGATGTTGCCCTGCCGATTTACGGTTCGCCCTGCCGACTTACGGCTCGGCCAAGGTGTTGCCCCGCCGATTTACGGTTCGCCCTGCCGACTTACGGCTCGGCCCTACCGACTTACGGCTCGGCCAAGATGTTGCCCTGCCGATTTACGGTTCGCCCTGCCGACTTACGGCTCGGCCCTACCGACTTGCGGCTTGGCCAAGATGTTGCCCTGCCGATTTACGGTTCGCCCTGCCGACTTACGGCTCGGCCCTACCGACTCACGGCTCGGCCAAGGTGCTGCCCAGCCAAATTACGGCTCAACCTCAGCGTCTGCAGAGACCGCATAGGTCCGCCAACCACCATGTGGAATTCTACGAAGACAAGACCAACATATACCCATCACCTGTTCATTACTCTCACAGCTAATGGGCAGGGGGCAATAGGGGAGGAGCCCCTGTTGCAAAACCCTGAGAAAACAGACCCCCCAACAAAAAATAAGGCCTGATACACATTCAGCCTTCTACAGAGCACAAGTCCCTCTGCCTACCTCTGGGCAGGCAGGGGGCAGGCCCCCTGGACTTCGAACAAAAGCCAGGGTCAGGCCCGGCCCCATGCGCCGAACTACAAGTCCCTCTGCCTACCTCTGGGCAGGCAGGGGGCAGGCCCCCTGGACTTCGAACAGAAGCCAGGGTCAGGCCCGGCCCCATGCGCCGAACTACAAGTCCCTCTGCCTACCTCTGGGCAGGCAAGGGGCAGGCCGCCTGGACTTCGAACAGAAGCCAGGGTCAGGCCCGGCCCCATGCGCCGAACTACAAGTCCCTCTGCCTACCTCTGGGCAGGCAGGGGGCAGGCCCCCTGGACTTCGACCAGAAGCCAGGGTCAGGCCCGGCCACATGCGCCGAACTACAAATCCCTCTGCCTGCCTCTGGGCAGGCAGGGGGCAGGCCCCGAAGTCCAGGGCCAGGCCCGACCCCATGCGCCGAATCACAAGTCCCTCTGCCTACCTCTGGGCAGGCAGGGGGCAGGCCCCCTGGACTTCGAACAGAAGCCAGGGTCAGGCCCGGCCCCATACGCCGAATCACAAGTCCCTCTGCCTATCTCTGGGCAGGCAGGGGGCAGGCCGCCTGGACTTCGAACAGAAGCCAGGGTCAGGCCCGGCCCCATGCGCCGAACTACAAGTCCCTCTGCCTACCTCTGGACAGGCAGGGGGCAGGCCACCTGGACTTCGACCAGAAGCCAGGGTCAGGCCCGGCCCCATGCGCCGAACTACAAGTCCCTCTGCCTACCTCTGGGCAGGCAGGGGGCAGGCCCCCTGGACTTCGAACAGAAGCCAGGGTCAGGCCCGGCCCCATGCGCCGAACTACAAGTCCCTCTGCCTACCTCTGGGCAGGCAGGGGGCAGGCCCCCTGGACTTCGAACAGAAGCCAGGGTCAGGCCCGGCCCCATGCGCCGAACTACAAGTCCCTCTGCCTACCTCTGGGCAGGCAGAGGGCAGGCCCCCTGGACTTCGAGCAGAAGCCAGGGTCAGGCCCGGCCCCATGCGCCGAACTACAAGTCCCTCTGCCTACCTCTGGGCAGGCAGGGGGCAGGCCCCCTGGACTTCGAACAGAAGCCAGGGTCAGGCCCGGCCCCATGCGCCGAACCACAAGTCCCTCTGCCTACCTCTGGGCAGGCAGGGGGCAGGCCCCCTGGACTTCAACCAGAAACCAGGGTCAGGCCCGGCCCCATGCGCCGAATCACAAGTCCCTCTGCCTACCTCTGGGCAGGCAGAGGGCAGGCCCCCTGGACTTCGAGCAGAAGCCAGGGTCAGGCCCGGCCCCATGCGCCGAACTACAAGTCCCTCTGCCTACCTCTGGGCAGGCAGGGGGCAGGCCCCCTGGACTTCGACCAGAAACCAGGGTCAGGCCCGGCCCCATGCGCCGAATCACAAGTCCCTCTGCCTACCTCTGGGCAGGCAGGGGGCAGGCCCCCTGGACTTCAACCAGAAACCAGGGTCAGGCCCGGCCCCATGCGCCGAACTACAAGTCCCTCTGCCTACCTCTGGGCAGGCAGGGGGCAGGCCCCCTGGACTTCGAACAGAAGCCAGGGTCAGGCCCGGCCCCATGCGCCGAACTACAAGTCCCTCCGCCTACCTCTGGGCAGGCAGGGGGCAGGCCCCCTGGACTTCGAACAGAAGCCAGGGTCAGGCCCGGCCCCATGCGCCGAACTACAAGTCCCTCTGCCTACCTCTGGGCAGGCAGAGGGCAGACCCCCTGGACTTCGAACAGAAGCCAGGGTCAGGCCCGGCCCCATGCGCCGAACTACAAGTCCCTCTGCCTACCTCTGGGCAGGCAGAGGGCAGACCCCCTGGACTTCGACCAGAAGCCAGGGTCAGGCCCGGCCCCATGCGCCGAATCGTAAGTCCCTCTGCCTACCTCTGGGCAGGCAGGGGGCACAGCCTCCCAAGACCTGGACAAAGCCCATTAACTACCCTGGCAGGCCTCTGGCACCCTGACACATCCGTATGAGATGTACCAGGGCATGAGCGTTGACCACAGGGCTTAGTGATTACCTGGTCATGTATAGAATAATAAAACCCCATGTACACCTCCGAGTACACAAAAGGCACGACGTCTGACGCCCAGACAGAATCCAGACGATGCTAGGGCAGACGCCCCCAGAAGGCCTAGTGAACGCTTGGCTTTGTATGAAAAACAAAGTCCGTCATTTTGTTTGTCGGTCCAATCGTGCTTGGCACCGGACCCGCATACTCAGTATCCGACTCCGCTGAGGGCAAATTGATGGGGGCCAAAACCCCCTGACTCATAGGCCCGACCTCCTTTACGGGTAGCCATCAACTGGCCCAAAAATACCTATCTACTAACCACTATGCTGATGTCATGGGTGACATCACCCTACTACACCCTTTCCCCTATAAATACCCCACTTAGGGTGAGGGGAAGGGGGACAATTAATTCATACACATACTCCTCCCTACTCTCTCTACCTCTCTTATCTCCCTAAATATCTATATTCAGTCATACATTTTACTGACTTGGGCGTCGGAGGCTCCGCCCCGGGGGTTCCCCTCGGGCCCGGAGTTCACCTTGCAGGATCACCGTCGGCACGCACCCGGAGCCGAGGAGAACCGCGAAGCTCAAGGTCAGGGACCCGTTTCCATACCGGAACATTTTCTTTTCGTCAGTCGGTCCGTTTTTTTTAATATGGGTCGTTGTCGCATTTTTTTTAATAATAGAGATATTACTAAATTATTTTCATAAAACAAAACATTCTTAAAAATACGATATCGACTCTCTAGTCGAATATCGTATCAAAAGAATAACATCAAACCTGTTGATGCTAGAAAATCGTTATACGGTCTTAAAAACATAATACAACGATTTTCTATGCGGAGGGAGTCAAACATCGTTTTTGTTTTATTTTGCAAAGCGATTTTCAAACTTTTAAACCTTTTCCAAAAATCATTCCGAATATTTGATATCGATTTCATAATCGAATATCGAATACGACGAATATCGAAAATATAAATCAAGTATAAACTAATCCATATTTGTACGCGATTTATTAAAATTAACGACTTTCGAAAATGGACAAACCGGGACAGACACCCGTGCGAGTCGCGCCTCACCCAGGCGACTCGCGCGAGTGCCTGAAAACCGAGACCCTTTTTTTCTTTTTTTCGTTTTCTCTTCACCGTTTTTCTAACACAAAACAGCGGTTTTCTCGGTATATTTTCAGATTTCGACAAATCTTTTTTTTTTTGACCTTGGTCAACACGTTTTAATCCATCACGTGTCATAATCCTTCTTCAAAATCATGCATATTATCGTTCTTACATCTTATTTAATTTATAAACCGTTACTAACTTGTTTGCTCGTGTTTGTAGAGATTTATTTTTATCTTTTGTTTTATTAGACTAAAACGTACTTCACATGCTAAATATAACTTTGACGTTATTAGTTTAAGATGCATTAAACGGCTTAGCAACCCATTTAATTTTTCTCACATGCTTAGGGAAAATAATGTTTGCATATCATTCCACTATCGAACTAACGTGTGTACACCAAAAACGAACGATATCTTAGTAAAGGCCGCTAAGTGCGGGCGGGGTTGGGTGTTCTTTGTGAACTTCCCAACACGTACCCTCACCCCTTACTCAGAACCGTGGTTTCCGGATGTCCGAATCCATTGGCAACGAGAGTCATTCAATACACGATATCCGATAATGTCGGTATCGGTATCGTAATGCAAAGGGACGAACCCAATAAACTCTGACATCGGAATGGGCCGTATTTTGTACACGGCCCACTACGACATAGAGTGGGTTCGAACGGGCCCGAACTCCCACAAAATTCGGTGGCAACTCCTACTTCGATTTAAATTTCAATTTGACCATCTCATATGGAGATTCATTCGCCTCCCCAAACCCGCGCGTGGCCGCGTCGGGGTGGACTTATGTCATGTCCACAATTTGGCGACTCCGCTGGGATCAACTAATGAGTCACTTACCATCGGCATCCTCAGGGTGAGACTCGAAAAGAAATCGTTCGATTAATAATGTACACGTTTTAGTTCAATGGTTCATGCATAACCCAAATTTTTCCCGGGCCGGTTACTTGTGACCGACGTCTCACTATACCACGGTGCATTCCTAAATGGGTGCACTAAAGACTTCGATTGCGGAACTCGCATGGGTTTTACGGCAGGTTTTAAGACCAACTCGGCTTAGAAAGACCGTCCTGATTTGCGAGAAAGCTATCGTCGTTGGTATAGACCCTATTTCGACCGACCGAGACTTAGATTAAGAGCATACATGGTGTCATTATACTGTTTCCATGTGTGGACATGACATAGGTCCACCCCGACGCGGCGAAGCGCGGGTTTTGGGGAGGCGTAGAATTTCCATATGAGATGGATCGAATAGAATTTTAAATCGAAGTAGGAGTCGCCACCGAATTTTATGGTTATTCGGAACCGTTCGAACCCACTCTATGTCGTAGTGGGCCATACTTAAAGCCTGGCCCATTTCCGATGTCAGAGTTTATTGGGTTCGTCCCTTAGCATATCGATACCGATGCCGACTGGGCGGTTAATCGTATATTGAATGACTCTCGTTGCCAATGGATTCGGACATCCGGAAACCATGGTTCTGAGTAAGGGGTGAGGGTACGTGTTGGGAAGTTCAGCGAGAACACCCAACCCCGCCCGCACTTAGCGGCCTTTACTAAGATATCGTTCGGTTTTGTGTACACGCGTTAGTTCGACGATGAAATGATATGCAGAGATTATTTTCCTAAGACATGTGAGGAAAAATAAATAATGGGTTGCTAACTCGTTTAATGCATATTTAAACTATTAACGTCAAAGTTATTTAGCATGCGAGTTCGTTTTAGTCTAATAAAACGATAAAAAGAAAATATGAGGATAATTCGCTACAAACACGAGAAAACGGGTTAGTAACGATTGAAATAATAATATAGGAAATTGCGAAAATAAGAAATAATCGAAATCTGAAAATATTATTAAAAAACGTTGTTTTGTATAAAAACGATGTTCGAGAAAGAAATAAAAAAAAGAAAAAAAAAAGGTAGGTCTCGGCCGAGAACCGCGCGACTCGCCCGAGACTCATGCGGGTCGCGTGGTGGCCTGAAATCGACAACGTTTTTTTTTTAGAAAATTTTGATTAAATCGCGTACGAATATCGCATAATTCGTACCCGATTTAATATTCTCGATATTCGTTATATTCGATAGTTGATTATCAAATATTTAGAATAGTTTTAAAAAAGATGTGAATTTAGAAATCGTTTCGTAAAATAAATAAAAATAAACGAACGAAAACTTAAAAAATAGAATCGGATCCCAGGCTCGTGTGCGAGTCGCCTGGACCGGGCGCGACTCGCACGCAAGTCTGTCCGCTTTTTATTTTTTTGTCGAAAATCGTTACAAATCGCGTACAAATATGGATTAATTTATACTCGGTTTATATTTTCGATATTCGTCGTATTCGATATTCGATTATGAAATCGATATCGAATATTCGGAATGACTTTAGAAAAGGTTTTGAAAAAGTTTGTCTTTGGACGGAAAATAGAAAAAAGATGTAACGATTTCGTCGAAAACTTAATATAATTCTTTTCGATATGATATTCGATTATATAGAATCGATATCATATTTTAAGAATATTCGATATAAAAATAGTTTTAGTAGTATCGATATTAGAAAAAATAGAAAAAGACCGACGCAAGACCCATAATAAAAACGAGACGAAGAAGAGAGAAAAGGGAAGAGACGGGTTTGATTCACACCCTCAACCTACATGCTTTGTGTTCTCGGTATAGAGCTCGTCGGACGGTGGCTTAGACACGGGAGCGTCGAGATGATGTGGGTGAGTTAAGGTGTCAGTTTGGAGTGTGTGTGTGGCGTGGAATTCGGTCGGTTCGGGCAGGATCGGTTTCCTCGGGTTTTTTGGAATTACTTCGGGATTACGTCGGGATTTTGGATGTTGATCTTCTCGGTATTTTTGGTGTGATTTCCGGTTAATTTTCTTGTCCCTTATGAGGTTGAAGGGAGGGTCCTATTTATAGGAACCGAGGTGGCCTTGCTTGTGTGACAAGAAACACCGGTTTGGATAGGAAATACGAGAGTTCGTGAGGGAATAGAGTTCTCGTTTCTTGGTGGGAAAGCCAAAAACTCGGCTGGTTGGGGGTGATATCTCGGCTGTTTCAGCCGAGTATCTGAGCTCGGGTGGTATTTGTTTCTGTTTCCGGATAGAATTCCTACTTGCGATCGAATTCTACCTTAAACGGAATTGTTTATTATTTTTGTATGGCTGATTTTTTGGTGTTTGAGTCCGAATCAAACCGTGTAGTGTCACGGTCAGCTCGTGTGACTCGGAAAAAAATATCTTTGACCGGGTTTGACTCGGTCGCTAAAAGACGATTTTACCCCTGGTGACGGTTTCGACCCAAATTAGTGTTATTTGACTCGAAACGACCCACTGGGCCTGGATTTGAGGTCCGTTTTGTGAGATTTGTACTCCTTAAAATGTCTAAACCAAATGTCCATGATTACAAGCCCATATCCGAGTCTATCAAAGCACGTTTACGTCCTATCATCATCGGGTGTTTGGCGGGAACTACTATAGACACCTAGCGGTCAAAATGTGGGTGTCTACACCATGACTACGTGCTACTTGATTTACTTGCCTTCTTTTTCAAAAACCTCTATTTCAAAAGCTTGCATCTTTTCAAACCTATCCATTTTTCAAAGCCCGGAAAGCTACCGAATTTAGAACTTATGATTTTGACACAAAATAACCTATTTTTAGCCGGTATGCTGCCCAAACTTTATCGAAATTTCCAAAAATTCGGCCCGATAAGACTTTTCGGTTTTCAAAAAAATCGGGCCATCCGATTTGACTTTTTCGGATTTTTCTAAATCCAAATTTCCCTTTTCAAAACCTTCCTCTTCTTAGGACTTCCCGTATTTAGTAGTGTCGGGTCTTGTCATAAGTTGTTAGAGTCTATAGCGTCGAAACTCCGTCGATCCTACATCACGAGTTTCTTCCCCATCCCAGTCCGCCTTATTTGTCGAGGCACGGCCCACCTGCGTAGGACGAACTCCTACAAAGGGAAGCCCGTTTACACATTCAAGTCCAAAGTCTAGGGAGTATCTTACGTGGACCTTCCTTCGAGCGGGACTCAGTCCACATAGCCGAATCCTAAGGGAGGCCCACCTTTCACGAGTCACCCGTCTAGGTGTCTTTTCCGAGTCATTTCCTTTTCAGGCTTTTCCTCACTCGGGGGCCACCCTTCAGCAGAGCGATCAACGACGGTTGCTCTAAGGGTCATGGCTTATACGTGTTGTCTCACGTATCCCACTTTCGAGTCACTTAGGTGTCACACCATCTGAGTCCTATCAGATTCTTTAGCCTCACTCGGGGGCTATCCCCCAACCGAGGAGTCAACCACGGTCATCCTAAGGGCACCCCACGTTCATCATACACTGGCGTTCTTATGATGCCTTATTCGAGTCGTACCTATGCTACAAATACTCGAGTCATCTAGGGTTAGGTCACCACGGTTGGTCCGAGCACGCGACGCGGTCAAACACGGTTGCCCCATTTTCGGACTCGCCCTCATACACCGTCCGAGTCTCATGGTTGAGTCCAAGTCAGGGTCGTTACCTCGTCTAGATCAACGTTCGAGTATCCCGGTCCAAGAGTCTTTGTCGACCCGTCACCCCGGGCCGTGTCTAGTTTGACTCCCTCACTTGCACTTGCGCAAAGCCGAGTTTAGGCGATTCGTGACACCCGTCGTTCTCTCCAATCAAAGACCTTACCAAAAAAAACAACCAACCGAGCATCCGAGTCCGGATTCGATTCGAGTCTAAGTCTGAGTTCGAGTCTAGGATACCCTACATCCTCATTTCCAAATCAGCGTCAGAGTCATTTGTATTCTGTCCTCTTTTCAAAAATTCAATAAAAGCAGCTTTCAATATTCTATCTCCACTATATGCTTTCCTTATATGTTTTCGAGAACATGATGAGCACCATCGTACACTGTGAGCACATGCACGTGACTATTATAGGTGCATCTATAATGACTGCAGGAAACCGAGCTCGTGTTTTCCTCTTACCTGTTCCATGTCTGGTATAGAAAAGCCACATAACTACCCTTACCAGGAGCGGTATCGAATCCTATGACAAATCTAGGTAGTCTTCTAGTTTGGGTTCAAGACGGGAGGCAAGCCCACTTCCCACAATAAACACCCTTCCAATAAGACTTGACCAACTTGACCAATCCTTACCTTAGGTATTAGTCTGACCAACAAAAAAGGAAAAAAAGAAAAGCTGGAAAAAAAAGAAAAAATCAAAAGTCCAAGGAAAAAGCAAAAGGTCAAAACAAAAGAGCTGGCCATAGTCAAAAAGATTTATCAACATCCCTCGACCAGATACGGTCAAGCCCTCGACCAGGCACGGTCAACTCAAATGAAGAATCCCATGACCGGGGCTAAAGAGGTCAACCAAAAAATATTCAAAAACCCATGACCGTAGTGAAAACGGTCAATTCAAAATTATCAATACTCATACCATCTAATAGGGGAGAAACAATCAAGCTGGTCAGCTAGCACCACATTTAGCCTTCCCACATTACAACCCTCAAGACCTTCTCGAGACCTAGGCTAAGAGACAGCCCAGAATTTTGAGGATTCAAGCTCCATAGGATACACTAACCATTAGGGCCAGACATGGAAATCAGATCCCGCATTATCAAACCTGCCCAATCGAAGTCCGAGTCATTTTTACTCGACTTCCCCCTTTCCTACCACATTACAATACCTTACCCTCGAAGCCTTAGCTCCACAAAATCGAGCTCCAGATTTCGAATCATCAAAGCCACTTATGACCTAGCTCCACATTTCCAAAAACATCTAAACCAGTTACCAGCCCCAAACACGGGAACTCAACTTGCAGTCGGCATAGAACATGCCCAAATAAGTTCACACCACCTCTGGGAGCTACCCCGGAGAACGCTCACAGTCACAGGATCAACATCCTAACTATTCTAGCCCTTTGATCAAGACATCACTGGGAATGCACCTAGCCTACACCATCGCTGTGGCTAGTTACACACAAAGCCCTAGTAAACTAGGCACCATTATATATCTTTCAATCCACTGAACTACGACTTGGTTTGATTTCACTACACGTGAATACGTAGGCAGCCTTTCAACAAGGGCACAACCACCCACATTGACACACATTCAAAAAGCGTCATCATTCCGGTCACGACACCATTATGTTCTCAACAGCTAGCTTTGTCGTCCTGGGGGCTTCTCTTAGACAGGAAACCTCCATCCACTCACAAAATCAAGATAAATTCAAAAAATCTAGCCTCCTTTCTGTAGTGTGTCCTAGTACTCGGCTCAGCCGAAGACAAGAATCTGTCAGGACTCGAGGCAATACCCACTTTGGAAATGTACCCAAAAATCAAAAATCCAGAAGAGCACTAGACTATGGCGTTGCTACTACTAAAAGTCCTGTCATGCCAAAACAGTCTCATTACAGACTATTGCAATCCCCCCATAGCACATCCTTCCCATTCCGAGGATTCGACCATGTTGCCACTCGCCTAGGCTACGGAATAACGCAACTTAAGAGTCTTGTTAGGTGGCCCACACCCTTTTACCGAGTCACGGTTTAACCCCTCGATAGTCCAGTCGTGTCTGTCAACTCGTCTTGTCGCGTCCAGAGTCGAGTCAGTCGGTATGTAGGCCTCTCTTTTCAAATTCTCATTTCAAAAACTTGTAAAACTTAGCCATTTGAGAAAATTCTTTTCGACAAGGTCAAATTTCAGTCCATTTAAACTACAAATTTCTTTTCTACCCCTTTCAATTTTGAAAATCTATCTCCTAGCACGTGAGTTGCTTTCAGGACTTCAATTTCAAAATGAAGCAAAAATCATTTTTCCCAGCGCAAGTCAGTCTATAGATGCTAACTGCATTTCCTGTATGTTATCTTACTGTCTGCTATATGTGTTATTTCTGCCTATATATCTAATATTTCAGGTACCACTTGTGCTTCCCAAAGGAACATCAAGTTTTTACTTCCCCAGCGTGAGTCGGTGTTTCGCCTAAAATGTTACATGCGAATTGCTATGTGTCGGCATTATACAGGTACACCCAGACTCGAGAGGAAGTCTCCTCGCAAAAATTCCCCAGTGGAAAAGCTCAGGCGACATTTTCTACTGAAGAATCGGGATGTGTCTGTAAACAGATACATCCATGGCTTCCAAGGCAAGCTCCCGCGCAACTCCAAGACGGGATGTGTCTGTAAACAGATACACCCATAGCTTCCAAGGCAAGCTCCCGCGCAACTCCAAGACGGGATGTATCTGTAAACAGATACACCCATAGCTTCCAAGGCAAGCTCCCGCGCAACTCCAAGATGGGATGTATCTGTAAACAGATACACCCATAGCTTCCAAGGCAAGCTCCCGCACAACTCCAAGATGGGATGCGTCTGCTGCACCCAAGACTTTTTAGGCAAAGTCCCCACGGAATTATCAGCATCTATCCAGGTATGATCTCTATCTTATGGCTGGCGAGCCCTTTTACGCAAGTCTAATGGACTATAAACGACCCGACCGGAAGTCTGCCAGGTCTTAATCCTCGATTGGCCTGGTAGCTACTCCGACTTTTGGCTTGTCCAAGCCTCAGTTAGAGTGAGGGCTCTGTAGACACCCACATTTTGACCGCCAGGTGTCTATAGTAGTTCCCGCCAAACACCCGATGATGATCGGACGCAAACGTGCTTTAATGAACTCGGATATGGGCTCGAAATCATAGGCATTTGGTTTAGGCTTTTTACAGAGTACAAATCTCACAAAACCAACCTCAAAATCGGGCCCAGTGGGTCATTTCGAGTCAAATAAGACTAATTTGGGTCAAATCCGACACCGGGGGCAAAACCGTCTTTTAGCGACCGAGTCAAAACCCGATCAAAGATATTTTCGAGACACCCGAATCAGCCGTGACATCCCGTGAGTCAGGTTTGAGCTCAAACACTACAAAAATCAGCCTCAAAAAATATTAAACAATTCCGTTAAGGATAGAATTCGATCTCAAATAGGAATCCTATCCGAACACCCGATCAAACACTCGACCGAGCATCAAATACTCGGTCGAGCAGCCTTGTTCCAGCCAGATTTTGTGGCTTCCTCCCCAAGGAACGGAGTTCTCGTGCCTCTCAACTTCTTACGTTTCCTATCCAAACCGGTATTTCTTATCGTCCAAGCAAGAGTACCTCTTCTAGTATCAATCGAGGACCTCACCTATAAATAGACCTTCACATTCAACACAAAAGACATCAGTCATCAGACATCAGACATCAGTTATCAGTTATCAATCATCAATTATTCATATCATACAACAAATTCATAGCATCCAAAAATAGCATCGAAATACCGATAAAATAACCCGACGAATCCGACCCCAAAAAACCGGCCGAACCCGTCACCTCACACGTCCCAAACCGACACCCTAACTCATCCACATCGTCTCGACGCTCCCGTGCCTAAGCCACTTTCCGACGAGCCTCATTCTGAGAATACAAAGCATGTAGGTTGAGGGTGTAAAATCAAACCCGATTCTTCCCTTTTCTCTTCCTTTCTCTCGTCCTTTTTCTTTTCTTTTCGTCAGTCGGTCCGTTTTTTTTAATATGGATCGTTGTCGCATTTTTTTTATAATAGCGATATTACTAAATTATTTTCATAAAACAAAACATTCTTAAAAATACGATATCGGCTCTCTAGTCGAATATCGTATCAAAAGAATAACATCAAACCTGTTGATGCTAGAAAATCGTTATACGGTCTTAAAAACATAATACAACGATTTTCTACGCGGAGGGAGTCAAACATCGTTTTTGTTTTATTTTGCAAAGCGATTTTCAAACTTTTAAACCTTTTCCAAAAATCATTCCGAATATTTGATATCGATTTCATAATCGAATATCGAATACGACGAATATCGAAAATATAAATCGAGTATAAACTAATCCATATTTGTACGCGATTTATTAAAATTAACGACTTTCGAAAATGGACAAAACGGGACAGACACCCGTGCGAGTCGCGCCCCACCCAGGCGACTCGCGCGAGTGCCTGAAAACCGAGACCCTTTTTTTCTTTTTTTCTTTTTCTCTTCACCGTTTTTCTAACACAAAACAGCGGTTTTCTCGGTATATTTTCAGATTTCGACAAATTTTTTTTTTTGACCTTGGTCAACACGTTTTAATCCATCACGTGTCATAATCCTTCTTCAAAATCATGCATATTATCGTTCTTACATCTTATTTAATTTATAAACCGTTACTAACTTGTTTGCTCGTGTTTGTAGAGATTTATTTTCATCTTTTGTTTTATTAGACTAAAACGAACTTCACATGCTAAATATAACTTTGACGTTATTTGTTTAAGATGCATTAAACGGCTTAGCAACCCATTTAATTTTTCTCACATGCTTAGGGAAAATAATGTTTGCATATCATTCCACTATCGAACTAACGCCTGTACACCAAAAACGAACGATATCTTAGTAAAGGCCGCTAAGTGCGGGCGGGCTTGGGTGTTCTTTGTGAACTTCCCAACACGTACCCTCACCCCTTACTCAGAACCGTGGTTTCCGGATGTCCGAATCCATTGGCAACGAGAGTCATTCAATACACGATATCCGATAATGTCGGTATCGGTATCGTAATGCAAAGGGACGAACCCAATAAACTCTGACATCGGAAATGGGCCGTATTTTGTACACGGCCCACTACGACATAGAGTGAGTTCGAACGGGCCCGAACTCCCACAAAGTTCGGTGGCGACTTCTACTTCGATTTAAATTTCATTTTGACCATCTCATATGGAGATTCATTCGCCTCCCCAAACCCGCGCGTGGCCGCGTCGGGGTGGACCTATGTCATGTCCACAGGTATCATCCGGCGATGGGGCAATTGATGGGGGTCGGTACTCAGGCCAGCCATGCATGCCCGGCCGTCAGCACCCTCTATAACCCGTGGCAGATCTTGATCACCACTCTGGGACGAGCCGACCTAGTTGGGCTCAGCCGGCCACAGTCTGGTGGGACCCAGCTGGACTAGTCCGTACAAGAGTGTCTCTATAAATAGAGACATTATTCTCACATGCAAAGGGTTCACAAAATAATACAACTTATCTCTATAAAAAGTAAGGTAAAATCCTGATGATAATACCTACTTAGTCTCGTTCATTGACTTGAGCGTAGGAGAGGCAACCTCGGACACCTTCCGAAGCCCTTGTGTGTTGCATGTGCAGTAACAAGACGAAGTCGGCCTCAAGCAGGACACGAGGAGATCAACCGGCGACCCTTAGTTGGAACGAACACTTTGATTGTTTGCACCTCAAACACTAATAAAAAAATTTCACGAATCGTCTCATTTAACGAGATCAGCGAGCTTGGGCACGAATAAATAAGATACAATTAATATAAAGAAAGAACTTCCAGATAACCAAAATAATTTGATTATCTAAATTCGCCCCGAAAGAACCAAATTGTGCCCTAATCAAAGCAATGAAGTTCGTTTGGCATGGCCTAATAACTTACCGAATGCATTGCTCGATAACACAATATAGTATTAGAATGAACGTAAATTCTTATTTGTGACTTATGAGGAATATATGTTATAGACCTATGAAGGTCAAAACATTTGTAAGACTATGTTTTTATTTCAAAAATTTTTAAACTCACCTAAGTCCAGTTCAGATTAACTCACTTTGGTTTATAGTTCAGTTCATTCCTAGGAAATTCATTTTGTCACAATACTTCAGTGCAGTCCAGTTCAATTCAATTCAATAACAAGACGTTTATCGAGTATTCTTATCCATACGATTAATAATTTCATTAAAATTTTACGATGAATATGTACGTAAAAGAGTCAAGAGATAAGTAAGACAAATAGTAGAGAAAAAGACTGAAAAAGCCTTGGAAAGCTAGTTGTACTTGGAATATCGACATGCCGTCCATTACGGCACTAACCCAACCCTCCTTCCCTCCCTACTCTCTTCTTAATTCTTATCCTTTTATAAATTCATGTCGGTGACCCTTATAATACCCACCCAACCCAACGCAACGCAACGCAACACAACACAACACAACATACTTGAATTCCTTCTTTCCGTATCCCAATAACGGATTCTAACCCCCACCAAAATTCCCCCAACCATGGAGATGGAGATGGTGATGGAGGCGGAAGCTGGAGCGGGGCCGAGGAAGAGGAGAGAGAGAGCAGACAAGAAGCCGTACAAAGGAATAAGGATGCGGAAGTGGGGGAAGTGGGTCGCCGAGATTCGGGAGCCCAATAAACGCTCTCGTATCTGGCTTGGCTCCTACGCCACCCCCGTCGCCGCCGCCAGAGCCTACGACACCGCCGTCTACTACTTACGCGGCCCCTCCGCCCGCCTCAACTTCCCCGAGCTCCTCATCGGCGAGGGCCGCCTCGCCGATTTATCCGCCGCTTCCATCCGGAAGAAGGCTATTGAGGTCGGCGCTAGGGTTGACGCCCTCGAGACCGCCTTTCGACGCGGCGGCGCTGAGATCGGCCCTACTCAGCTCACGCCGCCGCCGCCTCCCGAGGAGGATGCTCGGGGCTGTTGTTGGGGCGGGGACAAGGAGAAACCCGACTTGAATAAGAAACCCGAACCCGAGGATTCGGACTGGGAGGATGATGAGTAGAGTTGTAGACGACGTCGTTTTGGGTTTTGGTCGAATGTCGGTGGTGCGGGTGCGGGTGCGGCGACGAGAGCGGTTTAAAAAATCAAGAGAAACAATTCGATTTCGGTGGGTGTGGGTAGGTCGGTGGGTTGACGATTAATTCTCTTCCACTTTGGTTTTTTTTTTTCTTTTTCCTTTTTTATATTTTCCTTTTTCTCTCTCTTTTTTTTTGTTTGTTGGTTTGTTAGAGTATAGATAATGTTTAGGTTGGAGTATTATATTTTCTTTTCCTTGAACGTGAGAAAAGGAAATTTTGGGGGGGCTGCCTGTAAGACAATATAAATGTAAATGTTGTTAGTACATTATTAACACTTTTTACTAGATTATTTAGTACTAGTATTATTTACCGTCATGGTTTGTTTCATAATTCTAACTTCTTTTACTCAACGATTTGATACTAACAACGATAAATTATGAACTTCTAACTTGTCATACAATTATAAATAATGATTATGATAAACTTGCACGATAACAATTACTCCCTACATGGATAAGAAATGAGAATACTCATAGAGAGAGAGTGTTTGATCAAGTTATACGACCTATTTCTAGTTTCTACAAATAAAATTCGGTAGAGAGTATGTCACTTCCTCCCTTCTTTTCACCGCTTTTATCCCCCCTGAACATTTGATTAGAAATATGAAAATGTCAATTTGACTATCAAAACTCATTTCCATATTAATATTTTGAGAGCACCAGATTACAAAAATTAATCATAAATACCATGAAGTATGTTAAAATTATCAATGAGTATAATTGTATAGGTCATAGTAGTTTTTTTTCCAATAAAATACTCCTTCCGAGTATTGTTTTTGTCTCACTTTCTTTTTTGAATTGATTTTGATATTTATCTCACTTTTTTATTTAGGTTATCAATATATGGTTCACATTTACTTCTTTTATTTCTCTCTCTTCCTCCTTTTTTAAGTCACTCATTTTTCTTTCCTTAATTTACATCCAAAACTAAATGAGATACTCATATATCAATCAACAAAGTGAGAATTACTATTAGGAGAATGATGAATGGAACAGTGGAATTATGTGTGTACGACTGACTAACTGTACGTGAGACACATCAAAAAAGTTGAAGGAGAGGGAGTTAGTTTGAGGTACAATGAATTTACGTCTCACGTTGTACGTACTGCCTTTTCCCTCATGGATGATGATTCTATGTATTTATACAGAGGTTAAATTAGTGGTAGTAGAATAGGAGGGGAGTAGTTTACTTTTACTAGCTGTGGCTGGCTGCCTGCTTTTGTTAGTCAAGAGAGTTGTGCCAAATTAGAGGCACCCACCGACCAACTTTGTCTAAAAGTCAAACTCCCTCCGTTTCATAATCATCATCTTCACCAATCATACATTCACATTTCCCTCCCTCCCTCCCTCCTAATAATATTCTCAAATTCTTGCGTGCGATGATACATTCCATACAAGTTTACGCGATACTCACCCATCTCCATAAATAGTTGGGTTATTTAATGACAATAATATCAACTATAGAGCGTCTTTTCAAAATAATACCATTTTCAATAAATCCGAGAATAATGCGAATTATTGGAGTAGTTAAACAAGAGTAGTATATAGGGATGGCAACGGGTAGGGTATGGGTCGGGTCCGGCAAGACCCGGACCCGGACCCGGACCCGTGTTTCACAAGTTGGACCCGGACCCGTAAGGGTCCAAAATTTTAAGACCCGGACCCGGACCCGTGTTTCACAAGTTGGACCCGGACCCGACCCGGACCCGTAAGGGTCCAAAATTTTAAGACCCTTACCCGGACCCGATGGGTCCGGGTAGGGTCCGGGTCCGGACCCATTTGTACATTTTTTTTAATATATACTCTTCCGTCTCCTTTATTTGTTCGCCTTTGATTAAAATATTATTCACAATAAATATAAAGGCAAATAAATGAATAAAACGGAAGTCGTATGACTTTAAACCGGACGCTAAAAAGGCCTAACGTACTAATAAAGGAGGTGAAATTTGGTATTTAATGAGTTTCGGTACCCGTATTAGAATAACTAGCGGTTAATTTCTAATTTTCTATTGTTAATGTAAAGTCTCCCTCTCCCACTGTGGTTTGTATTAGTTTCATTTACTATATTACACATTGAATTACCGCATCCACTAAGTTCTTTTTTCTTTTAAAAAAATAATAATAATTTCAACGGGTCCAAGGGTCGGGTCCGGGTCCAACCTATAGGACCCGGACCCGGACCCGGGAAATTATTGAAGGACCCATACCCGACCCGTACCCGCAGGGTCTAAAAAAAGAGGACCCGTACCCGACCCGTTAGGGTAAGACCCGGCGGGTCCGGGTAGGGTCCCGGACCCATTGTCATCCCTAGTAGTATAAGTGCCTTTATAACCTGCTACATCAGGTCACCTAGTTAATATTTAACCTGCTACTTATCCTCCATCCTCCTCCCTTAGACCTGGATAACGGGTGAACCGTGTCGGGTCAGTTTCGGGTCAGACCACTTTCGTGTCATAATAATCGGTTTGACTTCGGGTCGGGTCAAATAATTTCGGGTTCGGGTAATTCTCGGGTTTGCTGTTTTCAACTTTTTTAGGATATCGACTAGTTTTCTATAATAATAGTCGGGTCAGTTTTGAGTTAGCTTGGGTCAATTCGGATTACGGGTCAAAATCGAGTCTTCAGTTTGGGTGTCGGGTTGGGTTCGGTTTGGCTTATTTGAGTCGGGTCAGTTTTGCCAGGTCTACAAGTCCTCATTACTTCTCTCCTTCACCCTCTCTCTCCATTACCCTTCATCTTTCTACGTTTTTTTCTATACGTTTCGTTTAAATTAACGTGTTGATTTTGATGTAGGATTGTGTTGTTAGCTAGATTTGGTGAGGTTGAAGGAAAAGAAAGACGGAAGACATAAATGACGTTTAATGCCTCATATACTGAATAAGTGGAAAGGAGTGAACATGAAATAGATTAAAGGCGAAAAAGAAAGGTGAACGGGTTCTACCGTTAACTGGTCATCTATAGTACTCTGATTTAACTACTTCAAAAATACGTATTATTCTTAGATTTATTAAAATTGAAATTATTTTCGGAAGACGTCCTATAGTTGATATTATTGCTGTTAAATAAAATTAAAGGTGAAAAAGGAAGGTGAAAGGGTTCTACAGGTAACCGGTCACTCATACTACTCTGGTTTAACTACTCCAATAATACGTATTATTCTCAGATTTATTAAAATTGATATTATTTTTGGAAGACGTCCTATAGTTGGTATTATTGTTGTTAAATAACCCTAAATAGTTTACATTTGATTTATAGATAAAATTTAAGGTATGGGGAGAAAAATTAATGTTTATTTATTAAAAAATAAAAATAAAGGGTAAAATTTCCAAAAAAAAAATGAATTATTGACTGATACACCCAAAAGAGGAAGATGTGAACTATTAACTGGGACGAAGGAAGTATCATATAGTATGAGTATATTTGTAGGAAAAAAATTAAAGACAAATGATATCATATACTCCCTCCATTCCGAAAAGATTGTCCCATTCAATTTAGCACACAAATTAATGATTTTGTATGTGTTATTGAGTATAGGCAATGATAACTCTCTTCCTCGGACGAGTCATCAATCATCATGTTGTTTGAGTTGATGGAATGACAAGATAGTAAATAATTTAACTTGATAGCGACGATGTTGTAAGAAGTGATAAATAAAAAAGAAAAGTTGAGAAATGAGGTCATCTTTAAGAACTGACCAAAAAGAAATACAAGCAATCTTAGTGGAACGGTGAAATATGTATTCAGGCACTCTGATTTTGTCTCATTTACTCATCATGAGTGATACTTTAACCTTATAAGATATCTACCATAACTCCATAAAGAATACTCCCTCCATACCACAATGATCTTTCCATTTGATTATTATACTCCTCATATTCTAATAAAAGTGAGAATAACTTAGTGGTACGGAGGGAATACTTGCTAATATTTCTTCCGTTCCAATGAATTGTTTGTTTATTTCATACTGGGGCGTTTCAATGAATTATTTGTCTTTCTATTTTAGAAATGTTTTTTTAATGTATAATTTGACTTTCCTCATGAATTTGGCTTCATATGTCCCCTCATCATTGGATCTTTTCCCCTTTATGCCAAAAACAAAGGTAAACAATTTATCTGAACAGAGGGAGTATATATGTGGATTACGGAGTAGTTTTTAATATGTAAAGTCCTTTTTCATCCTATCCAAAGTGCAAAAACTTTTTAGAGTAGAACTTATTATTTTATTTATAAAAGGGACTCATGCATTATTATTTTTCTTTTATATATGTAAAAATACGAGTATTCTAGAAGTCTATAAACTTTGGTCCTAAAATTACCAACGAAGACCCCAATCACACCCACAATGGAAGAAGTTTTATTTATAAAGTTCTTGTTGACAAATTGAAGACTAGCTAAGAATTCCATTTTATATATTACTCTTAACTTTTATAAAGGAATAATCTACGTGGAAATGAATAAGAGATATCTTAACCCAAAAAATATGCAATTATTTTTTTTAAAAAAAATAAATTATGTTACATGTAAAAGATAAAATCCTCCATATATAAATAACTAAACATATAAAATGACGCACAAACAATTAGTTGGAACAGTTATTATGTTTGAATGTTTGATGTTAGTGTAAGGATTAATACTAAAGTACTCATTATTGAGTGAGTAAAATCAAGCAAATATAAGTAATAATCCAGGGATCGTTTGGTTCAACCAAACCTCATATACCTTGTATTTGTTTTGCATTTTTTTTAGGGTTATTTAATAGCAATAATACTGACTATTGAGCGTATTCCAATAATAATATCAATTACAGTTAATCCCAGAATAATACATCGAATTAGAGTATTCCAATGATAATGGTACAGTTGCATATGTTACCTGCAACAGCAGGTAAACTTCCTGAAAAATGACCTGCTACTTCAATCTATTCAATCCACGCCCACCCTCCTTCTTTATCCCATTTTTTTATCTCCCTTTTACTTAAATCTTTGTCTTCAATGACAACTCTGCAAAAAAAATTAAAAATGTCTTGATTTCCATTACCCTCCTCTCCTCATTAAATTTAATAATGGGTTTTCCATCAAGACATAAACATAAACTTCATTAATTAAAAAAAACATACGGAGCATTATCCAATGTGATAATCAATCAAACCATCGAAATTAATTATCGCCCCATCTCTGATTCTCTGTCTCCTTCAACTCCCAGATACTCTCTTTTCGATTTTAAGCATTGCTAATTTGTTTTTATTTTGTACAAATTTGGGGTTTTGGTTTCAATTAGGTTTTTTTTTCGGGGTTCGTATTTATTCGATTAACGTTTCGATTATGATTTCTGGGTCCAATTCGAGACTTGATTCGCTTCTAATTTCCAATTTTAGCACAATTCACTTGGCCAATCAAATACGGAGTACTATTTTATCTTTCTGCAAATTTCGACAATTTGGGGTTTTGTTTTGATTAGGTTTATTTTTTGGGTTTATATTTATTCGATTAGTGTTTTGATTATGGTTTTTGGTCCAATTCGGGAGTTTATGTTTTAATAAACCGTCAACTAAGTTTTGTGAAATCTGTTTTATCATTCACAATTGTTGTACCAGATTTCTTCCTCTGGTCTAGATTCATCCTCAAGGGGGAGTGAGAAGTAAATGGAGAGTGAAGTAAATGATAATGGTGATAGTAGGAATTATATGGGGGCGCTTAAGGGGAGGTGGACCGGTTATTCAGGTAACCGGTCCACTGTACCATTATCATTAGAATACTTCAATTCAATGTATTATTCTGGAATTAACTGTAATTGGTATTATTATTGGAATACGTCCAATAGTCGGTATTATTCCTATTAAATAACCCTTTTTTTATTTTCATAGGTGGATATGAGAATTGATACCTTGATATCAAATTAATAGCTATTTCTTTGATTTGTTTTTTATGAAATTCATAAGTTTTTATTGTTATTCAAACATTTTTTCATGATGAAAATATGCATAAAATAATTTGTCACAAATAATAATGATTTTTTGGTTAAAAACATTTTTTCATAAGATAACAAAATTTAAAAAAAAAATTATTATTCAATCAATTAAAAATGTCTAAAAAAATATTTCTTTTATACAATAACAATAGATTTTTTTATTATTAAAAGCCTTTTTTCCTATAAGATTACATTTTTTTTCGAGATTACTTATCTCAGAAATGAACCAAACGTAAGGTATCAGGAATGAAGTTCCAAACTCATACCCCTTGATATGATTTCTTATTCCATATGTATACATTTTTGCTAACCAAACGATCTCTTAAAGAATTACGTTAAATACCGTCATTAGAATTATATTTGAACTTTTAATACCTTTTTAATTTGATATAATATTAACAATTAAAGAATAAATTACATATATATCAATGCAACACTATTATTAAAAATTTAGTTCCTCTTTTATTCACTACTGTATACAACAATACTGATTATATTTATCTTTCCCTAATTTAAAGGCTGAGTGATGAAGTTGTTAGGGCATGGGAAGTTGTGACTTGTGAGATGGTGAGGAAACCGCGTACAATATGTTTGTGGGAAGTGGAAGCACGCACCAAGTTGGCATTGATCGTTTTGGCGGAAGAGGGGTCGTCCACATAAGGCGAAACCGACCGCCACTACTTTTTAGTTTTTATAGCATTTGGATTAGTTGCCTGTTTTATCCTGGCTTCACTCCACATAATTTATGTTTATTTTAAGTTACTCTACAACTCCCTCTTACTTTATTCAACAAATTTTTTATATACAAAATTTACTTGTTCGAAGCTGGCAAAAAAAAAAAAAAAATTTACTTGTTCGTTACGGGTAGTACTTTTTTCTAACAAGGTTTTACGTAATCCTAACGTGGTGACACGATATTACCCTCTCATTTCACCTCTCGTTTCGATCTTAGTCCACCGGCCACCACCACCGTAACCACCCCGACCACCCTCCAATTTGTTTCCTAAATCCTAATTTACTTCACCAATTGCAATTAAATAATAATTAGAAAAAAAATGTAACTAAACCTAGTTTAATCCTTCAATTTCAATTAAATTTTGATTAGAAAAAGTAATTAATGTAACCAAACAATTAATTTAGGGAAAACAACGATTAGTTCTATCATTAATTGAATTAGGGCTAATAATCAATCCCCTAATTTACTCCACCAATTTCAATTAAACAACCATTAGGGAAAAAAAATAACAAAACTCTAATTGAATTCTTCAATTCCAATGAAAGAGTAATTTAAAAAAGTAATTACCATAACCAAACAAGTAATTTAGAAAAAATGGTGATTACTCCGTCACTAATTGAATTAGTACTCATGATCAATCTGTAATTGCAGCTTAAATAGTTATGCAAATGAGAGAAAAGTTGGTCTAGTTTAAGAGAACGATGAATTATAAGAAGGATAAATTTGAAAATTTTAAGAAAAACGTGTTATAATTGAGTAGAGTTGCTTTAGGAAAAAGTAATTTCATTATACTCCGTATTTATTTTAATATAAGTAGATCCTCTCTCACGTGAAAAGTTTTCATATTATATTCTCCTTATTCATATTATAATTGTATCATATTTGTTGATACACGTTTTATACCATCAATATATTTTGTTTTACATTAACAAAACTTTATTATTCTTAATAAAAGATGAATCAAATAAGATCACACGTATATTATGAATTGGTAAAAAAAATCTTAGTTGCTAAAGATATCCAAGATACAAACGTGCATTCTGAACTTAAACGAAAAGAGTAGAAGCAATTTGTGTTTTTTCTGGTCCAATGATAAGGCATATGGGTACTTTCTTTGTCGGCAAAATGTGGAAGTGGAAGTTTATCAGACCGACTTTCCCCTTTAGCCTGGGGATTCATCAACTTTGACATAAAGAATAAGCGTAAAATAAAGGTTACGAGTACTTTTTATGATTTCACTTACTACTTTCAAATGTAATACTTTATCAGATTTTAATTTATTTTTTCCATTTTAATATAATATTCCACTTAATTGTTAAAAAGTGCAAAGATAAAAAAAATTTGAGAAAGTATTGTAAATCTGTTTGATAATCATGTGAAATTTAATTTTGATTTTAGTATCTCAATAATGTTTGGAGAACATCTCGAATTAAAATTGATATTTGATAGAAAGTCTTGGTTTTGTTGGCGAAAATAAAAATAAAAAAAATTGATAGATAGGGGTTGAGACTTGAGAGTCTTGAGACGTTGGTCTAAGCGAGTCAACTGATACAAGTAAACCAAGTAAGAGAATTAAAAATGAATGGAAACTACTAAGGATCCGAGTAGATAACTAAAGCAAAGTTGAAACATTAAACTCTCTTTTACGAATATACTCGTACAGGTTAGTAAAAATTACCATTATAAATATCTTATCTGTTTCATTAATATCTTTATATTTATTTTTTCAATCAT
This sequence comes from Agrostemma githago, assembly GCA_958450325.1. Taxonomy (NCBI): domain Eukaryota; kingdom Viridiplantae; phylum Streptophyta; class Magnoliopsida; order Caryophyllales; family Caryophyllaceae; genus Agrostemma; species Agrostemma githago. The sequence continues at coordinate 5,533,927 of OY288240.1, forward strand.
TTATTTCATTTCTTTCATTTTTCTTTTTTTATCATACTTCTCTCTTACCTGTGACCCACTTACTTTATTTACTCTGTAATTTTACTTATTTTATTATTTTTCTTAAAAAATATGTCACTTTTTAAAAAGTAATTTAGGTAAACTATTCCATTAAATTACCTTCGATTCTTTGGATGACCCACTTTTTATTCATGTTTTTCCATTACATGTTCTTTAGAAAACAAACCTAATTTTAATTATCTCCCACTCTCTCTATCCTAACCCTAAAAATCATCCTTTTTTTCCAATTATTATCTATTAACTCCAAATCTAACTCTCCATTCATTCAATTTGTCAAATTTAATAGATTATCAACTATTAAATTAATTATTAATTATAGAAATTAATAATAGAAATTATCAACCATTAATTATCATTAATTATAAAAATTAGGGTTTTTTTGTTTCAATGTTAAAATAAATTAAATACTCCATATAAGATTTAATAAAATTAGGGTTTTTTTGTTTCAAATTTCAAATTCAAATGAGATTTTTGGGTTGACATTCTTTCTTATCTTCCCTTCCGTACTATTTTTTTTTGGGTTTGGTTATCTCGTACTGCATGTTTTATTTTTTATTTTTTTTCCAAGGCTTTTTTTTTGGATTTGTTTCGGTTTCCCTTTTTTTGTATAGTTTGTGGGGTATTTTCTGTACTGTTTTACACATGTTATTTTTTTTTTGTTTTTTTGTTTCGAACTTTTTTTTGTATGGATCTCATTAAATCAAAATGGATTTATTGAATATGAAATTACTTTTATGTCGATGGTGAAAGGAGAAAAATTTTATAATGTTGGTAAAATGAAGAAAAAGTATGTACTATGTCGATGAAATAAGAACGTACTCTGCCAACAAATTGAAAAAATGTCTTGAGTCAAGGTTTCAAGATACTCCGTATGTACTTGGTCAAATTTGAAAAAAATATGTACTACGTCAAAGTTGAAAACAAATATTGTACTGTGTCAAACTTCCGTGATAAAAGAAATGTACGGAGTATTGCGTTAATAAAGTTAAAAAAAAGTGAATCAAAGATTAAAATAAATTATGTATTGCATCAAAATTAAAGAAAATGTTCATAAAAATAAAATAAATAAATAATGTACTGCATTAACTAAAATAGATAAGGGAGAAGAGAAAAAGAAAAGAGAATAAAAAGAAAGGATGAATATTTTAAGGGAGAGCAAAATGAAAGGGACAAAATTAACAAAATGATATGTCCATTAAATGGTTAAAGCAACACCCTTTCAAATTTACAAGCATTTTAATCAAATTTAAATGAACAGTAATGATTGTGTACAACCGTTGTACCATGCGACAGTAGTAAAATTTTACAACTTACGATAAAAAGTGACCATTTTAGGTTAATTAGTTACCACTTTCAGATAAATAGTTACCACTTTTTCATATTAAAACGTGGTCACTATTTAACTTAAAGTGATCACTAAATAACGTAAAGTGGTAACTTTTTACCATAAATTAAGTCCGTCGTACGGTACAACGGTTGTATAGTATAATATGTGTTAAATGAATTATTGTTTCTAACAATCATATCCGTCATAAAGAAACTGATGACGAATCAAGTAATTTAGACAGGACAGAAAGCACAATATCATAAGAGTCGCAATTAGCAAATGGGTTGTCATTGTAATCCAAGTGGGTAACACTTGATATTTCGTAGTTGTAAACCTATAACGGTATTCCCGTCACAAGGGAGTTCACGTTTAATTTACTGTATGTCTTTATGTATATATATATATATATAGCAACTAGACACATACAAAATTTATTGAATACATAAAGAAAAAACAAGGCAAAAATATTTCCACCCCTACAAAAATAAAATAAAGCATCTAGAAGAAAGAATTGGTCTTTCCACAATTGACCATTATCTGCAATTAGCTTTCACAATCATTGAACTTCCTCAGAGGCACGTTTCATTTGGAGAGCAGCTCTAATGCAATTTCCTCTAGTGATGATTCCCACCTGCAAGCAATAAGGAGCCAATAACCAGCCAAGATTATTATTTATTATCATGGGACCGTCTCACACGAGAGAATGAATTTGTCAGTTCAGTATGCAATTTGTTATTAGTAGTTGAACCGGTGAACCCAATGAGACAGTTGTGTTGCAACTGTAAATTGAAAAGATCAGTCGTCTCACTATAATATTGACAGTACAGCAAAGATGAAGTATAGGAGGAAATGATATTGACAATAAATTCATGTCAACTTTGAGGATTAGCTTCTAGAGACATAATGTGGAATTTGTCGAACTTGGATCATTAAAACAACCATTTAATATCATAGCAGCTTCAAAAGTGACAACAAAAAAAATCATATATTGACAGCAAATGTCGATCAAGTTCGTCAAATGCAAAATTAAACGAGTGGTGGGACTAGGGATAGTAAAGACGGGACAATATTGGCAATCTAAAGCTTTCCGCAAAACATGGTCAGGGCGACACTGGTCTGTATGGACACAAATGTATTGGTTCTTACCAGTTTCCCATCGGCATCTACAACAGGAAGTCTGCGATATCTTGTCTCAAGCAGTAATCTGCAGTTTAGATAATGCAAGGAGTTCAATTTTTGTCCACGACTGATGTTTCAGGAAAAACGCCTTCAAGGATAATATAAAAGACGGGTGGGGAGTTAAGGGTTGACAACAAGGAACCTGGCCGCATCGTCAAGATTAGTTGTCTCACGAACAACAACCGGAGCTTGCGTCATCACATCAGCAACCACTTTACCATTTGTTTTGGTAAGCAACTTCTGAAGCTCATTGAACACCTGAACATTTAATGGTAAGTAGCGCATGAGTAGCGTTTTTAATAACACTAATACACTGGTGCCTTAAGATGAATAATTTACATACTAGATAAACTTAGCAAGGTAATTAATTTGTCTCAAAAAAGTTGTGTCATAATAAACCTCTTCGTTGCATAGCTCAAAGACGCTGTTTTGGGCTGACTGTTAATAAAAATTTGCGTTGTGAATTGCATGATCGGTTGCTATCTCACGATATTTGAAGCTCATAAGAGTATGCAATTTAGTAAGAAACTTTACTTTAGCCCAAGGACTCGGTTTCGACATGACAATCATTTAAAAAGAGCATCTAGTCATAACCAACGTACTTTCCAAGTGCTATCAACTTCTGGAAACATGCTTGCCTCCCCTAGACCGGTACCTGAAACAATATGCAATGTTTAAAACTCTGTTCTTCCAGATAACCATCATCCGGGAAAGAGGCATTTAGTACATAGTAGCAATTATTATAAGTTCATATCCGAAACAAAATGTCAAGTTGTTTCTATCTTTACGCACAATAGTTTTAGTTACACACAATCATATTAATATTTAAAAAGGAAAGTCAACTGACATAAATTATTGAAGAGGACACAAATGGGAACAACTAAGTGACTACCTGCTACCATGATTCGCAAATTCAACCCATAAAACATGGTAATAATTGATCAACCACTAATAATGGCACAGAAAGACCTTCCTACAGAATCGTTAAACCACAATCTAGCATTTTTTTTTCCAAATAAATTCCTACCTGAGATAGTGTCCAAAGCCAACAGATCATAATCTGAAACTAGACCAACCTGCATCATAGAAAATAAAAGGTTTAACAACATGATTTCGCACATAAAGTGGTCCAAAACTTCTTCAGACAGCATTTTATCTAATGATTAGAAAAACGAAGAGAAAGCGTGACACATACGCAGCAGGAAACAAGAGAAAATAACGTTCAAATTAAGAAAATATCATGGAACCATATGGATAATAGAAAGACGAAACAGCATGAATCATAAACCTAAACACATCTAAATAGATGTGAACATGAAAATTTTATTAAAAACAAAAGTGATGTGCTATACACCGATACACATACCTAAGTTAAGGGGAAAAAAGAATTTTAGTAACAATGCATAAAATGTGGGACCTGTGTCTCACGACTTGGTAATAACAAAGCATATTATCTACGGAGTACTACTTACATGACTAAACAAGTTGTGACTTCAACAAACGATGTTTTCCCAAATCCTTCTCCGATACCAGAACACAAACAGAAAACTTCCCTTTCTGGGAACTTTCACATAGGTTCCTTAATGATTATATGCCTTTGCTCTTTTTGCCTCCGAGATTATGTTAAATCAACTTTACACTTTTTTTTAAGGAAATACATGACAGTACATGAAATTGGTATGACTTCCGCACTTAACCTTTGTCAATCTGACACTTCTCTTAGAAGAGCCAAAAAGGGAGGATTGCTCGACAAAGGTAGAGAAAGAGGCCATTTATGAAATACTCCGTATTTAATACTCGTATGATTTTGAATGGTTTACACCTTATTTCTCAGATTTTTTTTTTATTTTACCACACATTTTTGTATCTTAAGAGTGCTTTTGCTTTGAAGACATGTTCCTGCGTCTATTTCTTTATTTTATGAGAGTATCATTGTGTCTAAGGAACTGAGCCACATCAAATTTGGCACATTGATACGTACCTGACTACGTGCGTTTGACACCCCTACGGCCCTACCCGAGCCCAAATAAAAAAGCTTCGGACAGCATAATACATAGGATCATAATGCATAAAGCCAACTCATAGGAAATCAGAAATAGAAAGTGCCGTTCAAATAGGAGCGTTTTCTTACCAGCTTCCAATCATCATCAATCACAGGAAAGCCAGTTATCCTTTTCTCCACTAGACTCTCCAAGGCTGTAGACAAACAATTTCAACAGAAACGTCACAAAATGGAAATACCACTTGTGTTGCTTCCTACTTTTTTTCCTCAGATGAGTAGCTGACTTTGATTAGTTACAATGCCAAACTCTGACTATTGACTTCTCTAAATATAAGTGTATATATAGATAGAGTATTGCACTAAATCATCGACCATCTCTTCCATATTATCGCCTAAAGAATAAATTTTCTGGTCAAAGTTGAAACTTTTGACCACTTAAGTCAAACAGAGATATACAAGGGGAAGGATGTAGCATAAGGTGCTGTATAGCACAAGGAATTATGAGTGTAGCTCTAGATATACCTTCATCTACTGTAGTTGTAGGTTTTACCACTGCTAAATTTTCCTTTGTTGTCATAAAGTCGCCAACAGTATATACCCCATTTTTTGACTGCAAAAGAAGTTCAAGTTCTAAGTTAAGTGCCCATTGTTAACAAAAAATACTCGTAATACACACATACAAGCCAAAATACCAAAGGAAAACCAGAGATAGTGGAAAAACATCATCGAATCGCCTCACTAGCTAGCCATGAAGTTGTGAGAATAATTTTTTTTATCAGGCCAGGACTCAGCTAAGTCAGTGAAATGAATAACAACAAAGCACAAATGTACAACAAACCCTGAGTCCAAAATGGATTTGAGTTTCTTAGCACGAATTTGAGCAAACAAGATGGAATTAATATAAAGCCCGCCTCCAATAGATCAACCTCATGTGAACCCATGTACATACTAATTATAAATACGATGCCGAACTGAGTTGGCTTAATATTTGTACAATGACTTTAATAAGATAAAGGGATTGCAAACGATTTTCTCCATATAGTTCTGAAGTTCTCTGAGGAGATATACGTAGATCACTTGATCCTATAAGGAGACTTTGTGCAGTTCTCTGAGGAACATATACGTAGATCACTTGAGCCTATAAGGAGACTTTGTGCAGAGGATTTTCAACTCAAGTGTTTATTACACAAATATCCTGATGAGTTACTAAAATAACCTCAACAAGGACAACCACCACCACCCAGGAAGTAAGTTGAGTAACATCTGCTGCTTTTGTATGGTTGTCTGACGTTACTGACTGGATTGACCATCTCATATTCTTAAACTTCATCTGAAAATCCACGGTTACCGCATCCACAAAGTTAAGAGATATAAATCTGGCACACCATCCACTGTCCCAATAGTGCCAATTGCCATAATCTAATAGCATATATCTGTGGCTGGCTGACTGTAGCAGGGTACTATTTTCGAAGAACTCTTGGCAAAACCCTAGGAAATGAGCAAGAAATGAGACAACTTACATAGATCAATGTGGGTATCTTTGAGAAATACCAAATCGACCAACAGATTAACTGTGAAGCAACCAAAGTCCTGATGGTGAAACAACAGCAACTCTACTTGGATTACTAAATCACCGCAAATTTTGAACTTTATTTAATCCAGAATGTGTTTGGATAAGGAGATTTAGAGGGAAGGAAAATGGTTACCTCTATTTTCCTACCCCAGGGCTAATTAAATTCTTTCCAACAAAGAAATGTTTTGTAGGGAAATCCTTCATTTGGCTTTTCACTTCTCCAACATCCAACGTCCCTCTCCTATAGAACTTTTCTATTAGGAGAGGTCTTGTGAACTTCCATGGGAAAATAAATTCACCCCTCTAAGTACATGTGCTCAAAACAAGTAAAAATCCTTACAAAATATTTGTCACTTGGGTTTTGAGGCCGAGGTGGCAAAGGCGTGATGTGATTCACATTCGTACTCAGAAGATCCTTCTTTTGGGTTAAATTAAACATTATGTTTATCAACTTTCCTTAAGAAGAGCCATTCCTTTCAATTTTAGTTACCAATAACAAATATACACTCACTACAACTAGTGCGCAATAATTGTCCTAAATGATGTTGTTCATGTTTACTTACATAACCTTTTAATCTTCTTGGATTTATTTGAGTATGAAGTAGAGTGATCCAAAGGACTCTGATCCTCCATTTGACTACGGGAATTCAGAGGGTAAGCAATTTCAGGCAGACAATTAATTGTGGTTGGATAGTAATATGGGGAGTGAGTAAAAGGTCCCTACGAGGTAAATTATTTCCGACCTCCCATTGCCTTCTCTCCTTGTTGGCTGCATCAATTAGAAAATGAAGGGTGTGTTTGGAACTTTGGAGAGAAAGGGAGGGATGTAGCAAAATGGGGTGGAGGGATTTGGAGACGGGATGGAAAGGGAGAGCAAGAGATCCAAAATCCCTCATATGTTTACATCAGTTGCGCATGGCCAAAGTAATGATCGAAAATCTTAGCCACCCAACCCAAATCAGTAATGCAATCCTCCCAAAAAAAAAAAGAATAATCAAACATCAACTCAACTCCCACAAAACTCATTTGAGAGCGTCTTGAGTAAATTTTTAGTAGAGATGGCAGAGGCAATGCGACAAGAGGTCATATCCTCCCAAAGTGGTGGTGGAATAACGGCACATATCGGGGTCTATGCACTAACCGCACTTCAAATCCAAAGGGCATTCAATAGCATGTAAATATATAAGTTCAACTTCCAACTAAGCTCAGGATGACCTACTTCCTGCACTAGCTACTACTCCTTCCGGTTCTTTGGAATTGCAACCTATTACGGTAGTTTTGCTAGAATTTTCACATTTCTATATTGGATATCTTTCTGGTAGTAAAGATGTTATGCTTTATTAGTGAGACCTACCGTCCACATCACAATCTTATTCAATTTTAGAGAAGCGGAGGGAGTATTATTAGTTATTACTAGGGTAGTCGATTAGGCGCAGATACTCAAAAGGCAAAACAATAATACTCCGCAATTACTAGTACTGGTAGTATATGAAGCATAAATCAGAAAGATATAAAAGGCGAACCGTAGAGGAGTGGCCATTGGATGTACTACTAACGGTGGCAGAGGCGGCGGCGGCGGCGGAGAAGCAGCGGAAGTTAGCGTTGGAGGAGAGACGGAAGGTTGTAGAAAGCGAGGGGCAAAAATGAAGCTGAAAGTGTGGGCGAGGGCGAAGGCGGCGTGACACGGCGTGGCGTGGAGGAGAGAGAAAGGGCGTCTCCGCCACCACAAGCAGCTTGGAGTCCATGTACACCACAGTTTTGCGGTGGAGAGAGTGAGTGAGAATCCGGATCTTCAGAGGAGAGAGAAAAGTGGGAGTTGAGTTATTGATAAAATTATTACTCGTTTTCCTTTCTCTCTTTTTTTTTTCTTTCTTTGATTTGATTACTTCTTGTGTTTTAACTGTTTATTATGACTTCATGCCATGATTTTCGGTTTTATGTATTTAAACGCTATTCTACCTGACTACAGGTACTCGTATAGTACCCGTATAGTGTTGTATTCGTTTAATTTCGATATAATTTGCAGATGTCGTTTGATTTTTTATTAATGAAATAATTTTTTCGCTCAAAAGGTAGAGTACTCCGTATATATTTTTTTCCTAGATGATGCCTTTTTTCTTTTGTGAATAAGTATTTTGATAATAAATTTCGTCCATGAATTTCTAAAGAATGATTTTTTTGTCTCAATTTGAAGATTATAAATGATTAATTAGAAAAAGAAAATCATATCTTTTGAAACTCGTAGTTCAGTTAGTCACTTAGTCACTTATGAGATCGATATATCTATCTAAGAGTATAACGAGTCAAACAACATCTTATTTATTTAGATAAGACAAACTTTTTCTATTTTCTGTGCATTCTACTTTTATTATATTCATGTTATTTGACTTGTTTTAAAATTTTGATGAATAAAATCGTCATAAATACAAATTTATCGAAATATTTTGACCAAAATGAGAGTCACACCAACAAAACATATTAAGTCATATCCTTCAATTTAATCATCATATTTAGTGTGCTTGAAAAAATAGAAAAGGGGAAATGGAATTAGGATACCTTTTTTGGAATGCTAATTTGGCGGTGGCGGGTGTGGAAACGGAAATGCATGACGAAGAGTGCACGGTTGGCATTTGATTTTTATTTTTATTTATTTTTTGGAATTTAATGATGATATTTAAGGGGTAGGAAAGTGTCATTCTCTAGAGTTTTTCTTTCAAAGTGAAAAAATGGCAGCATAATTTTTTTTGATTTGTTAGGGTCGGCTGTCTGGTTGGTAAATAGGTAAACAAATGAAAAGAAAATAATGTTACCTTTTGATGTTCTTCAATATTGTTGGTAGCCGTACAATTAAAAATGGTATGAATACATGTATCACTCTCCGACATGTACAAGCTGCAAGCAGGATTCTCAATGCAATGACGATCAAACAACCTTTGTCGAACCGTAAATATGTTTGCCTGCCAAACAAAGTGGCAACCTCGATTGGGGGTGCTGAGCCTCCAAATAAGTTTTATCGCTCTCGTGTACCAATAAGTTTCAACTTGTTTGTGAAGGCATTGAATCTCTTCAATTAGTCTTTGGCATTTTTCAAGCATATTCCTTGACGGTGACTACTTTTCGGACTTCTCAAGTTCCTCCTCTTTAATCTTTATTTAGTCTCCTCTTCACATCCCCGAAAGTTCTTCTCACCTAACCTATGAACTCAGTTGCACAATGACTGACTTTATCAAGTACGGAGTATCTACTAATTCTTCCCACATTGCCAAACATCACGAACCACTTCCCTGCAGTGGGGTTTGAGAGCCAAACGGTTCAAATCCGAACCTCCTTTTTTCGCACCTGATTTGCTCTTTGCTATGTTGAGTAATAAGAATGGTAGCATGATCTGACACATCATAAATTGAAAAATGTTGGACAAACTTATCCGGGAATAACGATTTACGAATTTCATCCTACATTAGCAGCATCATGGTCCAATCTCTCTCTTATTACTCTACTACTTGTCCTCCCTCTTTGCAAGGTGAAAATATTCCCTAGGAAATCCAAGCCGGCCAACGATCAATCATCCAATGCCTCCCGAAATGCACTCATCTGTCTCTTCCCGCGTATGGCACCAAACCACCTTTTTTCCGTCACACTGAGGATCTCATTAAAATCCAAGGCGGCGTAGCAGACTCCACGTTTATGTTTGTTCACCACTTCCGACCATCCACATATTCCCACTACGACAAATTGACACTTGCGTCACGAATTATGCCACGAGAATTTGTTATTTGTGGTTAAATTTTACCTAGCCATAAGAAAAATTTGATTCACTACTTGGAAAAAAATATATGCCACGGGAACAATTTTTCCAGTGGCAAAAATTCACTTGCGCCACAAATTTTATTAAAGTCATGGCAATCCCTCTTGCCACGAAAGATGCATGTCAAACCCGTGGCAAAAATATTTTCAGCCACGAATTTGTTCAGTGACAAATATTATTTAGCAACGACATAATTAACTTTCGTGGCGAAATTATTTTTTAGCCACAGATTTAATAAACACATGTGGGTAATGGTTCTCCAAACTTTAATCAACTTACTTTCAAGTTAAGACTAGTGTCAAATATTGATCTCAAAAAATTCATTAAAATTCAAAGTTAAAGATAATATGAAAAAAATATTAAATTTGAAAATATTTTATTAATATAAAAAATTGGTATTATTTTATTTAGTTTTAAGAAAAAAAATTGATTTTTTGTAAAATTAAATAAAGAAAACTTTGGTTGTCTAATTTTTTGGATTATTTAACAGGAATAATACCAACTTTGGGTGGTATTTCATCAATAAAATCAAATTTGATTAATACGGAAATAAAACCAAGTATGAGACCTATTCTACGAGAATGAAATTGCCTCTTAAATGAGAGGATGAAGTCGGTTTTTGTGGGTCACATACTATTAATAAACAACCATCTTCATCTTCTTCATTCCCTTAAATCAAATTCTCTCTCCTAAACCTACACTTTAACTGGTTTAGGGTTGGATCAACCTACGTTTTCAATCAAACCAATTAAAAAAAACACTAATTGGACACTTAAACCCCCAAATTAAACTAATAAGAAAACCCTAAGTTTATTCAGAAAAATCGAAAACCTAAGTTAAACCCAGAAAAATCGAAAACCTAAGTTCAACCCAGAAAAATCGATTTGGGGAAATGAAAAGAAAACTCACCGTTGACATTGTCGAACCACAAGATTGAGGAATGAACTTGACAATACCCATGAAAGTTGATTTTCGACAAAATTAATTATAATCAATTATAAACACGGACGTAGAAAAGTCGGAGAAAGATAAACAAACAAAAGTTTCGTAAAAAATTACCTTCGACGAAGTGAATGATGAAGTGATTAGTTTGAAGTTTAAAGTATGAAGTTTTGAGAATTAATGAAGTTAAAAAGTGAATTGCTTGTATTAGTGGTAATATTGACGGGTGTAGGCGGTAGCAGGTAAGGGTATTTCATTCTTGTATAATATGTCTCATACTTGTTTTATTCCCGTATTAATTAAAGTTGGTTTTATTGATGGAATATCACCCAAAGTTGGTATTATTCCTGTTAAATGACCCTAATTTTTTTGATTTTGTACTAATCATCATTTTTGAAGTAATTGATTTCTCTTCATTTAACAATATGTTTTATTAAAATTCTATAATTTTAAGTATGATTTTTGAAAGACAACTAACATTTACATACATAGTGTAATATATGCTAGCTAAAATGCGACGTACATAGCATATCAAGTAAAAGAAGTATGTGGTTGATCATCCATCATTGAGACGTCTAATATTATTTAAGACTCTTTCATTTTTACTGCTTAATTAATTAATTTTTTCACATGTAATACAATTCTTTTTAAGACAAAAAAACTTTTAAAAAAAGTGACTGAGAATGATTTTTTTTTTTCCAAATTATTGATTTTCTTGCAATATTTGCAGTGTGAAAAAAAACCGCTTTATTAAACTCGTATTTAAGAATTCTAATCGGTCTATATTTTTTTTATGAAATTAACTTTGACTACGAAAACAATAATTATTTTTGTAAATTAATTGTCTTGTTTGGTTTGGAAGAAAGATTAATGTATTAGAAAGTCGTGCCTAAGTTCAATAACCAAATAATTAACAAATACAAGTAAGAAAAATCTAATAATTAAGAACTAATACTGAGAAAATCCAAAATTAATTTATCGTCAACTGTTTAATTCAATAACTGTTCTGTAATATTAATTGGAAGATATTTTAAAAAATGAATTTAAAATAAAATTTACTTAATGAAAATTAAAATTCAAGTAAAACTTGGAATAGGCAAGAGAAAACTCAATGACGATAAAAAATTGATGAAATAAAATAAGGACCGATAACGAAAAGAAAAAAAACATATCGAAAGAACTGACAATAAAAGAAGGGTCGTGCTTTTTCCTAACGAGATTTACTCAATTCTAACGATATTTTACTAATTTACCCTTGTCATTTCACACATTCTCAAAAATTTGTTTGATTTTCTCTCTAAAAAAACCCAAAATTCGACCATCCTATAATCACCCCTGAACAGCCACCGCCCAAAACACTAACATCGGGGTGGGTCTGGATAGAGAATGGTGCAGGGATATCGCCCATGTCGGTCCGGGTGGTGGATAGGATGGATCGATAGTGGTGGGTCAGGGTGGGTGGTGCGTGAAGATGGTCGGGTTAGATCGGTTTGGGTGGATGGTGGGTGAAGTTAGGGTGGTGGGATGGAGGACGATCGTGCGGTAGGGTGGGGTGGATTTAGGGTTCCTGACAGTTTTTTTTTTGTTTTTTTTTTTTAAAAAAATTTTAATGAAAATTTCTTATTTTCCTATTATTTTGTTTTAAATTTATTTATTTTTTCCTTTTTTTTACGTAAATTTCTTCTTTCTTTTTGAAAAATCGTGTAAATATCTTTTGCTTATATATTATGCTTTTTTATTAGGTCAAATTTAAATTGATATTATGTCGTCAATAATTGAATTAAAATTATAATCGAATTTGGAAGCGTTAATTGAATGTATTGATAAAATGAAAAGAGAATAATTAAGTATTGGATAAAAGTTAAGGATTTATGAAGAGGGTAAAATAAGAAAATTGTAGAAAAATTCGTTAGAATTGAGTAAACACTCGTTAGGAAAAAGTAATTTCGTAAAAGGACGTGAAAAATAGAAACTAAAATAAAACTATCGATAAATTAATGAAATTATGAGTCCGAAAATCAACTTCGAAACTCTTTATTTTCCGGAATAATAATTTTTTAATCATTGGGGAAAAAAAATTAATTACTCAAAAGTAAATGTAGTTTATGAAAAAAAAACGTTACTTTAAAAGAATTCAAACCAATGATTATGTCAATAAAGTTTAATTTCATTTCTGATAGCTGACCATAAGAACTCCACAATGTGACCTGCTGGGAAGGTTCTTCGATGCGTATGGTGAAATTAAATAAGGGACATGCTATTTCATACACGAAAATTACTGCGTTGTACACGAAATTTCCGAGTTTACCCCTTCCATTTCCCCACCTTCCCCTTTCATTTGAGAGAGAAACCAAATAGGGAGTATACAAATTTGGAGTATTACCAATTCCATGGCAATACTTACGGCATCCCTATCTCCCCTACCCCTCTCAACCAACGTCGGTGAACTCGGCGCTCCTCTTGCCGGCGGCCCTTGGTTTCCCCTTTGCCACTCTCCGACTCTGATCTCTCCCTACGCCGTCCACCGCCATGTCGCTCCCCTTAACCCTTCGCCGATAACCACCTTTCCGCTCTCCTCTTTCCGGCTAACACCTGCCCATCTCCCCTTCGCCGACTTTCTGCTCGCCAGACGCCGGCTAACATCATGAGAACAACTATAAACCAGAATTTGCAGATGTAAGATTTAATGGATGTAAAATTACAAAAACAATAGTTCCTTTTGTTGCCAAATCTACCTACAATCTGATTTTACAGTTTACATGCAAGTGGGTAATCAAATTGGGTATGGAGTTTTGTCAAAAAAGTACCATGGAATGTAAAATTGACTTATTGATTTGCAGAAAGATCGAAGCAAAATTGAAAATTGATTTAGTTTAGGGTTGGAGAGAGATAAGAGAGAGAGAATGTTACTTTTGGTGAGGGGTAAACACGGAAAAATTAGTGACAAAATGTGTACAACGAAGTAAAAAGCGTGTATGATTTAGCAATACCGTTAAATAATATTGGAATGACTCAGTTATAAAGCTAGTAACCGTTCCAGATGTGACTACTATAGGGGTAGAGAATTCTTACGGTTATTAATTTATTAGATATTTTGTCACCGGAATAAATGTTTCGCCACAAACATAATTAGGCACGGGATAATCCGTGGCAAAAAAATAATTCTAGCCATGGGAGAATCCATGGCAATAAAATCAATACCTGCCACACTTTTTTTTTTCCATGGCTATTTGTTTGCCACTTTGCCACGGCTACTTGTGCCACGGATGGTCTTTCCGTGGCAAAGTACTTTTGTAACTCCCCAGTTTAAACAAAAGGAATAAGATAGATAATTATAGCGTCTTATATTAATAATACACCATGGTGGCGGAAACACCATGGTTAACTAAATCCAAGTGTTACCAACAAAGATAATTAATATGTCTTAACGCATACAACTACTCTCGGAATTGAAACCCGATAAAAATAAAACTACAAGGTTCAATTATTAAACATATAATTCATTATTTATTCTCTCTCAAGTCAACCCCATTCATGACCAAGTAGCACATCAACCTGAAAAAAAAAAAAAAATCACCGTCAGTGGGGAGTAACTAGGAGTCCTCCCAGTCATGATTGATGAAAAATCTAATCATAGTTATGAGAATATAATAAGAGATAACATATACTCCATTTAAAAACATGATAACATATAAAGTTCATCATAACATATGATAAAATATTAGTAGCCAGGAATACGTAACAACATAATAATACCGAGTCATAAATAGATAAATAAATAAAGAAATAAATATAATGCAAAACCGATACGCCCTTCCAGAACTCGAACCAAAATATATAGAATAACACGAGCTAAGAACGAGCACCGTCTAGGGCCAATAACCTGAAACCCTAAACTTCGATGCCAATAACCTGACACCAAAATAACCCTACGGTGGGACACATAACCGTGGACCCATGTCTAAGACTGGCCAAACTTTCGAGGGACAAAATGTCTAGTTAAGGCGTAAAAGTGCGGACCCTTAACCAGTCAAGGCGTAAAAGTGCGGACCCTTGACCCTCAAACGACATATCCATAGACTCATAAGAGTATTCCATAAGGAACGGTCAACCCTTAGCAGGCCAATAACCTGAAACCATGCCAGGGTACTAGGTAGGCCAATAACCTGAAACCTACCCAGTTTGGTATTGCTCTTCTCGAGTAGACCAATAACATGAAATCCACTCGATATCTTATACTCTAGCCATACCATATATAAAATGGAACAAGGTCCAAAAGATAATATCTGGGCATCATGGATAACCCCATGTTAACATGCCAAACGCTCATAACCGAGCAATAATTTTATTGGCATCAATACAAATAACGTATAGTAGAATTGCTCGAGTATAAGATAAATTTTCACCATAAAAATCAATATCGCTTAAAACAACCATTTATCAAAAGTATATTATTCGATCATGAAGACTAAATAAATTTGATGTTAACCATATGGTTAAGTAAATAGTATTAGATCATATGACATGCACAACAATTAATTACAATATTTTATATTTCTCTTACACATGACTATAAATTTATTTATTAAATAAATGATCAAATTATTATTTATGATACATAATAGAAGTTGAAAAGCATTAAATAATTGATATTTGTAAAAGTAATAGATCTAGTTCTTAAAATAAGTATGTCTATGTTTTACATCATAACATGTAATTTATTCACATAGTAATAATAAATCATTAAATAGTAACTATAAAATTTAAATTTTAAAAAAGTAAGAGAAAATGTAAAGAAGTACAAATAGATGCCGACAGTGGGGTTTGAACCCTAATCATCAGGTAAAGGGACATTGTGTCTAACCACTGCAACACAACCACTATTCTGTTCTCTTTCAGAATTAAATTTTACTTAATTATAAACAAACAGTGTTCTTTAGGGTGACGAAAACTTATCCTTTTAATTATTATACAATCATGAATATGCTTAATTACACATTATAAATGATTAAATTAAAATTACATACTGTCCATGAAAATTTATTTAATATAAAATTAATTTTTAAGTTCAATTAAAATAATGTCACATTAATTATTTAACAAGTTTTTATACTTACAATTTATAATAACATTTTAATAGGAAATTTCATGGATAATTAAATAAATAAATAAATAAAAAATTTATGACACTTATAAATTAATTTTAACAAAAAAATCAGAATATATTTATATATAATACCATATGAATTTATATCATATTTATTATAACTTGAGGGCTTTATTGGCTAGTTACCCATTTAAATCAAAAATAATTATATAAATTATAAAACCACCATGCAAAATTTTATTACACACTAAAAAGTCATATTATAACAAAAAATATTTTTTTTCATAATTATTTACATATTGTGGATATTTATGCATGCATGAGTATTCATAAAAAATGTGATAACATGGGAAAAAAATAAAATAATGATCCAAAAATCAAATCTAAAAACTTAAAAATTTACATGCAACATCATCAACATAAAAAAATAGGAATCTAATTAAGAACATAATTATTTTAATCATTCATATAATTTATATATTTATTGCATGATAAATAAATTACAAGCATGATTAAATAATGAGCAATAAAACCAATCATATATTCATATATTCATCACAAAAATATATCATAATTTATACCATGAAGTTCATATATTATCAAAAATTTTAAATTTCATATATATCCTCAATCTTATTATAAATTCATAAAAATGTTAGAAATTCATAAATCAATCTTATTCAATTTTAGAGAAGCGGAGGGAGTATTATTAGTTATTACTAGGGTAGTCGATTAGGCGCAGATACTCAAAAGGCAAAACAATAATACTCCGCAATTACTAGTACTGGTAGTATATGAAGCATAAATCAGAAAGATATAAAAGGCGAACCGTAGAGGAGTGGCCATTGGATGTACTACTAACGGTGGCAGAGGCGGCGGCGGCGGCGGAGAAGCAGCGGAAGTTAGCGTTGGAGGAGAGACGGAAGGTTGTAGAAAGCGAGGGGCAAAAATGAAGCTGAAAGTGTGGGCGAGGGCGAAGGCGGCGTGACACGGCGTGGCGTGGAGGAGAGAGAAAGGGCGTCTCCGCCACCACAAGCAGCTTGGAGTCCATGTACACCACAGTTTTGCGGTGGAGAGAGTGAGTGAGAATCCGGATCTTCAGAGGAGAGAGAAAAGTGGGAGTTGAGTTATTGATAAAATTATTACTCGTTTTCCTTTCTCTCTTTTTTTTTTCTTTCTTTGATTTGATTACTTCTTGTGTTTTAACTGTTTATTATGACTTCATGCCATGATTTTCGGTTTTATGTATTTAAACGCTATTCTACCTGACTACAGGTACTCGTATAGTACCCGTATAGTGTTGTATTCGTTTAATTTCGATATAATTTGCAGATGTCGTTTGATTTTTTATTAATGAAATAATTTTTTCGCTCAAAAGGTAGAGTACTCCGTATATATTTTTTTCCTAGATGATGCCTTTTTTCTTTTGTGAATAAGTATTTTGATAATAAATTTCGTCCATGAATTTCTAAAGAATGATTTTTTTGTCTCAATTTGAAGATTATAAATGATTAATTAGAAAAAGAAAATCATATCTTTTGAAACTCGTAGTTCAGTTAGTCACTTAGTCACTTATGAGATCGATATATCTATCTAAGAGTATAACGAGTCAAACAACATCTTATTTATTTAGATAAGACAAACTTTTTCTATTTTCTGTGCATTCTACTTTTATTATATTCATGTTATTTGACTTGTTTTAAAATTTTGATGAATAAAATCGTCATAAATACAAATTTATCGAAATATTTTGACCAAAATGAGAGTCACACCAACAAAACATATTAAGTCATATCCTTCAATTTAATCATCATATTTAGTGTGCTTGAAAAAATAGAAAAGGGGAAATGGAATTAGGATACCTTTTTTGGAATGCTAATTTGGCGGTGGCGGGTGTGGAAACGGAAATGCATGACGAAGAGTGCACGGTTGGCATTTGATTTTTATTTTTATTTATTTTTTGGAATTTAATGATGATATTTAAGGGGTAGGAAAGTGTCATTCTCTAGAGTTTTTCTTTCAAAGTGAAAAAATGGCAGCATAATTTTTTTTGATTTGTTAGGGTCGGCTGTCTGGTTGGTAAATAGGTAAACAAATGAAAAGAAAATAATGTTACCTTTTGATGTTCTTCAATATTGTTGGTAGCCGTACAATTAAAAATGGTATGAATACATGTATCACTCTCCGACATGTACAAGCTGCAAGCAGGATTCTCAATGCAATGACGATCAAACAACCTTTGTCGAACCGTAAATATGTTTGCCTGCCAAACAAAGTGGCAACCTCGATTGGGGGTGCTGAGCCTCCAAATAAGTTTTATCGCTCTCGTGTACCAATAAGTTTCAACTTGTTTGTGAAGGCATTGAATCTCTTCAATTAGTCTTTGGCATTTTTCAAGCATATTCCTTGACGGTGACTACTTTTCGGACTTCTCAAGTTCCTCCTCTTTAATCTTTATTTAGTCTCCTCTTCACATCCCCGAAAGTTCTTCTCACCTAACCTATGAACTCAGTTGCACAATGACTGACTTTATCAAGTACGGAGTATCTACTAATTCTTCCCACATTGCCAAACATCACGAACCACTTCCCTGCAGTGGGGTTTGAGAGCCAAACGGTTCAAATCCGAACCTCCTTTTTTCGCACCTGATTTGCTCTTTGCTATGTTGAGTAATAAGAATGGTAGCATGATCTGACACATCATAAATTGAAAAATGTTGGACAAACTTATCCGGGAATAACGATTTACGAATTTCATCCTACATTAGCAGCATCATGGTCCAATCTCTCTCTTATTACTCTACTACTTGTCCTCCCTCTTTGCAAGGTGAAAATATTCCCTAGGAAATCCAAGCCGGCCAACGATCAATCATCCAATGCCTCCCGAAATGCACTCATCTGTCTCTTCCCGCGTATGGCACCAAACCACCTTTTTTCCGTCACACTGAGGATCTCATTAAAATCCAAGGCGGCGTAGCAGACTCCACGTTTATGTTTGTTCACCACTTCCGACCATCCACATATTCCCACTACGACAAATTGACACTTGCGTCACGAATTATGCCACGAGAATTTGTTATTTGTGGTTAAATTTTACCTAGCCATAAGAAAAATTTGATTCACTACTTGGAAAAAAATATATGCCACGGGAACAATTTTTCCAGTGGCAAAAATTCACTTGCGCCACAAATTTTATTAAAGTCATGGCAATCCCTCTTGCCACGAAAGATGCATGTCAAACCCGTGGCAAAAATATTTTCAGCCACGAATTTGTTCAGTGACAAATATTATTTAGCAACGACATAATTAACTTTCGTGGCGAAATTATTTTTTAGCCACAGATTTAATAAACACATGTGGGTAATGGTTCTCCAAACTTTAATCAACTTACTTTCAAGTTAAGACTAGTGTCAAATATTGATCTCAAAAAATTCATTAAAATTCAAAGTTAAAGATAATATGAAAAAAATATTAAATTTGAAAATATTTTATTAATATAAAAAATTGGTATTATTTTATTTAGTTTTAAGAAAAAAAATTGATTTTTTGTAAAATTAAATAAAGAAAACTTTGGTTGTCTAATTTTTTGGATTATTTAACAGGAATAATACCAACTTTGGGTGGTATTTCATCAATAAAATCAAATTTGATTAATACGGAAATAAAACCAAGTATGAGACCTATTCTACGAGAATGAAATTGCCTCTTAAATGAGAGGATGAAGTCGGTTTTTGTGGGTCACATACTATTAATAAACAACCATCTTCATCTTCTTCATTCCCTTAAATCAAATTCTCTCTCCTAAACCTACACTTTAACTGGTTTAGGGTTGGATCAACCTACGTTTTCAATCAAACCAATTAAAAAAAACACTAATTGGACACTTAAACCCCCAAATTAAACTAATAAGAAAACCCTAAGTTTATTCAGAAAAATCGAAAACCTAAGTTAAACCCAGAAAAATCGAAAACCTAAGTTCAACCCAGAAAAATCGATTTGGGGAAATGAAAAGAAAACTCACCGTTGACATTGTCGAACCACAAGATTGAGGAATGAACTTGACAATACCCATGAAAGTTGATTTTCGACAAAATTAATTATAATCAATTATAAACACGGACGTAGAAAAGTCGGAGAAAGATAAACAAACAAAAGTTTCGTAAAAAATTACCTTCGACGAAGTGAATGATGAAGTGATTAGTTTGAAGTTTAAAGTATGAAGTTTTGAGAATTAATGAAGTTAAAAAGTGAATTGCTTGTATTAGTGGTAATATTGACGGGTGTAGGCGGTAGCAGGTAAGGGTATTTCATTCTTGTATAATATGTCTCATACTTGTTTTATTCCCGTATTAATTAAAGTTGGTTTTATTGATGGAATATCACCCAAAGTTGGTATTATTCCTGTTAAATGACCCTAATTTTTTTGATTTTGTACTAATCATCATTTTTGAAGTAATTGATTTCTCTTCATTTAACAATATGTTTTATTAAAATTCTATAATTTTAAGTATGATTTTTGAAAGACAACTAACATTTACATACATAGTGTAATATATGCTAGCTAAAATGCGACGTACATAGCATATCAAGTAAAAGAAGTATGTGGTTGATCATCCATCATTGAGACGTCTAATATTATTTAAGACTCTTTCATTTTTACTGCTTAATTAATTAATTTTTTCACATGTAATACAATTCTTTTTAAGACAAAAAAACTTTTAAAAAAAGTGACTGAGAATGATTTTTTTTTTTCCAAATTATTGATTTTCTTGCAATATTTGCAGTGTGAAAAAAAACCGCTTTATTAAACTCGTATTTAAGAATTCTAATCGGTCTATATTTTTTTTATGAAATTAACTTTGACTACGAAAACAATAATTATTTTTGTAAATTAATTGTCTTGTTTGGTTTGGAAGAAAGATTAATGTATTAGAAAGTCGTGCCTAAGTTCAATAACCAAATAATTAACAAATACAAGTAAGAAAAATCTAATAATTAAGAACTAATACTGAGAAAATCCAAAATTAATTTATCGTCAACTGTTTAATTCAATAACTGTTCTGTAATATTAATTGGAAGATATTTTAAAAAATGAATTTAAAATAAAATTTACTTAATGAAAATTAAAATTCAAGTAAAACTTGGAATAGGCAAGAGAAAACTCAATGATGATAAAAAATTGATGAAATAAAATAAGGACCGATAACGAAAAGAAAAAAAACATATCGAAAGAACTGACAATAAAAGAAGGGTCGTGCTTTTTCCTAACGAGATTTACTCAATTCTAACGATATTTTACTAATTTACCCTTGTCATTTCACACATTCTCAAAAATTTGTTTGATTTTCTCTCTAAAAAAACCCAAAATTCGACCATCCTATAATCACCCCTGAACAGCCACCGCCCAAAACACTAACATCGGGGTGGGTCTGGATAGAGAATGGTGCAGGGATATCGCCCATGTCGGTCCGGGTGGTGGATAGGATGGATCGATAGTGGTGGGTCAGGGTGGGTGGTGCGTGAAGATGGTCGGGTTAGATCGGTTTGGGTGGATGGTGGGTGAAGTTAGGGTGGTGGGATGGAGGACGATCGTGCGGTAGGGTGGGGTGGATTTAGGGTTCCTGACAGTTTTTTTTTTTGTTTTTTTTTTTTAAAAAATTTTTAATGAAAATTTCTTATTTTCCTATTATTTTGTTTTAAATTTATTTATTTTTTCCTTTTTTTTACGTAAATTTCTTCTTTCTTTTTGAAAAATCGTGTAAATATCTTTTGCTTATATATTATGCTTTTTTATTAGGTCAAATTTAAATTGATATTATGTCGTCAATAATTGAATTAAAATTATAATCGAATTTGGAAGCGTTAATTGAATGTATTGATAAAATGAAAAGAGAATAATTAAGTATTGGATAAAAGTTAAGGATTTATGAAGAGGGTAAAATAAGAAAATTGTAGAAAAATTCGTTAGAATTGAGTAAACACTCGTTAGGAAAAAGTAATTTCGTAAAAGGACGTGAAAAATAGAAACTAAAATAAAACTATCGATAAATTAATGAAATTATGAGTCCGAAAATCAACTTCGAAACTCTTTATTTTCCGGAATAATAATTTTTTAATCATTGGGGAAAAAAAATTAATTACTCAAAAGTAAATGTAGTTTATGAAAAAAAAACGTTACTTTAAAAGAATTCAAACCAATGATTATGTCAATAAAGTTTAATTTCATTTCTGATAGCTGACCATAAGAACTCCACAATGTGACCTGCTGGGAAGGTTCTTCGATGCGTATGGTGAAATTAAATAAGGGACATGCTATTTCATACACGAAAATTACTGCGTTGTACACGAAATTTCCGAGTTTACCCCTTCCATTTCCCCACCTTCCCCTTTCATTTGAGAGAGAAACCAAATAGGGAGTATACAAATTTGGAGTATTACCAATTCCATGGCAATACTTACGGCATCCCTATCTCCCCTACCCCTCTCAACCAACGTCGGTGAACTCGGCGCTCCTCTTGCCGGCGGCCCTTGGTTTCCCCTTTGCCACTCTCCGACTCTGATCTCTCCCTACGCCGTCCACCGCCATGTCGCTCCCCTTAACCCTTCGCCGATAACCACCTTTCCGCTCTCCTCTTTCCGGCTAACACCTGCCCATCTCCCCTTCGCCGACTTTCTGCTCGCCAGACGCCGGCTAACATCATGAGAACAACTATAAACCAGAATTTGCAGATGTAAGATTTAATGGATGTAAAATTACAAAAACAATAGTTCCTTTTGTTGCCAAATCTACCTACAATCTGATTTTACAGTTTACATGCAAGTGGGTAATCAAATTGGGTATGGAGTTTTGTCAAAAAAGTACCATGGAATGTAAAATTGACTTATTGATTTGCAGAAAGATCGAAGCAAAATTGAAAATTGATTTAGTTTAGGGTTGGAGAGAGATAAGAGAGAGAGAATGTTACTTTTGGTGAGGGGTAAACACGGAAAAATTAGTGACAAAATGTGTACAACGAAGTAAAAAGCGTGTATGATTTAGCAATACCGTTAAATAATATTGGAATGACTCAGTTATAAAGCTAGTAACCGTTCCAGATGTGACTACTATAGGGGTAGAGAATTCTTACGGTTATTAATTTATTAGATATTTTGTCACCGGAATAAATGTTTCGCCACAAACATAATTAGGCACGGGATAATCCGTGGCAAAAAAATAATTCTAGCCATGGGAGAATCCATGGCAATAAAATCAATACCTGCCACACTTTTTTTTTTCCATGGCTATTTGTTTGCCACTTTGCCACGGCTACTTGTGCCACGGATGGTCTTTCCGTGGCAAAGTACTTTTGTAACTCCCCAGTTTAAACAAAAGGAATAAGATAGATAATTATAGCGTCTTATATTAATAATACACCATGGTGGCGGAAACACCATGGTTAACTAAATCCAAGTGTTACCAACAAAGATAATTAATATGTCTTAACGCATACAACTACTCTCGGAATTGAAACCCGATAAAAATAAAACTACAAGGTTCAATTATTAAACATATAATTCATTATTTATTCTCTCTCAAGTCAACCCCATTCATGACCAAGTAGCACATCAACCTGAAAAAAAAAAAAAAATCACCGTCAGTGGGGAGTAACTAGGAGTCCTCCCAGTCATGATTGATGAAAAATCTAATCATAGTTATGAGAATATAATAAGAGATAACATATACTCCATTTAAAAACATGATAACATATAAAGTTCATCATAACATATGATAAAATATTAGTAGCCAGGAATACGTAACAACATAATAATACCGAGTCATAAATAGATAAATAAATAAAGAAATAAATATAATGCAAAACCGATACGCCCTTCCAGAACTCGAACCAAAATATATAGAATAACACGAGCTAAGAACGAGCACCGTCTAGGGCCAATAACCTGAAACCCTAAACTTCGATGCCAATAACCTGACACCAAAATAACCCTACGGTGGGACACATAACCGTGGACCCATGTCTAAGACTGGCCAAACTTTCGAGGGACAAAATGTCTAGTTAAGGCGTAAAAGTGCGGACCCTTAACCAGTCAAGGCGTAAAAGTGCGGACCCTTGACCCTCAAACGACATATCCATAGACTCATAAGAGTATTCCATAAGGAACGGTCAACCCTTAGCAGGCCAATAACCTGAAACCATGCCAGGGTACTAGGTAGGCCAATAACCTGAAACCTACCCAGTTTGGTATTGCTCTTCTCGAGTAGACCAATAACATGAAATCCACTCGATATCTTATACTCTAGCCATACCATATATAAAATGGAACAAGGTCCAAAAGATAATATCTGGGCATCATGGATAACCCCATGTTAACATGCCAAACGCTCATAACCGAGCAATAATTTTATTGGCATCAATACAAATAACGTATAGTAGAATTGCTCGAGTATAAGATAAATTTTCACCATAAAAATCAATATCGCTTAAAACAACCATTTATCAAAAGTATATTATTCGATCATGAAGACTAAATAAATTTGATGTTAACCATATGGTTAAGTAAATAGTATTAGATCATATGACATGCACAACAATTAATTACAATATTTTATATTTCTCTTACACATGACTATAAATTTATTTATTAAATAAATGATCAAATTATTATTTATGATACATAATAGAAGTTGAAAAGCATTAAATAATTGATATTTGTAAAAGTAATAGATCTAGTTCTTAAAATAAGTATGTCTATGTTTTACATCATAACATGTAATTTATTCACATAGTAATAATAAATCATTAAATAGTAACTATAAAATTTAAATTTTAAAAAAGTAAGAGAAAATGTAAAGAAGTACAAATAGATGCCGACAGTGGGGTTTGAACCCTAATCATCAGGTAAAGGGACATTGTGTCTAACCACTGCAACACAACCACTATTCTGTTCTCTTTCAGAATTAAATTTTACTTAATTATAAACAAACAGTGTTCTTTAGGGTGACGAAAACTTATCCTTTTAATTATTATACAATCATGAATATGCTTAATTACACATTATAAATGATTAAATTAAAATTACATACTGTCCATGAAAATTTATTTAATATAAAATTAATTTTTAAGTTCAATTAAAATAATGTCACATTAATTATTTAACAAGTTTTTATACTTACAATTTATAATAACATTTTAATAGGAAATTTCATGGATAATTAAATAAATAAATAAATAAAAAATTTATGACACTTATAAATTAATTTTAACAAAAAAATCAGAATATATTTATATATAATACCATATGAATTTATATCATATTTATTATAACTTGAGGGCTTTATTGGCTAGTTACCCATTTAAATCAAAAATAATTATATAAATTATAAAACCACCATGCAAAATTTTATTACACACTAAAAAGTCATATTATAACAAAAAATATTTTTTTTCATAATTATTTACATATTGTGGATATTTATGCATGCATGAGTATTCATAAAAAATGTGATAACATGGAAAAAAAATAAAATAATGATCCAAAAATCAAATCTAAAAACTTAAAAATTTACATGCAACATCATCAACATAAAAAAATAGGAATCTAATTAAGAACATAATTATTTTAATCATTCATATAATTTATATATTTATTGCATGATAAATAAATTACAAGCATGATTAAATAATGAGCAATAAAACCAATCATATATTCATATATTCATCACAAAAATATATCATAATTTATACCATGAAGTTCATATATTATCAAAAATTTTAAATTTCATATATATCCTCAATCTTATTATAAATTCATAAAAATGTTAGAATTTCATAAATCAAGAAAAGGAGTAACCTAGTTAACTTGAGAGAAATTTAGTAGTATTAATATAAGTAGAATATGGATGATATCAACCCAAGTGGTTTCCTTCCACTAAGGTCTCTTGTTCACCTAGTTTTAGATTGATAAAATTTATCAAGAAAACAATACACAATTTAACTAGAAATGAATAAAATTAATGAATAAAATTAAGGGGTATTTCATGACAATAATACCAACTATGGGGGTGCTTCTTATATTAATACCAACTATACGTAATCTCGTTTTAATACCAACTATACCCTCATTAAACCCACCTTATAACACCCAACCGGCTACCTTAGTAGCCGGTTCCCCTTTCCCTTTAATTATCTTTTTGAATTAAAACCTTCACCCCCTTCTTTACCATACATTTCCACCCCTCCCTCCTTCACTCTCCATCCTTAACGCCATTTTTGTTTACGGGAAGAGCTTCGAAAAATAGACCCAACACCAAAAATCGTGATTTCGAACAATGCCAAAGAAGAAGGTACTTATTTATGTGGATTTTGATTGATTTTAATTTGATGAAGGATGAATTAAAAGTGCTAAATTAGGGTTATTCTTGACATTTTGATTGGCAAATTCTCAGACCCCCTTTCCCTTCCTTCTTCTTCAACCTCAGACTTGATTACAGCTGATCACTTCACTTCAATTCCACCCCTCCCATCGCCTCATCTCTATCTCTACTTTCTCTCTCCACCTTCAACAATGGCGACGCTTAACCTACTCAAACACTCCTTCTCCTCTTTATCCCCCCACATCTACACTCCCCGACGCCACTCCACCTTCCTCTCTCGTCTTCCTCCTCACCGACGTCACTCCACCTTCCTCATCACTTCAATCTCCACCACTACTAACCTCCACCCGCCGCCCATAACCGAACGATCTTCTTCCTTTCTTCTGGAAGTCAACGACATGATGTGCGGCGCCTGCGCCTCACGCGTCAAGAACATACTCTCCTCCGACCACCGCGTCGAGTCGTCCGCAGTCAACATACTTACGGAGACCGCCGCGGTGAAACAAAAGTCAGAGGTTACTTCGGCAGCGGCGGCGGCGACGGATGATATGGCGGCGAGGTTGACGGAGTGCGGGTACGGGGCGAGGCGGCGGGTGGCTGAGAGCAGAGTGGGTGAGAAAGTGGAAGGAGGTTGTGGCGAAGAAGAGGCGCAACAAGAATAAAAGGCTCGAAATTAAGAAGCCGGTGAAAATGACCGGTTTTAGTTGTAAGGTGGGTTTAATGAGAGCATAGTTGGTATTAAAACGAGATTACATATAGTTGGTCTTAATATAAGAAGCACCCCCATAGTTGGTATTATTGTCATGAAATAACCCCAAAATTAATGAATAAATAATCTATATTTACTAGTAATTAGGATGGATAGTATGGAATGAAGCTATGAAGTAAAGAGTATGAGGAAGGTGGATGATGGATGATGGTTTACGGTGGAGTGGTGGAGAATGAAGAGTTCATCACCTAGCTTGAATTTTAAGGACAAAATTAAGGCTAGGTAATGATGATTAGCCATAGCCATATAGCCATGCATGGCTATAAACCTATGCTCATAGACCTTGGGCTCTAAGGAAATGCAAGTGGGCAAGTTGGCAAGTTGCAAGCAAGTAGCAAAAAACTAAGTGAAGTGTGAGTGAAATAGATGAGGACGACGGAATTGTGGTCCGCGGATTACGGTGACAGTCTATCGTCTTTCGAGCATAACTTTCTCTACAGAACTCCGATTAAGATGACGTTGGAAAGCTAAGAGGAAGATCTAAAACATTTATGTTTTGATCAAGAGCCAAATACGTCTCTAACCTGACGTAAAATGAGCAATTATATTGCCTAAGTTTATTAGTTCATCCGAACGTAAGAGTTTGAGAGGATAAATAAAAGTGTGAAGGATGGGAACCTAGAACATTAATTCCAATCATACAAGTGATGAGTGGATAAATGGATAAATGGATAATGAGGATGGAATTAAAAGAGTTTATATGTGTTTATCAAATTATGAAAACACGGGGTGTTACAACTTTAGCCATGAAAATTTTACACTTTTGCCACGAATTCAGCCGTGACCCAAGTGCTCATTTGTAGTAGTGTATCCTATCGCTCTCTATGTCTTTACCATCCTCCCTATTTGTTACCTCACATGATTCATGTCATAACTTACTAACTGGGCGTCAATGTCCCTCCACCAGATTCACATGCCCCCAAATCTTTCTCTATTGCTAATACACAACCCCGACCGTTTTAAAAGTTTAAAACCACACTTATTACAAACACTCCCTCTGTCCCAATGAATTCTTTACCTATTCCATATTGGGACGTCTCAATGAATTCTTTATCTTTCTATTTTAGGAATGTTTTTTATGTGTAATTTGACCTTACTCATGAATTTAGCTCCACATGTCACCTTATCATTGGACCTCTTACCCTTGGTGCCAAAAGTAAAGGCAGAGAATTCATCGGGACGAAGGGAGTATTCTTTAACTCCCCACCCCTAATCATGCATCGTTTCCATGACGAAAATGGTTTTGGGTCCTTGATGGAAGGAATTTGTCGTGTATCCCAACCAACAAGTAAAACCAACTAACCTAGGCTTGGTTTCAAATGGTAAGTCGGGTCGAATTCCTCAGGGACGGTAAGTCAGACTAAAGCAAGCTATGGTTCTCGACTAGGTTCAAGACGAATGAAGGTGATTGGGTTGAATTGAGTCCTAAACTAGAGTCTAATATTTAAAACACTGCAAAGCAAATAAAATCAAATAATGAAACGATAAAAGGAGAGAACTAGGGTTAGGTCGGCTTCAAGTGTGTCTAAAAGGTCAAGAAGGAATAAGGGTGTCGGTGCAATCCACTAGCCTTGGCTACGCCCGGGCCCTCGCACTTAGACGGCCAAAGGATTCTCTACACTACGCTTTCGCTAATAATGATAATATCCAACAAACCAACATGCAATAACATACAAGAGAAAGCAAGTAAACATGAATTTCTCAATCACAAGTCTACTAGGCATTTCATCAAACATGTTATGTGCACAATGATAGGAGGCAAATGAATGACACTAAACACCAATATTTCCACCCTAATCACCCATTAAGCAACACCCAATCCCTTTACTAGCCCTAGCAAGAAGATTACTCACTCATGTTTAAGATGGTAATCACAACACTCATAATGAAACAAGCATAAACATGGATATTCATCATTGAATATTGAAGATTACTAAGCATAAACACAAATGAAAACTAAGTAGAAAAGATTAGGAAGAAGAAGGATTATACCAATACCAAAGGATGAACAAAAGATTAAATCTTTGCATAAATAAACCCAAAGGAAGATCTCCAATGTTGTCAATAAAGTACATCAACCCAAAAAGTCTTCAATATTACAAAGATGATCCAAGGGTTAAACTAGATTAATGACTAATTGAAGAGTAATTATGGAGGGATTAAGCCAATCTACACTAATCTAAGCTAATCCATCCTAAAGTAGATCTAGGGTTTCCTCCTGATAAATGATTACAAGATGGACTATTTATAGGGTAGGAAGAAAGGGGAGGAGGCGAGAAATCGAAACCGGGTTCAGCAGGGGGGACACGGCCATGTCATGGTCCCGACCTGGCCGTGTAGCTATAGGACACGACCGTGTAGGCTTATGTCGACATGGTTGTGTCCTTTGCGAGCCGGCCGTGTTGAGCTCCAGTGGTCCGACTTCTTTTGCATCTTCAGACACGGCCATGTAGGCCTATATCCCTTAAGGTCGCCTCTAGAGACGCTCCTACTTGCTCTTTCTTGGCTTCTTATCGATGCTCGGTGCTCGATATTATCTCAAGTGGGCTCCTAGGGACTCGGGATCGAGTCTAAGGCATCGAGTCATCGTCGCTTCTCTTTATTTGCTCCATATGTGCCGGAAATGAGATAGAATAGTTCATTTTCTCCACGGTAGGCCTTAGGAACCTAAAACATACTAGAAGAAGCATAAGTAGCCTCGAAACTGCTCGAAAGAGCGATTCCGTCAAAGAAAGCGGGACAAAACACATGAAATAAACACTACAAAACATGCTTATCAGTCCTCCCGCCAGCATCGAGCCTGGAGGGTACTAACCGTGTCAAGAGATTGTCAAACCCTTCTAAGAATTTTCATTGCTCTTAGCGGGGCTACACATTGTTAGCCTCCGCTACTTTCAAAGATGATTCCATTTCCGAGATTTCCTGCATCCCACTCTGCTTCTTTCTCTGCCCATAAGGCCATAATAATACGCCCCTTCATGTCTCTCCTCACCTTCCATCCCGGTCCGTTTTCTCTGTTGTCCTCCACTTACTCCTTGTTCAACCTTCATATTTCCTGCTCCATCATTCATACTCACTCTTTTTGTCAAAGTGGTGAGTTTCCTTTTTTTTTTGGTTGAAATGTAAGAATTATATTACCACACCAAAAATCATTACACATTTGGCTTCTCGGGCATGCTTACATACGAATAATCAAGTAAGCAATTTACTAATCCATCCTTGTTCATCCTTAATAATATTTTTTATCAAACAATGCTCCAATCTTTCTCGTAGACTCCTCCTCATCTTGCCTATTAGGCATTCGGGTGACACTAAAACTCCTTCATGGATGCTCTTATTTCGCGCCCACCATACATGATATATGAGAGCACTAATTAGAATCCCACTTACGGTTTTATAAAGCTTCCTTCGTTGCTCCAACTGAATCCACCACCTCCTATACTCTGTTATCGGAATGTCAATTTCTGACAATTGCTTCACCAATATCACACACCTTTTACTATATTCACATTCAAATAGCAAGTGGCTGTGTGTTTCAGGCCACTCCCCACATAACCCACACGCTGTTTCTCCTGTAGCAGTCCACCTATACATCATATCCCTTGTTAATAGTCTTCCTTTTGTTGCCAGCCAGCAAATAAAGCGATGCTTAGGCAGGCTAATTGAGTTTCCTTTTCTTGCTCTCTATTCCATGTCCCATTTTTAAAGACAGTTGTATTCACAACCTCGCGTTCTTGACCTCCCTCCAAATTGTGAGTTGTTAACTCCATATTGTCACTCTCCCTCTTCTTTTTCTATTCATTATTGTTGCTCTTGTTAGTTTTCCCACTCGCATTCAACGAGACCCCCTTTAACATTTCAACCATTTTACTCAGCTCTCTTTCGTCCTCTTTTACCGTCCTTTTCGTCTCGTCAAAAATCCGTCTAACACACTCTTCTTTCATTTATCTGTCCTTTATCATTCTCCCTATCAACCCTCTAAGGCGAGGCTTTCAACCAATTTCTATATTTTCTTTCTTCTCCCACCGGACCATTTCGCTTCTGACAGTCCTTCTCTTTGTGTCCCACTACCCTACACACATAGGAGAAGAGGGGAAATTACTCATACGCAACTCGTACTGTACTCTTCACTATGTGCGGACATCAATCTAAAGGTTTTCACACATCAATGATAATCCCAAGTCTTATCGATCTAGTCATCATTGGGTTCACAATCTTGTCACATTTCAACAGAAGTTCAGATAATATTGCCTATATTCGTTGCATTTGTCATGTTTTGTCATCCCATAATTGGGAGGTAGTAAACCTCAGCCCGTAAAGGATAAAAGAAATGTGGTGGCTCCGTCGGAATAACATCCCCTCTTAAGTTCGCAAGAGAATGAAGTATATGTCTTTCAAAGTGCCAGGGTTGCTCCTATAAGATTTTTTTTTGTAGGCCTCCTCGTTGAATTTTAATGTGAAAATTGTCTTCCTCTTCTCGACTACTTCTCCCACGGGCCACAACTTCTTCTTTGGTTCGCCAAACTGAATGCATGGTGTCGATGACCGCGTTTAAGTTGATCTGTCGATTCGTCCATAATCATCCCACCACACATAGTTTTGTTTCTTCGCTTTCAGTCCTCGGGACTATGACCCTCTCAAGGTGTTGGAGATATAGATCCTCATCAACCTAACAAACCTGGATAAAGTCGGTTACGAATTTGTTAAGACTAATTATTGTGTGGTTGTCATTCATCGTGATTGTGTGGTTGTTATTCATCCTTATCTTGTATATATGCACCCATATACATCTTGTAATAACTGATTCGTTTTTTCCTTATTGATGATAAGAAACTCTTCTATTTAGCTTTGCTTTCTTCAAGCTTCTAGTGTTCATCAATGGTGAATCTTAGGTCACAACATGGTATCAGAGCTTGATACAACAAATTAAGCTCAATTTTCATTTCTTTTCAGTCTCTACACATCAATTCTGCAAATTTTTCTCTGTTTCTTTCCAAATCACTGAACAAAATCACGTCAAAATCACAGCACAAAATCAATGGCTCCAAACAATGATTCACATAACACTGATCTTCTTTCAACTAAGCTGACCGCCTGTACTTTTGAAGGTGTCAGTTTCAATGGCTGGCGAAGAGGCATGGAGATTGCTCTCTCTGCGAAAAACAAAATCGGCTACGTCGACGGAACAATCGCTAAACCTACCACAGACTCAACAACAACTTGGCAGCAAAACAATGATATGGTGCTCACTTGGATCCTTAACTCGTTGTCCAGTGAAATCGGGGGTTCGATTCTCTATTCCAGTTCAGCACGAACAACCTGGGTTGAGCTTGAAGACAGGTACGGTCAATCCAATGGTGCACAATTATATGGAATCCACAAGCAATTATTTGTTTTTTCTCAAGGAAATGACAACATCTCAAGTTATTTCACTAAACTCAAGCTTACTTGGGATGAACTTGATGCAATGGGACTCAATCCACCTTGTTCTTGTGATTGTTCTGCGGAGCATCTAAGAAACGGATTAAGTTTCAGCAGGATCAACGTGTAATCCAGTTTCTCATGGGACTAAATGAAGGATACAATGTAATTCGGGGAACATTCTTAATGCAGAAACCTCTTCCCTCCATGGCTAATGTGTACAATAATTTGCTTCAGGAGGAACGACAATGCGAAATTCACAATGAGATTCTAGTTCAGACAGAGGCAGCCTCTTTTCATGCCAGAAATCTCAGAAAAGATAGCAGAAATTGGAGGAATGAGAACAATCAGGATGCTTCTAACTCTTATAGGAACTATCAGGCTCCTTACAATCCCTATCCCCCTAGACCTGACAATCGCAATCCTGTTACTGTCTCTGAAGTCAAAACCTGTAATTACTGCAAAAAACCGGGTCATCTGATCAAAGATTGCAGGAGAAGAATCTATAATAATCAAAGATTCGCTAATTCTGCTCATGGAGAGGAATCTCATCAAGCTAATGCGACTACATCTGGTTATTCTCAGCCTTTTGGTCCGTCTTTTGATGTTTCTGCAGATGCTCCGGGGACAAGAAATGAGTCTTCTACTTCTTACAGTAATCTCAATTCTGACATTCCCATGGTTTCTGCCAACTTTGCTGGTAACTCCCTCTTTAATACATTTTATGTTTGTAATAATTCATGGATATTGGATAGTGGAGCAAGTGATCACATGTGCTCAAATAGAAGTCTTTTTCTTGACCTTAAAACCATCCCTGCACCTTACTCTATTTCATTACCCAATGGTCACATTCTTTCCATAAACTCTGTGGGTTCTGTCCATTTGACTCATGGCTTTGTTTTACCCAATGTACTTTTCGTTCCCTCCTTCAAATTTAACCTTTTGTCCATTACTAAATTGACCAAGCAATTTAAATCCACAATATTTTTCACTCCTGACCTGTGCTATGTGCAGGTCTCTTCAGCTCAGACCCCACTGATTCTTGGTAGATCTTGCAAAGATCTTTATCTTTCCACAAGCAATCATGTTTCTACTAGTAGTACTCTTGCTTGTAATGCTTATGTTTCAATCAATGTTTGGCATTCTAGGCTTGGCCATTTACCATTGTACAAGCTTAAAACACTCAGATTCTGTACAAATTCCTCAATAAATGAATGCGATTTTTCTTCTTGTTTGATATGTGCCAAAGCTAGGCAACATTGCTTCTCTTTTCCTACTAGTTCCATCCATTCCACTCATGTTTTCCAAGTTATTCATGTTCATTTGTGGGGACGTTATCCTATAAAAACTTACAGTGGCCATAAATATTCATCACCATCGTGGACGATTATACCCGCACTACTTGGACACACTCAATGTCCTGCAAATCTAATGCTTTTAGTCTAATCCAAAGCTTTATTTCCATGGTGCACACTCAATTCTAAGCCACTGGCCAAACTGTAAGGACAAATAATGCATTAGAGCTTGAACTAAGCCATATTGCCATCTCATACTTTTCCACCCCAGGAATACAACAACAAACTTCATGTGCTCACACTCCACAACAATATGGGGTAGTTGAGCGCAAACACAAACATTTGCTTGAGACCTCAAGGGCGTTAATTTTTCAATCTAATTTGCCCAAGAAATATTGGGGTGATTTCATTCTCACCTCAACATACATCATAAATAGAATCCCCACAAAATTACTTAATCACACATCCCCTTATGTGTTTAATTTACAAATTCCCTGACTTTTCTCATATGTGCACTTTTGGGTTCCTCTGTTTTGTTACCACACAAAAACCTGGCAGAGATAAAGCTTAGCCCACGAGCTTTTCTAGCAGTTTTCCTTGGTTACCCTTTCGGTAAAAAGGCCTACAAAGTCCTCAATCTTGAGACACTAACCATTGCCATTTCCCGTGATGTTGTCTTTCATGAATCAATATTCCCATATATTTTTGGCCCTCCATCTACAATTTTACCCACCATTTCTAACCCCACAAATGCTTCTTCTCATCCAGAACCACCACATACTCCACAAAATACTCCACAAAATACTTCACCTCCTTCCACAAGTATAGTCATTCCTTCTATTCCTGCTCCATATCGCTCTTCCAGGGTTACACAACCTCCTTCATACTTAAGTGACTATAATTGTAACGATTCTTCTTCTATATGTAGTCACACCCTTACTTCCTTATGTATCCCTTATTCTTCTTCTTCTTCTTCTTCTTCTTCTTCTTCTTCTTCTTCTTCTTCTTCTTCTTCTTCTTCCTCTTCTTCTTCTTCTTCTTCTTCTTCTTCTTCTTCTTCTTCTTCTTCTTCTTCTTCTTCTTCTTCTTCTCTTTCCTCTCTTTGTTGTAATGTGACTGACACTTTTATTTTACACACGAGTTCACTGCTTCCTGTCCAAGAACCTGTGTCTTATGATCAAGCATTTACGTATCCTAAGTGGCGAGATGCCATTGCTGCTGAGTTCACTGCTCTTGAGGCCAATCAAACGTGGACCCTTATGCCTCTTCCCTCTAACAAGAAGGCTATTAGTTGTAAGTGGGTTATTAAATTAAAGCAAAAATCTGATGGCACTATTGACAGATACAAAGCCCGGTTAGTTGTCAAGAGAAATGCAGTTTAGCTACTAATTTAGCAACTGCTTGAAATTTAGTCGCTAAATATATAAATTAGCTACTATTGTGACATAAATATATTTAGTCATTAGAGATCAAAATATAGTGGTAGCTAATTACATCGCTATTATAGAGACTAAATAAAGTCAATAGCAAATTTCGTATCTAATTTGAGTTTTTAGATACGGAAAAACGTCAGTAGCTAGAGTCGTCTCTATATACGTCGACAAAAAATTACGTATAATGTATTTAGTTTTTATCTAGGAGACCAAAGTAAATTCGTAAATAAGTGTAGTAGTTATTATAGAGACGAAACCAAGTGAGTGACAATTTTAGCATCTAATTTAAATTCTTAGATACGGAAATAAATTGGTAGCTAAATTTAGTTATCGGTTGTTGTTACCACGTATTTTATTTTTCGTATTGATATAATATATTTATATTATTATTTTCTCATTATTGGAGTATTAAAAAGTACCTTATAATCCACATTTTAATGATTATTTGTATCTTTATGTATACATTCATTGCCCAAATAAACATAGATCTTCATGTGGCTCAATGGTTTGAATTTTAGCCGAGTATGGGAAGGTTATGGGTTCGATTCCTCCTGCGCACATTCACCATAGCGGGGTATGGTGTATGCCAAAAATTTGAGTAGGTACACTTTTATGCCATTTTAGATACTAAGAAATTACGTCGCTAATTTTGCTACAACTGAATCAGTCTCTAAGTTCGTACCTAAATTAGCTACTACACGATTTGCGGTCGCTAATGTGCCTACTAGAATTTTTGTCTCAAAATTTGCTACCACGCTTTCGTCGCTAAATTGGTAGCTAATTCCGGTCGCTAATCCAGTAGCTGACAAGGCGTTTAGCTACTAATGAAATTTAGTCACAAATTCCGTCTCTAAGCTAATTAGCTACAGAATATTGAAGATTTGCTCCCAAAATTTCTGACTCTAAAATGACTTTACCTTGTAGTGATTAAGTGACTATAATTGTAACCATTCTTCTTCTATATGTAGTCACACCCTTACTTCCTTGTGTATCCCTTTTTCTTCTTCTCTTTCCTCTCTTTACTGTAATGTGACTGACACTTCTATTTTACACACGAGTTCACTGCTTCCTGTCCAAGAACCTGTGTCTTATGATCAAGCATTTACGTATCCTAAGTGGCGAGATGTCATTGCTGTCGAGTTCACTGCTCTTGAGGCCAATCAAACGTGGACCCTTATGCCTCTTCCCTCTAATGAGAAGGCTATTAGTTGTAAGTGGGTTTTTAAAGTAAAGCAAAAATCTGATGGCACTATTGACAGATACAAAGCCCGGTTAGTTGTTAAGGGTTTTACTCAAAAGGAGGGTGTGGATTATACTGAAACTTTCTTCCTTGTGGTCAAGATGACCACGATCCGTTGTCTAGTTGCTGTTGCTATGAAAAAGGGGTGGTCCTTGGCTCAGTTGGATGTCAACAACGCATTCCTTCATGGAGACCTTGATGAGGAGGTCTACATGAAGCCTCCTCTTGGTTTAGATGTAACTGATAAATCCTTGGTCTGTAAACTACATAAATCGTTATATGGCCTTAAGCAGGCTTCAAGACAGTGGTATGTCAAACTAAGTTCCGCTCTCAAAGATCGAGGTTACATACAATCTCTCACTGATTACTCTTTGTTCTCCAAAATTACGTCTTGTTCAACTACTTTCATTGCCATATATGTTGATGATATACTAGTGACAGAGAATGATATTTCTTAAATTCACTCTTTAAAGGATTTTCTTCATACTACTTTTACAATAAAAGATCTCAGTTCTTTACGTTATTTTCTTGGCTTGGAATTTACTCCCCTTGCTACTGGAATGGTTGTTTCTCAACACAAGTTCACTCTAGATCTCCTCAAAGAGTTTGACTCCAGTAATGCTTCTTCTGTTCTTTGCCCTCTGGATGCCTCTATTAAATTGGATAAAGATACATGTGACTTGTTCTCCAATCCTTCTTTGTACAAAAAGCTTGTTGGTAAGATGAATTTCTTGACCAACACTCGGCCGGACATCACCTTCTTCGTCCAACACTTAAGTCAATTCTTTGCCGCGCCTCGGCTGCCTCATTGGGCTGTTGTTACTCATGTTCTTCGATATCTCTCTAATGCACCATCTCAAGGGATCCTTCTCAACAATTCCTCCGCTTTCTCTTTGCAGGGTTTTTGCAACTCCGACTTGGCAGCCTATTCTCATTCTAGAAGATCGGTTAGTGGTTTCGTTATTTTACTTGGTGGTAGTCTTGTTTCTTGGAAATCCAAGAAGCAACATACTGTGTCACTCTCTTCGGCGGAGGCAGAATACCGTTCCTTGCGTCGTCTCACTGCTGAGCTCGCTTGGTTGACTTGTCTCTTGGCTGAACTTGATGTACCTGACATCTTGCCTGTTCCAGTTCGTTGTGATAGTCAGGCCGCTATCCACATCGCAAGAAACCTAGTTTTTCATGAACGC
Source organism: Agrostemma githago (assembly GCA_958450325.1). Taxonomy (NCBI): domain Eukaryota; kingdom Viridiplantae; phylum Streptophyta; class Magnoliopsida; order Caryophyllales; family Caryophyllaceae; genus Agrostemma; species Agrostemma githago. The sequence continues at coordinate 5,571,641 of OY288240.1, forward strand.
ACGAAGCACATCGACCCTGATTGTCACTTCATGCGTGAGAAACTTCTTGCTAGGCTTATTCAACTTCAATACATTTCTACTTTGGAGCAACCAGTCGATCTTCTAACAAAGTCGCTCCCAGGTTCTCTACATCACAAATTGCCCAAGAAGTTGGGTGTTGTCACCTCCAACTTGAGGAAAGGTGTTGAAGATATAGATCCTCATCAACCTAACAAACCTGATAAAGTTGGTTACGAATTTGTTAGGACTAATTATTGTGTGGCTGTCATTCATTGTGATTGTGTGGTTGTTATTCATCCTTATCTTGTATATATGCACACATATACATCTTGTAATAACTTATTCGTTTTTCTCTTATTGATAATAAGAAGCTCTTCTATTTAGCTTTGCTTTCTTCAAGCTTCTAGTGTTCATCAATGGTGAATCTTAAGTCACAGCACAAGGAAACCCTTCTCTTTTATTTCAGAACAACTTACTCTTTTTGTTTGATACAGTATAAAATGGCAGGATTTTAGAATTGGTTTTGAAGGTGCAACAAAGGCACAAACTTCTCATCTTACTAATGGGCCGTCGATTTGACGTTTGAATATTTTGACACAGGACAGTCATCCCCTAATCCCTAGTTCGCGTAATTGGGCTTAGGCCCGACCTTCAATACTCACCTGTCACTCCTTAAAGGCCCACTACGTTGCATCTAAAGGGCGATGAATGACATAGTACTAGTACTACGACCCCATTGTTTGGTTGAATTTAGCATTGGAAGATTTTAATGTAGATTTTATTAGATAGCCTCCGTCTAAATTTAATGACATTCACTTTATTTTTGGATTCCAATGATTTGGGATTATGTAACATAAGAGTAACGATAAAGCCGATCCCGAGCTTAGTTAAGTTCGAAATCAACTTTATTTGAGTATCAAATACGGAGTAATTGACTAAATATAAGTTTTAAATCTAAAAGTTGTCTCTCCAATGACTAATTAAGTTCGAGAAATGTTACGTTTCTTAGTAAATACATTATACTTGGTGTTAGTCTCTTTGTATTCATCATTGTCCGTTCACTTACCTTGTAATTAGTAGGCCATTGTTTATTCATTGTAGCTAGTCGTCTTTATATACGGAAAGTAAATAATCATGGAAATATACAATTTATCAACGTTGTATTTTTCTAATACTCAAAGTTATTTTGTTGTTGATCAATATCCTCTATAAAAACATTGTTTCTTCATAAAATCATCTGCATAAAGATCTAATCTACTCCGTATAAGTCTGATAATTTTTTAAAATTGATACATATTTTTTCTAATACTAAAAGTAATTTTTCCATAATTCATAATTTGCACCAAATGATTAAGCCGTAGAAGTGGAGAACACTTCTTAGCTACTGAGTGTGGATGGTGGGTCTCACTAATAGAGTAAAACATCTCCACTAACAAAAATATACCCATTATAGAAATGTGTCAATTCTAGTGAAACTATCATAAAAGGAATATGTTGCAATTCTAAAGAACCGGAGGGAGTAGTACAATATTTTTTATTCACTTTTAATTTAAAAGTGATCCAAGTATATAGGGTGTTTTGATCAATAATTTACACTTTTGTTTGGAATTGTTCTATACTCTTTATTTATTTAACCTTTAGTAGGAGTAATTCGAAACAAACATGAAAAATCAGAAATCTAATAACTGATCTTGATTTTTTTTTTTTGATTCAAAATATTAGTTTTAACCCTTAACTCAGACCAAACTGGTTACCATCCTCTCCAATCATCGGTTTCCAAATTTAATGATCCGATCCAGATCGGGATCATACAACTAACATATTAATAATTCTTCCCATGTAGTATAGGAAGCAATTAGGAATAGGATACCCAGGGTTGTTCCGCGTATGTACATTTAGTTGGGAGTGTTGGTCGAAAAAGGCACATGATTGGGTGAAACTTTAACATCGGAGAGTAATAAGTTTGCGAAAATGTGTTGAAGCATGGAGTATATAGAAAGAGGGCGAATCTCAAAATCTAATGGTGCCCAACTACCAAACCAAAGTCCTACCACCTCTAAACTCTATACCAATATACCCATCATTCACTTCCATTCTGTCAGGGTAATACTTAGCCTCCATGTCCCCACATAAGGGACGGTGCAAATTAATTACTCCCTCCTATACATTTTTACAATTATTTTTGTGTTTGAGAAAGGTATATCCATCACCATGAATAAATAGAGTAAAAAAGATACTGTAAAACTTATATGTCCAAGTATTAAAAAAATATTTGTGTTATCTAACTAAATGGGAGTCTATTTAACCCGTTTTATTATAAAGAACGGATAATTTCGTGACAAGGGAGACCAACCGTTTTTAATATTATGGGCCACATATTTTCCTTACGTATTTAAGTGGGAGATTGTCCATTTCAAGGATTAATGGACCATTGGGTCCGTTTCCTATTCCTTCTTCAAACTATATGTCTCTCCCAAATTTAGCCACCCCTAAACAGTCCTTATTTCCTCTGCTACTCGTATAATTAATCTACTGTAATTATTATAATTGTATTTATTATTAGGATCTAAAACTATTAGTAGTAAATTTCGTATCATCTAGGCTCACTTTCTTACTAGGGTTATTTCCGGTATCTATGTTCTTTCCTAGGAGTATTTATCATCCCATACTTAGATCAACCTCTCTAAAATGGATACTTTTACTTTCTTCAATTAACAATACCACATGTTGAGATTTAGAGTATTTATAGAGTACGAGTATATCGTATATAGTTTAACTCGAGGTAATTTAATGGAAAATAGTAACCACATATCGAAAGTCTGAAAGAAGTTCCATATGATACTTGGTACAGAGTATAATACATATCAATTTATCCCTTCTTTGTTGGAGAGGGTAACTGGTAACATGTATTATTGCGTTTGATAAAATAAAAATTGAGTTCTCATTTAAGAACCAAATACTTGCGTATAATTTAATGATTAGTACGGAGTATTTGCAAAAAAATAATGTTATCTTCAACTGAGTCCAACGTCATCTCGATGTTAAGAATTTCCCACGAAAGCAAATGAGGTTTCTCAAATAAAAGAGAGAAATATGTATATATGTAGCAACTTCACATATCATACGATGATATAATAAGGTTGTTATTACTGTATATGCCACTTGTAGTTATTTGTTGGTTTCATTTTCTTATAGGCTTAATATAATGGACGCATGGATGATGATGAAAGATGATGATGGATCACATACGGATGGAGTACAATGTGGCCTAGATTCTTGATCCAACGACTCATACAACACAACATACCTTTTATGTAAAACTGCAAATTCTCGTGAAGTTTATTTTGTCCACGGATAATAATGTCTACATTCGTGATTTATACCTTTGTTATCCATGGACTAGCTGAGGATCGAGTACATGTGAAAGACAATTTAATCAAAAGGAAAGTAGAAACTCAATCAATTGTTTTTATACCTTAACAAATCTTTTTGTTTTGGTCCAATATATTATATTATGTCGCAATTAAGAATTGAATCTCCAATTTCATGATTAGAATGGGTGAGCTTTTAACATTCTACCACTTGGACTAACTAATGTTCTTTACCTTAATAGATTGATCGAAAACGTTGTTTTCATATGACATGAATTTGTCTTATCTTAGACGGATGGAATAAGGTAACCCGACACCCGAATTGAAGATCCGAGTTTGACTAGTAACCCGAATTGATTCGAGCTAACCCGAAACTGACCCGACTATTATTATAGAAAACGAGTCGATATCCCTAAAAATGTTAAAAATAACATCAAAACTCAAAAATGACACGAACCCCGGCCCCAAGTCAACCCGATTCTTATAACTCGAAAGTGTCCCGACCCGGTTGACCCATTGCCAAGTCTAGCTAAAACCCATCTCAAATATGAATTTTGCACCGTTTACCAAAGTATTAGATACCGATTAATTTACCGTTACAATCATAAGACGAAGGGATCTATCTACTAGCTTAGTTTTGAAGAGAAAAAGGCAAGAATGGTGTGGGTTACCATAAATTACAGTAACATGAAGGTTTGAAATTGGTAGTGGTAGATAGTTTGCAGGCTACCGGTACTCTCTCCGTCTTACTCAATAGTTATCTCGACCTATTGCTCTGGATCAAAGTCTAAAAAAAGAATACGGGATGAATTTGGACTACAAAAAATACATCAAAAAATATAAATAAATAACTACTTCGTACTCCCTCCTATTCCAAGTATTTCTTTCACTTTTCTTTTCGAGTTTAGTTTGATTTTCTTTCCACTTTTCTTTTTTGGATATAATTATAATAATTCTTTATTCTTCCTTCAATTCTTTATTCTTTTCCTCCACACCTAAACTCAACAACCTTTTCACTTTATACCCCACATTTTCCACTTCATACCCCACCTCCTATTCATCTCTCTTACTTTAACTCCACCATTTATTATTATTTACTCCTTACTTGGTTTCCCCCAAAAAAAATTGGGGAGGAATACTTGGAATAAGAAGGAGTATTAAATAATACTCCGTATATCAAAAAATTGGAAATAGGTAAGAATTGAAGGAGATATTAAGGGAGAAGTGATGAGAAGCAAGTTGTAGGTAAGAATGGTTGATACCGATAGCTTATGATATACTCGGTCGTACTAAAATGGTCCCCTATTATGTATTGTGCATATGTTGGTTATTTCTCTCTTGTAAGTTGACAAGACAAGCAATTGATTTACGAGGAAACGGATAGAAAACAAGAAACAACCTTAACTTATCATCTCTGCTTTTCCAATTCAAGTAAGTATGCTTTTCTTCCAATCCTCACATCATCATGCTTGATTATGATGCAATATATAAAGAGGAATTAGGTTTGTATTTATTACACTAGCTTCACCATTGATTTCCTCGTTACATACATACATTATTAATTGTACTGTGGGGTCTCATTCATTCTTCCCATTTCCTACTCTACTCATCACTACCATGCCCTGCCCCTGCCCTACTAGGTATCTAAGTTTCCAAGATAGTCTTGTTTCCTAACCCACACTTGTTTTTAATGAATGAATGAAGGTAGTCTGCCAATCATCAATTGTACCAATATAATGTAAGGCTGTTCATATACTCATGTTTCATACGAAACTAAACACATGCAAATTCATATTTCTATATACCCTCTCCCTACATCCTATTAAGATTGTCCCATTTTATTACAATATTTCTCACATATAATAGTAAAATTAAACGATTTTTTTGGGACGAAGATAGTACAAGTATACAACTACTTGTGCTTCAGGGAAGACACTTAGACCATGTGCAATGGTTGAGATCTAAGAAGATGAAAAGTGAATTTTGGAGAGAGGTAAGAAGAGGAAGATGAAAAGAACTGTGCAATGGATGAATGGGAGGAAGACAAAGATGAAAATAAGAAAGGTTTTCAACATGAAAACATGAAATTGAAGAGAGAGAGTGTACTTTTCCAATGTTTGTCAGAATTGAGGAGATATATTTTGGCTTTACATGCAACTTGTTAGCTAATTTGATCATGCAAGCTAATTTGATAATTTGATTATCAAATTATCATGGGTTTTTTGGTACGTAAAAGTACTTAAAAATTAAGTGTATATCATGGGTTTTTTGGTTACTGAATTTGATAATTTTTTTGTCTAATTAATTCACTTTTAAGTTTTAATTAAGTGTTTAACACCAGACCAACGCAAGTTTGAAGTTGATCTCAAATTGTTTCGGTTTCAACGTCCGTATTTACTCTATCTCGAAGATTATATTTCGAACGTATAATTTTTTTCTTGAACTTTATATATTAAAAAATCATCATTAACCCGGACCGTACATATATTTTTCAGTTGAACATTTACAATTAAACCCGAACATTTTGTAACCCGAAACCAATCCTACCTAAACCTTTTGCAAAATGACCCGGAAATGACCTAGTGGCCTATATTTTAAAAATGTCGCCGGTGTGAAATAGGTAAAAAAGTTGTATCGAAGTAAAGATAAATTTGAGATCAACTTCAAACTTGCGTTAAGGTAAATTTAATATTAAAAAAAATGTAAGCAAATTAAGAGTAAAAATTAATAATAGTATGAAAATAAATAATCGAGTTAAGATAAATTTGATGTGTAAATGTGTGAGGTATAATAAAGTAGGAGAGAGAATGAAAGTAGAAGATGAAATGAATGTGGGGTGTTTTTTTGTAAGATGAAAAATAAGAAGATGATAATGAGGTGGATGATTAAAATGAGGAGAGAAGGTAAGATGAAAAAGAAGAAGATGAAATGAATGTGCATGGTCTTAGAGTACGTATGTAATGTAATGTAGCTTAGCTAATAAATGGGGAACACATATATCTTGACGAAGGTTATATGCAAAATTGCAAATGTTATACTACCTCTGTCCCCAAAAGATGCCTAATTTCCTTATTATATGCAAGAAATATTTTAATGAAACGAGACAATCTTAGACCCTGTTCTTTTCAACTTCTTTTTAGCTCATTTAAGTTTAGTTCAGTTCAACCTACTTCAGTTCAGTTCAGACATAGGCGACTCATTTTGTCTCAATTCTTCATCCCACTTCAATTCAATTCACTTCTACCCACTTCAATCCAAAAGAACAAGATCTTACTGATGAGACAGAGGGAGCGAGTATGTTGATTTTCTTTTACAAATATGCATATATGATAAGATAATTGAATAATTTGATTCAAGAATCATGATAGAAACGTTTACTATTACATGGAGAATATTCTTAAATTTAGTGGAGTGATAACGTCACCCCGATATTGATTCTAACAGTCAATTTTAAGAGTGTATGATTAAATTAATATAGATACATACTACCCACTCCAAAGTGAGTGGCACAAACAATTTTGGTGTGACATTATCCATGCCCTAAATATATTCTACAGAATATTATGAGTTTCTTTATAAGATTCTATCTTATTCTCCTTTCGAGTTATAATAACGTTCCTTAAGGGGAACCCACTTAGCAATACACTCGACCACACTTCGTTCACGTTAATCAGACTCTTACCCACTCTACTAAACTACGGGTATTACAATCTACCAACTTTAAAGGAAATTCGTCCTGAAGCTCACCAATAATCATACTTCTCGACCAAAACACCCGCCATCGAACTATAGTAATTACGATAGTACTTACTTGCCAATCTAGTGTGTAAGCATGTTACCGGTTACGGTACGACATATGATGAGCAAAACTAATACGATAGATAACTGGGGTATTACAGTCCATCACCCTTATAAAGAACTTCGTCCCAAAATTCCCTCCAATCCACTCACATCTCTCTACTGATAACAAGACACGATTGTATTTAACTCACTCCAATACAAGGATACTCTCCCAAAAGACATCCAAGGTTTTCGCTTACTATACAATGTTACCATAGTGAAACTAACGAGATTACATGGTTCTTAGAACCATCACCTGACATCCAACAACAACAAACATTCAAGAGCGAAGAGGATTACACTCCTATTTACTTAAGAGCCTTTACAAGACCTTCCTGAGTAAATATGGATGTTACCATCTCGGTTAACCGAGGTCGTAGCAGTGTCATTACAATACGATACGAGAAGCCAAACCCATTCATTAAAACCATATATTCCGTTTCATTGTCATAGCTAATAAGGTTCCAACGATTACAACTTAAACTTAACAGCAAAAGTAGGCACCTAACAAGTATTAATATAGCGCGCAAGCCCTATACACTACAAGAATTTAAGTCTGTGGCGACTACTCCTAGCCACCGTCATCTGTCGCTAAAAAGAGACGCGCGACAGTTGACAGTCGCTAAGAAACAGTCGCACCAGATAGACGCATCTAGCGACTGAAATCGGTCGCTAAATCCTACGCGCGACCGATTTTAGTCGCTAAAATTAGCGACCGAAATCAGTCGTTATGGCAGCCTTTTAGCGACCGATTTCAGTCGCTGAGAGCGTCAGTTTAGCGACTGATTTCAGTCGCTACGGGGTCTGACGTGACATCTCTGAGTAACCTACAGCGACTGAAATCAGTCGCTAAATGGAAAAATTAGCTACGGATTTCAATCGCTACCGGACCTGAAATAGGCCGATTTTATTAATTTCGTTTCTAGCCAAAATCTGCACAAAAACACAAACCAACAACCAAAATACGTCCCACACATCACTTCAAACATTCCAAACGTCGTTCCAAACGTTACGCCAGCTTCACACTCCATAATTGGCAACCAAGCACGCAAATGTCTTTAAAACACTAAATTAAAAGTGTTGTTACAAACTGTTTTCAACAAACATTCACAAACTACAAACTGTTTTCAATCTACTCACCTAACAGTGAAACTAGCAGACGCACCACTACTACCGTCACCACCAAAGGGGTCTCTATAATCTGGGAGTCGGGGAATGGGGCCGGAGTTACAGTTCTGCTGCTGCATGTTCCTAAGGCGCCGTAGCTCTTCCAGAATTTGCAGGTTAACGGACTCCTGCATCTTCAGCCTCTCATCCTACTCCTTCAGCTTCTCAGCCATAGCCTCCCGTTGCGCCCTCTCCTCTCGAAGTTCCGACCTCATCTCAGCAACTTTGGATGGTACACACTCCGTCGAGGTCGCATGGGCCCCCCGAACATTGGGTGGTGTCCAGTACAGGGAATAAGCGTTCCCCGTGCCGTACACCGCTCCCTTGCGGTACCCATCCACGACTCTGAACCAAATCGCGCTCGGGTCCACACCTACATTCTCGGGCGCTCTGATGGCCTCCATATACGAATCCTACAAGAAATTGGAGTCATGATTAGGTGAGTTCTAAAGAAAAAAGTAAAGAAGCCTTATGCTTGAAACTTACCCAAATTTCGGCGTCCTTCTCCGTAGCGAACGATCGACCACTCTCATCGTCCCCCTTGGTCTTCGTGGCCAGAAATAGCTGCGCAGGCGGAGGGATTTCTCCGGTTTGCTTCTTCAACTGTTGACAGTACATGTAGATTTCTCATTTATATTTATAGTGAAAACATTAAATAAGAATCCAAAATAGAAATCAAAGGTAAGGAAATACTAACTTTCATCGCCCGCTGGTGCATTGACTGCGACCCACCGTAGTGGGTGCGCTCCGCCTCCACCTCGGGGTCCCCTCCCCGCCTCTTGTTCTTCTTAGCCTGGACGGATCTCTTAAGGAACTTCTTAGCTAATAATGAGGCGCCCTTCGTCTGTATACTGAAGCCCTTGATCCTGTTGCGGTTGTTCGGGTTGCTGCTTGTCGTCATTAGCATCTTGTTGGACCTCGTTCTGGTCCTCCATCCGGGTGTCCTCCTGGTCGTCCTGCTGCTGCCGCCCCCTGCTGCTGCTCCCACTACCGAACCGCAGTCTGCTGCCCAACGTCATATCTGTAGACATATTAGAAAGTTAGAAATTGACATCAATATCGAAATAATTTGCCCAAGATATATAATGCAGATTACTATGTCGAAGTAATAATGTACTTCAATATGGAAGGTCGAAGAAGATGCTTCTTTTAAACCAACCATTTTTCAATTTCTTAAGATCTTTGAACTCTTGATCGGTCCCGTCAACAGTAGATGGGAACTCTGAAATCACCTCCCAAATCTCATCTCCGTGGAGACGAATCGGTGCCTCATCTTGCACCACCTCACCCTTCTTGAAAGCTCTCCTATTCTTCCTATACATGTGACCCTCGGGTAGAAACTGTCTATGACAGTCAAACTAACTAATTTTGCTTGAATTACGTAGGTAGAATGCTTTACTTTCACTCATGCAACAAGGACACGCTTTTTGGCCAGCCGTAGACCAACCACTCAACATACCATACGCAGGGAAATCATTTATAGTCCACAAAAGTGATGCTCCAAGCTGGAAATTTTGTTTCAACGACACATCATATGTCTCCACCCTTACTTCTCACAAGTGTTTCAATTCCTCTATCACTGGTTGTAAGCAAACATCCAAGTGGTTTTTTGGGATTTTTTGGGCCAGGAACAATGAGAGAAAGGAAGATGAAGGGTGGTTTCAGACAAAGCCATGGGGGTAAGTTGTACGGTGTGACCATGACAGGCCCGCATGAGTATGACTTACCGAACTGACCGAAAGGGGCGAACCCATCGGTACACAACCCAAGTCTCACGTTCCGGGGTTCCTCAGCAAATTCAGGGTAAATCCTATCAAAGCGTTTCCACTCCTCCCCGTCACTAGGATGACACATCTTCCCCTCTACACGAGTTTCTTCTTTATGTCACCTCATTTGTTCGGCAATGGTTCTGTTTGCATATAATTTTTGAAGTCTAGAGGCGATGGGAAAGTAGGTAAGTCGACTGAGTGGTATAAGTTTTTTATGCCTCGCAACACTCTTTCCCTTCCTACCCCTCAAAACAATATTCCCATCTACACTCTTGTATCAACCCTTCCCACATATCTTACATTCCTCAAGCACGACATCGTCCTTCCAAAAAAACATACATCCATCGGGGCAAGCATCGATCTTTTGATGCGGAAATTCAAGACCTTTAACTATTTTTTTGGTATTGTAGAATGTTTTGGTCATAATGTTGTCTTTTGGGATGAGTTTCTCAATCAACGCAGCGACACCGTCAACGCACCCAAAAGGTAGGTTATACTCACATTTAAGGGTCACTACCATAGACGCGACTTCTAACAAACTCACATCACACCCTCCATATAATGACTTCTCCGCAGCCTCTAACATATCAAAAAAAGCTTTCGCTCGTGGGTTTGGCTCTTGTGGGGTTGGTTGGTCATCGTCGTTAGTGTTCATGCTCTCATCATTAAACAAATTGCACTCAACCACATCAACAATCATTCCTCTCACCCCGCCCTCATTCTGATCAACCTCAGATTCCTCAACAGCAGACGTCTCACCATGACAAATCCAATAATAATAATTTGGGCTAAACCCATTTGAGATAATATGTTCCTTAATCAAGATACTATCCAAGAATTTGAGGTTCTTACATTTCACACAAGGACACCTAAATCTACCCTCTGACGCGTATTCGGGATGGGTTTTAGCGAACTCAAGAAAACTATTAACACCCTCTAAAAATTCCTTTGTGGGACGTCGTCTCTTATCCAATCTTTCCCCATACATCCATTTTCGTTCATGTCTCTTCATTTTTATCTAAAAAAATTGAGACAATAACCACATACAAATTATTTCCTAAAGTAATTTACTACAGTAATGTATATACACTACTCACATATTCTGTAAAATTCTCAATTCACCTAAACATAGTACTATTTGCAATCAATCTGTCCATAATTACATCACTAAATCGGCATAATTGTATTTCAATTCCAATTTCCTAACACATCAAAACAACCCAATTCATTCAACTACTTAACCACAAACCCTAATTGTATACTAACAATCTACATATTTCAAATTGGGGAACATATTGGGCGATTAACATTCTAACTACACTAAATATTCCAACAACTAAAAAACTATCCAACCCAATAACTAATTTATTTAAATCGATAAAAACAGAAATTAACAAATAATTGAAACTAAATATAGATAGATAAACATACCTTAAGAAAAATGGGATAATTGAAGAAGGAATGAAGAGGAAAGGAGGAGGGGCGAGTTTTAGAGAGAAGGGAGACGAGTTTTAGAGAGAGGGAGTGAAATGAGAGAATGAGCCGGGGGGGGTGTGTGTGTGTGTGTTCGTTTACTTATAAAAAGTTCAGACCCTTAGCGACTGAAATCAGTCGCTAAAGAAAAAGGACGTGCGACCGATTTCGGTCGCTAGGTCACAGAATTAGCGACCGAAATCAGTCGCGCGTCTATTTTTTTCGCGACTGTTTTCAGTCGCTACGCCTTGTTAATTTTTCCTCTTACCCTTCGACTTTCACTCGCTAAATAAGCGACTGAATTTATCAGTCGCGCGTGCACGGTAGCTATATGAAGTATTTCTTGTAGTGTATACCGGTCCATGATCACAGGGGCTGTTCACACCCAATCCCAATCAATCAGTCATAATTCACTCAAGCACCACACAATTACGCATCAACCTGTAAATTACATTGCACCCTAAAAGATTGGAAATGTCAATTTGATTGTCACAGTCCCCCTAGAAAATTAGGTGACAATTTAGGACAGAAGAAAAGGTTAGCCACTGCCGAGTATAATAATTCATAATCAAATGTGAGAGATAACATAATTAAACATGCTGACTCCATGATAGACATACTTCAAATCTGTCATTCACATCTTCAACACTTCACTTCACCATCACAACAATAATCACCGTTACTAGGCCACCGGGCTATACAATCAATACCGTCATTCTGAGTGTGCACACCCCTAGGCTCATCCTTGGAGGAGAAATCAGGGAGGGGATCGTGATCAAAGGCCAACTGAGATCATCAGCCGCCGTCCCGGCCCACCGTGAACGCCTGCCCTACGCCCCGCGCTTGAATCCTCATCCTAGCAATGCACTCGACCCACACTCCTTTCACGTTAATCAGACCCTTATAACTCACTTTACTAAACTACATGTATTACAATTATTATATATTCTACAACCTTATACCGTGTGATGACACTTATATCATTGTTGTTTATTGTATTTGGGTTGTGAGTTTTATGGGGTGACCCACTATTCCTCGTTATCAAGCTGAAGTGTTTACATGCATGTTTAAGAAAAAATATTTGAATAATTTACAGATTGAATTACTATGTATTAATTTATAGTAAAGATTTTATTTTTGAATCCATTTCTCCTTGAAAAAACATTCCCTTCGAAGTCCTATGATTTTTTTTTGAACTAAATTTGGTATTGTTCCCTATTTTTTCGTTTTAGATTATCAATGTTCGTTTCACATCTAGTTACCCTATATTTTCTCCATCTGTTTGGAGCCACTCATTTTTGCTTTCTTATTTTTCACTCAAAAGAAAGGGAAATAGTATAAAAATTTGAAGGGAACAGTGATATTAAAAAGAGAGGAACGCCACAATGCCCACTAAAACAAAGTAGCCAAACAAGTCCTTGGAGAGGGGGACCCAAGTCTAGAATGTGGTGTTGCATCCAATGCAATCTAATTCTAAATGAGTTTAATCAAAGCATCTTCGCTTATGTGAGTGGGATGCCAAAGCAAGAAGAGATGAAACGATTTCCAATAATAGAAGTGGGACGAGGCTTAACCTTTGTTTGCATTCATTTCCTCAAGTGGCAACCCCTTCCCTTTACCCGATCCCAGGCCCACCCTTCTGTTTTTCACAAATAAAAAAATAAAAAAAAACTAGAAAGTTTGTAAATTGCTACGTATGACGTAGCTATATCAGTTGTGCTTGCGCACATTAACTGGGGTTCTTGTATATCATAATGATACGGATCGGAGTATTATTAATCTACATATTTGTAGTACGATTCAAAATTCAATGAAATTCATTACTGACTTCACTCTGCAGACCTATGTCTATGCTACTTTGTTTATACAGCAAGTACGTACCAAGTTGCCCTCAAGGCTCAACTATTGGGCAAATCCATTCTCTAAAAGGTAAAGATTATTGTTAGTTTTGAGATGAACTTACTTTCACCCAAGTTTCAATCTCCTCGGTCTTGAGGCTTTTTCCTGTGTGCTTTCACACATGTTTCAATCTGTTTCTTTTGTTGTTGTCGTTTTTTTTTGTAGGGGCTAATTAAGTAGTGAATTGTTCGATGGCTGGATAAAAGGGAAAAAGGCAAGGAGATCATGGACAACGCCGATAATGAAAGGGTCGAAGCACTGAATTGGGACGAACATGCGACCATTAAAAAGGAAAACTCATGATTGTATGGAATATTTGGGTTCATCGTTCGGTCAATACCAAGGCCACCATTAACAATATGATTTAAGTTATGAAATCCAAGAAAACCGATCATTGATAGTGTGCTGGACACAAAAGTGAATACCTTCTGGTTTCGTTTTGGCTTGATGCGAGACAAAGAACATATCCTAGAAAATCAATTGAGGCATTTTGATCGATTTATGCTGGTGTCTTGTGGATTTTAACCAGCACCCAGTGACACACAACGATCTTGAACCGCCATCCCAGGTGGAACTAATCCTTGAACCTTCGAATGGAGTTGGCTCTAAGACTGTTGCGCATAGGGATGGCAACGGATCCGGGATCTGATCCGGATCCGCAAGATCCGGTCCACACGAATCGGATATGGATCCTAAATTTTGAGATCCGTTGGATATGGATCCGGATCCGGATCCGCTATCTTTAAACGGATCCGGATCTGGATCTTAATAAATAAATCCGGATCCGGATCCGCAAATCCATTTTATTAAAAAATTAACAATAATAAAAAACTTAGAACTTTAATTTGCGTTTTTTTGGTTATTTCTAAGACTCTTTTCTTTTAGTTTATTAATATTTGATTATGAATCTTTATATTCAATTTTATTTGTAAAATTATGAAAATTAATATGGTCGCAAATACGTATTAATTAAAAAAATTGTAGAATTTAAGAAATTGGATCCGCGGATCCAATCCGGATCCGGTCCAGATCCGGCGGATCCGGATCTGGATCTACATTTTTGGGATCCGTCGGATCCGGACCGAATCCGGATCCGCTACTAGGAGTGCGGATCTGGATCTGGATCCATGCGGATCCGGTCCGGATCCGGTCCGTTGCCATCCCTAGTTGCGCACTTACTTAATCTCAAGTTAAGGTAGAAACTCGCGACATCCATGAACTCATCCATGGATTTTTCGGTATAAACATCTTTTACTTGGACTAGCCAAGTGCCCACACAATACATCCTGGTATTTCATGAATGCCTCTAGAGATCCAAGCCTGAAGATCTCTTGGGAGTAGGGCAAGAACCCCCCACATTCACATAGGTGAGTTTATCAAGTCTGCCTCTCACAAACCATCCACACAAGGGACTATAAACTCATTAAGAGTAAAAAAACTCATCCTTTTCACATCGGTGAACTCATTAAGTCTGCCTCTTACAGACCATCCATACAAAGACTATGAACTCATTAAGAGTAAAAACTCATCCTTTTTCTCATCGGTGAGCTCATCAAGTCTGCCTCTTACAGACCATCCATACAAGGACTATGAACTCATTAAGAGCAAAAGCTCATCCTAAAACAATCGGTGAATGCATCAAGTTTACCTCATACAGACCACCCATACGAGGGCTATGAACTCATTAAGAGCGAAAGCTTACCCTCACTAATACTACGTCTCAAATTTATTAGGAATGGTCGTAGTATTACACAACAAGAGTTCCTTGTGACTTCGTTTGACCTGTTGAACTTAAGCTAGTTAAGACGGGTATCCATCACAAGTTACTCTATTACAGGCTTTAAATCCATTCCCAGTGCTGACTCCAGCACAAAGGAGTCGACATTCCCCACAAAGAAATATCTGCTAGAAGGCCCCGTAGCCATTCAACTTCTTCTTCTGCCAAGGCTAAAACAATTAACTCAGCTTCCTTTGCCAATTTCGCAAGGTAGGTTTGTTTAGCTGACTTCCACGATACAGCAACACTAGCCAAAGTAAACACATAGCCACTAGTAGAGTGTATCTCGTCGTTCTCAGATACCCAATTAGCATCACAATATCCTTCCAATACACACGGTGTTCTTTGATAATGTAATCCCCAAGGTGCCCTTTAAGTATCTCAATAATCTTATCAAGGCATCCTAATGATCTCTACCAGGGTTATGCGTATATTTGCTAAGTATACTAACAATATAAGCTATGTTGGGTCTAGTGCAGTTCATCAAAAACATGACACTTCCGATCACTTTAGTGTACTCCTCTTGAGACACGCTGTCACCGATATTCTTGGTTAGATGTATACTGGAATCATAGGGAGTGTGCAACGGCTTGCTATCAAATTGATTGAATTTCTTCAGAATTTTCTCAACGTAATGAGATTGACTCAAGCACAACCTAGATTCAGTCCTCGTGATCTTTAAACTAAGAATTACATCGGCTTCACCCATATCTTTCATATCAAAGCATGAACTCAAGAATTTCTTCGTCTCATTTACAACCCTCATGTTTATACCGAAGAAAAGCATGTCATCCACATAAAGACATATTATCACACAACTATTTTCATCATCTTTGGCATACACACATAAATCAGAATCATTTACCACGAAGCCATTTGATGTAATGGTTTTATCGAACTTGTCATACCATTGCTTTGGGGCTTGTTTCAAGCCATATAATGATCTGGCCAATTTGCACACCTTATGTTCTTGACCGGGGATCACACATCCTTCCGGTTGTTTCATGTAAATTCCCTCGTGCAAATCACCATTTAAAAATGCAGTCTTAACATCCATCTGATGTATGACAAGGTTGTGAACAGATGTAAGTGCCACCAAGGCTCCGATTGTGGTTACCTTAGTCATGGGTGAATATGTATCGAAGAAATCCAACTCCTTTGTTTGACGATTTCCACAAACCACTAATCTTGCCTTGTACTTATCAATTGACCCATCTGTTTTGAGTTTTCATTTGAAAACCCACTTATTACTCAAAGCTTTGCAACCCCTGGGTAGCTCGGTCAATCCCCAGGTGTGGTTATTCATTATTGAATCAATTTCATTGTTTATGGCCTCAAGCCAAAACGTAGAATCCACGGACTGCATAGCCTCTTTGTATATTCTCGGGTCTTCTTCAAGTATGAAGACACTCACCTCATGTTCACTCAAACACTTATTCTCAATCAACATGACAAAATCTGGACCAAAATTCTTTTGGGTCCTGTCACGTTTACCCCTCTTAGGCTCTGCTACTTCCTCTGTAGCAGCAGAAGGCTAAGTTGAACCACCAGGTGTAACAGACACACTAGTGCGCGTACTATTTTTCATGGGAAAAATGTGCTCAAAGAATTCAACATCTCTTGACTCTCTAATGGGTCCAAAACCCGATGAATCCTTGAGAATCAGACGATATACAGCACTATTGGCGGCATTACCAATGAAGATTGCGTTTACGGTTTTAGAGCCAATTTTGTTCCTTTGAAATTCTGGAAGACCAATCTTACGTAAACACCCCCACACTTTCAGATAATTAAGGTTTGGTGGATAACCTTTCCATAACTCATAGGGTGTTTTACCAGTTTTCTTGTGCGGAACTCGGTTGAGAATATGACACGCATATAACATTGCTTCACCCCACATGTTGACAGGCATACCGGAACTAATTAACATTGCATTCATCATATTTTTTAGTGACCAATTTTTCCTCTCAGCTATCCCATTTTGCTGTGGAGCATAAGGTGCTGTGTATTCGTGAATAATTTCACTAGACTCACAAAATCTCTTTAGTGGATTCCCATCATATTCTCCACCTCTATCAGATCTAACTCTCTTAATTTTTTGATCTAATTGATTTTCTACCTCGGATCTGTAGATCATGAATTTTTCCTCAACCTCATCTTTTGTACTCAATAAATAGACCATGGTGTACCTTGAGAAATCATCTACAAACGTAATGTAGTAGTGCTTCCCACCTCTACTCATTGAGTTTCTAAAATCTCCTAGGTCAGAGTGAACCAGTTCTAGGAGACTACTAGATCGTTCTGCACATTTATTAAACGACGCCTTTGCGTGTTTAGCCTCAACACATACTTCGCATTTATCAAAACTTGTGCTACTGAATTGAGGTATGAGGTTTTGTTTTTGGAGTCGTTTAATCGAGTCGACATTCACATATCCTAATCTAGAATGCCATAGAGAAACAGACTCAGCAATATAAACAGAAGCAGGAATATTCTTATTAATTGTCTCAACATCGAGGACAAATAAACCACCATTACAGAATCCCTTCCCAACGAAGTTTCCATTCCTAGTGAGTACAAGTTTGTCGGATTCAAAAGTTAATTTAACTCCAGCCTTGTTCATAAGTGACCCAGAAATTAAATTCCTCCTAATTTCGGGTACATGCAGCACATTGTTGAGTTCAAGGGTTTTTCCCGAGGTTAGTTTGATTACTACTTTGCCCTTTCCATGAACCTTAACGGAGCTAGAGTTGCCCATAAATACACACTCATTCCCGGGAACCTCAGAATATTCCTTGAACATGTTCTTGTCGAAGCAGATGTGCCTTGTAGCACCCGTATCCAATACCCATTCAGACAGGTTGCTAACTAAGTTGACTTCAGATACTACAGCAGCTATGATTTCTTCTGAATCAGACTCAGCTAGTTGTGCTTGTGGCCTATTTTGTCGGCGTTTGTTGTTAAACCCTTCTGGACATAATTTTGACACATGACCCACTTTCCCACATGTGAAGCAATTTCCCTTAAATTCCCTTTTATTATTTCCACTTTCTTTGAACTGTTCAGTCTGTTTAGGCCCATAATATTTGTTAGGACCTTTTTGGAATTTTTTTTGTCCCTTACGATTATTTTTCCTAGATTCAACCAAATTAGCAGTAGAGGAAGAGTGTTCAACTCGTTTTTCCTTGGTCTGAATCCTATTCTGCTCCTCGACTTTTATATGAGACACAAGTTCGAGGAGGGAAAAATCTTTTTGTTTGTGTTTCATATTATGGACAAAATTTTGCCAAGACGGGGGAAGTTTGTCAAGCTGATAGTTGGCTTGAAATATTTCACAGATTTTCATTCCCTCAGAAGCGATTTCAGAACACAGATTTTCATATTCTTGAACCTGGTCTAAGACGGGTTTATCATCAGACATTTTGAAAGCTAGCCATCGGCTACAAGCATATTTCTTAGACCCATAATCATCACTCCCATATTTCAATTTCAGAGCATCCCAAATTTCTTTAGCCGACTTAAACTTGCTATATATCATAAATAAGGCGGGAGTCATATAATGAAGGAGAAATCCTCGACAAGTTTTATTATCCGTCTCAAAATCCCTCCTGATATTTTTAGGGGTTTGAATATTAAACAGAGTATAGTTTACCCGTATTTGACCCAGAAAAAAGTCCATTTTGTCGGACCACATTTTATAGTTTTTTCCGTCAAACGGATCAAGTTTTAACAAATCAGAAATTATGGGATTAGTCAACATGGTAGATGTTAACGGAATAGCATCATACTGTGGACATGACATAGGTCCACCCCGACGCGGCCACGCGCGGGTTTGGGTAGGCGAATGAATCTCCATATGAGAATGGATCGAATTGAAATTTAGGTCTATGTGGAGTCACCACCGAATTTTGTGGTTATTCGGAACCATTCGAGCCCACTCTATGTCGTAGTGGTCCGTATAAAAAATACGGCCCATTTCCGATGTCAGAGTTTATTGGGCTCGTCCCTTTGCATTTGATACCAATACCGACATTATCGGATATTGTGTATTGAATGACTCTCGTGCGCCAACGGTTTCGGGCATCCGGAAACCGAGGTTCTGAGTAAGGGGTGAGGGTACGTGTTGGGAAGCCCACAAAGGACACCCAACCCCGCCCGCACATTAACGGCCTCTACTAAGAATTCGAATGACTTTTCAATACGCGCGTTAGTTGAACGGGAAAATGATATGCAAAGATTATTTTCCCTAAACATGTGAATGGAATTGAAAAGGGTTTCTAAGCCAATTTAATGCAATTAATTCTACGTCAAAGTGGAATTTTAGCATGTGGGTTCGTTTTAGTAAAATAAAACAAACAAAAATAAATTGACAAGAAAATAACAAACTTGTTAGTAACGGTATAACGATAATAACAGTTTGCGAATATATGCATGGTTTTAAAAAGAATAGTAGGTCACGTGATGGATTAACACGTGTTGACCGAGGTCAAGGAAAAAAATATATCGAGATCTAAAAAAAATATTTTGTCTAAAAAAAATGATGTTCGAAGAATAATAATAAAAAAGAGCGAAATTGTTTTCTTCGGAAAATTGATGATTTTATTAAATCGCGTGCAAATATTGCGTAATTTGCACTCGACTTAATATTTTCGATATTCGTCGTATTCAATATTCGATTATGAAATCGATATTAAATATTTGGAATAATTTATACTCGATTTTAATTTTGATGTTCGTCATATCCCATATCCGATTATTGAATCGGTATGAAATGCTAGAGCGAAAACTTGAAGAAAATAATATAAGTCGTTTTAAATTAACTAGCACGATATAAATTTTCTCCGCGTTTATTAATGTCGTAATTAATTCAATTGAATTAGAGGACATCTATATTAACATCAACGAAAATAGTGTTAATTAATTTATTTGACTAAATCATTAGATTCGACATCCAATTATGGAATTGGTATCGAATCTAAAAGATCGACACCTTAAAAAAAACTCGCCTTGATTCCCTCCGCATCCCGACATCATAATTAATTCTTGCGAATTGTTTGATGTCGGATCCGCATCAACGGGTTTCGACCATTATTAAATATAATGCTTGTTTTTGAAAATTAATGTAAATATACGACGAATGATAATGATGCAAACAAAATAAAAAAAATATTGTTTAAGTTAACTTATCTCAATAATCAAATAATCGGGGTATTGGAACAAGTGACCGTCAACGCTGTGTGCAGTACACTTGTATATTCGTGTTTCCTTATTCCGATACCCCTCTTATTCGACACAAATCGATAAGTATTTTAATGTTTTGTATTAGTATTATCGATATTATGATGCAATAAAGGAAAAAAATAAAATAAAAAATAAAAAAGTAAGAAAAAGCGAAGAAGATGACGAGAGGAAGAGAAGAAGGAGAGAACGGGGTTTTGACACCCTCAACCTACATGTTCTTGTCTCGGATCGAACTCGTAACCGTGGCTTTAACACAAGAGTCTTCGAGGTTTTATGGAGGTTAAGTTATGGTGGCTCGGGATTGATTCCTAAAACTAGGTTTAGGGTTTTTTTTGCTAGTGTAGAATTGCTAGGGTTTGATTAGGGTTGCATGTATAAGATTAGGGTTCTTTTTTTGAAGTGGTAAAAGTTGTGATTAGGGTTGTAAAGTTGTGAAATTGAGTGTGCATGGGGTTGCTTATATAGGCATTGCCCATGTATTTTGGTGTCTAGGGTTTTGTGCCCTGACGGACTTGACCTGATGGCCCGTCTGAAGGTGGACTGTTGGTTTTGCTTCTTGAGTTGGACTTTTTGTATTTGAGTGGCTGCTTTGATGTGTCTCGAAAACGACTTTGACCAGGGATGACCCAATCGCTAAAAGTCGGTTTTATTTCCGGTGTCGGTTTTGGCCCAAATTAGCCTTATTTGATTGGAAACGGCCCACTGGACCTGGATTCGAGGTTAATTTTGTGAGATTTGTACTCTGTAAGTGTGTTAGCCAGCAATTAATGGATTTGAGTCCGTATCCGAGCGCATAGAAACACGTTAGCGTCCGATCATCATCGGGTATTTTTTGGAAACTGCCATAGACACCTGGCAGTTAAAATGCAGGTGTCTACAGAGCCCCCACTCTGACTGAGGCTTGGACAAGGCGAAAGTCAGAGTAGCTACCAAGTCAATTAAGACCTGGTAGACTTCCGATCGGGTCGTTTATAGTCCGTTAGACTTGCGTAAAGGGCTCGCCAGCCACAAGACAGAAATCATACCTGCGCTTGATGACAGTACCTCCGTGGGGAATTTGGACTTGTCGCGTAAGTCCTGGGTGCGCCTGTGTGTAGGCCCATCCTGTTCTATTCCGGGAAAATATTGATGGGGAGATTTAATGGCTTGCATGTCCTTGCTTGAATCGTACCTGTATGAGTTACATAAAATGCATGCAACACGTAGGTACTAAAATGACTCGTGCTGGGGAAGATGATTTTTGAAGTTTTTGAAATTTTGAATTTGAAATCCTGAAAGCAATCACGAGTTAGGTTTTCAGAATGGAAAGGGGTAGAAAAGAAATTCGCAGTTTAAATAGACTGAAATCTGACCTTGTCGAAAAATATCTTTTTTTCAAATGGCTAAATTTTTGCAAATTTCAAAGTGGAATTTGAAGAGAGGGAGCTACCAACAGAATCGACTCTGGACACGGCAGGACGAGTTGACTGACACGGACTGGACTCTCTAAGGACGAGTTGACTGACGGACAAGACTCTTAGGTTGCGCTATCCTGTAGCCTAGGCGAATGGCAACATGGTCGCACATCGAAATGGGATAGATATGCTATGGGGGGATTACGGTAGCCTGTAATGAGACTGTTTTAGTCTGGTGCCCTTCTGGATTTCCTATTTTAGGATACATTTCCAAAATGGGTATTGCCTCGAGTCCTGACAGATTCTTGTCTTCGACTGAGCCGAGTACTAGGACACACTACGGAAAGGAGGCTAGATTTTTTTTTTGGATTTATCTGGATTTTGTGAGTGGATGGAGGTCTTCTGTCTAAGAAAAGACCCCAGGACGACAAAGTTAGCTACTGAGAACATGACAGTGTCGTGACCGGAATGATAGTGCCTTTTTAATGTGTGTCAATGTGAGTGGTTGTGCCTCTGTTGAAAGGCTGCCTACGTATTCACGTGTAGTGAAATCAAACCAAGCCGTAGTTCAGTGTCGGAAGATGTATTATGGTGCCTATTCTAATAGGACTTTGTATGTAACTTAGCCGCCGTAATGACGGTGTAGGCTAGGTGCATTACCAATGATGTCTTGATCAAAGGGCTTGAATGGTGAGGATATTAATCCTGTGACTGTGAGCGTACTCCGGGGTAGCCCCCAGAGGTGGTGTGAACTATTTGGGCATGTTCTATGCCGACTGCAAGTTGAGTTCCCGTGTTTGGGGTTGGTAACTGGTTTGGATGGGATTTTAACGAGTTTTGTTCTCGGGATTTTTAACGAGTTCTGCTCTCGGGATTTTTAACGAGTTCTGCTCTCGGGGAATTTTAACGAGTTTTGTTCTCGGGATTTTTAACGAGTTCTGCTCTCGGGGAATTTGATGTTTTTGGAAATGTGGTGCTAGGAAGTAAATGACTTTGATGACTCGAAATCTGGAGCTCGGTTCTGTGGAGCTAAGGCTTCGAGGGCTGGTTTGATAATGTGGGATCTGGTTTTGATGACTCGAAATCTGGAGCTCGGTTCTGTGGAGCTATGGCTTCGAGGGCTGGTTTGATAATGCGGGATTTGGTTTCCATGTTTGGCCCTAATTGTTAGGAGTATCCTATGGAGCTTGAATCCTCAAAATTCCGGGCTGTCTCTGGCCTGGGTCTCGGGAAGGTCTTGAGGGTTGTAATGTGGGAAGGCTGAGTGTGGTGTTAGCTGACCAGCTTGATTGTTACTCCCCTATTGGATGACATGGATAATTTTGAATTTGACCGTACCACGGTCAAAAGATTTTCACTTGAGTTGACCGTTGACCACGGTCATGGGTATTTGATTTTTGATTGACCTCTTAGCCGCGGTCAAGGGTTTTGATAATTTTGACCGTACCCTGGTCGTGGGGCTTTCACTTGAATTGACCGTTGACCATGGTCATGGGTATTCTGAATTTTTTTGATGATGGCCTGTTTTTTTTTTGGCCTTTTGCTTTTCTCTCATGGACTTTCGATCTTTTTTTTTTGTCCAGTTTTCTTTTTTGATGGCCTTTGTTTTGGCCCTTTCTTTTTTTCTTTCTTTTTTTTTGTCGGTCAGACTAACACCTAAGGTAGGGATTGGTCAGTCTTATTGGAGGGGTGTTTTATTGTGGGAAATGGGCTTGCCTCCCGTCTTAGACCCAAACTAGAAGACTACCCAGATTTGTCATAGGATTTGATATGCTCCTGCTAAGGGTAGTTATGCGGCTTTTCTATACCAGACATGGAATAGGTAAAAGGAAAACACGGGCTCGGTTTCCTGCAGTCATTATAGATGTGCCTATAACAGTCACGTGCGTGTGCTCACAGTGTATGATGGTGTTCATCATGTTCTCGGAGACACATAAGGAAAGTGTATATGAGAAAGAATATTGAAAGCTGATTTTATTGGATTTTGAAAGGGAGAATAGAATACAATTGACTCTGACTCTGACTTTGACTTTGACTTCGACTTTGAAGGGAATAGTACATCCTAGACTCGGACTCAAACTCGGACTCAAATCGGATCCGGACTCTCGGATAATGTTGTCATTAGTCGTCGGCTTCTAAGGACTCAAGTTGATGTCCAGTATAGCGTTTAGTATCAACTTCACCCAGATCTTCATTATGTCGAAGATCGTCTTCAATCCTAATGCCCATTTCGGTAAGTACGGCAAAGTTTGAAATGCCGGCATACCTAAGATGGACGCGGTAAGAAGGTAGGAGGTTGTTGATGAAGGCCTCCACTAGTGTCTTCTCGTTGGGCTTGTTTACCAACTTTACACTCTCGGCCCTCATCTTTGAAGATATTTAGTGAACTCTTCTATGGGCTCTTGGGCCATGACTTCCAGAGTACGCATTGTAGTCTGGATCTCGATATTATCGGCGTAGTTCCGAGCGAACTCTGTTGCCACGTCATCCCAAGTCAGGTATTTCTTGGAATCGAGCCTGTAGTACCAGGCTTTGGGGTGCTTCTGGAGGGAGGAAGGGAATAAGTGCTTAAGCATGGTGGACTTTACCCCTTTGACTGCCATGAAGTCTTTGAAGGCCCGGATATGATGGACCGGGTCTTCGGTACCCTCGAACATAGGAATTTCCGTTAAGTTGAGGTTGGCAGGTAGCTCGTTATTCAAAGGTGAATAAATGCGAGCATTTTCGGAGTGGATTGAGTTGCTCGTCGATAAGTGAACTTGTTCCTCGAGCCTGCGAACAACACTGACCAATTCGGCTATGGGCCCAGTGGGCTCAGCTCCTGCTACATGGACCGTCTTCTCCACAGTGCTCAGGCGAGTGTCCAAAATTGCTTGGTTAGCAAGGATGGAGGTCAGTTGAGTCTCGATTTTGGTTAGGGCATCTTTCAACTCTTCCATTTTGCGTTGATGTCGGGTTTCGGGTGGCCTGTCTGTAAGAGCACCACGTAATCAGAGAGGTTGCTTCGGAACTCAAACTCACCAAGGCATAAGAAATAGCGTAAGAGGAGGGACGACCCCAGTTTGACTCGGGTTAGATTCCCCTAAGACAAATGTGTAGGGTACGATTCTTGGAGTGACTGTGATTAGTCATTCCGTCGGAGAATAGCCCCCAAGTGAGGCTAGGGACTCAGATGGTGTGGCATCTAAGTGACTCGAAAGTGGGTTATGTGAGACACGTGTAAGACATGACCCTTAGAGCAACCGTGATTGATCGCCCTGCTAAGGGGTAATCCCCAAGTGGGATTGAAGATTTTGTTAAGACTCGAGTGTGGGACGGGTGACCCTTAGACGTAAGGACCGTGAACCTTTTGTTATAGGGCTATGCCTTGTAAAAGATTGACTCGGAAAAGACACCTAGACGAGTGACTTGTGAAAGGTGGGCCTTCCTTACGATTTGGCTATGTGGGCCGAGTCCCATCCGAAGACAGCATATGTGGGTCTTTTTAGTGCATATCTCTTTTAAAAATTTAGCATATTTCGGCATCTGTTTAATAGCATCTAAGAGGGGTATATTTATTTCAACTTTTCTAAATATTTCCAAAATTTCATTATCTTTATCTTCTTTCTTAGATTGAGCAAATCTGGAAGGAAATGGAACATTGGTCTTAAAAGTAGGTGCATCTGAGGTAGATTTAGCTGAAACCTGCTCCTTTTCTAATTCTGGACCATTTTCCTTAATTTCTGTTTCACTCTCAGTAATACGAGGTTCATCTCGGTCATCTTTAGCGTCATTTTGTTTTGTAGCTTCTGGTATAACCTCAATTTCCTCCTCAACGTCAAATCTATTTTTAAGCTCTTTACCACTCCTTAGGGTTATTGCTTTAGACTCATCCAACAATTTAGGTTCAGGTTGTCTAACAAAATTACTCTCAATGTTGGCAAGAGTGGTACAAATCTGTTTCATTTGATTCTCCAAGTGACACAAATTATTATCAATTTGTTCTTGACGACTAAGGCTCTGAGAGTGAACTTGTCCTACTTGAACCACCAATTGTTTTACCATATTTTCTAAAGATTGATGTTGGTTATCTATAACTTTAAGTTGATTATTCACAACATCTCTTAATTCTTTCATCTGCTCAGCTTGTTCTTTTAATTGCTTTTGCAATTTCAAATCACATTCATTCTTGGTTCCATATTGTTGACTGCTAATGGCCATATTGTTAATCAATTTTCTAGTTTCAGTTGAAGTTTTATCCATTAAGGAACCACCACTAGCAATGTCTATCAACCTCTTTTGATCATCTAGCAAACCATCATACAAACATTCAATCAAGATTTTTTCACTAAATTCATGTTGTGGGCAAGAATTACATAATCGATTAAATCTATCCCAATAATCATTTAAAGATTCATTCTCATCTTGTTGAACATTCATAATTTGTTTTCTTATTGCCCTTGTAATACTCACAGGTTGATATTTATCAAGAAAAACTTTTCTTAAACCATCCCAAGATGTAATAGATCCACTGGGTAAATTAAACAACCAATCTTTAGCTAATTCATGCAAAGTAAATGGGAAAGCTCGGAATTTAATACAATCATCATCAATACCATCCAAAGATAACGTGGAACAAGCAAGATAAAATTCTTGTATATGTTTTAGAGCATCCTCATTAGATCGACCATAAGTCCAATCCATGTAGTACCTAAAAAGACCGAGATTACGGTCGTTGAAAATAGTAAAGGAGAACTAGTTCCCACTAGGGTGTCAAATGGATGGAGGGTTTGCATAGACTATCGAAAGCTAAATCAAGTCACTAGAAAAGACCACTTCCCTTTACCATTCATAGATCAAATGTTAGAAAAACTTGCGGGACGTTCTTACTTTTGTTTTCTAGACGGTTATTCCGGGTATATTCAAGTTCCTATAGCACCTGAGGATCAAGAAAAGACAACTTTTACATGCCCTTTTGGTACTTTTGCTTTTAGAAGAATGCCTTTTGGACTTTGTAATGCTCCTGGCACATTTCAACGTTGCATGATGAGCATATTTTCAGATTTGCTTGATAATTCCATGGAGGTTTTTATGGACGATTTTACTGTTTTTGGTGATAATTTTGATTTATGTCTCCATAATTTATCTCTTGCTTTAAAAAGATGTGTCGAGACTAATCTTGTGCTTAACTTTGAAAAATGTCATTTTATGGTAGAAAAAGGAGTTGTCCTAGGCCATGTTGTCAGTGCTAAAGGGTTGGAAGTTGATCAAGCTAAAATAGATATTATTAGTTCGTTACCTTATCCTAGTTGTGTACGTGAAATCAGATCATTTTTAGGGCATGCTGGATTCTACAGACGATTTATACAGAATTTTTCCACTATTGCATCACCTTTATCTAACTTACTTGCTAAAGATGTACCATTTGTGTTTGATGATAAGTGTAAGGAAGCATTTAATACGTTAAAAGATAAATTAACTTTTGCACCAGTGATTAAACCTCCTAATTGGTCGTTACCTTTTGAAATAATGTGTGATGCTAGTGATAAAGCGGTAGGAGCTGTATTAGGGCAAAAAGTAGGCAAGGAATCTCATGTTATATATTATGCGTCGAAAACTCTTGACCCAGCCCAATGCAACTATACTGTCACTGAAAAGGAATTGTATGCCGTTATTTTTGCCCTTGAAAAGTTTAGATCGTATTTGCTTGGGACTCACGTGGTAGTATACTCCGATCACTCGGCTTTGAAATATTTGTTAAAAAAGAAAGAGTCTAAACCAAGATTATTACGATGGATGTTATTGTTACAGGAATTTGATTTGGAAATAAAAGATAAGAAAGGAGCAGAAAACTTAGTTGCTGACCATCTTAGTAGGATTATTAAGGAACAAGACATAACTGCCCTCTCTTCTGATTTGTTTCCTGATGAACAATTGTATGCATTAAATGTGAAATATCCTTGGTATGCTGATATTGTTAATTATTTGGTATCAAAGAAGTTTCCTAAGGAACTTACTAAAGCCCAAAAAGATAAAATTAAGCATGATGCTAAATATTATATTTGGGATGAACCTTATTTGTTTAAAATTTGTTCCGATAATGTTATAAGAAGATGTGTGCCTGAAGAGGAAAGTAAATCTATTCTTGAATTTTGTCACTCCTTTGAGTGTGGGGGTCATTTTGGTCCGAAACGAACAGCTCATAAGATTCTAGAATGTGGATTCTTTTGGCCCTCTTTGCATAAAGATGCTTATACTTTTGTGAAAACTTGTGATCAATGTCAAAGAAGTGGTAATATTTCTAGGAGAGATCAAATGCCTCTTACTTCCATATTTGTAGCTGATGTTTTTGATGTTTGGGGTATTGATTTTATGGGACCTTTTCCATCATCTTTTGGGAATACTTACATTCTTTTAGCAGTTGACTATGTTTCTAAATGGGTGGAGGCCAGAGCTACTAGAACTAATGATTCTAAGGTGGTTGCTGAGTTTGTTAGGGATCAGATTTTTAATAGGTTTGGTATTCCTAGAGCTATCATTAGTGACAGAGGGACTCACTTTTGTAATCGTATCATTGAGGCTTTATTTAGGAAATATCATGTTACTCATAAGGTCTCTACTGCGTATCACCCACAGACTAATGGACAAGCTGAGGTTTCTAATAGAGAAATAAAATCAATTTTGGAGAAGGTTGTGAGTCCTAATAGGAAAGATTGGAGTAAGCGTTTAGGTGATGCATTATGGGCATATAGAACTGCATACAAAACTCTAATAGGGATGTCTCCTTATCGCTTGGTATTTGGGAAAGCTTGTCACCTTCCAGTTGAATTAGAGCATCGAGCATTTTGGGCAATTAAGAAGTGTAATTTTAATTATGAAAAGTCTGTTGCTCACAGAAAACTAGAAGTTCTAGAATTGGAGGAGATAAGGAATGATGCGTATGAAAATTCTCGGATCTACAAAGAGAAGACTAAGGCTTATCACGATAAAATGTTATCTAGAAAAAGCTTTAATGTGGGTGATAAAGTCCTCCTTTATAATTCTAGGTTAAGATTATTTCCTGGGAAATTGAGATCAAGATGGATCGGTCCCTTTGAGGTTCTTAAGGTGTTTGATCATGGAGCGGTAGAAATTAAAGGATGCGAGTCAGGAAAGATAATTAAAGTGAATGGTCATAGACTTAAGCCATATTATGATGGATTCGAGGCCAATTGGGTGGATATTATTGATTTGGAGGATCCAACTTATGAAAATTGAGAAATAGCATGTCGTGCCACGACGTAAAATAAGGCGCTTCTCGGGAGGCAACCCGTGCTTGTATATTTATTTTGTATGCGTGACTAATTATTTTACTTAGTTTTATTTTTTCCATTTATATTTCATTTCCCTATTTCACTTGTCTTGGTCCAGAGTTGGAATTTTGCAGGATAGATAACAGTGATCCTTTGCTGAACATGTGATAGCTGTCAATGGGATAACGTTTTCAAAATCAACGTGGACAAGATGCATATAGTTCTACTTCGCTAGACCCGCTAAGTACCTTTATCCCTCTTATATATTTATGTGTGCAAATTTTTAGCTCTTTGTTGTCTCTTTTGACATCGAGGACAATGTCGGATTTAAGTGTGGGGATGAGGTAAACTGAAATTTGGATAGATTATTGCTGAATGTGGAGTTGGCGGGTGGCCATTACATTGAATGTGTGGTTTGCAGGCTATTTTAAAATTTGGGATATGTGAATATTTAGGGGAAATGCTGTCGAAATTTTTTTGATAGAATTTGAGTTTAAAAGTTTTAGCCTTTGTTTTTATTGAACTACCTAAACTTGGGAAGTTGACGACGAATTCTAATCTAACAAAAAAAAATGATATTAATGAAAAAATGTTTTGAAGTGATATATGCAATTATTTTTCCTCCCGATCGAACTTGAGTTAATTAATTTGATAGCAGATAATATTTTAATTCTCTTTTAAATTTGAGTTATAAATAAATTATAAAGAATACCACTTGTTTTAGCTACCTTAACTACTTTTTTTCGTTGACTCTAGAGGTACGAGCGGTAAGCCGGTCTTGTCTAATTAATTTACTTTCATAGGTGACTCCTAATTAGGGCGATAAGGAAGATTAAATACCTCAAGAGTGAGTGAGTCGTTCTTGTGACTCGAGTTAGTAAATCCGAGGGGAACCTAGTCCTAATGGGATTGGGAGAATGCCTAATGCCTTGTCCGGAAGGGCGGGAGTCATTGGTTGAAAGCTCGCTACATGGGTCACTTGATCGAAAGAAAAAAAAGAAAAAAATATGAATGAAGAAAAAATCGAAAAGAAAGAAGAAAGAAAGAAGAAAGAAAAAGAATAAGTGTGGAAAAAGTGAGACGAGTTATCTAGTCTGACTTATATGCTCGGGAGAACGATCCTCGTACTGAACTGGTAATAGGAATGTACATGAAAGTAAATCCCCCTCCCCTAAGACCTTAAACTGCTGAAACTTGTCTTCTTGAGTCAATACAAATAGATTTTTTGAAGGTAGTTAAACCGAGTGTGAAGGATAATGAGTTTATTTATAATTTGAATTTAGAAGCGGTTTAACATGTTATATGTTATTAAATTAGTTAATTGAATAGTTTTAAGGGAGGAGAAATTTTATGTATGTAGTACTTGCTAATCTAACTCGAAATTATTCTGTTAAAACATTTTTAGTATGCTTTCTTAAATATTTTTAGTTTGTCGTCAATTGTACCTAGTTGGGCTTGTTTAAAACATTTGAATGTTAATTTTTCATTTTATATTAACTCTTGAGTAATCATTGTCGAGGACGCCAATGAGTTAAGTGTGGGGAATTTGATAAATCGATATTTATACATATTTTTACCCCTTTAATATTATTATTTTTATGTCGTCTTTCATATTATTTGAGCTAATAAGGTATTTTTATGACTTAACGGGTTAATATATACGTTAATATTATTTATATGCTAAAATAGGTTTTATTGTCTATTTTTAATAATTTAAAATAACCCATTTAATTGGAAAGTCAAATAATACATATATTCCCGTTTATATGATGTAGGTCTATCTTAAGACGACGATATCTCACTCATACGATATCGGAATCAAGTGATTAAGGATGCGTTGGAAAGCTAAGTTCAAGACCTACAAATTTGTAGAAAAAAGAAACATCAAATTCTGTCATCTACTAGGTCGAAATCTAGTTATAAAACAGAATTTGATGTTTCTTTCTTCTACAAACTTGTAGGTCTTGAACTTAGCTTTCCAACGCATCCTTAATCACTTGATTCCGATATCGTATGAGTGAGATATCGTCGTCTTAAGATAGACCTACATCATATAAACGAGAATATATGTATTATTTGACTTTCCAATTAAATGGGTTATTTTAAATTATTAAAAATAGACAATAAAACCTATTTTAGCATATAAATAATATTAACGTATATATTAACCCGTTAAGTCATAAAAATACCTTATTAGCTCAAATAATATGAAAGACGACATAAAAATAATAATATTAAAGGGGTAAAATATGTATAAATATCGATTTATCAAAGGTTCACGTGAGACATCCCCAGACTTTTGACTCGATTGTGTTGACGGGCCCTCCTTCGTAAGAGTACGTCCTACTTAGGTGGGCCTTGCCTTAGTCTAATAAGGCGGACTGGGATAGGGAAGCAAGAAACTCGTGATGTAATATCGACATAGTTTCGACGCTAGAGAAACCTGACGACTTAAGACATGACCCAACAATGCTAAATACGGGAAGTCCCAAGAAGAGGGAAGGTTTTGAAAATTGATGATTTTTGGAAAAGGACCGAGTGGACTCGGTGAATGGCCCAAATTTCCGAAAAAGAGGACGAAAAGTCATTGGGCCATGAGTTTTGAAAGTTCGAGTTTTGATTTGGGCAGCATACCGGCTAGAAAATAGGCTATTTTGAGTAAAATCATAAGTCCTAAATTCGGTATGTGTCCCGGGTTTTGAAAATTGAATATCTTGAAAAGGAGGATGTAATTTTTGAAAAGTTGATATTTTTGAAAACGACTCGGAAACCAAGTAGCACGAAGTCACACAAGTATTATAACGACGCCATGTATGCTCTACACTAAGTCTCGGTCGGTCTGAGAGGGTCTATACCAGTGTACATAGTCTAGACGTTGATCGGGACGGACTCTCTAAGTCGAATTGAGCTTAGAACATGCCGCGAAACCCACTCGAATCGACTATGGACACCTTTTGACATATCCATGTTGGAGTATATCAATGGTATAGTGGGACGTCGGTCACCAGTACCGGCCCGGGAAAATATGGGTTATGCATGAACCGTAGAACTAACACGCGTATTGTATTTGTCAAACGATTTCTATTCGAGTCTCACCCTGAGGATGCCAATGGTAAGTCACGCATCAGTTAATCCCCAGCGGAGTCGCCAAATTGTGGACATGACATAGGTCCACCCCGACGCGGCCACGCGCGGGTTTGGGTAGGCGAATGAATCTCCATATGAGAATGAATCGAATTGAAATTTAGGTCTATGTGGAGTCGCCACCGAATTTTGTGGTTATTCGGAACCATTCGAGCCCACTCTATGTCGTAGTGGTCCGTATACAAAATACGGCCCATTTCCGATGTCAGAGTTTATTGGGCTCGTCCCTTTGCATTTGATACCAATACCGACATTATCAGATATTGTGTATTGAATGACTCTCGTGCGCCAACGGTTTCGGGCATCCGGAAACCGAGGTTCTGAGTAAGGGGTGAGGGTACGTGTTGGGAAGCCCACAAAGGACACCCAACCCCGCCCGCACATTAGCGGCCTCTACTAAGAATTCGAATGACTTTCCAATACGCGCGTTAGTTGAACGGGAAAATGATATGCAAAGATTATTTTCCCTAAACATGTGAATGGAATTGAAAAGGGTTTCTAAGCCAATTTAATGCAATTAATTCTACGTCAAAGTGAAATTTTAGCATGTGGGTTCGTTTTAGTAAAATAAAACAAACAAAAATAAATTGACAAGAAAATAACAAACTTGTTAGTAACGGTATAACGATAATAACAGTTTGCGAATAATGTAGTATGATGCATGGTTTTGAAAAGAATAGTAGGTCACGTGATGGATTAACACGTGTTGACCGAGGTCAAGGAAAAAAATATATCGAGATCTAAAAAAAATATTTTGTCTAAAAAAAATGATGTTCGAAGAATAATAATAAAAAAGAGCGAAATTGTTTTCTTCGGAAAATTGATGATTTTATTAAATCGCGTACAAATATTGCGTAATTTGCACTCGACTTAATATTTTCGATATTCGTCGTATTCAATATTCGATTATGAAATCGATATTAAATACTTGGAATAATTTATACTCGATTTTAATTTTGATGTTCGTCATATCCCATATCCGATTATTGAATCGGTATGAAATGCTAGAGCGAAAACTTGAAAAAAATAATATAAATCGTTTTAAATTAACTAGCACGATATAAATTTTCTCCGCGTTTATTAATGTCGTAATTAATTCAATTGAATTAGAGGACATCTATATTAGCATCAACGAAAATGGTGTTAATTAATTTATTTGACTAAATCATTAGATTCAACATCCAATTATGGAATTGGTATCGAATCTAAAAGATCGACACCTTAAAAAAAACTCGCCTTGATTCCCTCCGCATCCCGACATCATAATTAATTCTTGCGAATTGTTTGATGTCGGATCCGCATCAACGGGTTTCGACCCTTATTAAATATAATGCTTGTTTTTGAAAATTAATGTAAATATACGACGAATGATAATGATGCAAACAAAATAAAAAAAATATTGTTTAAGTTAACTTATCTCAATAATCAAATAATCGGGGTATTGGAACAAGCGACCGTCAACGCTGTGTGCAGTACACTTGTATATTTGTGTTTCCTTATTCCGATACCCCTCTTATTCGACACAAATCGATAAGTATTTTAATGTTTTGTATTAGTATTATCGATATTATGATGCAATAAAGGAAAAAAAATAAAAAATAAAATAAAAAAGTAAGAAAAAGCGAAGAAGATGACGAGAGGAAGAGAAGAAGAAGAGAACGGGGTTTTGACACCCTCAACCTACATGTTCTTGTCTCGGATCGAACTCGTAACCGTGGCTTTAACACAAGAGTCTTCGAGGTTTTATGGAGGTTAAGTTATGGTGGCTCGGGATTGATTCCTAAAACTAGGTTTAGGGTTTTTTTTGCTAGTGTAGAATTGCTAGGGTTTGATTAGGGTTGCATGTATAAGATTAGGGTTCTTTTTTTGAAGTGGTAAAAGTTGTGATTAGGGTTGTAAAGTTGTGAAATTGAGTGTGCATGGGGTTGCTTATATAGGCATTGCCCATGTATTTTGGTGTCTAGGGTTTTGTGCCCTGACGGACTTGACCTGATGGCCCGTCTGAAGGTGGACTGTTGGTTTTGCTTCTTGAGTTGGACTTTTTGTATTTGAGTGGCTGCTTTGATGTGTCTCGGAAATGACTTTGACCAGAGTTGACCCAATCGCTAAAAGTCGGTTTTATTTCCGGTGTCGGTTTTGACCCAAATTAGCCTTATTTGATTGGAAACGGCCCACTGGACCTGGATTCGAGGTTAATTTTGTGAGATTTGTACTCTGTAAGTGTGTTAGCCAGCAATTAATGGATTTGAGTCCGTATCCGAGCGCATAGAAACACGTTAGCGTCCGATCATCATTGGGTGTTTTTTGGAAACTGCCATAAACACCTGGCAGTCAAAATGCAGGTGTCTACACATACGCTTCACTACTAGCCATAATATTGTGTGTCAAATTTGGACCATTTTTCCTCCCATTTAAGTCTGTTTTTCCTCCGTTTTGCGAGATTAGAGTGCGATTATCGCCGTATTTTGAGTATTTCTCGCATTGGAGTCTCTCATTTACATTTTACGTGTTTTTGCTAGTTTTCTGTCTATTTTGATAGGATTTTCGACCAAAAACGTGTCCGAGTTTCCATGAGCATGAAAGAGAGAGATATCGTCCGAAGAGCAAAGTACACGACTGGAAGTTCAAGTAATTCTATCGATCGACAAAGAAAGAGACCGGAAAAGAGGCAGAAAACCATCGGGTGAAGTTTCACCCGATGAGTCACCACTGGGCAAAATTTCGCCCGATGACATTTTCCACCTCCCCGAAGATTTTCGTGAACATTCACCACCGGGCGAAACACTCACTACCGGGAGAAATGACCGGGCGAAATTTTCACCCACCTGGCGAAGTTTCGCCCGACGGTAAAGGAACGTCAAAATTGCATTTCTGGAGAAAGTCCACCGGGTGAAACCACCGGGTGAAATTTTACCCGGCGGTATTAGCTCGTGAATGCCAATTAGTCGCGGGATGAAGTTTTGCCATGTGAAGATGCATAGGGTGAAGGTCTAATTAAAGGAAGAAGATTGGAGTATGAGCCTTAAGTTGTGTGACCCATTAAGGGTTTAGTATATACAGTAACCTTAGGTTTTCACCCTAAGTGTGCCTCCATTAGATTAGTTTAGTTCACCATTGTAGAAGCTTCCCTAAAAAAAACTTCATTATAGATCTAGAAAATCTTCTTAGTTTTAGATTATTTTGTCTTTCAATATACAATCAAGTTCTTGCAATAGTTTAGATTTGGGTTTTATTTGAAGATTGAAGAGTTTTGCAAGAATTGGTGACAAAGTTCTTGTCTTTTATTTCTCTTCCAAGATTCAAGCTTTATTAAGATCTTCATCTTCTTCCTTTCATTTTGTTCATAGTTGGTAGTTTCTTTCCTTCTCTCTTTCTCCATTAATTAATTAGTTTTCTTTTTAATCTTTTCTTAATCCTTTGTTTGTTTGTCTTGTCATTGTCTTGTTTTGATCATCTTTATTTATGTTGCCTTAGATTGTTTATGTTTTATTTTGTTGATTGTTATTTTTATCATCTTAGTGTTGTTAGTTTCTCTAGATCTAATTTATGTTGTCCTAGATTATTTTCTAGTTCATTTTGTTGTTTTAAATCTCATCATTAGTAATTCCTTGTTTTCTCGCTCCTTTGTTTGTTTCTCCATAGTTGTTTGTTTGTTCTCTCTTATTTTTGCCTTGTTTATTTCCTTGTTTAGTCATCAATTTAGTAGTAATTTCCTTTCTTTTATGCTAGATTAATTTTCATTCCTTTTTAATCATCATGTTTTGTCTTTCTTCTAGTCCCCATTTTATTTGTTTTATCATGTTTTGTATGGATAGTGAATAGATTTTAGTTAGGGGGCTAGGGGAGGAGAAATTCTAGATTCGGGTTTCTTTTTATGAGAAATATTTCATTTGAGGGTGATAAGTCTTGCATGGAATTGTTGTGTCCGGTTGACTTATCCTGATCACCTAGGTTAGCTTGACTCACTTGAACCAATATGGAAAAACTCGGTGTTCGGGTAATCTCGGCTTGAGACTTTAGTGTATTTGTGGCGAAAGCGGGTTTAGGCTAGGTCGGTAGGGAAACCGAAAGGTGGCTCCCCCCTTATTCATCTTGTGATAATTCTTGTGATGTTTGTACCCTAGTCTTAAATTCCGACTCCCCAACTCTTTCTAACGCCTTTATCATTATTGTTTCTCGTTTTAGTTGTTTAATTCGCTTGCCTTAGTTTAATCATTTTGTTCCAAAGCCCCCCTTTTCTAGATCCCAACCACTCTCAGACTTAGACTTGACCGACTACCCCTGACCGTCCCTGAGGATCGACCCCGACTTGCCACTACTACGTAGTAGTCAGTTGGAGTTTATAAATTTTGTTTGATCGTGTCAGATAGGCGACAATCTGACGCGCATCACATAATAAAATTAAAAGAGCAATAATCGACTTTAGATTGTTAGGCGAGTAGTGAATAAATAAATACGACGGAAAATGGAATAATCTTATCTAAGAGGAAAGGTTGTTATACGACTTGAGGTCACTGTCCTAAAGTCGATTATGCCCCGTCTAGTACACACGGACTCTTTGACATTCGACCCCCAGGATTACACAACCGCTACGATCTTTGTGTAGGCAAGACCGTAGATGAGTTACTACCAAAATCGTTGCCAAAATTCCACTCAAACTATAAATTATATCATTAATATTTTGAGAGAATATTTTTGTGATAGAAAGATAAGTAGATGAATGATTTTGGATGATTGAAATGGTGAGATTTGATGGCTATTTATAGACCAAAGTACTTGACCTACAAGCACTTCTCCTTGGCCACCAAACAAAGTACATCACCATAGATGTCATGGTGTGACATAAGAAGACAATGTCATGGAGATGATGTAACAACTTGGCCTCCGAGTATCCAAGCTACTTACATCACTATTACACATGTCATATGTCATCACAAAAATTAAACAACAAATAACTTCTTTTGAAGCATAATTCCAACAGTTAAAACTTACTCTGTATTATTTTTATAGTATCAAGTGAAATAATTGAAACATATGGAGTACTTACATGTTAACATCTATTTTTGTTTAATTTTTAAATCATATACGAGTATTATTTTTTTGAAAAGCCGACTTCATGTTTTGTAAAAGGAGCTAGTAACAATAGTATGGAGTATATGCAATAAAAATGTTATAATAATAATAATAATAATAATAATAATAATAATAATAATAATACTCGTAATACAAAAGAATTAAGGTAAATCTATACAGTAAAACTATTACTTATAATAATGTTTTTACTAATTTTGAGTGATGTTTCATAAATTTCATTCATAAAGGTAGGAGTAGATCAATTAATTTACTAAGGAGTATTTCCCTATATAGAAGAGGGTGAGAAACAAATTAAATGTGAGATAGCTCATACCCCGTCGCCGTATGTATGATATTGGGGAATCTATTAAGCGTGCATTAAAATAAAAGCATGCATGTGTGCAGGAGCGTTAACCCGTGGTTGCTTAATTAGAACTTATAAGAAGAACCTCTCAAAAAAAAAAAAAAAAAAAGAACTTAGAAGAAGAAGAAGAAGCATAATCTTTTATCACTTAATTGGTTGGACCACTTAATTAGCCATTAACGTTGTTATCGTTATTAAACTAATGCTAATCATGTGGTGCACCCTCTTCCAACAAGCTACATACTCACTCGTACTCGTATTACATACGCAACTATGCATCCTACGACTACACTTGCCTCGTTTACTCGGTTAATTATATTACCCTCTTTCGCCATTCACAATTTCTAGAAGGCCTTCATCTTTCTTCAATTTATTGTGCTTAATTTATTAATCACCATCTCTCTCTCGTATTATTGGGTCGCTATTATATCCCGCACATTATTTTTGCTAATTCCACTTATGTCTCTACTCACTTAAATTATAAGGAACTAATTAATGTTTTTGTTTAATTAATTCAGCTCGACACAAACAAAAAACCGTAAAGAGTGGTAACAGTACAGTTTTTCTGTTATTTCCAATTCCGCTTTTTTTTCACGTATGTAGTTACATAATTTTGAGTAATGTTTTCGCATAAATATCGATCAACTTGTAACAGATGGATCTCGGTGACGATATTTTTATCGCTTTAAACAATTATAATCCGAGAAGAAGAGAACCATCACCATTTGTTCTTCGATTGCAGTTTCAGCATGAGATGTCTACAATTGATTAATTGATGTCCGCAAACATTCCTAGTCAATAGTTCTATCAATGGTGGCTCAACAAAGAGGCTGCAAAATAGATTGAAGAAGGACACATTATCTATCATAAGTGTTAGAATATGTGACTTGAAGTTGATATTGATATTTTCTATTTGGTGGTTGTCCCACATCTAAGAAAATAGGAAAGTGTGGTTCATGTACAACATATATATACTCTCTCCCCACCACTAAGATTTTCTCACTTTCCTTAAAAGGAAATTCCACTAAGATTTTCTCACTTCAAAACTTTCTTTATTCATTCATTATACTCTCTTTCTATTGGTTACTTTTTGTGATTTGACATCTTGAACCCCACCCAACAATTTACCACCTTTAATTACCCATTTCTTAATCCATGTGCCATTATGAAATGGGAAGATCATTGTGGTGGGGAGGGAGTATATTGTATTCTTGTCCCACATCAAAAGATTAAGAAAGGTGAGGGGATTATTTTCATATATATAGGAGTCTCCCCTCCACCTTAGAATCCATCTAAAAATATTTGAGTCTCTTAAGTCATTACTTAGAGAGAGCTCATACGAGTCTGTAATTTGTATTCTCGACATAGTAAAAGTTTTTTCCCTTTGCCTGTGGACGTAGCTAACAAGTTGTTAGTGAACCACGTTAAATCTTGGTCTCTTTCTTTTTATTATTGCCGTGTTTGTTAGCTTCCGCACAACAAACATCGATTCAATTTACAGAAGAACCTCCATAGACTACTCCGGCTGGGGAGGAAAGTCAACCAGAAGGGTCCAGTGTTGATGAACCAGAGACTTCTGATGGGCGTCCTAAACGAACAATAAGAGAGCCTAGTAGGTTGATCAAAGAGATAGAAGGGCGAAGAATTCGTTCCCAGAACTGCTATGCTGAAGAGATGGTGGGATATGCACTACAAGTAGCCGACGAAATTGAGTCATTTGAGCCACTATCTTATAGAGAAGCAGTTTTTAGTGGTGATTCTGCGCAATGGATCACTGCTATGAGTGAGGAGATAGAGTCTCTTCACAAGAACAAGACATGAGAGCTAGTTAAGGTGCCACAAGGCAGGAAGGTGGTTGGTTGCAAGTGGGTATTCAAACGGAAAGAAGGAACAACAGAAGGTGAAAGCATCAGATACAAGGCATGTCTAGTCGCGAAAGGTTTTAGTCAGAAAGAAGCAGTTGACTATAATGAGATCTTTTCTCCTGCAGTTGACTATAATGAGATCTTTTAGCAATGGTCGCTCATTATGATCTAGAACTAGAACAACTGGATGTGAAGACAACTTTCCTTCATGGGGAGTTAGAGGAAGATATCTTGATGAGTCAGACAGAGGGGTTCGAAATTCCGGGAAAAGAGGCCTATGCTTGTAAGTTAAAGAAGTCTTTATACGGGCTCAAACAATCACCGAGACAGTGGTACAAGAAGTTTGACAACTTTATGGTAGGGCATGGCTACAATAGGAGTCCTTATGATTGTTGTGTTTATCATAACAAAATGGAGGATGGCTCGTATTTATACTTGGTCCTATACGTAGATGATATGCTCATAGCTGCGAAGAAGATGTCTTATGTTCAGAAGCTCAAAGTACTTCTCAGTTCCGAGTTTGATATGAAAGATTTGGGAGCAGCTAGAAAAATTCTCGGCATGGAGATTTATAGAGATCGGGTTCAGAAGAAGCTTTTCTTGTCACAGAAAAGTTATATTTTAAAGGTTTTATCCAGGTTTGGGATGAGTGCCGTGAAACCCATAAACACTCCATCGGCTGCGAATGTTCGGTTATCTAATTCTTTTGCACCTCAAACTGAAGCTGAGAAGACATACATGTCAGGTGTTCCGTATGCTAGTGCAGTTGGTAGCTTGATGTACGCTATGGTTTGCACGAGGCCTGATATTGCGCATTCTGTTAGTGTTGTAAGCAGGTTTATGGCTCAACCTGGCCGCGAACACTGGCAACAAGTTAAATGGATATTCCGCTATTTGAGGGGAACGTCAGATGTCGGTCTCATATATGGGTGTGATACAACGTGTTTGGTGACGGGTTATTCTGATTCTGATTATGCAGCAGATGTAGACGGTAGAAGATCAATGACTGGCTACGTATACACTCTTGGTGGATCTGTTGTTAGCTGGAAGGCTACTCTATAGTCGTCTGTTACTTTGTCAACAACAGAGGCTGAGTACATGGCGTTAACTGAAGCGGCCAAGGACGGTATTTGGTTGAAAGGGTTAGTTAGCGATCTTGGGTTACATCATGATCAAGCAGTTGTGTACTGTGATAGCTTAAGTGCTATATGTCTTGCTAAGGATCAGGTGCATCATGAAAGAACCAAACACATTGATGTAAGGTATCATTTCCTACGTAGTGAGAAGCGCATCGTGGTGAAAAAAGGTTGGGACAGCTGATAATCCAGCTGACATGTTCACTAAGTCGGTTCCGCCTAGAAAATTCAAACATTGTTTGGATTTGCTAAATGTTGACAGTTATATCTAAGCCCTTCGGGGCTGTACAACTCCATGGAGGGTATTAAGTCCTAGGTGGAACAAGCCCGTGCCTTGGGTGAAAAAGGCAAAACCCGTGCCTTGGGTGAAAAAGGCAAGACCCGTGCCTTGGGTGAAAAAGGCAAGACCCGTGTCTTGGGTGAAAAACAGAACCGAGGGAAGGGAGAAAAACGACTATTGACTGAAGACCGTTGAAAGATGCGATCGTTCAAGTCAAGGTGGAGAATTGTTAGAATATGTGATTTGAAGTTGATATTTCCTATTTGGTGGTTGTCCCACATCTAAGGAAATAAGAAAGTGTGGTTCATGTACAACATATATATATATATATATATATTTATATATATATATATATATTTTTTATATATATATATATATATTTATATATATATATAGGTTCATGTGAGAACCACCCCTTCAATGAGAACTGTGAGAACTATAATATGAGCCATTGTATCATAGTGTTCAATCTCATTCGTTGGATTCTTCAAAATTCTTCAATCAAATTAATTCATCACAATTGCTTCAACCTTCAACCTTCAACTCGTAACTCCTTCTCTTTCTACAAAATTCTTCGACCCATAATCCTTTAATCGATAAATTCTTCAATCGACCATTGAATCCGATTCTTCAATCCATCAATTTTTCAATCGGCTTTTCTTCAATCCATTAATTCATCACAATTGGGTATTGAACCCCAATAACCTAGGTAATTTTAAATTTTTTAATTAATCATTTTATGATTAACTTATTCAATTAAATTAATTAATTCATTACAATAGTGACAATATTATCGTCGGCAAATATAATTGCAATAATCTCAGCAATGGTGTGTTATCGTTTTTTTTTTCAAATTTCCTGATTGATTTAAGAGTTCATCTAAAATATTGTCCTTTAATTTGCTTTTGTACGGATTTTATATGAAATACAAACCCTTCTTTTTCTAGCCCTACTCGATTTAATTTTCTTTTTAAATTGTGGTGTACCCTATTTCAATTTTAGCGTACCCTTTCTCACTATTAGCGTACCCTTTTTTTCTATTTTAGCGTACTCTTTTTCAATTTCAATTTTAATTTTAGCGTACCCTTTTTCAATTTTAGCGTACCTTTTTCACTTTTAACGTACCCTTTTTTCTATTTTAACGTACCCTTTTTCACTTTTAGCGTACCCTTTTTCAATTTCAATTTTAGTGTATCATTTTTAAATTTTAGCGTATACTTTTTAAATTTTAGCGTATACTTTTTAAATTTTAGCGTACCATTTTTCACTTTTAGGATACCCTTTTTTCAATTTTAGCTTACCATTTTTCAATTTCAATTTTAGCGTACCTTTTTTTTAATTTCAATTTTAGCGTACCCTTTTTAAATTTTAGCGTACCTTTTTTCACTTTTAACGTACCCTTTTTAAATTGTAATGTGGCTACAACTGCTACTGTAAAAGTAGTGTAACAAATAAGATGATTAATAAAAGTATAATTAGAGGAGAATGATGCATTGAATAATTCCACGATAGGTGTTCAGAGAAAACAAGAACCCTTAATTTGATATTCAAGAACCCTAATTACACAAAAATCTCTAATCAAGTGGACATATTTAAAGGTTTTAACGAAAATATAAACCCTAATTTAAAGAAATCCTCAATTGTATATAATTCCCCAATTTTATGAACACCGGAACCCTAATTTATTAAAATTAGGCAACAAATCTCCTGAATTTGCATTGATAAACAAAGCTTCATCTGCCTTTTCTTGATTTTTGGTGAATTTTGTTGAATTTTTTTCTTCAATTTCAGTCATTGTTGATGAAGGGAATGAGAAGGAAGAGAGAAAGAAAGAGAAGGAAGAGAGAGAGAAAGAAACGGATTTGTTTTATTTTGTAAAAGGAAGAGTGAATGTTTTTAAGAATAATGTCAAGCATTATATGTGAATAAGATCTAATGGTTCTAAATAGTTCTCACAGTTCTCATTGAGAGATAGGTTCTCACCCGATCTCAACTCTATATATATATTGTATTCTTGTCCCACATCGAAAGATTAAGAAAGGTGAGGGGATTCTTTTCATATATATATAGGAGTCTCCCCTCCACCTTAGAATCCATCCAAAAATATTTGAGTCTCTTAAGTCATTACTTAGAGAGAGCTCATACGAGTCTGTAATTTGCATTCTCGACATAGTAAAAAAATTTTCCCTTCGCATGTGGACGTAGCTAACAAGTTGTTAGTGAAC
This sequence comes from Agrostemma githago, assembly GCA_958450325.1. Classification (NCBI taxonomy): domain Eukaryota; kingdom Viridiplantae; phylum Streptophyta; class Magnoliopsida; order Caryophyllales; family Caryophyllaceae; genus Agrostemma; species Agrostemma githago. The sequence continues at coordinate 5,614,930 of OY288240.1, forward strand.
CACGTTAAATCATGGTCTCTTTTTTTTTTATTATTGTCGTGTTTGTTAGCTTCCACACAACAATAAGGAATAGACCAGTCGATATTTAGAAATTTTATATATTACAATTCCAACCGTCCACGGTCCTACATGGCTACAGGGCAAAGTCTCATTTTCTTATGACTTTCTTACCACGTTTGCGCTGAGTCATTGGGATTCACCTGATCTATTTTAGCCTCAAAAACCTAGTACACTTCCATAGTTCCATTTTGCACGAGTTTTCGGGTTTTAGGGGATGCGAATTTATCGCTTTATGATAATCTTTGCTCTCCTTCTGTGGCCCTAAAAATCTTGGAGAATAAATCAGTCAATTTTCAGCAAGTTTTGCTACGATGTCCCGAATCTCCAAAAATTGTGTATTATACACTACGATTTGAGCTGTCGGGGATGTCCCACCAGTTAAGGTTTCATCTTATTCTAGTTTTCTTACCACGCCTCCGTGGACTATTCGATATCTCCTATTCGATTTCAGCCTTAAATATCAAGTACACGTCCATTTTGCATTAGTTTTTGGTATTTAGCAATAGCGAGTTTATCGCTTTCTGATACTCTCTGTTCTCTTCCCTTGGACCTAAAATTTTTGGGAGGATGCGTTATCCGTCATAACGAATAGGCAAGTCGATTTTCGAAAATTTTTGTTCCGTTTGGAAGGTCTATTTAAAATCCATTCGGAAGGTCTATTTGATATCGTCTCTATGCAGGTGGAGGAGGAGGGGGAGAGCGATTGGCTTAAGGTTTGGGTTTTCAATTGAGTATAAACTCGATTTGGGGTTTGCAAATGATAAGTTCGCATCCGTTTTTTAAATATCTACAAAACTTGCGTTGTCTAAAACTTGCGTTGAATTAGCCGACGCAAGTCCAACGCAGGAAAACAAGCTTGCGTCGGATTAGCCGACGCAAGAGTGTGTCTACGACGGCTTTGCGTCGGTTAGTCCGACGAAAGCGTGAGATATATTTTTTAGAAATTACATACTGGAACACACAAGGCCTGCATCGCTGTTCTTCTATTGCGGCGGCTAATCTGACACACATTTGAGCGCCAAATACAATTCGTAGGCGCTTTTGAGTTGTGTCGGCTTGCGTGGATAATGCCGCCACAAAGGCACTGCGTCGGCCAATCTGATGCAAGTCCGACACAACAACTAATTTTGCGTCGGCCTTGTAGTCTGTCGCAAAACTTCCGCCACATTTTTCTCAGTTTTTTGTAATGAAATACCGTGTTTCATACACTATGATTTGAGAAGTCCGTGTTTTCATCCGATTTTATTATCACGTTTCCGTGGACTTTTCGAAATATCTCTGGTTTAATTTCAACTTTAAAAAAATTACACGTCCATTCTGCACGAGTTCTCGGCTTTTAAACGACACGAATTTATCGCTTTCCGATAGTCTTAGTTCTCTTACGTTCGACCTAAAAGTCCGGGAGGACGCATTATCTCTCAAAAAGAATAGATCAGTCGAATTCCAGCAAGTTTTGTTCCGGGGTCCCGGATATCCATAAACTGTGCATTATATACTTCGATTTTTGATGTCTGGGAGCTCCTATCGGGCAAAGTCTCGACTTCTTAAGGTTTTCTTACCACGTATCCGCGGGCTGTATATAATATATCTTATGTTCAAATTTAGCCTCAAATAACAAGGAAACATCCATTTTGCGCAAGTTTAACGCTTTTTGATACATTCAAATTCTTCTTCGTTGGAAATAAATATTTTGGAGGATGCATTATTTGTCATAAGAGAATGACCCGTGGATTTTGGACAATTTTTCTTCCAGGGTCCTGGATTTCCGAAAATCTTGTATTATACACTAAGTTTGAGCCGAGCAATGTCTCGTTTACTTATGATTTATTTGTCACAGCTCCGCGGACTATTTAGTATATCTTCATTTGAATTTCATCCTTAATACACGTACACATCTTTGAACAAGCTTTCGACTTTTAGCCATCGCGAGTTTATCGACTTCCGATACTCTCAATTCTCCTCAGTTGAACGTAAAAAAAACCCGGAAGGACACGTTATTATTTGTCAAGAGGAATAGACCAATTGGTTTCCACCAAGTTTCGTTTTGGGGTTCCAGATCTCCAAACACCGTGAAATACACTACGATTCGAGTCGTTCGAAAGGTCCTACCGAGAAAGGCCTTGTGTTCTTCCGATTTTATTACCATATTTTCATGAACTATTCGAAATATCGTCAGTTCAATTTCAGCCTAATAAAAGTATACATCCACTTTGCACGAGTTTTTGGCTTTTAACCGATGCGAGGTTATTGTTTTTCGATATTCTTAGTTCTCATCCGCTGGTTTTAAAATTCTTGGAGGATGTGTTATCTGTCAAAAGGCATAGATCGGTCTATTATTGGAAAGTTTTGTTCTTTGATTTTGTGTACTTATACACTACGATTTCAGCAATCCTAGAGGTCCTACTGGGAATGTTATCGTTTTATTATGGTTTTCTTACCACGTCTCCGCGGACTCGTCAGATTATCTCTAATTCAATTTCAGCCTTAATTAACAAGTAAACGCCAATTTTTCACGAGTTTTCGGCACTGAATCGAGTGAGTTTATGGTTTTCGATACTCTTGATAAGCATGTTCTGTAGTGTTTATTCCATGTGTTTGGTCCCGCTTTCTTTGCTGGAATCGCTCTTTAGAGCGGTTTCGAGACTACTTACGCTTCTTCTAGTATGTTTTAGGTTCCTTAGGCTCATCATGGAGAAATGGAATGATTCCATCTCGTTTTCGACGCATATGGAGCAAATGAAGAGTAGCGACGGTGACTCAATGCCTTAGACTCGATCCCAAGTCCCTTGGAGCCCACTTGAGATAATCCCGAGCACCGAGCATCGATAAGAAGCCAAGAAAGAGCAAGTAGAGGCTTACATGGCCGTGTCAGAAGCCTACATGGCCGTGATTGAAGATGCAAAAGAAGTTGGCTTACTGTTGGCCTTCACAGCCGTGTCGAAAAGGGCCACAACCGTGAGCTGAGGCCCGTCCCGGTCGGGATGAAATGGTCCCGGTCGGGATGGGTGTTGGTCACGGCCATGACCATCTCAACAAGGTCGTGACGGCCTGTTTGAGCTTCGTTTCGATTCCTCGCCTCCTCCCCTTTGTTCCTACCCTATAAATAGTCTCTCTTGTAGTCATTTGGGGGGAGAAAACCCTAGATCTACTTTTGGATAGATTATCTTAGATTAGTGTAGATTAGCTTAATCCCTCCATAATTACTCTTCAATTAGTCCTTAATCTAGTTTAATCCATGTTTCATCTTTGTAATATTGAAGACTTTTTGGATTGATCTACTTTATTGACAACATTGGAGATCTTCCTTTGGGTTTATTTATGCAAAGATTTGATCTTTTGTTCATCCTTTGATATTGGTACAATCCGTCTTCTTCCTAATCTTTTCTACTTAGTTTTCATTTGTGTTTATGCTTAGTAATCTTCAATATTCATTGATGAATGTCCATGTTTATGTTTGTTTCATTATGAGTGTTGTGATTACCATCTTAAACATGAGTGAGTAATCTTCTTGCTAGGGTTAGTAGGGGGAATGCGTGTTTAATATGGATGATTAAGGTGGAATTGGTTGTGCTTGATGTTGTTTACTTTGCCTCATATCATTGTGCACATAACATGTTTGATGAAATGCCTAGTAGACTTGTGATTGAGAAATCCATGTTTCCTTGTTTCCTCTTGTATGTTATTACATGTTGGTTTGTTGGATATCATCATTATTAGCGAAAGCGTGGTGTAAAGACTCCTTTTGCCGTCTATGTGCGAAGGCCCGGGTGTAGCCAAGGCTAGTGGATTGCACCGACACTCTTATTCCTCCTTGACCACCTAGACACCCTTGAACCCGACCTAACCCTAGTTTCCTTCTTCTATTGTTGGTTATCACTTTTCATTTCCTTTGCATTGTTTTAGATATTAGACTCTAGTTTAGGACTCAACTCAAACCAATCACCTTCATTCGTCTTGAACCCAGTCTAGAACCCTAGCTTGCTTTAGTCTGACTTACCGTCCCTGAGAAATTCGACCCGACTTAACATTTGCTACCAAGACTAGGTTAGTTGGTTTATCTTGATCGGTGGGATTCACGACAAATCTTACCATCAACTCTCAGTTGTTATACGTGGGACCTAAACAACATGGAGATACCGTATCTTTGAAAACCGTGTATTATACACTGAGATTTGAGCCGTCCGGGAAGTCCTAACGAGCAAGATCATATTTTCTTCCAATTTTTTCACCACGCCTCTGCGGACTATTCAAGATATCTCCAGTTCAATTTCAGCCTCAATACAAGTACACATCCATTTTGCACGAGTTTTCGGTTTTTTGTCATCGCGAGTTTATCGCTTTCTGATACTCTTCATTCTCCTACGTTGGACCTAAAAAATATGCGATGACGTGTTATCGATCACAAGTTACAGACGTGCCGGTTTTCAGCAAGTTTTGTTTCGGGGTTCCGATTTTCCAGATACCACGTATGTCGTGGGAAGGCTACAATTTTGAAGATGCGGTACTCATTAGTGAACGTCTTGTATATGAGGATATTTATACTTCTTTTCATATACAGAAATATGAAATTCAGACTTATGTGACAAGTCATGGACCCGAAAGAGTCACAAGTGAAATACCACATTTAGAAGCCCATTTACTCCACAATTTAGACAAAAATGGAATTGTGAGGTTGGGATCATGGGTAGAAACAGGTGATATTTTGGTAGGTAAATTAACACCCCAGACGGCAAAAGAATCTTCATATGCCCCCGAAGATAAGATTATTACGAGCCATACTTGGCATTCAGGTATTCACATCCAAACAAACGTGTCTAAAACTCCCTATAGGTGGTAGGGGTCGAGTTATTGATGTGAGATGGATCCAGAAAAAAAGGGGGCTCTAGTTATAATCCAGAAACAATTCATGTATATATTTTACAGAAACGTGAAATAAAAGTTGGCGATAAAGTAGCCGGAAGACATGGAAATAAAGGTATCATTTCAAAAAAATTGCCTAGACAAGATATGCCTTATTTGCAAGATGGAAGACCCGTTGATATGGTGTTTAACCCATTAGGAGTACCTTCACGAATGAATGTAGGACAGATATTTGAATGTTCGCTCGGATTAGCGGGAGGTCTCCTAGATAGACATCATCGAATCGCACCTTTTGATGAGAGATATGAACAAGAGGCTTCGAGAAAACTTGTGTTTTCTGAATTATATCAAGCCAGTATACAAACATCGGAGCCATGAATATTTGAACCTGAATATCCGGGAAAGAGTCAAATATTTGATGGAAGAACAGGGGATCTTTTTGAACAACCTGTTATAATAGAAAATCCTTATATATACATTATGATGTGAGACGTCCGGGAGGTAATATCGGGAAAGGTCTTGTTTTCTTCCGGTTTTATTACCATGTTTTCGTGGACTCTTCGAAATATCTCTAGTTCAATTTCAGCATAAAAAAACATACACGTCCATTTTGCAAGAGTTTTCGACTTTTAGCCGATGCGAATTTATCGCTTTCTGATACCTTTAGTTCTCTTTTGTTGAACCTAACGAGTTCCCGGATCTCCATAAACTGTGTATCATACACTACGATTTTATATTAGAAGGAGGTCCTACATACCGGTCAAGGTCTCGTGCGTCTTCATCCATTTTTTCTTACCACGTCTCCGCGGACTCTATAGGATATCTCATGCATGTTAAAATTCAGCTTCAAATACAAGTACACGTCCATTTTGCGCAATTTAATGTTCTCTGCTACTTCCAATTCTTCTTCGTTGGAACTAAAATTTTAGGAGAATGCATTATTCACTAGGAATAGACCTATCGATTTACAACAAGTTTATTCTGGGATCCCGGATCTCCGAAAGTCGTGTAATATACAGTACGATTTGAGCCATCCAGGAGGTCCTACTGTGCAAGGTTTCATTTTTGCCCGATTTTCTTACCACGTCTTTGTGAACTCTTCAGGATATATAACTCCAGTTTAATTTCAGACTCAAATAACAAGTACATGTCTATTGTGCACAAGTTTTTGGCTTTTAGCCGACGGAAATTTATCTTTTTCCGATACGCCCTTTTCTTTCTGTTGGACCAAAAAATCTTTAAGGGTGCATTATTTGTCATAAAGAATAAACCATCAAATCGTCGACAAGTTGTACTACGGGGTCCCGGATCTTCGAAAAACGTATAGTACAGTACAATTTGAGCCGTCCGGGATGTCCTTCCGGGCAAGGTGTCTTTTCTTGTGTTTTTATTACCATATCTCTGCGGACTCTTCACGATATCTCTTGTTCAATTTCAGTCTCAAATAACAAGTGCACGTCTATTTTAGACGACCTTTCAGCGTTTTGCCGATGCGATTTAATCCTTGTCGTTACTCTCAGTTCTCCTTGTTGGATCTAAAATTTATGGAGGATGCGTTATCTGCCATCGTGAATAGAGCAGTCGATTTTTGCCAAGTTTTTTATCAGGGTCTCAGATCTCAAATTAAAAACAATGTATTGTTATTTTATATATATATATATATATATATATATATATATATATATATATATATATATATATATATATATATATATATATATATATATATATATATAACGATTTGGCTGTCTAGAAGCTCCCAACGAGCAATGTTTCGTTTTCATCCGATTTTCTTACCACTACGTCTCATCAAAATTTTCAGGATATCTCCCGTTCAATTTCAAACCCAAATAAAAAATACACGTCCATTCAGGATATAAGTGTTTGAAATATATTTCATTAATGGATATCTAGATTCCCAGTGAATCAGAGATTTACTCATACCGAAAAATGATGATTTCGCTACACCACTATTCCATTCGTTCAAGTCGAACATATTCCGTTCTTGGATACGTTCAAGTCCAATCTATCCATTTTCATTTTACTCATTGTTTTAATATTAAACAAATACTTTAAACCTTACATATTCACAAAAATGTCGTTATTTATCCTACATTTAATATCAAACAATCACTTTCTTAAAACTTGTGCATAAAACATACGGGTAGGTTCGACTTGAACGACTCCATCACACCATCATTCTTCCCACTTTTCAAAAAGAGAAATCTCACTAACACCTTCTCATTTACTTTATTTCCTTAATTGGTTGGTTTATTTTACACAATCATCCTTATCAACACTACATATTTACAAAATATGTCACTCATGTTAATTGGAATGAGCTCACTTGTATTTATTTATATTATTTCATCTAAACATTGGACCCACTATTAATATCTAAATATTACGGAGAGAGATGTGCTCGTATCAAATGAGAATGTCTCTTTGGGATGAAGGTATTGCTTCCTCTAACTTTCTAAGATCTTCCCGTTTGATTATTTTTATCTCACTCAAATGAATATACAATGAAAAGATCTTAGAAAGTTGGAGAAAGTAATATTTTTCCATCATGTTTTGAGCATTCTAAAAATAATAAGATTTAATTGAGCATTTTGGGAAGAAGAAAAGTTTTATTTTGGAGATTTTTTTTTTCATTTTCATTTTCATTGTTATAGTAACTATATTGTCCCTATAACGATTGTTCGTTTACCAATCGTTAACAAAACTAAATGTTAGACTCTCTAGTCTTCTCTTCATTCTCTTGAATCTTCTTTCTTCTCTTTAGATTCAATATCTTCGATCTTGCTTCGATAAGACTTATCTTGACATCAACTCTTTCAATGATACCTTTAGAGTTAACAATATAAATAAAGTTAGCTATATCCTATATACACTTATCTTTTACTCCATTCGTTCGTATTCAAAGGGTACGTTTCACTTTTGCACAAGGATTAAAAAAAACTTAAAAAAACTACTGTATTAAAGTTACAATAATTTGAGACAAATTAATATTTAATTATCCAAAGTGTAGTATTAAATGACGTATTCCAAAGTTAGAAATAGTTTGGTCCAAAAAATGGACTAAAAAGAAAAGGGTTCAATTGGATTTGAACGATCCAAAAAGAAATACGTACCCTTTGCATACGAACGGAGGGAGTATATGTTTTAATAACTTGGTATCGTCAAGATTAAGATTTAAGAACGAACTTTACTTTTTAGAAGATGAACTTTACAAATACGGAGTAATATTTTTGGTGACAACCCCAAGAAGAAAGAATACTCCATACTATTGCACGGGGTAGGAAGAATTCGAGCTATCTTACTGGATTATAGCGTAACAAATTGGTGACGTTGAATTAATGTAATGCATTTAATTACGGAAAAATAGACATTCCATAGTAATCCAACTACTTTGAATGACTTACATTTAGTGCGTTTTATAAACAAACAACTTATTGATGAATAGGTGTTTAATTGTGCATACGGCTTGACTATTTGTCCGAACTAGCATGTATGAATGTAAAACCAATGTCCAACCAATTTGATTCCAAGCTAGCTACTTAAAATAGAGTTGAATTAAAAACCTTCTATTTATGGCGAAGGCTATGAATCTAACTAAAATCGACTGCACTCCTAAATTCAGTACGATTATTATTACAATAATAATGTTTGGTTGCATGCAATTTACTCCAATAATATCCATAAATTACCTTGTCACTTGTCTTCTTATCACCTAAACAACTCACTACATCTTAATCTTAATTATTTGTTTATCATTAATTCAAATACACCTCACTTGACGATAAAATACATGGGCATTGTAAAGTTCTTACGGTGGTTACCCACTTATGAGTAATAAGGGCGGGCCCAGACTTTTGATTTTGGTGTTGTAAAAGAACTATACTCGATACAAAATTTTAATTGATCCAAATTTACTATATATCGTGTTAGAAATAGGACACATCGTATAAAGGGAATTGATCTTCGTCTCGTCGGTTGTCCTCAAAAACCCGAATACCGTCGCTACTATATAGAGTCTCGGTAACGTCCACACACCAAGTCCTAAAGCTTCTAATTAGGATGGCCACATAACCGCGAATTATTTCTTACTATTCCTTTGCTTTATGTTAGTTTGGTGTTCTCCTTAATCACATAATCAATCCCTTTTATAAGCTCTACAAGCAATGGTTACACGGAGGTAAATTAAGGAAATCAATGTATATTGATCGATTAAGAAAATTATGGGCATTAAAATGTGATTTAATGAGTCATTACTTCACCTCACATTCACCCCTCATTATCACAAAGACAATGTAATAGCTACCACTAATGTGGCCGTTTCAATTTCTATATTTTGTACTCCCTCCGTTCCAATGAATTGTTTGCCTATTTCATATTGGGGCGTCTCAATGAATTGTTTGCCTTTCTATTTTAGGAATGTTTTTTATGTGTAATTTGACTCTTGGTTCCACATGTCACCTTCTAATTGGATCTCTTGCCCTTGGTGCCAAAAGCAAAGGCAAACAATTCATTGGAACGGAGGGAGTATATATAACTAATAAAGGAGGCCGTAGTACAGTATTCGAGTAGGTTTAGGAAACACACAATAGGACAATATTTTGTGGAGTAGGAAACACACAATATTGTTTAGGAAAACACAATAGAACAATATTGTGCGAAAGTTTAGGAAACACAATAGAACAATATTGTGTGAAGGTTTAGTAAACACAATAGGAAAATATTGTGTCAAGGTTTAGGAAACACAATAGGAAAATATTGTGTGTGTTTCAGTAAGAAACAATCATCTCCAAAACGGATTATGGAGCCTTGAGTTTGTCTTAGTCTTGGATTCTCATGTCTCTAATTCCTTCCCTTTACTTAGCGAACGTCCTTCCTCAATATGAGAACTTCTGCACAAAGAACAAACAGGGTCTCGGAGATTTCCGACGGGACCCTCTCCGATTCCTAAGTCAGTCTCTGGGGGACGTTACTAGCCATTACTCAGGGAGAGTTAATAGGCTTAAATGTAGAGAATTTAGTTAGAGAGAGAGAGATATTAATTGCCACTTAGGGCTCGCATGGAATGGGGGTAATTATTTCGGGGGTAATAGAGCAAAAAAGAACTAAAAATGAATGAGCTTGTTGCATGGTTGTGTCATTTTATAGTGTAAAATGGATATGAGGGGGTAATGCATTACTTGGGGGAGAGGGGAGTAATAATTTCCCCCCTCCCCAAAATAAGCTAGATTTCCTTAATTCTCTCCATTTCCGCTTAGTATCATCACTACTTTCCATCATTTTCTAGTTCATTTTTGCTCTATTACCCCCGGAATAATTACTCTCATTCCAAGCAAGCCCTTAATTATGAACATCAAAGGGGTATTTATAGGTTACCAGAAGAGAGAGAGAGAGAGAGAGAGAGAGAGAGAGAGAGAGGGGGAGAGGGAGAGGGTCCTGTGGGATTTCCCTCTTCTCGCTTTAGGTTGTAGCTGGAGGGGGAGGTCCCCATAGTTACATCCAGGAGCGTGGAGGCTGTGTGGCTGGCTCGTCTTCCTACCTCGGGCGGTGAGACGCCGAGGCTCGTAAGTCTCTCGAGCCCCTTAGCTCGGGACAGGCTCGGATGAGGTCAAGCTCGACATCCTTGGTAACGACGCTGGTGGCCTCGACCCTTTCAGTCTGAGGCACATGGCCGAGGATCCGGGTGAGCTCCTGTCAGGATTACCCAGACTTGACCCGGACAAGAGATGATCCGGGCCGAGGGATGGCAGCGATACCTGCCCCATCAATTGCCCCTCGTGGCCAGGAGGTACGAGTTTTCTGCTGGCTACCGAAGAGATGCTCTAGGAATGAAGTCGTACCGCTGGCAACGCGGTGAAGGGGTCATCATGCGTTCTCCTACGCTTGGTCTGAGAGGGTAGGTCTTGCCTTCGTTTTAAGTGCCTTTCGCCCCTTTCCAAGACTTGGGTTGTCTTTTCGGGCTCTCTTTTCTGCAGTCTTTTGGTGTGCTTAAGGCATTCGTTTGTCTGCCCTAGCAATCATCATGGAGGCAGAGAAAATGTTTTGGATGCGTTCTTCTTTGACACTTGTCATCCACCTTGAGGGTAGTTGGGGTAATAACCCCTCAACTGTTTTCCCTTTGGAGTATAAAAGGGGAACTTATGAACTTCCACTTCTTCATTCCATCCCCTCTTTTCTTCAAAAAATGGCTTGGCGGGTTGACATAGTTTTCGTGAGGGGTGCAGTAGTGAAGACTAGAAAATTCTTTGGTCATTGCTTGAAGTTCTGAACCGTCCTGGTTTACGTCGAATTCTGAAAAGGTCCCTCCTTTGGGCACAGAAGTCATATTTTGCCCCTTGCTCGGCTCGGCTTCTGGAAGCGATTCGTCGCTCTAGAAAGTTGGCCTTTTGGCAGAAAGCCAAGCCCAACCGTTGTGAGCAGCCGGGGGGATGCGACAACCGGAGGTGTAACGTCTGTGTACCCTGAGTACGACCGGAGAACCTAGACCCTGGCATTCCTGACTCAAGATCTTCCCCGTGCACTTTGCCTACTCCTCATTCTGAGAACGAGGAGGAGCAGTGGGGACCCTTTATTCCCTCATTCCTTCTCCTCCCGCTTCTCCTTCTCTTTCTCCTGAGTCCAGGGAGATTCTGGCATTATTTCAAGAGCTGAGGAACAACCTTGACGCCTATTCTGACCCCAAACCGGACGAGGGTAGCGGGCTGAATTGGGTGGAGCTGGGGTTCGGCGGACTGGACGAAGCGGAGCTGGGATTTGGTGCGGAAGACGTTTCGGACAACTGGGAGTGGGTCTCGACGAGGGTGTCGGGGCTAACCGCACCAAAGAGCATCCTCTTTCTGACTCTGACAAGATCAGTCGCGGATCCGCAGACTAGCGTCCGTCATCATGGAATCGGATCTTGTTACGGAGGCGGTGGAAGTAACACATACCGACTTTGCTAGGGTCGTGGCAGCGAGGCATCTGGGCCCGAGTGTTTAAATCTGTGGTAGTTTCAATTAGTGGTATCCGAACCTCATTGTGATTCCCTTCATCTTTTTCTCTTATTTTGATGTTTTAGCCGTCCTAACTGGTCGAATCTATAAGTACTTCCTATGGGGCCCATTTTGTAATGGAGTATTTGATGATGTCATTTTGTATTGTACTTTCATTTTTTTCGTGCCTTTTGCTTGTTTCATGCGCCTTGTGCCTCTTCACCTTCTACTTTTGTTGTTACCCATGCTTTGAATGTGATGGGTAGTGACTTTAGGAGGCGACACGTGTGGAAGTTTTGTTGGGGGACTTTTCAGGTCCTCTTCTTATATATATATATATATATATATATATATATATATATACCTTTCTCCCTCCACTTCCTAAATTTCACCCTCTCTTGCACAAAACCCTTCTTTTTCGCGCTAGGGTTCCAGAACTTCCTCTGTCTTCCCCTCATCCTTTAGGCTCAACGGCTAGGATTATATTTCTTCCCTCCTCTTTTTCCTTGCCCGATTTTCTTAGTTATTCCCTCCTTTCTTCCCATTGCCCCCTTGTATCGAAAGAAGAGTGAGTGAAAAAGTTAGAATGCCTACTCGCCGAAAATCGCTTAATTTTCGTGCCCTCGAAGATGACGAGGGGAGTAAATCACCATGCTCTCGCGCTGCCACCTTAACAGGAGGGGCGGATGTGACGGTGGCGTATGTTGGCCCATCGGAGCCGGCGACGCATGCTAGGTTATCGTCGACGGCTGAGGGTGTTGGGCCGTCGACGACGATAGTATGCCCCTGAGTGGATCCTGATGAAGGGGGAGTTAGTTCTCCTAAGAGCGCCCCCTCTGATATTGCTGATTCTGGCGAAGCGAGGCTTGACGCTACTCCTGTCACTATGGCGGTTCCCTCTGCTTAGGCGACGAGCGTTCCCTCCTACTTAAACAAGGAAATCTATGCAGTCCCTCTTCACCAACACACGAACGAGGGCAGCTTGGGTGATAAAATGTTCGCTGATGCGGCGAGAGATTTAGAGCTCTTCTACGACTTGGGGCATGGGTACTCCATACGGTATCCTGGGGAGGACACGGTCTGCAACCCTCCTGAGGGCTGTGTGGCCATGTATCTGTAGACATCCGCATTTTGACTGCTTGTGTCTATAGCAGTCTCCAACAAAACACCCGATGATGTTCGGGCGTAAACATGCTTTAATGCGCTCGAATACGGGACTCGGAATCAATACAATCCAACGTGGGCACTTAGCGAAGTACAAATTTCCCAAAACCGACCTCAAATCCAGGCCCAGTGGGTCGTTTTCAATAAAATAAGACTAAATTGAGCCAAAACCGTCACCGGAAATAAAACCGTCTTTTTGCGACCGAGTCAAAACCCGGTCAAAGTCGAAACCTGAGACGAAACCAACCTTGCACGCGTCCAAATACAATTCAAAACAAATAAGTCAACCAAATCACAAGTCAACAATCAAATCTCATTCCCTAAATACACTCACCCGGTTGAACCCACTTGATCGAGTGACATGGGTCCACTCGATCGAGTACACCCCTCCAAACCGTACATGCACCTTTTTTCGAGCCACACAATCGAGTTCACTTAGGACCACTCGATCGAGTGACCCCTAGACGGGGTAAGCTCTATATATACTCCCCCACTCCTCTTCATTTCACCACCTTTGAAAACTCTACATTTTCACCACAACTTCAACACATTCAACTTTTTCAATACCAACTTCACATACACTTTGCAATTCCTCTACACATATTCTTCACACTTCACGTCTCCGCACTCACACACACATTCAAAGTCATCCCGAGATCAAAACTCGTCAAAGACTGAGACCATCCTCTCCCTAATCATACACACCCTAACTCACCCTACATTCTCGACGCTCCCGGGCCTTTGCCGCTACTAGAAGAGCTCGTGTTCCGAGACAAAAACATGTAGGTTGAGGGTGTAAGTAAACCCCATTTTCTCTAATCTTTTTTAATTCCGTATGCTAATTATTAACTATTACCAATTATTAACTATTACTAATTATTACTAATCACTAACTTTTATTTACTCGTCCTACTAACATTTAATTTCTGTTTACTAACCGCTAACATTTTATTTTTGCACATCTAACAATTTATTATTCGTTTACTAACAATCTAACATTTAATTACCGCTCTTTTTTTTAATTCCGTCATATATATAATACCGCGTACTTTAATATAATAAAACTATTTTCAAATCGATCCGAGCAACATCCTATGACGCTAAATCAAGAGTCGTAGGCTTTTAAAGCCAAATTACAACATCAAAACGCGGAGGATCTAAGTTTGTGACGACGATCGAATTTTCGAGTCGAGTATGTTCATTAACGAATTCCGATCAAAGTCCGTTAAAATCCTCAACGAGTTGTACTGGAGGTAGCGCCCTTCGAGGCGCGTCGCCCTAGGCACTTAAGGATCATAACGTGATCGCGGTTATTTATTTATCGAGCGTATTTGATGTTATTTTCAAAATGTCACTCTAAAAGGTGCGATGTTGACTCCGTAGTCAAATGTCATGCTTAAAAGAGTCGTCGACATTCGAGTTAGCACAGAACCCATTGACGCGAAATCGAACATCACTTGATCCATAACGATTAATAACGATGTTGTGACGCGGAGGGAATCCATATTCGTTCTAATTTGATTAACGGCGATTTCACAAATTCCAATCTATTAATGTTTGATACCAGTTTCATAACCGAGTATCGAACATAATGAGTTGTTGAGAAAGCAAGTTAGTGTGAATTATTTACATTTGGCTTAGTTATTCATCGATTCGAATTATCAAATTTACGAAATGGGTCATTTTGAAAGCAAATCTCGCCTGTTACAGAAGGCACTCGATCAAGTGCCTAAGGGCCACTCGATCGAGTGACCCTCTCAAAAATGGGCAGGGGGTCTCCACGAAGGGCACTCGATCGAGTCCCCTCAATGACTCGATCGAGTGACCCCTGTAGGTCACCAACGTGAACCTAAATGTGATACACATCAGCCTAAGGCATGCTTACGACTTTAAGTTGGCACGTGTTAATTCAATCACGTGTTTTCCTATTCAAAACTCACACATCATATTATATCCTATTTCTCTACCTTACAACTTTGAGTGGTGTCTCGCGTAATTAGTCTAGTGTCGACGACTTTCTAGTCGTATCCGATACTCGATAAGTTGAGACATTTTTAATCCACCGTGATAAGTCGGGACAAGACTCAAAGGTCCGGGATTGAGCTAGCACTACGCTCCGGTCGTATACGCGAACGTGTATTAAAGCCTTCGTCCTTTGATTAATATACAATGCAATGTGTACTTAATCAAAATTCGTCCATTTATCCAATTTACGGTTTCAATTTATGTCGTCTATTTATGAGTCCATCTATAGTCCATATTTATTGTTGCTAATTCGATTATTATAATATCGCTTGTTGTATTGTGAATTCCGGGTTGTATTTCCGCCCGTGTAATTTGTAATTTATTTACGAGCTTTATTCTTGATGTTTGTCATTTATCGCATTTAAATGAACATCACATGCTAAATTCAACTTTGACAATAATTTTAGATGCATCGCATTAAATGACGTAGCTTAACACGTATTCCGCATGCGTAGATAAAATTTTGTTTGCATAACATTTAATCGTCTTACTAACGCGCGTACACGAAAACCGAACGATATCTTAGTAGAGGCCGCTAAAAGGGGGCGGGGTTGGGTGTCCTTCGTGGGCTTCCCAACACGTACCTTCACCCCTTACTCAGAACCATTGGTTTCCGGATGTCCGAAACCGTTGGCATACGAGAGTCATTCGATGCACGATACCCGATAACTCGACGTCGGTATCGTAATGCAAAGGGACGAACCAAACAAGCTCTAGTACTAAAGTGGGTCGTGCTTTGTGCACGATACGCTCAAGTATAGAGTGGGTTCGAACGAGTCCGAACTCCCATAAAATTCGGTGGCGACTCTTATTTTGATTTAAATTTCGACCCGAGAACAATCTTACCACGAGATTCATTCGCCTACCCAAACCCACACGTGGCCGCGTCGGGGTGGACCTATGTCATGTCCACAGTATCACAAAGACTTGGAGTTCCGGCTTTGGTTCCCTCTGCACCCTTTCATTGCGGAGGCGTTTACGAGGATGAATGTGCCCAGTTGACCCATATCTCGGTCAGAAGCTTGGTGGCCTACGCATGGGTTTGCCTATTTTGGGGGTACGAACCCTCTATCAACGCCCTTCGTAGCATGACGAGTCTTACTATGAGCAAGACAGGCGCCGGCCCCTTGGGTTACTGGTCACTCACCCGAGCTACGGGTCATCTTTTCGCCTGGCCCGCATTGTCCAGCGTAAAAAATTGGAAGGACAAATTTTTATATGTTCACAGTAAGATGGGGTAGTCAATCCCTCGGAAGTTCCGGGGATAGGTCCATACCCGGATGGAGATGGTGGAGGAGTATTACAGCGTCGTGCCCTTGACAGCGAACTTTGTGAAATTTGATGCCAGGGATAAGAAAATAGTTGTGCTCTTTAAATGTGTCAGGCAGGGGAAAGGTCATGCCACTGAATTTTTGCTCCCCCCAGCTGACGTTATTTGTAGTGACTTGTATTTGACCAATGTGGGGCTGAACTCCGCTCGGCAGAGAGGTAGTCGGGGTTTCTGCTCTTTCCATACTTTTTGCATATTTCGGTTGTGGTACTAATGACTCTTTCTTATTCATTTCGCAGATACGTACGGCGTTGCTCTCTCCAAAAGTGAGTTGGAGGCGATAAGAGTGTGCACAAGCGACACTCCCTTCACCAATTGTCTTGACAACCCTCTATAGAAGAGGAAGAAACCCATGACGTTTGTTAAGTCCCTTGAGCCTGCCAAGACTAGTTTCCCCCCCCCCCCCGGGAAGTGTAGATAGGGGACTTCTAGGTCAACGAGTGGGACCCATGGCAAACTGCGACCGTGGCAGAGGCTACTCCGTCTCCCGTTCAACAGACCGTTGCTGAGGCCGTTTACCTATCCTTGATCAGCCCTGCAGCGGATCAGGAGGCGGCGAGCCGAAAGAGGAAGGAGAAGGAGCCTGTGGGGCCTGATGATCTGATGACTTGGAGGCTAAGGGCGAGTCTCCTTTGGCTAAGCTTCCCACGGTCGGCGATGCTTCCATCCTTCCAGACCCGGGGTCCCCGAGCTGGGTCTCTCATATCGACCGTATCGATGCTTCGTCTCTCCTCCCCGACACATCCTCTACTGCCTTAGACCAGACTACCAAGCTGCTGCAGCAATCTGTTCTCTTGCTTCAGTCTGCTCAGCGTCTTGCGTCTCGTGAGCTAGAGCAGGCTCGGGAAGAGTTAGAGCTGGCTCGGGGCGAGCTGGAACAAGCTCGAGAAGAGCTGGGGCAGACTTTGAAGATGGCTAATGACTGGAGGGACAAAGAGGAGAGCATGGAAGCGCAACTTATGACGGTCCGACGGGAGCTGGGTGAGAAGATTGTTGCTCTAGACCAGTCTGTGCATCGATCCATGGACCTGGAGGGGAAAGTCAAGTCCTTGTAAGAGAGGCTATACCAGTCTGAGCTTGAGCTTCAAGGAGCTCGCTCCCGGTGCAAGGCCCTGGAGACCAAGGCAAATGAGCGGGTGAAGAGGGTCGTTGCCAAAGCAGATGGGAAGATGTTAGAGTCTTACAACGCCGAGGCTCAGGGTGCTGCTGATTTTTGTGTGGAGGTGATGAAGAAGTTGATGCCTAACTTTGACGAGGGCGCTTTCAACGCCAAATATGACGAAATGGACAATGCCCGACTGCAGGATCCACTGAAGGAGGCACCTAAGAGCACGCCCTCCCAGGCAGAGCATACCCCTGAGGCCAAAATTGACTCCTAGGGCAGAGCCTGCTCAATCCTAGAGGACCATGCCTATAGCCTGCAAAATTGACCCTTGGGGCAGAGCTTGCCATGCTCCTGACAGATTTCCTGAGAACCATGTCGCCCACTTGAAAACTTTACTCGGATACTCTTCCATTGTAAGTCTTTCTCATTCTTTGTTGGTATGCAGCAATGTTAGCGCAGGCTTCTACCCTCACCTCGCTCACTAGATCAAGTGCCTCGGCCATCGCTTCCTCATTGCTCGCCCTGTCGAATATCTGGGATCTAAGGATAGAGAGGTGCTTCGATCGGTAGGAGAGCCTCGACTCCGTACACCAAACCGAAGGGTGTCTGGCCTGTGGACTCTTTTTGGGTCGTTCTGATGGACCACAAGACGCTCGGCTGTTCGTCGGCCCACCAACCCTTCAGATCGTCCACCATTTTCTTTAATCCATTCATATTTGCTTGTTGACGGCCTTAGCTTGGCCGTTTGTCTGGGATTGCATACGGTCGAGTATGCCATGGCCACACCATGCCCTTCCAACCACTCCTAAAGGGGATCGTTGTCAAACTGTCGACTGTGGTCGAACACTAGTACCTTAGGGACGCTATAACGGGTTAGAATGTTCCTCCAAATGACTTTTCTGAGCGATGGCTCGGTGATGATGGGGGATAGGATTGGCTGGAGCTCCCAAGCCGGGGCATGAATAACTGGGGCACGAAGTTGGCACTTCCTGCACTTCTAAGTCAGCTCTTTTGCGTCAGCCTTCATGGTCGGCCAGTAGTACCCAACTCTCAGGGCCTTATGGGCCAAGCCCCCCCCCCCCCCCCACATGGTGCCCACAAATCCCTGAGTGTATGTCCTGGGCTGCCATGCGGGGTCCAAGGCACCTCAGCAATGGTATGGAGAAGGACTTTTTGTATAACTCGTCATTTATCATGATGTAATGTGCGACATTCATCTGTACCTTACTCCTCTATGTTGGATCATCCGGGAGGATCTGATCTTTCTTAAACCGGACGATGGGTGTCATCCAGGTTTCTTGCTCTTCCCCCTCAATCGCGCCTATCGTATCGGGGGCCGAGGTCTCACCAATTGATTTGACCTTTCTAACATCAACCCAAATCGATCTCCTTATATCATGTAGGCTGGAGCTTGCCAATTTTGACAAAGCGTCTGTCCGGTGGTTTTGAGATCTTGGGACTTGCTTTACTTCGTACAACTTAAATTTTGATAACTCGAATTTTACCCTTTCGAGATACTGAGCCATGAATGGTTCTCACGTCTCATATTCTCTGTTGATGTGGTTGGCAATAAGCTATGAATCCGTGGCCAATGTTACTCTTTCTGCCCCCGTGGCCGCGTCTAGGCTAATGCCCGCCAGCACTGCCTCGTATTCAGCCTCATTGTTTGAGGCGGGGAATGTGAACCTCTGCGCATGCTCAAACTCGACACACTCGGGACTGGTAAGCTCATCTCTTGCCCCCGCCCCAGCTGCCGTTGATGACCCGTCCGTGAATACTTGTCACTCACCGATTGGGGGCATCTTTGTAACACCCCGTTATTTTCCGAGTCAATTATAAAGTTTGACTTTTCTACTTTTATTTAAATCGGGTTTTTAAGTTGGAAAAATATTTTTAATGTCATTATAAAATTTTAAAGTATTTTGGTCATCTTATTACAAATCAGTTTTGACTATTTTTAAAAGTGGAACGTTATTTTATCGACTTTGTATTGGGTCTGAATTTGACTCAAACACAATTAGGAAAAAAAAAGAAAAAGAAAAGAAATCTTCAATTCTATAAAACCCAAGTACCCCTCAAACCCCCACCCAAAATCTTCAATCCCTTATTTCCAATTCTGCCGCACAGCCTCCGTCCCTTTTCCGCACAGCCTTTGATTTCCACGTTCATTCACAGTTGTTAAATTTCCTCGATTCTCGCTGATACCAACTCGTTTTACATCATCCTTTATATTAATTGTAAGTTTTCTTGACCAAATATCTTTTTGTTTTATACTTAATGGTTCAAATATGAACTAGGTCCGAATAATCCCGATTTTCTTTTCCTTTTAATACCTGTTGGAGTTCAAATCGTTTCTGAAAATATATCATCGGACATGTAACTAAATTTTAACTATTTTTACTGTCGGTCTTTCCGTCTTAGAGAGTCGATGTTGTAGGTGTTGTCGTTTTCCATTTTTGGGGTTTATTTTGGCGTATGTTAGAGATTTATAGATATGGTGGAGTAATCAGTTTGATGAGAAATCATAGTAGCTTAGAGGAATATCAGCAATACAAACGCAATTGATGATGATGATGATGATGATGCAATTGATGATGATTATGCAATTGATAATGATGATAAGACGTGGTGTAATTAGATTAGGCATAATCCATAGCCTGTTTCTGCCTTAGGTGGGAAATTTCGGACAACTAGTATAGATTTTTTTCTAGTCCCGGGACAAGTCTCATTACGTCAGTTAAAGAAATCTGTATACAAATTAGGTTAATTATGAGACAAGGATTCGGACAAATAGTAGTATTAGGTCGATACGGAAGTTTGGGTCGTCCTAACATTATTTGTTTTAGTTAATTGAACCAGTTTATATTATTTGTAGTTTGTGGGTTCGAGGAGAAAGAATTTTTGGATTAATATTAGCTTGGATTGACCGTCTCGAGAGGTAAGGACGTTTTGACCTTTTCACCTTTAAGTAAAGAGCATGTTCGGTTTAAATTATATTTTTGAAACGGTTTTATAATTATTTTGTCAACAATGAATTTTTATGACACTCTTGTGATATTTTGGATATTGGAATTTTGTGACACAAGTCAAATATTGGCATTATTTTGGTACAATTCTTTTGGTGTTATAACAGACTCTGGGAGCTCTGTTGGTCTATGAGGTTAAGGTGCGTCTGAGACGTCCCTGGGATTTCGTCCCGAAACTGAACTCCTGGCCCGAGTTGTGTTAAGTGGGGTTTTTCCGGCCCTCACTTGCTAGGTAGTTAGACTTCCTCCTTTGGCAGCCTCATCCTACTGACTGCCCAATTGTGAGTAGTGCGCACTATAGTAAGTCTAGCTAAGCATAGGTGGTACCTCTAGATCGTGCAAAAGGGTAGGACCTTGACACACAGGTGGAAACAATATATTTTGGTTGGTTTTGGTTTTGACTACTATTTTCACAATATTTTGGTTTGGTATTGAGACAATAATATTTAACTCTGATTTCAGTTTACTACAAATTATAATTATTATTTTACGTTCTCAATATAATATATTTTACTCAGCTTTGCTGACGTCCTTTTGTTTTGGGTCGTTCCCCCGCTGGAACCTGTACCTATTTGTGTTTTGGGTACAGTTGATAGGTACAATTAATATGCTGCATGGGTGCATTTGGTTTGGGATGCTGAGCGAGGAAGGATTTTACTATTTAATGTTTACCTCCAAACTATTTATATTTATGTTAAATTTTGGTTGAAGTTATTTTAAACCGTTTCGGATTTTGTGGGACTTAAGTCTTCCGCTGCAACGTTTTCATTTAATTATTTATCGGATTTACATTTCTTTTTAATTCATATATTATTCTTTTGCCTTGCATTTGGCCTTGTGAGCTAAATGCGGAGTAACAGCTTTAAATTTTCCTATTTTATTCTGTTATTTTGGTCGCGAAAATTTAGGGCTGTTACAGTTGGTATCAGAGCAATAGGTCTTTCCCAAATGTTTTGCAAAATTTGAAATGGTTTTTAAAAAAAAAATACTACTTTATTTATTTATTTTATTTTTTTATTTTTTTAAAAAAAAAAAAAAAACCTTTCTTTTAAACCGAGAGTGATGGGTGGATTGGGTGCATTGCATATGCATGAATTATGTTATATATGTATATTTATATTTGTCATGATTTAGTACTGTTACTATTCTTACCTAATTGAAATGTGATAGAGATACTACTTACATTAATATTGTGATTGAACCTTCTTATATTTGGACTTAATAGAATATTGTTTACATCTATACTGACAATGTCTCGAGGAAATGAAAACAATGATATGGCCGCTATGATGGCACAATTGTTAGCTCAGAATGCAGCTCTTATCGAAGCTGTACAACAAATGACTGCTGTTACCCGAAATATGAATGATAGGGTCGAGGATGAGAATGATCCTACACCCACTGTTACTGGAATGTCTGAAGCGGTACAGAAGAAGAAACCGCCGACTTTTACTGAGAAAGGGGATCCTAATGAATTAGATAATTGGGTTAGGGAGATGGAGAAAAAATTTCTGGCTGTAGGGTGTCCACATGAATTTCAGGCTAGGATCGCTGTCTTTTATCTGAAGGAAGAGGCGGACATTTGGTGGCAGACCGTTAAAGAGGACTTTATGAAACCAATTAGAATAAGAAATCCTAATGGCACACACACACTACATGATAAAGACTGGGATACTCTTAAGGAAATGTTAGAAGCAGAATTTTTCCCAGAACATGTGAAACATCAAAAATTAGCTGAATTTGGAGACCTAAAACAAACCGATGAGATGAGTGTGAAAGACTTTTATAATAAATTTGTTGAACTTAGTCGTTTTGCTAAGGAGCTAGTGCCAACTGAGGGGATTAAAGCATCTAGATTTGAGGATAAGTTACATTGGAAGATTAAGGGTAGATTTGCTGGGGAGACATTCACTTCTTTAAGAGATGTCTATGCTAGGGCTGTTAATATTGAGAGGAGTAACCAGAAGATGGAGGTTGAGATGGTAAGTACTGGGAGTAAGAAGAGGGAGCTTCAGGGTAGTCAGTCTGACACCCGAGCGAAGAGAGGGAATTTCAATACTAATAATAACACCCAACACGGAGGGAATGGGAAGGAAGAAGGTAATAGTTGGAGAGGTAGAAACCAGGGAACACCTAATGACTTTACCCCACATTACTACTGTAAGTTATGCAAGGGAGATCACCCAGGCGTTGACTGTGAGGGAAATAAGGTGACGTGCTACTGGTGCGGGAAGTTAGGACATCGAGAATTCGAGTGTAGGAACAAGAAGGCAGGGAAACCTCGTGCTACGCAATCTGTTAGTGCTAGTGTGAATCAGAGTAATCGATTTGAGAGTCAAGGGACACACAGAATTTTGGTAGATCCACAACTAACAATAATTTTAGGAATCCAGCTCCAACACAGACCAACATTACTGCAGCTAGTAAACCCGCGGGCCAAGTAAATGGTGCACAGAATAGCAAGAAGCCTACTGGGAAGCTCTATGTCATGAATAGAGAGGAAGCCGAAAACACAGATATCGTTTCGGGTAATTTTCTAGTGAATTCTATTTTAGCTCATGTTTTATTTGATTCTGGTGCATCTCACTCTTTTATTTCGACTAAGTTTGTGGATGAAATGAATGTTGAATCTAGTGAAATTGTGGATTATGATTTTGCCACGTCATCTGGGGACTTAGTAAACTATAAGAGGGTTTATAGGGATGTGTCTGTTTTTATTAGTGATTATGATTTTTAAGAGGTTTTTTTTGGGTTGACTAGTGCACCTGATTTGTTTATGGACTTAGATGAACCGAACTTTGAGGACTTACTTAGATAAATTTGTTGTGATATTCATTGATGACATAGTATTTTTATTCAAAGAATGAAGAGAAGAATGAGGAACATTTACGAATTATCTTAGACATCTTAAGAGGAAAATAGTATTTGCTAAATTTTTGAGGTATGATTTTTGGATGATACGAGCAATTTTGGGGAATATTATATCTAAGGATGGAGTATCAATAGATCCTGCTAAGGTTGTTAAGGAGTGACCTAAATCGGAATCTGTGACTGAAATTCGTAACGTTTGGGTTTAGCTGGTTACTATATGTGATTTGTGAAGAATTTTTTTTTCAAATATAGATAAATTAATGACTGCACTAGAAAGCCATGAAATTTCATTGGGATGAGAGGTGTGAGGAATCGTTTCGAATTTTAAAGGAAAAATTGACCACCACTTTAGGATTTGCCTTACCGGATGGAAATGAAGTTTCTGAAGTTTATACATATGCATTTTAAGAATGAATTAATTAGTGTTTTCAGCCGAATAAGAAGTGATTGCTTATGTATTTTGGCAGTTGAACCTTTATGTAGAAAATTTCCCTACTTATGATTTAGAGTTAGCAATCGTAGTCGTTACTTTGAAAATTTGGAGACATTATCTGTTTGGTGTACCCTTTAAAGTTTTATTTTAAAGATATATATTTACCCATTAGGAGCTAATCGTGAGATAAAGAAGCTGATTGGATTTGATTGAGGACTATAAGATCGAGATTCAGTATCAGGTAAGAAAAGCCAATATGGTGGCTGATGCTTGGAGTATGAGTTAGATCCTTTAGGAGTTTCCGAGTGGAAGTGGAGTTTAATCTTTATGGATTTTATAGTGGGGTTGTCAAGGTCAGAGGAAGGTAATAATATGATTTGGGTTATAATTAAATTCCCATGTAGATATGTGAGAGAGGAAGCAACTTGCTGATGCTTATATACATTATGTGGTAGGACTTCATGGGGTTTCAAAGTATATTATATTAGGTAGCGAACATGGTGAATTTTTCGTGCTTCGAGGACGAAGCTTTATTTTAAGGTGGGTAGAAATATACGTGGCTACTTGTTTTTGTGGTAAACTAAACATGTTCTTGTGTGATTTCATGCTAATATCTATTTATTGGTCACAAATATGAATATTTTGGCTATTATCGATGCTTAATAAGCACAATGTCATTGGTTATTGGTTATTACTTGAAATTGACTTGTTTACACATATTTGTGGTTTGTTTGTGCTCAACGCACATATTGCTGATTGTGTGCTCAACGCACGTGTTGTTGGTTTGGTAGTGCTAACCGCACTTACTTGATTGATTGATTGATTTTGTGCATCACACACTTGTAAAATGGTTGAACTTGTGAATTTCAAATCTTGAAATTACGTTGGCAAAAAAAAAAAAAAAAAATCTTGAAATTTATTTAAATATTTTTGTCCGACATGCTCTTAACTTGGCAAGTGATACTTTACCTTAGAGGAGTATGAGAATTGTGGTGGTTTCGAACTTTGATATTATCTTATGGAATTAGGTGATTTTATCCTGTGGATTTAGGTGATGTGAGTTGTATACTATGAAATTTGAGGAATTAGGTAGTTATGGATTTTGAGGATTTAGAAATGTGAGATGTCTTTAAGGTTGACGGATTTTGGATATATGGAGTAAATGATTTATTTTGGAGGCATATGAAGAATTTTGGTGGATTTTGAATATATAGAGTGAGCGGGTCATTTTGGACATTCCTGAGTAATGTGAGACTTTATTTTCAAGGATGAGTTTAAACTTCGAGGACGAAGTTTTGTTTTAAGGAGGGAAGTCTGTAACACCCCGTTATTTTCCGAGTCAATTATAAAGTTTGACTTTTCTACTTTTATTTAAATCGGGTTTTTAAGTTGGAAAAATATTTTTAATGTCATTATAAAATTTTAAAGTATTTTGGTCATCTTATTACAAATCAGTTTTGACTATTTTTAAAAGTGGAACGTTATTTTATCGACTTTGTATTGGGTCTGAATTTGACTCAAACACAATTAGGAAAAATAAGAAAAAGAAAAGAAATCTTCAATTCTATAAAACCCAAGTACCCCTCAAACCCCCACCCAAAATCTTCAATCCCTTATTTCCAATTCTGCCGCACAGCCTCCGTCCCTTTTCCGCACAGCCTTTGATTTCCACGTTCATTCACAGTTGTTAAATTTCCTCGATTCTCGCTGATACCAACTCGTTTTACATCATCCTTTATATTAATTGTAAGTTTTCTTGACCAAATATCTTTTTGTTTTATACTTAATGGTTCAAATATGAACTAGGTCCGAATAATCCCGATTTTCTTTTCCTTTTAATACCTGTTGGAGTTCAAATCGTTTCTGAAAATATATCATCGGACATGTAACTAAATTTTAACTATTTTTACTGTCGGTCTTTCCGTCTTAGAGAGTCGATGTTGTAGGTGTTGTCGTTTTCCATTTTTGGGGTTTATTTTGGCGTATGTTAGAGATTTATAGATATGGTGGAGTAATCAGTTTGATGAGAAATCATAGTAGCTTAGAGGAATATCAGCAATACAAACGCAATTGATGATGATGATGATGATGCAATTGATGATGATTATGCAATTGATAATGATGATAAGACGTGGTGTAATTAGATTAGGCATAATCCATAGCCTGTTTCTGCCTTAGGTGGGAAATTTCGGACAACTAGTATAGATTTTTTTCTAGTCCCGGGACAAGTCTCATTACGTCAGTTAAAGAAATCTGTATACAAATTAGGTTAATTATGAGACAAGGATTCGGACAAATAGTAGTATTAGGTCGATACGGAAGTTTGGGTCGTCCTAACATTATTTGTTTTAGTTAATTGAACCAGTTTATATTATTTGTAGTTTGTGGGTTCGAGGAGAAAGAATTTTTGGATTAATATTAGCTTGGATTGACCGTCTCGAGAGGTAAGGACGTTTTGACCTTTTCACCTTTAAGTAAAGAGCATGTTCGGTTTAAATTATATTTTTGAAACGGTTTTATAATTATTTTGTCAACAATGAATTTTTATGACACTCTTGTGATATTTTGGATATTGGAATTTTGTGACACAAGTCAAATATTGGCATTATTTTGGTACAATTCTTTTGGTGTTATAACAGACTCTGGGAGCTCTGTTGGTCTATGAGGTTAAGGTGCGTCTGAGACGTCCCTGGGATTTCGTCCCGAAACTGAACTCCTGACCCGAGTTGTGTTAAGTGGGGTTTTTCCGGCCCTCACTTGCTAGGTAGTTAGACTTCCTCCTTTGGCAGCCTCATCCTACTGACTGCCCAATTGTGAGTAGTGTGCACTATAGTAAGTCTAGCTAAGCATAAGTGGTACCTCTAGATCGTGCAAAAGGGTAGGACCTTGACACACAGGTGGAAACAATATATTTTGGTTGATTTTGGTTTTGACTACTATTTTCACAATATTTTGGTTTGATATTGAGACAATAATATTTAACTCTGATTTCAGTTTACTACAAATTATAATTATTATTTTACGTTCTCAATATAATATATTTTACTCAGCTTTGCTGACGTCCTTTTGTTTTGGGTCGTTCCCCCGCTGGAACCTGTACCTATTTGTGTTTTGGGTACAGTTGATAGGTACAATTAATATGCTGCATGGGTGCATTTGGTTCGGGATGCTGAGCGAGGAAGGATTTTACTATTTAATGTTTACCTCCAAACTATTTATATTTATGTTAAATTTTGGTTGAAGTTATTTTAAACCGTTTCGGATTTTGTGGGACTTAAGTCTTCCGCTGCAACGTTTTCATTTAATTATTTATCGGATTTATATTTCTTTTTAATTCATATATTATTCTTTTGCCTTGCATTTGGCCTTGTGAGCTAAATGCGGAGTAACAGCTTTAAATTTTCCTATTTTATTCTGTTATTTTGGTCGCGAAAATTTAGGGCTGTTACAATCTTCTTCCAAGTGAGAACACTCGGTCAAGAAGTCTGCCAACGCTTGGGCTTTGATAGCGGTTCGGGCTTGGTATGATATCCGGAGCCCACTCAACTCTATTTCCCATTTCAACAACCTCCGGATTTCTCAAATTTTTCCAGGACCTTCTCCAGAGATTGGTCTATGAGGACGACTCCTGGGTGTGCGTCAAAGTACGGACGGAGCTTCCGGGCCGCAATTACCACGGTGTAGGTGGCTTTCTCCATCAAGGGGTAATTCTTCTCCTCCGGTCTCAGCGCATGACTGATGAAATAGATAGGGCTCTGGGCCCCGGCCTCTTCTCGGAGGATCGTCGCGCTTACTGTTGTATTTGTCATGGCTATGTACAGGTACAGATTATCCTCTACGGTCGGTCGGGCGAGTGTTGGGAGGGTCTTCAAGTGCTTCTTCAGCTGTTTGATGGCTACCCTCTACTCGTCCCCCCATCAGAACTGCTTGTTTTCTTTCAAGACCTTGAACAAAAGGCGTGGTCTTGTCGGCTGACTTGGCGATAAACCGCGGGAGGGCGGCTATTTGGTCGGTTAGCCGTTGGATATCCCTGATGGTTCGGGGCTCGGGTAGATCCTGGATAGCCTGGAGTTTCTCAGGGTTAGCATCAATTCCCTTAAAGCTGACAAGGAAACTTAAGAATTTCCCCGAGCGGACTCCGAAGGTGCACTTCTTGAGGTTCAGCTTCATTCTGTAACGTCTCAGCGACCCAAACGTTTCTCTCAAATCATCCAGGTGCTGATCGTCCCCCTTACTCTTCATGATGGCATCATCAACGTATACTTCCACGTTTTTGCCCTTCTGCTCCTGGAATATCTGTACTACCAGCCTCCGATATGTGGCACCAGCATTCTTGAGGCCGAATGGCATCATCCTGTACATGAATGTGCCTGCACTGGTGATGAACGCGCATTTGATCCTGTTCGGTTCCCATAAGTACACCTGGTGGTAGCCTGAAAATGCGTCCAAGAAGCTCAGCATGGAGTAGTCGCTCGTCGCGTCTACTAACTAGTTAATTCAAGACAGAGGATAACAATCCTTGGGACACACCTTGTTGAGGCTTGTAAAATCCATGCACATGCGTCAGGAGTCGGATGCCTTTTTTACCATCACCACATTTGCCAGCCACTCCGGGTAGTCACATGGCTTGATAAATCCTGCTTTCAACAATTTTTCGACCTCCTCTCGGATGGCTTCATCCTTTTTGGCGGACATGTTTCTCTTCTTCTGCTTGATCGAGCGGTGGATTGGGTCGACGTTCAGCTTGTGAACGGTCACCTCGGGGTCAACCCCCGGCATTTTCTTCGCAGAATATGTGAACACGTCTGCGTGTTCTTTATGTAGGTTGACTAGTCGGCGCTGGTACACTGGATCGAGGCCCAACCCGATTAGCACCGGCTGCCCCTCTGCTAGCTCCACCATCATGCTCTCCCCCTTGGCTCCAGTCGGCCATTCGTTCCTTGCTGAGTCGGTTGGTCGTCCCGGAGTTCAGTGACGCCGGTGGAGGAGTTATGCATTTTCTTCTTTCCTTTCGGGTCGCCTTGGGGATCCTGCATGGCTACAGAGTAGCAATGTCTAGCCGATTCTTAGTCACCGTATACTTTGCCTTATGTGATAGCGTTAGAGACGTACGTTACTGTAAGAGCTCGGATAAAGATTACTGCTTGGATTTTGTCGAGGGTGGCGCGTCCTATTAATGCGTTGTACGCAGACTTGGCGTCAACTACCACAAAAGTTGAGCGTACATTTCTGGCAGCCTCCCCCTCGCCGAAGGTGACGGGAAGCTCGATCATGCACATTGGTATCACGTCTGCCCCGTTGAACCCATACAATGAGCTTGCTGCAGGCTTGAGGTGCCTCGACTGGAGGCCCATCTTCTCAAAGGCTTCCTTGTAGAGTAAAATTAGTGTACGCGCCGGTGTCGACCATACACCGCTTGACGGTGTGAATAATTATTCCCAACATCAGGACGAGGGGGTCACTGTATGGGTATACTATCCACCCCCCGTCCTTGGGAGGGATACTCAGGGTCAAGGTCGCTGGGGTTGACTTGACCTCTGCATAACAGATCTAATGGTGAAACTCTCGCAAGCGCCGCTTGCGGCTCCTGTTGCTGACCCTGCCCTCAAAATCTTCTGAAACAACATGGATCACGAGTTTTTCTCGTTGTTTCGAGCCTTCTGGCTTGTCTTGCGGGGCCTTCTGTGGCTTTGTCCTAGCCGCGTAGGTGTCGAGCTAGCTAACCTTTCCTGATCAGCTCCTCTATTTCGTCCTTCAGGTGACGGCACTCCTCCGTGGTGTGCCCAATACTATCATGAAAAGCACAGAACTTGTTCGGGTCACCCCTCAGGTTGGTCGGTTTCCTAGGACGGTTCCACTTGGTTCTGGTTTGGTGAGGGAAGTGTAATTTTCAAATTTCGGCGAAAAGGGAACTCTTTCTTTCTTGACCTCTTCGTCCCTTCTCTGCTTCTGCGACCTATCACCATTTCCAGGATTTCCCTGCGGCGCGGCCGGGACCTAGCTTAACGTCGGTGAGGGGCCATGTCGGGAGTGATATTCTTCTTCCACCATGAACCCTTCGGCGATCTTCCTAGCCTTGGCCAGAGATTCCAGCTGGGCTCGTATCAACTGATTTTTTCAGTTCGCCAGGCTGCAGGGAATTGGTTAGGGCGTACGCAGCAGTCGGATCGTTATCTCCTTGACCTGCTGGAACTCCAAGTCAAATCTCCGCGTCTTCAAATTCATACATTCCCATATGACTCTCGCAGGCCGCCAAGTGATCGTCGGGGTCATTCGTCCCATCATACTTCACCGTAGGTATCTTAATTTTCAAGATCGGGCAGTTCTGGAGCTCAGGATGCAACGGGGTTCGGGTAGGCTTACCCAGCACTCTGGGTCGAGTTGCCTCAGAGCGGTAGTACTGTGACGAGGACTCCCCACGAGGCTTCGACGTCCTGATCTCGGACTGTCGGGGTCGAAAAGATTCGTCCCATTCCCCGTCCATTTCGAATTCTCCCGCCACAGACCTGGGGGAAGGGTTTGAGCGTTTTTGCCTAGGGGCCGAGTTTGGCTCATCTTCCCGATTGCCCCCATGGTTCTAACGTGGTTGGCCTTACCCCCTTTCGTGGTCCTAAGGTCAGACAATCGGGGTCTGCATACTTTGGGATAGGCCTGGTCTCTTCGGCTGGCTGGCCAACGCCAAGCGTGAAACCACTCCATCTTGCCTGGGCCCCAGACGTTGGTTAGCCGAAGCACGAGGTGATCTTTCGGCTGAGGTAGTGGATTCATCGGTGTGAACGTCGAAGACTTCGTTTTCAAGGACTGGCCTCTGTACCTGGGGTGGCGAGACGTGAAGCTTCTTTCGGACCTGAAGGTAGCCTGCGAAAGCACGACGGACCTTTTGCTGGTGGTTCCTCACTACCGTGCGCCTTGATCCCCTTGCTCTGTTTAAGCTTTGGAACACGAGGCGCCTGGGCTGCGGATTCACTCCCCCGGTGAGGTTCTGGGAATTGACAATTTTGTTCAGCATCGCAGAGAGGAACGACACCGTTTGTGCTATCTGGGAGGGCATGAGAGCCAGGTCCAGCGAAGATTGTTGGATGCCCCCGTTGGCTGTTTCTCCGAATTGTCGGTGAGACGTGACCTGGGCGGTCGCTGACCTTCCACCCTTAGGAGTGTTGGTGGGCGCCCTGACCTCTGGTTCAGTCTCGAAATCCCGTAAAGTGGATTAACATTTTCTTCCATATTCACTATGACTTTGTGACTTTTCGTTCTTTTTCGAGGATTATTGGAAAAATGTCCCCACAAACGGGGCCAAATTGTTTCAGTCAGAAACAATCAACTTCAAAACGGATTATGGAGCCTTGAGTTTGTCTTAGTCTTGGATCCTCCTGTCTCTAATTCCTTCCCTTTACTTAGCGAACGTCCTTCCTGAGCATGAGAACTTCTGCACAAAGAACAAACAGGGCCTCGGAGGTTTCCGAGGGAACCCTCTCCGATGCCTAAGTCAGTCTCTGAGGGACGTTACTAGCCGTTACTCAGGGAGAGTTAATAGGCTTAAATGTAGAGAATTTAATTAGAGAGAGATTAATTGCCTCTTAATGATGAACATCAAGGGGATATTTATAGGTTACCAGAAGAGGGGGGGAGTTTGAGGGTCCAGTGGGATGGTCAGCTCTCATTCCCTCTTCTCGTCTTAGGTTGTAGCTAGAGGGGGAGGTCCTCATAGTTACATCCATGAGCGTGGAAGCCGTGTGGTTGGCTCGTCTTCCTGCCTCGGGCGGTGAGACGTCGGGGCTCGTAAGTCTCTCGAGCCCCTTAGCTCGGGGCAGGCTCGGATGAAGCTAAGCTCGGCATCTTTGGTGACAACGCTGTTGACCTCGGCCCTTTCAGTCCGAGGCAAATGGCCGAGGGTCCGGGTAAGCTCCTAGCGGGACTACCCAGACTTGACCCAGACAAGAGATGATCCAGACTTATATAATCATTGGGATTCGGGATTATTTAGTTCAAGAGTAAGTAAGGAAAGAGATTGAAATAAAAAAATCGTGGAGGTTCTATCTTAATCTTAAGCACTACTTCGTAATAGAATTAGGGGTCATTTGGTTCAAACAATATGAACGGAATGGAATGGGTTCTAAAACCAGGGAGGTATGGAGTTAGAACCCAACACTTATTAATACTTATTTGATTTGATCCTAAAATGGATTGTAAAATGTGTTTCATGATAGATGAGGGGGGTGAAGTTGAAATCATGGTTAGAAGTTTAGGATTGAGATTCCAAGGGGTTAAAGTGGAATTAGAATCCCTTGGATTTCTAACTTCATTATTCCAAAAGCCATCAATCAACCACTAGAATGGGTGATCTCATTCCAAACCATTCCAAAAACCTCAACCAAACACCCCATTAATGGAGTTTGGAACTGGAGAGGTGAATGTGGATTCCAAGTTGTTGGGCCAAATGAAATCTACTGAAAATCCAATTTCATTACAAAAGTTTCCAACCAAATCTCGAAGTACATCAACTTCATATTTAATTCATTACTCTGTATAAGAAAGTCAACCAAACACTATCTAGAGGTAAAATTATTTGTCACATTCTCTCGATCTTAAAACTATGACATATTAGTTTTTTTACTAACTTTATCATTGTTCATTTGTTCGATGTCTCTGACTCAGTTCAAACTAACTTCAAATTTTATATATTATCTTTCAAACTCGCATCAACCTTTACTTTTTACCCTACTTCTTTTTCCCAACTTTGAAAGAAAATTAAAGAGGTATACGTGTAACTAATTGTTTAATAAAATTAAATGTCCAGATAAATATAATTATATAAGATCTTAAGTTGAGTCTCAAATCTTAATAACTTGACTTACTTTAATACTCCTTCTGTATCTATGTGTTTTTCTCTTATTTCTCTTTGTACAATATCTTTATGTTCTTTCCCTTTTTTTTCCTTATTTGACAATTTTCATCAATCAAACGTTTACTTGTACCCATTTTTTTATATCTTTTTTCCTAATTGAACCTCACTTGCATTACTTTTACATTATAATAATCATTTCTTAAGACTTGTGTGAATATGGAAGGGGAAGAACATATAGATACAGAGGGAATAGTACATAATAGTTTTGAAACAAGACTTACTATAAGTAATAATTGCTTCAAAATTTCTAACACAAAGATTTGGGAAAGATTGAGCTTCATCTACCATGAATGCGCATATACAATGAAAAATTGATAATATATACTTCGTATGACTATAAGGGAACATTTGGTTGAGAGGTTATAGGAAAGGGAAAGAGAATCAATCTCCTTCATTCCCTTTGTGTTTGTTTGTTTTAATTTTTTTGCATTGTCTTTCCCATTGCAAGGGTTTGGATTTTGATTCACTCACCCACCGCCCCAACTCATCACCCATCACCCTAAAACCATCACCACTCCGGCACCACTACTAATGTCACCACCACCACCACCACCAATCTCGCCACTACCGCCACCTCGAAACTGTCACCACTTCGTCATTTATATTCCCTATAATTTCTAAACAAACAAGATTTCTATTCCCCATAATTTCTAAACAAACAAGGAAAATCTAAGGTAATCTTTTTTATTTTCTTTCCTTTCCTTTACCTTATTTCCCATGTTTATTCATTTTTCTTTTCTCGTGTTTTACCCAAACGCTCCCTAATATTATACTCCTTTCGTCATTAGCTATGAATTCTTTTTACAGGTGTATCAATTATTTTTTATCAGCTTTCGCTTTTGAATAATCTATGTGAAATTTTAATAAGATATTCCGTATTAATTTTTTTGTTTAATTTACAATCATTTTTACATATTTTTTTTACCTTTGAATAAAAACAAGGGTTATTTCATGGGAATAATACCAACTATGCGCGTGCTTCTTAAATTAATATAAACTATACGTAATCTCATTTTAATATGAACTATGCATTCATTAATCTCTCTTTGTTATGTATGAAATCATGACTTCCTATTACAGGTCATAGTGACTTGTTGTAACTTTATAGGGTTTTATTAGGTCCGTTGCAGTCATCGTGAAAGCCAAAATAATAATAAAAACATTTTTTCCCTAGCTTCTATAAGACTAATTGAAAAACAAATGAAAGATGAATTTTCGGAAAATTTAATTATTTTTTTCAATGGCCGAAAATGAACACGAAATGTGAATCAGAAGAAGAAGAGTCAGAGAAAGAGTTGAATAATGGAGGTTCAACAGGTAGCCGGTCACCCATAACAAAGCGAGATTAATGAAGGTGTAGTTCGTATTAAAATGGGATTACGTATAGTTTGTATTAATTTAAGAAGCACACGCATAGTTGGTATTATTCCCATGAAATAACCCTAAAAACAATAAGTACAAATACTCCGCAGTCCGTAATTGAGATGCGTAAAATAAAAAGGAATTTACACAAGAGAGA
Organism: Agrostemma githago; assembly: GCA_958450325.1. NCBI lineage: Eukaryota > Viridiplantae > Streptophyta > Magnoliopsida > Caryophyllales > Caryophyllaceae > Agrostemma > Agrostemma githago. The sequence goes on from OY288240.1 coordinate 5,649,217, forward strand.
GAAGCCATTGGTCGCTTGGATAACAAAAGAGGCAAATAGTGGACCTTTCCCGTACTCTTGGATTGGACTTTTCTGGAAACATTTTCCTTTTTCTTACAATTATTCCCTTCTCCTTTTTGTGAAGCCCATTACGGCATTACCCCTCTCTTATTTCTTCTTCTTTCTACTTTTACACCCCATATCCCCAAATTGCCCTCCCTTTCAATGCATTTGTTACCTTAGTTGAAAATGGTAAAAACTATAAATCCAAACTGATAGCCATCCTTTTACTCATTTCTCAGCATCCTTAGGTTTGGTCTGAGTAATTTTTTATTATTAATAACTAGTTCTAAATCATCGAAAATTTAGAAATCTTTTTGATGTGTTTGGATAGTGGAAAATAGAAAGAATATAGGGGGAGGTAAAGAGAGATAATATCCTTTGTTTAAAGAGGGTGAAAGGTTTGGAGGGAAGGGAAAATGGATATTTCACCTAAATCAATATATATGTATGTATGTATGTATGTATTAAGTCTTTTTTTCGAGTGATCTCATTGGTCCGTTTCATCAAAACTTAAATTAGGAAAGTATCTTACATAATAAAAAAACCAATTAGAGAATCTTAGAATCTTTTAATTATTATAATATATATTTAATCTATTATATTAATGTGATATTTTACAATTCTTAAGTAAAAATCTTTAGAGATCATTTTTTAAAGCCATTATCGTAAAATAAATTATAAAAATGAAATAACTAGATTCGTGGTAAAAAAACGCTTTCATTAGAGTATAAATTTTATATTATTTGTTTCACATAATGTGATAATTTATTACATATAACAGTTGTAAAATTATACCACATCGACAAATTATAATATGATGATGAAATTCTATATTATAAGTAAGAGTTTTCATTTGTTCTTTAATATCTACCAAAAGTCTTTTGAATCTCAAAAGAAGTTCTTAAGACTATAAACCTTAAGTAATTATCCTACATGAATAAGAGTAATCATTCGATTTTAAATATCGACCAAGAAAAACTTTGAAATTATCCCACATCGAAAAATTATGATGAGGTGATGGAAGTTTATATCATAAATAATATTAATCATTCGGTTTTAAATATCGACAAATTAACAAAAAAAAAATTGAGTCTTAAAAAAACATTTAATATATAAGACTACAAACTTAAAATCATCAACACATTGAAAAATTATAGTGAGGTGATGATATTTTAGATTATAATCAAGAGTAATGTTAGAATATGTATTTTTTTCGTTTTAAAAAGAGCTCTTAAGACTATAAGGTCGTTTTAAAAATAGCTCATAAGACTATAAGGTCGTTTTAAAAATAGTTCATAGGACTATAAGCTTAAGTAATTATCGGTGATGGACTATAAACTTAAATAAATTATCCCACATTGAAAAATTATGATAAATTGATGAATTCTATATTACAAATAAGACTATTCATTCTTTCTTAAATATCAATCAAAAAAACTTTTAAGTTTTAAAAAGTCTCTTAATAAGACTACAAACTTAAGTAAAAATAATCTCACATCGCAAAATTATAATAAGGTGATGAAACTTAATATTATAAATAAGATTATCATGTGCTCTTAGATATTAACCAAAAATCATTTGAGTCTTAAAAATATATTAAGATTATAAACTTAAGTAAAATTATCCCACATTCGAAAAATTATAAAGTTTCATCAAACAAAAATCCTTTTGAGTCTTAAAAAAGTTCTTAAGACTATACACTTAAAAAATTATAATAAGGTTATGAAATTTTATATTGTATAAACTTATTTGAAATTAAGTTTGATTACTAATATCAGGTTACCATCTTATTTATTATAATGATATAGATTGATTAAGTTTCTTATTTAACGAATGTACATCATCAATATAATTAAGCTAATTAACCCGTGCAGCGCACGGACTTTAATCTAGGAAGCAATATTTGGAGAGAAAATTATCCTCTATCTTCCCTCTCCTTCCCCTTCATTCCCTTTCCCTCCCCCTCCCTAGAGCTGGCAATCTGGGGTGGGCCCATCTCAGCGGCCCGATCCGACGACTAGCCCGGTTCGGTCCGATTCCGAGGTGACATGTGGCAAAACACGAGCATGGCCGGACGGGCCCAAAGTCGGGTCGCGGCTTGAAATTCTGTAAAACTCCATGGCCAGACACGACCCGGCCCGCACCGTAAACGAAAAAAATTGTGAAAGGCACGACACAGAGTCAACCGGGCCCCGTGCCTCGGTCAGGCTTCGTGTCAGGTGGAGGGATCAGGCTGGGCTTAGGCACGACACGACGACCTGGTTTTCGTGCCTAGGTCAGGCTAGGTGGGGGACCATGCACGACTGTGCAACCAGGCCAACCCGAAGCATGCCCCGCCACGGCTCTCCCCTCCCTTTCTCTCCACTTATTGAAGCATGCCCCGCCACGGCTCTCCCCTCCCTTTCTCTCCACTTTTTTTAATCCGAACACACCCTCTATAGAATGTTGACATTCCTAATTGTACATAATACTTGTGAGAATTAATGCAACGCCTTATGTTTGAAGCAATATTTTTCTCCCATTGGGGCATAACACAATTAACAAATCTCTATGATTATTTACATGTCTGCCTACAAATCTCTATGTTTAACCTGTCCACTTTCTGTTAATGTATATAGAACACAAAAGTACATTGGTGTCATCTTGGAATTTTTGAAAAATTAGCGTTTGTGCATTGAGAAGTTTAGTTGTTTGAATCGAAAATCTAAAATGTTTATATATAGAGAGAAAAAGAGAGGGTTGAGAATAACCATCAGAACTAGTTACGTATACTTTTAGTGGCTCTATATACACTTTAAGAAGAACAAAAAAGGCTAAGGGTTCGTTTGGTTGCCAGTTTAATTCATGGTATATTAAAAACTAGACTCTTGTTTGGTTGCTCAAATCAAGGGAAGTGGAACTTCCCACATGAATTTACTTCCTCCATCATGTGGGAAGTTGCTTACCAAGGCTCCCTTAGTAAGGGGGACTACTTTTTACCGTCGGCGCTTTATTTCTTATCGTCGGCGTTAATTACATGAAATGACGACTTTGTCCTTACTATTTATTCTCAAAATAATATTACTTTTACATTTTATAGATTATCGATTTATTAAAACTCGATAATAAAAACGTCTTTTTCGATTATCGTAATAAACTGAAACCGACTTCCTATATAGTTAATATTTGGAATTACGAAAAATGACGAGTTCTCATTTGCTATTAATTCTCGAAATATTATCACATTTACATTTTATAGAGTATCGGTTTATTAGAACTCGATAATTAAACCGTTTTTTCGATTATTGTTACGCCTCCGATTTAAACAGTTAATTAGATTAATTAACGACTTAATACAATTTAATAAACGTAATTAACAAATACGAGTAATATGCAAATTAATCCTAATTAATCTACGACAAGTCGACAATCAAGATTTATTATACAGATCGATGCAAATTAAAATAAAAAAAATCCGGAAATGGGTCAGGTCAAGTGGGTTTTTCGACCCACTTAAGGGTCGTATTATTTTCTCTATAATACTTAAAAGTTTTGAGAAATAATTTAAATATTCTTCCAATGATATTATTTTCTCTATAATACTTAAGAGTTTTGAGAAATAGTTTAAATATAATGTAAATCTTCCAATGATATGAGACATGAAGTATAAGGTGGTGAAATTGGTTACATTGATAACATTTCATACAAATGGCTCAGGTTCGAATTGTCTTTTGAAAAAATAATTAAAATTTATATTTCAAATGGTTGAAAACTATCTTAAAAGAGAAAAAAAAAAACCAAAAAAATGGCTTGGTCGAAAAAAAACGTCGACTCGCAGATGGGGTAGTCGACCAATTTCTTTGACTCGCGGATGGGCTAGTCATTTTTATGAAATGTTATCAATGTAACCATTTTCACCACCTTATACTTCATGTCTCATATCATTGGAAGATTTATATTATACTTAAACTATTTCTCAAAACTTTCAAGTATTATAGAGAAAAATAATACGACCCTTAGGTGGGTCGAAAAACCCACTTGACCTGACCCATTTCCGGATTTTTTTATTTTAATTTGCATCGATCTGTATAATAAATCTTTATTGTCGACTTGTCGTAGATTAATTATGCATATTACTCGTATTTGTTAATTACGTTTATTAAATTGTATTAAGTCGTTCATTAATCTAATTAACTGTATAAAATCGGAGGCGTAACAATAATCGAAAAAACGGTTTTATTATCGAGTTCTAATAAACCGATACTCTATAAAATGTAAATGTGATAATATTTCGAGAATTAATTGCAAAGGAGAACTCGTCATTTTGCGTAATTAACTATATAGGAAGTCGGTTTTGGTTTATTACGATAATCGAAAAAGACAGTTTTGTTATCGAGTTTTAATAATCGATAATCTATAAAATGTAAAAGTAATATTATTTTGAAAATAAATAGTAAGGGCAAAGTCGTCATTTCACGTAATTAACGCCGACGGTAAGAAGTAAAGCGCCGGCGGTAAAAAGTAGTTGTGTTGGTAAGGGGGATAGTTAAACTTCCCGCATGAATTGAGTTCCAACATACGAACCAAACACATTTTACTAATTCACCTGAAATGTAAATTCCCGGTAATTCATAGTTCCCCGTAATTCAACTTTCGCGCATTGAACCAAACGAACCCTAAGTAGGTGTGCCATCAGGCCGGTCGACTCCCCTATATAATATAGGTGCTCTTTTAGTAATTTGTTGTCGTCTATCGTCGGTTTGAAATAGATTCAATTTAGTATAGAGTAATTACATTTATTGAACATAATTTATTGAAATAGATTCAATTTAGTATCTTGTTATTTATTTGAACATAATTTTTTTTTATTGAACTTTATATGCATTTTGAACGGAATTTATTTATGTGATATGTAAATTAATTAGCACCAAATGTTTCTTATTCTTTTTTATTCAAGGTCATGTTAACCTTTGATGTAAATTCATGAAATTTCATCAGTTCGATATTGTCCGCTTTGGGTCAAACTCTCACGGATTTACTCTGCGCTTGTTAGAAAATCTCGTACTATTATTGTTGTCGGATGCTTAGAGCATGTTTACCAAAGAATGAAAAAATTCATTCTTGGGTGGAGCCCGGTCCTTCCACCTCATTATGTTCGAGTCAGGCTAAGTCATATTGAGTTCGAGTCATTCTTTGGTTTCTTATTTGCACTTGTTCTATGGATATCGGTTCATGTATATAGTTTGATTACGCAAGGTCAATTTGAATTATGAGTCGGGTCTTTAGTTCGAGTATTGGATTGGGGTCGGATCAATATGATTTTATCGGGTCTAATTGTATCATCCATAATTGGGGTTGTAAGTGATCTGAGCAAGTTCGTAGAGCCCTCTCAGCTTAGTCAAAACTCGGCTCAAAGTCTGTTAAAATTGATTCTAAGCCGATGCTGGGCTGGCTTGACTAAATAATCTAAACCAATTTCGAACTGAGCGAAGCTCATATCAGAAGTTCGATTGGGCTCATTTCTTTTTTAGTTATTTTCTTTTAATATTTTACCATTGTGTTTTATTTTTAAGTAAATCATAATTTAGCATTTATAATTATATTTTTATTTTAATTGTTAATTATTTTACACATGTATTTATTTTTTGAAAATATATATTTTTAAATTGCTTATAAAAGTGTAAAAGTATTACGGGTAAAATATACGGAATAATATTTTGTAATGATTAAATGCCTCGAGTTGAACTCAAATCAAGCTCGATCATTTTTCCTTGACGATTCTGAGCTTCAATTTTTAAAGCCCGTAGAATTTCGATCTAATTACGAGCTCAGGTTCAAATTTCCAAACCGGTTACGAGCCCATATGGTCTCAAACTCAGATCAATTCAATTATACATTTCCACCCATATCCATGATGATCGATGATAGCAAATTTAAAAATGCTTAATAAACGTTTTATAAATACTGTTTCAGTCTCGTCATTTATTTACTTTTATATTATTTGTGAGATTTTTTTTAATACAATAGGTCTTGCTTAAGACGACAGATGTAAAATGATTCAAATACCATCTCATTTGCAAAGATGAGACAAATAGTTTGCTACTCCTTCCGTCTCGGTCATTTGTTATCATTTGATTAAAATAAGTTGTTATTCCTTCCGTCTCAGTCATTTGTTAGCATTTTACTTTGTCTTAGGCCCTGTTTGGTAACCGGCGGATTAATATTGACATAAACAGGTTGCAAAAGCGGATTATAATTAGCAGATTTTATTAGCATGTTTGACTAACATATATGATTAACAGATTTTGTTTGTGGTGTTTGGTAATCAGCAGTTTCAAATTAGTAGAATGCTAAATTTCCAGAAAAATGACTTATGGATACGAATTAAAAATAGAGATTGGATAAGATATATTTTGAAGGGTAAGAAAGTCATTTTCGTATATATTTTCAATATGCCAATTGAATATGCCGGGGGTGAGCAGCATATTATAAAACAGTAGATTGCGCCCAAATCTACTGTTTCAATATGTAGTTTCTCTAGGGTTTTTCTGAGTCTAGAGTCTAGGTCTTTGCCCCTCCTCCGTCTCGAGGCTTCTCTTGTGCTTGTCACGAGAGGGTTGTTGTGTTTGCTTGTGGTTTCTTTTGTGTTTGTTTGTGCAGGTTCTAGGGAACGGCTTCTTCCGATGGCTGAACAATCGGGCAAAGGGAAAAGTATCATGGATGGTAACGAAGTGCTTGAAATCGACGCTCTCCCATGGGATGAGGGGACTGTGGACGAATCTGAAAAGGGACAACTCATGCTAGTTGGGAAAATATGGACGTCGAAGTCTATTAACGTACGAGCGGCTAATGACACAATGGCTAAATTGTGGAATCTAGGGCAAACCGTGATGGGGAACGTGCTCGATGCGAAGGAAAAGTTGTTCCTATTCCGATTTGGATCGCAACGTGACAAGGCGAAAGTCCTAGAGAACCAACCATGGCACTTTGATCGCTTCATATGGAGTTTCAATGAACCAAATTCGGCTGGTAAGATCTCCGATGTTCCTCTTTATCATGTACCCTTCTGGACGAGAGTCTATGATCTCCCCATTTCGGGCAGGCGTAGTGAATCGAACGCCAAACGTATTGGGGACCTACTTGGGGGCTATGTGGGGATGGAACTTGGACCGAACCCGGAACTCGATCGTGCACTTCGTATTCGAGTCCTTCATGATGTTAGAAAACCTATTTGTACGTCTGTGCCAATTATGATGAGACAAAATAAAGTTATTCATTTCGATGTGAAGTACGAGAAATTGCCGACTTATTGCACTACAAGGTGAAGTCTCCTTAGAGACTGAAATTTTAGTAGCAACTTTTCAATTTTCCGTAGCTAATCAGCTTAGAGATGGAATTTGCGACTAAATTTCATTAGTAGCTAAAGGTCTTGTCGCTAATTTAGCTACAGAATTAACGACCAAAATTAGCTACCACCTAGCGACTGAAAGCGTGGTGGCTAATTTTGCGACAATAAGCACGAAGGTACATATCGGTGATTGCTACGTCACCATGCTTGGCCCCCACACTCACCGGGTGACATGGCAAATAGAACCGCCTCGCCCCAACCGCCCCGCCCTCCACCCCCGTGTACTAAACGGACACCCACGCACCACTTCCTCTTCTTATAAAAATATCGATAGTTTACGTTGGATAGAGGAATCGAACTCATGACCTCCAACTACATAGTAGACACTCTAACCATTAGGCCACTTGAAGATTAATGTTTACATTTGACATAATTGGACATAAATGTCAACTTAAAAATAAAAGCAATTGTTACACACGTGGATTATAAGGTACATATTTTTAATAATAATTACTCCAATAAAAAAATCTTATTACTTTAAAAGTATATTTCACAATCGCATACATTTATATGAAATATACAAAAAACTAAACGTATTTTAGTAGCTAAAAAAGTAAATTAGATATTAAAATTGGTACTCATTTGATTTCGTCTCCACAATAACTACGTAGTTATCCACTAATTTACTTTGGTCTCCTAGATATTCACTAATTCATTGTTCGTAATATTTTATCGTTATATGTAGGGACAATTTTCGCTACTAACATTTTTTTCTGTATCTAAAAACTTTAATTAGATACTACTCTTGCTATCCACCTTATTTAGTCTCTATAATAGAGACATAATTAGCTACCAACATTTTTCTATATCTAAAAACATAAACTAGATATTAAATTTGCTATCGACTTTATTTAGTCCCTAAAATAGAGACATAATTAGTCACCGCTTTAGTTTGGTCTCTAAAATAGAGATTAAATATATTTATGTCTTTACATTAGTAGCTAAAAAATATATTTAGCGACTGAATTTTGGTCAATTGCTAAACTAGTAGCTTAATCATAATTCTCTTGTAGTGTTGTTATGGGTGCGGTATACTTGGCCATGGGGAAAAAGACTGTGAGCAAGGTCCTTACGAAGAAGCGGATTTGCGTTTCGGTGATTGGGCCAGGGCCTCGCCATGGAAGACCCTAAAAATAACTAATGAAGGACAGGGGCAGGCTGCCCGATCGCTAGCTAAGGCCTTCGATAAAGTTGAACAAGAGGAGAGTGAGGTAGCGGTTGCTGACATGATTAGGAAACTTCAGAACATAGCTGTGGATTTGCGCAGAAAGAAGGCTAAACCAGACAACAATCAAGTTGTTTTAAGAGAAGTGGTCAGAGAGGAGACTACACAACAGAGGGAGTTGACAGCCGGGTTGAAAAGTGGAAGTGGAGTAAAAGAAGGAGTAATGAGGGAAGGAGGGTTGTTGTATACTAGTGATAAGACAGTTAGGGGGGATGAGAGTGAGCTGGAAGGTGGGCATCAGGGACGAGTAGTAGATCAGGGACCTATCGATATAGATGATATACAATTCTCACTAGGCAGCATGGTCACGTCGAGGGAAGAGGGAGGGGACAAGGGGAAGACGTGGAAGCGTAAGGCCAGAGAGCATATCTTGAGCATGAAGGGGGAAGGTTCGATAGTACCATTTAGTGGGGGAAAGAGACAGAGAGACGGGGAGGAAGACTTCAAGGTGATGAAGAGAAAGAAGGAAACTACTGACGGGGGCGTCTATTTACCTGAGGCGGAGGTTGAGAATACTCAACCCCGCCGGGCCCAATGAATATTCTAAGTATTAACTGCCGGGGCTTGGGCCACCCCGGTACAGTTAGTGGCCTCCGGCACCTTATCCGGAGGGAGGCCCCGGCCATGGTGTTTCTTCGTGAGACGAAACTAAGTGGTCGTGAGATGGGGAGGGTGAGGGTGAAGTTTGAGGAGTACGATGGGTTAGATGTAGATAGTGTTGGGAGGTCGGGTGGTCTATCGTTTTGGTGGAAGAAGGGGACAGATTGCACCTTTATTTCTGCTACTGTCCATTACATGGACTTTAGAATTCGGGACGAGAAGGGGGAATGGAGAGCTACGGGTTTCTACGGCTGGCCTGCGGTCTCAGACAGGCATCTCTCGTGGCAGCTAGTGAGGATTCTCGGCCAACAAAGTGACTTACCTTGGGTTTGCTTTGATGACTTTAATGAAATTCTTTTGCCAACGGAGATGAAAGGAGGGAGGCGCGCACAATGGCAAATGGACAACTTCCGGGATGCCCTTGACTTTTGTGGCCTGCGAGATATATCTTTTGAAGGCTACGAATACACATGGGATAATGGACAAGCTGGAAGCGCGAATCGCCAGTGTCGCCTAGACCGTGCATTATGTTCTGAGAAGTGGGCTGATATCTTTCCGTTCGCGAAGCTGGTTAATCTCGAGCGTGAGTGGTCTGACCACGCACCAATCAAGCTTATTCTTAATTCGCGTGAGCAGGAGGAGAAAGTCCCACGAGGGTTCAAGTTCGAGCAGATGTGGATCGGTCAAGAGGGATGTGAGGCAGCGGTGGAAGAAGGGTTCGGGAAAGGTGGGAGTGACTTGGTCGAGGGCCTGAAACAGTGTAAACAAGCCCTCCAAGGCTGGAAAAAAACGTCGATTGGAAAAATTGAGCGAGACATTGTCAAGAAAAGGAAACAAATTGCTCTTATAAATAGAGGGACGAGAACGGAATCGGAGGTGGCGAGGAGACACAAGCTTGTAGCACAGGTCGCTGATTTATGTCGTCAGGAGGAAATTTTCTGGCGTCAAAGATCTCGAGCTTTATGGCTAAAAGAGGGTGATCGGAATACAGGGTTTTTTCATAAACGGGCAAGAGAGCGAAGGAAAAAAAATCACATCCATGCTCTTGTTGATGATAATGGCGAGGTACGAACAGGACGAGATGGGGTGGGGGAGATCGCTATCGAGTATTTTGAGAGATTATTCGAGACGACTGGTCCACGGGACATTGTAAGCGTGTTTGAGGGTCTTGGAAACAGAGTAACCAGAAGAATGAATGTGCAGCTAGGGCGCGATTTTCAGGAGGCCAAAGTTATCGAAGCCTTGAACCAAATGCACCCTCTCAAGGCTCCAGGTCCGGATGGGATGAATGGTTTGTTTTTTCAAACCTTTTGGCATATTGTGGGCCCAGAGGTTATTCGGACTGTCCTTGGAATACTTCGAGGGAACCCGATTCCGAGGGAGATTAATAAGACATATATTGTTCTCATACCTAAGAAAAAAGCACCTGACAATATTCGAGATTATCGCCCGATTAGTTTATGTAATGTGGTCTATAAATTGGTGGCCAAAGTCCTTGCAAATCGTCTTAAGCCCTTCCTTGGAGAGATTGTCTCGGAAAATCAAAGTGCTTTCACACCGGGAAGATTGATTACCGATAACGTCCTAATTGCCTTCGAACTATTTCATCACATGAAGAATTCCAGAGCAGCGAATGGGTCAATGGCCTTAAAATTGGACATGGAAAAGCCTATGACAGAATTGAGTGGGATTTCCTCGACAAGACGCTGACCATTATGGGCTTTGACGCAAGATGGAGAGATCGAGTCATGGAGTGTGTTTCTTCCGTTTCTTTTTCGGTTCTTGTTAATGGGTCACCTTCTCGAGCTTTTACTCCGTCACGAGGACTCCGACAAGGCGATCCGCTGTCACCATATTTATTTATCCTTTGTGCGGATGTTCTATCTCATATGACCAGGCGCGCTATTGAACGAGGTACCCTTCATGGCATAAAAATTGCACCGTCGGCCCCTGTTATCTCTCACCTCTTCTTCGCAGACGATAGTATTTTCTTCCTCAAGGCCAATGAGCGAGAAGCCCATACTCTTAACCACGTGTTGCGTAGCTATGAGAAAGCATCGGGCCAGCTTGTTAATCTGCAGAAGACGACGGTTTCCTACAGCCATGGTGTCCCACGTGACTGAAGGAGGCGTGTGACAGGCGTGCTTGGGGTGGAGGAGGTAGAGTGTCAGGAGAAATATTTGGGATTGCCAACGGTTGTGGGTAGGTCGAAGAAGGCTTTAACTGATATTATCCGAGCTAAACTGCAAAAAAGACTGAATGTCTGGCGTTGGAAAACATTGTCTAGGGCGGGCCGGGAGATTCTTATAAAGGCAGTAGCCAATTCACTCCCGACCTATGTAATGAGTGTGTTCAAAATTCCTACGTCTTTTTGTGATGAATTTAGCTCAATTATATCAAGGTTCTGGTGGGGTAAGGTCGAATCGAAAAGGAGTATTACTTGGATCTCGTGGAAGAAAATCTGTCAGGCGAAGGATTTTGGTGGTATTGGCTTTCGAGATTTAAAGAAGTCTAACCTCGCCCTCCTTGGAAAGCAAGCATGGCGACTCGCTACGAACACAAACTCGTTGTGGGCTCGACTCATGACCAGCAGGTATTTCTCCGAGAGTAATTTTTTGGAGGCAAGAACGGGCAACAACCCAAGTTATACTTGGAGAGGAATCCTCGAAGCTCGGGATGTTCTCAAAAAAGGGCTAAGGAGACGAATCGGGGATGGCAGAGATACTATGGTCTGGCGAGATGCTTGGGTTGTGGGCAACCACGAGGGCAAGGTCATTACGAGTTGCTCACCAGATCAGAGGGAAATGAAAGTCAGTGATTTGATGCTGGATGAGGGAAGGAGACACTGGAATGCTTTGAAAATCCGATCAATTTTCTTGCCTTTTGAAGCGGAGACAATCTTGAGCATTAGATTAAGTGAGATGGCGGTGGGTGACGAGTGGTTTTGGGGGCCGGAAAAAGACGGAATTTTCTCGGTAAAATCGGCCTACCGTTTGCTCGAAGGGGAAGAAGCGAAATTGGAAGAAAGCTCGGATCGGCGACGAGGGAAATGGATTTGGAACCAATTATGGAAGGTACCGGTTTGGCCTCGGATTAAGCTGTTCTTCTGGCAGCTGTGCAATGATGCAATTGCGACCAAGGTAAACATTTCTAACCGAATCGGTTCGGAGGATGCTTTGTGTCATGTGTGTCAGTCAAATTTTGAGTCAAGTCTACATCTTTTTCGGGATTGTGGGTTGTCTTGTCGGGTTTGGGATGAGGTCGGTCTTGGGGTGGGGGACATTGATGGGATCATAGGGGTTAGGGATTGGATCGAGGGTGTGTGGAATAGCATTGGTAAGGAAAGTCGTGGTCTTTTCATGACAACTTGTTGGGCTATATGGGAAGCACGAAACAAGCTGATTTTCAATCACGAGGTTAAAAGGAGTGAAGACGTCTCGAGAAGATGTATGGACATCCTCACGGAACTTGACACAATTGATATGGAGGGGGACCATGAGGATCGATCGGGGAGGGGGATGGGTACGACACCTGCCACAAAATGGAGACCACCGGAGACGGGCTTGCTAAAGATTAATGTCGATGCTAGCTCCAAAGAAGAACAGGGGGTGGGGCTCGGGGGTGTGTCGTAACAATGTGGGGAAGGTTCTTTGGGCTTTTACGATTCGACGAAGGGAGAGGTGGGATGTTCCAATTGCTGAAGCGGCTGCCATCCTCGAAGGAATGAGGGAGGCACGACGGAGAGGACATGAAGATATAATTATCGAAAGCGATGCTCAAGGTATTGTGTTAGCCATTAACAAGAAACAGATGGGAAGGAGCGGACTGTTTATGCTACTCGAGGAGATATCAAGTGCAGCGGATGAGTTCAGATCGATCAGCTGGTGCTATACAAATCGAGCTTGTAACGGGGTAGCGCACGAGCTTGCACGTGCCGCACCGGTGGACGATTCGGTCATCATGTGGGGCGAACAACTCCCAGCAGGCGCAAGTAGCATAGCTTTTTCTGAGCTTATTTCTTAGTTCCCGTTCTGGGAGATTCAAAAAAAAAAATGTAGTTTACCAAACACCCAAAACAACATATTGATTGGTCAAACATGCTAAAAGTTCTCAATATACCAAAAAATGGCATATCCGCCGTTCACCAAACACCCTCCTTAGATATGATACTTGACCTGTTCTAAGATATATCCGTGTTAAATGAAAATTTGTGTTTTACACCTATAAGAAAGGTGGGAGGGAGGGAGTGTAAATAGGGATGAGTCCATAATTGAATGAAATTAGTATGAATGGAGTGAGACTGAAAATGACGTAAATGGAGGGGGGATGAAAGATGAATGAAGTAAGAAATTGAGAAATGCATTGAGAATGAAAGAAGAAGACTTGATTAGTAATTTGGAGAGGAAAAAGAGGGGAATGAGGACAGCTAATAAAGGAAATTGAGTAATTAATCCACCATCTTGTATTGGCCCTGTCTGTTTCCATTAGTGGGTAATTTGTTAGAGGGAGATAGAGGGCTAGAGCCCAATTCCAAGTAAGAAAGATAGATAGATTGAGACCCCCAAACCTTTTCGATTTGGTTAACGTCGATAAAGTATTGTTTACCGAAAGTGACCCTTCTTGCAATTCCCATGTTTTCTTCTCTATATTCCTACTTCCCACTTTACCCCTTTGCTTTCTTTTCGCCCTTTTCATGTGTATTTGTACACACTCATTTCTTTAACAACGAACAAGTAACCTACGACAAGGGTATGTGGGTCGATGGTTACACTTTGAAAGGGATGTTATTAGGATGGTGCGGGTGCGGGTGCGGGTGCGGGTGCCTGAAGGTTACCTAATGAAAAATGGAGATAATTTCGCAAGATGAATATTATATACTTCGTATATCATAAAATCAATATATATAATTACAATATGAGTTAATTGTGGCTTGCTTGCCTTACATGAAAAAGAGTAAATGACATATAATTAACCTAAAGCTAGAAGATAAATACTTAAAGTGTGTTTGGTTTAGAGATTATACGAAAAGAAAAATAGGATGAAGATCCTTCGCTCCCTTAGTTTTTACTAGTTTGTTTTACCTTTTTGTGCATTTTCGTTTCCCTCTACCTTCTGTCCCATAACACATACTCCGTACTCCTCTATCTACATTCCTCCACCCTCCTAGGGCATGGATATTCTTTACCTCACTCACTCATCCCCTCATACCTTAAGCCAGTCATACGCCCAATATCAGGCGCCTAAGGGTCAAGGTGGCACGACACCTCACATGATGTATGATTCCGGTCAAAAGTGTAAAAAGTGAGAAAATTACGAAACTCGAAAAGTTGCTTGTGGTCACCGCTCTATCAAGTCTCTCCGGTATGAAGTTGTGCATATTACGACCTCTTTGTCATGTGAATCTGCTCTTTATATATCCAAGATCATGAAGAGCATAATCATCGAGCGCCCCCTGAAAACCTTCCATGCACACATCGCTTCTAGCTCTTCCTCCCTCTTTCTCATCTGAGTACTCTTTCTCATCTGGACTTGATTGGAATCTCGTTAAAATCCCCGAATAGGAAAATCAGCACTTGGGATGGCCTACAAATACTAAAAATCATATCCTATGTCTTATGCTCATTCCCGTGTTCCAGCCATCTATATATGCCAGCCGCGCGCCCTCGCATTGCCTCGCCCGTCTCACCCTTGACCTTCACTACTACATGATTTTTGTCACAAGAGACAAGCTTCGCTTGAATATCCTTCCACCACAACCCCAGACCTCCCGATTGACCTGACTACTCACACAAATGTTTGTGCTGCCTCGCCGGCTCTTCATCATCCACAACCCATTCAACTTTCCGCCATCCTCCCATCGCCTTCACACTCAATGTCCTCATCGCATTCAGGTCGATTTGGTTTAGTGCCATCATTGAATAAAAATAGTCTGGAAACTAGACAAATAATGAAAACGTGTGCGAAAAACCTGACAAAAATCAAGGGCAAAACCTAGGGGCTAACCCTCCCAAGGAGAACTTAGGAGACTTTTTCAATCAATAAGTCTTTAATAATACATGCACGTTTTATTTTGTCTATATATTTAGTTAATCATTAATAAAAATTATAAAAAAATTGATATTTGTAATGCACTTAGTTAAATAATTTAAACAAAATTTTACACGATTATAATTTATCTTATCACTCGTAAAAGTTATATCGAAGTTCATTCACTTACGAATAATGTCAAAAATGAAACGTAAACAATAAAATGAAACGGATAAAATATGGGGAAGAGGAAGATGGTTGAGAGAGAAGATAGGAGGAAAAGCAATTTAGTGAGAAATGAAAGGGTGGGTTTTATTTACTGTTGAGAGAATTGGAGAGAGGGCAAGTATGATTGAATATTAAATAATTCTGGGTAGAAGACTTAGCATAAGATTGGTATTGTTGAGGTACCCAAAACATTAAAAAAAAATATAAAAAAGATATAGGAAGTAAAATAATAAAAAAAAGTTAATTTCTTCATACCATCTCTAACTATATATCACCTGTTTGGCAACATCCAGCTCATATAATCAGTCGTAGGTTTTTATTTTGTTCTCTCAACAAACAAACACCTTTAACCCAAAGCTTCCCTCCCCTCTTTTAATAAATTCTCTACTTGTTTCAAACCTTAGTCCTTATAATCCCTGTTTCAAGAGAGAGAGAGAGAGAGAAAAATATCAACCACCCCCCTCTCCCTCCTTCTTTTCTCTCTCTAAACAATAAGTAATTATAATTATAATTATCAGAAATTGTTATTAGTGTTAATTAAAAAAAATGTGGGATCTAAATGGTACTCCCACACCAGATGAAAAGAGGTGCTACGCCGAATCAGAAGGCGGTTCCTCCCAAAAAACGACGTCGTTTGACGGCGACGACAAGAATTCCATCGAGGAGGAAAGATCGGAGGGTGGTGGTAATAATAATAAAATCTTCGGCTTCTCATTTTTACCCAACAGTAATAATAATACTGATAATAACCGCAGTAATAAGAGTAGTAATAAGAATAATAATGTGGATGATGAAGATAACAGGAGTAATTCATCATCATTCTACTCCCCGGTGACCCACCAATTTTTCCCGGTGGAAATGGATACCGGGGGCGGCGGGTTCCCCCGGGCCCATTGGGCCGGGGTGAAGTTCTGCCAGTCATCGGAGCCGGGTTCGATGAGCTTCGCCGCTGCCCCGCCACCGCCACCACCACCGGCAAATAAGGCAATGGAGGTAGCCCAGCCAATGAAGAAGAGCAGGCGGGGCCCACGCTCCCGTAGCTCCCAGTACCGCGGGGTCACCTACTACCGGCGAACTGGCCGGTGGGAGTCTCACATATGGTGCGTCCCCCTCCTTCGTATGTGTGTATATGTCGTACAGCGGTCTTATTTGAGAATCGGTGTCGGTTAATAAGGAGGCGGCCAGTAATGTTTGTTGTGTGTGTGTGTGTGTGTTGCAGGGATTGTGGGAAGCAAGTTTACCTGGGTGAGTTATACTCCTCCTGGCCTCTCCACAGGCTAAGCTAAGCTTTTGGTTTGATTAATTAATTAAATGATGAAATGTATTTAATTTAATTTAATAATAATATAGTGAAGCAAGAGTGGTGTGTTTGTTGTTTTTGTAATAAAATTAGTATTATTTGGGAGACAAGAAATACTAACATAAAATGATACCGGATTTGGGGTGGTTAAAAAAAACAGGTGGATTTGACACGGCACATGCAGCTGCTCGGTAAGTTCAATCAATCTATCTACCTATCTATCTATCTATCTTTCGCTGATTTCCCAACATTAGTTTTCTCCATTCATTTCTTTCATCCCTTTTTTAGTAAAAAACCTCTTCCTTACTTCCATCCTCTCTCATTTGGAGATCTTCTATCATTACTCTACATCCCCCCGTTTGTTTGTTTGTTTTAAAATTAAAATTAAAATTAAAATTAATTAAATGGAGGGTTTATGAATAATAATAATAGGGAGTACTACAGTAGTATTAAGAGTAATAGTAATAATGATGGTAATTGTGTGGTGTGCAGTGCGTACGACAGGGCAGCCATTAAGTTCCGAGGAGTTGATGCAGACATTAACTTTAGCCTTGATGACTACCAAGATGACTTGAAACAGGTCTGTCCAATATAGCCTAGCTACCTCTAGATGACTAGACTTCTGTTTGATACATTCTCCAATTATCAACTATCATGTCAATAATCTTTCTCTTTTTTAATTAATAAATAAATAAAATACTCTATTTGGTGAAGATTTAAGAATTTGCTGGTTGGTCAGGGAGATTACGCCTTATCATCTTCCCCCCACTACCTTATCTAGTCCTCGTCTTTCGGTCGGTCATTTGTTTGACTTTGATTAAAATACCGTAGTATTTTGGAGGTTGTTTCAAATTAGGGTAGAAATGTTGGAGTGTACGTATTTATATATGTGGATTGTGGAATGTGGTGTAGATGGGAAATCTGACCAAGGAGGAGTTTGTTCATGTACTACGTCGACAAAGTACCGGATTTCCAAGAGGTAGTTCCAAGTATAGGGGTGTTACCTTGCACAAGTGTGGCCGATGGGAGGCGCGTATGGGCCAGTTCTTGGGGAAAAAGTACCACTACTTTAAACTCCTCTCCTTTGTTTTAATAACTCTTTCATTTTTCGAATCACTCACTCTAATGATGTTACCTAATTTGTACTCGTAATTAGGTATGTTTATTTGGGGCTCTTTGATACTGAAGTTGAAGCTGCAAGGTAAATTTCATGGTACTTAATTGTTTAGTTTGTGGATCTGATTTAATTGGTCGATTTTTGTTTTGTAAATGGTGATATGAGTGGGATGTAAATTTTGGTTGTAGAGCTTACGACAAGGCTGCAATTAAATGTAATGGGAAAGACGCGGTCACTAATTTTGATCCCAGCATCTATGAAGAAGAACTCAAAGCAGCTGGTGATACTTCCATCACTTTTTTCTTATAAATAAATTTTTCCCAAAGCCGTGTGATGATTTGACGGAATTAGTTGATTCTTGTGTGAATAGAATGTTCGGGGAGTGGTGAAGGTGGTGGTAGTGGAGGAGGTGGTGGTGGTAATGCTGCTGCCGGTGCTGAGCACAACCTTGATTTGAGCTTAGGAGGATCAGGCTCACAGAAAAACATGTCTGACTTCCGGGATAATGCTGCAATGGAGCAACAATATCCCAATAACCCGATGCAGCTTGAGATGAACTGGCAAAACCAAGGCTCGAGGCCTAAGGTAAAATCACCATCGCTCTATTGATTCATGTTTACTTCCAATCTAGGTAGCTAGCTCATTTTGTTACTTACTAATCATTGGAGTACAAATGATTATCATATTTCGTCGTCCAGGAGGCATATCGAGGAGATCATAATAATCATGGGAGGCAAAGAGAGGGATATGGTGAAGCCGAAACCATGCAATTCCTCAGCCAAACCCACCTCCAATCGTCTCAAAGCATGCTAGCCGCGAATGAGGCACGACATGCCGGCCAATTTCGACCCCCGGGAGACAGCCGAATGCCAATGTTCATCCCTCCCCATCTCAATTCCTCAAACTACCACGTCGGTACTTTATGTCTATTTTGGATTAATTTCTTAATTTTTTTCCCTCGTCAAATGCTATATTAAACTGTTTATGCGATGTTATGATGGTGTATAGATTCAGTTTCCGAGCAGTAACAATGGAGGCCGAGTTGATCTAATGCTCTCCTCTGGCAACACTTATCCAAGCAGTTCCAGTCATGATAGTCGGACTCGGCAGCAGCAACAACAACAACAGCAATGGCAAGCAGGGCCTCCTACCCAAAGGGTTGCAACTGCTGCAGCATCATCAGGATTCTCACAGCAGATATCAAGACCTCAACCATATCCATGGATGCCCCCTAATGGTTTCCACCCTCTTATGAGACCCTCTTGATTGATTTATTTAATTAATTAATTATTATCTCCCCTTTATTTTAATTTTGTGTGTACTTTTTTCCCACTTCTCTAATCTATTTATCCATCTAATTTAATACCCTCAATCATGTAAAGCCTAATATAAAAAGGCCTTTTTTTGGTGGGATTTTTTTAGGTCTTCCACTCAAAAGGGAGACCCTATGATCCGGTTGAGGGAAATTTGGAATCGGACATCTAACAGCTTGATGAAAAAAAAACCAAGTAAAATGAAAAATGTCAAAATTGAGATTATTCTTTCTGCATTTTTAATTATTATTTATGATGCTTTTATTATATTTTTACTAGTAAAGCTGAATAATTCTGGTTCCTTGCTGTAAATTTATAGTTTCCGAATTGGGTTGTATCCAAAATTTACCCAGTGGTAAGGTAATAAATTGTGATTGGTGGCCAAAAAGGTTAAAATATACTGTAACACAAATATTGAAGGAGTTGGGAGATGGTTGAGGTGAGTAGCAGAGAGAATTCAGAAGGGATAAGAAAATAGAATGGGTCTGGGAAATATAACCCCGATGTTGATGAATGGTCACCATCTTTGGTGTCCTTTGAATCAGTTCTCTTGCCCAAAAAAGCAGTAGACTTGGCCATTATTGTGCGAGAAACTTATCCCTTTCTAATCTAATCAATCCCCACTGCAAGCTATCTAGCTAAGCTGTGTGTCATTGAACTCATTTTGAGTTTAACAGTTTTTGTTTGGTATAAAGGGGGTCACAAGAACGCCTCATTTTGCACCTTACTTTAATTTTTCGTCTCAACAAACGTGCACCAAGTCTTATACGGGAATCGAGTCCCCAATCTCATCCTTCGGGTATGTACTGTGTGGTGCTCTTATCATTTGAGCTAACTATTCTTCTCGACGGAACTTGAAACTTTGGTAATGCATACTCACGTACTACGAGCATCACTTTTCGCCTATGTTCTTTTCGATTTCTTTTCAGCTCTCTTTCGTTTTTCAGTCCACCTCAGTTCAGTTCAGTCCCAGGATGTTTATTTTGTCTCGATATTTCAGTTTAGTTAAGTAAAATTCAGTCTATTTCAATCCAAAAAATTTCCTATTTTAACAAAGCTGAAGTGACTTCATAATGAACATGCAATATGGGTAGAATAGTGAATACGTACGAAGTAATTAAGTCTTTAGAATAAGTCTCTGAGCTCTAATTAATACTTAAGAGTATTAAGTATTATTATGACAATGTATGTCGTGTGATAATCAACCTCGGTATTATGATCACAAATTTATCATGGTTATGTTGATCTGCATAACTACCCGAACACAACGATTCTTCGATCATTGAATTAATTAATTCCTGCTTCGACACATCGCAATTTGCCTCAACAATGCACCTAACTTTTTGGTTTATTTTGAGGGTGATTGAAAAATTTAGTTTTCTTTGGTTATTTTTCGTAATTTAATAAGGAGTGCTCCGTATTTGTTTTTCCTATATAAAGAGTAATTCGCCATATCAAGTCCTAAAACCTTCAACCTCATTGTTATAATATCGACATGAAATCAAACCTCCTACCTTATCGTTGTAATATGGAGTAACTAATAACCTTTCTTCCCCCCCCCCCCGATAATATTCTCCCAATCTCCCCTATATTATACAGTACGTAGTACTACGTATGTAAAAGATCAAGTGAAACATTTTTTCCGCGGCATGCACTTTTCCTAGAAATTAAATTGGTTGTAAAATTAAAGATGCTGGTCCTAAACAAATGAGTCTTATGCATGCATCAATGTTGGTACAGAAATAACACAAATTATTACTCGTACATGAGATTGTCTTATATGATAAGATTGACCTGTAACAACAATGAGCCCTATATATAACTATAACTCCCGAGTCCCGACATGTTTTAGGATGAAAAACCAAAACTCCCTTGTTTAAGATGATTTTTCTCTCTTTAGGTATCCTTTACTATAGGACTCTAGTTTTCTATAAGAAAATATTTAAGTTAAATACAGATAGGCTGACGTTAGGGCAGAGCATGAAACGATCGATATCCAATCCACTAGTCAGATTGGTTATCCAAATTAGAAAATCTTAACCAGATATCCCGATCTAAATGTTTCGATTATCCAATGTTGGATAATAACCCATAATAATCGGATCGAATGTGTGGGATATCCACCGAGTGGATACATCCATATTTTAGAATTATTTGAACAATTAAGTTTGAAGTAGTATCATATTCACATCTTACACGATGATTTACTTTATTTTCCCTCTCAAAGATCTCAATACGAAATTGTTTCGATAAATTTTTTTTTGTCATCTTGGAAATTTATTTGGCTGTTAATTTATCATGAAGTACTCCGTATATGAAATATAATTTGTTTGTATTTAGACACAGATTTATCTTAAAAATAAGTTCTTTTCTTAATATATACGGTATATACACTCACTCCGTCCCAATCACTTTTTTATATTTTATATTATTCGTAAGAAATATTTTTACAAGACAGACCAAGTAGATAGAGATGAGGATTATTAAAACATATACATGACCCTCTTTGAACTTTACTAGTATAACATTTTAATTTGTATATATTGAAATGGCTAGGTGGATATGACTCTAGAAGCATTGTAAAGGAAAATATATTAGATGGGGGCCGGGGTAAGGGTAACCCTTAGCTTGACCCTTGAGGGCTAAGGCCTAATTAATTAAGGCCCTAATTATCCTTTGATTGTAGTATATACTTTAAAATTGTTAGACACCTACTACTTTCCTGCCGACATCTAACGTTGTAATTAAACTATGGAGAGAGTAAGAGAGAGAGAGATCACTACTACTGATTACTGCCCAGAATGAATATTTGACCACTTTCGAGTCTACGAGGATACAAGCAAGACTACTACTGATTCACCTTTACTATTATTATATTATATTATATGCTTGTATTACACGAATGATTGCCATTTTCCACCAATAATTAATTAAGTAAGTGTTTTCCTAATTAAGCGATTAGCAATTATATAATAAAAGTAATAAGTGTACAGTGTACTATACCACCGTGATAGCTATAGACCCAACATGACGACGACAACAAAGATGTATGTAGTACATGATGATTTAAATTCATTTTGTACGTTTAAGGCTATCATTAGTGGTAAGTGGTCCAAGGTATAATATTTTCTGATCCAACTTGATTATATTATTCCATTTAAGGATTTTATTTTAATTTGTTATCATTATAATAATGAATTTATTCTAGATATTTTGGATTAAACATTAAACAATTACATAAATCATACGTCCTCGTTCAATCATACGTTAGATGTGTCTAGATTAGGGGATGGATGCCACCAACGAATCTCTTCTCTTCTCTTAATTTAATTAAACAAATAATTCAAGTACAATTGCATGCAATTTTATTTCTTCTAAATAGAAGCTTTCAGATATAATCTGACGTGCAAACTTAATTAATTACTACCCACTACTACTCTTTTAATTAATAATTAATAAGATTAAGTTAGTAGTATTAGATATATCTAGGGCATGTAATTGTTTAATTTAATTAGGGCGCTATGAGGTCACTGCTGACGTCCTTTCATTAATTTTATAGTATCATTATACTCTGTCTTTTCATGGCCTGGACACACACACACTAAACTAAACTACACTACTTGTTCTTCATAAATTCATTTTTAAATAATCAAAGGTACGACTTTTGTTTTGGGCTACGTTGTAAGAATATCATCAAATCAAACTACGAGTATTTTTTTGACATTAATAACCAAAGCCAAAGTTAGCCACTATGCATAAAACGAGAAAGTCTACTCTATAGCTTTTCTCTCCTAATGACTAGAGTATATTTTATAACCCGCAACTTGATACTTTCATTACGGTTTGTTATTAATTGAATGCACCTGGACAATTTAGTTACCAATAGATCTACTTCGAGATGAGTTATTCACTTCGATTTTGGATCAGGTTAAATCTATTCAGTTATAATTTTGCTCATCTTAGATTTAGGGCTTGTTTGGTTATCCATGGGAAAATGGAGTTACCAGGAACTTAGATTCACATGACTTTGTATTTCGGGTGAATTACAAAAATGTTATTTAGTTGCCATATGAGAAATTAATTCACCTGAGAAGTTGTAAACACCGAGGGGGACTAGTGAGCAATTTCCTCCATTATGCAGAAACTGAAATTGCTTGGGAAGTTGTAATTCCCATGAAATGGGGAACCAAACACCATCACAATTTATCAATTCATGGGAAGTTCTACTTCTCATGATTTAAGAAGACAACCAAACGATCCCTAAGTTTTAGTTCAGTTTTAACCAGGTTCATTTCGATTACTCACTTTTATTGGTCTGCGTTAATTCGAGTCGAGTACAGCTCAATCCAGGTACATTTAGGGTCATAATTTTCTTATGCGCGGAAGGTTAAAAAAACTTGATGCCTTAGAGTTTGTTATATATAGGAGTATTCACCCCAATCCATTCAATCTTTTACGTACCCTTTTCCACAATTTTTATGAAATGTGGTAAAGGTAATGATATTATTGGTAAATCAAATGGTGTTATGTGTCCACCAAACTTAAAGTAAGGAAAAAGTAATGACATTTGTGTAAATAGAGAAAGAATATGAGGATTATAAGGTAAAGTCTTTTGTCAAAGGAGGAAGATAAAGAATTGATTGGATTGTCTATTTATAATAAGTGTAAAAAATTGAATGAATGAGAGAGAATACTTTTTAAGTACTCGTATATACTCTGTATGTAATAATTTAAAATACCATTAATAAATACTCCATTCGTACCACTAAGATCTCCTTATTTTTATTCCATTGCAAGAGATAAAATAATGAAATGGAAATATCATTTTGGTAGGGAGACAGTAATATATAAGGGTTTTCATTCCAAAATTAGTACTCTATTTATCAATCATATCCATCAGTTTGGTTATTAATGATTTAAACATATTCAAGTTCCTTTATCATTTGGTTATATTGAATTCAGTTTGATTTTGATTCGGTTCGTTTCAGATTAACTTAGGTTTTAGATGTTATTCATGTTAATCATATCCAGTATTCAATCGATTATCAATTCAGATATTTTCGATATACTTGACTAAATTAAGTGTTTTTTCCATGTTTAATTACAACGTTAAAAAATCTACTAACCTTACAATTTGTAAGCTATATAGAGTACAATAACTTGCAATTAATGAAGGCAGAAAAAAAAACTTGCAATTAATTTTCGCCCTAGGGCCGGGGCTAGGGCCATTCTATAAATTCGGAAGCCTAATTCACAACCATTACGAACAAGTGGCATATATATTAACTTGGACTTGAACCTTAAAATTAGTTTTCACCTATGATTTTATGAAGACCTAAAAACGAGTCGTAGGGCTTGCTTGGGATGCGCATAATTATTTCGGAGGTAATATGCTAAAAATGAACTAGAAATTGACGGAGATTAGTGATGATGCTAAGCGGAAATGAAGAAAATGAAAATGATCTAGCCTATTTGGAGGAGAAAGATTACCCCATCTCCCTCCAAATATTGCATTACTCCCTAATGGGATAATTGTTCCTCCCACCTATGTCTTTTATACCATAAAATTTCACAACCAAACATCATTCTCCTTCCAATTGGGGTAATGCATTCTCCTATCTCTATTAGTTCATTCTATTACCCCTGAATCATTACTCTCATCCCAAGCGAGACCTTATTCCTATGTGTATTGTTTGGCTAAGTTTCTCTTCCAACCCGACACTGGCTGTTACTCTTGCCGTCTTGGTTATTTGTTGTCCTTTGTTTAAAATATTTCTCACAAATAATATAAAAGACAACAAATGGTCGAGACGAAAGGAGTAGGTGATAGTGTGATACGTTGTAACCAAGCCACACTTTAATTTAAACTCAGGTTCGGTTTGGTATTCACTAAGTTTAGAAGTTGAAATTCGGAAGCGGTTCGGAGAAAGGGAAAATAGGATTATACACCTAGTTGTACAATAGCATTGTACAACCAGGTGTGGAAAGGGAAAGCGTTGACATGAGGTCGATTAAATCATTATTTTCTTTGTTTTTCCCTTTAGCTTTTAAAATCAAATTAAAAATAAATATAAAATACTTAATCGTTATAAAGAAATAGACTATACGTGTTACTCGTAATACAACATTTAATTCCGAAAAAAGTGGTTAACACTGAAATATCAATTTTGACTTTAATTTTGACATGTTAGGGTGCAAATTTAAGTCTGTCATCGATAGGGTAAATAGAATTGTTGTGTGGAAGAAAACAAACACGGCAAAAACAATAAATAAAAGATGACTCCAAGACTTTACGTGGTTCACTAACATGTTAACTACGTCGATAGACGAAGAAAAAAATATATACTATGTCGATAATGTATGTGAATTGCAGACTCGTCTATCTAAGTCAAAACTTAAGAGACTCACATACATATCAGGTGTATTCCTAAGGTGGAAGAATGACTTTTATTTATCGTAATATATAAGATCATCTCTCGCTCCCTTCGCTAATTGATCTTTCCACGTGAGATTTTTATTATTATTTATACATAGAAAATCTATATTACCCTTCCTATTTCTCTAGATGTGAGACAAATTTCATACATGAGAAAAATCAAGTTCAAGTTACATTTCAACAAGAATAACTTCGTGATAACTAATAAGCACCCATAAATGTATCAGAAGTCAACAGAGGTATATATTGACGTATTGTGCACCGTGACGTGGACACCGACAAAATAAAGGTCCATGCAAAATAGGGGTATCATTGCTTCCGCACAATATGGCAGAATTATGGAGAAGTCAATAGATGTGCTGATTGGTTTGCTAGTGTGAGATTAGAGTGCATCAAGATAATAACCTTAATATATTAGAACATGAATATACTCCAACTGCAATTTTGAGCTTCTACAATCGGATTTGGGTGGAGTTACGTGGTCAAGACTAAGAAGTGTCATTCTATACTTTCTAATTTAGTTTGCTCAGAACTTCTTTAGAGTCTTATGTACTACTCTTCATTTTCACCAAAAATAAAAAAAAGGAGGATATTATAGAATTTAAATTGAGTTTTAATTGAGTTGATTTTAAAGATTTAAGATTTAACGGACCCACTCCCAAAATTGCATGCACTATACAAGTACATGTAAAACCATGTTATTGAATGTAGTCCGTACAATTTAGCATGGTAAAATGTGTGTCCATAGTCGATAGTGTCGCAAGTACCAATTGTGACACGAGGAACAAGAAGAAAAGAAGCACGTTACTCGTATATCATACAGATATTATGATTAAAGTATAATTGTGTAAGAGGTACTCTTTTAGTGGGGTTTAAAGACAACACTAGTTGTCTAGTAACACTACAAATTTGTTACTCCCACTCCCACATGCTCACATATTCATTATTCTTACTTCTCTGTAAAAGCCTTTCTTTACTCAAATGTGCATGCCTCCTTAAACACATCTTCCATCTTTCCCACCTTTCAAACAACTAACGTTAGTTGATATATATATAATGTATTCCTCCTTAAACCTTTCAAGTTTGATCAGCCGTCGTACACTCATACATATCAGATCGTATCTCCCTCCCTTCCTTTATATGTATGGATACTTATTTACATTTTTAATAAGAAAAAGAGATTTTAAATTATACTGCAAGTAAAGAAATAGTTGAGCATGAAATAATAATCACAAATAAGTGTCAGTATAGAGATATTTGTCATGCATTTTGTTATAATATGTCAAGTATTTACCTATTTAGGTAAAAGAAGATAAAAGCATTGGTATTCCTTAGTAACTCACAAGCGTTTCATCGGACACTACAAGTGAATGTTTAGAAATGTCCAAAACCTAACCAAAACGCCAATTTGATCACCAAAAACTTATATTAAACCCTCACCTAATACTCACCACTCATAGAAAAAAAATCTACTCACTACTCATACTCGTATCATAAACAACAAATGTTCCGATATGGAAACAATGGACCCAAAACGGATTCGGATCTAGGATTAAACTTTGGTTCCTTGCTGATATTGCTTGACCTTCAAGCCTCACCTCCCTCTCCTCTAGTGATCGGACTTTCCCGGCGGAGGGGCCTGCTACCTGCATACCAAGAGCGCACAGGACCTCGGAGGTGTCCGATGGAACCCTCTCCGATGCCTAAGTCAGTCCGTGAATGCACTTGACGGACCTTATTCTTGAGGAGTAAGGTGGCGTTTTCTAGTGTGAGATTTCAGTGAGAGAAAATCAATTACCCTCTCTTATTGGAACATATGAGTATTTATAGGTTCCCATAAGAGAGAGGGAGGGAGGGAGGGAATGAGAAGTGACACATGGGAGCGTCTCGTCCACTTATTTTCTCTTACCTTAGGCATGATCAAGAGGGCTCTTATTGCCTGTCCTGAGCTTATCAGGGAGACGTCCCCTGATGTTCGGAGGGCAGAGGAGGACTCCCTCCTCCTCCTATTATGGTGGCAGTAGTCGAACCCTAACAGGCAGGGGGACTGGGCCTTGCGCCCAAAGTTTGCCATGGCCTTTCAGGAGTGCCCTCAAGGGGCCGCAGGGAAAGGTCTGCTGACCGACCTGCGCAGCAGGTTTCTTGCTATCTGGGTCGGGTCGGCCCCGGACTCATCTGACGAGCGACCCGAAACAGGTGACTGACTCCATCAACAAACATAATCACAATCATAATCATGCTAACATTCATATTTGGATAAAGATGATAAAAAGCATAAACAATGAATAAACGCAAGATTAAAATAATTAACAAGCTTAAAGGGAGTAAAACAAGAGTAATATTGATTATGCCAAACTTTACCTCAAGCAAAACAGAGATCTTTTATATAAGAAAAGATAAATAATACTCTGTACTTAAGAATTAAGAAAAATTTAAGATCTAAGGGAACGACGTTTGGTTCAAAGTATTGGAAAGGATTGGAATGAACTGTGATTCCATAATTGGAACTAGATACCCATGCTTGTTTACAGTTTTGGTTCGAGTGTGAAATGAATTGTTTTTTTTTTGCCAACGAAGTCAAACCACCCTACAACAAGTTTAGAGTCACACCTATAATGTGTGCTCTTTTTTTAAGGGATCGGGGAGTTACATAAAACAACACGAACATAATGAAACTTAAATAAAGTCTCAACATGATGAATCTACGTTGTCCTAGGGCCAAAGCATGCTGACAGAAAGCAGTAGAGAGATCACGAGCATTAGCATCCACCGCATCATCATCCAAAGTGTAGACTCCACATGACCGCTGATGAGACGACTGACACAAACAAAATGCACTTACGCCATAAAGACGTAGAAAGAAAGGGTGAATAACAGGTGACCTGTCATCAATGGAGTAAAGACTCCTATATTTTGGTGATCGAACACGCCTAGAACAAGGCCAACAAATCAAAGAGCAAACCGAGATGACAATAAGGAGACTGCGCCACTTCCCAACCTTTCTACAGAGCAACACCACTCTAGAATCAGAGTCTAGAGTTGAACCAACACACTCGAGACCCCCGAGAACCAAACTCATCATACTCCTAAAGGAGATTATTGTGAAAACCAAACACATCATCAAATAAAAGAGAAGCGTCATTACGATTGAACGACATCCACCATCACAACCAGTCACACAAACCAAAGACCAATCTAACTCCAATTCACCCAAACCCCGATCAAACCACAACAATGAGCATCGATCCACACCAAAAACCAATCCCAAGCACACATGCAAACAGAGAGAGGGTCACCGCTCACGACAAAGAAAAGACCAAACAAAAGACGAAAAGAGAAGGAAGACCCGTTCCTAAAACACCCGAAAGGAACGACTAAATCGACCGACGGACAACGACTACCAGCAATGGACCCATACGAGAGTCACTCCCCACCCAAGACCAAAAACGACCCATAAACAAACCAATCTCAGTTAGTCTTACATAGCGCTACGATGGGGGAAGGGAGCGAGGGGAGGGGGAACACCTAGCCAGCCATGCAAGACAACACCGGGACAAAACCAGAAAAAAGACCGATAACTCAACAACAAACTAAAGATGGGGGAAAGGGGCGAGGGGAGGGGGGAACATCTCTAGAAATTGAAGAGAAGATCACAAAGACAGAGCTACTTAGATCATAAGTAGCGAGGAAGGGTCTGCTGCAAAACAAACAACAAGCCACAAAGAGCCCAACAAAGGAGCAAACCACAGGCCCACCCCAGGGACGACCGGACAAAGGCCGAAGAGATCGACCGTTGGGAGAGGAGATGAAGAACAACGAACGTCCGGGAGAGGGAGGCGCAGCACGATCGGAAGAAAAAGTCGACGACCGGAGACGAGCGGGCGCGACGAATCTCAGACCGATAAGACACCAAAACAAAGGACGAGAAGGAGGTGACGGACCCAATGTGCATAAACAAAGGACGTGAAATGGATTCTATGTATATTAAAGTGATATGGATTTAGAATCATGGGGTGAGGGTGAGGGTGAGGGTTGTAATTCCAATGGTTTGGAGTGGATTTACAACACGCTTGGGCACGCCTAAAATGTCAAGAGATATGACTAAAGTTGAGGAATTGCTTAGGTACGTCCAAGGATGACACGACTGTGGGTAATGAGTCGTGCCTACTATTTCATTTCAGTGGTGCATTACACCAATTAATAAAACCACCTCTCGTGTTTGGGTTGTTTCATTTCATCTCCAAACACAATAGAGCAATATAAGTCACATCCTATTTCGTACGGCCCATTTTCATCTCCACCAACAACTACCTTGTTTTGTAAACTATACATATATGACTCCTTACCTTTTTACCATCACATATGTTGTTCATGTAGTTGTTTTGTAAACTATACATATATGACTCCTTACCTTTTTACCATCACATATGTTGCTCATGTAGTTGTTCGCAAAGGAAGAATATCTTATTCTTTTGGACTTCTAATCTTTTCGGCTCACTACAATTCAGTTCAGTTAATCAGCTCATTCAGTTATGTTAGTTTTGTTTCGCCTTACAAGGTTCATTTTGTCTCAACTATTTCAACTCAATTTAGTTTAACTTATTTTAGTTCAATTTAGTTCAGTTCAACCTATTTCAACAACAAAGCGTAAAAAAAGGTGTGGGCCAAAAGGATTTTATGTGTCATGTGACTCAACCTCTATGATATGATATAGATTTAAATACAAAATTATTTGGCCCCCCAATAATATTTGAGGTAAAATCGGAAAAGGATGGGTCATCAATTGGACCAGAGTAAAGAGTGTGTGCCTAGATTATACATCCCCAACTATACTTAACCTTTTTGAGATAGTGGGGTTCCTTATTTTCTATAAAAGGTAATGCTTCTGTACGAGGGAATCTATTTGTGCTAGTTCTAATTTTAGTGATTTATGTTAAGTTGTGGCTGTGCTTTTAATAACTTTATGTATGTCTAGGTTTGTATTCCATGGTGTACGTGTTTAATACAATTAGCACAAATTCCATTTATTGGATGTACAATAGATAAAAAAAAATGAAATTAATTAAATCGGTAATAAACTAATATTGTAATGGTTTGGTACATGATAAGTGATGGGGGGCTTACTCTAGCCGGCTCGGTTTAGCCGGCCGACACCCCACTGACATGTCCTCGTCGGCCGACAAGGAATCACGTTTCTAGCAAGCCCACTGGAAAACCTTGCCGGCCCGCATAGTTTGGACGACAGGCTTGCCGTCAAGGAAGTCGCTAGCCTATAAATAAGAGGTCACCTGCCACCAACCAGAGATTCACAAAATTAGTCATAGAAAACACTTAGCTCACTAGAACAGAGGTAAAATCCCACCCTCAGACTAAATATCATCCTATATCCTAGTACCGACTTGAGTGTCGGAGAGGCAACCTCGGACAAACCTCCAAGGCCCTTGTGTGTTACATGTACAGAGCCCAGACGACAGGCTACACGGTGACGTAGGTCAAAAAATAATCAGTCGGCCAACACCCGATGAGGAGGAAGATAGTTTGCATCCCAAACAATAAGCATTCATCATGGATTAGTAATGATGTCCTAGCTAACGAGGTATATATGACTCTTAAAAATAGTGGAGAACAAGTTTTCTATTCCATTTGAGAAAATATTCAATCACTTGTCTAAAACTTTTTGTAGAATACAAAATTATTATACTACTAATTTTCACCCCACGCAAATTACGCGGGCGTACATTCAAAAATTGTGTTATTCAATTAAGGAAAAAATTGTTTACATATATTATTAATTTCTGCTCACGTATTTTGAGAAAACATGAATTGCAATAAATATTTATTTGAATACAAAATTCATTTTACTCCCTTCGTTTTTTTATGTTTCTTCCCATTTCAATTAAATACTCCTCACAAATCTTATAAAGCGGGAAGAAACATAAGAAACGGAGGGAGTAATATCGTTATGTCCAGACATTATAAACGATAGTAATTGGGTTAATAGTTCATATTTCAAATTAGTTCAACGATATTTAGAGAGTTGGGTGTTAGATTTAATCTGACCCAAGACTGAAACTTCATACTAAATTAATTAGTATATACCGAATAGCGGAAGCGTACCTGACTCAATTGGAGAAGGGAGGTGGAACCGTGGAATGGAAATCACCCAATTATAGTCTTCTAACAGACACGCTCGCCTTTTGGGTTTCTTCCTACCGATGGGATATATGTGAGATTAGGTCTAAAGTCTGCTGTCCTGCTGTCAGGGACCATAACCCTGACTATATATAGGGAGGGATATGAAACCCTGGTGACCTATATTAGCCGCCTTTAGTAGATAAGCCTATCATATATCCCATAAAGCCCTAATGGGTCTCTAAACTATTATAATATCCGACCCATACTTTATAAGACGTAAATAAGCCCGTATCATTTGTATTATGACGGATCACGTATTTGGGCTCAACTTTAATGATAGCTAATAAATACAATAAGTCAAAATAATGTTGTCCACATATATTGTATTAGATCCACAATTCTTACAATCTCCCACTTGGGTCATATACTAGTATATGTAGGACACTGAAAATTGTATTCATTATAACCGTATGAGCTCAATAGTGCTATCAAATATTCTAACCGTCTTATGCAATTCGGTTCATTAATCATATATGCATAGAACCAAAGCGGCCTTTGCCACAGTTTGTCATAACAGGACCCATCAATGATCACATATGCAAACATGACTAACGACATGAATCTAGTATAGGAGTGTAGCATGGAAACAGCAACCGAATGTGATCCAAATATGCATGTTTTCAACTGGTCCACCTTAAGCCTTAGTGAGATCAACCAAATAAGACAGAGTGAAACTGAAACCTGTAAACCTTATTTCTGCAGAACTGAATAACCGTATATAATAATGTGTCTAATGTGACAAACTCCCACTTAACATGAATATCTTTAGAACTGAAAACACTCATTTGAGCAATATGCTCAAGAAAGACCGTGGGTGGTAATTCCTTAGTAAGCGGATCCGCAATAATTGAGTTTGTACAAACATATCTTAGACGCCTTTCACTCTGAATCGTTTCTATAACAACACATCACTTGTATTGTTATTTAAAACTATAATAACCGTCATTTCGTCACAAATAACTTAAATGGTCTTTCAATACCGAACTTAATTTGCAGCCTTGTGACAAATAAGCATGACTAAATAGGAGTCGAAATGCCAAATGATCTCAACCTGAATCGATCTCCTATATGATAACATTGTTTTGCTCCAAATATAAATGACAAAAACAATATTTGGCTGCCCTGAGTGGATCTCAATATTGTACTGTATTTCCTTAATATCTGTCAATTAAACTATAGAATGTACACGATATCCAAATATGTACAAACTAGTTTAATTATACCTTATTACTCAAACACATGAAAATTTTTCTGAATTACATGGATTTAAGTATGTAATACTGTGTATTCTAAATAAGAACTTTTCCTTAAGGACATCAATGAGACTGCATTAGTCAAATTTACTGAAAGGGTATAAGACTTGATATATTTTCATACTCTCACTGAATCTTGAGTATCTACAATCATGTACCACATTCATACAAAGCTAAATGAGATGATATCATGGTAGATTGATGTACTCTTTGACGGAAAATAACCTTGTTTGAGTTTTCATTGAATGATTATTAACCTTAATTTTGCAGAAACTTTATCTTGAATCTATCGAGTCAAGATTTCCAGTATCTGCAACAATGGGTCTATCAATGTCACCATTGACAGACTTGTCTTTACAATCCATCCAATGTAACTCAAGAACTAGATATATCATCTGTCTTTATAGCCATTATTGACAAGACGAGTCTTACTGTCTCATTACCGAATGAGTCTGTCTTGGTAACAAATACTCCATTTGAAACCAATATGATTTACACTTTTAGGTAATGAAACAATTCAAAAGTGTCTTTAATGTCGAATGACTTAATACTTTATTGATGACATATATAAATTCACATGTATTAGTTAGAACTTTCAATGATTCGGTAAATTGCTGAATGAATATTTTTCTACCGTTTCATCATCTAACTCTTACTCTTGAATGTATGCAATATATAAATATATTATTACACTGTAATATGTCAGTCCTGACATGAAAACAATCTAATCCTCTGAAACTGCATCCATTCTTTCCTTAGTGAATTTCTTTAATAACAATTGTTCTTGAGTTATTTAAGTTTGTTTTACTAAAATGATCTTACGATCCTTTATAATGAGACACAAAATCATTTCCATAAGTCTCATTTCTTCCCCCCAAACTCAATAACCTCAATGAACCCATATTATCTGTCTTAAAGTAACTTGCGTGTGGGATCATTTCCTTATATATTACCCTTAATCCTTATAAAGTTTTACAACAAAATAATTATTGATTGTCTTTAAATCCAACTATGTTACCTTAGAAAAAATATTCTTAATTAGTTGGATATACCTTAGGTGTAAATAAATTACACTATAATTAATCAATCAATAGTATTGTTGTAACTTTATCCAAAACAAACAAGCTGCAATTCTATAATCACTTCTAGAGTTATCTGGAAAAGAGTGTGAATAATCATACTCCTACCAAGCCCCAAGATCTTACTTTGCATACATAGTACACCGTACATATTCAGACCTTCATATGGTTCAATATTTAATGTAAAATCAAACTTCTCTAGAAGTTGTCCGAAATAACCTTAACGTTATTATCCTGAATAGTCAAATTGTCAAAGTGTTTCCACTTATGGTCAACTGACATCTTTAATCCTTTACCGAGCAACATATCTCAGTCAAATATGTGATAAAAAACGTCTCAGAACTTGAAACTTCTCAAGATCGAGATATAAATATCATACATAATTTTGTCTAAAAATTGATATAGTGATGTGAACTAATACAACTTAACATAAAATAGTTCACATATCCTTATATATCAATTAGAAGACATCCAAAATCTTTTTGATATCTATTTTCTCTTTTCGTCTTTATTCCCCTTCAATATGAGAATCCGAAGTAGAAGGGTCAATAATTTCATTTTTGACACAACTTCAATAATCCTTTTAATGTGTCATACCGAAAAGAAATTATTGTTCTTAATTCTTTATATCCACTGGAGTTTTAATGCAAGTCTTTAATAATATTGCAATCTAAGCTATATAAAATTATCAAAAATGACAACTTTACCATTATTTGAATTAGGAAAATAAAAATTAATTATTTCTCAATGGACAATGAACCAAATTTGACCAAACAAAAAATAATTGAACTCCATCAAAAGGCAGTACAATTTTTTTTCCAAATTCAAATAAAATAACAAGTCAATAGTGATAACTAAATTAGCTGATTGTCTCAAATTCAGATGATGACATGCCCCGAATAGATGAATCTTTCATCACCAATTGACATTAGATTCTTACTTCTACTTGCATTAATGTACTTATGTGAATGAAAAACCAAATCCACCCACAAAACATTATTGGATATAATAATTGACCTTAAACAGTACAATTCTTAAATGAGAAGTGTATGCTTACCGACACGCGATGAGGCGTACAAACTGGTACTATATTCTTTATGTGTCCATAGTCATAACAAGCAACCAATAAACTTTCTCTTGTTACGAGTATTATTTTAGATAGACACTTGCAGCTTATTTAATAGAAACAATGTCCTTAATATTTCCTTAATGTCGCATATTAAACAATCATTAAACACATGCATTAAAATTTCTACTCCACAAAAACACGTGAGTCCACACGATATTTTCATGCTTATGAGTAGCACAACCATACATTCTCAATACTGTGTTAAAATTATGACGACCCAAAATAAGTATTTACATTCTCTTACCATTTAATTAAATAAATGACGTCATCCGAATTGAGAATGTAACCTGAATATGACAGATATAATGAACAGTAATGTCAATTTGATAAACAAAACAATATTTTCATATTTTGAATAAATTCAAACAGTATATAGTGTTTTTGCAAATTTAACATTTAGCCGTTGGGCATAAAATATTATCTAAGCATCGACACTACAATTAAATAATCGTGATCAAATATTGACGATAAACTCATGTCGAACACTAAGTCTTCCTTTGGGCAGACTTAGTATACACATGAAAATACTGAATAATCGTCACATATTTATTACCTGAAATTGTATATGTATTCGGCCAAATAATGGCCTTCCTTTGGACCGACCATTATCCGCATGATTACACATACTACCAAACTTAAAAACCGAATGTTTGAATTTACTCTCCATTAAAAAAACTGTATGGACATAATCCTTATGAGTGTCATAAACTTAACAAAACTCCCTTAACTTGTATTTCAGATTCGAATATTAGCATTCCCATCATAACAAGATACCTAGCACAACATCTAATCTCATCTTTGGACGATAATTAGACTTGTAAGTGGTACTCTTGGCGTAGTAATCAAATATTAACAGTAAGATCATGTCAAATGTCAAGTCTTCCTTTGGGTCGACTTAACATTTACACGAGAACCGAATAATTGTTACATATTTATCACCACAAGTATAATTGAATTTCGGCCAAATAATGAACTTCCTTTGTGCCGACCATTACCCGCATGAAATTCAATCACACACAATCGTCTAATTATTTAAACTATCTAATCTACGCAATAGAGGTTACTTTGGCAACGTATTGTTTCGATCAAACAATCCAAAATATTAGACGTCTTATAAAAAACAAATAGCCAATATTATTGAAAATGAAGTCAAGTTCTTTTAATCAAACCGTAATTAACAAGTGACTGAATCCTTAAATGATAAAAGAAATTATAACCCAAATTAGTTCTTTTATCATACCAGTCAACTTGTAATTATAAATACGCGACAATAATCGCAACCGAAATTCCGAACAGGTCTCAATTCATATATAAAATCATAATATCACATCACATAATTCTTGACTGCAACCATATAAGAAAAAATGACGAACAAACGTATTCATGACGGTAAATAAATAATCCAATTTAACTTAACCGATACGACAAATCAATTCCAAATAATTCAATATGAAGATGGATCTGATACCACTTGTTAGATTTAATCTGACCCAAGACTGAAACTTCATACTAAATTAATTAGTATATACCGAATAGCGGAAGCGTACCTGACTCAATTGGAGAAGGGAGGTGGAATGGAAATCACCCGATTATAATCTTCTAACAGACACACTCGCCTTTTGGGTTTCTCCATACCGTTGGGATATATGTGAGATTAGGTCTAAAGTGTGCTGTCAGGGACCATAACCCTGACTATATATAGGGAATATGAAACCCTGGTGACCTATATTAGCCGCCTTTAGTGGATAAGCCTATCATATATCCCATAAAGCCCTAATGGGTCTCTACACTATTATAATATCCGACCCATACTTTATAAGACATAAATAAGCCCGTATCATTTGTATTATGACGGATCACGTATTTGGGCTCAACTTTAATGATAGCTTATAAATATAATAAGTCCAAATAATGTTGTCCACATATATTGTATTAGACCCACAATTCTTACATTGGGGTGATAGACGAACCAAAAAGTTATGTGTATTTTCCGTCCTAAAAACATAAGTAGTTCGTATCAGTTTAAAGTTTAACCATAAAATAGATGTAGTTTTCCGAAATACACTTTGGTATGGCTACTCGTCATGATGCTATGAGAATGATCTGAACCCGAGTTAGGTCTCATTACAAAAAAAAAAATGTGTAATTCAAAAAAGGGTTTTGTTAGATTCAACCCTTAAGGCTACAAATTAAAACCTTTCTCTTTTGGTATAAACCTAGAAATTGAGAACCAAATTACACAAACATTGATGTAACTAATGTATATACCAAAACTTCTTTTCCTCTTTTGGTGTCTTACATACTGCCCTCAGGGGTGTATGTATCAATTCCCTTACAAAATCAAAGAGAGTAATTTTATAAAAATATAATTTAAAAGGAAATAATTGTTAATTTAAGCTAAAGTTCATATTAGTTTAATATCGAATATAACTTAATATTAAAAAAACATATTTTCACAACTTATAACGTAAGAAAATGAGGTGACGAAATCTATTTTGATTCATATTCTAGCCCTGACCGTATAAATGTATAACCCAACTTGTAATTGGCATGACCTTTAAAATTCATCTTGTCCGTCTTTATAATTACCATTAAAATTGTTGAAAATTCATTTTCAGGGGTTATATCTGTAGAGAAGTTCATTCCTCAATCCTTTTCGTCGGCAATGTCAATGGTGAATATTGTTTTCATTTCCCCCAAATCGATTTTTCTGGGTTTCCTTTACTAATTTAGGGTTTTCTTATTCTGGGTTTAATTTAGGGATTATTCTGGGTTTCCTATTAGTGTTCTTTTTAATTGGTTTGATTGAAAATGTAGGTTGATCCATGGAGATTTGTGACCTTGAAGTTTTGTTATGGGAAAAATCCAGTTTGTTGTGGGAATGAAGAAGATGAAGATGTGTGTTAATTAATAGTATGAGATCCACAAAAACCAACTTCATCTGGTTATTTAAGAGGCAATTTCATTCGTGTATAATATGTTTCCTACATGGTTGTATTTCCGTATTAATTATAGTTGGTTTTATTTATGAAATACCGCCCAAAGTTGGTATTATTCCTGTTAACTAACACTTATTTTAGTTTGAAGTTTTTCTAAAATACATTGCATTTTAAATAAATTATTTGTATTGAATAATATAACCTATGTTCTAGAAGTTATACTCCCTCCGGTTTTAGGTTTCTTCCCACTTTTTAAGATTTGTGATGAGTATTTAATTAAAAAGGCGAAGAAACATAAAAAATAGAGGGAGTAAAACTTTTACGTACTAAATTTAGCATCAAACAGACAAACAGTAGTGACTCAATGATTAAGGTGTTAACATTTGATTGAGTGATCAAGGGATTGAACATTGCTAGTAGCTTTATTTTACCATAATATACAAATAGTATATTTGTTTTTGTAGAGAATGCTCCTCGGATTGCCACGTGACTTACTCATAGGTCTCTAAATGTTTTTTCTATTATATGTAGAAGATATTGAAGATTCTGCCCCAATTCGACGTTACTCGAAAGATAGTCGAATGTCTTTTAAATGTGTTTATTCAAAAGCGTACATATCTTCTGTTACTTCATTCGAGACGTTTCTACAATGTACGATTAGTTACTATGCGGATTTATTTCCAGACGTTTAATTTCTGGAACAAATCAGCCCGAAAAACGTAGAAAATTGACGAATGTTAAATTCGCCCTTTAAAGGGATTTTTCGAAAATTGTGAGATGTTTTGTTGGTCATCTAAATAGGACACGTGTGACATAAAATGACTGACGGCTTTTGAAAGAAAACTCTAAAATAGTTCAGTTTCGAGTGTATATATAATTACCGTGTGACATAAAATTACCGTGTGAATTTTGAGACATTTAATTTTGTTAAGTGCTATTTTTAGCACTATTTGTGAGTATATATCGTCATATTTATAGTGTTTGAGAGTGGATTTTGGACGATATAGTGATATTTGAGTGATTTCCGATGATCTCACATGATTTGATTATATATGTGATTTTTGATGACGCTTCTAGCTATTTTGAAGAGCCGAGAAATTCATGTATTATGCCCGGATTATAGTGGTGGTATACATGTCAAATGCCGGGTTATATCGAGGATTGAATGAAGAAAAAAGAGAAGAAAATCAAAGAAAAAGCAAAGAAGAAAGAATTGGGAGTTTTTAAGTGCCGCTACTAGCGGATGACGAAGAGCAAAACTGCCGCTAGTAGAGGCTTCATCAGAATTCATGCAATTTGTGAAGCTTCCAGAGTGCCGCTAGTAGCGAAATGTGCCGCTACTAGCGAATAGCTACCCGTCAATGACTCTTGATCTTCCTCTATTCTATCCTACTTATATGTGATTACTATTATTATTAGAACATCCATATCATTCCTAGACTAGATACACAATACTTGGGCAATTTTATTAGATTTACGTTTTTTAGTTTTATTATTCCAAATTTCCAAGACTTTGAAGAAGACGATCGTTCATCATTTTGATCATCAATCAACAATAAGTTTTTCTAATTCTCTACTTTTTATTTTATTTGTTGATTGTTATTGTGATGATGAATTGTGAGTAGTTCTTTTATCTAGGGCTCGGTGAGCCGATAATATGGGTTATTGATGCTTTGATTTTAATCGCGCTTTGTTGAATTATTGAATTGGGTTTGTTTCGGTTGTGCTTAATAATTGATTGATTAGTTTGAATTGCTAGGTTTGAGTCTAGATTATCATTACAACGAGAGTTGGATGTTTTCATATGAATCATGCCTAAAAGTTTGTATCTTTGTCGATTAATTTCTACTCAATTTTAATTACGACGAGAGTCGGGTTTTAATTTAGAGAACCAAAATAAGATTTGAATTTTCACATGAGAATAGTGAATTGGAATAATTGGGACATGTTAGTATCGATTCCTAATGCGTCTAGTTTTGTTATTCATGCCATGAGAATAGGATTTATAACATGCTAGATAGGCTTTTTATGTCTCGACGGAGAATTTAAAGTATTGATTAAAATTGGAATGCTAGTCTCACCCAAGACGGTAATTTGACAAAGTTGTCTCACGTTTTGATTGCATCAATAATCCATGTTAATGGTGAACCACTGCCCTAGGTCTTTCTATTATTGATTTCATCTCGATTTATTACCTTCCGTACTAGCTTGTTAAAAATTAGTTAGACAATCATCTTTTTGATTTATTCGACGTAGATAACTTGAGTCAGAAATTAGCTAGTACTTAATCATTCACCTCCCTGAGATCGACCCGTATGCTACAATACCCGTACGCTTGCGGTACTACAAAATAAAACGTAACAAGTTTTGAAACCAAATCAACCTAAAAAACGTAGATAATAACCTTCAAATTCGGCCGTTTCAAGTGATATTTCAAAAAAGGTAAGATATTTTACTTGTCATCTAAATATGACTTGCATAACATAAAATGACCGACAATTGTTTAAAAAACTCTAAATAATTCAGTTACGAGTATATACAGCGAAGATTTCGTCCTAATCCGACGTTACTCCAAAGATTATCGAATGTCATTTAAATATGTTTATTTGAAACCGTACGTATTTTTTTTACTCCGAGACATTCATACAATATATGAAGTTGAACTATACGAATTTTGAGATATTTAATTTCGTGACCAAATCAGCCCGAAAAATATGGATAATAATATTCAAATTTGCCCGTTTATGGTGATTTTTTGAAAAACCCTCTTCCATCACCCTCACCCTAGGCAACCAATCATCAACGACACTTACTCCCTAGACAAATCTCTGACTAACAACCATCTCCTAGCGCTCACCTCAAGAGGTGAGCACGTCAACGTGGTCAATGTGCTAATAACCGCGTCGAACGTGGTGGCCCCACTGTTCAGCCCGAGCAGATATGCGGGACACACTCCTCAAGCGGAAATGGGCCACAAAATATGGCCTACATTTGGGTGGGTAACTCGGAGAGTCAATGTCCGGGGCAGTGCGCGTGGCCGTTTCACCAGCCCATCTACGACCCACATACCCCACCATTGGTTGCACCCAACAACGATGTGAGAGTGGACGGGATGGTGATGAACCTGGCTACGTTGTTGGCGGGGACGGTGACGAACCCGTTTGGAAATGGGTTTTACCAAGGTCCGAAGAAGGCCCCGCTTGAGGTGACGTCTACTTGTAGTAGGGTGTACAATAAAGGAGCGTACCCAGGTTATGCGGGAGATTTTTCAAAAAATGTGAGATATATTGTTCGACATCTAATTAGGACGCGTATAACATAAAATGATTGACGGTCGTTAAAAAAAACTTTAAATTAGTTCAATTTCGAGTGTATATATATATATAAAAGATTTCGCCCCTATTATGACGTTACCCGAAATATTGTCAAATGTCTTTTAAATGTGTTTATCTGAAACATTACGTACCTTCCATTACTTCTACAATGTATGGAGTATTTACCGTGTGGATTTTGTGACAATTAATTTCAGTACCAAATTAACCCGAAAAACGCAAATAAATAACCATCAAATTCGGCCGTTTCAGGTGATTTTCAAAAAATGTGAGATATTCTGTTAGCTATCTAAATTGGACCTGTATAACATGAAATAACTGACGGTTGTTAAAAAAGAACTCCAAAATAATTCGGCTTTGAGTGTATATAAAGAAGATTTCACCCTCATTCAGCGTTACTCCAAAGATTCTCGAATGTCTTTTAAAAGTGTTTATTTTTAACCGTACATACCTTCTGTAACTTCTAAATGTATGGAATAATTAACATGTGAATTTTGAGACAATTAATTTCGAGGCCAAATAAGCCCGAAAAATGTGGATAATAGCCTTCAAATCTGTTCGTTTCAAGTGATTTTTGGAAAAAATTGTCAGATATTTTGTTCGACATCCAAATAGAACCCTTATAACATAAAATAGTAGCTTCGAGTGTGTGTGTCTCTCTCTCTATATATATATATAGAGAGAGAAGGGATCATATAAGTCCCTTACCTTCCTATAAGTCCATAAGTTCCATTTTTATTCTTTAGATCAAAATGGAATGGATGGCTGAGATTGTTTTCATAACCCAATTTTCTATACTGATTTCACGTATACCCACAAATCTTTGTCCCCCACCCTAATCAATTTCATTCATTCAACAAAATTCTCATTCATTCATTCAACCCATTGAACGTATACTCTCTCTCTCTCCATCTCTTCCAAATTCTCATTCTATCCAAACCATACTTCATTCTACTCCCACCAAATTCTCAATCGTCATTCATTATTTTTTCCAAAACTGATGATCGGAAAAAAATCCAACTGCTCCAAATTCTCAGCCACCGTCATCATCTTTCTGCTCCATCGCCATCATCATCCAACTGCACCAAAGTTTCGCTCTTCTCTCAGGTAAATCTTTTGCTCTTTACCGTTAATTTGTTATGATTTTTTCTTCTTATATTTAGTATAATCTGGGGATTCGTTGTTTAATTTCACGTTTTTTGGGGGTTTTCAGCGAAATTAGGGTTTTTTTTTCAATTTGGGGGTTTCTACGTTTATTGTTCATAATCAATTTCTGGTGATAATATTGTTCCAAATCAATTTTTATGGTGTTTAATCAAATTTCTATGGTGTTTACTGATTTTTTCTGAGTTTTTTTTCATTGGGTTTATGTTTACTGATTTTTTCTGGGTTTTTGTTTCATAAGAGGTTAGGGTTAGGGTTTCGGATTTTTTTTTTCAATTTTTTCGATATTCTATCTTTATTTCGGTTCACATATTTTGTAACTTTAGTTCGCATATTTTATAACTTCAGATCGTATATTGTAACTTCAGTCCATATATTTGTAACTTCAGTTCACATATTTTGTAACTTCAGTTCACGTATTTTGTAACTTCAGTTCACGTATTTTGTAACTTCAGTTCACGTATTTTGTAACTTCAGATCGTATATTATAACTTCAATTCTAATCAGTTCATATATTTT
Source organism: Agrostemma githago (assembly GCA_958450325.1). Taxonomy (NCBI): domain Eukaryota; kingdom Viridiplantae; phylum Streptophyta; class Magnoliopsida; order Caryophyllales; family Caryophyllaceae; genus Agrostemma; species Agrostemma githago. The sequence goes on from OY288240.1 coordinate 5,692,502, forward strand.
TGTAATTTCACTTCACATATGTTGTAACTTCAGTTCACATATTTTGTAACTTCAGTTCACATATTTTGTAACTTCAGATCGTATGTTGTAACTCAACATTTTTGTAACTTCAATTCTAATCATTTCATATATTTTTGCAACTTCAGTTTATATATCACGTAACTTCAGTTTATGTATTTTGTAACTTCAGATCATATATATTGTAACTCCAATCATGTTCGTATATCATGCAAAAAAAACATCAAACATCAAATACTAAAATTCGAATGAAAACATTCAAATATTCTGATTTATGCTAAATACTATGGGTTTGAGAGAGATTGTATTAAATTGGGTTGGAAAAAATGTATTAAATTGGGTTGGAAAGAATGTATTAAATTGGGTTGGAGAGAGTGTGTATTTAATTGGGTGTATTGGTATTTGTTTTGCTTTGGGTACTAAGTGTCTTAATTATGATTAAACAAATCTCAACCCTTCATCCTCACCCCATCCAAAGGCTCAAATGTGGACTTATGGACTTATAGGGAGGGTTGTCCTTATGTGAACCCCCCCTCTCTCTCTCTCTATCTATCTATCTATCTATCTATCTATCTATCTATCTATCTATCTATATATATATATATATATATATATATATATTATAACATATCGAAGATTTCGCCCTTTCGACATTACTCGAAAGATTGTTGAATGTCCTTAAAAATGTTTATTTGCAACCGTACCTACCTTCTGTTACTTCTCCAATGTATGAAGTAATTACCTTGTTAATTTTGAGACATTTAATTTCTGAACCAAATCAATCCGAAAAACGTGGATAATAACCTTCAAATTGGCCGTTTTAAATGATTTTTTGAAAAATATGAGATTTGCAGTTTGCCATCTTAATATGAACTGAATAACAAAAAATGACTAACAATTGATAAAAAAAACTATAAAATAATTCGGCTTCGAGTGTGTGTATAAAACATTTTGCCCGATTTTGACGTTACTCGAAATATAGTCGAATGTCTTTTAAAAGTGATTATTTGTAACCGTAAGTACCTTCTGTTACTTCTACAATGTATGGAGTAATTACCTTGTGAATTTTGAGACATTTATTTTTGGGACCAAATCAACCAAAAAAACGTGGATAATAACCTTTTTGGGCGATTTTTGAAAAATGTGGGATATGCTCCTTGCCATCAAATATGACATGTAGAGTATAAAATGACTTATGATTGATAAAAAAACTTCAAAAAAGTATTGTTTCGAGTATATATATATATATATCGAAGATTCCGCCCTTATCCGACGGTACTCGAAAGGTATGTAGTCAAATATCTTTTAAATAAGTTTATTTCAAATAGAACGTACCTTCTGTTTCATCGAAACATTTCTACATTGTATGGAATAGTTACGTGAGAATTTGGAGACATTTATTTCGGGACCAAATTAGCCCGAAAAAACGTGGATAATAACTTTCAAATTCGTCCGTCCCAAGTGATTTTCGAAAAATATGAGTTATTTTTTGGTCATCAAAAAATAACCCGTACAACATAAAATGACTGATGGTGGTTAAAAAAAATCTAAAATAGTTATATCGAAAATTTTGTCCTATTTCGACGTTACTCGAAAGATAGTCGAATGTCTTTTAAAAGTGTTTATTTGTAATCGTACATACCTTCTGTTACCTCTACAAATGTATGGAGAAACTGCGTTGTGAATTTTGTAACATTTAATTTCGTAACCAATTCAACCCGAAAAACGTGGATAATAACCTTCAAATAGGCCGTTTCAGATGATTATTCGTAAAATGTGAGATATGCATCTTGCCATCTTAATATGACCTGTATATCATAAAATGACTGACGGTTGTTAAAAAAAATTCTAAAATAGTTCAGTTTCGAGTATATATAGCGATGATTCCGTCCTTATGACGTTACTTGCAGGAAAGGTAAGTAATTGAATGTCTTTTAGATAAGTTTTTTTAAAACATAACGTACTTTCTGTTTCACCAAGTTATTTCAACATTGTATGAAGTAATTACATGCGAATTTGGAGACATCCAATTTCGAGACCAAATCAGCCCGAAAAATATGGATAATAATCTTCAAACTCGCCATTTTCAAGTGATTTCCGGCGAAAGTTGCTCCGGTGGCCAGATCTCCGACGAATTCGGAATGAGGAGGTGGTGATATGGTGGTGGTCGATGGGTGGGGTTATAGGTTGGTGTTTGTTGGGTTGAAGGATGTGAGGTGGTTTGAAGTGATGTTAGTGGTTTAGTTTTTGGTTTGGATTAGTCCAATCCTACATGGACACCATTTTGACAATTAGTTTTGATTCCAACCCGAGACGATAATTATTATTTTGAACATTATTTTGATAAAAAGTTCAATAGAATAATATGTTTGAGAATCTTTCTCTAATTAATCTATTAACTTGTGCTCGGTGAAAACAGGAAGAATAACTCTCTTAAGTGATTGATGGGCCAAATGAAAAAGCTCTAAATAACTAATGGACCCATTGGATCTTTTTCTTATACGAAGTACATGGAACCTTGATTGCCCCTTTCATATTGTAGCCTAATTTTAGCTTTGATTACTGGACTTATTAGCCCACCTCACTTCTCTTCTATTTTTTTAATGAACATGTCTGCAACACTACAACTGGTGTTTTCTGGCCCAATTCCGACCTAGATGATGTAATTTGGTCTTGTTATAAGATGGATAAAATATCGTAACTTACTCAATTAATTTAATTTAGGGTTTTATTTAAACAATTAAAATCTTTCGTACTTAATAAAAATATAGAGATTTAAACCCAAATTATACCTATATCAATGTAATTAATTCTTGTATTAAAATATTATTTTCTTATTTAATTACTTACGAGTATATATAACCCTAAGGGTTGTATATATATCATTTTCCTTTAATTTATTTTACTCAAATTAAAACCATGCATTATGATTTATGAGTAAATGAATGGCACATTATTATGGATCACGGAGTATGATATTTGTTTTATTTTTTGTTTTTCCATTTAAGTAATACTCCCTCCACTTCTGTATAATCTTCCACATAAACTATTTTGATAACTTGTCTATTATGTTTCACTTTTCATTATAGTATATTTTTTGTGGTTCTTATTATTTGTGATCCACTTTCTTTTCCCACTTTCATCTTCCTCCTCCACATATTACACCATTATTGAAGAAGTGGAGGAAGTAATAATAAGTTTAAGAAACAAATGTGAAAGCATCATGTACAATCTCAAAAGGGACAGAGATAAAGATCTAGACAGGTGTTGGCAGTAGTTGAGCCAGAGAGGGGCAATACGATGATACGGAATAGTATTAATGTGAACATTGTGGTGTTCAGTGATGAATCGCTTTCTTCATTCATTCACTGTGATGAAAAACTCAACCTTAGCTTCCACTTTTCAAAGTTTCCTTTTATAGGTCACTTGTAAACGTTAGTGTGTTATAATTAGTTGTTACTCCGTTCAAATTCAATAGACACGTACTTATGCCTTTAGCACAATTATCGATGCACATTTTGTATTTTGTAATATCTTTATTCTATATTATAAAAAATTACGGAGTATAAAAAATTGATATATCCTCAATCGAATTAAACAAAATCTCAGATGACCATATTTTATCTTAAAAATTGTCGAAAATATTGAAAACTAGATGGAAGCCCGTGCGTTGCACGGTTACTAAAACAGTTATTGATAAATGTGTAAATTTTAATGTATGTTATTAATTTAGTTGTGTATGCAAAAAAATATTGTGTAAACTATATTAACTATTTGAAATTTCATCATACGGGTGCACCAATAACGTTCCTAAATCGACCATAATACTTTCCTTTATAATCATTGACTGTGACGAAGTGGTTAGGATTACTTCAAATAATGGTCGTTTGGAAGAAGTAACGCTAATTATCAATGTTTATCTTACGGGGACAATCCTGACGGAAATCAAGAAATGAGATAGGCTAAGAAGATTATGATTAATTTTTTAAATATAAACATTGTAATTAAAGTGTATAATACTAATATTATTCAAATAAATAAAAATTTAATATTAAAAATAAATTTTTTTATTTAAAAAGTTGTAAAAAAAATTAGGCATTCGAAATTATTTGTCTCGTATTTTGACCACAACCCGATACATAACCCGTATTTGACCCGATCCGGCCGACAATTACCTCGGTGAAACAAATGATGTTTATAAAAATCTTAGGTCTTGTGTCCATGAGCAATATTAATATGTTCGTGCAAACATTGAGTTTATATGTCTTTTTACTCGCTAACCATTTGACTTTTCACATCGAATATGTTTGTTTGTATCAAACCATCTCACTCTAAATTTGACCTGACTCGCAAACCCGTCCCACCCGACCCGACCTGCCTGTTGTTTTTAGGGTCATGAATAGGGATGGCAATGGATCCAAGACCCAGCCCAAACCCGACGGGTCGGACCCAAATGGGTCGGGTCTTGGTCTCATTTTTTTAGACCCGATGGGTCTGGGTCTTGTTTTTTAAGACCGGGTCTGGGTCTGAATTACTGGATCCGGACCCGACCCGTAGACCCGACACTCTTATTAAAAAACCTAAAATCTACCTAACATACGCGGCAGTTCACACAATCACACTCCTCTCCTTACTCCCTCAGTGCTAACTCCTCAGTCCTCACTTTTCAAACCCTAGCTAGATCTATCACCAGTCACCAGTCACCAGTCACCAGTCACCAGTCACCAGTCACCAGTCACCAGTCACCAGTCACCAGTCACCACCTTCAGATCCCTCCTCTTGCCGCCATCAACACCTGACCGTCAACACTGCCGCTCTTTTTAGTTCTTACTGTAAGTGTGTACTCTGTAAAGTTGCTGAAGTTGCTAACAGACATTGATGAAGTCCATAATGTTGCTAAAATTTGGCAGAACTGAGGAATGTAGAACAAAATAAAATAAAGTAGCGAGACCCGCAGGTAGACCCAGACCCGATGGGTCTGGGTCTGGGTCTGAAAATTTTGGACCCGGTTGGGTTTGGGTCCAGGATAATTTTGACGGGTCCGGACCTAGATCCGAATGGACCCGGTCCAGACCCGCCCCATTGCCATCTCTAGTCATGAACTCATTCTTTTGACCCGAATCCTAAATGACCCATTAATTTATGGTCATGACCAGGACCGACATGTTCAACCCGTTGGAATGAAGAGATTACAAAGTCTTAGTCTAAAAGGCTAGTTATGTACGATTGTACGGAGACTAAACTTGCATTCTCATGTTAAATAGTAACGATACTGTTAGACTTGACAAAATTTGGCCCGACTTGTAAACTTGACCCGTCTAACCTGTTTTTCGCAGGTCAAGAGTCCGAACTTCCAATCTTGATCTAACTCGATATTTTAAATTACAAATATAAAATAATATTAATTTAATACAACTTTTTTTTATCTTTTAATATTAAAATAATTGCAGAGTATTAAAATAATTTTAAAAATTCATTGAAATATAGTAGATTAGTAGTATTTATATATGATTAAAGAATATAAAATTAATACTATTAAATTAAATAATATTAAAAGTATTATTTATTTTTTTACTTTAAAACCAGTAAAAATTTGGTGTTTGAACCTATATTTTCACCCTTATTCTAACCATAACACGTCTCATAACCAGTATTGGCAGTATAATCCGGCCCATATTTGAATCGATTCATATTCTGACTCAACATGTATAAAATTATTTAAATAAATCATATAATAAAGATATATTATCAGAGTAGTTCAGAAAATATTTTTTTTCAAAAATATACTCAAGATTTTTTATTGATGACCAATGACCAATGATACTCTTCCTTATAATTACAAAATCCCATCATATATATTATAATTTTTCAATGATCCGGCCCATATTTGAACCGATCCGTATTCTGACTCAACATGTATAAAGTAATTTAAATAAATCATATAATAAAGATATATTATTGGAGTAGTTCATAATTTTTTTTTAAAAAAAAATATGCTCACGATTTTTTATTGATAACCAATGACCAATGATACTCTTCCTTATAATTACAAAATCTCATCATATATTATAATTTTTCGATGTGTAAATTTTTTTACTGTTTATATAGGTACTCCGTAATAGATTTACCACTACCACGTACTAAAAAAGCACCTCGTCTTTTTCGAACAAATAATATGAAAGTTACTCCATATACTAAAAGAATAGCATTTTTATCACAAATCTAATTATATCATTTTTATAAATGTTTTTACGATAATTTTTTTGTTAAAAGAAATGTACAGGTTTTTTCATAAAAAAAATTAATTTTTCGTAAGCTATATTGAAATTAAAATAAATCTAATTCTATTAGGATAAAAAACGTTACTTTTAATATTTATAATATTTAATTTGTATTAGGATAAAATTAAAAATAGATCTAATTCTATTATGATAAAAACATTACTTTTAATATTTATATATAATATTTAGAATTTAGTGTTTTAAAAAAGTTGGATTCTCTCACGTCGCTCGAAAAAAGCTTCAAATATATATTTATATATGATTCATTTTAATTGTGTAATAGTGTCCAAAAAGTACACGTGTCGACTGGATTTGAACGGAGGGAGCACTTAGAAGTACAATACATGTTTACTACTCCATCCATTAAAATCCAATAGACACATTTATTTTTTTGGATATTATTCATCACAACTAAATAAGATAAACAATATTCTATATCACTCGATCATGAATATTTTTCCGTACTAGTAGGATGGTTAAACAAGCCAATACTACGGTCCTTACTCTAGTCCCAAATAAGGATGTTCTGACATTTAGGGTAGTTGTTCCACACGTATCGGAACCTCCAAACGTTCTCCATTGTCCCTCATATTTTGGGTGCAAGTTTCTATCGACCCGATGAAAATTCCGTACAATATTCGGCCATTTCGATTTCGGATCCGAAATAATCTCTAAAAAAACTGTATATTATACACTTCAAATCAACCTGAGTGGGATGTCATATCGGGGAATTGTTCGGGCCAAAAATTTGCACCTTCGGAATACAACGTGGCATACTACGAGTGGACGGTCAAAAAGTCAGAAGTCAAAGGTCAAAATGCTGAGGGTCAAAGGTCAAAGGTCGGAAGGTCAAAGATGGAAGTCAAAATAATCAAAAGTCGTCAAGTCAACCAAAATCCGGAATAATATACGATGATGGGTCGGACAAGGCATGTACTAAGTGAAGCAATGGGCCGCACCACCAAATAAGCCCAGCAAACATAGTCTAGCTATAGCATCCTCAGCCCACACAAACAAAGGAGAAAGGGTCAAAGAGGGAATCCCTACATTGGGCGAAACCCTCCTGCAGATCAGGAAAGAAAGGAGGAAGAGAATAATGTAACTGTGTAGACACCCACATTTTAACCGCCAGGTGTCTATAGTAGTTCCCGCCAAACACCCGATGATGATTGGACGTAAACGTGCTTTGATAGACTCGGATATGGGCTTGTAATCATGGACATTTGGTTTAGACTTATTAAGAAGTACAAATCTTACAAAACCAACCTCAAATCCAGGCCCAGTGGGTCGTTTCGAGTCAAATAACACTAATTTGGGTCGAAACCGTCACCAAGGGTAAAACCGTCTTTTAGCAACCGAGTCAAAACCCGGTCAAAGATTTTCCCGAGACACGTGAATCAGCCGTGACACCTCACACGGCTGATTCCTACCCAAATTCCTACAAAATTTCAGATTCATTAAAGCATTAAACAATTCCGTTAAAGGTAGAATTCGACCTCAAGTAGGAATTCTATCCGGAAACCGAATCAGACACCTACCGAGTACCAAATACTCGGCCAAAACACCCCCACCAGCCGAGATACCCTTTCTTCTTTGCCAAGAAAGCGGAATTCTCATGTTTCTCAAACTCCTACGTTTCCTATCCTAAGCGGTATTCAAACTCTCCTAAGCCAAGGTCGGAAATTCCTATAAATAGGACCTCCCATCCAACACTTTGAACACATCACAACAACAAAAAAACAGCCAATTAACACGGTTTTTACAGCCATAATCAACACGTCCTACATCCTCGATATCTAGAAAATCCCGACACCTTCCCGAAGTAGCCTCGAAGCCCCGAGAAAACCATCCAACCACACGTCCCATTACACGACCAAATCAACACCTTAACTCATCCCGCATCATCTCGACGCTCCCAAGTTTAAACCACTTTCCGACGAGCCTTATCTCGAGAAAACAAAGCATGTAGGTTGAGGGTGTAAATCAAACCCGACTCTTCTCTTTTCTCTCTCTCTCTCTCTCTCTCTTTCTCGTTTTTTTGTCTTTGCGTCGGTCGTGTCATTAGTCCGTCGTATTTTTAATATGGGTCGTTCATCGCATATTTTTCATTATTTCTAATATCGATACTACAAAAAAACTACTTTTTTTATAACGTTCTTAAAATACGATATCGATTCTCTAATCGAATATCGTATCTAACAAGAACAAAATTAATTCATTCTCGTTGATGCTAAATAAAATCGTTACATCTTTTTTAAACAAAATTCGACGATTTTATACGCGGAGAGAATTAACATCTTTTTTCGTTCAAAATTCCTTTTTTTTACTTTTCGTTCAAAACAAACTTTTTTTCAAAACCTTTTCTAAAATCATTCCGACTATTCGATATCGATTTCATAATCGAATATCGAATACGACGAATATCGAAAATATAAATCGGGCATAAATTAATCCATATTTGTACGCGATTTATATAAATTAACGATTTTTCGACAAAGTAAGAAAAACCGGACAGCCTGCCACGCGAGTCGCGCGCAGGTCAGGCGACTCGCGGGGTGGCCTGTTCCGCCGAGTCTCTTTTTTTTCGTTTCCTCGCTTTTCTATTTTTTATTTTTCTCGAGTCTTAAATAAAAAGCGACCTTTCGCGACATATTTCGATAAATACCTTTTCTTTGTCCTCGGTCAACGCGTGCTAATCCATCACGTGACATAAATCTTTTCAAAAATCATGCATATTATTTATTTACGTCTTTATTCGATTTATTCATCGTTACTAACCCGTTTTCTCGTGTTTGTAGCAATTTATTTATTTCTTTGTTTTATTAGACTAAAACGAACTCACATGCTAAAATAACTTTGACGTTATTAGTTTAAACATGCATTAAACGACTTAGCAACCCATTTATTTATTTTTCCTCACATGTCTTAGGAAAATAATCTCTGCATATCATTCAATCGTCGAACTAACGCGTGTACACAAAACCGAACGATATCTTAGTAAAGGCCGCTAAGTGCGGGCGGGGTTGGGTGTTCTCAATGAGCTTCCCAACACGTACCCTCACCCCTTACTCAGAACCATGGTTTCCGGATGTCCGAATCCATTGGCAACGAGAGTCATTCAATATACGATTAACCGCGCAAGTCGGCATCAGTATCGAAATGCTAAGGGACGAACCCAATAAACTCTGACATCGGAAATGGGCCATGTTTTAAATATGGCCCACTACGACATAGAGTGGGTTCGAATGGTTCCGAATAACCATAAAATTTGGTGGCGACTCCTACTTCGATTTAAAATTCTATTCGATCCATCTCATATGGAAATTCATTCGCCTCCCCAAACCCGCGCGTCGCCGCATCGGGGTGGACCTATGTCATGTCCACAATTTGGCGACTCCGCTGGGGTTTAACTGATGTGTCACTTACCATCGGCATCCTCAGGGTGAGACTCGAAAAGAAATCGTTCGATTAGTAATGTACACGTTTTAGTTCAATGGTTCATGCATAACCCCGTTCTATCCCGGGCCGGTTACTTGTGACCGACGTCCCACTATACCACGGTGCATTCCCACTTGGTTGCACTAAAGACTTCGATGGCGGAACTCGCATGGGTTTTACGGCAGATTCTAAGACCAACTCGGCTTAGGAGGTCCGTCCTGATTTGCGAGAATGCGATCGTTGTTGGTATAGACCCTATTCGACCGACCGAGACTTAGACTTAGAGCATACATGGCGTCGTTATACTGTTTCCATGACTACATGCTACTTGATCTCCTTTGGTCTTTTTCAAAAAACCGTCATTTTCAAAAACTTACATCTTTTCAAACCCATCTACTTTTTCAAAACCCGGAAAGCTACCGAATTTAGGACTTATGATTTTGACTCAAAATAGCCTATTTTTAGCCGGTATGCTGTTCAAACCTTTTAAAAAAAAAGCCCGAAATCTCGGCCCGATAACCTCTTTCTCGGTTTTCAAAAAAATCGGGTCTTCCAATCCGACCTTGCTCGGTTTTCAAATCCAAATTCTCTTTTCAAAGCCCTCTTCTTCTTAGGACTTCCCGTATTTAGCAGTGTCGGGTCTTGTCATAGGTTGTAAGAGTCTATAGCGTCGAAACTCCGTCGATCATACATCACGGGTTTCCTCCTTATCCCAGTTCGCCTTACTCGTCAAGGCACGACCCACCTGCGTAGGACGAACTCCTACAAAGGGAAACCCGTTTACACATTCGAGTCCAAAGTCTGGGGAATTCTCACATGGATTTTCCTTCGAACGGGACTAGGCCCACTTTGCCAAATCCTAAGGAAAGCCCACCGTCCACGAGTCACCCGTCTAGGTGTCTTTTCCGAGTCAACCTTTTACAAGGCATAGCCTTATAACAAAAGGTTCGTGATCCTTACATCTAAGGGTCACTCGTCTGACACTCGAGTCTTAACAAAGTCTTCAATCCCACTCGGGGGCTACCCTTTCAGTAGAGCGACTAATCACGGTTGCTCTAAGGGTCTTGTCTTACACATGTCTCACGTACCCCACTTTCGAGTCACTTAGATGTCACACCATCTGAGTCCTTAGTCTCACTTGGGGGCTATTCTCCGATGGAGCGATTAATCACAGTCACTCCGAGAATCGTACCCTACACATTTGTCTTAGGAGAGTCTAACCCGAGTCAAAGTGGAGTCATCTCTCCTCCCACGCTATTTCCTATGCCTTGGTGTATTCGAGTTCCGAAGCAACTTTACTGATTACGCGGTGCCCTTACAAACAGGCCACTCCACACCCGAGCCATGACGCAACAAGCCATAGACGAGCTGACCGCCTCACTGGCTAAGATGGAGGCCCAATTGACAGCCATCCGTACCGACCAAACCGCCATTGCTACTCGTTTGAGTGCCGTGGAGCAAAGGACTCTTAAGGTCAGGAATGAAACCGCTGGGCCCATAGCTGAACTGGTCAGCGCCGTTCGCAAGCTGCAAGAACAGGTCCATTTGTCAACGAATAACTCCATCCATACGGAGAATGCTCGGGCTTATTTGCCTCTAACCGATGAGTTGCCCGCTAATCTCAACTTGACAGGCCTACCTATGTTTGATGGGACTGAAGACCCGGTGCTCCACATCCGGGCTTCCAAAGAATTCATGGCTGTTAAGGGAGTTAAGTCATCCATGTTCAAGCATCTCTTTGCTTCTTCCCTTGAGAAGCATCCAAAAGCCTGGTATTACAGGCTCGATTCCAAGAAGTACAAGACTTGGGACGACGTTGCAACAAAGTTCGCTCGGAATTATGCAGATAATACCGAGATCCAGACCACAATGCGCACCCTGAAGGTCATGGCCCAGGAGCCCAAGGAAGGTTTCACCAAGTACCTTCAAAGGTGGAGGGCCGAAAGTGTGAAGTTGGTAGATAAGCCCAACGAGAAGACACTAGTGGAGGCGTTCATCAACAACCTCCTACCTCCCTACCGCGTCCATCTTAGGTATGCCGGCATTTCAAACTTTGCGGTGCTTACCGAAATGGGCATTAGGATTGAAGACGATCTTCGACATAATGAAGATCTGGGTGAAGCTTCTACCGAAGGCTATACTGGACATCCACTTGAGTCCTTAGAAGCCGAAGACTACTGACAACCTCATCCAAGAGTCTAGATTTGGTTCAAGTCCGAGTCTAGGATGTACTATTTCTTTCAATTTCAAAGTCAAAGTCAAAGTCAGAGTCAGCGGTATTCTGTCCTCTTTTCACATTTCAATAAAATCAGCTTTTCTATTTCTCATACATACTTTCCTTATGTATTTTCGAGAACATGATGAACACCATCATACACTGTGAGCACACGCACGTGACTATTATAGACACATCTATAATGACTGCAGGAAACCGAGCCCGTGTTTTCCTTTTACCTATTCCATGTCTGGTATAGAAAGCCACATAACTACCCGTAGCAGGAGCATATAGAATCCTATGACAAATCTGGGTAGTCTTCTAGTTTGGGTTCAAGACGGGAGGCAAGCCCACTTCCCACAATAAACACCCATACAATAAGACTAGCGAGTCCCTGCCTTAGGTGTTAATCTGACCGAAAAAAAAAACTGGACAAAAAAATCAAAAGTCCAAGAGAAAAAAAGCAAAAGGCCAAAACAAAAAAGCTGGCCATGATCAAAAAAGAATTATCAACATCTCTCGACCAGACACGGTCAACTCAAATGAAGAATCCCATGACCAGGGCTAAGAGGTCAACCCAAAGAATTCAAAAACCCATGACCGTGAAACGGTCAATTCAAAAATTATCAATACCCATACCATCCAATAGGGGAGAGACAGTCAAGCTGGTCAGCTAACACCACATCTAGCCTTCCCACATTACAACCCTCAAGACCTTCTCGAGACCTAGGCTAGAGACAGCCCAGAATTTTGAGGATTCAAGCTCCATAGGATACACCCTAACCTTTAGGGCCAGACATGGAAACCAGATCCCGCATTATCAACCTGCCCGATCGAAGTCCGAGTCATTTTTACTCGACTTCCCCCTTTCCTACCACATTACAATATCTTACCCTCGAAGCCTTAGCTCCACAAAATCGAGGTCCAGATTTCAAAACATCAAAGCCACTTGCGACCTAGCTCCACATTTCCAAAAACATCTAAACCAGTTACCAACCCCAAACACGGGAATTCAACTTGCAGTCGGCATAGAACATGCCCAAATAGTTCACACCACCTCTGGGGGCTATCCCGGAGAACGCTCACAGTCACAAAATCAACATCCTAACTATTCTAGCCCTTTGATCAAGACATCACTGGGAATGCACCTAGCCTACACCATCGCTGTGGCTAGTTACACACAAAGCCCTAGTAATAGGCACCATTATATATCTTTCAATCCACTGAACTACGGCTTGGTTTGATTTCACCACACGTGAATACGTAGGCAGCCTTTCAACAGAGGCACAACCACCCACTTTTACACAAATTTGAAAAAGCATCATCATTCCGGTCACGACACTGTCATGTTCTCAGCAGCTAGCTTTGTCATCCTGGGGGGCTTCTTCTAGGCATAAGTTCTCCATCCACTCACAAAATCCAGATAAATTCAAAGAATAAAGATCTAGCCTCCTTTCTGTAGTGTGTCCTAGTACTCGGCTCAGTTGAAGACAAGAATCTGTCAGGACTTGGAGTGATACCCACTTTGGCAATATACCCCTAAATCAAAAGAATATCCAAAAGAACACCAGTCTACGGCATTGCTACCACAAAGCCCCGTCGTACGGAAACAGTCCCATTCCGAGGATTCGACCGTGTTGCCACTCGCCTAGGCTACGGAATAGCGCCACTTAAGAGTCTTGTCATCTTAGGTGGCCTACCCCCTACCGAGTCACGGTCTAACCCTTAGAGAGTCAAAGTTGTGTCTGTCAACTCGTCCTCTCGCGTCCAGAGTCGAGTCTGTCGGTATATCTCTCTCTTCAAATTCTCATTTTAAAATTCGTAAAACTTAGCCATTTGAGAAAATCCCTTTCCTAGTCACCACGGGGATAGGAATTTTTATCACACTTCATCTAGGCATACAGGCCTAACCAGAGACTTTAGGAATCCGTGTCAGAATCGGATTAGGAATCAAGTCATCCCAAGCATTATAATTTCCAAAAAAAATTCAGCATCTTTCTTTTGAAATTTTTTTCGAAAAATTCATCATTTCTTCCCCAGCATGAGTCAGTGTTTCGCCTAAATGTTACATGCAATTTGTTATGTATCAGCATACAGGTACACCCAAGACTCCCGGAAAATTCTAAGAAAAATTCCCCAGTGGAAAGTCCAGGCGACATTTTATACCCATAGCTTCCAAGGCAAGCTCCTGCGCAATTCTAAGACAGGATGTACCTGTAAACAGGTATACCCACGGCTTCCAAGGCAAGCCCCCACGACATTATCATTATCAATCCAGGTATGATTTCTATCCTATGGCTGGCGAGCCCTTCACGCAGGTCTAATGGACTTTAAACGACCCGATCGGAAGTCTGCCAGGTTTTAATCCTTGATTGACCTGGTAGCTACTTTGACTTTTGCCTTGTCCAAGCCTCAGTCAGAGTAGGGGCTCTGTAGACACCCACATTTTGACCGTCAGGTGTCTATAGTAGTTCCCGCCAAACACCCGATGATGATTGGACGTAAACGTGCTTTGATAGACTCGGATATGGGCTTGTAATCATGGACATTTGGTTTAGACTTATTAAGGAGTACAAATCTTACAAAACCAACCTCAAATCCAGGTCCAGTGGGTCGTTTCGAGTCAAATAACACTAATTTGGGTCGAAACCGTCACCAAGGGTAAAACCGTCTTTTAGCGACCGAGTCAAAACCCGGTCAAAGATTTTCCCGAGACACGTGAGTCAGCCGTGACACCTCACACGGCTGATTCCTACCCAAATTCCTACAAAATTTCAGATTCATTAAAGCATTAAACAATTCCGTTAAAGGTAGAATTCGACCTCAAGTAGGAATTCTATCCGGAAACCGAATCAGACACCTACCGAGTACCAAATACTCGGCCAAAACACCCCCACCAGCCGAGATACCCTTTCTTCTTTGCCAAGAAAGCGGAATTCTCATGTTTCTCAAACTCCTACGTTTCCTATCCTAAGCGGTATTCAAACTCTCCTAAGCCAAGGTCGGAAATTCCTATAAATAGGACCTCCCATCCAACACTTTGAACACATCACAACAACAAAAAAACAGCCAATTAACACGGTTTTTACAGCCATAATCAACACGTCCTACATCCTTGATATCTAGCAAATCCCGACACCTTCCCGAAGTAGCCTCGAAGCCCCGAGAAAACCATCCAACCACACGTCCCATTACACGACCAAATCAACACCTTAACTCATCCCGCATCATCTCGACGCTCCCAAGTTTAAACCACTTTCCGACGAGCCTTATCTCGAGAAAACAAAGCATGTAGGTTGAGGGTGTAAATCAAACCCGACTCTTCTCTTTTCTCTCTCTCTCTCTTTCTCGTTTTTTTGTCTTTGCGTCGGTCGTGTCATTAGTCCGTTGTATTTTTAATATGGGTCGTTCATCGCATATTTTTCATTATTTCTAATATCGATACTACAAAAAAACTACTTTTTTTATAACGTTCTTAAAATACGATATCGATTCTCTAATCGAATATCGTATCTAACAAGAACAAAATTAATTCATTCTCGTTGATGCTAAATAAAATCGTTACATCTTTTTTAAACAAAATTCGACGATTTTATACGCGGAGAGAATTAACATCTTTTTTCGTTCAAAATTCCTTTTTTTTTACTTTTCGTTCAAAACAAACTTTTTTTCAAAACCTTTTCTAAAATCATTCCGACTATTCGATATCGATTTCATAATCGAATATCGAATACGACGAATATCGAAAATATAAATCGGGCATAAATTAATCCATATTTGTACGCGATTTATATAAATTAACGATTTTTCGACAAAGTAAGAAAAACCGGACAGCCTGCCACGCGAGTCGCGCGCAGGTCAGGCGACTCGCGGGGTGGCCTGTTCCGCCGAGTCTCTTTTTTTTCGTTTCCTCGCTTTTCTATTTTTTATTTTTCTCGAGTCTTAAATAAAAAGCGACCTTTCGCGACATATTTCGATAAATACCTTTTCTTTGTCCTCGGTCAACGCGTGCTAATCCATCACGTGACATAAATCTTTTCAAAAATCATGCATATTATTTATTTACGTCTTTATTCGATTTATTCATCGTTACTAACCCGTTTTCTCGTGTTTGTAGCAATTTATTTATTTCTTTGTTTTATTAGACTAAAACGAACTCACATGCTAAAATAACTTTGACGTTATTAGTTTAAACATGCATTAAACGACTTAGCAACCCATTTATTTATTTTTCCTCACATGTCTTAGGAAAATAATCTCTGCATATCATTCAATCGTCGAACTAACGCGTGTACACAAAACCGAACGATATCTTAGTAAAGGCCGCTAAGTGCGGGCGGGGTTGGGTGTTCTCAATGAGCTTCCCAACACGTACCCTCACCCCTTACTCAGAACCATGGTTTCCGGATGTCCGAATCCATTGGCAACGAGAGTCATTCAATATACGATTAACCGCGCAAGTCGGCATCGGTATCGAAATGCTAAGGGACGAACCCGATAAACTCTGACATCGGAAATGGGCCATGTTTTAAATATGGCCCACTACTACATAGAGTGGGTTCGAATGGTTCCGAATAACCATAAAATTCGGTGGCGACTCCTACTTCGATTTAAAATTCTATTCGATCCATCTCATATGGAAATTCATTCGCCTCCCCAAACCCGCGCGTCGCCGCATCGGAGTGGACCTATGTCATGTCCACAAACGGCTAGGGAGAGAATTAAATGTCAAGATATCAAACAATAAAGGGGATTGAAGGCCAAGATCCCCAAGAATAAAGGAGGTAACGGCTCTTAGGGTTAGCAACTATAAAAGGGAAGGAGAGGGAAGAAGAAGGTCATTCCAACCCACAATCACTGCACACCAACTCCAAGCCTACCGCATAACAAAATACTCATCAACATCCATAGATTACATACCCATATTTGTATTCTTTTCTTCATTCCTTTTTCCATTCGTAGTGAACTCTTGGCGGGATTCCGACTCCCCCCCGCGGTTTTTCCCACATCGGGTTTCCGCGTCACCAAACTTTGTGTGTCGTTTTCTTTCTTTTGTTGTTCTCCGTTTACTAGATTCGATATCGCTTCGTCAACCCGTAGTTATAGGACGATCGCTTTAACCCACAACCGAAATCGTGAACCCGGTAAATTTTTACCAAAACAAATTGGCGCCCACCGTGGGGCAAAGTGATCATTTCCTATAAGCCAAATCCTACCGTGAAGCAATCTCATGTCGTCATGACCGGATCCAGCCAAAGTTCTTCCAGCAGTCAAGGAGCATCCACTCAGCCCATTGGAGGAGGATCGTCCCCAGGATCAACGGAGCTAGTTTTTACGCCCCTTACCCTGGCAATTCCAACCAGCCAAATGGTGAAACCCACGTTGTCAGCGTCTAGGCTCCCTCCGACGCCTAAAACCTCTGGGGTCACCAGCTCCTCCAAGGCCAGGAAGGAAAGCGTAGCAACCAGAACCTTGACTCTAGGAGGATTCATAGAAGAAGCTTCCAGTGGTGCGGGGTCACCAGACCTAATGTAAAGCATGCTCCAAGGAATCAACGATCTGCGCCAGGCAGTAGAAACCTTGCAGAAAGACAACCAGGACATCAGGGCTCGGATCTCGGCAGCAGACAAGACTCCAGTTGCATCGGTCCAGCCGTCACCAAAGATGATGCCCTTGATGCCTAAGGGAGAGCCCAGTACCCACAGGGAATCAACGACCAACAGGAAGACCACCAGAGAAATCTCCTCAGAGTTGGTCACCAGACTGGAGCTAGGATTGGCTCCACCAGACCCAGTCATTGAACCCCAAGGGTTGGGCTACCTAACCTATGGCCCCACACCCGGTAGATCTCGTGTCACAGGTAACCTTCTCTCCAGCATCGAAAGTCAGGAAACTAACTCACTATCTTTTGCAGGCACCCCTGTCCATCAGACACCAGAGTGGCGACCCTTGACCCAACCAGAGATGACCACCTTGTCCAACAATCAGTCCTCAGGAGGAGTGTGGGCAACGCCTACCCCCAGCCAGCAGGCATTTGGATGGCCGCAAGGAGCCCCAGGCAATATGGTGACCCCCGACAACAACCCGCATCCAGAAGGAACCTGGCCACCCAGAATCCCAATCCAGCATACGTCAGAGTGGCAGCCTGGATCCACGACAGCAGCAATACCTCTGCCTCCTCCTCCTAGCGTTCAACACCCTAGAGGACCTCATGCAGGGAGTACTCCTTTCAGCTTTTCTCTTCCTGTTTCTAACCCTCTTGCAGGAACAGTCAGAACAACAGATCAGCAATACTAGGAACTGAAGGAATTGAGAGACCTGATCAACAAGATTCCTGGAATGCCACGCCCCATGGAAAGAGCGGCTAGAGACAGCTATGCAGATTCACCCTTCATCGACGATCTAGCCTGTGTTGCTGTACCCAAGGGCTTCGTGCCACCACCCATGACGCTTTATGATGGCACTGCAGACCCCTTAGATCACATCAACCAATACAAGCAGAAGATGATGGTGGTGACCGCTACGGGGCCCCTGAAGGAAGCCTGTATGTGCAAAGGGTTTGGCTCTACCCTGTCAGGAGCAGCCCTCCATTAGTTCGTCGGTCTGCCTAACCGAAGCATCACCTCCTTCGCTGACCTGGTCAATGCCTTCAACCAGTAGTTCGCCAGCAGCAGAAAACTTGAGAAGCAGACCAGCGATTTGTATCGGGTGGTGCAGAAGTTCGAAGAATCCACACGTGACTTCCTCAACAAATTTAACAAGGAGAAAGTAACCATCCCCAGATGTGATGTACCCACTGCCATAGAAACCTTCTGCCAAGGGCTCCACCAGGACTCAGATCTATACAAGGATCTCACAAACTACCCTTGTGTCACGTTTGAGGATGTGCAGACCAAGGCAATGGCAGACATCAGACTGGAAGAGGATTCACGCCCCAGAAGGGCTACGTATGGTTCTGAGCATGTCACCAGAAAGGCGCCAACAGAAAAAAGGGGAGAAAGATCGAAGCCCTACTCCAGGAATGTAAGCAAGGTTTCCGAGGAGAAGGACTGGAAGGACAATCCAGGATTGCCACCCAAAGTAAGTGAGTATGGGTTCTCTACCAACCTTGATGGGGTGCTCAAGGCTCTAAGGGAGTTAGGGCGCAGAGTCAGGTGGCCCAGAAGACAGGAGTACACCAATGACCGAAGGGATGCCAGCAAGAGGTGCGAATTCCATGACGACATCGGATACCATACCGATGAGTGTGTCCAGCTCAGGAGAGAGGTTAAGTTCCAGTATGATCAGGGGAACCTGGACCACCTCGTGTTCAGA
The DNA here is from genome assembly GCA_958450325.1 of Agrostemma githago. Lineage (NCBI taxonomy): Eukaryota > Viridiplantae > Streptophyta > Magnoliopsida > Caryophyllales > Caryophyllaceae > Agrostemma > Agrostemma githago. Next base: position 5,711,768 of record OY288240.1, read on the forward strand.
AACTCCAACATGATAAATGCAGCAGATCAAGTATTACCTTCTCCACCTCCAGTATGTACCAGAATTGTCAATGTGATCACAGGAGGATCAGAATTATGTGGGCTGACTTACTCAGCAGCCAAGAGACATGCCTCTTACGCCAGAGGAGACAGGCCAAAGCACTCCTGCAGAATCAGTTGCAAAGACCTCCCAGCTGTCACCTTTGATGAGACTGATGCAGAATCTGCCCCAGAAATGCACCATGAGGCCTTGATAATCACTCTCTCCATAGGGAATTGCACCGTGAAGAAGATTCTGGTGGACACCGGGAGCTCAGTCAACCTCATCATGTTGGAGACTCTCCAGAATATGGGGTTCAGTGAGAAGGATCTAACTAGGAAGGCGGTTCCCTTGGTAGGTTTCAGTGGTGAAACCAAACACTCTCTAGGAGAGATCACCATTCCTACCTACGCTGGAAGAGTAAATAAGCAAGTGCGGTACCTAGTCATCGACGGGCCCTCCACCTACAACGTGATTCTAGGAAGGCCTTGGATCCATGAAATGAAGGCAATCACCTCTACCTACCACCAGTGTCTGAAGTTCCCTACACCCTGGGGAGTGCAGAAGATTAGTGGAGACCACGGAGAGGCCAAGGATTGCTACAGGGTGGCTCTTAAAACGACAACGAGTCCCCCAGCATAGCAATTACAGAACCTTCACCTGCCTCTGCAGGGGTACGTCGAACCACCTCAGGCGGAAGTAGATGAAGTCAATTTGGACAAGCAACACCCGGAGCAAAAAGTGTTGTTCGGATCAGGGTGTACAGGTAGTATCCGCCAAAACCTCATTGATTTATTAAGATCTAACATGGATTGTTTTGCTTGGTCACATGATGATATGGTAGGTATAGACCCCAGCATTATAACCCATAGGCTAAGTGTGGATCCCAGCCACAAGCCAGTCCAGTAGAAGAAGAGGAAGTTTGCCCCAGAAAGAAATCAAGTCATAAATCAGGAGGTAGACAGTCTGCTGGCTGCGGGAAAAATCAGGGAGGTGAAGTACCCAGAGTGGTTGTCTAACGTGGTGGTGGTCCCAAAGAAGAATGGCAAGTGGAGGGTGTGCGTCGATTTCACCGACTTGAACAAAGCATGCCCGAAAGATCCATTCCCCCTACCACATATAGATGCCATGGTAGATGCTACAGCAGGCCACGAGATGCTAACCTTTCTTGATGCATGGAGTGGGTACAAGCAGATCAAGATGCGTCCAGCAGACCAGGAGAAGACAGCCTTCAGGTCTGAGAGAGGTATATATTGTTACAACGTAATGCCTTTTGGTTTGAAGAATGCAGGGTCCATCTACCAGAGACTAGTCAATAAGATGTTCAAGAGGTAGATTGGGGACACAATGGAGGTATATATTGACGACATGGTCATCAAGTCAAAGCAAGCTTCACAACATACAACACACTTGGAGGATACCTTCAACACCTTGAGGGAATACAAGATGAAGTTAAATCCTTCAAAGTGCACGTTTGGAGTGTCGTGTGAGAAGTTTCTGGGGTACATGGTGACCCAGAGGGGAATTGAAGCCAGCACATAGCAGATTAAAGCCATCCTCCAGCTGGAGTCCCCACAGAAGCCAAAAGACGTGCAACGGCTGACTGGAAGAATTGCTGCTCTGAACAGATTTATCTCCAGGTCTTCAGATAGATGTCGGCTATACTATGACATCTTGAAGAAGGCCCAAATGTTTAATTGGACAGAGGAGCACGAGAAATCATTCAATGAGCTGAAGCACTACTTGAGTACTCCACCACTTCTGTCAAAGCCAGTGCCTGGAGAACCACTCTTCCTGTACCTGTCAGTAACCGAGGTAGCAGTTAGTGCAGTACTGGTGAGGGAACACGAGGGAGCGCAACATCCAGTCTACTATGTGAGTAAGTCTCTACTTCCTGCAGAGACCAGGTACACATCTCTTGAAAAACTCGTGCTTGCGCTTGTTACAGCATCATATAAATTGCAGCCTTATTTTGAATCACATGTTATTTCTGTAATAACGAATTACCCGCTGAAAACTATTATGAGAAAACCTGAGTTGTCAGGAAGGATGGCCAAGTGGTTCATGCACTTGAGCGGCTTCGACCTGAAGTTTGTCCCCAGAACAACAATAAAGTCCCAGGCGTTGGCATATTTCGTATCCGACTTCAGCCTAGCACTGCAGACCCAGGCAGAGAAAGACATCCTCCTCCTGGAAGAAGACAAGGGTGAACAGGTATGGAAGCTAAATGTAGATGGCGCCTCCAACATGAGAGGGTCTGGAGCAGGGTTGGTTCTCAAGTCTCCTCAAGGGGACCTCATAGTCCAGGCGGTACGGTGCGAGTTCCGGACGACAAACAACGAAGCAGAATATGAAGCTCTAGTCTTGGGTCTCCAGTTGGCCCTAGACCTCAAAATCAAACACCTGGAAGTGTACAGTGAATCACAGTTAATAGTCAACCACATGAACGGCTCATATGCAGCAAAGGACTCAAAAATGATGGCATACCTTGAAGTAGCAAGAGACTTGTCCCTCCGATTTGCAGCCTTTTCACTTAGCCATATCCCAAGGGACCAGAATGCAGAAGCAGACGCCCTAGTCACCCTGGGGGCAACATTCAAGCCTGGAGTAGTTTCCACCATACCTATTGTCCATGTCTTGGAGCAAGCAGTTTGGAAGGGTACACAAGAGCACAAGGCGCCAGGAGAAAGGGAAAATTCATCAGACCAGGGGTTGCAGTGGTTACAGGGGGCAGGAATCTGCAGCACCACGACAGGGCAAGGAGGAATCGCAGATTGGAGAAAACCTTACCAAGAGTGGCTGCAAAATGACATTCTGCCAGCAGAAAAGAAGGAAGCTAGGAGCTTCAGGATGAAGGCATCCAGATATACCCTCATTGATTGCGTCATGTTCTAAAGGCCAGCAGTTGGACCATACCTGAGATGCTTGGGTCAGCAGGAGGCAGAAGTCATTATGCATGACCTCCACAATGGTGAATGTGGAAATCATGCAGGGGGCAGGAGTCTATCCAACAAGGCACTCCGCCAAGGTTACTATTGGCCAACGATGCGCAAAGATACTATAGAGTATGTCAGAAAATGTGACGCCTGCCAAAGACACGCACCAGTCAATCACCAGTAGTCGGCAGAGCCATTGCACCCAGTAATCTCTCCTTGGCCTTTCATGAAGTGGGGGATGGACATTGTTGGCAAGTTACCAAGAGCTCCGGGAAACAAAGTTTTCATGTTCGCCATGACGGACTACTTCTCCAAATGGATAGAAGCAGAAGCATTCCCTCAGGTGACTGAAAAACAGGTTATATCCTTCATAAAATGTAACATTATCCGCAGGTTTGGCATTCCTTCAGAAATCATCTGCGACAATGGATCCCAATTTATTGGCAACAAGATGGAGGCCTACTGCGCCAGGTGGAACATCACACTAAGCAAGTCTACCCCCAGAAACCCTCAGTCTAATGGTCAGACAGAGTCTAGCAACAAAATTGTGATAGACAACCTGAAGAGAAGGCTGGAGGAGGCAGGGGGCAGATGGGCAAAGAAACTCCCCTTGGTGCTATTGTCTGATAGAACTACACCCAAGGTGGCTACAGGGCAAACGCCTTTCAGCTTGGTCTTTGGTGCTGAGGTCGTCATCCCTTCAGAAGTGAGAGTGCCTACCCACAGATACGGTTGCATAACAGAAGACAGGAACCAGGTGAAGATGGCAAGCAGCTTGGATACTATAGACGAGCTCAGAACTGATGCTTAAGTAAGGATGGCCTTCTACAGGCAAACAGTCGCCAGGAGCTACAACAGGAATGTCAGAGTAAGAGTCCTGCAGGAAGGAGACCTAGTCCTCAGAAAAGTCTTCCAGAACACCAGGAACCAGCGAGCAGGAAAATTCACCTACAATTGGGAAGGCCCCTACCAAATAGATAAAGTAGTTGGGAATGGAGCCTATCGACTTATGACCATGGAAGGGAAAAGCATCCAAAAACCATGGAACATCGCACACCTGAAGAAATACTTCTTCTAAATGGGCCACAGCCGCCAGCAATCTGGGCCGCTGCCGTCAAAAACATGGGCTACAGCCGCCAGCAATCTGGGCCGCCAGCCGTCAGAAACATGGGCTACAGCCGTCAGAACCCAGGTTTAATCTTATCAAACCTTGCAAACATATATTTAAATTTTCCTGTCATTCTTCTATCTACTTTACTTTCTTTTCGCAAAATTCAAAATTTTCAGATAAAATTTTGGTTTCCTTTTTACATGCATCGTCAAAATTCAATTTCTTTTGCATCAAAATTTTGATTTTCTTATTGCATACATTTTCAAAATTTGATTTTTTCTCTTCATACGCTTTCGAAATTCAATTTTCCTCCGCATATGTCTTCAAATATTCCTTCCCCCCATCATTGCCAAATTTTTGTCAGTTTTCCCAAACTAAGAGCTGGTGACTAATCTGGTGGAGTGTACAATTTCTACGGATGCGTGTGTCTTGTGACTAAGTGCCTACAACCGGGACATTACAGTCTCCTGCGCCACTTAGCACTCACGCAAAGCGTGGCACCTCCGACTGAGTGAGCGAACTAAACCCCAGGCCACCACTATATCAAAGGTCGACCATACAAACATAAGGCATGCATACAACAGAAGGTAGTCAGACAAAACTACAACAAACGATTTCAATCAAAAGCAAACGATTACGATCAACAATTAAAAACAAAGTACCACAAAATATTCGGATAAAACACTTTAACCCCCCCCCCCCCAGGGCAAAGGTAAAGAGAATTCAGTAACAAGGTTTGAAACTAAAGTGTTTTTGTGCCACACAGGGCAACGTCAGGATCAACAGATAAACAAAGGAAAGAAGCTCAAGCAGCCTAAACACCAGCTCTTTTTGGAGACGGGGAAGCAAGAGGTTTCACAACATCAGAGGTAACAACATGCTCCTGACCAGCTCCATCAGCTCCGACAACTCTTTCAGTCCTCTGGTCTGGGAAAGGAGAATCAGCCGACTCACCCGCAACATCCCCCTCTTCGTCAGCAAGAACGTTCAAGTCGGGAGCCACAGGAAACTGCTCCGCCAATTCCTCTTTCTCAGCTGGTAAGTCCCAGGATCCATGCTCTCCCCTCGAGTAAGCCTCCATCATTTCCACTCGAGTTTGCAAGGACGCCCAACTAAAAGCATCCACCAACATCCGCTTCAACTTGGAGTTCTTCTCCCTTAGAGAAGAATTGGCTTCCTGAATTCGAGATAGTTCGCCCACCACAACCTCACGACGGCTCTTCTCCTGCGTCAGCAACTTCTTGACCTGCTCTAGCTCCCTCTCCAGTTTGGAGACCTCCTCCTTGGCTCCATCAACTGTGCTCCGCAAACCATCCCTTTGATCCCTAAGAAAGTCCACCTCGTTTGCCAGCCGGGGCACGACATGGTGCAAATATAAACTCAATTTCAATACCTAGGCAGGACCACAACAAGTCAAGGTACAGTCAGGGAAATCACGCCCAACAATAAGACAAGGGAATAAGTACCTCAAAAGTTTGCCCTGTTAACAGGTCAGTCAGCTCCCTCAGAAAAATCCTGTCCATAGCATTCTCAGGGCGAGGAAATAACAATTGATCCAAAGCCACCCATTCCTCCAGAGATTTGAGGAAGCCAAAATCACCGGGAAACTTAAGGGTTAACTCGGGAGATGCGTTGCCTGTTGATTGGGGGACAGAGTCAGTAGTAGAAGCAGAGGTGTCAGCTACCGCGGATTTCCCAACAAAGATGTCTCCAGAAGGTGGAGAGGAGGAGCGTTTCCTTTTGACTCCAGGAGAAGCAGAGGAAGTGGAGCTGGACTTTCCCTTAGACAAAGACTTGGCGGCTGCCTTCTTCCTCCTGGAAGCGATTAGTCGGTCCAAGGACATGCGAGGCTTTGGATTTACTAAGAGAAAGACAAAAGACAAACCTCAAATCACGGTAAAAACAAAGTATCCTTGCCAGACATAAAAGTGAAGTAAACCTGAAGACATGGTATCAGAGAAGAATAAAGAAAGGTTATCTCCAAAAGGGTTCACCAGGTGATGGAAAGACCGAAACTCAGGTTCCAGACCAAAGAGGCGAGCCAAGGAATCCGGATCTTCAGAATCAAATTCAGGCTCCTCCAAGTCTGCACCACAGTATCAGTAAGAAGAGTGAGCGTGCAGTGAAAATCCGAAGATAAGGAGGATCACTACGGAAGAAAAATCACCTGAAATCGAGGTAGGAAGTACAGAAGCTCGGCAGTACAGCAGCGGGAGACGAGGAAGATGGGGGTTACCTTTTTTGAAAATTTGGGAAGAAGGTTAGGAATGATGAGGAAGGTAGAAAGAGAGTAAAAGTAACTAGAGTAAGAAAGGGTAAAATGTAATTGGGAAGGGCAGGGCCGTCAAATAAAATTCGGTGGCCCGGTTTAATTTTTTCTTTTGAGCCCCCGAATATTAGGGAGTGTTATTATATAATAATATTTTTATTAAAAACAATTATTTTCAAAAGTAAAATTATGGTATTACCTATGAGTTACGGTCTTACGGAGTACAATTTTGAACAATTTACAACAAAAATCCAAGTTATAATTACAATTAATAAGTTGGGTGTAGCTCATATTTTGTTGAAAGTCTACGAATCTCACCAATAATATTTCGTAATTATGCACAATAAGAATATCATTTTAAAAAGTAAAGTAATGAAATAAACTATGGAATCTATCAAGATTATTAATATATAAAAACATGTGCGTACAACTTTGTATTTTATTTAACAAATATGTTGGGACCAATGAAACGAAAATCCACGAGTATTGGACTTAATAATTATCGAATTTTCGTATCAATCGCATCCATCTAAACTATTCTGGATTAAAAATATTGTTTATAAGTTTACATTAAAAAAATCATAAAGAGGGTGGAAAAAATTAAACAGCAAAAGAAAAAACTTTGCGCGATGTGGGGATCGAGACTGGGTCTATCCAAACCAAATGACCATTGCTTGCCACTATGCTACATCAATTCATTGTATAATATTGTAGTAAATCATATATGAATGTGAGGCCCCTCAATTTTTGAGGCCCGGTGCCCAGCACCTGTTGGACTTGCGGTCCAACGGGCCTGGGGAAGGGTGAGTAATAATGAGGGGGCAAATTGAAAAGACAAGTAATAATGGAAGGTTAGAAGCAAAACATTAAGTGGGGAGATGGGGGCATCAGTTTTTTGAAAGGCAGTCAGTTGATCGACACCAGAAGTTATCTGCAGGAAAACGGAAATTCCCGCCTAAAATGAGTTTAGTCGGAAATTTGGGGGCATTTGTTTGGGCCAAAAATTTGCACCTTCGGAATACAACGTGGCATACTACGAGTTGACAATCAAAAAGTCAGAAGTCAAAGGTCAAAATGTTGAGGGTCAAAGGTCAAAGGTCAGAAGGTCAAAGACGGAAGTCAAAATAATCAAAAGTCGTCAAGTCAACCAAAATCCGGAATAATATACGATGATGGGCCGGACAAGGCATGTACTAAGTGAAGCAATGGGCCGCACCATCAAATAAGTCCAGCAAACATAGTCTAGCTATAGCATCCTCAGCCCACACAAACAAAAGAGAAAGGGTCAAAGAGGGAATCCCTACATTGGGGGAAACCTTCCTGCAGACCAGGAAAGAAAGGAGGAAGAGAATGTAACTGCTGGGGAGAGGATTAAATGCCAAGATATCAAGCAATAAAGGGGATTGAAAGCCAAGATCTCCAACAATAAAGGAGGTAACGGCTCTTAGGGTTAGCAACTATAAAAGGGAAGGAGAGGGAAGAAGAAGGTCATTCCAACCCATAATCACTGCACACCAACTCCAAGCCTACCGCATAGCAAAATACTCATCAACATCCATAGATTACATACCCATATTTGTATTCTTTTCTTCATTCCTTTTTCCATTCATAGTGAACTCTTGGCGGAATTCCGACTCCCCCCGCGGTTTTTTCCACATCGGGTTTCCACGTCACCAAACTTTGTGTGTCGTTTTCTTTCTTTCGTTGTTCTCCGTTTACTAGATTCGATATCGCTTCGTCAACCCGTAGTTATATGACGATCGCTTTAACCCACAACCGAAATCGTGAACCCAGGAAATTTTTACCAAAACAGTCAAGCTTCAAATCAACCTGATTTTCATACCACGTGAGTAGAATGACAAGTATAAGATGCTTTTACAGGTAGGGTCGTTTAACACATACCGAAACCTCCCAAACATTCTCCGTTGCTTCTTATATTTTGCATACACGTTCCTATCGACCCGATGAAAACTACGTACGATATTCAACCATTTTTATTTCCAACCCAAAATATCTGAAAAAACGTGTATTATGTATACTGTACTTCAAATCGACCTGATCAAGAGGTCATATCGGGTCATGTTTCAAATCAATTTGATTTTTATACCAGGTGACTGATAACTCGTTATTTAATCATATTTGTACCCCATTTTTATGTGTCGTTAATAACATTTACAATGTAATTTGGGTTATATAGTGTACTTTTCGTTAATTTGGATATTTACTCAAGTGAATACTCCTTCATATCCAATCCATTGTACCCATTTGACTTTTTGCGGTCTACGAGGCGACACTTTGACCGTATTTTTCTCCATTTGTACAATATATTTTTTTTGACAATAATTTTTTGTGAAACTTCACTTTATAATAAATATAAATATCTTTGTGTTATATTTAAATTATTTTTATTTGAATTTTTATTGTCGAGGTCAAAATTTAACAAGTTTGACTGAAAATAGTACATGGGTACAATGGATTGGATAGGAGGGAGTATTATTTTAGAATAAAATTGGCTAAATTGTAGCTGTTTGTAGCTGTTTGGGGATCCAAACAATCTTCCTTCCCAGCTGGTGTTGGCCGGCTGGGTGCTCCCTGACCCGCGTCTCCGTGTAACTTGTCACTTGGATACTGCACAAACAACACACTAGGGCCTCGGAGGTTGTCTGAGGTTGCCTCTCCGAAGCTCAAGTCAGTAATGGAACTTTATAAGGTATTTAGTCTGAGGGTGGGCTTTTACCCTTATTCTAGTGAGATAAGTACTTTCTTTTTCTTATTTTGTGAACCCTTGGTTAGTGGCAGGTGGTCTTGTATTTATCAGGGTCGGTTGTTCCATCAAAATGGATGTTTGGCACTTTCACCCTTGGCATGGAGTACTCCGTCACCCCCGGATGGAACGACGACACAGTGGGTCCTTCTTTCTGCGAGATTTTCTTAGTGGGTGGGGCCGTCCACTTGGATTCACCTTCCCCTCCCTTGCGGTGACATACGTCGTTCGGCTGGAGTGGTGGGTCATTGAGGCTGCCTATTCTGGGGAGACGCTTCTGCGAGTGTACTCGCTTCTTTGTCGGCGGTCCTGCTTGACAGCCGCGTGAATACCGATCCACGTCTATCTGGGCTATTAGACCTATCCCTCTCTCCTCTTTCGCCCAGTCTATCCCTCAGGGTTTTGGTGGGCCTGCCTGTCCTCTCTCTCTGGCCGAAACGGTGGTGAATCGTCTTCTGGGAACTATGGCTACTCCTAGTCTTCCGGTAGTTGGGACCCAGCCTGTGGCGCATGGTGGGGTGTGACTTCGGCTCCTCTCTCGCCTCCTTTTCTCTGGGGGAGAGTCGGCGGCCCTTTGCCTTATACCGACAACAGGCGTTATGATACCCTGTTCTGCCCTCATATTGTGGGGTGACGGCCCCCAGGGCATATATCCTTGCCACTTTTTGTTAAACTTAATCCTCTCCTTATCCGGGTGCTCACATTTCTCTAGGTATAGTAATCTTCTCTCCTCGAAGGTCAGCCGCTCAGGGAATAGCTCCCTAGGCGAGACGTTGGCCCTCTTGGGGGCTCTGACGATGATCTTCGGGGCTGCCCTGGCTGGAGCTACGACTGTGACGGCCGTGGGAACCGACGTCTTCAGGAGCGCTGTAAAGAGATGTTGGGCGGCGGACAGTTGTTCGGTGGTGGACATATTTGTCGGCGCCTGGGTCGAGGCTATCATCGTTGGTGTGCCTTGTCCGCGTTTCTCGGCTGTGCGCAAGGGGAAGAGATCTCTATCGGCTCGGGATTGACACTTGTGCCGGTTTCCCGAGGTGTGCTGGGTGCACCTTGTTCGGTCATACTTTTGTGTTTTGCTTGATTTTTGAGAGTAGGAAAAAAATTTTGTTCAAAGTATCCCCACAGACGGCGCCAAATTGTTTGGGGATCCAAACGATCTTCCTTCCCAGCTGGTGTTGGCCGGCTGGGTGCTCCCTGACCCACGTCTCCGTGTAGCTTGTCATTCGGATACTGCACAAGCAACACACAAGGGCCTCGGAGGTTGTCCGAGGTTGTCTTTCCGACGCTCAAGTCAGTAATGAGATTTTATAAGGTATTTAGTCTAAGGGTGGGTTTTTACCCTTATTCTAGTGAGATAAGTACTTTCTTTTTCTTATTTTGTGAACTCTTGGTTAGTGGCAGGTGGTCTTGCATTTATTGGCATGAGGTGATATCATCGAGTCATGATGGCAAGCGTGTCGTCCGAACATCATCAGACGGCAAGATCCCAGCTAGGACCCATGAGCACTAGGGTCTCTTGTCGGGGGCGGCCGGCTAGGTCTAGCCGGCCGAAAGTCGACCCCCATCAGTACCTGTTATGAATGATAGGTATGCGTTGATTGAATGGACAAGGACGATCGATGAAAGCGGAACGAGACAACAAAAGATAATCAACTAAATGGAATGCTAACCCGACCCACTTATTAACTAGTTGAGATAACAAGTCAAATATATTGTCCAAGCCCATGTCTAGTGGACCATCGGATGGTGACCAAAAAGAAGCCCAAGTTGCCATCATTCACAAACAGCCTATGCAAAATAGGAGACCAAGGTCTCGATATACTCAGGAAGAAAAGGATATTGGAGGATTAAGAAATAAAAGGAAGAAAATATTAGGAAAAATGGGAAGAAGAATACGACGAAGAAAGCAAGAAGAAGATGGAAACAAAATATACTAATTATTCTTCAAATCTCGTAAACTTTCCATATTTCTACCCAAGAATTATACTCAAAATATTTCCAAAATTTGACCCAATGTAACTATAAATACCCAATTCCCAATCATGAATAAACCAAGCAAACAAGTACGAAAATACCAAACCCTATTAGTGATCAAAATTGGCAGTAATTTGGAGCTCGGAGCAGTCCGTCGAGTGAAGCAACTTCCACTTGAGGGAAGGGGAAAGTACTACTTGTGGAGGTGTCGCAACCGAATCAAGGAGGAATCTTTTGGGTCCTAGATATTAAGTTTTCTACTCCTTACTACTTGTTAGATTCAGTTATTGATTTTGTCTTGGATCTTATATGACGTTAGTCGTTCAGTTACAGAATCAATTGGTTTAATCAATATTATTTTGTTAATATTCAATTTTATACTCGTCCTTATTATTAACGGTTCACTCGTTTGGGTGCATTTGTATGCTTAATTTGCTAATTGATTGAGTAAATAGCTAGTTGTATTATTTAGCGCGACATTAAATTCTACAACCGAGTAGGAACTATATTAATTTAGGGTTGCGAATTGTCACTAGATTAATCTAGGAGTGTAATTTGATCTAGTTGATTTTAATTGACTGGGATTAATGATGTCTTTATTGTCCTTAATGCGGCTAGTTAACTTACGGAGCGTCGAAACTTACGTAATAATTAATTTTTTGATAATAAAGCATACATTATGTGAATGACGTTGAAAATAAGCAAGTTTAATATAAAAGAGTATACTAATTAAAAAGGTACAATCCACAATAAAATGGGTACATTTGTAATAGGGTTATTTCATGAGAATAATCTCAACTATGCGAGTTCTTCCTAAAGTAATCCAAACTATACTTAATCTCATTTTAGTATGAACTACGTCTTCATGAATCTCGTTTTGCTATGGACGAAATTATGACTTGCTATTACCGGTAATAATGACTTGTTGTAATATTCTAGGGTTTTATTGGGTTTGTTGCGGTCGTGAAAGCCAAAACATTAATAGAACATTTTTTTCATGACCTCTATAAGACTAATCGCAAAAGAAATGGAAGATGAATTTTCGGATTTTTTTTTATCAATAACCGAAAATGAACACGAAATGTTAATAAGAGTAAAAGAAAGAGTTGAATAAAGGAGGTTTAACAGGTAGTCGGTCACCCACAACAAGGAGAGATTAATGAAGGCATAATTCATATTAAAATGAGGGGTTATTTAAAGACAATAATACCAATTATAAGGTATCTTCCCAAAATAATACCAATTTCAATAAATCTGATAATAATACATGTTATTAGAGTAGTTAAACCAGAGTAGTATAAGTGACTTTATAACCTGCTATATCAGGCCACCTAATTAAAATTTAACCGGTAACTTATCCTCCGGCCTTCTCCTTAGACCTAGATAACGAGTGAACCGAGTCGGGTTTGGGTCGGGTCAACTTCAGGTTGGGCCACTTTCGTGTTATATTAATCGGGTTGACTTTGGGTTGGGTCGAATAATTTCAGGTTCGGGTCATTCTCGGATTTGCTATTTTAAACTTTGTTTAGGGATATCGATTCGTTTTCTATAATAATAGTCGGGTCTGTTTTGGGTTAGATCGGGTCAATTCAGATTATGGGTCAAAATCAGGTCTTCAGTTCGAGTGTCAGGTCGGGTTCGGTTTGACTTATTCGGGTCGTCAGTTTTGTCAGGTCTACTCCTCCTTACTTCTCTCTTTCATCCTCTCTCTCCATCACCTTCATCCTTCTTCAGTTTTTTTTCTATACGTTTTGTTTGGATTAACGTGTTGATTTTGGTGTAATATTGTGTTATTAGCTAGATTTGGTGAGTGTGGACATGACATAGGTCCACCCCGACGCGGCCACGCGCGGGTTTGGGGAGGCGAATGAATCTCCATGAGATGGTCAAATGGAAATTTAAATCGAAGTCGGAGTCGCCACTGAATTTTATGGTTATTCGGAACCGTTCGAGCCCACTCTATGTCGTAGTGGGCCGTGTACAAAATACGGCCCATTTCCGATGTCAGAGTTTATTGGGCTCGTCCCTTTGCAGTTCGATATAGATGCCGACTTGAGCGGTTAATCGTATATTGAATGACTCTCGTTGCCAATGGTTTCGGACATCCGAAAACCACGGTTCTGAGTAAGGGGTGAGGGTACGTGTTGGGAAGTTCACTAAGAACACCCAACCCCGCCCGCACATTAGCGGCCTCTACTAGGATATCGAATGACGTTTTAATGCGCGCGTTAGTAATACGATGAATGATTATGCAAACATTGTTTTCTAAGCATGTGAAAAATTGAATGGGTTGCTAAGTCAATTTAATGCATGAAAATTGATTAACGTCAAAGTTGTATTTAGCATATGAGATTCGTTTTAGTATAATAAAACAAATGAAATAAAAGGATGAATTTGCTACAAAAAGATGAACAAACGAGTTAGTATCGATTTGTAAATAATAATATAGCAAATAAAATAGACGATATCGAGAAAATATGGATTAATCGAAATCTGAAAAATATTGTTGAAAAGAACGTTGTTTTGTATAAAAAACGATGTTCGAAAAATGAAAAAAAAAACAGGAAAAGGCCGCGGCATAACAGCCGGCCGCGCGACTCGTCCGGGATGCCGGCGGGTCGCGTGGTGGCCTGTTTCGGTACCGGTTTTCGAAAACTCGAAGTTCGTATTAAATCGCATATGAATATTGCATGATTCGTAGTCGAATTAATATTTTCGATATTCGTTATATTCGATAGTTGACTACGAAATCAATATCGAATACTTGGAATAGTTTCAGAAAAGATATAGATTTTAGAAATCGATCGAAGAATAAATAAAAAACGAACGAAAACGTAAAAAAAGAAGTCCCGGATTCCAGGCCTGCGCGCGAGTCGCCTGGGCATGGCGCGACTCGCGTGCGGGTCTGTCCGTTCTTATTTTTGTTCGAAAAATTGTTATTTTGATGAACCGCGTACAAATTATGAATTAACTTGTATTCGATCCATGTTTTCGATATTCGTCATATCCGATATTCGATTATGAAATCGATATCGAATATTCGGAATGAATAAGAAAAAGGTTTTGTAAAATAGTTTGTTTTGAACGAAAAAGTAAAAGAAAAGAATTTTTAACGAAGAAAAGATGTAACGATTTTTAGTATCGTCGAAACCTTAATATAATTCTTTTCGATACGATATTCGATTATAGAAAAATCGATATTGTATGTTTAAGAATATTGTTATGAAAATAGTTTTTCGTTAATAACGATATTAGAAAAAAAAAATAGAAAATCGACTCTAGACCCGTAAAAAAACAAAACGGACGAAGAGGAGAAAAGGAGAGAAAGGAAGAAATCGGGTTTGATTACACCCTCAACCTACATGCTCTTGTTGACTCGGATCGGGGCTCGTCGGAATGTGACTAGGCACGGGAGCATCGAGTGATGCTAGGTTTGGTTTAGGGTGGTACGGTTTTGACGGGTGAAGGTGTCGGGTATTGGGGCCGGTTTTCCTTCGGGTTTTGGATGTATTATCGGTTTCTCGATGCTAAAGATTTATGTGTGTATCGGGATAGTAGAAAGTTGATATGTATTTGTCGATAAAATCGCGTGTGTATTGCTAAAAAATTGTGTTTTTTGTGTTGGATGCAAGAGGCTATTTATAGGGAGTTCCCGACCTTGGCTTATGAGAGTTTGACTACCGCTTAGGATAGGAAACGTAGGAATCTGAGGGAAATAAGAATTCCGCTTTCTTGTGAAGGAAGAAAGGGGACACGGCTGTTTTGGCCTGGTTTTGGCCGAGTGTTTTACACTCGGTCAGGTGTTCGAATCGATTTTTGAATAGGATTCCTGTTTGAGCTAGAATTACCGCTTGAGTAAGAAGCTGAGGAGAACGAGAATTCCGTTTTCCTGTGAGGGAAGAAAAGAAGAAATACCGGCTGACTTGTGTACTACTCGGCCGAGTGTTTGCACTCGGTTGAGTGTCTGAGTCGATTCTCGGATAGGATTCCTACTCGAGATCGAATTCTACTTTGAACGGAATTGTTTATTATTTTGTATGGCTGATTTTGTAGAGTTGGACCGTGAATATACCGTGTGAGGTGTCACGGTTGACTTACAAGTCTCGAGAAATATCTTTGACCGGGTTTTGACTCGGTCGCTAAAAGACGGTTTTACCCCTGGTGACGGTTTCGACCCAAATTAGTGTTATTTGACTCGAAACGACCCACTGGGCCTGGACTTGAGGTTGGTTTTGTGAAATTTGTACTCCTTAAAATGCCTAGGCCAAATGTCCATCATTACGAGCCCATTTCCGAGTACGTTAAAACACGTTAGCGTCCGATCATCATCGGGTGTTTGTCGGAAACTGCTATAGACACCTGGCGGTCAAAATGTGGGTGTCTACAGAGCCCCCACTCTGACTGAGGCTTGGACAAGGCGAAAGTCAGAGTAGCTACCAGGTCAATCAAGGATTAAAACCCGGTAGCTTCCGGTCGGGTCGTTTAAGGTCCATTAGACCTGCGTAAAGGGCCCGCCGGCCACAGACTAGAAATGTACCTGAGCTGATGATGATAACTCCGTGGGGAATTGGACTTGTCGTATAAGACTTAGGTGCGCCTATATATGGGCTCATCCTGTTAAATGCCGCTGGGGAGTTATGTGAATTGCGCTGTCGTGATTTGTACCTGTATAAGTTACATAAAATTTTGCATGCAACACGTAGGCGAAACAAATATGACTCGCGCTGGGGAATAAAAATGATTTTTGCTGCATTTTGAAATCGAAGTCCTGAAAGCAACTCACGTGCTAGGAGATAGGTTTCCAAAATTGAAAGAGGTGGAAAAGAAATTTGCAGTTTAAATAGATTGAAATTTGACCTTGTCGAAAAGATTTTTTTTCAAATGACAAAGTTTTTGCAAATTTTAAAATGAGAATTTGAAAAGAGAGGCCTAACGGCAGACTCGACTTTGGACGCGACATGACGAGTTGACAGCACGACTTGGACTCTCTAATGGTTGGACCGTGACTTGGTAAGGAGGTGGGCCACCTAAGATGACAAGACTCTTAAGTTGCGCTATTCTGTAGCCTAGGCGAGTGGCAACACGGTCGAACATCAAAATGGGATAGATATGCTATACGGAGTTGCAGTAGTCTGTAATGAGACTGTTGTAGTCTAGTGCTCTTTTGGATTTTTGATTTTAGGGTACATTTCCAAAGTGGGTACTGCCTCGAGTCCTGACAGATTCTTGTCCTCGAGTGAGCCGAGTACTAGGACACACTACAGAAAGGAGGCTAGATTTTTTGAATTTATCTGGATTTTGTGAGTGGATGGAGGTCTTCTGGCTAAAAGAAGCCCCCAGGACGACAAAGCTAGCTGTTGAGAACATGACGGTGTCGTGACCGGAATGATGGTGCTTTTTTGAATGTGTGTCAATGTGGGTGGTTGTGCCTCTGTTGAAACGCAGCCTACGTATTCACGTGTAGTGAAATCAAACCAAGCCGTAGTTCAGTGGATTTATGGTGCCTAGTTTATTAGGGCTTTGTGTGTAACTAGTCATAGCGATGGTGTAGGCTAGGTGCATTTCCAGTGATGTCTTGATCAAAGGGCTAGAATGGCTAGGATATTGATCCTGTGACTGTGAGCGTTCTCCGGGATAGCCCCCAGAGGTGGGGTGCACTATTTGGGCATGTTCTATGCCGACCGCAGTTTGAGCTCCCGTGTTCGGGGTTGGTAACTGGTTCGAATGAGAAGAATTGGGATGGGATTTTAACGAGTTCTGCTCTCGAGGATTTTAACGAGTTCTGTTCTCGGGGATTTGATGAGCTTTGCTCTCGGGGATTTTAACGAGTTCTGCTCTCGGGGATTTTAACGAGTTTTGCTCTCGGGGATTTTAACGAGTTCTGCTCTCGGGGGATTTGACGAGTTTTACTCTCGGGGGATTTGACGAGTTTTGCTCTCGGGGGATTTGACGAGTTTTGCTCTCGGGGGATTTGACGAGTTTTGCTCTCGAGGGGATTTGACGAGTTTTGCTCTCGGGTTTGCGTATGGTGATTGTGAATTCTGTTATGTAAAGGGGAAGTCGAGTAAAATGGCTCGAACTTTGATCGGGATAAGTTTTGATAATGCGAAATCAGATTTCCATGTCTGGCCCTAATGGTTAGGGGTATCCTATGGAGCTTGAATCCTCAAAATTCCGGGCTGTCTCTGGCCTGGGTCTCGGGAAGGTCTTGAGGGTTGTAATGTGGGAAGGCTAAATGTGGTGTTAGCTGACCAGCTTGATTGTCTCTCCCTTATTGGATGGTATGAGTATTGATAATTTTGAATTGATCGTTTTCACTACGGTCATGGTTTTTTGAATATTTTTTGGTTGACCTCTTAGCCCCGGTCTCGGGATTCTTCATTTGGATTGACCGCTTAACCTCGGTCATGGGTGCCTCTTTTTTTTTGATAATGGCCTGCTTTTTTGTTTTGGCCTTTTGCTTTTTCTTGTATTGGACTTTTGAATTTTTTTTTGTCCAGTTTTTTTTTGTTGGTCAGACTAACACCTAAGGTAGGGATTGGTTGATCTTATTGGATGGGTGTTTATTGTGGGAAATGGGCTTGCCTCCCGTCTTTAACCCAAACTAGGAGATTACCTAGATTTGTCATAGGATTCGATACCGCTCCTGCTAAGGGTAGTTATGTGGCTTTCTATACCAGACATGGAATAGGTAAAGGAAAACACGGGTCTCATTTCCTGCAGTCATTATAGATGTGCCTATAATAGTCACGTGCGTGTGCTCACAGTGTATGATGGTGTTCATCATGTTCTCGGAAACACATAAGGAAATTATATACGAGAGATAGAAAAGCTGATTTTATTGAAATTTGAAAAGAGGACAGAATGCAAACGACTCTGACTCTGATTTGGAAATGAGGATGTAGGGTATCCTAGACTCGAACTCAGACTTAGACTCAAATCAAATCCAGACTTTTGGATGCTCGGTTGGTATATGTTCTTTTTTGATAAGGTCATTGATTGGAGAAAACGACAGGTGCCACGACTCGCCTAAACTCGACTTTGCGCAAATGCAAGAGAGGGTGTCAAACTAGACACGGCCCGGGGTGACGGGAATGACTAGGATTCTCGGACCGGGAAACCCGAACGTTGATCTAGACAAAGTAACGACCGCGAATTAGACTCGAGCCGCAGAAAGGTGAGTCCGAAAATGGGGTGACCGTGTTTGACTGCGTCGCGTGCTCGGACCAACCATGGTGACATAACCCTAGGTGACTCGAATATTCGTAGCATAGGTACGACTCGAAAAAGGCATCGTAGGGTACTCTCTAGGGTAACCGTGGTTGACTGCTCGGGTGGAGGACAGCCCCCTGAGTAAGGCTAGAGACTCAGATGGTGTGACATCTAAGTGACTCGAAAGTGGGGTACGTGAGACAACACGCGCAAGACATGACCCTTAGAGCAACCGTGATTGATCGCCCTGCTGAAGGGTAGCCCCCGAGTGGGGAAAAGCCTGAAGAGGAAATGACTCGGAAAGGACACCTAGACGGGTGACTTGTGAAAAGGTGGGCCTTCCTCAGGATCCAACGCTGTGGGTTGGGCCCTGTCCGAAGGAAGGTTCACGTGAGATATTCCCAGACTTTTAGACTCGATTGTGTAAATGGGCCAACCTTTGTAGGAGTATGTCCTACGTAGGTGGGCCTTGCCTTGGTAAAATAAGGCGGACTAGGATGGGGGGAAAACTCGTGATGTAAGATCGACAGAGTTTCGACGCTAGAGACCTCAACGACTTATGACACGACCCGACACTGCTAAATACGGGAAGTCTAAGAAGAGGAAGTTTTGAAATATGATATCTTTGAAAAGCCCGAAATGAATCGGGTGAAGAAATTCGGCCCTTTTTTCGAAAAAGAAAAAAAGGAGTGGGCTGAATGACGGGTTTTGAAAGTTTCGAAAATATTTTCGAGTTTTGAATTGGGCATAATACCGGCTAGAAAAAGGCTATTTTGAGTAGAATCATAAGTCCTAAGTTCGGTATATGACCCGGGTTTTGAAATTGGATATTTGAAAAAGGATGCAAATTTTGAAAATGACGGTTTTTGAAAAAAGATGTGGATCAAGTAGCACGTAGTCATGGAAACAATATAATGACGCCATGTATGCTCTTAAGCTAAGTCTCGGTCAGTCTGTAAGGGTCTATACCAGCGTACATAGCCTATCAAGAATCGGGGCGGACTCCCTAACTCGAGTTGAGATTAGGACATGCCGTAAAACCCATATGAATCGGCTAATGGACACCTTTGACATAACCAATTTGGACTATATCAACGGTATAGTGGGACGTCGGTCACGAGTACCGGCCCGGGAAAGTGAGGTTATGCATGAACCGTAAAACTAAAACGCGCATTGTACTAGTCAAACGATTTCTATTCGAGTCTCACCCTGAGGACACTGAAGGTTATTAACTCATCAGAAAATCCCCAGCGGAGTCGCCAAATTGTGGACATGAAATAGGTCCACCCCGACGCGGCCACGCGCGGGTTTGGGGAGGTGAATGAATCTCCATGAGATGGTCAAATGGAAATTTAAATCGAAGTCGGAGTCGCCACCGAATTTTATGATTATTCGGAACCGTTCGAGCCCACTCTATGTCGTAGTGGGCCGTGTACAAAATACGGCCCATTTCCGATGTCAGAGTTTATTGGGCTCGTCCCTTTGCAGTTCGATATAGATGCCGACTTGAGCGATTAATCGTATATTGAATGACTCTCATTGCCAATGGTTTCGGACATCCGAAAACCACGGTTCTGAGTAAGGGGTGAGGGTACGTGTTGGGAAGTTCACTAAGAACACCCAACCCCGCCCGCACATTAGCGGCCTCTACTAGGATATCGAATGACGTTTTAATGCGCGCGTTAGTAATACGATGAATGATTATGCAAACATTGTTTTCTAAGCATGTGAAAAATTGAATGGGTTGCTAAGTCAATTTAATGCATGAAAATTGATTAACGTCAAAGTTGTATTTAGCATATGAGATTCGTTTTAGTATAATAAAACAAATGAAATAAAAGGATGAATTTGCTACAAAAAGATGAACAAACGAGTTAGTATCGATTTGTAAATAATAATATAGCAAATAAAATAGACGATATCGAGAAAATATGGATTAATCGAAATCTGAAAAATATTGTTGAAAAGAACGTTGTTTTGTATAAAAAACGATGTTCGAAAAATGAAAAAAAAAACAGGAAAAGGCCGCGGCATAACAGCCGGCCGCGCGACTCGTCCGGGATGCCGGCGGGTCGCGTGGTGGCCTGTTTCGGTACCGGTTTTCGAAAACTCGAAGTTCGTATTAAATCGCATATGAATATTGCATGATTCGTAGTCGAATTAATATTTTCGATATTCGTTATATTCGATAGTTGACTACGAAATCAATATCGAATACTTGGAATAGTTTCAGAAAAGATATAGATTTTAGAAATCGATCGAAGAATAAATAAAAAACGAACGAAAACGTAAAAAAAGAAGTCCCGGATTCCAGGCCTGCGCGCGAGTCGCCTGGGCATGGCGCGACTCGCGTGCGGGTCTGTCCGTTCTTATTTTTGTTCGAAAAATTGTTATTTTGATGAACCGCGTACAAATTATGAATTAACTTGTATTCGATCCATGTTTTCGATATTCGTCATATCCGATATTCGATTATGAAATCGATATCGAATATTCGGAATGAATAAGAAAAAGGTTTTGTAAAATAGTTTGTTTTGAACGAAAAAGTAAAAGAAAAGAATTTTTAACGAAGAAAAGATGTAACGATTTTTAGTATCGTCGAAACCTTAATATAATTCTTTTCGATACGATATTCGATTATAGAAAAATCGATATTGTATGTTTAAGAATATTGTTATGAAAATAGTTTTTCGTTAATAACGATATTAGAAAAAAAAAAAGAGAAAATCGACTCTAGACCCGTAAAAAAACAAAACGGACGAAGAGGAGAAAAGGAGAGAAAGGAAGAAATCGGGTTTGATTACACCCTCAACCTACATGCTCTTGTTGACTCGGATCGGGGCTCGTCGGAATGTGACTAGGCACGGGAGCGTCGAGTGATGCTAGGTTTGGTTTAGGGTGGTACGGTTTTGACGGGTGAAGGTGTCGGGTATTGGGGCCGGTTTTCCTTCGGGTTTTGGATGTATTATCGGTTTCTCGATGCTAAAGAATTATGTGTGTATCGGGATAGTAGAAAGTTGATATGTATTTGTCGATAAAATCGCGTGTGTATTGCTAAAAAATTGTGCTTTTTGTGTTGGATGCAAGGGGCTATTTATAGGGAGTTCCCGACCTTGGCTTAGGAGAGTTTGACTACCGCTTAGGATAGGAAACGTAGGAATCTGAGGGAAATAAGAATTCCGCTTTCTTGTGAAGGAAGAAAGGGGACACGGCTGTTTTGGCCTGGTTTTGGCCGAGTGTTTTACACTCGGTCAGGTGTTCGAATCGGTTTTTGAATAGGATTCCTGTTTGAGCTAGAATTACCGCTTGAGTAAGAAGCTGAGGAGAACGAGAATTCCGTTTTCTTGTGAGGGAAGAAAAGAAGAAATACCGGCTGACTTGTGTACTAATCGGCCGAGTGTTTGCACTCGGTTGAGTGTCTGCGGTTCTCGGATAGGATTCCTACTCGAGATCGAATTCTACTTTGAACGGAATTGTTTATTATTTTGTATGGCTGATTTTGTAGAGTTGGACCGTGAATATACCGTGTGAGGTGTCACGGTTGACTTACAAGTCTCGAGAAATATCTTTGACTGGGTTTTGACTCGGTCGCTAAAAGACGGTTTTACCCCTGGTGACGTTTCGACCCAAATTAGTGTTATTTGACTCGAAACGACCCACTGGGCCTGGACTTGAGGTTGGTTTTGTGAAATTTGTACTCCTTAAAATGCCTAGGCCAAATGTCCATCATTACGAGCCCATTTCCGAGTACGTTAAAGCACGTTAGCGTCCGATCATCATCGGGTGTTTGTCGGAAACTGCTATAGACACCTGGCGGTCAAAATGTGGGTGTCTACAGTGAGGTTGAAGGAAGAGGAAGACAGAGGACATTAATGACGTTTAATGCCCGTACACTGAGAAAGTGAAAATGAGTGAAGTAATACGAAATAAATTAAAAGCGAAAAGAAAGGTGAACGGGTTCTACCGGTAGCTTGTCATCTATACTACTTCGGTTTAACTACTCCAAAAATACGTATTATTCTCAGATTTATTAAAATTGGAATTATTTTCGGAAGACGCTCTATAGTTGGTATTATTGCCGTTAAATAAAATTAAAGATGAAAAAGAAAGGTGGATGAGTTATACAGGTAACCGGTCACCTATAGTACTCTGGTTTAACTACTCCAATAATACGTATTATTCTCAGATTTATTAAAATTGTATTATTTTGGGAAGACGCCTCATACTTGGTATTATTCTCGTTAAATAACTCTTTATTATTATTATTATTATTATTATTATTATTATTATTATTATTTCATTTTTTTGGCAATAACAGAAATGCATGGGTTTTTCAATTTGCTTTCTTAACTTTCATTTACTTCCTTTTTTAATACAATTGTTTGAATTTTTTAGATTTGATTTTAAACTTTGAGTTTATTAGACTCTAACTTTTTTATTTATTTATTTTACGATAATTGCGATAGTGTAAGTAACAAAATCAATATTTTAGGTAAAAAAATC
Source organism: Agrostemma githago (assembly GCA_958450325.1). Lineage (NCBI taxonomy): Eukaryota > Viridiplantae > Streptophyta > Magnoliopsida > Caryophyllales > Caryophyllaceae > Agrostemma > Agrostemma githago. Next base: position 5,734,576 of record OY288240.1, read on the forward strand.
TTCAAAATCTCTTAGTTTAAATATGTATATTGATTTATTTTTTTCTGCCGTATCCGCGTTCTATAAAATTTAGAACGTTCATGTCCGTATTCGTATCGATGCCGGTGCTACCTAGCATGTAGTAGTGTATCCACGTTCTATAACTCATTGGTTTGTGTGAAGGTTCCCCGACCTCTTTAACACAGAAAAAACTAATTAATATTTTTTTGTATTATTATATTAATATTATATAAGATGGGATACACTTTACTGGTATGCTCCTCTCATATTACATGAGAGAAACATACTAACGACTTATTCTTCAACATTATTAGATACAAACCCATGAGAACCAAACTTAGCAACAAAGTGCTAAGTCTCAATTGACACTCCGTCACAGTCGTCACCACCGCCGATGCAGACAGCACATTCATTGCATATGGCTCCTTTGGCATTGGCCGCCTCATCAGCCTTTGAGAAACAGAACATACATAAGGCAGATTCTTTAGCATTGGTCGTCACCTCAGTTAACACGACATCACACTCGCCGCAAACAGCACATTCCGTGCATGGGGTTCCTTTGGCTTTGGCATTGGCCGCCTCCATTAGAACCTGGCGAAATTGAAAATAACAAAAATTAGACGTTGATGTATTTTAAATCCGATATCATCATGATGAGTAAAAGATTGACAAAATATCATTACTAGTTTGCTACCTTTACCGACACTCCGTCACAGTCGCCACCACCGCCGGTGCAGACAGCACATTCATTGCAGGGGGCTCCTTTGGTGTTGGCATTGGCTGACTCCATTAAAACCTGGCGAAATTGAAAATAACAAAGTTTAGACGTTGATGTATTTTAAACCCGATATCATCATGATGAGTAAAATGTTGACAAAAAAATCATTATTAGTTTACTACCTCTACCGACACTCCATCACAGTCACCACCACCGCCGGTGCAGACAGCACATTCATTGCAGGGAGCTCCTTTGGCGTTGGCATTAGCATTGGCCGCCTCATCGGCCTTTGAGAAATGGTAATAACCACAAAATGCAGACTCTTTAGCTTTGGCATTGTCTGTGTTACACTTACCACATAAACCACAACAAGTAGATCCTTTAGCAGCTCTAACCGTCTCTTTTTCATTAATGCTGAAGTCGATTTTCTCATCTCCGCTATGATTATTGGAAAGTACGAAGGCTAATACAATGCTAGGAAGGATTAGTGATTCATCCATGACCTGGTTAAAAAAAGCTAGGCTAATAAGTATAATCAAAACCTTAAAGTGATGGTTGAGATCAAACTAATATATTTATATTCTATTACGCCTCTCACTTGAATGTCTGTTGGGCTTGAACATTTGGTCATACTGGCTTTGATAACATGTTAAATAAACCATTTGAACCAAACCTTAAGGTGATAGTTGAAGCCCAGACCAACTAATATATTTATAGGATTACTCGTGGGGTTGTAAAGGAAGACAAACCCTGATAGTCCGCAATTTTGAGTTGATTAATCCTACGGCCCTCCCATATGGATAGTCGATAGAGAATTCGACCATAGTAGTGAAATCTTGTTCCGACTTCTCATTTTCGGATTGCTTGGGTCTATACTGCAGTCTTCTTCTAGGAAAGAGTTTCACCTATTGTACAAATTATCAATGAGAAACTCATATTATAGGCTAATGAGATTACAAAACTTTAGAAGTATAGTCCTTACTATCTTATTATAACCAACAAGCTCGAAGAGACTATCGTCATCCTCAGAGCTTTTTTGAAGCTTGAATGACCCGTTGATTGCTTTCACAGACCAGTAATTTCCATGACATTCGACCAACGTCTCCTTTTCACCGGAATCAGTTATGTAATACACCTCTGTCAACAAATCAGAAGGGCATTTGGTCTCGTCCTTGGTTATACTTCTGAAAAAAAATTACAATTACATGAATATTTATAATATCTTTATAAGCACGGATCATATCAGATGATACATCTCAACAAAAAACACAAGATTCAAACACGCGACCTTTGGTCACTCTGGCTCTGATACTATGTTAGATAAACTATCACAATCAAAACCTTTGGGTGATGGCTGAGACCCAACTATTATATCTATATTATATTAGATATATCTACAATTTTTAGGAGTTATGAATAAAATGTACGAAGTAAAACAAATAAGGTTACCTCTTTTGAAGACTTAAAACCTTTTTGCCACTGCCATCCATGACTTGGGTCTCGATCAAATCATTCTGAACACGCTGATAGTTTGCTAAATGAAACACTTGGGGTCCCAACATTGGAGGAGAAAATGACATAGACACATTAAGATGTACGGATTTAGAATTTCCAAGGCCATGGACAAGATCTAGCGAAACCCATTTATTAGTCCAAAGTTTTCCAGAAGCCACTAGCTCGTCAAAGGAAAGAGAACATGAACCAAGTAACTTGAACGATCTACTGGGTTTGAGCTCATCGGAAGTAGGAGAACATGAGAAGAGTTCAAAGAGAAACTCTCCTGTTGGCTCACATTCAAAACAAGCAAACAATTTTTCCTTTGAAGCCGAAGATATTCCCACACATCTCTTGATTTTGAAAAGCATATCAGTCTGCTTTTTACTGACTGCAATGACAAGGTTTTCTTTGCACTCGTCTGGCAAATTCTTGATATCTACAAACTCCATTAGAACCTGGCGAAAGTGAAAATAACAAAATTTAGACGTTAATGGATTTTAAACCCCATATCATTACGTTGAGTAAAATGTTGACAAAAAATCATTCCTAGTTTACTTACCTCTACGGAATTCACAATCGGAAAATGAATTTGCTGGCCAATTTTTTCAACTTTGTTTAATTCCTTGGCATCACCATTGAACTTGTAGGGAGATCGAGTGACTGGAGTAGGAATATCTCCTTTGCTCATTGCACCAGCCTTCCAATAACTGAACCCATAAGTTTGTTCCCATTGTAGAGTAGTTTGAGTAAAACCAATATCAAGTTTACTCCCCTTTGATTTATCAGGATCAGAGTCATTATGCTGAACCACACAACCTACCAGTTCCTTCATGTCTTTGTGGTAAGCATCTGGGTACAGTTGGTGTGTGTGCCACATCAGGTCGACATCGTAAGTAGGGACACATGCGAACTTATTAGAGTCTGTTTTTTTGTTTGTTCGAACCAAATGAAGAAATCCCTTATATCTCGCATCTGCTTCTCTAAGGAAGAGTTCGTTAGACATGTGTGGTCTGCATGCCTGCAAAATAACCATTCTTTCAGTAATTTAGAATTTTGGAGGCTGTTAGGATTTGAGCACGTGACCTTTAATCACATTGGCTTTGATACCATGTTATATGGATCATCTCAACAAAATTCTCAAGGCGTGGTTTATGCTCAAATATTATATTTATATCATATTTGTTAGATTTGATGAAAAAGTAAGACTACAAAAGAGAATTTGATAAAAAAGAGAAAAAAAACCTGACAAAGGTTCTACTCTGCCTTACCTGATAAGTGAAACCCATTTGTCTTTTAACAGCAGCAATCAGATCATAACTGGTAAACTTTTTGGTTTTTGAACCTTTTTGTAGACTCTCTATGGAAAACGGGCTTTCTAAGTCAAGCTCATAAGGTTCCTCGGGGTACATTTTGCTCCAAATTTCCTCAGTTGTGCGCTTTGAAGCCGCTTCTAAGGATGATCTAACTTTACGGTTGGTGAGGATTCTTCCAAACAACTTCGCACAATCAAAATTGTACCTAACCTGTGACGACATATATGTTTCAATATCAACTTTATCAAGGAAATATGAGGAAGAATTATGAACATTTTTGTATATCAAATCGAGAAACATACTGGATTTAACCGATGGCAGTGCCATATCAATTCACAGTCAAGAGGAACAACCAGTGACTCTTCAGAAATCGGGTTCTCCTCATGTTTGGCGAGTAAAGGAAGCCAAAATGCATTGTACCTAAAAGATGCAACATGGGTCACCTATAAAGTGCTAAACTTGTCGTCCAATATTGTCTTTCTAACATCGAAAATTACAAAGTCGATCTACTAGTCTACTATGCGTGCAAAACATAAATTACATTATTACCGCGTGACCCATAATGAAAATATGCCTCACTATATAAGTAACACAACCAAATCTATCGACTGCATTTAATTTTGGTCTGATGAAATTATATAGGTTAAGGATATTTCACCTGTAGACAGCCTTTTTTAAAACATGATCTTCGAACAGGAAGTGATTGCGGTGTTCCACGGCATCAAGGAATTTTAAATGGGTTTTGGCAGCCTCAACAAGATCGATACTCACTGTAATGTTCTGCGCTGCAGCCCATTCTGTTGCTTGTTCCTTTACCATCTTCGCACCCTATCCAAATGTATACGCAAAACACAGCGTTCGCTATACAAAAAATTACTCCTTTTATATCATCCAAGCTGGCAATGTTAACCAATAGTTAATTAATTAATACCCCGTACAAAATACGAAGTAATACACCAACAAAAATTAATATCGGTAATAAAAACAGCACGCTAAAATGAATTTGAGAGACCTCGATCAAATAAAAAAAAAAATAAAGAAAAATTCAAATGTACTACTACTTTTTACATCAAAGTTTTGTTATTACTTAGATTCTAAAACCACGTTTTTTAGAAACTTTTGAATTTGTTAATCAACAACTCTAAATAAAAAATTGTTGATAATTACATTAATTAACTACGGAGTACTTTATAATATAAGAAGGAAATAATACTTACAATGAAATGGTTAAATTCTTTATCTTTGAATGAAATTATTTTTCAAGTTTTTGATGTTGTGCCTCAAATTGGAGTGCTTGTATCTCCTTTTATACTAGTGTTTGGTAGAGTACAACCATGCAAGTAACATACTACGCTAGAGGGAAAAACAAGTAGCATGTGACTCGAATATAAAATGACGAAATTGCCCTTGTAACTGATAGGATATAAGAACTTGAATTTTAAAGCCCTAATTCGCGGGCTTTCCAAAGGTTTAGATGTGGAAAATGTGAGTCTGTGTGTCAAGCCAACTATGGATAAAAACTAGGGAAGATATTGTTTTTTTTATGACAAGGGAACCCGCAGTCGCTACCATTGGTGTGCTCTGAGTAAACCATCGGGTGTTCGCAATAGCCTGCAAACCACGCACACCAGGTAAGTCACCCTTTGGGCGAGAGACTCGAAGTCTAGATGACATAGCCTCAAGTCATACAGCTCTCATAAGAATGCTCTTGCAGGGGCTTGAACGTGAGACTTGAGGTGGTGGCCACATGTTTTATGGATAAATAAGAGCAAATACTTATACAAGTAGAAGATTTTACAATAAGAGTAGATTTACTAAGAAATGTTCTCTCATTAAATTTATTGAGTTGAGAAGAAGGGGTAAACTCAAGTGGTAAAAGTTGTCTTACTCCGACTAAGAGGTTGGAAGTTCGATTCTCACTTGTGACGTAGTGCCCTCTTCCCTAAACCAAAAAAATATATTAAATTTATGGAGCGACCAATTACAAATTGATGTAACAATGGTACCAAATCTAATGAAAATAAACAAGTTTAATATAAAAGAGTATACTAATTAAAAAGGTACAATCTACAATAAAATGGGTACATTTATAATAGGGTTATTTCATGAGAATAATCTCAACTATGCGAGTTCTTCTTAAGGTAATTCAAACTATACTTAATCTCATTTTAGTATGAACTACGTCTTCATTAATCTTGTTTTGCTATGGCCGGAATTATGACTTGCTATTACCGGTAATAGTGACTTGTTGTAATATTCTAGGGTTTTATTGGGTCTGTTGTGGTCGTGAAAGTCAAAACAATAATAGAACATTTTTTTCATGGCCTCTATAAGACTAATCGCAAAAGAAATGGAAGATGAATTTTCGAAAATTGTAATTTTTTTTATCAATGACCGAAAATGAACACGATATGTGAATAAGAGTAAAAGAAAGAGTTGAATAAGGGAGGTTTAACAGATAGTCGGTCACCCACAACAAAGAGAGATTAATGAAGGCATAATTCATATTAAAATGAGGGGTTATTTAACGACAATAATACCAATTATAGGGCGTCTTCCCAAAAGAATACCAATTTCAATAAATCTGAGAATAATACGTATTATTGGAGTAGTTAAACAAGAGTAGTATAAGTGACTTTATAACCTGCTACATCAGGTCACCTAATTAATATTTAACCTGCTATTTATCCTCCATCCTCCTCCTTAGACCTTGATAACGGGTGAACCATGTCGGATCAGCTTCGGGTCGAGCCACTTTCGAATTATAATAATCGGGTTGACTTCGGGTCGGGTCAGATAATTTCGAGTTTGGGTTATTCTCGGTTTTGCTGTTTTCCACTTTTTTAGCGATATCGACTCGTTTTCTATAATAATAGTCGGGTCAGTTTCGAGTTAGCTCATGTCAATTCGGATTACGGGTCAAAATCAGGTCTTCAATTCGGGTGTCGGGTCGGGTTTGGTTTGACTTATTCGGGTCGGGTCAATTTTGCCAAGTCTACTCCTCCTTACTTCTCTCATTCATCCTCTCTCTCCATTACCCTTCAGTTTTTTTTCTATACGTTTCGTTTAGATTAACGTGTTGATTTTGGTGTAGGATTGTGTTGTTAGCTAGATTTTGTGAGGCTGAAGACTTGAAGGAAAAGGAAGACGGAGGACATTAATGACGTTTAATGCCTCGTACACTAAGTAGTGAAAAGGAGTGAAGTAATATGAAATAAATTAAAGGCGTAAAAGGAAGGTGAACGGGTTCTACCGCTAACTGGTCATCTATACTACTCTGGTTTAACTACTCCAAAAATATGTATTATTCTCTGATTTATTAAAATTAGAATTATTTTCGAAAGACGCTTTATTGTTAGTATTATTGCGGTTAAATAAAATTAAAGGTGAAAAAGGAAGATGGAAGGGTTCTACAGGTAACCGGTCACCTATACTACTCTGGTTTAACTACTTCAATAATACGTATTATTCTTAGATTTATTAAAATTGATATTATTTTGGGAAGACACTCTATAGTTGGTATTATTATTGTTGTTAAATAACCCTTAAAATGAGATTAGGTATAGTTTGGATTATTTTAAGAAGCACGCACATAGTTGAGATTATTCTCATGAAATAACTCTTTGGTATAAAAGCAAGTACAAAATAAAATGGTCATTTTGAGAGATATTTAATAATAAAATAGGTACAAATAACACATAAAGCGGTAATAAAAAGTGGTCTCTCAATAACTTATTCAGAAACCGTCTCTGCACAGTTTTTTAAAATAAAGTTTTTTATGTGTCGTGTTATATTTCACTAAACACCATATATATCTAAGAACTTTTTAGCATAATAGATTAAATTTTCTGTTTTATTTTTTTTGGAAATGGACAAAGCTCAAGCGTCCCATTTTTTTATGTGATGATATCGATCATCACATTTTCATATCTATCATAAGAAAGACCGATTGCAAAAAAAAAGAAAAAAAAATATGTGCAATGTGGATAAAACCAGGGAAAACATTGCTATTTCTCGTGAGTTTGATCCTTTAAGGATAAGTTAGGTTTGTAATAGTAGATATGTGATTAATGTGGAGTTATTGCTTTAGGGTGTGAAATCTTATTTCTGATGTGTTACCTTTATAGTTTTACTTTCCTTATAGTGTAACAATAAAATATTATTAGCCTAGATCTCTTTTAATTGTTATTTTCACTTTTTGAGACATTTACTTTCTCTTCAATATCTCTGAAAGCACTTCAAAAAATATATTGGAATATATAGTTATATTAAAGCTCTTCATATGTAAAGAAATTTATGGCGTGGTTTTCATAATTTTCCAATTAATATATTTATGTAGAAACTCAATCCAACGACTCGCCTCATAAAATGAATATGTCTATTGTTTAAGAACGGAGGGAATATAATAACGGGTTATTTCATGACAATAATACCAACTATGAGAGTATTTCTTATATTAATACCAAATATACGTAATCCCGTTTTAATATGAATTATCCCCTCATTAATCTCTCTTTACAACCAATGCCTTTTTCACCTGTAAAAACCGGTAACTGTGACCTGCTAGGTTTTGGTGTGCCTCTTCTTCTTCTTCCCCTTTATATTCATCGAATTAAAAGTCATCCTCTATTATCAACTTTCAAAAACCTCATTGACACAATGAGATGTGGTTATTCATCTGGATCCTTCTCTAATTCGTATCCTTCAAGTGTCAGATTATTTTTAGCAAACGTCAGCTAAGATGCTCCAATTTATTTACCACAATTTCAAAATAAGATGCTCCAGTCTATTTACCTAATTTCAAAAAATTTAAGAAAAGTAATGGCGAGAGGAGATGTCGAGTTCAACAATGGCGAGAGGCGAGTACGTAGTAATGAGGGAGGAAGTGTACAGAGTATGGTGGGAGGGCGGGGGGGACTTTAATTCAAAAAGAAATTAAAAGGTAAAGGGAACCGGCTCATCAGGTAGCCGATAACTTGTTATAAAGAGAGATTAATGAGGGGATAGTTCATATTAAAACGGGATTACGTATAGTTGGTATTAATATAAGAAGCACCCCTATAGTTGGTATTATTGTTATGAAATAACCCTATAATAACTTGGTAATAGTTGTTTACATTTATCATAGACAAAAAAGTGTTTTAAATGATGCTGTTTCTTTTTTCACTTAAAAGTATTATACTCCTTCACATCAAATCCAAAAGTAACATTTGATTGGATACATGTTTTAGGAAAATGGATTAAAGGTAGGGTTATTTCATGAGAATAATTCATACTATTGGCTACCTACTCAGAATAATCTCAATTACGTGAAATCCCGTAAATCGAAACTCTTAGTAACTTATTCTCAAATTAGACTCATTTAATATTTACCTGTTATAACAGGTCATATTTAACCTACTCTTTCTCTCTTCTCTATCAACTTTCCTTTGGTATCATCAAACAACCATTGATACATCTTCACCTTACTTCCTCTTGGTAAATAAAAAAATGGGTTATTTCATGGGAATAATCTTAACTATGTGTGTGTTTCTTAAAATAATCCAAATTATATGTAATCTTATTTTAATATGAACTACGCATTCATTAATCTCGCTTTGCTATGTGAAATTATGACTTGCTATTACCGGTCATAGTGACTTATTGTAACTTTCTAGGGTTTTATTATGTCCGTTGCAGTCATCGTAAAAGCCAAAATTACCATAAAAAATAATTTTTTCATAGTTTCTATAAGACTAATTGAAAAAGAAATGGAAGATGAATTTTCGCATTTTTTTTATCAATAGTCGAAAATGAGCATGAAATGTGAATAAGAAGAAGATGAGTTAGAGAAAGAGTTGAATAAGAGAGGTTCAACAGGTAGCCGGTCACCCATAGCAAAGTGAGGTTAATGAAGGCGTAGTTCATATTAAAATGAGATTACATATAGTTTGGATTAATTTAAGAAGTACACGCATAGTTGAGATTATCCCATGAAATAACCCTAAAAAAACCACCAAACATCAATCATCGACCCTCATCAGCCCAAGTTTTTGTTGGCCACACACAACACCATCGACAACCACCTCAACCTCCATCACCAGCCACTTAGGCTGGTAGTGATGGAATTTAGAGCTGGAATTGGGGCAATGTTGCACATGATAGTGATGGAGTTTAGTGTTGGATGTGGTCAGAAATGATGTTAAAGGTGTGGATGATAGAGATTTAAGAGAGATGAGAAGCCAGACTTTTCAAAGGAGATGGTATGTCATATGTGGGTGGATAAGTATAAAAGTTAACATGTTCATCAGGTTGCAAGTCACTCGGAGTATTTTGAGAATATGATAACAAAAGTTAGATTTATTATGAGATAAAAAGTAGTTGAGATTATTTAAAGAAGATGAGTAATAGTTTGAATTATTCCCCCGCAACGACATACATGAATTCAAAGGACAATCAACTAACCTTCGGGAATGCCGGGACCTCTACGTCTCTGGCGTACTGAAGGCTTGTAGCTTAGAATGAGGATCACTTAAATATCGCTCGATAATTTCAGGATAGAAGAGTAGAGGTAAAAGAGTTCTGGAGATGTGTAGGTGAATTGATTTTTGGATGATCAAAATGGTTGAAGGGGGCGTATTTATCGTGGAGGGATGAGTACATAGTATCATTTAAGGCAGTAAAGTAATTGCACGAAGTGCGTGAATTCCAACGTTCAAAAGCGAAAATGACAACGTTATCCTTGCAAACCAATGCGTGAATTCCGCCTGAAGAGTAATGATGTCACACAATGTTGTCAGGATCGTGATTCTACTTTTAACCAATAGGGAGGATAGAATCGAATCGGTAGAATCGGATCGTAGAATCATAAGATTCTACTAACTCACTAAATATAGCTTTTTGTTTAGCGAAAACATATGATTGAAGATCAAATTACTTATTTATTCATATCTAATGATTTTAATAAACAGTTGTGAACCATGAAATTCGACCCTACGATAATATAATAAAAGGAACAAAAATAATACGGATACAATAATTTTTATTATTGAAAGATTGTGGGTATTACAACTTCTGTAACTCTCTTGATTCCAACTCCAGGGTTTTTTGTGTGGTTTGGTATTTGGTGCAGTTCGTAGGTCTTATTGACTTATTTACAAACTGGATACCGTGCGAGGGTCTTATCAACTTAATCTCGCATTAGGATAGTTTTCCCTACAATTTGGTAGTAGGGAGGAGGGTGGTTTTTTGGTGTGGCTTCACTCCTCCTCCCTAAACCCTCGGACGAGATCTTAATTTATAAAAGAAACCCGCCTTACAGAATAAGAAAAAAATAAAAGCATATTCTTTGGCATCTGAAGAAATTTATTTTATATGATAATATCTTCAGATATCAACAAATATGGAACAAAATATCGAATACCAAAATATAAAATTTCGGTGTCTACAGATGCCCCCTCGAGATTTGTTGTAGAGACTTCGAAGTCGGTTGCAACTTTATCTCGAAATTTGGTAGAATGACTTGAGGTTAATTTTGCTTGCCCCCATGACATTTACGAATCTTGAACCTTTGAGATTGGAGATGAAGAGCGAAAATCGTCCCACCGAGCGTGCCAATTTGTGAGCCATGAAATTCGACCCTGCGATAATATAATAACAGGAACAAAAATAATACGGATACAATAATTTTTATTGTTGAAAGATTGTGTGTAGACACCCACATTTGGCCGTTAGGTGTCTATAGCAGTTTCCAAAAAAACATCCGATGATGATCGGACGCAAATAGACCTGGCAAAGTAAACCCGGACCCGAAAAACCGATCGAAAATAACTGAATTGAAACCGATCGAACACCCGATAGGATTAACCTGGAATAATACCCAAAACCCGATTCAATCCGAATCGAATCGAAATTGTACCGAATTTAATATAACCGAATGATACCCGAACCCGAATATAACCGAACCAATAATAACCGAATCGATTCACCCGATTAATAAACACTTATTTTTTCATAAAAACACCCAAATTTAGAATTTTCTTTCTTGATTCTTTATTTATTAATAGTTTTATAAACTATTACCTACCATTTGAAGGTATAACAAACTCAAAATCAAATTATTTATTTTTTTTATTCAAGAAATTTATGACCCGAGACTCACCTGACCTGCTATTGACCCAACCCGAACCGTACCCGACTCAAAATAACATAAACCGATAAAAGTGGCTAACCGAAATGAACCCGATCGAAATCGAACTGAAACTGAAAGTTATGCTAACCCGATTATAATCGAACCGATTTAACCCGATCCGAAATCGAATCGAATGACCCGTTTGCCAGGTCTAGACGCAAACATGCTTTAATATACTCGAATATGGGCTCAAAATCGTTACTATTTGGCTTGGGCTTTTTACGGAGTACAAATATCACAAAACCGACCTCAAATCCAGGCCCAGTGAGTCATTTCCAGTCAAATAAGACTAATTTGGGTCAAAACCGACACCAAGGGCAAAACCGTCTTTTAGCGACCGGGTCAAACCCCAGTCAAAGGCGTTTCCAAGGCGGGAAAATCTGTCACGCAGGTTTTGAGAATCCAATTCAGAGTCAAAAACTACAAAAAAAAACCAGCTACAAAAAAGGATTAAACAACTCCATTAGAGATAAGATTCTATCTCTAAAAGAATTCTCACCCGACCGGACCCACTCGATCGAGTGGACCAGCCCACTCGGTCGAGTAGGCTCGTAAAACACACCAAAACCAGCGTCAGACCGGGCACTCGATCGAGTGTCATACACCACTCGATCGAGTGACCCCCTTTTCCAGCTAAAACCGGGATTGCTTCCTATCCAAACCGGTGTTTTCTTCCACCCTAAGCAAGCTTTTCCTATCCAAAATAGGTGTTTCTTTCTATCCAAGCCGGTTACCTTTCCTAGTGATAAGCTAGTCGTGTACCTATCAAAAATAACCAACTACGGTCCCCGGCAACGGCGCCAAAATTTGATAAGCTAGTCGTATACCTATCAAAGATAACCAACTTAGGTCTAACTAAAAATATAGCTAGGGAAGTCAGGATCGTATCCACAGGGAGACAAATAAATTCTACTTGCAACTTAAGTCTATCTAAATAACAACTCGGGGGTTTTTATGTGTTGACTAATCTAAAAGTAGTGAAGGAAAGAGAATTAAAAGAGAAGAAATAACTAAAATAAATAGGATGAATTAAGACGAATTAATATGGAGAGAAAACTAGGATTGTCGGTTCACCATGAATTTCCTACGGTCACGGTCTAGGTCACAGGTCTGTCGCAGATATTGGTCTAAGGGGTAGTGAAAAGGTCCTTCCGGTCCGCTATTCACCCTAGAATGCTTCTAACGGCTTCCGATCTTATTAGGGCAAACTAATGTGTTGTAGCAGGTCTAACTCTTACCAGGCTTCCGATCTTAGGTTCGAGTTCACCAATTCAATTAATCAATTACGTCGACTTAATCAATTAATCTCAATTAAATGCTACAATTAACAACTGAGGCGCAATATTGTAGACAGATCTATAAACTAATTAGCAATCATATTCAATTCATGGATCCCCTAAATCTTAGCAAGGAAAATTAGCTACTCATGGAGAAATTTACGACAACAATAATAAAGATGATAAATAAATTAAGCATATTAAATAGATCTAAAGAGAAATTAAGAATAAAAGAATTAATAAGATTAAGAGAGAAAGAATTAAGAACAAAGAGAATAAGAAAGAACAAAGAAAGAATTAGATTACCGAGTTTAAAGAAATAGTAGAAAAGAATTTGATGAGGGTCGGCAGCCTGCTCCGGACCGCCTGCTAAGCAGGCCTCCAGAAGGCTCCACCCAAGGAGCCCGGGAACCAACTCGGCAGACAATCAGAGCAAAGTCACTAAAAAGAGAGCCCACTGGGGACCTCAGACGACCGCCTGCCCAGCAGGGCGATGCGGCCCGCTGAAGACCAGCCTTCACAACCCCTACCCGCCTGTCCTCTGGAGGTAAATCTCCACAGGCAGGGCAGGGACCATCAAGGGACCTCCTCGTCATTTCGCCTAAGGTAAATGAGAATGGGTGGATGAGGTGAAGCCACTTGTCACCTCCTCATCCACCCATCCTCCTTCTACTTCCCTCTCTTGTGGGAAGGTATAAATACTCTCTCATTTCCCACAAGAGAGGGGTTGGATTTTCTCTCTCTAGACTCTTACTCTAAAAAGCGCCACTTAGTTCCTCACGAGCTAGGTTCATTAAGGCATTCACGGACTGACTTAGGCATCGGAGAGGGTTCCCTCGGACAACCTCCGAGGCCCTGTGCGTTCTGTGTGCAGGGAGCAGGCCCATTCCGCCGGGAAGGTCCGATTAGTGGAGCAAGAGGAGGGAGAGGCTGACAAGATTGTCCGATCATTATTCAAGAGCAACATTGAATTTCACAAACCCGAATTCCAAGTCGGGTTAATTGATTCCGATACCGGAACAGAATTCATAAATCTAGATCTAATAGTTTTAGAGTAAAGAGAAATCTAAAGAGAGTAGTCTCAAGAGAATTAAAAGAATAAAAGAAGAGGTTGTAGAATTCTAGTCTAATAGTTTCTTAAATACTAAGCTAAAACAAAAGCCCAAAAGTCTTGTTAACCCTAAAAATCAAATTAGGAAAGTCTCAGTCTTCGTCCTGTCTCGAGAATAGTCGGTCGAGAATTTTGAATAGTCGGTCGACTGTATGGATAGTCGGTCGACTATTAGGATAGTCGTTCGACTATCATAGACCTGTTTCCGTTCTCAGCATTGCGCGCTCAACTTCAAACGCTTGCCATTTCTTCGTTATTTCTTTAAATCGGGCGTATAATATACCGTTGGAAAGCTAAGAAAAAGAGCTTTCCAACACAACTGAAATCAGCTCAATTAAAGTTGTATAACTCAAGATATTCACGTTTTAAGTAGACCCGTTTGGAAACGATCATTCTCTTTTCTTATTTCGCAAAAGATTTCATCTTTAAGCACGATTTTTGCCTTGTTTATCGGTCCACGGGTTCAAACCTGCATAAGTTGCAACATGACCACAAAGTATCAAATTTGGGGGAAAATAGTAGACAATGCTACTCGATATGCATGAAAATACGTGCGTAAAAGACGGAATAATCATATATAAATTGCACGCATCACCTAGACAAAGCCGGAAATCCCTCCGATAAATACACCCCTTTGCAAGCCTACAATGACAACAATTACAACAGTTACACACACACGTATTCACACATCTACACACAACACACAAAACATCCTAGGCGATACCACAACAGAATTCACAACAATTCATCCCCGAAATTTCAGCAACCTTTAGCAAACCCGAGAGCAAAAATCGTCAAATCCCTTCCCAATTATAAACACCATAACTCTTCCTATATCATCTCGACGCTCCCGTGCCTAAGCCACAGCTAGACGAGCCCCGTTCCAAGAGTACAAAGCATGTAGGTTGAGGGTGCAAATTCAATCCCGTCTTCTCCTTTCTCTCTTTCTCTCTTTCTCTCTCTCTCTCTCTCTCTCTCTCTCGTTTTTTTGTCGTTATCGAGTCATCATCACGTTCTTTTATATATTTTCATTTTTCATCGTTTCTAATACCGATATTATCACTACAATCTAATTTCTACATAAAACGATCATTCTTAAAATACGATACCGACTCTATAGTCGAATATCGTATCTACAAGAATTAAATCGATCTTGTTGATGACAAGATAATCATCACATAGTCTTAAAAAATGAAATACAACGATTTCGACGCGGAGAGAATCTATTTCATCTAATTCGATTTTCAAACAACTAATAAACATCTTTTCTAAAAAGTCGCTCCGAATATTCGATATTGATTCCATAATCAAGTGTCGAATATGACAAGCATCGAAAATTTAAGTCGAGTATAAATCATATTATATTTATACCCGATTTAGCAAAGTTATCGATCTTTCAAAAAAGCAATATCGAAATCAAAAATAAAACGAGCCATAGCTCGTACAGGGGGCACTCGATCGAGTGCCTAGCCCATTCGATCTAGTGACACCCCAATTTAGAGGCAAAATGCTTTATCCGAGGACCACTCGATCGAGTGTCATACCTGACTCGATCAAGTGGCACCTCAAAATCGAGGCAGGAGGGTTTTTCAGGAGGCACTCGATCGAGTCCCTCCATGACTCGGTCGAGTGATCTCTGTCACGTCAAAACCATGAGCCCTCTAACATATTTCGAGCCTCGATAAAATTATTTTTATGACTTCAGTCAACATGTGTCAAGTCTATCACGTGATCCATCCTTTCAAAACCATGCATCGTATTATCTTCACATCTTTTATTCAATTCACAAACCGTTATCGTCATTACTAACTCGTTTGTTCTTTTTGTCTTTGTATTTTATTTCGTTGTTTGTTTTATTATACTAAAATGGACCTCGCATGCTAAATACAACCTCGACATAATTCAAAGATGCATTAAATGACGTAGATCAAACATAATTCACATGTTTAGTCAAAACACTGCTTGCATTTCATCTAACCGGATTACTAACGCGCGTGTTCTAAAATCAAACGATATCCTAGTAGAGGTCGCTAAGTGCGGGCGGGGTTGGGTGTTCTTTGTGAACTTCCCAAAACGTACCCTCACCCCTTACTCAGAACCGTGGTTTCCGGATGTCCGAAACCATTGGCGCACGAGAGTCATTCAATACACGGTATCCGATAATGTCAGTATCGGTATCAAAATGCAAAGGGACGAACCCAATAAACTCTTAAATCCGAATGGGACATACTTTGTGCATGGCCCACTAAGACATAGAGTGGATTCGAATGGGCCCGAACTCCCACAAAGTTCGGTGGCGACTCCACTTCGATTAAAATTTCAATTCGACCCATCTCACATGAGATTCATTCGCCTCCCCAAACCCGCGCGTGGCCGCGTCGGGGTGGACCTATGTCATGGTCACATTGTGGGTATTACAACTTCCGTAACTCTCTTGATTCCAACTCTAGGGTTTTTGTGTGGTTTGGTATTTGGTGCAGTTCGTAGGTCTTATCGACTTATTTACGAACTGGATACCGTGCGAGGGTCTTATCGACTTAATCTCGCATTGGGATAGTTTTCCCTACAATTTGGTATTAGGGAGGAGAGACGGCTTTTTTGGTGTGGCTTCACTCCTCCTCCCTAAACCCTAGGACGAGATCTCAATTTATAGAAGAAACCCGCCTTACAGAATAAGAAAAGAATAAAAGCATATTCTTTGGTATATTAAGATATTTATTTTATATGATAATATCTTCAGATATCAACAAATATGTAACAAAATATCGAATACTAAAATATAAAATTTCGGTGTATACAACAGTTTATGAACTTGTTTCTACGACTTAGAAGAAATTTGAGTTTTACGATGTCGTTATATGAAAATATATATTATTTTTGTACTACGAAGTTGGATCGTAGGATCGTAGGAGCATAGGATCGTATTATGATCCTACATTTAGAAATTTCAAACTAATAGGATCGTAAGATTCTACAACCATGATAGAATCGTAAGATCCAAGATTGGTCAATCATTTTTAGATTGTAAAATCGTAGAATCGTAGGATCGAATCGCGATTCTGACAACAATGATGCCACATCACGAGTGAACGGACCAATTTGCAAAACATTGATGGAGAAAGCTAAGGTAACGCCTACTTGTTTATATCAAAATTGAGGGTTGCCATGTATGTTTCGAAAAGTGTTGGGGTACCACGTTTAATGCGAAAAAACTCAAGGATACTAGGTAGAAAATACGATTATTTATTGATGAATGTGTTATCATTTTATACAAATGGAGCGCTTCACGGTGTGAGAACATCCCACGCAAATCAGTAATAAAAGTTTAAAGGCATTAAGTAATTGATATTTATGAAAATAGTAGATCTAGTTCTTAAAATAAGCATATCTATATTTTACATCAAAAAAAAAATAATTTGTTCATATAATGTTATAATAAATCATTAATTTGTAATTATAAAAGTGTAAATTTTAAAACAAGATGTAAAAAAAATATAAAGAAATAGTTGTGGTCTAATAGTGTAATGAATAATCAATGACTGAAATATGGCCTAAGGAGCTAAATGTGCCAAAAAGAATAGAAACTCAAATTTTCTAATAGTGAGATTCAAACCCTGGTCATCAAGTAAAAGGGCCTTGTGCCTAACCATTGCAACACAACTACAATTCTGTTCTTTTTAGAATTAAATGTTACTTAATTGTGAACAAGCAGTGTTATTTGGGGTGACGAAAACTTATCTTTTTAATTATTAAACAATCATGGATATGTTTAACTACACATTATAAATGATTAAATTAAAATTACATACTGTCCATGAAAAGTTATTTAATATAAAATTAAGTTTTAAGTTCAATTAAAATAATGTCATTTAACAAGTTTTTATACTTACAATTTATAATAACATTTTAATAGGAAATTTTATAATAACATTTTTATAAAAGTTCTTTTTTTTTATTAGTTTTCCTTTTTCTTCTACTCGTATTAGCTTACCACATATTTAGGACTTTAGGTTATACTAATGGTCCTCATTAACCGATATCCTCATAAAATACTTTCGAAAGGTATGTGATATCACAAATTTATCATCTTACTTTAAAATATAACCCAAAATATTGTTTTTTTGAAGTCATATAGTATTACGGAAAACTTAATAGTATATGGAGTATTTAATAATAATAATAATAATACACTAAAAATTAAGAGATATATTCTCTCATCAAGTTATCATTAAATACTTTTTGTGTACCTCTTTATGTTAAATAAAAATACTCTATTTTTTTCCCAATAAATTTAGAAATATCTCTATTTAAAATTATTTATGCATTAATTAAGTACGATTAATATTCTTTTATACTATTCTACGTTACGTTCAAGTCAATCAGAATATCATAATATCGGGTTTCTTCAACCTGAATACATGAATAAATTTTTTATTTTTTTCATAACAGTTCGCCGCGCTTTTTATAAGCTTCAATTTTGTTGATATTTATTTTTTGGTGAAATGTAAATTATATTGAAACCGAGTAACCAATTACAACTCAATCATCTAGAAAGATGATCAAACTAGAGTATAACTCTACATCAGCTCATTCATCCACACCCTATCCTTTTCGGTCAATTTACCCCTACATTGAGTCTTAATTCTATTTCTAATATCTGTAATAATTAAATTAGCACATTTTCTCAGAGTATAGATTTGATGATCCATCCTGCTGCAATTCCACTGCTGCCAAACGTAATAAACAGTGGCACTTATGATACTGTTCAGTACGCCTTTCTTAAGCCTTGAAAACCTGTTGTGCCGCCTCCATCCATGGTTATTATCCTCTGCCATCGTAACACCTAGGGGTGTCAACGATCAGAGCCGGCTCGTAGAGCCCTCGGAATCGGCTCGGTCAAAGCTCGGCTCAAGCTCGGTCAAAACGAGCTCGAGCCGAGCTTGTTCAAATCCGAGCCTATCCCGAGCTCAGTAAGGCTCGGCTCGGAGGCTCGTTTGGGCTCGTTTTTTTTTATTTTTTTTTACTTTATAAGTTTAATAATTTTAAATTCTAATAATTCAAAATATATGTTTATTTGATATTTATAATTATTATACTTTAAAATTTTGTAACAATATTTTTTTTGTCTTTTAAAAAAGTTATTTTTAGTTATATATATTTATAAAGAGACGAAAAAATATAATGGTAAACGAGCTTGGTACGAGCTCGAACCGAGCTCGAGCTTTTTACGAGCCGAGCTCCAGCCTCAATTTTTTGAGCTCGACGAGCTTCGAGCCGAGCCCGAGCCCGAGTTCAAATTTATGAGCCGAGCCCGAGCCCACCCGAGCTCGAGCTCAGATCGGCTCGTTTACACCCCTAGTAACACCTGTCCAGGTTTGAATGAAGTGTAAAACCTTCTTGCTGTATGGGCATTTAAAGAATAAGTGCTGCAGAGTTTCGTCATCTTGGTCACAGATACAGCACACTTTATCAGCTGAAATTTGAAGTTTATAGAGCTTATCTTTGGTGTTTAGGCCTCTCTGATAGTACAACCATGATGTAAAAGCATGCTTAGGTATCACCCATTTGTTCCAAACATATTGATGCCATTCATTTTCTGGACTTGCATTCACTAGCCAGTCGTATCCTTTCTTGATGGTATATTCCTTTCCGAGTGAATTCGTCCATTCCCGGTTATCATACGCATCTTGCAACTCATTTTTTAGTTTACAAACCTTCTTCCAGTACCAGCTTGCTTGAGAGGGCGGAGCATGCGTAGTCCAGGCACTATTCTTTAAGTACGTATGATGTATCCATTGGACCCATAGCTTATTAGGGAGATGGTGAATCCACCATACAAGCTTTCCTATACTCGCTTTATTCCAGTCAATCTCGTCCTTTAAACCCAGGCCTCCTTGTTTTTTCTCCTTACAAATCTTATCCCAGGCTACTGTCGGAGTTCTATTGTATTCAGCATTTCCGTCCCATAGAAAATTTCTACAAATCGCTTCCACTTTAACCAATACTCCTTTTGGGAGTAAGAAAATTGAGGCCCAATAAAAGTGCAGCGTCTTAAAAACAGATTTAACAAGCACTAGTCTTCCGGCATATGAGAGATTTTTTGTGCCTACAACTCTGATTCGCTCCAGGATCTTGTCAATTAAAGGAAAGCAGTCTCTTACCGTGAGTTTTGCAGGCTTGACTGGCACACCTAAATATTTGAAAGGTAGTTGACCCTCGATACATCCCGATATATGAGTAATCTCTTGCCTAATATGATTCGGGACTCCATTGAAATAGACATTAGACTTCCCACTACTCATCTTAAGACCCGAAGTTTGTGAGAAATTAGTGAATGTCCTAAGCAAGACCATGATGTATTTAACATTCCCTTTACTGAATAGGAGAAGGTCATCAGCAAACATCAAACAGATCAGTTTCATTGGCTTGCATAGTGGGTGGAAGTTGAATTCCACTGTCGTCGTAGTGTAGGACAGTAGCCTCGAGAGATAATCCATACATATTGTAAACAAGAGCGGAGACAAAGGGTCCCCTTGTCTCAATCCCCTCCGTCCCTTAAACCATCCGAAAGTATCTTCATTTAAGTTTAGGGAATAGAACGCTGTTGATACGCATTCTCTAATCCATCTGATGAATCTGGCAGAAAATCTAAGTTCATTAAGCATTTGAAACAAGAAATTCCATTCCACCGAGTCGTAGGCCTTTTGAAGGTCGATCTTAAACATACATCTCGGTGATGCAGATTTCCTTCCATATAATTTCACTAAGTCTTGACAAATGAGGATGTTTTCAAGGATATTTCTTCCATGGATGAACCCACCCTGGGTTTTGGAGATAATATGTGGAAGAACTTCAGCCAATCTATTGCATAGTAACTTCGAAATGCATTTATATATTACATTGCAGCAAGCGATCGACCGAAATTGCATAACAGTTGTAGGATGCCTTGTTTTCGGGATTAGAGTGATGTTTGTGGCATTCAATTGTTTCAATAATTCGCCATTTCTGAAGAACTCCAGAACTGCATCACATGTGTCTCGTCCCACAATATCCCAGCACGATTTAAAAAACATGCTAGTGTATCCATCCGGTCCTGGGCTCTTGTCATTTGGAATGCTAAACATAACATCTTTAATCTCATCATCTGTAAGAGGTCTAAGGAGTATCCGGGACTGATCGTCATCGCATTTATTTCCATAATTCATTATTCTTCTGCTGACAGCTACAGTAGTCTTAGTAGTTCCAAGCAGCTCATGATAGAAATTAATGAAGCTTCCTTAAATTTCTTGACTTTTGTGGACATGACGTAGGTCCACCCCGACGCGGCCACGCGCGGGTTTGGGTAGGCGAATGAATCTCGTGGTGAGATTGTTCTCGGGTTCGAAATTTAAGTCAAAATGGAGTCGCCACCGAATTTTGTGGTTATTCGGAACCATACGAGCCCACTCTATGTCGTCATGGGCTTTACACAAAGTAAGCCCACTTCGATTTCAGAGTTTATTGGGCTCGTCCCTTTGCATTGCAATATCGATACCGTATAAACCGGCTTTCGTATATAGAATGACTCTCGTGCGCCAAGGGTTTCGGACATCCGGAAACCAAAGGTTCTGAGTAAGGGGTGAGGGTACGTGTTGGGAAGCCCACTAAGGACACCCAACCCCGCCCGCACATGGCGGCCTCTACTAAGACATCGTTCGTGTTCGTGTGTGCGCGCTAGTAAAACGATTAAATGATATGCAAACAGCGTTTTCGGGCTAAGCATATTAATAGTATGTGAACTACGTCATTTAATGCATCTTATTTTTGGTCAAAGTGATTTAGCATGCGAGGTTCGTTTATAAAGCGTAAAAGCAAGTAAATAAACAAAACTCGAAAGTAAACAAAAAGGTAACGTACAAGTTACACGGGCGGAAATACAACCCGGAATTCACAATACAACATTACGTAAAAGTAAAAAAAAATATGATGCAATAATAGGGACAGACCCGTATGTAAGCTAGACCGCAAAATGCGTAGATGGACTAACCCCGATTAAATACACATTATATTGTGTACTAAACGAAGGACGGAAATACGAGGCTGTGGCATATTGCTAGCCCGATCTCATATCCCGTAGTCTTGTCCCGACTTATCGCGTCAAAAGGTGGTCAAAGTCATTCTACGCGTCGTGTCATGCATGGTTTTGAAAATAGGATAGTCACGTGATAGTCTTTACACGTGGTGACTAATGTCGATAAAAAAGATGAGGCTTGAAAGGTGTGTCAAGGCTCTCAGTTACGGGGCTACAGGACTCACTCGGACG
Organism: Agrostemma githago; assembly: GCA_958450325.1. NCBI lineage: Eukaryota > Viridiplantae > Streptophyta > Magnoliopsida > Caryophyllales > Caryophyllaceae > Agrostemma > Agrostemma githago. Next base: position 5,756,964 of record OY288240.1, read on the forward strand.
AGTCATGGTCTGACTCGGTCGAGTGCGTCCTAAAAGAAGCTTCTGCCCACGGTTCGGGGTGCTACTCGGTCGAGTGGTAGGTGTACTCGGCCGAGTAGCACCTGTACGAGCTATGACTCGTGTTTTATGTGTCTTAAATCGAGAGTTGACCGAATTAAATTAAAATATTGACGAATTTAAACTTAATTCGGTTTGCCGGTAATATAATCATGTCTCATATGATTGTAGTACCGTTATCGGATTTTTGGAAAAGAAGTTGCCACGATAAACGTGGGTTTTGGAAAATGGATTCACGTGATTGACTTTACACGTGTCGACTAAGAGTCGTAAAAACAGGACGAGGCTTAAATATTGCATTTAAGCTCTCGGTTTTCTGGGTTACAGGACCCACTCGGTCGAGTCATGGCCTGACTCGGTCGAGTGTGCCCTCGAAAAGTAATCTGCCCAGTTTTATGGACACTACTCGATCGAGTGGCCTATGCACTCGGTCGAGTAGTCCCTGTACGAGCGTTAACTCGTTTGGTTTTTGGGTTTGAAAACGACAATCGGTCGAGTTAAATGCAAATATCGCTTGATTTGAATTTAACTCAACCTCCGGTACTATAATCGTGTACATGTACGATTATAATATCGTTGTCGGGATCTTATGAAATGTTTGTGTTAGAAAATTTGAATTAGTAACGAAATGCTTCCCTCTACGTCACGACATCGAAACTAACCCTTTCGGGTTATGTGATGTCGGTTTTCGTGTCAATGGGTTCCGCACTAATTAAAATGGGATCGAATGCGTTCAACTACGATTGGTCACGATCACGTCACGCCTTTGAGCACATTGGGGCGGGGCTCCTCGAAAGGGCTCTACCTCCGTCGTTGCTCGTAAAAGGATTAGACGGACTTTGGGCGACAATTATAGTCGAACGCATCCGAAACCGAAAATTTGGTAATACTATATATATATATATACGCGGTATAATTATAATGTTAGCAACGAAAATGTAAAAGTTAGTATGCAAAAAAGTAAAATGTTAGAGTGTTAGATGTTAGAGTGTTAGGATTACGATACTAGTAAAAGTACAAAATAAACGATACAAAAACATAAGCGAAAATAACAAAGATAGAAACGGGGTTTGGGACACCCTCAACATACATGCTTAGTAGGGACCTCGGAAATGGGCTCGCAAATAGTGACGGGACTATGGAGTATCGAGGATGTACGTAAGTTATGGTGTGTGTGTGTGTTGTCGGTTTATCGAGGGACAAGGGACTCGGTTTTTTTGTGTATAGGGCTTAGGGTTGCTAAGGCTTGTAGTGTAGAGAGTATAGATAGGTTAGAGTAGAAGCTTAGGGTAATTTTGCATTAGTTAAAAATCTGAAAATGCAATGGGTTTGAAGGGGTATTTATAGACTTTACCCCACGACCTAGGGTCACTCGATCGAGTGGCCCTAGTGCACTCGGTCGAGTGCCCTAGAAAATGGGCCTGATCCGGTTTTTGACGCTCCACTCGACCGAGTGGGTCAATCCACTCGATCGAGTGGATCAGATAATCCGAGTTAAAATAGGAAGGAATTGATATTGTTGTTTTGATATCTTTTTTGAAAATGTGGTTGGGCGCCATCTTCTAGAAGATGTACCTGGGTTGATTTTGTGACGGGTTCGTCTTTGACCGGGTTTCGACCCGGTCGCCAAGAGACGGGATTTATGTTTGGTGTCGGTTTTGGCCCAAATTAGCCTTACTTTGCTCGGAACGACCCACTGGGCCTGAATTTGATGTCTGTTTTGTGAGATTATTACTCCGCTAAAAGTCCATGTCAGATATTATTGATTTCGGGCCCAAATCCGAGTATACTAAGTCACGTTTGCGTCCGATCATCATCGGGTGTTTGTCGGGAACTGCTATAGACACTAGCAGGCAAAATGCGGGTGTCTACAGAGCCCCCACTCTGACTGAGGCTTGGACAAGGCGAAAGTCAGAGTAGCTACCAGGCCAATCGCAGATTACGACCTGGCAGCCTTCCGGTCGGGTCGTTTATAGTCCAGTAGACTTGCGTGAAGGGCTCGCCAGCCATAAGCAGAGGGTCATACCTGTCCTGAAGATGATAGCTTCGTGGGGAGTCAGACTTGTTGCACAAGTCCCAGGCGTGCTTATATGTAGGCCCCATCCCGTACCATTTCGGGGAAAATGCCGCCTTGGGCGTTCCGCTGGGGAAATATGTGAGCTGTACGGGCTCGCTTTTGAAGCCTTGAGTCGTACCTGACCTGATGATGATGCTCCGTGGGGAGTAAAACTCGCCTTTCGGGGCGTAGGTGTACCCGTATGCCGACACATTATGCCTTGGATGTAGCATACCGGGGAAAAGTTGACTCCGTTGGGGAATTTAAGTAGTTTCGCGGGGACTTGCTTCTGAAGTCTTGGGGTGTACCTGTATGCTGACACATGATAAATTGCATGTAACACATAGGCAAAACACCGACTTGTGCTGGGGAAAAAAAATGCACTAGATTTTGAAAAAAAAGTTGAAATTTTCGAAGAAGGAATTTTTAGAAAGAATTTAGGAAAGCTCAGGATAACTAGATTCCTATTTTGGGTTGAAGTCAGGCCTGCATATGTTGGGGCCCAGTTTATTGAGGAGGCAGGGTTAGTCAGGTTATTGCCAGGCTTCCATATTATAAATACAGGTTTCCCTGCTTCAGCTTTCTGCACCTCAAACCAAAACTCTCCTTTTCTTAAAAAATCTCTCAGTCTTTCAAGAGAAATCAAATTCCTGCGACGGGCATCGAGCATCTCACTTCAATGCTTTTTGCTTGGTCCCAACACTTTCGGGACGAAGACAGGATTCAGCTGACCCAAATGGGGATTACCGGCCTATTTCCTCTTAGGCGTCTGGTGCCTGATGTGCATTTTCTGGATGCTTGTTTGGCGCTTTGGGATACTACCCACCACGTCTTCGCGTTCCCGCGGGGAGAGATATGTCCTCTTCCCGAGGAGATCGCGGCCATTGGAGGTTGGAGCCCTGTTGCTCGTCCCGCCATTCCTCCGTTCTACCCGGACCCGAGGAGGAGATTGAGGGATTTCTTGGGTCTGTCTCATGCTGAGACGGATCGAATGGTGCGGGGAGATACTGTCTCCCTTTTCGACTTGGCTGACAAGTTCATGAATAGCCAGGATGTAAGGGCTACGCCTTCTCACCGGCGTAGGGCTTTCGCGTTCTGCATGCTGCACCGCTACGTGTTTGAGGGTTTGATGGATGCTGACTCATGCGTGGGTCAGATTAGGCTGATTGGAGTGGTTGACCAGATGGAGACTGGTCATAGCCCTGCTTGGCTAGCCACTGGGGAACTCATCATGGGTCTGGATGCTAGGCGACTTGACCCAACTCGGCAACTGACGGGTAGCACCCTTATCCTGCAGGTATTTGTCTTGCGATCTCTTAAATTTTGCTTCGCGCGATTTTTTTGTTTCGCGGTTTCTTGAAGTCCGTAAGTCACTCGATCGAGTGGACCTATCACTCGATCGAGTGATGTCTGTAAAGTGCCTCTGTTGGTCTGTGAAGGGCTTACTCGATCGAGTCAGATGGTGTACTCGATCGAGTGTCATACCTGACGAGCTTCTGGTTGTCTTTAGGGAGCCTTACTCGATTGAGTCAGAGGGTGTACTCGATCGAGTGGGCTGTAGCGAACCATTCCGTTACTCATAATTTCCGTGTATACGTTTGCAGGTCTGGCTGTCGGAGCGCTTATCGATCATAGAGCCTCCTCCGAGCGTTCCCAACTACCGTAGCAGCCAACTCAGTTCTAGGGGGCGTCGGATAAGCTCGAATCACCATATAAATCGAGCTTACTGGGACGAGGAATTGGTGTTCCATGGTGGCCCGTTGATTAGGTGGACGGTTGCTTGGTGGTTCCTTTCCAAGCTGACGGGGTTGGCCAAGAGGGACCCAGCTCGTTACCTCGTGATCTTGTCCCTTGACTGGACAGTTCACATCTACCCAGACCGCATTCTGAGGCAGTTCGGTTCGTCTCAGCGCATTCCTGAGACTGAAGCCATTATTAGCGTCTCGCTCCAACTGACGGACGCTATGTGCGACACCTGGTTGCAGAGGTGGTTTACTCGTCCTACATGAACTATTCCCAACCCTTGCCAATCCGCTTGGGTTTCTCGAGCCTATGAGAAATGGACTTCTGAGGAGTCCGAGGAGGCTCGCAAAGCTCTGAAGGTCGATGAGGCCTTCGAACTGGTCCGTCGGGAGACGGCAAAGGACAATAGGGGATTCTACGATGAGGGAGAGACCCCTGCTACCTTAGTCCGATTAGAGTCGGGTCTTAAGTCACATACTAAGACTCGAGCTAAAGATGCCGGTGCTAGTGGCACGCGGGGGCGGCAAAGCCCCCAGACTGACTTGGAGCGGCGACTTGGGCCAAGGCTGGCGGCCCGGGACCGACTAGGTCCGCGTGACCGGCTCCCTGAGCCTGTAAGGGCCCGACTTGGGCCAATCGAGGTGGATGAGGACTCGAGTTCCAAGAAGCGAGCCCGGGCTAAAGAGGTCCCTGTGGTGATTCGGGAACGCTCTCCTCCGCGTCGTCGTCAGTGGACGGCCAAGGAGGCTAAGGACAAAGGGAAGGGCAAGATGCCCTAAATACTGAGTCCTTAGTTCTATTATTTAAATATTATTATTATTATTTTTGTCGTGTGTTTTTTGTAGTTTTTTTTTTTGAATTCCTGCACTTGTAATTTTCCCAAGCTTTTTGGGATTTTTTTTTTGTGATAAATAAAGGGAAGTTTATTATTAAAACCGTTCCTGTCTTTTCTCGATTGCATTGGTTGTGCCCTTTTGAGGGGCTGCCTACGTATCCGCGATTAGCAGAATCAAACCAAACGTAGTTCAGGCTTAGGAAATTGCAATCTCGAATTACACCAAGACTATTGGTTCAAGATGTTTTGCGACAGTAGAATAAATAATTCTAGCTCATTGACTTGCTTTTTGTAAAATAAATGATTTTGATAAAAGTTGCTAATGACATTGAGAAATGGCTAAGGGTAGTAGCGCTTCAGCTGGTCCAGGTTGGTTGGGTTGACAAACTCATTCCCGTCCAGGTCCGTCAGCATTACTGCTCCCCCTGACAGGATTTTCTTCACCAGATATGGCCCAGCCCAGTTGGGTTTGAATTTTCCCCTTGGGTCCACTGGTAGCAAGGCTCGAACAGACTTAAGGACTAGATCCCCTTCTTTAATGTTCCTGGGCCTTACTCGCTTGTTGAAGGCCCGTTGGATTCGTTTCTGGTATATCTGGATATTGTTGAGAGCGCGGGACCGTCGTTCGTCTAGTAGAACCAACGAATCGTACCGTGCTCGAACCCAGTCAGCTTCGGGTACTTGACTTTCTAGCAGGATTCTGAGGGACGGTACCTCTAGCTCCACTGGTTGGACTGCCTCCATCCCATAGGTTAGGTAGTATGGTGTCGCTCCGGTTGCGGTGCGAATTGACGTTCGGTACCCCCATAGGGCAAAAGGTATTTTGTCGGGCCAGTCCCGATAATTATCAGCCATCTTTTTTAGTATGGTGATAATCGTTTTATTGGCCGCCTCTACCGCTCCGTTTGTTTGGGGACGGTATGGCGAGGACGTGTGCCTTTGAATTTTGTATTTAGCCAGTAGGGCCGCGGTCTCAGCTTGGAAATGAGTTCCATGATTACTGATAAATTCATGCGGGATTCCATACCGGCATATTATCTTGTTTTGGATAAATTTGGCGACATGCTTAGCATTGAGGATGCGATATGATTCAGCTTCGACCCATTTGGTGAAATAGTCGATAGCCACCAAAATGAAGCAGTGTCCACCCGTACCGGAGGGATTTACTTTCCCGATTATGTCGATACCCCATGTCGAGAACGGCCAGGGTGACGTCATGGTATAGAGCAGAGACGGCGGCACATGCTGCACATTGCCAAAGATTTGACAGTTATGGCAATGTTTGACATATAACTGGCAGTCGGCCTCCATGGTGTTCCAGTAATATCCGAGCCTCATGATTTTTCGGACCAGCATGTGAGCATTCATGTGTGGACCGTTTTCGCCATCATGTACCTCGGCCATTACCTTCTCGGCCTTATATTTGTCAACACAAAGGAGAAGAGCCCCCTGTGCCGTCTTTTTGTACAATTGCCCGTCATCTGTACGGATGAACTGGGTGGCTAGCCTCCGTAAGGCTTTCTTGGCTCGGTTTTCCGTCCCGGGGGGATACTCTCCGTTGGTTAGGTACGTTATCACGGCTTGGTACCATGGTTCGGGATCGGTTATCTCGATGTCTTCAATGTCATAGACGTATGCCGGCTCGGACCGTCTTTCGACGCAAATTGGCATACTGGTCACATGGTCGGAAATGTTCAGTAAAGATGCTAATTTTGAGAGTGCATCTGCAAACTGATTTTCTTCCCGAGGCAGGTATATGTACTCTACCTTTTGGAATTGTTTCTCGAGATCCCTTACTCGTGCCTGGTAGGCCACGAGATTAGCATTCCGAGTCTTCCATTTTTGAAGTGCTTGGTTAATGACCAAGGATGAATCGCCATGTACCCGGAGATTTGTGATCCCTAGGTTGGCGGCGGCTTGTAGCCCATAAATGCATGCTTCGTATTCTGCTGCATTGTTTGTGACGTCAAAGTCCAGTTTGATGGAGACGGGAGTATGCTCCCCTCTTGGTGATATTAGGAGGATCCCGACTCCGAACCCTCGAAAATTAGATGCTCCGTCGAAGTATAAATCCCATGTTTCGGCATCGGTATGGAAAATATCTTCGTCTGGGAAGGACCAGGTATCGGTGTGCCCTTCCTCGGTTACCGGGCTGTCGGCGAGGAATTCTGCTACTATTCGCCCCTTAATAGCTTTTAAAGGTACAAATTTTAGGTCGAACTCTGCCAACATTAGAGTCCATCTTGAAATTCGGCCGTTGAGGATAGGTTTTTCGAAGAGGTATTTGATCGGGTCCATCTTGGATAGCACATGAACCTCATAGCTGAGCATATAATGTCAGAGCTTCTTAGTGGCCCAGACTAGAGCCAAGCACGTCTTTTCGAGCATGGTATATTTGCACTCATACTCTAAAAACTTCTTACTGATGTAATAGATGGCTCGCTCTTCGGAGTCAACTGTCTGAGCCAGCATAGCCCCCATGGCTGTCTCGGTCGTTGTTAGGTATAACGACAGAGGCAAACCGGGTTGAGGTGGCATCAAAACCGGCGGAGCAGACAGAATTTCCTTGATTTTGTCGAAAGCAGCTTGGCATTTGTCATCCCATAGTACCCGTTCCCCTATTTTCAGTTTCTTGAAAATTGGTTCACACACCATGGTTAGCTTGGAAATGAATCGACTAATATACTGGACTTTCCCGAGAAATCCCTTTATTTCTTTTTCGGTTTGAGGAGCTTGCATCTCTGTAATGGCTTTGATTTTAGCTGGGTCGACTTCGATACCTCGTTGGCTAACGATATGATCCAGTAATTTGCCTGACGTTACCCCAAAACTGCACTTTTGAGGGTTTAGCCTCATGTTGTATTTGCGCAATCGGGTGAAAAATTTTCTTAGGGCGGTGATGTGACCGTCCCGTTCTTTGGATTTGACGATCATGTCGTCTACATAGACCTCTACCTCTTTATGCATCATGTCATGTAATAAGGTGGTAGCGGTCCTTTGGTATGTGGCCCCGGCATTAATGAGACCAAATGGCATGACGGTGTAGCAGTAAGTACCCCAAGGTGTAGTGAAGGTAGTCTTACTCATGTCTTCTTCCGCCATCTTGATTTGATTGTATCCGGCATACCCGTCCATGAATGATAGAAGGGCATGATCGGCCGTGTTATCCACCAGTATATCGATGTGTGGTAACGGAAAATCATCCTTCGGGCTTGCTTTGTTAAGATCCCGAAAATCTACACATACCCGCACCTTACCGTCCTTTTTAGGAACCGGCACGATGTTTGCGACCCAGTCCGGATACTCGGAGACTTGTATGAAGCCGGCTTTGAATTGTTTGTCGACTTCTTCTTTTACTTTGAGAGACCACTCGGGCCTCATTCGACGAAGCTTCTGTTTGACCGGTTTGCACCCGTCTTTGATAGGTATGTGGTGCTCGGCTATTTCCCGGTCTATCCCCGGCATGTCCTTGTAGGACCATGCGAAGACATCTTTGAACTCTTGGAGGAGGTTTATAAACTGTTGTTTCTCCTCGGAATTTAAGGATAACCCTATCTTAAGTATCTGAGGCTCTAAGGCTGTTCCCACGTTTATGGACTCGGTCTCTTCAATTACCGGATTCCGGGACTCCCTTTGCTCGAGTTGCTCGATCAGATGTGAAGGTAAGGGTACCTGTTCGTCGGATTTCTCAATGTCATAGCATAAATCATTTTTGAAAGCAGGATTTAAAAGAGACAAGTCGTAAGCAGAACGGTTGTTATTATTGATCGAAAATTTAGAAAACAGCTCAAAGAGAGCAGCCATCTGATCATTGGTCAGAGGCGGAATTGGTAAAGCACTCGGGACAGACCCCGAGGTGCTAGCAGCAGGAATGATAGAAGGGAGGGGGGTTACAGGAGTGACTCTAGCACCGACTTCTCTAGACTCGACCTCAGACTCTGACTCAGACTCCGACTCAGACTCGGACTCAGACTCAGGCATGTCTCCCTCTCCGGCGACCAGCTTGTAGATCCTTCCTTGACTGTCAGTCCACTTGACAGTTTTCTTCCAGGCCCTTTTTCCCGTCTCGGAGCCAACATCCGAGATCAGCTTGGTCGGGTCAAACCTGTTGCTGCGGAGAATCAGGTTGACCAGGTCTTCCTTTGGAGTCGGGGCTATGGTGTCTTCCCCGAAGAGTAGCCCTAGCGCGGGCTCGGCATCGTCCGCTCCGTCGGACTGGGTGAGGGTGAACACCTCATCTGGGATGTAGTTGCAATCCCGGGCCAAGTGGGTCCCGAGGTGCGTTGCGTTGGGTTGGTATAGTCCAACCTGGACAGCCCCGAATACGGGTGTGACAAAGTAGTCAGATAACCGTGGGCTGTAAGGGCTCAAGTAGGTACCCTTCATGATGTTGCAGGCCTTTTCAATTCCTGCTCGGACAACGTTGTCCGGAGTGAGAGCATAGCCAAGGCCGAAGTGAGAGTCTTCGTCCTTAAGGACCTCGATGATCTTCCCAGCCGGAAGGTCGGGTCGAGAGGTAGCCCCCGGAAGGTACCCTAGGTTTTGGAGCATCGTGTCAATGCTCGTGGTGAAGTAAGGCCTGAAAAGGTACTCTTCCTCGATCATCCCCACAAAGTCGAACCCCCAGAGGTCCGTGCGGCCCGTGGCGTTACAGCTAGCCACGGTCATTGGGGTTGCCTCTAGAGTAATAATACCGTCGAGTAGAGGCATCTTGATCTTGCGGTGGAGGGTGGGGGACACAGCTTTCACCGCGTGAATCCACGGCCTTCCTAGGAGCAAGTTGAATGAGGAGGTGACATCAATCACCTGGAATTCAAGCTCCTTTTCTACTGGGCCCGTGATGATGGTCAGTTTTATGGCCCCAGCTACCGACTTCGGGCTCCCATCAAAGGCTTGGATGGTTTGAGCGGTCGGGATATAGTCAGCCTCGGTAATGCCGAGGGCTTTGGCGGTCCTTAGAGGAAGGACATTCACGGCTGACCCGTCATCAACTAGGGTCATCGGGAGGTATTTTCCCCGGCAGATCACCGTGATGTAAAGGGCCAGGTTGTGGGAGGTCCCGAATGGCGGCAGATCGGCTTCGGAAAATGTGATCATTGGGCCTCCTACTTTGGCCTTACCCTTTAGGTGGGGTAGGACCGTGGCTACCATTTCAGCGGGGGTAGCCAAAGAGTCGATCTTGACTTGATCGAGAGCCTTTGTGAGTGCCTCTCGATGTTCTTGCGAGCTAACAAGGAGTTGCCATATAGTGAGGTCAACTCGGGTTCTCTTCAATTGCTTCACGACGGCCGTTTCGGCGGTCGGCTCTTCAGGGGCGACTTCCATCCCGAGTGGATCGGTGATGGTTGTCGGGATAGGGGTGTCCCTAGTGCTTGTGGCTAAGTAGGGACGACCAAGGTTGTTGCTGGCTAGGACTCGAGTTTTGACCTCTCGAATCTGTTCAGGGGTGATGGGAACGGCTTCCCCTTTAGCGAGGTAGATATCATCCTCGTCATCGAACCAGATCCCGTTCACTTGCGGGATGTAGGGGGAGATAAGGTGAGAGCAGTCGATCACCTCCCCGGCAAAGATGGCATGGGAGCTGAAAGGGTTCTCCTTGTTGCTGGGCTTATCTCCGGGTAGCGGGATTTTTCCGCTTTCAATTAAGTCCTGGATCAAGTGTTTCAGCTTCCAACACTTCTCGGTATCGTGCCCGTTGCCCCGGTGGTATTGGCAATAGGCCTGAGCATTGTAGTTCTTGGAGCGTCGCTCGACCGGAACTTCAGGAGTTGGGCCTATCGGTTGGATTAGGCCTTTTGAGGATAGCCTTTGTAAGGCATAAGTATAGGTAGTACCTATATCAGTGAAGACCCGAGGTGGGGTGTTCTTCTTGGACGGGGCATCTAGTAGATTGACCGCGTCAAAAATGCTGCGGGTTGCAGCCTGGGGCTTTGTGGTGGAGGAAGAGGCCCCTTGGTATCCTTTGCTAGTAGCCTTGGTGAGGCTTTCTAGTCTCAGGTCATCTTCGATCCTCATACCCATTTTGGTAAGGGTGGTGAAATTGGGTATGACTGCGTACCGGAGGTGAACCCGGTAGGAAGGGAGGAGGTTCTTGACAAAAGCCTCCACCAGAGTCTTCTCGTTGGGCTTATCGACCAATTTCACACTCTCGGCCCTCCAGCGTTGAAGGTATTTAGTGAAACCTTCTTTTGGCTCTTGGGCCATGACCTCCAGAGATCGCATTGTGGTTTGGATCTCGGTGTTGTCAGCGTAGTTCCGAGCGAACTCGGTAGCCACATCATCCCATGTAGGGTATTTTTTCGGGTCTAGCCTATAGTACCAGGCCCGTGGGTGCTTCTCAAGGGATGCAGCGAAGAGGTTCTTGAACATGGATGAGTCCACTCCCTTGATGGCCATGAATTCCTTGAAGGCCCGCACATGTAGTAACGGGTCCTCAGTTCCTTCGAACATGGGCAAACCTGTGAGGTTCAGGTTTGCGGGCAGCTTGTCACTCACCGTGGAGTACTCTCGGCTGTTCTCCCGGTGGATATTGTTACTCCCAGTCAAATGGACTTGTTCTTCTAACCGGCGCACTGCGCTGACCAGTTCAGTTATGGGCCCCGTAGTCCCGACATTAGGGGTCCCTTGCTCCACCGTAGCTAGGCGAGCAACAATGGCCACTTGGCCAGCCCTCATTTCGGTCAGTTGGGCCTCGATGTCGGTTTGCTTTGCGACCATGGCGTCCAAAGCGGTTTGCAGACTGTTCAAAGTAGCCATCCTTCGAGCGTGTCTGGTTGCCGGCGGCCTGTCTGTAAGAACACCGCGTAATCAGAAACTGAACCCAGATCTCGGAAAGGGAAAGGAAAAGTACATCCCGAGCAACACTAGGAAAGAGGACTAGAGACTCGAGAAAGACATCTAGACGGATGACTCGATGGGTGGTATAACTTCCTTAGGATTTCGGCTTTGTGGGCCTAGTCCCGTTCGAAGGAAGGTCCACGTGAGACTTTTCCCCAGACTTTTGACTCGAGTGTATGGACGGACTTTCCTTTGTAGGGGTATGCCCTACGCGGGTCGGTCGTGCCTTGACTGATAAGGCGGACTCGGGAAAGGGAGGAAACTCGTGATATAAGATCAGCGGAGTTTCGACGCTATAGACCTTCGACATACTATGCAAAGACCCGACACACGGCTAGACGGTAGGTCCTATAATAAGGAAGGTTTACTAGGATGGTTGGATGTTTGAAATTTGAATGTTGAATGAGCGGAAGAATTTCCGGGAGTTTTGAAAAAAACGGAATTCCGAAAACCAAGATTAGAATTTTGAAAAAAAATTCAGAAAATCGAGATGGTGTTGGAAATTCACGAATTAAAATGGGCAGCATGCCGACTAGAGAAAAAGGATATTTTGAGTCCAATCAGTTGATCCTAAATTTCGGCGGCATTCCGAGTTTTGAAAATTGGATATTTTGAAAAGACGGGTCCCGAAACGGACAGCATTTCGGGTTTTTCAAAATTTGGGTGTTTTTGGAAAGATGCATTTTTTGAAATGACGGTTTTTGGAAAAAACGACACGGAAACCAAGTAGCATGTAGTCAAACAAGCATTATAACGACGCTTATGTATGCTTTACACTAAGTCTCGGTCGGTCACAATAGGGTCTATACCAACAACGATCGCATTCTCACGAAACGGGACGGACTTCCTAGCCGATTTGGAACTAGGACCTGCCGTAAAACTCCGGTGAGTTCCGCCATCGAAGTCTTTAGCGCACCCATGTAGGAATGCACCGTGGTATAGTGGGACGTCGGTCACAAGTAACCGGCCCGGGCAAAATTTGGGTTATGCATGAACCATTAAACTAATGCACACACACTAATATTCGAACGATTTCTCTTCGAGTCTCACCCTAGGAACCCCGATGCCATGTAGTACATCAGGTGTCCCCAGCGGAGTCGCCAAATTGTGGACATGACGTAGGTCCACCCCGACGCGGCCACGCGCGGGTTTGGGTAGGCGAATGAATCTCGTGGTGAGATTGTTCTCGGGTTCGAAATTTAAGTCAAAATGGAGTCGCCACCGAATTTTGTGGTTATTCGGAACCATACGAGCCCACTCTATGTCGTCATGGGCTTTACACAAAGTAAGCCCACTTCGATTTCAGAGTTTATTGGGCTCGTCCCTTTGCATTGCAATATCGATACCGTATAAACCGGCTTTCGTATATAGAATGACTCTCGTGCGCCAAGGGTTTCGGACATCCGAAAACCAAAGGTTCTGAGTAAGGGGTGAGGGTACGTGTTGGGAAGCCCACTAAGGACACCCAACCCCGCCCGCACATGGCGGCCTCTACTAAGACATCGTTCGTGTTCGTGTGTGCGCGCTAGTAAAACGATTAAATGATATGCAAACAGCGTTTTCGGGCTAAGCATATTAATAGTATGTGAACTACGTCATTTAATGCATCTTATTTTTGGTCAAAGTGATTTAGCATGCGAGGTTCGTTTATAAAGCGTAAAAGCAAGTAAATAAACAAAACTCGAAAGTAAACAAAAAGGTAACGTACAAGTTACACGGGCGGAAATACAACCCGGAATTCACAATACAACATTACGTAAAAGTAAAAAAAAATGATGCAATAATAGGGACAGACCCGTATGTAAGCTAGACCGCAAAATGCGTAGATGGACTAACCCCGATTAAATACACATTATATTGTGTACTAAACGAAGGACGGAAATACGAGGCTGTGGCATATTGCTAGCCCGATCTCATATCCCGTAGTCTTGTCCCGACTTATCACGTCAAAAGGTGGTCAAAGTCATTCTACGCGTCGTGTCATGCATGGTTTTGAAAATAGGATAGTCACGTGATAGTCTTTACACGTGGTGACTAATGTCGATAAAAAAGATGAGGCTTGAAAGGTGTGTCAAGGCTCTCAGTTACGGGGCTACAGGACTCACTCGGACGAGTCATGGTCTGACTCGGTCGAGTGCGTCCTAAAAGAAGCTTCTGCCCACGGTTCGGGGTGCTACTCGGTCGAGTGGTAGGTGTACTCGGCCGAGTAGCACCTGTACGAGCTATGACTCGTGTTTTATGTGTCTTAAATCGAGAGTTGACCGAATTAAATTAAAATATTGACGAATTTAAACTTAATTCGGTTTGCCGGTAATATAATCATGTCTCATATGATTGTAGTACCGTTATCGGATTTTTGGAAAAGAAGTTGCCACGATAAACGTGGGTTTTGGAGAATGGATTCACGTGATTGACTTTACACGTGTCGACTAAGAGTCGTAAAAACAGGACGAGGCTTAAATGTTGCATTTAAGCTCTCGGTTTTCTGGGTTACAGGACCCACTCGGTCGAGTCATGGCCTGACTCGGTCGAGTGTGCCCTCGAAAAGTAATCTGCCCAGTTTTATGGACACTACTCGATCGAGTGGCCTATGCACTCGGTCGAGTAGTCCCTGTACGAGCGTTAACTCGTTTGGTTTTTGGGTTTGAAAACGACAATCGGTCGAGTTAAATGCAAATATCGCTTGATTTGAATTTAACTCAACCTCCGGTACTATAATCGTGTACATGTACGATTATAATATCGTTGTCGGGATCTTATGAAATGTTTGTGTTAGAAAATTTGAATTAGTAACGAAATGCTTCCCTCTACGTCACGACATCGAAACTAACCCTTTCGGGTTATGTGATGTCGGTTTTCGTGTCAATGGGTTCCGCACTAATTAAAATGGGATCGAATGCGTTCAACTACGATTGGTCACGATCACGTCACGCCTTTGAGCACATTGGGGCGGGGCTCCTCGAAAGGGCTCTACCTCCGTCGTTGCTCGTAAAAGGATTAGACGGACTTTGGGCGACAATTATAGTCGAACGCATCCGAAACCGAAAATTTGGTAATACTATATATATATATATACGCGGTATAATTATAATGTTAGCAACGAAAATGTAAAAGTTAGTATGCAAAAAAGTAAAATGTTAGAGTGTTAGATGTTAGAGTGTTAGGATTACGATACTAGTAAAAGTACAAAATAAACGATACAAAAACATAAGCGAAAATAACAAAGATAGAAACGGGGTTTGGGACACCCTCAACATACATGCTTAGTAGGGACCTCGGAAATGGGCTCGCAAATAGTGACGGGACTATGGAGTATCGAGGATGTACGTAAGTTATGGTGTGTGTGTGTGTTGTCGGTTTATCGAGGGACAAGGGACTCGGTTTTTTTGTGTATAGGGCTTAGGGTTGCTAAGGCTTGTAGTGTAGAGAGTATAGATAGGTTAGAGTAGAAGCTTAGGGTAATTTTGCATTAGTTAAAAATCTGAAAATGCAATGGGTTTGAAGGGATATATATAGACTTTACCCCACGACCTAGGGTCACTCGATCGAGTGGCCCTAGTGCACTCGGTCGAGTGCCCTAGAAAATGGGCCTGATCACGCTCCACTCGACCGAGTGGGTCAATCCACTCGATCGAGTGGATCAGATAATCCGAGTTAAAATAGGAAGGAATTGATATTGTTGTTTTGATATCTTTTTTGAAAATGTGGTTGGGCGCCATCTTCTAGAAGATGTACCTGGGTTGATTTTGTGACGGGTTCGTCTTTGACCGGGTTTCGACCCGGTCGCCAAGAGACGGGATTTATGTTTGGTGTCGGTTTTGGCCCAAATTAGCCTTACTTTGCTCGGAACGACCCACTGGGCCTGAATTTGATGTCTGTTTTGTGAGATTATTACTCCGCTAAAAGTCCATGTCAGATATTATTGATTTCGGGCCCAAATCCGAGTATACTAAGTCACGTTTGCGTCCGATCATCATCGGGTGTTTGTCGGGAACTGCTATAGACACTAGCAGGCAAAATGCGGGTGTCTACAACTTTCTGTATGTAAAACTCCAAATTGATCCTCGATTTGAAGGACCTGATTTTGCCATCTTCTAGTTTTTAAAACTCCATGGAAATACGAAGTGTTGGAATCCCCTTCCAAGGTCCAGTTCAACTTTGCTTTTTGGTTAAGGAAAGCGAGTTGAGCCTTGGCCAACTGGTCATATGTCTCTCTGAGTTTACCTTCTTGCTACAGCAAATTTAAATCAGAAGGATCCATCCCAAGCTGCGAACAATTCTGTACCTCTTTAAGCTTAGTCAGGGCAATATCTGCATTAATCTCCACATCAGAAAATTGCGCTTTGTTCAGTCCTTTAGGAAACGGTTTCAGCTCTTTCAATTTCTGTGTTAGCCCAATTCAAACATCCTAGTCCCTATTCTCTCATTTTTCCAACCATGAGTTACAATCTCCTTGAAGTTAGTGGACAAGCACCACATATTGAAAAATTTGAAAGGTCTACTCCTCTTTTCTTCGTGAGAATTCTTATGAATCAAACAAGGCGTATGATCAAATCTTCCTTCAGGTAGAAAGTGCGCAATTTGTTCAGGGAATTGATCCAACCATTCCTGGTTAACCAGGAACCTATCAAGCCTACTGTAAACTCTATCTTCAGGCCACTGTTTGTTATTCCATGTGAATAATGCTCCCAGAGCAGGACCGTCAAGAACCTCACACTGCTGTAAACAATCGTGGAAATCATCAACATCTCTTCAAGAGAAAGAGCCTCCCACTCTCTCATTCTCATTTAGAATACAATTGAAGTCACCTCCTAGGACCAAGGGGCCCTGACTGTAAGACGCAATTCTCTTCAGATTTTTCCATAGGGACTCCCTTTCCTTTCCTTCGTTATATGCATAAACCATCGTGATATAGAATGTGGCCTGATTTACCCGATTCCTGACCTGCATGTGAATATATTGTGGATCGTATTCTATGAAATGCACATCACATATGTTACTCTGCCATAAAATCCATATCCTCCCTCCAGGATGATAAGCTGAATTAGTAGAGATGCTCCAAGTATCAAATAATAATCTAGCTTTATGAACATTCTTTGGTTTTATTTTGGTTTCTAATAATCCAAATAATCTTACATTATTACTGCACAAGAATCGATTGATTTCCTGCTGTTTATTCGTCTTATTCATACCTCTTATGTTCCAAAATCCGAACTTCATCATTGAGATTTATTAGTATTGTGCCCGGCCGACCTTGGACTACCACTACCAGACCGCAGTATAGTCGCATAAGTCCTTTCCTTGTAAGACGATGTCTGAGTATTAGCTTGGATAAAATCGTTCACCGGAATTCTCACCTCTAATCCAGTCATAGGCGTAGCAGCCCTTGGGGAGTATGAACCAGAATTCTGTTGCAGAGTTGGTTTTTCTACCCTTCTCCACTCCTTGTGAGGAACCCTTGATGGCACAGGTTGCTTATTCTTCATAGGAAAACTTCGACATTTGTTTTTCTCATGGCCAATCTTCTTACATGCCTGGCATATAACCGGTTTCCATTCATATTCTATATCAATTTCCTGCAGTTGTTGTTTTTCATCCATGAACTTCAGCACTGGAGGAAACTTCTTATCAACCTTCGATTCCACCATTACTCTTGCATAGCCTAACCTAACCTTCTCTTCAGTTGTCGGGTCATTTTTTATGAATGTCCCTATTGCTCCTTCTAGTTTCGGAAGGCTTTGCCCCCAAAATTTTAGTGGTAGTTTATGCATTTTTATCCATGCTGGAACACTTTTCACTTCCTCTTTCTCAAGATCTACATCCTCTGACCAAGGCTTAATGATGACAGGTTTACTGTCAAATAGATAATGGCTTGCCTTTAGTACCTTGTCATGCATATCCATCGTCACGAATCTCACTAAGAATACTACATTAGGGAGGAAAGAAATCTTATCTATGTTATGCTTGCTCCAGATTCTACGTAGATATCCTTCCATGACTGCCAAGGGAGGGTTAGCACCCAAAACGAAGCCATAAACGGCCTGTTTCCAGTACTCAACCTCATCGTTAACATCCTCTGCATCCAAAATAACCATTGGTTCCTCGTCTTCCTCGATCACTTGTGTGATCTTTTTCCCATGCACTTGGAACTATTCTCCTTCCTCATCAATATTCTGGTCATCAACTGCGATCTTTTGATCATCGTCCGTCCTTCCAATCCCTTCCACCTCCTTCTTTGGTACATCAAATACCTCATCATCATCATCATCATCTTCCAAGTTAAACGCTGGTATTCCAATGATATTGTGAATGCTTTTATGTTGTGTGGCTTCATCTTCATTAGGTATCCTATTCTTCTCTTGCTTCTCCTTAGATTGATTATGACTCTTATTCGTCGTTGTCCCCTTCCTCCTCGTGATGTTCCGAAGGGCAGCGGTTTTCGAGGTTGAATTTCTCGCCATGTTTACAAGAATCGCCTCTCAAGCCGCCACAAATCGCCAAGATCTAATAATCAACAATTCAACATCAACAAAGAAGGGACTGATTTCAAAATCATCAACAATTTACGGGCTCCTGTCAGAAAAATACTCTCTCCATCAGATTATCGTCACTGCATTTAGTATTGTGTAATTTTTTTGAAATCAGTCCCTTCTTTTTTGTTGGTATTTAAACTCCATTTTGATTCCGAAATCCTAAATTAATGTCGTAACTAACGTTTCAGTACTTAATTACTTTTCCGCACCCCCTGTACTCAATTTCTGGAATCGCCACTGGCAACATCATCAACATGAAAAAAATTAGAATATAATTATTTTAATCATTCATTTAATTTATATATTTAATTCATGATAAATAAATTAGAAGCATGATTAAATAATGAGCAACAAAACCAATCATATATTCATATATTCATCACAAAAGTATATACATCATATATACCATGAAGTTTATATATTATCATAATTTTTAAATTTCATATATATCCTCAATCTCATTATAAATTCATAAAAATATTAGAATTTCATAAATCAAGAAAAGAAGTAAACCTAGTTACCTTAAGGAAATTGTTATTACTAATAAGGAGAGTATAGATGATATCAATTCAAGTGGTTTCCTTCCACCATAAGGCGTGTCTTGTTCACCTAGTTTTGAATAAATAACATTCATTAAGAAATAAATCAACAAATTGAAATAGTAAATGGATAAGACATAAATAAATAAATCATATACTTACTAGTAATTAGGAATGATGTGAGAAGAGATATGAAAAAGAAAATTATGAGAAATGGGTATGATGTTCACGGTGGAATGGTGGAGAAGTGAAGAGTTCATCACTTAAATTTAAGGACATGTTGATGTGATGATTAAAGCTAGGTAGTTTAGGTAGTGATAATTAGGCATAGTCATGCATGCTTATAGTAATAGGCCTTGAGCTCCAAGGAAGTGCAAGTTGACAAGTTGCATAAGCATGTGACAAGGGAATAAAATAAGTAAGTGAAGTGTGAGTGAAAGAGATCAGGACGACGAAATTTTGGTCCGCGGATTACGGTGACAGTTTGTCGTATTTCGAGTATTACTTTCTCTACAGAACTCCGATTAATACGATTAAGGTGGCGTTGGAAAGCTAAGAGAAAGATCTAAATCTTTTATATTTTGATCAAGAGCCTAATACATCTTTCAACTGACGTAGAATGAGCAAATATATTGCCTTAGTTTATTAGTCCATCCGAACATAAGGATTTAAGAGTATAAATAAAAGTGTGAAGGGTTAGAACCTACAATATTAATTCCCAGCATACAAGTGACGGATGGATTAATGGATAATGGAGATTGAGTTAAAAGAGTTTATATATGTTAATAAAATCACGAAAATACGGGGTGTTAGGTCCTGTTCTTTTCAGTTTATTTTCAGCCTGTTTCAGACCAGCTCAGCTTCTATCAGCTCAGCCCAGCTCTTATCAGCTCAGCTCAGCTCCTATAAGCTCAGCTCAGCTCTAATATTTTCAGCTCTGCTCCAATATTTCCAGCTCCTAAAATAATACTTCAATAACAATAATAATAATAAGATCGAAAAACATTACAATAAATTATTATTCTTGTTGTTGTTGCAATTATTATTATTATTATTATTATTATTATTATTATTATTATTATTTTATTTCGATATTAATGCAAGTTTCTTTTAATAAAATAATAATAATGATAATACTATTAATTTATTATTATTATTTTTGTTGTTGTTGTTGTTGTTGTTATTTTTATTACTCATAACTCTTAATGTTAATAATAAATACTTGTAACAAATTATTATTATCATCGTCATCGTCGTTGTCGTCAGGATCATCGTCGTCATCATCATTTTTATTATAATAATTATTAATATTATTATGCACTCCATAATATTTTGAGGTCTTGAAATAAATATTACATTCAAATATTTAAAAAATTGTCTCAATGCCATTACGATTAATTTACGGTTTTTTGACACTATTTTTGAGTGAATAGAATATCTAATACACACACACCATACAATATAAAATATGAGTATTATTTGTATTGTATTAAGATTTAAGGATATCAAAATTTAAAATTTTGTATATTACGTAATCAAAGATATATACATAACAAATTTTCTATTGTCAAATATGAAGAAAAAAATAGAAATCAGATGAATTGGAGGGAGTACTATGTATAAAGATTGAAGAAAGAGATTTTGTGAAAGCGTACTTTTCTCATTAATTTCGACACAATATATAGTTGAGTACATCGGTGAGATTACAGAATAATAATCTACTCTAAAGATTACAGAATAAACATAGTTGCTCTAGTTACAGAATATATGATATGAGAATAAGTTACATAACAATAATACATGAGATATCGATATAAAATAATATACAGAATATTTAATTGCCTAATACGGTCCCGCAAGATGGACTAGCCAGGAGCAAGGCCAATCTCGGAGAGAAGTCTTCGAACCGGGGTCTACCCAAAGGTTTAGTAAGAAGGTCAGCCAACTGATCATCACCCGGGATGTGCTGAACTCGAAGAGACCCATTCTGTACTCTTTCACGGAGAAAATAGTAAGACAAAGCAATGTGCTTCATCTTAGAATGAAACACGGGGTTAGCTGCATACGAAGTAGTGCTTAAGTTATCGCAATAGATGACAGGAGGAGCAGACGAAGAAATGCCAAGCTCACTGAACAAAGAATTGACCCATGCAATTTCAGTAGCGGTGGCAGCAACAGCACGATATTCCGCTTCAGTGGTGGATAGAGTAACACCAGATTGTTTCTTGGAGGACCAAGAGATCGCATTCCGACCAATGTAAACAAGATAGCCGGTAGTGGAGATGTAGTCACGTTTGTCACCCGCCCAGTCAGCATCACAGAAGGAGTGGAGAGTGGGCGGACTATTTCGGAACACGGGAAGACCATGCCCTGTAGTACCATTCAAGTAGCGAAGTAATCGCTTCAGAGCCTGCCAATGCGTGCTTCGTGGAGCTTGCGCGAATTGGGCAAGGCGATTGACAGCAAAGGAGACATCGGGACGAGTCAAAGATAGATATTGTAGGCTACCAAGGAGAGCTCGGTAGGATGTGACATCCTCGTGGGGATCCCCGTCATCACGACGAAGTTGCAGATCCGGGGTAAGTGCGGTTGGACATGGTTGAGACTCGGACATTTTGTACTTGTCTAGAATGTCGCGAATATATTTCGACTGAGACAAATGCAGACCATAGGAAGTTGGTGTAACTTCAACACCGAGAAAGTAGCTTAGAGGACCAAGGTCCTTTAAGGAGAACCGAGATGCCAGGGATAATGTAATAAATTGTTGAACAATTAGGGAGGACGGACCCGTGACAATTATATCGTCGGCGTAGACGAGAAGATAAATGGGGGAGGGGGATGAACGAATGAATAGAGAAGGGTCGGACTTGGAACTACAGAAACCATTAGAGACAAGGTGATTTCTGAGTTCCGTATACCAAGCTCTTGGAGCTTGTTTGAAGCCATAAATGGCTTTTGACAGACGACATACATAATTGGGATGAGACGGGTTGACAAACCCAGGGGGTTGTGACATATAGACAGACTCAGAAAGACGACCTTGAAGGAACGCATTATTTATATCGAGCTGATGAAGTGGCCAGCTCTTGGACACAGCAATCGAGAATAAGACACGTATAGTAGTGGGTTTGACAACAGGACTAAAAGTTTCAGAATAGTCAATACCTGGACGCTGATGGAACCCTTTGGCGACGAGTCGAGCCTTGAATTTGTCGATGGAATTGTCAGGTTTGTATTTAATACGGTAAACCCATTTGCAGCCGACAATATTGTGGTGAGGTTCACGGGGGACGAGAGTCCAGGTTTGGTTACGAACGAGCGCATCGAACTCGTCATTCATGGCAGTGCGCCATCGTTGGTCAAGGAGAGCTTGTTTTGTTGTTGTGGGAAGGGACGAGGAGAGGGTGGCGGTATTTGTGTATTTAGGATTTGGTTTAATGATGTTGTTTCTTAGACGAGTGACGATGGTGCTGGTAGGTGGGGGCTGAGGCGGGTCGGAGATGGAGGTGGCAGCAGGATCGGGTTGGTTAGTGGGCAAGGACGAGGGTTGGTCAGGTGAGGGATTAGGCGTGGGAGCAGGAGGGGGAGAGAGATTGTTTATTGGGTTAGTTACAGGGGAGTGAAAGGGTGGGTTATCAGGGGAGGTTGGATTAGTTTGCAGGAGGGTGAGTTCAATGTTACACCAGGTGTCAGGATTTAAAAGTGAGGTAGATGTGGTATTTTTATAAGATGGAAAAATATTTTCGACAAACTTCACATGACGGGACGTATAAACGCGGTGAGATACTGGATCGAGACAGTGATAGGCACTTTGGGAGGCGGAGTATCCTATGAAGATACACGAATAGAGCGAGGTGAGAGTTTATTTGAGGAGTAGGGACGGAGCCATGGGTAACATAAACACCCAAAGCTGCGTAATTTTGTGTAGTTTGGTTCACACTGAAAAAGAGTGGAGAATGGAGATTTATTACTGAGAGTTGGTGTAGGAAGACGATTGATTAGATAGGCAGCTGTAGTAAAAGCATAAGGCCAAAAAATAGATGGAAGCTTGGCGTGACTAAGTAGGGCAAGACCCGTTTCTACAATATGACGATGTCGTCGTTCCGCGAACCCATTGTGTTCGGGTGTGTGAGGCGGGGATGTGAGATGAGAGATACCGTCCAAGGTGATGGACGGAGTGAGCTTGAGGTATTCACCTCCGTTATCGGAGTATAGTCGAACTATTGGTCGATTAAAGTATTTTTCTACAAGCGCACGGAATCGAGAAAATACCGAGGCCGTGTCGGATTTGAGCTTAAGCGGATAAAACCAAATATAATGGGTAAAGTGATCCACAAAGATGACATAATACTTAAAATTATCAATAGACGGAATAGGAGAGATCCATAAATCGGTAAAAATTAAATCGAGCGGAGCTTTAGAAGAAAGGGAAGTATTATTGAAGGGTAGTTTGTGACTTTTACTAGTGTCACAAGAGTTACATTGATTAAACGATGGTAAACTTAAATTTAAAGTACGAAAAAGCTTATTAGTAATAGATATAGACGGATGCCCGAGACGGTGGTGCCAGTCAAGGGTGTCCGAGAGTGTGCTTGTAAATGCTTGAGGCGGAGTCGGGGTCCATGAGTAGACACCGAGGTTAAGCTGACCGTGAAGGACCGGGGACATCATCGAAGGCACCTTAATAAGAAAGGAAGAAGAGGTGAATTCAATAGTAATATCATTGTCAGTGCATAGCTTAGAAATAGACAATATATTTCGAGAAATTGAGGGTACATAAAGAACGTCAGTTAAGATAACAGAAAAGGAGGGAGAGAGAGGAAGTAAGAGTGAACCTATGTGAGAGATAGGTAAGCTCGATCCATCACCGATAATTAGTTCTTCGGTCCCGTCATATGGAGCATGTAAGGACAAGTTTTGTAGGTCATTGGTGACATGGTGACTTGCACCACTGTCAAGGAGCCAAGGAGAGGAAGTCGGTTGAGGTTGTGATGTAGCGGAGTTGGGGTGGGTTTGGATCGTGGCTGTGTGGGCCTGGTAAGGACGGTTTTGGCGTTGTGGTGGAGTGGGTTGAGGAGGTAGATTGATTTGGGGGAAATCCCTAAGAAATTTGCGACATGGGCTGTAAAGATAATGCCCCTGAATTTTGCAATACTGGCAACGTCCCTTGAATGGAGTGTTCGAGGGAGTGGACTGAGGGGTAGGGAGTATGCCGGTTGTTTCCTTAGACGGGGGTGGAGCAGGACGGTGAGAAGGTTGACGGTATTGGGCTGTCAAGGCTGTGGCGGGTAATGGCGAGGCAGAGGGGTGAGGAGGTTGGTTTGGTTGATACTCAAGGTTGAGTTCGTGATTCAGTAATTTCTCATGGAGGGCCTCTATGGTAATAAGGTCATCTCTAGCAGGAACACCGTCGATGACGGAGTGATAGGTCGAGTAAGGGAGTCCTTTGAGAATTTTATCAATAACATCCTCGGGATCTATAGGTTTTCCAAGGAGAGCTAGGTCATTGACACAAGAGGTAATAGATGTGATATATTCAGAGATCGTCTTGTCACCTTTGGAGATGCTATCAAGACGGTTTTTAAGTTGGAGTCTATGACCCCGGGATGGGTTAGCATATGTTTTGTGTAGCATTGACCAGACATCGAGGGAGGTTTTGGCTGTAATGACATGGGCGAAGATGTCGGATTCGAGGGTGCCAAGAAGGGGCTCTCGGAGAAGGTGGTCTTGGCGAAACCAGGTAAAGTAAGCTGGGTTGGGAACATCCTTACCGGGAGTGGCTGCGCCGGCCTTACCTGCATCGGAAGAGGGAGTGGACGGAACGGTTTTGGCTGGTGCTGGGAGACTACCATCGACAAATTTCAGGAGATCGAAGCCAATGAGTATAGCAGTGACCTGGGGTAAGCCAGTTCTGATAGTTTTTGGGATTGAGTTTTGTGACGGACGAGAGGTTGACGACAAGAAAGGGGGATGTCGGTTCATGAGGGTTTGGCAGAGTACCGGTTGGGGCGGCCATGTCGTTGTTTGCAAGGAAAAAAATTTGGATCACAACTCTGATACCATATAAAGATTGAAGAAAGAGGTTTTGTGAAAGCGTACTTTTCTCATTAATTTCGACACAATATATAGTTGAGTACATCGGTGAGATTACAGAATAATAATCTCCTCTAAAGATTACAGAATAAACATAGTTGCTCTAGTTACCGAATATATGATATGAGAATAAGTTACATAACAATAATACATGAGATATCGATATAAAATAATATACAGAATATTTAATTGCCTAATACTATGTTGTTAATAATATTATTATTATTATTATTATTATTAATTAATTAATATTAATATTATTAGTATTATCATTATTATTATTATTACTATTTTTTATATATAAAAACCAGAACTTGTATTAAGATCGAAACAAATTACAAGAAGTTAGTGGGTGGTCGAGATACAATCTGGGCACCCACTCCCTTAGCAATGGAAAAACTAAGTCGAGTAAAAATAAAAGCAGTTGCGCGAGCACCCGCGTCTTGAGAGATAGAGAATTTATGAATCCGCTTGAGTAAAGCAACGGCCTCCGCGTCGAGCTCCTCCAGAGAAGAGAAAGAGAAAGGTAGGAACCCATACCCAGTCTTGGTGCACAAATCTCCATACTTGGCGCACTTACGCTGAGCAGCATCAGCGACAGTGCGACCAGACAGAAAAATCAGACATCGCGGACTGAGTCGAAGGGGACGACCCGGTCTACTATTATTACTATTATTATTATTTTATTTTTTATTTTTTATTATTATTAAAACGGAACTTTCATTAAACACCAGAACAAATTACAAGAAGTTGGAGGGAAGCCGAGATACTATCTGGGCTCCCACTCCCTTAGCGATAGAAAAACTAAGACGAGTAAAAATAAAAGCAGCTGCCCGAGCTCCCGCATCCTGAGAAATAGAGAATTTCTGAATCCGCTTGAGTAAAGCAGCGGCCTCCGCGTCGAGCTCCCCTAGAGAAGAGAAAGAGAAAGGCAGGAACTCATACCCAGTCTTGGTGCACAAATCTTCGTACTTGGCGCACTTGCGGTGAGCAGCATCAGCGACTGCGCGGCCAGGTAGAAAATCAGACATCGCAGACTGGGTCAAAGGGGACGACCCCGTCAAATCGACACACACATCACGGTCCCTATCCCAGGAATAAAGAAGCAAATCCGCCGGGCGTAAGGGCCTGTCGTGCCCATCAATCAAACCGACATCTACCTCCTTACCGGCCGAAATACCAGATCGGAAACAGATATCCAAAAGGGTGTCACGAACCAAGTTATGTCTATGCTTATTATTATTATTATTATTATTATTATTATTATTATTATTATTATTATTATTATTATTATTAATTGGTGTTATAATTTTTTATATTTTTTTTCATTTTTTAAAATATTATTAGATAATTTATATAATTAGTTATTAGTTTCAGCTTCTTTTAGTTGAGCTTCTATCAGTCCAGCTCAGCTCAGCTCAGCCTTGTTTCAGCCGAAAAGAACAGGGCCTTACACAACTCTTCCTCTAACTCTTCTTCTTCTTATTCACATTTCGTGTTCATTTTCGGTCATTGATAAAAAAAAAATCAAAAATTCATCTTTCATTTTTTTTTCAATTAGTCTTATAGCAGCTATGAAAAAAATGTTTTTATTGTAATTTTGGCTTTCACGATTACTGCAACGGACCTAATAAAACCCTAGAAGGTTACAACAAGTCACTATGACCCGTAATAGCAAGTCATAATTTCATACATAGCAAAGCGAGATTAGCGAATGCGTAGTTCATATTAAAATGAGATTACGTATAATTTGAATTAATTTAAGAAGCACACGCATACTTGAAATTATTCCATGAAATAACCCTAATAATAAACAAATGTTTCTTAAAAACAGTGCAAAAAACATAATGGAAGCTTGGAGTTGAATTGAAGGAGGTATTGTATTACTCCTTCCGTATCATAATGTTCTTTCTCTTTCAATAAAATACTCATCACATATATTAGACAAATTAAAGTGGAAGAACATTAAGATACATAGGGATCAATTATTTTGGTACTAATGAGCTTAGTAAAGAGAGGAACCCCGAAACAAACTATATTTTCAGCTATTTTTATTTCGAAACCCAAATCTCTGAAAAATGTGTATTATACACTTCAAATCAACCTGATTGGGAGGTCATGTTGGGTAATGATGCACGTATTTTATATACACTTTTTATGCCTTTTATACGCGCATTCTCGTACTTATTGAGTAGTAAAAGCTAATATTTTTCCCCGAATTGGCTACTGTGTGGTGTGTCTTGTCTTTTTGCAGGAACGGAAGCCACATGAGCTAAAACGAACCAAAACCGAGCCAAAACGAAGCTGGAAAGAGCTGATTGTAGAAATAGGCCAATTATAGTCGAAAGACTATCAGAATAGTCGACAGACCATCAGAATAGTCGACCGACTATTTGGGAGTCTGCAGAATATCAAATGAGTCAATATTAGTCGACCGACTATTTTCTGGGCCGCAGACAGATTTCGTGTTGAGCAAGCAGTTTCCTTATTCAGTTTTAACTCTTCCTAATTGTATAAATAGGGAGTTTCAGCTTGTTTAGAAATTACTTCTTCTCTTTAGAGTTTTTACTTTTTCTACTTCTACTTCTCCACCTCTCCTTAGACTTTTACTTAGATCTCTTCTCCTATTCTCTTAGAATTCCTTTTAGTTTAATTTTCCTCTTAGAAACTCGGTTTATGTAAGATTGCAAGATTCGAATCGCCTTCATTTCTCTTGGTAATTTAATCTAATATAATCCTTCTTCCTTCTTCTTCCTTCTTGATTGTTCTTAATCTTTGATTGTTCTTCTTCTTCATACTTAATTATTCTTAATCTTTGTTTATGCTTGTCGTAATTTTATTATTATTCATCATGTTCAATCTAGTAAAATCGTTTATTAATATTGTTGTTCTTGATTTAATCATGAGTAGCCCATTTCCCTCGCTAGGATTTAGGGGATCTGCGAATTGAATGTGGTCACTAAATAATTTATAGATCTGTTATAACGGAAGAGAAAGACAAATAAATAAGATGGAGGGGATAGTTTTATTAATTCGAGGAGAGGTTACAGATTTCAGACTGATATCATAATTTCTAGGGTAGAGGTATGAGAGTTTATATACTACTCTCAACCTAAATAGAAACCCTAAACAGATTAGGAAACCCTATACAATAGGAAATCCTAGGTCAGATACTCAGATATTGATTAGGAAACTCTAACCAATCAGATATTAATTAGGAAAAATTCCTAATTAAACAGATTCAGGTCGGAAACCAATTCAAGATCCAAAAAAACAATTGCTAGGCACTTATTTCCTAACAATCTCCACCTTGCCTCGAATTGTCTCTCAATCAGATCAAACAGATGCATTCCAACAAATGCCAGATCAGATTACCAGATGCACTCCAAAGAATGCCAGATCAGATGTATCAGAAATCTCTTCAATCAGACAGATGTACCAGATGCACTACAACGAATGCCAGATGTACCAGAAATAAAACTCATCTCCCCCTCCTGCCTCAGATATTGCCCAACAAACGGCAATCAGATATTTCCATAATATAGCAAGTCCAAACCACGTTGGAACTTACTATTCGGAACCAGATCAGACAAACCCACCCCATCTTCATTACCATACCTGTTCGGAAACTTGATTGACCGCTCACAGACCAAACTCCGCTGCTTCTGAACTGCTAATGAAGAACCTGATGGTTCAGATTCAGATTCAGATTCAGATTCTGACTGTAGTGGTTGATCTTCAGACTTTGCTTCACTCTCATCAAGAGTTACTTGCTGCTCCACCTGTTTATCAGGACTACCACTACTACTTCTATCTTCCTCCGATTTCAGTGATGCTATCATCAAACAAACTGTACTCTCCTCCAAAACAGCCATCTCAGCGGTGACTGTGTCGTCTTTCTTCACGAATGGCGCCCACCGTCTCTGTTGCTTTAACAACGCCCGCATCTTGATCTGTCTCAGACTAAAACTATTCCTCCCATCAAAACTCTCAATTTTAACGCTCATCCCAGATATCTTTCTCACAGATCGGAAGAACCAAAGCTCTGATACCAGTTTGTTGTAACGGAGGCGTCCCGTTACCTACGGTTTGTTAATTATGTGAGAAGAACAAAACAAATAGCAAACAATAATAAACTGACACACAGATTTACGTGGTTCACCAGCAAAATCACTGGCTACATCCACACCGACAAGGAGACCAAATTCACTATTGTGAAGATAATAGCACAACAGTAGACCGTAATACACGTGCTTAATAGCTCACAGCTAAAGCCAAAAGTACTACGAATTCTACCAACCAGATAGTAATCTCAAACTGGAAAGAGACTACCCAGATTGAGTTCGACCTGCAACGAACTCACCGACGAGATGAAGGACAAAAGATCTTGCGGCCAACCAAGATCCGAACAAACTCCAACGGTCTCCAACGAAGACGAGATCAATAGAACCACCAAATAATAGAGACTCAGAACAAACTGAGTTTTTTCCCTCAAGAAAACCCTCACAAATCAACCATTTATTTTGTGCTCTCAAATCATCTCTCTGTCCTAATTAACCTAGAAACTAGTCAAGTCTTTATATAATATTATTCCACCTAAACTAGTTACCTAAACTAATTAGGAAACACGGTTCAATCTTTCCTAAAACCAAACAATCTTATGTTACTAAAACAAAAAGATCAACTTTAGGAAAGATATCAGCAACAAATCAAATCAAGGTCCAAAAGGACAATTGCTAGGCACTTATTTTCTAACAATCTTCACCTTGACTAGAATTGTCCAACCCGAACCAATCTTCAAAGTGCAGCTTCGAACTGTCAATTCTCAAGTCACTACTTGTCCTATTAGTCTCCACCTCGACCTGAACGATCGCATCTTTCAACGGTCTTTAGTCAAATAGTAATTTTTCTCCTTTCCCTCGAGTACCGTAGTACCAACCTGCCAGCCCAAATAAAGCACAAAAGATCTTCTCTGAGATCTCGATTGTCTTTTTCACCCAAGACACGGGTCTTACCTTTTTCACCCAAGACACAGGTCCTGCCTTTTTTCACCCAAGGCACGGGTCCTGCCTTTTTTCACCCAAGGCATGGGTCCTGTCTTTTTTCACCCAAGGCACGGGTCCTGCCTATTTTCACCCAAGGCACGAGCTCTGCCTTTTTTCACCCAAGGCACAGGCTTTGCCTTTTTAACCCAAGGCACGGGTATGCTCCACCTAGGTATTAAGTTTTCTACTCCTTACTACTTGTTAGATTCAGTTATTGATTTTGTCTTGGATCTTATATGACGTTAGTCGTTCAGTTACAGAATCAATTGGTTTAATCAATATTATTTTGTTAATATTCAATTTTATACTCGTCCTTATTATTAACGGTTCACTCGTTTGGGTGCATTTGTATGCTTAATTTGCTAATTGATTGAGTAAATAGCTAGTTGTATTATTTAGCGCGACATTAAATTCTACAACCGAGTAGGAACTATATTAATTTAGGGTTGCGAATTGTCACTAGATTAATCTAGGAGTGTAATTTGATCTAGTTGATTTTAATTGACTGGGATTAATGATGTCTTTATTGTCCTTAATGCGGCTAGTTAACTTACGGAGCGTCGAAACTTACGTAATAATTAATTTTTTGATAATAAAGCATACATTATGTGAATGACGTTGAAAATAAGCAAGTTTAATATAAAAGAGTATACTAATTAAAAAGGTACAATCCACAATAAAATGGGTACATTTGTAATAGGGTTATTTCATGAGAATAATCTCAACTATGCGAGTTCTTCCTAAAGTAATCCAAACTATACTTAATCTCATTTTAGTATGAACTACGTCTTCATGAATCTCGTTTTGCTATGGACGAAATTATGACTTGCTATTACCGGTAATAATGACTTGTTGTAATATTCTAGGGTTTTATTGGGTTTGTTGCGGTCGTGAAAGCCAAAACATTAATAGAACATTTTTTTTCATGACCTCTATAAGACTAATCGCAAAAGAAATGGAAGATGAATTTTCGGATTTTTTTTTATCAATAACCGAAAATGAACACGAAATGTTAATAAGAGTAAAAGAAAGAGTTGAATAAAGGAGGTTTAACAGGTAGTCGGTCACCCACAACAAGGAGAGATTAATGAAGGCATAATTCATATTAAAATGAGGGGTTATTTAAAGACAATAATACCAATTATAAGGTATCTTCCCAAAATAATACCAATTTCAATAAATCTGATAATAATACATGTTATTAGAGTAGTTAAACCAGAGTAGTATACGTGACTTTATAACCTGCTATATCAGGCCACCTAATTAAAATTTAACCGGTAACTTATCCTCCGGCCTTCTCCTTAGACCTAGATAACGAGTGAACCGAGTCGGGTTTGGGTCGGGTCAACTTCAGGTTGGGCCACTTTCGTGTTATATTAATCGGGTTGACTTTGGGTTGGGTCGAATAATTTCAGGTTCGGGTCATTCTCGGATTTGCTATTTTAAACTTTGTTTAGGGATATCGATTCGTTTTCTATAATAATAGTCGGGTCTGTTTTGGGTTAGATCGGGTCAATTCAGATTATGGGTCAAAATCAGGTCTTCAGTTCGAGTGTCAGGTCGGGTTCGGTTTGACTTATTCGGGTCGTCAGTTTTGTCAGGTCTACTCCTCCTTACTTCTCTCTTTCATCCTCTCTCTCCATCACCTTCATCCTTCTTCAGTTTTTTTTCTATACGTTTCGTTTGGATTAACGTGTTGATTTTGGTGTAATATTGTGTTATTAGCTAGATTTGGTGAGTGTGGACATGACATAGGTCCACCCCGACGCGGCCACGCGCGGGTTTGGGGAGGCGAATGAATCTCCATGAGATGGTCAAATGGAAATTTAAATCGAAGTCGGAGTCGCCACCGAATTTTATGGTTATTCGGAACCGTTCGAGCCCACTCTATGTCGTAGTGGGCCGTGTACAAAATACGGCCCATTTTCGATGTCAGAGTTTATTGGGCTCGTCCCTTTGCAGTTCGATATAGATGCCGACTTGAGCGGTTAATCGTATATTGAATGACTCTCGTTGCCAATGGTTTCGGACATCCGAAAACCACGGTTCTGAGTAAGGGGTGAGGGTACGTGTTGGGAAGTTCACTAAGAACACCCAACCCCGCCCGCACATTAGCGGCCTCTACTAGGATATCGAATGACGTTTTAATGCGCGCGTTAGTAATACGATGAATGATTATGCAAACATTGTTTTCTAAGCATGTGAAAAATTGAATGGGTTGCTAAGTCAATTTAATGCATGAAAATTGATTAACGTCAAAGTTGTATTTAGCATATGAGATTCGTTTTAGTATAATAAAACAAATGAAATAAAAGGATGAATTTGCTACAAAAAGATGAACAAACGAGTTAGTATCGATTTGTAAATAATAATATAGCAAATAAAATAGACGATATCGAGAAAATATGGATTAATCGAAATCTTAAAAATATTGTTGAAAAGAACGTTGTTTTGTATAAAAAACGATGTTCGAAAAATGAAAAAAAAAAAAACGGGAAAAGGCCGCGGCATAACAGCCGGCCGCGCGACTCGCCCGGGATGCCGGCGGGTCGCGTGGTGGCCTGTTTCGGTACCGGTTTTCGAAAACTCGAAGTTCGTATTAAATCGCGTATGAATATTGCATGATTCGTACTCGAATTAATATTTTCGATATTCGTTATATTCGATAGTTGACTACGAAATCAATATCGAATACTTGGAATAGTTTCAGAAAAGATATAGATTTTAGAAATCGATCGAAGAATAAATAAAAAACGAACGAAAACGTAAAAAAAGAAGTCCCGGATTCCAGGCCTGCGCGCGAGTCGCCTGGGCATGGCGCGACTCGCGTGCGGGTCTGTCCGTTCTTATTTTTGTTCGAAAAATTGTTATTTTGATGAACCGCGTACAAATTATGAATTAACTTGTATTCGATCCATGTTTTCGATATTCGTCATATCCGATATTCGATTATGAAATCGATATCGAATATTCGGAATGAATAAGAAAAAGGTTTTGTAAAATAGTTTGTTTTGAACGAAAAAGTAAAAGAAAAGAATTTTTAACGAAGAAAAGATGTAACGATTTTTAGTATCGTCGAAACCTTAATATAATTCTTTTCGATACGATATTCGATTATAGAAAAATCGATATTGTATGTTTAAGAATATTGTTATGAAAATAGTTTTTCGTTAATAACGATATTAGAAAAAAAAAAAAAGAGAAAATCGACTCTAGACCCGTAAAAAAACAAAACGGACGAAGAGGAGAAAAGGAGAGAAAGGAAGAAATCGGGTTTGATTACACCCTCAACCTACATGCTCTTGTTGACTCGGATCGGGGCTCGTCGGAATGTGACTAGGCACGGGAGCGTCGAGTGATGCTAGGTTTGGTTTAGGGTGGTACGGTTTTGACGGGTGAAGGTGTCGGGTATTGGGGCCGGTTTTCCTTCGGGTTTTGGATGTATTATCGGTTTCTCGATGCTAAAGAATTATGTGTGTATCGGGATAGTAGAAAGTTGATATGTATTTGTCGATAAAATCGCGTGTGTATTGCTAAAAAATTGTGCTTTTTGTGTTGGATGCAAGGGGCTATTTATAGGGAGTTCCCGACCTTGGCTTAGGAGAGTTTGACTACCGCTTAGGATAGGAAACGTAGGAATCTGAGGGAAATAAGAATTCCGCTTTCTTGTGAAGGAAGAAAGGGGACACGGCTGTTTTGGCCTGGTTTTGGCCGAGTGTTTTACACTCGGTCAGGTGTTCGAATCGGTTTTTGAATAGGATTCCTGTTTGAGCTAGAATTACCGCTTGAGTAAGAAGCTGAGGAGAACGAGAATTCCGTTTTCTTGTGAGGGAAGAAAAGAAGAAATACCGGCTGACTTGTGTACTAATCGGCCGAGTGTTTGCACTCGGTTGAGTGTATGAGTCGGTTCTCGGATAGGATTCCTACTCGAGATCGAATTCTACTTTGAACGGAATTGTTTATTATTTTGTATGGCTGATTTTGTAGAGTTGGACCGTGAATATACCGTGTGAGGTGTCACGGTTGACTTACAAGTCTCGAGAAATATCTTTGACTGGGTTTTGACTCGGTCGCTAAAAGACGGTTTTACCCCTGGTGACGGTTTCGACCCAAATTAGTGTTATTTGACTCGAAACGACCCACTGGGCCTGGACTTGAGGTTGGTTTTGTGAAATTTGTACTCCTTAAAATGCCTAGGCCAAATGTCCATCATTACGAGCCCATTTCCGAGTACGTTAAAGCACGTTAGCGTCCGATCATCATCGGGTGTTTGTCGAAAACTGCTATAGACACCTGGCGGTCAAAATGTGGCTGTCTACAGTGAGGTTGAAGGAAGAGGAAGGCAGAGGACATTAATGACGTTTAATGCCCGTACACTGAGAAAGTGAAAATGAGTGAAGTAATACGAAATAAATTAAAAGCGAAAAGAAAGGTGAACGGGTTCTACCGGTAGTTTGTCATCTATACTACTTCGGTTTAACTACTCCAAAAATACGTATTATTCTCAGATTTATTAAAATTGGAATTATTTTCGGAAGACGCTCTATAGTTGGTATTATTGCCGTTAAATAAAATTAAAGATGAAAAAGAAAGGTGGATGAGTTATACAGGTAACCGGTCACCTATAGTACTCTGGTTTAACTACTCCAATAATACGTATTATTCTCAGATTTATTAAAATTGTATTATTTTGGGAAGACGCCCTATACTTGGTATTATTCTCGTTAAATAACTCTTTATTATTATTATTATTATTATTATTTCATTTTTTTGGCAATAACAGAAATGCATGGGTTTTTCAATTTGCTTTCTTAACTTTCATTTACTTCCTTTTTTAATACAATTGTTTGAATTTTTTAGATTTGATTTTAAACTTTGAGTTTATTAGACTCTAACTTTTTTTTTATTTATTTTACGATAATTGCGATAGTGTAAGTAACAAAATCAATATTTTAGGTAGAAAAATCTTCAAAATCTCTTAGTTTAAATATGTATATTGATTTATTTTTTCTGCCGTATCCGCGTTCTATAAAATTTAGAACGTTCATGTCCGTATTCGTATCGATGTCGGTGCTACCTAGCATGTAGTAGTGTATCCACGTTCTATAACTCATTGGTTTGTGTGAAGGTTCCCCGACCTCTTTAACACAGAAAGTGCTAAGTCTCAATTGACACTCCGTCACAGTCGTCACCACCGCCGATGCAGACAGCACATTCATTGCATATGGCTCCTTTGGCATTGGCCGCCTCATCAGCCTTTGAGAAACAGAACATACATAAGGCAGATTCTTTAGCATTGGTCGTCACCTCAGTTAACACGACATCACACTCGCCGCAAACAGCACATTCCGTGCATGGGGTTCCTTTGGCTTTGGCATTGGCCGCCTCCATTAGAACCTGGCGAAATTGAAAATAACAAAAATTAGACGTTGATGTATTTTAAATCCGATATCATCATGATGAGTAAAAGATTGACAAAATATCATTACTAGTTTGCTACCTTTACCGACACTCCGTCACAGTCGCCACCACCACCGGTGCAGACAGCACATTCATTGCAGGGGGCTCCTTTGGTGTTGGCATTGGCTGACTCCATTAAAACCTGGCGAAATTGAAAATAACAAAGTTTAGACGTTGATGTATTTTAAACCCGATATCATCATGATGAGTAAAATGTTGACAAAAAAATCATTATTAGTTTACTACCTCTACCGACACTCCATCACAGTCACCACCACCGCCGGTGCAGACAGCACATTCATTGCAGGGAGCTCCTTTGGCGTTGGCATTATCATTGGCCGCCTCATCGGCCTTTGAGAAATGGTAATAACCACAAAATGCAGACTCTTTAGCTTTGGCATTGTCTGTGTTACACTTAGCACATAAACCACAACAAGTAGATCCTTTAGCAGCTCTAACCGTCTCTTTTTCATTAATGCTGAAGTCGATTTTCTCATCTCCGCTATGATTATTGGAAAGTACGAAGGCTAATACAATGCTAGGAAGGATTAGTGATTCATCCATGACCTGGTTAAAAAAAGCTAGGCTAATAAGTATAATCAAAACCTTAAAGTGATGGTTGAGATCCAACTAATATATTTATATTCTATTACGCCTCTCACTTGAATGTCTGTTGGGCTTGAACATTTGGTCATACTGGCTTTGATAACATGTTAAATAAACCATTTGAACCAAACCTTAAGGTGATAGTTGAAGCCCAGACCAACTAATATATTTATAGGATTACTCGTAGGGTTGTAAAGGAAGACAAACCCTGATAGTCCGCAATTTTGAGTTGATTAATCCTACGGCCCTCCCATATGGATAGTCGATAGAGAATTCGACCATAGTAGTGAAATCTTGTTCCGACTTCTCATTTTCGGATTGCTTGGGTCTATACTGCAGTCTTCTTCTAGGAAAGAGTTTCACCTATTGTACAAATTATCAATGAGAAACTCATATTATAGGCTAATGAGATTACAAAACTTTAGAAGTATAGTCCTTACTATCTTATTATAACCAACAAGCTCGAAGAGACTATCGTCATCCTCAGAGCTTTTTTGAAGCTTGAATGACCCGTTGATTGCTTTCACAGACCAGTAATTTCCATGACATTCGACCAACGTCTCCTTTTCACCGGAATCAGTTATGTAATACACCTCTGTCAACAAATCAGAAGGGCATTTGGTCTCGTCCTTGGTTATACTTCTGAAAAAAAATTACAATTACATGAATATTTATAATATCTTTATAAGCACGGATCATATCAGATGATACATCTCAACAAAAAACACAAGATTCAAACACGCGACCTTTGGTCACTCTGGCTCTGATACTATGTTAGATAAACTATCACAATCAAAACCTTTGGGTGATGGCTGAGACCCAACTATTATATCTATATTATATTAGATATATCTACAATTTTTAGGTGTTATGAATAAAATGTACGAAGTAAAACAAATAAGGTTACCTCTTTTGAAGACTTAAAACCTTTTTGCCACTGCCATCCATGACTTGGGTCTCGATCAAATCATTCTGAACACGCTGATAGTTTGCTAAATGAAACACTTGGGGTCCCAACATTGGAGGAGAAAATGACATAGACACATTAAGATGTACGGATTTAGAATTTCCAAGGCCATGGACAAGATCTAGCGAAACCCATTTATTAGTCCAAAGTTTTCCAGAAGCCACTAGCTCGTCAAAGGAAAGAGAACATGAACCAAGTAACTTGAACGATCTACTGGGTTTGAGCTCATCGGAAGTAGGAGAACATGAGAAGAGTTCAAAGAGAAACTCTCCTGTTGGCTCACACTCAAAACAAGCAAACAATTTTTCCTTTGAAGCCGAAGATATTCCCACACATCTCTTGATTTTGAAAAGCATATCAGTCTGCTTTTTACTGACTGCAATGACAAGGTTTTCTTTGCACTCGTCTGGCAAATTCTTGATATCTACAAACTCCATTAGAACCTGGCAAAAATGAAAATAACAAAATTTAGACGTTAATGGATTTTAAACCCCATATCATTACGTTGAGTAAAATGTTGACAAAAAATCATTCCTAGTTTACTTACCTCTACGGAATTCACAATCGGAAAATGAATTTGCTGGCCAATTTTTTCAACTTTGTTTAATTCCTTGGCATCACCATTGAACTTGTAGGGAGATCGAGTGACTGGAGTAGGAATATCTCCTTTGCTCATTGCACCAGCCTTCCAATAACTGAACCCATAAGTTTGTTCCCATTGTAGAGTAGTTTGAGTAAAACCAATATCAAGTTTACTCCCCTTTGATTTATCAGGATCAGAGTCATTATGCTGAACCACACAACCTACCAGTTCCTTCATGTCTTTGTGGTAAGCATCTGGGTACAGTTGGTGTGTGTGCCACATCAGGTCGACATCGTAAGTAGGGACACATGCGAACTTATTAGAGTCTGTTTTTTTGTTTGTTCGAACCAAATGAAGAAATCCCTTATATCTCGCATCTGCTTCTCTAAGGAAGAGTTCGTTAGACATGTGTGGTCTGCATGCCTGCAAAATAACCATTCTTTCAGTAATTTAGAATTTTGGAGGCTGTTAGGATTTGAGCACGTGACCTTTAATCACATTGGCTTTGATACCATGTTAGATGGATCATCTCAACAAAATTCTCAAGGCGTGGTTTATGCTCAAATATTATATTTATATCATATTTGTTAGATTTGATGAAAAAGTAAGACTACAAAAGAGAATTTGATAAAAAAGAGAAAAAAAAACCTGACAAAGGTTCTACTCTGCCTTACCTGATAAGTGAAACCCATTTGTCTTTTAACAGCAGCAATCAGATCATAACTGGTAAACTTTTTGGTTTTTGAACCTTTTTGTAGACTCTCTATGGAAAACGGGCTTTCTAAGTCAAGCTCATAAGGTTCCTCGGGGTACATTTTGCTCCAAATTTCCTCAGTTGTGCGCTTTGAAGCCGCTTCTAAGGATGATCTAACTTTACGGTTGGTGAGGATTCTTCCAAACAACTTCGCACAATCAAAATTGTACCTAACCTGTGACGACATATATGTTTCAATATCAACTTTATCAAGGAAATATGAGGAAGAATTATGAACATTTTTGTATATCAAATCGAGAAACATACTGGATTTAACCGATGGCAGTGCCATATCAATTCACAGTCAAGAGGAACAACCAGTGACTCTTCAGAAATCGGGTTCTCCTCATGTTTGGCGAGTAAAGGAAGCCAAAATGCATTGTACCTAAAAGATGCAACATGGGTCACCTATAAAGTGCTAAACTTGTCGTCCAATATTGTCTTTCTAACATCGAAAATTACAAAGTCGATCTACTAGTCTACTATGCGTGCAAAACATAAATTACATTATTACCGCGTGACCCATAATGAAAATATGCCTCACTATATAAGTAACACAACCAAATCTATCGACTGCATTTAATTTTGGTCTGATGAAATTATATAGGTTAAGGATATTTCACCTGTAGACAGCCTTTTTTAAAACATGATCTTCGAACAGGAAGTGATTGCGGTGTTCCACGGCATCAAGGAATTTTAAATGGGTTTTGGCAGCCTCAACAAGATCGATACTCACTGTAATGTTCTGCGCTGCAGCCCATTCTGTTGCTTGTTCCTTTACCATCTTCGCACCCTATCCAAATGTATACGCAAAACACAGAGTTCGCTATACAAAAAATTACTCCTTTTATATCATCCAAGCTGGCAATGTTAACCAATAGTTAATTAATTAATACCCCGTACAAAATACGAAGTAATACACCAACAAAAATTAATATTGGTAATAAAAACAGCACGCTAAAATGAATTTGAGAGACCTCGATCAAATAATAAAAAAAATAAAGAAAAATTCAAATGTACTACTACTTTTTACATCAAAGTTTTGTTATTACTTAGATTCTAAAACCACGTTTTTTAGAAACTTTTGAATTTGTTAATCAACAACTCTAAATAAAAAATTGTTGATAATTACATTAATTAACTACGGAGTACTTTATAATATAAGAAGGAAATAATACTTACAATGAAATGGTTAAATTCTTTATCTTTGAATGAAATTATTTTTCAAGTTTTTGATGTTGTGCCTCAAATTGGAGTGCTTGTATCTCCTTTTATACTAGTGTTTGGTAGAGTACAACCATGCAAGTAACATACTACGCTAGAGGGAAAAACAAGTAGCATGTGACTCGAATATAAAATGACGAAATTGCCCTTGTAACTGATAGGATATAAGAACTTGAATTTTAAAGCCCTAATTCGCGGGCTTTCCAAAGGTTTAGATGTGGAAAATGTGAGTCTGTGTGTCAAGCCAACTATGGATAAAAACTAGGGAAGATATTGTTTTTTTTATGACAAGGGAACCCGCAGTCGCTACCATTGGTGTGCTCTGAGTAAACCATCGGGTGTTCGCAATAGCCTGCAAACCACGCACACCAGGTAAGTCACCCTTTGGGCGAGAGACTCGAAGTCTAGATGACATAGCCTCAAGTCATACAGCTCTCATAAGAATGCTCTTGCAGGGGCTTGAACGTGAGACTTGAGGTGGTGGCCACATGTTTTATGGATAAATAAGAGCAAATACTTATACAAGTAGAAGATTTTACAATAAGAGTAGAACTACTAAGAAATGTTCTCTCATTAAATTTATTGAGTTGAGAAGAAGGGGTAAACTCAAGTGGTAAAAGTTGTCTTACTCCGACTAAGAGGTTGGAAGTTCGATTCTCACTTGTGACGTAGTGCCCTCTTCCCTAAACCAAAAAAATATATTAAATTTATGGAGCGACCAATTACAAATTGATGTAACAATGGTACCAAATCTAATGAAAATAAACAAGTTTAATATAAAAGAGTATACTAATTAAAAAGGTACAATCTACAATAAAATGGGTACATTTATAATAGGGTTATTTCATGAGAATAATCTCAACTATGCGAGTTCTTCTTAAGGTAATTCAAACTATACTTAATCTCATTTTAGTATGAACTACGTCTTCATTAATCTTGTTTTGCTATGGACGGAATTATGACTTGCTATTACCGGTAATAGTGACTTGTTGTAATATTCTAGGGTTTTATTGGGTCTGCTGTGGTCGTGAAAGTCAAAACAATAATAGAACATTTTTTTCATGGCCTCTATAAGACTAATCGCAAAAGAAATGGAAGATGAATTTTCGAAAATTGTAATTTTTTTATCAATGACCGAAAATGAACACGATATGTGAATAAGAGTAAAAGAAAGAGTTGAATAAGGGAGGTTTAACAGATAGTCGGTCACCCACAACAAAGAGAGATTAATGAAGGCATAATTCATATTAAAATGAGGGGTTATTTAACGACAATAATACCAATTATAGGGCGTCTTCCCAAAAGAATACCAATTTCAATAAATCTGAGAATAATACGTATTATTGGAGTAGTTAAACAAGAGTAGTATAAGTGACTTTATAACCTGCTACATCAGGTCACCTAATTAATATTTAACCTGCTATTTATCCTCCATCCTCCTCCTTAGACCTTGATAACGGGTGAACCATGTCGGATCAGCTTCGGGTCGAGCCACTTTCGGATTATAATAATCGGGTTGACTTCGGGTCGGGTCAGATAATTTCGAGTTTGGGTTATTCTCGGTTTTGCTGTTTTCCACTTTTTTAGCGATATCGACTCGTTTTCTATAATAATAGTCGGGTCAGTTTCGAGTTAGCTCATGTCAATTCGGATTACGGGTCAAAATCAGGTCTTCAATTCGGGTGTCAGGTCGGGTTTGGTTTGACTTATTCGGGTCGGGTCAATTTTGCCAAGTCTACTCCTCCTTACTTCTCTCATTCATCCTCTCTCTCCATTACCCTTCAGTTTTTTTTCTATACGTTTCGTTTAGATTAACGTGTTGATTTTGGTGTAGGATTGTGTTGTTAGCTAGATTTTGTGAGGCTGAAGACTTGAAGGAAAAGGAAGACGGAGGACATTAATGACGTTTAATGCCTCGTACACTAAGTAGTGAAAAGGAGTGAAGTAATATGAAATAAATTAAAGGCGTAAAAGGAAGGTGAACGGGTTCTACCGCTAACTGGTCATCTATACTACTCTGGTTTAACTACTCCAAAAATATGTATTATTCTCTGATTTATATATTAAAATTAGAATTATTTTCGAAAGACGCTTTATTGTTAGTATTATTGCGGTTAAATAAAATTAAAGGTGAAAAAGGAAGATGGAAGGGTTCTACAGGTAACCGGTCACCTATACTACTCTGGTTTAACTACTTCAATAATATGTATTATTCTTATATTTATTAAAATTGATATTATTTTGGGAAGACGCTCTATAGTTGGTATTATTATTGTTGTTAAATAACCCTTAAAATGAGATTAGGTATAGTTTGAATTATTTTAAGAAGCACGCACATAGTTGAGATTATTCTCATGAAATAACTCTTTGGTATAAAAGCAAGTACAAAATAAAATGGTCATTTTGAGAGATATTTAATAATAAAATAGGTACAAATAACACATAAAGCGGTAATAAAAAGTGGTCTCTCAATAACTTATTCAGAAACCGTCTCTGCACAGTTTTTTAAAATAAAGTTTTTTATGTGTCGTGTTATATTTCACTAAACACCATATATATCTAAGAACTTTTTAGCATAATAGATTAAATTTTCTATTTTATTTTTTTTGGAAATGGACAAAGCTCAAGCGTCCCATTTTTTTATGTGATGATATCGATCATCACATTTTCATATCTATCATAAGAAAGACCGATTGCAAAAAAAAAGAAAAAAAAATATGTGCAATGTGGATAAAACCAGGGAAAACATTGCTATTTCTCGTGAGTTTGATCCTTTAAGGATAAGTTAGGTTTGTAATAGTAGATATGTGATTAATGTGGAGTTATTGCTTTAGGGTGTGAAATCTTATTTCTGATGTGTTACCTTTATAGTTTTACTTTCCTTATAGTGTAACAATAAAATATTATTAGCCTAGATCTCTTTTAATTGTTATTTTCACTTTTCGAGACATTTACTTTCTCTTCAATATCTCTGAAAGCACTTCAAAAAATATATTGGAATATATAGTTATATTAAAGCTCTTCATATGTAAAGAAATTTATGGCGTGGTTTTCATAATTTTCCAATTAATATATTTATGTAGAAACTCAATCCAACGACGCGCCTCATAAAATGAATATGTCTATTGTTTAAGAACGGAGGGAATATAATAACGGGTTATTTCATGACAATAATACCAACTATGAGAGTATTTCTTATATTAATACCAAATATACGTAATCCCGTTTTAATATGAATTATCCCCTCATTAATCTCTCTTTACAACCAATGCCTTTTTCACCTGTAAAAACCGGTAACTGTGACCTGCTAGGTTTTGGTGCGCCTCTTCTTCTTCTTCCCCTTTATATTCATCGAATTAAAAGTCATCCTCTATTATCAACTTTCAAAAACCTCATTGACACAATGAGATGTGGTTATTCATCTGGATCCTTCTCTAATTCGTATCCTTCAAGTGTCAGATTATTTTTAGCAAACGTCAGCTAAGATGCTCCAATTTATTTACCACAATTTCAAAATAAGATGCTCCAATCTATTTACCTAATTTCAAAAAATTTAAGAAAAGTAATGGCGAGAGGAGATGTCGAGTTCAACAATGGCGAGAGGCGAGTACGTAGTAATGAGGGAGGAAGTGTACAGAGTATGGTGGGAGGGCGGGGGGGACTTTAATTCAAAAAGAAATTAAAAGGTAAAGGGAACCGGCTCATCAGGTAGCCGGTAACTTGTTATAAAGAGAGATTAATGAGGGGATAGTTCATATTAAAACGGGATTACGTATAGTTGGTATTAATATAAGAAGCACCCCTATAGTTGGTATTATTGTTATGAAATAACCCTATAATAACTTGGTAATAGTTGTTTACATTTATCATAGACAAAAAAGTGTTTTAAATGATGCTGTTTCTTTTTTCACTTAAAAGTATTATACTCCTTCACATCAAATCCAAAAGTAACATTTGATTGGATACATGTTTTAGGAAAATGGATTAAAGGTAGGGTTATTTCATGAGAATAATTCATACTATTGGCTACCTACTCAGAATAATCTCAATTACGTGAAATCCTGTAAATCGAAACTCTTAGTAACTTATTCTCAAATTAGACTCATTTAATATTTACCTGTTATAACAGGTCATATTTAACCTACTCTTTCTCTCTTCTCTATCAACTTTCCTTTGGTATCATCAAACAACCATTGATACATCTTCACCTTACTTCCTCTTGGTAAATAAAAAAATGGGTTATTTCATGGGAATAATCTTAACTATGTGTGTGTTTCTTAAAATAATCCAAATTATATGTAATCTTATTTTAATATGAACTACGCATTCATTAATCTCGCTTTGCTATGTGAAATTATGA
Source organism: Agrostemma githago (assembly GCA_958450325.1). Lineage (NCBI taxonomy): Eukaryota > Viridiplantae > Streptophyta > Magnoliopsida > Caryophyllales > Caryophyllaceae > Agrostemma > Agrostemma githago. The sequence goes on from OY288240.1 coordinate 5,800,656, forward strand.
CTTGCTATTACCGGTCATAGTGACTTATTGTAACTTTCTAGGGTTTTATTATGTCCGTTGCAGTCATCGTAAAAGCCAAAATTACCATAAAAAATAATTTTTTCATAGTTTCTATAAGACTAATTGAAAAAGAAATGGAAGATGAATTTTCGCATTTTTTTTTATCAATGGTCGAAAATGAGCATGAAATGTGAATAAGAAGAAGATGAGTTAGAGAAAGAGTTGAATAAGAGAGGTTCAACAGGTAGCCGGTCACCCATAGCAAAGTGAGGTTAATGAAGGCGTAGTTCATATTAAAATGAGATTACATATAGTTTGGATTAATTTAAGAAGTACACGCATAGTTGAGATTATCCCATGAAATAACCCTAAAAAAACCACCAAACATCAATCATCGACCCTCATCAGCCCAAGTTTTTGTTGGCCACACACAACACCATCGACAACCACCTCAACCTCCATCACCAGCCACTTAGGCTGGTAGTGATGGAATTTAGAGCTGGAATTGGGGCAATGTTGCACATGATAGTGATGGAGTTTAGTGTTGGATGTGGCCAGAAATGATGTTAAAGGTGTGGATGATAGAGATTTAAGAGAGATGAGAAGCCAGACTTTTCAAAGGAGATGGTATGTCATATGTGGGTGGATAAGTAGAAAAGTTAACATGTTCATCAGGTTGCAAGTCACTCGGAGTATTTTGAGAATATGATAACAAAAGTTAGATTTATTATGAGATAAAAAGTAGTTGAGATTATTTAAAGAAGATGAGTAATAGTTTGAATTATTCCCCCGCAACGACATACATGAATTCAAAGGACAATCAACTAACCTTCGGGAATGCCGGGACCTCTACGTCTCTGGCGTACTGAAGGCTTGTAGCTTAGAATGAGGATCACTTAAATATCGCTCGATAATTTCAGGATAGAAGAGTAGAGGTAAAAGAGTTCTGGAGATGTGTAGGTGAATTGATTTTTGGATGATCAAAATGGTTGAAGGGGGCGTATTTATCGTGGAGGGATGAGTACATAGTATCATTTAAGGCAGTAAAGTAATTGCACGAAGTGCGTGAATTCCAACGTTCAAAAGCGAAAATGACAACGTTATCCTTGCAAACCAATGCGTGAATTCCGCCTGAAGAGTAATGATGTCACACAATGTTGTCAGGATCGTGATTCTACTTTTAACCAATAGGGAGGATAGAATCGAATCGGTAGAATCGGATCGTAGAATCATAAGATTCTACTAACTCACTAAATATAGCTTTTTGTTTAGCGAAAACATATGATTGAAGATCAAATTACTTATTTATTCATATCTAATGATTTTAATAAACAGTTGTGAACCATGAAATTCGACCCTACGATAATATAATAAAAGGAACAAAAATAATACGGATACAATAATTTTTATTATTGAAAGATTGTGGGTATTACAACTTCTGTAACTCTCTTGATTCCAACTCCAGGGTTTTTTGTGTGGTTTGGTATTTGGTGCAGTTCGTAGGTCTTATTGACTTATTTACAAACTGGATACCGTGCGAGGGTCTTATCAACTTAATCTCGCATTAGGATAGTTTTCCCTACAATTTGGTAGTAGGGAGGAGGGTGGTTTTTTGGTGTGGCTTCACTCCTCCTCCCTAAACCCTCGGACGAGATCTTAATTTATAAAAGAAGCCCGCCTTACAGAATAAGAAAAAAATAAAAGCATATTCTTTGGCATCTGAAGAAATTTATTTTATATGATAATATCTTCAGATATCAACAAATATGGAACAAAATATCGAATACCAAAATATAAAATTTCGGTGTCTACAGATGCCCCCTCGAGATTTGTTGTAGAGACTTCGAAGTCGGTTGCAACTTTATCTCGAAATTTGGTAGAATGACTTGAGGTTAATTTTGCTTGCCCCCATGACATTTACGAATCTTGAACCTTTGAGATTGGAGATGAAGAGCGAAAATCGTCCCACCGAGCGTGCCAATTTGTGAGCCATGAAATTCGACCCTGCGATAATATAATAACAGGAACAAAAATAATACGGATACAATAATTTTTATTGTTGAAAGATTGTGTGTAGACACCCACATTTGGCCGTTAGGTGTCTATAGCAGTTTCCAAAAAAACATCCGATGATGATCGGACGCAAACATGCTTTAATATACTCGAATATGGGCTCAAAATCGTTACTATTTGGCTTGGGCTTTTTACGGAGTACAAATATCACAAAACCGACCTCAAATCCAGGCCTAGTGAGTCATTTCCAGTCAAATAAGACTAATTTGGGTCAAAACCGACACCAAGGGCAAAACCGTCTTTTAGCGACCGGGTCAAACCCCAGTCAAAGGCGTTTCCAAGGCGGGAAAATCTGTCACGCAGGTTTTGAGAATCCAATTCAGAGTCAAAAACTACAAAAAAAAACCAGCTACAAAAAAGGATTAAACAACTCCATTAGAGATAAGATTCTATCTCTAAAAGAATTCTCACCCGACCGGACCCACTCGATCGAGTGGACCAGCCCACTCGGTCGAGTAGGCTCGTAAAACACACCAAAACCAGCGTCAGACCGGGCACTCGATCGAGTGTCATACACCACTCGATCGAGTGACCCCCTTTTCCAGCTAAAACCGGGATTGCTTCCTATCCAAACCGGTGTTTTCTTCCACCCTAAGCAAGCTTTTCCTATCCAAAATAGGTGTTTCTTTCTATCCAAGCCGGTTACCTTTCCTAGTGATAAGCTAGTCGTGTACCTATCAAAAATAACCAACTACGGTCCCCGGCAACGGCGCCAAAATTTGATAAGCTAGTCGTATACCTATCAAAGATAACCAACTTAGGTCTAACTAAAAATATAGCTAGGGAAGTCAGGATCGTATCCACAGGGAGACAAATAAATTCTACTTGCAACTTAAGTCTATCTAAATAACAACTCGGGGGTTTTTATGTGTTGACTAATCTAAAAGTAGTGAAGGAAAGAGAATTAAAAGAGAAGAAATAACTAAAATAAATAGGATGAATTAAGACGAATTAATATGGAGAGAAAACTAGGATTGTCGGTTCACCATGAATTTCCTACGGTCACGGTCTAGGTCACAGGTCTGTCGCAGATATTGGTCTAAGGGGTAGTGAAAAGGTCCTTCCGGTCCGCTATTCACCCTAGAATGCTTCTAACGGCTTCCGATCTTATTAGGGCAAACTAATGTGTTGTAGCAGGTCTAACTCTTACCAGGCTTCCGATCTTAGGTTCGAGTTCACCAATTCAATTAATCAATTACGTCGACTTAATCAATTAATCTCAATTAAATGCTACAATTAACAACTGAGGCGCAATATTGTAGACAGATCTATAAACTAATTAGCAATCATATTCAATTCATGGATCCCCTAAATCTTAGCAAGGAAAATTAGCTACTCATGGAGAAATTTACGACAACAATAATAAAGATGATAAATAAATTAAGCATATTAAATAGATCTAAAGAGAAATTAAGAATAAAAGAATTAATAAGATTAAGAGAGAAAGAATTAAGAACAAAGAGAATAAGAAAGAACAAAGAAAGAATTAGATTACCGAGTTTAAAGAAATAGTAGAAAAGAATTTGATGAGGGTCGGCAGCCTGCTCCGGACCGCCTGCTAAGCAGGCCTCCAGAAGGCTCCACCCAAGGAGCCCGGGAACCAACTCGGCAGACAATCAGAGCAAAGTCACTAAAAAGAGAGCCCACTGGGGACCTCAGACGACCGCCTGCCCAGCAGGGCGATGCGGCCCGCTGAAGACCAGCCTTCACAACCCCTACCCGCCTGTCCTCTGGAGGTAAATCTCCACAGGCAGGGCAGGGACCATCAAGGGACCTCCTCGTCATTTCGCCTAAGGTAAATGAGAATGGGTGGATGAGGTGAAGCCACTTGTCACCTCCTCATCCACCCATCCTCCTTCTACTTCCCTCTCTTGTGGGAAGGTATAAATACTCTCTCATTTCCCACAAGAGAGGGGTTGGATTTTCTCTCTCTAGACTCTTACTCTAAAAAGCGCCACTTAGTTCCTCACGAGCTAGGTTCATTAAGGCATTCACGGACTGACTTAGGCATCGGAGAGGGTTCCCTCGGACAACCTCCGAGGCCCTGTGCGTTCTGTGTGCAGGGAGCAGGCCCATTCCGCCGGGAAGGTCCGATTAGTGGAGCAAGAGGAGGGAGAGGCTGACAAGATTGTCCGATCATTATTCAAGAGCAACATTGAATTTCACAAACCCGAATTCCAAGTCGGGTTAATTGATTCCGATACCGGAACAGAATTCATAAATCTAGATCTAATAGTTTTAGAGTAAAGAGAAATCTAAAGAGAGTAGTCTCAAGAGAATTAAAAGAATAAAAGAAGAGGTTGTAGAATTCTAGTCTAATAGTTTCTTAAATACTAAGCTAAAACAAAAGCCCAAAAGTCTTGTTAACCCTAAAAATCAAATTAGGAAAGTCTCAGTCTTCGTCCTGTCTCGAGAATAGTCGGTCGAGAATTTTGAATAGTCGGTCGACTGTATGGATAGTCGGTCGACTATTAGGATAGTCGTTCGACTATCATAGACCTGTTTCCGTTCTCAGCATTGCGCGCTCAACTTCAAACGCTTGCCATTTCTTCGTTATTTCTTTAAATCGGGCGTATAATATACCGTTGGAAAGCTAAGAAAAAGAGCTTTCCAACACAACTGAAATCAGCTCAATTAAAGTTGTATAACTCAAGATATTCACGTTTTAAGTAGACCCGTTTGGAAACGATCATTCTCTTTTCTTATTTCGCAAAAGATTTCATCTTTAAGCACGATTTTTGCCTTGTTTATCGGTCCACGGGTTCAAACCTGCATAAGTTGCAACATGACCACAAAGTATCAAATTTGGGGGAAAATAGTAGACAATGCTACTCGATATGCATGAAAATACGTGCGTAAAAGACGGAATAATCATATATAAATTGCACGCATCACCTAGACAAAGCCGGAAATCCCTCCGATAAATACACCCCTTTGCAAGCCTACAATGACAACAATTACAACAGTTACACACACACGTATTCACACATCTACACACAACACACAAAACATCCTAGGCGATACCACAACAGAATTCACAACAATTCATCCCCGAAATTTCAGCAACCTTTAGCAAACCCGAGAGCAAAAATCGTCAAATCCCTTCCCAATTATAAACACCATAACTCTTCCTATATCATCTCGACGCTCCCGTGCCTAAGCCACAGCTAGACGAGCCCCGTTCCAAGAGTACAAAGCATGTAGGTTGAGGGTGCAAATTCAATCCCGTCTTCTCCTTTCTCTCTTTCTCTCTTTCTCTCTCTCTCTCTCTCTCTCTCTCTCTCTCGTTTTTTTGTCGTTATCGAGTCATCATCACGTTCTTTTATATATTTTCATTTTTCATCGTTTCTAATACCGATATTATCACTACAATCTAATTTCTACATAAAACGATCATTCTTAAAATACGATACCGACTCTATAGTCGAATATCGTATCTACAAGAATTAAATCGATCTTGTTGATGACAAGATAATCATCACATAGTCTTAAAAAATGAAATACAACGATTTCGACGCGGAGAGAATCTATTTCATCTAATTCGATTTTCAAACAACTAATAAACATCTTTTCTAAAAAGTCGCTCCGAATATTCGATATTGATTCCATAATCAAGTGTCGAATATGACAAGCATCGAAAATTTAAGTCGAGTATAAATCATATTATATTTATACCCGATTTAGCAAAGTTATCGATCTTTCAAAAAAGCAATATCGAAATCAAAAATAAAACGAGCCATAGCTCGTACAGGGGGCACTCGATCGAGTGCCTAGCCCATTCGATCTAGTGACACCCCAATTTAGAGGCAAAATGCTTTATCCGAGGACCACTCGATCGAGTGTCATACCTGACTCGATCAAGTGGCACCTCAAAATCGAGGCAGGAGGGTTTTTCAGGAGGCACTCGATCGAGTCCCTCCATGACTCGGTCGAGTGATCTCTGTCACGTCAAAACCATGAGCCCTCTAACATATTTCGAGCCTCGATAAAATTATTTTTATGACTTCAGTCAACATGTGTCAAGTCTATCACGTGATCCATCCTTTCAAAACCATGCATCGTATTATCTTCACATCTTTTATTCAATTCACAAACCGTTATCGTCATTACTAACTCGTTTGTTCTTTTTGTCTTTGTATTTTATTTCGTTGTTTGTTTTATTATACTAAAATGGACCTCGCATGCTAAATACAACCTCGACATAATTCAAAGATGCATTAAATGACGTAGATCAAACATAATTCACATGTTTAGTCAAAACACTGCTTGCATTTCATCTAACCGGATTACTAACGCGCGTGTTCTAAAATCAAACGATATCCTAGTAGAGGTCGCTAAGTGCGGGCGGGGTTGGGTGTTCTTTGTGAACTTCCCAAAACGTACCCTCACCCCTTACTCAGAACCGTGGTTTCCGGATGTCCGAAACCATTGGCGCACGAGAGTCATTCAATACACGGTATCCGATAATGTCAGTATCGGTATCAAAATGCAAAGGGACGAACCCAATAAACTCTTAAATCCGAATGGGACATACTTTGTGCATGGCCCACTAAGACATAGAGTGGATTCGAATGGGCCCGAACTCCCACAAAGTTCGGTGGCGACTCCACTTCGATTAAAATTTCAATTCGACCCATCTCACATGAGATTCATTCGCCTCCCCAAACCCGCGCGTGGCCGCGTCGGGGTGGACCTATGTCATGGTCACATTGTGGGTATTACAACTTCCGTAACTCTCTTGATTCCAACTCTAGGGTTTTTGTGTGGTTTGGTATTTGGTGCAGTTCGTAGGTCTTATCGACTTATTTACGAACTGGATACCGTGCGAGGGTCTTATCGACTTAATCTCGCATTGGGATAGTTTTCCCTACAATTTGGTATTAGGGAGGAGAGACGGCTTTTTTGGTGTGGCTTCACTCCTCCTCCCTAAACCCTAGGACGAGATCTCAATTTATAGAAGAAACCCGCCTTACAGAATAAGAAAAGAATAAAAGCATATTCTTTGGTATATTAAGATATTTATTTTATATGATAATATCTTCAGATATCAACAAATATGTAACAAAATATCGAATACTAAAATATAAAATTTCGGTGTATACAACAGTTTATGAACTTGTTTCTACGACTTAGAAGAAATTTGAGTTTTACGATGTCGTTATATGAAAATATATATTATTTTTGTACTACGAAGTTGGATCGTAGGATCGTAGGAGCATAGGATCGTATTATGATCCTACATTTAGAAATTTCAAACTAATAGGATCGTAAGATTCTACAACCATGATAGAATCGTAAGATCCAAGATTGGTCAATCATTTTTAGATTGTAAAATCGTAGAATCGTAGGATCGAATCGCGATTCTGACAACAATGATGCCACATCACGAGTGAACGGACCAATTTGCAAAACATTGATGGAGAAAGCTAAGGTAACGCCTACTTGTTTATATCAAAATTGAGGGTTGCCATGTATGTTTCGAAAAGTGTTGGGGTACCACGTTTAATGCGAAAAAACTCAAGGATACTAGGTAGAAAATACGATTATTTATTGATGAATGTGTTATCATTTTATACAAATGGAGCGCTTCACGGTGTGAGAACATCCCACGCAAATCAGTAATAAAAGTTTAAAGGCATTAAGTAATTGATATTTATGAAAATAGTAGATCTAGTTCTTAAAATAAGCATATCTATATTTTACATCAAAAAAAATATAATTTGTTCATATAATGTTATAATAAATCATTAATTTGTAATTATAAAAGTGTAAATTTTAAAACAAGATGTAAAAAAAATATAAAGAAATAGTTGTGGTCTAATAGTGTAATGAATAATCAATGACTGAAATATGGCCTAAGGAGCTAAATGTGCCAAAAAGAATAGAAACTCAAATTTTCTAATAGTGAGATTCAAACCCTGGTCATCAAGTAAAAGGGCCTTGTGCCTAACCATTGCAACACAACTACAATTCTGTTCTTTTTAGAATTAAATGTTACTTAATTGTGAACAAGCAGTGTTATTTGGGGTGACGAAAACTTATCTTTTTAATTATTAAACAATCATGGATATGTTTAACTACACATTATAAATGATTAAATTAAAATTACATACTGTCCATGAAAAGTTATTTAATATAAAATTAAGTTTTAAGTTCAATTAAAATAATGTCATTTAACAAGTTTTTATACTTACAATTTATAATAACATTTTAATAGGAAATTTTATAATAACATTTTTATAAAAGTTCTTTTTTTTTATTAGTTTTCCTTTTTCTTCTACTCGTATTAGCTTACCACATATTTAGGACTTTAGGTTATACTAATGGTCCTCATTAACCGATATCCTCATAAAATACTTTCGAAAGGTATGTGATATCACAAATTTATCATCTTACTTTAAAATATAACCCAAAATATTGTTTTTTTGAAGTCATATAGTATTACGGAAAACTTAATAGTATATGGAGTATTTAATAATAATAATAATAATACACTAAAAATTAAGAGATATATTCTCTCATCAAGTTATCATTAAATACTTTTTGTGTACCTCTTTATGTTAAATAAAAATACTCTATTTTTTTCCCAATAAATTTAGAAATATCTCTATTTAAAATTATTTATGCATTAATTAAGTACGATTAATATTCTTTTATACTATTCTACGTTACGTTCAAGTCAATCAGAATATCATAATATCGGGTTTCTTCAACCTGAATACATGAATAAATTTTTTATTTTTTTCATAACAGTTCGCCGCGCTTTTTATAAGCTTCAATTTTGTTGATATTTATTTTTTGGTGAAATGTAAATTATATTGAAACCGAGTAACCAATTACAACTCAATCATCTAGAAAGATGATCAAACTAGAGTATAACTCTACATCAGCTCATTCATCCACACCCTATCCTTTTCGGTCAATTTACCCCTACATTGAGTCTTAATTCTATTTCTAATATCTGTAATAATTAAATTAGCACATTTTCTCAGAGTATAGATTTGATGATCCATCCTGCTGCAATTCCACTGCTGCCAAACGTAATAAACAGTGGCACTTATGATACTGTTCAGTACGCCTTTCTTAAGCCTTGAAAACCTGTTGTGCCGCCTCCATCCATGGTTATTATCCTCTGCCATCGTAACACCTAGGGGTGTCAACGATCAGAGCCGGCTCGTAGAGCCCTCGGAATCGGCTCGGTCAAAGCTCGGCTCAAGCTCGGTCAAAACGAGCTCGAGCCGAGCTTGTTCAAATCCGAGCCGATCCCGAGCTCAGTAAGGCTCGGCTCGGAGGCTCGTTTGGGCTCGTTTTTTTTTATTTTTTTTTACTTTATAAGTTTAATAATTTTAAATTCTAATAATTCAAAATATATGTTTATTTGATATTTATAATTATTATACTTTAAAATTTTGTAACAATATTTTTTTTGTCTTTTAAAAAAGTTATTTTTAGTTATATATATTTATAAAGAGACGAAAAAATATAATGGTAAACGAGCTTGGTACGAGCTCGAACCGAGCTCGAGCTTTTTACGAGCCGAGCTCCAGCCTCAATTTTTTGAGCTCGACGAGCTTCGAGCCGAGCCCGAGCCCGAGTTCAAATTTATGAGCCGAGCCCGAGCCCACCCGAGCTCGAGCTCAGATCGGCTCGTTTACACCCCTAGTAACACCTGTCCAGGTTTGAATGAAGTGTAAAACCTTCTTGCTGTATGGGCATTTAAAGAATAAGTGCTGCAGAGTTTCGTCATCTTGGTCACAGATACAGCACACTTTATCAGCTGAAATTTGAAGTTTATAGAGCTTATCTTTGGTGTTTAGGCCTCTCTGATAGTACAACCATGATGTAAAAGCATGCTTAGGTATCACCCATTTGTTCCAAACATATTGATGCCATTCATTTTCTGGACTTGCATTCACTAGCCAGTCGTATCCTTTCTTGATGGTATATTCCTTTCCGAGTGAATTCGTCCATTCCCGGTTATCATACGCATCTTGCAACTCATTTTTTAGTTTACAAACCTTCTTCCAGTACCAGCTTGCTTGAGAGGGCGGAGCATGCGTAGTCCAGGCACTATTCTTTAAGTACGTATGATGTATCCATTGGACCCATAGCTTATTAGGGAGATGGTGAATCCACCATACAAGCTTTCCTATACTCGCTTTATTCCAGTCAATCTCGTCCTTTAAACCCAGGCCTCCTTGTTTTTTCTCCTTACAAATCTTATCCCAGGCTACTGTCGGAGTTCTATTGTATTCAGCATTTCCGTCCCATAGAAAATTTCTACAAATCGCTTCCACTTTAACCAATACTCCTTTTGGGAGTAAGAAAATTGAGGCCCAATAAAAGTGCAGCGTCTTAAAAACAGATTTAACAAGCACTAGTCTTCCGGCATATGAGAGATTTTTTGTGCCTACAACTCTGATTCGCTCCAGGATCTTGTCAATTAAAGGAAAGCAGTCTCTTACCGTGAGTTTTGCAGGCTTGACTGGCACACCTAAATATTTGAAAGGTAGTTGACCCTCGATACATCCCGATATATGAGTAATCTCTTGCCTAATATGATTCGGGACTCCATTGAAATGGACATTAGACTTCCCACTACTCATCTTAAGACCCGAAGTTTGTGAGAAATTAGTGAATGTCCTAAGCAAGACCATGATGTATTTAACATTCCCTTTACTGAATAGGAGAAGGTCATCAGCAAACATCAAACAGATCAGTTTCATTGGCTTGCATAGTGGGTGGAAGTTGAATTCCACTGTCGTCGTAGTGTAGGACAGTAGCCTCGAGAGATAATCCATACATATTGTAAACAAGAGCGGAGACAAAGGGTCCCCTTGTCTCAATCCCCTCCGTCCCTTAAACCATCCGAAAGTATCTTCATTTAAGTTTAGGGAATAGAACGCTGTTGATACGCATTCTCTAATCCATCTGATGAATCTGGCAGAAAATCTAAGTTCATTAAGCATTTGAAACAAGAAATTCCATTCCACCGAGTCGTAGGCCTTTTGAAGGTCGATCTTAAACATACATCTCGGTGATGCAGATTTCCTTCCATATAATTTCACTAAGTCTTGACAAATGAGGATGTTTTCAAGGATATTTCTTCCATGGATGAACCCACCCTGGGTTTTGGAGATAATATGTGGAAGAACTTCAGCCAATCTATTGCATAGTAACTTCGAAATGCATTTATATATTACATTGCAGCAAGCGATCGACCGAAATTGCATAACAGTTGTAGGATGCCTTGTTTTCGGGATTAGAGTGATGTTTGTGGCATTCAATTGTTTCAATAATTCGCCATTTCTGAAGAACTCCAGAACTGCATCACATGTGTCTCGTCCCACAATATCCCAGCACGATTTAAAAAACATGCTAGTGTATCCATCCGGTCCTGGGCTCTTGTCATTTGGAATGCTAAACATAACATCTTTAATCTCATCATCTGTAAGAGGTCTAAGGAGTATCCGGGACTGATCGTCATCGCATTTATTTCCATAATTCATTATTCTTCTGCTGACAGCTACAGTAGTCTTAGTAGTTCCAAGCAGCTCATGATAGAAATTAATGAAGCTTCCTTAAATTTCTTGACTTTTGTGGACATGACGTAGGTCCACCCCGACGCGGCCACGCGCGGGTTTGGGTAGGCGAATGAATCTCGTGGTGAGATTGTTCTCGGGTTCGAAATTTAAGTCAAAATGGAGTCGCCACCGAATTTTGTGGTTATTCGGAACCATACGAGCCCACTCTATGTCGTCATGGGCTTTACACAAAGTAAGCCCACTTCGATTTCAGAGTTTATTGGGCTCGTCCCTTTGCATTGCAATATCGATACCGTATAAACCGGCTTTCGTATATAGAATGACTCTCGTGCGCCAAGGGTTTCGGACATCCGGAAACCAAAGGTTCTGAGTAAGGGGTGAGGGTACGTGTTGGGAAGCCCACTAAGGACACCCAACCCCGCCCGCACATGGCGGCCTCTACTAAGACATCGTTCGTGTTCGTGTGTGCGCGCTAGTAAAACGATTAAATGATATGCAAACAGCGTTTTCGGGCTAAGCATATTAATAGTATGTGAACTACGTCATTTAATGCATCTTATTTTTGGTCAAAGTGATTTAGCATGCGAGGTTCGTTTATAAAGCGTAAAAGCAAGTAAATAAACAAAACTCGAAAGTAAACAAAAAGGTAACGTACAAGTTACACGGGCGGAAATACAACCCGGAATTCACAATACAACATTACGTAAAAGTAAAAAAAAATATGATGCAATAATAGGGACAGACCCGTATGTAAGCTAGACCGCAAAATGCGTAGATGGACTAACCCCGATTAAATACACATTATATTGTGTACTAAACGAAGGACGGAAATACGAGGCTGTGGCATATTGCTAGCCCGATCTCATATCCCGTAGTCTTGTCCCGACTTATCGCGTCAAAAGGTGGTCAAAGTCATTCTACGCGTCGTGTCATGCATGGTTTTGAAAATAGGATAGTCACGTGATAGTCTTTACACGTGGTGACTAATGTCGATAAAAAAGATGAGGCTTGAAAGGTGTGTCAAGGCTCTCAGTTACGGGGCTACAGGACTCACTCGGACGAGTCATGGTCTGACTCGGTCGAGTGCGTCCTAAAAGAAGCTTCTGCCCACGGTTCGGGGTGCTACTCGGTCGAGTGGTAGGTGTACTCGGCCGAGTAGCACCTGTACGAGCTATGACTCGTGTTTTATGTGTCTTAAATCGAGAGTTGACCGAATTAAATTAAAATATTGACGAATTTAAACTTAATTCGGTTTGCCGGTAATATAATCATGTCTCATATGATTGTAGTACCGTTATCGGATTTTTGGAAAAGAAGTTGCCACGATAAACGTGGGTTTTGGAAAATGGATTCACGTGATTGACTTTACACGTGTCGACTAAGAGTCGTAAAAACAGGACGAGGCTTAAATATTGCATTTAAGCTCTCGGTTTTCTGGGTTACAGGACCCACTCGGTCGAGTCATGGCCTGACTCGGTCGAGTGTGCCCTCGAAAAGTAATCTGCCCAGTTTTATGGACACTACTCGATCGAGTGGCCTATGCACTCGGTCGAGTAGTCCCTGTACGAGCGTTAACTCGTTTGGTTTTTGGGTTTGAAAACGACAATCGGTCGAGTTAAATGCAAATATCGCTTGATTTGAATTTAACTCAACCTCCGGTACTATAATCGTGTACATGTACGATTATAATATCGTTGTCGGGATCTTATGAAATGTTTGTGTTAGAAAATTTGAATTAGTAACGAAATGCTTCCCTCTACGTCACGACATCGAAACTAACCCTTTCGGGTTATGTGATGTCGGTTTTCGTGTCAATGGGTTCCGCACTAATTAAAATGGGATCGAATGCGTTCAACTACGATTGGTCACGATCACGTCACGCCTTTGAGCACATTGGGGCGGGGCTCCTCGAAAGGGCTCTACCTCCGTCGTTGCTCGTAAAAGGATTAGACGGACTTTGGGCGACAATTATAGTCGAACGCATCCGAAACCGAAAATTTGGTAATACTATATATATATATACGCGGTATAATTATAATGTTAGCAACGAAAATGTAAAAGTTAGTATGCAAAAAAGTAAAATGTTAGAGTGTTAGATGTTAGAGTGTTAGGATTACGATACTAGTAAAAGTACAAAATAAACGATACAAAAACATAAGCGAAAATAACAAAGATAGAAACGGGGTTTGGGACACCCTCAACATACATGCTTAGTAGGGACCTCGGAAATGGGCTCGCAAATAGTGACGGGACTATGGAGTATCGAGGATGTACGTAAGTTATGGTGTGTGTGTGTGTTGTCGGTTTATCGAGGGACAAGGGACTCGGTTTTTTTGTGTATAGGGCTTAGGGTTGCTAAGGCTTGTAGTGTAGAGAGTATAGATAGGTTAGAGTAGAAGCTTAGGGTAATTTTGCATTAGTTAAAAATCTGAAAATGCAATGGGTTTGAAGGGATATATATAGACTTTACCCCACGACCTAGGGTCACTCGATCGAGTGGCCCTAGTGCACTCGGTCGAGTGCCCTAGAAAATGGGCCTGATCACGCTCCACTCGACCGAGTGGGTCAATCCACTCGATCGAGTGGATCAGATAATCCGAGTTAAAATAGGAAGGAATTGATATTGTTGTTTTGATATCTTTTTTGAAAATGTGGTTGGGCGCCATCTTCTAGAAGATGTACCTGGGTTGATTTTGTGACGGGTTCGTCTTTGACCGGGTTTCGACCCGGTCGCCAAGAGACGGGATTTATGTTTGGTGTCGGTTTTGGCCCAAATTAGCCTTACTTTGCTCGGAACGACCCACTGGGCCTGAATTTGATGTCTGTTTTGTGAGATTATTACTCCGCTAAAAGTCCATGTCAGATATTATTGATTTCGGGCCCAAATCCGAGTATACTAAGTCACGTTTGCGTCCGATCATCATCGGGTGTTTGTCGGGAACTGCTATAGACACTAGCAGGCAAAATGCGGGTGTCTACAGAGCCCCCACTCTGACTGAGGCTTGGACAAGGCGAAAGTCAGAGTAGCTACCAGGCCAATCGCAGATTACGACCTGGCAGCCTTCCGGTCGGGTCGTTTATAGTCCAGTAGACTTGCGTGAAGGGCTCGCCAGCCATAAGCAGAGGGTCATACCTGTCCTGAAGATGATAGCTTCGTGGGGAGTCAGACTTGTTGCACAAGTCCCAGGCGTGCTTATATGTAGGCCCCATCCCGTACCATTTCGGGGAAAATGCCGCCTTGGGCGTTCCGCTGGGGAAATATGTGAGCTGTACGGGCTCGCTTTTGAAGCCTTGAGTCGTACCTGACCTGATGATGATGCTCCGTGGGGAGTAAAACTCGCCTTTCGGGGCGTAGGTGTACCCGTATGCCGACACATTATGCCTTGGATGTAGCATACCGGGGAAAAGTTGACTCCGTTGGGGAATTTAAGTAGTTTCGCGGGGACTTGCTTCTGAAGTCTTGGGGTGTACCTGTATGCTGACACATGATAAATTGCATGTAACACATAGGCAAAACACCGACTTGTGCTGGGGAAAAAAAATGCACTAGATTTTGAAAAAAAAGTTGAAATTTTCGAAGAAGGAATTTTTAGAAAGAATTTAGGAAAGCTCAGGATAACTAGATTCCTATTTTGGGTTGAAGTCAGGCCTGCATATGTTGGGGCCCAGTTTATTGAGGAGGCAGGGTTAGTCAGGTTATTGCCAGGCTTCCATATTATAAATACAGGTTTCCCTGCTTCAGCTTTCTGCACCTCAAACCAAAACTCTCCTTTTCTTAAAAAATCTCTCAGTCTTTCAAGAGAAATCAAATTCCTGCGACGGGCATCGAGCATCTCACTTCAATGCTTTTTGCTTGGTCCCAACACTTTCGGGACGAAGACAGGATTCAGCTGACCCAAATGGGGATTACCGGCCTATTTCCTCTTAGGCGTCTGGTGCCTGATGTGCATTTTCTGGATGCTTGTTTGGCGCTTTGGGATACTACCCACCACGTCTTCGCGTTCCCGCGGGGAGAGATATGTCCTCTTCCCGAGGAGATCGCGGCCATTGGAGGTTGGAGCCCTGTTGCTCGTCCCGCCATTCCTCCGTTCTACCCGGACCCGAGGAGGAGATTGAGGGATTTCTTGGGTCTGTCTCATGCTGAGACGGATCGAATGGTGCGGGGAGATACTGTCTCCCTTTTCGACTTGGCTGACAAGTTCATGAATAGCCAGGATGTAAGGGCTACGCCTTCTCACCGGCGTAGGGCTTTCGCGTTCTGCATGCTGCACCGCTACGTGTTTGAGGGTTTGATGGATGCTGACTCATGCGTGGGTCAGATTAGGCTGATTGGAGTGGTTGACCAGATGGAGACTGGTCATAGCCCTGCTTGGCTAGCCACTGGGGAACTCATCATGGGTCTGGATGCTAGGCGACTTGACCCAACTCGGCAACTGACGGGTAGCACCCTTATCCTGCAGGTATTTGTCTTGCGATCTCTTAAATTTTGCTTCGCGCGATTTTTTTGTTTCGCGGTTTCTTGAAGTCCGTAAGTCACTCGATCGAGTGGACCTATCACTCGATCGAGTGATGTCTGTAAAGTGCCTCTGTTGGTCTGTGAAGGGCTTACTCGATCGAGTCAGATGGTGTACTCGATCGAGTGTCATACCTGACGAGCTTCTGGTTGTCTTTAGGGAGCCTTACTCGATTGAGTCAGAGGGTGTACTCGATCGAGTGGGCTGTAGCGAACCATTCCGTTACTCATAATTTCCGTGTATACGTTTGCAGGTCTGGCTGTCGGAGCGCTTATCGATCATAGAGCCTCCTCCGAGCGTTCCCAACTACCGTAGCAGCCAACTCAGTTCTAGGGGGCGTCGGATAAGCTCGAATCACCATATAAATCGAGCTTACTGGGACGAGGAATTGGTGTTCCATGGTGGCCCGTTGATTAGGTGGACGGTTGCTTGGTGGTTCCTTTCCAAGCTGACGGGGTTGGCCAAGAGGGACCCAGCTCGTTACCTCGTGATCTTGTCCCTTGACTGGACAGTTCACATCTACCCAGACCGCATTCTGAGGCAGTTCGGTTCGTCTCAGCGCATTCCTGAGACTGAAGCCATTATTAGCGTCTCGCTCCAACTGACGGACGCTATGTGCGACACCTGGTTGCAGAGGTGGTTTACTCGTCCTACATGAACTATTCCCAACCCTTGCCAATCCGCTTGGGTTTCTCGAGCCTATGAGAAATGGACTTCTGAGGAGTCCGAGGAGGCTCGCAAAGCTCTGAAGGTCGATGAGGCCTTCGAACTGGTCCGTCGGGAGACGGCAAAGGACAATAGGGGATTCTACGATGAGGGAGAGACCCCTGCTACCTTAGTCCGATTAGAGTCGGGTCTTAAGTCACATACTAAGACTCGAGCTAAAGATGCCGGTGCTAGTGGCACGCGGGGGCGGCAAAGCCCCCAGACTGACTTGGAGCGGCGACTTGGGCCAAGGCTGGCGGCCCGGGACCGACTAGGTCCGCGTGACCGGCTCCCTGAGCCTGTAAGGGCCCGACTTGGGCCAATCGAGGTGGATGAGGACTCGAGTTCCAAGAAGCGAGCCCGGGCTAAAGAGGTCCCTGTGGTGATTCGGGAACGCTCTCCTCCGCGTCGTCGTCAGTGGACGGCCAAGGAGGCTAAGGACAAAGGGAAGGGCAAGATGCCCTAAATACTGAGTCCTTAGTTCTATTATTTAAATATTATTATTATTATTTTTGTCGTGTGTTTTTTGTAGTTTTTTTTTTTGAATTCCTGCACTTGTAATTTTCCCAAGCTTTTTGGGATTTTTTTTTTGTGATAAATAAAGGGAAGTTTATTATTAAAACCGTTCCTGTCTTTTCTCGATTGCATTGGTTGTGCCCTTTTGAGGGGCTGCCTACGTATCCGCGATTAGCAGAATCAAACCAAACGTAGTTCAGGCTTAGGAAATTGCAATCTCGAATTACACCAAGACTATTGGTTCAAGATGTTTTGCGACAGTAGAATAAATAATTCTAGCTCATTGACTTGCTTTTTGTAAAATAAATGATTTTGATAAAAGTTGCTAATGACATTGAGAAATGGCTAAGGGTAGTAGCGCTTCAGCTGGTCCAGGTTGGTTGGGTTGACAAACTCATTCCCGTCCAGGTCCGTCAGCATTACTGCTCCCCCTGACAGGATTTTCTTCACCAGATATGGCCCAGCCCAGTTGGGTTTGAATTTTCCCCTTGGGTCCACTGGTAGCAAGGCTCGAACAGACTTAAGGACTAGATCCCCTTCTTTAATGTTCCTGGGCCTTACTCGCTTGTTGAAGGCCCGTTGGATTCGTTTCTGGTATATCTGGATATTGTTGAGAGCGCGGGACCGTCGTTCGTCTAGTAGAACCAACGAATCGTACCGTGCTCGAACCCAGTCAGCTTCGGGTACTTGACTTTCTAGCAGGATTCTGAGGGACGGTACCTCTAGCTCCACTGGTTGGACTGCCTCCATCCCATAGGTTAGGTAGTATGGTGTCGCTCCGGTTGCGGTGCGAATTGACGTTCGGTACCCCCATAGGGCAAAAGGTATTTTGTCGGGCCAGTCCCGATAATTATCAGCCATCTTTTTTAGTATGGTGATAATCGTTTTATTGGCCGCCTCTACCGCTCCGTTTGTTTGGGGACGGTATGGCGAGGACGTGTGCCTTTGAATTTTGTATTTAGCCAGTAGGGCCGCGGTCTCAGCTTGGAAATGAGTTCCATGATTACTGATAAATTCATGCGGGATTCCATACCGGCATATTATCTTGTTTTGGATAAATTTGGCGACATGCTTAGCATTGAGGATGCGATATGATTCAGCTTCGACCCATTTGGTGAAATAGTCGATAGCCACCAAAATGAAGCAGTGTCCACCCGTACCGGAGGGATTTACTTTCCCGATTATGTCGATACCCCATGTCGAGAACGGCCAGGGTGACGTCATGGTATAGAGCAGAGACGGCGGCACATGCTGCACATTGCCAAAGATTTGACAGTTATGGCAATGTTTGACATATAACTGGCAGTCGGCCTCCATGGTGTTCCAGTAATATCCGAGCCTCATGATTTTTCGGACCAGCATGTGAGCATTCATGTGTGGACCGTTTTCGCCATCATGTACCTCGGCCATTACCTTCTCGGCCTTATATTTGTCAACACAAAGGAGAAGAGCCCCCTGTGCCGTCTTTTTGTACAATTGCCCGTCATCTGTACGGATGAACTGGGTGGCTAGCCTCCGTAAGGCTTTCTTGGCTCGGTTTTCCGTCCCGGGGGGATACTCTCCGTTGGTTAGGTACGTTATCACGGCTTGGTACCATGGTTCGGGATCGGTTATCTCGATGTCTTCAATGTCATAGACGTATGCCGGCTCGGACCGTCTTTCGACGCAAATTGGCATACTGGTCACATGGTCGGAAATGTTCAGTAAAGATGCTAATTTTGAGAGTGCATCTGCAAACTGATTTTCTTCCCGAGGCAGGTATATGTACTCTACCTTTTGGAATTGTTTCTCGAGATCCCTTACTCGTGCCTGGTAGGCCACGAGATTAGCATTCCGAGTCTTCCATTTTTGAAGTGCTTGGTTAATGACCAAGGATGAATCGCCATGTACCCGGAGATTTGTGATCCCTAGGTTGGCGGCGGCTTGTAGCCCATAAATGCATGCTTCGTATTCTGCTGCATTGTTTGTGACGTCAAAGTCCAGTTTGATGGAGACGGGAGTATGCTCCCCTCTTGGTGATATTAGGAGGATCCCGACTCCGAACCCTCGAAAATTAGATGCTCCGTCGAAGTATAAATCCCATGTTTCGGCATCGGTATGGAAAATATCTTCGTCTGGGAAGGACCAGGTATCGGTGTGCCCTTCCTCGGTTACCGGGCTGTCGGCGAGGAATTCTGCTACTATTCGCCCCTTAATAGCTTTTAAAGGTACAAATTTTAGGTCGAACTCTGCCAACATTAGAGTCCATCTTGAAATTCGGCCGTTGAGGATAGGTTTTTCGAAGAGGTATTTGATCGGGTCCATCTTGGATAGCACATGAACCTCATAGCTGAGCATATAATGTCAGAGCTTCTTAGTGGCCCAGACTAGAGCCAAGCACGTCTTTTCGAGCATGGTATATTTGCACTCATACTCTAAAAACTTCTTACTGATGTAATAGATGGCTCGCTCTTCGGAGTCAACTGTCTGAGCCAGCATAGCCCCCATGGCTGTCTCGGTCGTTGTTAGGTATAACGACAGAGGCAAACCGGGTTGAGGTGGCATCAAAACCGGCGGAGCAGACAGAATTTCCTTGATTTTGTCGAAAGCAGCTTGGCATTTGTCATCCCATAGTACCCGTTCCCCTATTTTCAGTTTCTTGAAAATTGGTTCACACACCATGGTTAGCTTGGAAATGAATCGACTAATATACTGGACTTTCCCGAGAAATCCCTTTATTTCTTTTTCGGTTTGAGGAGCTTGCATCTCTGTAATGGCTTTGATTTTAGCTGGGTCGACTTCGATACCTCGTTGGCTAACGATATGATCCAGTAATTTGCCTGACGTTACCCCAAAACTGCACTTTTGAGGGTTTAGCCTCATGTTGTATTTGCGCAATCGGGTGAAAAATTTTCTTAGGGCGGTGATGTGACCGTCCCGTTCTTTGGATTTGACGATCATGTCGTCTACATAGACCTCTACCTCTTTATGCATCATGTCATGTAATAAGGTGGTAGCGGTCCTTTGGTATGTGGCCCCGGCATTAATGAGACCAAATGGCATGACGGTGTAGCAGTAAGTACCCCAAGGTGTAGTGAAGGTAGTCTTACTCATGTCTTCTTCCGCCATCTTGATTTGATTGTATCCGGCATACCCGTCCATGAATGATAGAAGGGCATGATCGGCCGTGTTATCCACCAGTATATCGATGTGTGGTAACGGAAAATCATCCTTCGGGCTTGCTTTGTTAAGATCCCGAAAATCTACACATACCCGCACCTTACCGTCCTTTTTAGGAACCGGCACGATGTTTGCGACCCAGTCCGGATACTCGGAGACTTGTATGAAGCCGGCTTTGAATTGTTTGTCGACTTCTTCTTTTACTTTGAGAGACCACTCGGGCCTCATTCGACGAAGCTTCTGTTTGACCGGTTTGCACCCGTCTTTGATAGGTATGTGGTGCTCGGCTATTTCCCGGTCTATCCCCGGCATGTCCTTGTAGGACCATGCGAAGACATCTTTGAACTCTTGGAGGAGGTTTATAAACTGTTGTTTCTCCTCGGAATTTAAGGATAACCCTATCTTAAGTATCTGAGGCTCTAAGGCTGTTCCCACGTTTATGGACTCGGTCTCTTCAATTACCGGATTCCGGGACTCCCTTTGCTCGAGTTGCTCGATCAGATGTGAAGGTAAGGGTACCTGTTCGTCGGATTTCTCAATGTCATAGCATAAATCATTTTTGAAAGCAGGATTTAAAAGAGACAAGTCGTAAGCAGAACGGTTGTTATTATTGATCGAAAATTTAGAAAACAGCTCAAAGAGAGCAGCCATCTGATCATTGGTCAGAGGCGGAATTGGTAAAGCACTCGGGACAGACCCCGAGGTGCTAGCAGCAGGAATGATAGAAGGGAGGGGGGTTACAGGAGTGACTCTAGCACCGACTTCTCTAGACTCGACCTCAGACTCTGACTCAGACTCCGACTCAGACTCGGACTCAGACTCAGGCATGTCTCCCTCTCCGGCGACCAGCTTGTAGATCCTTCCTTGACTGTCAGTCCACTTGACAGTTTTCTTCCAGGCCCTTTTTCCCGTCTCGGAGCCAACATCCGAGATCAGCTTGGTCGGGTCAAACCTGTTGCTGCGGAGAATCAGGTTGACCAGGTCTTCCTTTGGAGTCGGGGCTATGGTGTCTTCCCCGAAGAGTAGCCCTAGCGCGGGCTCGGCATCGTCCGCTCCGTCGGACTGGGTGAGGGTGAACACCTCATCTGGGATGTAGTTGCAATCCCGGGCCAAGTGGGTCCCGAGGTGCGTTGCGTTGGGTTGGTATAGTCCAACCTGGACAGCCCCGAATACGGGTGTGACAAAGTAGTCAGATAACCGTGGGCTGTAAGGGCTCAAGTAGGTACCCTTCATGATGTTGCAGGCCTTTTCAATTCCTGCTCGGACAACGTTGTCCGGAGTGAGAGCATAGCCAAGGCCGAAGTGAGAGTCTTCGTCCTTAAGGACCTCGATGATCTTCCCAGCCGGAAGGTCGGGTCGAGAGGTAGCCCCCGGAAGGTACCCTAGGTTTTGGAGCATCGTGTCAATGCTCGTGGTGAAGTAAGGCCTGAAAAGGTACTCTTCCTCGATCATCCCCACAAAGTCGAACCCCCAGAGGTCCGTGCGGCCCGTGGCGTTACAGCTAGCCACGGTCATTGGGGTTGCCTCTAGAGTAATAATACCGTCGAGTAGAGGCATCTTGATCTTGCGGTGGAGGGTGGGGGACACAGCTTTCACCGCGTGAATCCACGGCCTTCCTAGGAGCAAGTTGAATGAGGAGGTGACATCAATCACCTGGAATTCAAGCTCCTTTTCTACTGGGCCCGTGATGATGGTCAGTTTTATGGCCCCAGCTACCGACTTCGGGCTCCCATCAAAGGCTTGGATGGTTTGAGCGGTCGGGATATAGTCAGCCTCGGTAATGCCGAGGGCTTTGGCGGTCCTTAGAGGAAGGACATTCACGGCTGACCCGTCATCAACTAGGGTCATCGGGAGGTATTTTCCCCGGCAGATCACCGTGATGTAAAGGGCCAGGTTGTGGGAGGTCCCGAATGGCGGCAGATCGGCTTCGGAAAATGTGATCATTGGGCCTCCTACTTTGGCCTTACCCTTTAGGTGGGGTAGGACCGTGGCTACCATTTCAGCGGGGGTAGCCAAAGAGTCGATCTTGACTTGATCGAGAGCCTTTGTGAGTGCCTCTCGATGTTCTTGCGAGCTAACAAGGAGTTGCCATATAGTGAGGTCAACTCGGGTTCTCTTCAATTGCTTCACGACGGCCGTTTCGGCGGTCGGCTCTTCAGGGGCGACTTCCATCCCGAGTGGATCGGTGATGGTTGTCGGGATAGGGGTGTCCCTAGTGCTTGTGGCTAAGTAGGGACGACCAAGGTTGTTGCTGGCTAGGACTCGAGTTTTGACCTCTCGAATCTGTTCAGGGGTGATGGGAACGGCTTCCCCTTTAGCGAGGTAGATATCATCCTCGTCATCGAACCAGATCCCGTTCACTTGCGGGATGTAGGGGGAGATAAGGTGAGAGCAGTCGATCACCTCCCCGGCAAAGATGGCATGGGAGCTGAAAGGGTTCTCCTTGTTGCTGGGCTTATCTCCGGGTAGCGGGATTTTTCCGCTTTCAATTAAGTCCTGGATCAAGTGTTTCAGCTTCCAACACTTCTCGGTATCGTGCCCGTTGCCCCGGTGGTATTGGCAATAGGCCTGAGCATTGTAGTTCTTGGAGCGTCGCTCGACCGGAACTTCAGGAGTTGGGCCTATCGGTTGGATTAGGCCTTTTGAGGATAGCCTTTGTAAGGCATAAGTATAGGTAGTACCTATATCAGTGAAGACCCGAGGTGGGGTGTTCTTCTTGGACGGGGCATCTAGTAGATTGACCGCGTCAAAAATGCTGCGGGTTGCAGCCTGGGGCTTTGTGGTGGAGGAAGAGGCCCCTTGGTATCCTTTGCTAGTAGCCTTGGTGAGGCTTTCTAGTCTCAGGTCATCTTCGATCCTCATACCCATTTTGGTAAGGGTGGTGAAATTGGGTATGACTGCGTACCGGAGGTGAACCCGGTAGGAAGGGAGGAGGTTCTTGACAAAAGCCTCCACCAGAGTCTTCTCGTTGGGCTTATCGACCAATTTCACACTCTCGGCCCTCCAGCGTTGAAGGTATTTAGTGAAACCTTCTTTTGGCTCTTGGGCCATGACCTCCAGAGATCGCATTGTGGTTTGGATCTCGGTGTTGTCAGCGTAGTTCCGAGCGAACTCGGTAGCCACATCATCCCATGTAGGGTATTTTTTCGGGTCTAGCCTATAGTACCAGGCCCGTGGGTGCTTCTCAAGG
Source organism: Agrostemma githago (assembly GCA_958450325.1). Taxonomy (NCBI): domain Eukaryota; kingdom Viridiplantae; phylum Streptophyta; class Magnoliopsida; order Caryophyllales; family Caryophyllaceae; genus Agrostemma; species Agrostemma githago. Next base: position 5,824,358 of record OY288240.1, read on the forward strand.
GATGCAGCGAAGAGGTTCTTGAACATGGATGAGTCCACTCCCTTGATGGCCATGAATTCCTTGAAGGCCCGCACATGTAGTAACGGGTCCTCAGTTCCTTCGAACATGGGCAAACCTGTGAGGTTCAGGTTTGCGGGCAGCTTGTCACTCACCGTGGAGTACTCTCGGCTGTTCTCCCGGTGGATATTGTTACTCCCAGTCAAATGGACTTGTTCTTCTAACCGGCGCACTGCGCTGACCAGTTCAGTTATGGGCCCCGTAGTCCCGACATTAGGGGTCCCTTGCTCCACCGTAGCTAGGCGAGCAACAATGGCCACTTGGCCAGCCCTCATTTCGGTCAGTTGGGCCTCGATGTCGGTTTGCTTTGCGACCATGGCGTCCAAAGCGGTTTGCAGACTGTTCAAAGTAGCCATCCTTCGAGCGTGTCTGGTTGCCGGCGGCCTGTCTGTAAGAACACCGCGTAATCAGAAACTGAACCCAGATCTCGGAAAGGGAAAGGAAAAGTACATCCCGAGCAACACTAGGAAAGAGGACTAGAGACTCGAGAAAGACATCTAGACGGATGACTCGATGGGTGGTATAACTTCCTTAGGATTTCGGCTTTGTGGGCCTAGTCCCGTTCGAAGGAAGGTCCACGTGAGACTTTTCCCCAGACTTTTGACTCGAGTGTATGGACGGACTTTCCTTTGTAGGGGTATGCCCTACGCGGGTCGGTCGTGCCTTGACTGATAAGGCGGACTCGGGAAAGGGAGGAAACTCGTGATATAAGATCAGCGGAGTTTCGACGCTATAGACCTTCGACATACTATGCAAAGACCCGACACACGGCTAGACGGTAGGTCCTATAATAAGGAAGGTTTACTAGGATGGTTGGATGTTTGAAATTTGAATGTTGAATGAGCGGAAGAATTTCCGGGAGTTTTGAAAAAAACGGAATTCCGAAAACCAAGATTAGAATTTTGAAAAAAAATTCAGAAAATCGAGATGGTGTTGGAAATTCACGAATTAAAATGGGCAGCATGCCGACTAGAGAAAAAGGATATTTTGAGTCCAATCAGTTGATCCTAAATTTCGGCGGCATTCCGAGTTTTGAAAATTGGATATTTTGAAAAGACGGGTCCCGAAACGGACAGCATTTCGGGTTTTTCAAAATTTGGGTGTTTTTGGAAAGATGCATTTTTTGAAATGACGGTTTTTTGAAAAAACGACACGGAAACCAAGTAGCATGTAGTCAAACAAGCATTATAACGACGCTTATGTATGCTTTACACTAAGTCTCGGTCGGTCACAATAGGGTCTATACCAACAACGATCGCATTCTCACGAAACGGGACGGACTTCCTAGCCGATTTGGAACTAGGACCTGCCGTAAAACTCCGGTGAGTTCCGCCATCGAAGTCTTTAGCGCACCCATGTAGGAATGCACCGTGGTATAGTGGGACGTCGGTCACAAGTAACCGGCCCGGGCAAAATTTGGGTTATGCATGAACCATTAAACTAATGCACACACACTAATATTCGAACGATTTCTCTTCGAGTCTCACCCTAGGAACCCCGATGCCATGTAGTACATCAGGTGTCCCCAGCGGAGTCGCCAAATTGTGGACATGACGTAGGTCCACCCCGACGCGGCCACGCGCGGGTTTGGGTAGGCGAATGAATCTCGTGGTGAGATTGTTCTCGGGTTCGAAATTTAAGTCAAAATGGAGTCGCCACCGAATTTTGTGGTTATTCGGAACCATACGAGCCCACTCTATGTCGTCATGGGCTTTACACAAAGTAAGCCCACTTCGATTTCAGAGTTTATTGGGCTCGTCCCTTTGCATTGCAATATCGATACCGTATAAACCGGCTTTCGTATATAGAATGACTCTCGTGCGCCAAGGGTTTCGGACATCCGAAAACCAAAGGTTCTGAGTAAGGGGTGAGGGTACGTGTTGGGAAGCCCACTAAGGACACCCAACCCCGCCCGCACATGGCGGCCTCTACTAAGACATCGTTCGTGTTCGTGTGTGCGCGCTAGTAAAACGATTAAATGATATGCAAACAGCGTTTTCGGGCTAAGCATATTAATAGTATGTGAACTACGTCATTTAATGCATCTTATTTTTGGTCAAAGTGATTTAGCATGCGAGGTTCGTTTATAAAGCGTAAAAGCAAGTAAATAAACAAAACTCGAAAGTAAACAAAAAGGTAACGTACAAGTTACACGGGCGGAAATACAACCCGGAATTCACAATACAACATTACGTAAAAGTAAAAAAAAATGATGCAATAATAGGGACAGACCCGTATGTAAGCTAGACCGCAAAATGCGTAGATGGACTAACCCCGATTAAATACACATTATATTGTGTACTAAACGAAGGACGGAAATACGAGGCTGTGGCATATTGCTAGCCCGATCTCATATCCCGTAGTCTTGTCCCGACTTATCACGTCAAAAGGTGGTCAAAGTCATTCTACGCGTCGTGTCATGCATGGTTTTGAAAATAGGATAGTCACGTGATAGTCTTTACACGTGGTGACTAATGTCGATAAAAAAGATGAGGCTTGAAAGGTGTGTCAAGGCTCTCAGTTACGGGGCTACAGGACTCACTCGGACGAGTCATGGTCTGACTCGGTCGAGTGCGTCCTAAAAGAAGCTTCTGCCCACGGTTCGGGGTGCTACTCGGTCGAGTGGTAGGTGTACTCGGCCGAGTAGCACCTGTACGAGCTATGACTCGTGTTTTATGTGTCTTAAATCGAGAGTTGACCGAATTAAATTAAAATATTGACGAATTTAAACTTAATTCGGTTTGCCGGTAATATAATCATGTCTCATATGATTGTAGTACCGTTATCGGATTTTTGGAAAAGAAGTTGCCACGATAAACGTGGGTTTTGGAGAATGGATTCACGTGATTGACTTTACACGTGTCGACTAAGAGTCGTAAAAACAGGACGAGGCTTAAATGTTGCATTTAAGCTCTCGGTTTTCTGGGTTACAGGACCCACTCGGTCGAGTCATGGCCTGACTCGGTCGAGTGTGCCCTCGAAAAGTAATCTGCCCAGTTTTATGGACACTACTCGATCGAGTGGCCTATGCACTCGGTCGAGTAGTCCCTGTACGAGCGTTAACTCGTTTGGTTTTTGGGTTTGAAAACGACAATCGGTCGAGTTAAATGCAAATATCGCTTGATTTGAATTTAACTCAACCTCCGGTACTATAATCGTGTACATGTACGATTATAATATCGTTGTCGGGATCTTATGAAATGTTTGTGTTAGAAAATTTGAATTAGTAACGAAATGCTTCCCTCTACGTCACGACATCGAAACTAACCCTTTCGGGTTATGTGATGTCGGTTTTCGTGTCAATGGGTTCCGCACTAATTAAAATGGGATCGAATGCGTTCAACTACGATTGGTCACGATCACGTCACGCCTTTGAGCACATTGGGGCGGGGCTCCTCGAAAGGGCTCTACCTCCGTCGTTGCTCGTAAAAGGATTAGACGGACTTTGGGCGACAATTATAGTCGAACGCATCCGAAACCGAAAATTTGGTAATACTATATATATATATACGCGGTATAATTATAATGTTAGCAACGAAAATGTAAAAGTTAGTATGCAAAAAAGTAAAATGTTAGAGTGTTAGATGTTAGAGTGTTAGGATTACGATACTAGTAAAAGTACAAAATAAACGATACAAAAACATAAGCGAAAATAACAAAGATAGAAACGGGGTTTGGGACACCCTCAACATACATGCTTAGTAGGGACCTCGGAAATGGGCTCGCAAATAGTGACGGGACTATGGAGTATCGAGGATGTACGTAAGTTATGGTGTGTGTGTGTGTTGTCGGTTTATCGAGGGACAAGGGACTCGGTTTTTTTGTGTATAGGGCTTAGGGTTGCTAAGGCTTGTAGTGTAGAGAGTATAGATAGGTTAGAGTAGAAGCTTAGGGTAATTTTGCATTAGTTAAAAATCTGAAAATGCAATGGGTTTGAAGGGATATATATAGACTTTACCCCACGACCTAGGGTCACTCGATCGAGTGGCCCTAGTGCACTCGGTCGAGTGCCCTAGAAAATGGGCCTGATCACGCTCCACTCGACCGAGTGGGTCAATCCACTCGATCGAGTGGATCAGATAATCCGAGTTAAAATAGGAAGGAATTGATATTGTTGTTTTGATATCTTTTTTGAAAATGTGGTTGGGCGCCATCTTCTAGAAGATGTACCTGGGTTGATTTTGTGACGGGTTCGTCTTTGACCGGGTTTCGACCCGGTCGCCAAGAGACGGGATTTATGTTTGGTGTCGGTTTTGGCCCAAATTAGCCTTACTTTGCTCGGAACGACCCACTGGGCCTGAATTTGATGTCTGTTTTGTGAGATTATTACTCCGCTAAAAGTCCATGTCAGATATTATTGATTTCGGGCCCAAATCCGAGTATACTAAGTCACGTTTGCGTCCGATCATCATCGGGTGTTTGTCGGGAACTGCTATAGACACTAGCAGGCAAAATGCGGGTGTCTACAACTTTCTGTATGTAAAACTCCAAATTGATCCTCGATTTGAAGGACCTGATTTTGCCATCTTCTAGTTTTTAAAACTCCATGGAAATACGAAGTGTTGGAATCCCCTTCCAAGGTCCAGTTCAACTTTGCTTTTTGGTTAAGGAAAGCGAGTTGAGCCTTGGCCAACTGGTCATATGTCTCTCTGAGTTTACCTTCTTGCTACAGCAAATTTAAATCAGAAGGATCCATCCCAAGCTGCGAACAATTCTGTACCTCTTTAAGCTTAGTCAGGGCAATATCTGCATTAATCTCCACATCAGAAAATTGCGCTTTGTTCAGTCCTTTAGGAAACGGTTTCAGCTCTTTCAATTTCTGTGTTAGCCCAATTCAAACATCCTAGTCCCTATTCTCTCATTTTTCCAACCATGAGTTACAATCTCCTTGAAGTTAGTGGACAAGCACCACATATTGAAAAATTTGAAAGGTCTACTCCTCTTTTCTTCGTGAGAATTCTTATGAATCAAACAAGGCGTATGATCAAATCTTCCTTCAGGTAGAAAGTGCGCAATTTGTTCAGGGAATTGATCCAACCATTCCTGGTTAACCAGGAACCTATCAAGCCTACTGTAAACTCTATCTTCAGGCCACTGTTTGTTATTCCATGTGAATAATGCTCCCAGAGCAGGACCGTCAAGAACCTCACACTGCTGTAAACAATCGTGGAAATCATCAACATCTCTTCAAGAGAAAGAGCCTCCCACTCTCTCATTCTCATTTAGAATACAATTGAAGTCACCTCCTAGGACCAAGGGGCCCTGACTGTAAGACGCAATTCTCTTCAGATTTTTCCATAGGGACTCCCTTTCCTTTCCTTCGTTATATGCATAAACCATCGTGATATAGAATGTGGCCTGATTTACCCGATTCCTGGCCTGCATGTGAATATATTGTGGATCGTATTCTATGAAATGCACATCACATATGTTACTCTGCCATAAAATCCATATCCTCCCTGCAGGATGATAAGCTGAATTAGTAGAGATGCTCCAAGTATCAAATAATAATCTAGCTTTATGAACATTCTTTGGTTTTATTTTGGTTTCTAATAATCCAAATAATCTTACATTATTACTGCACAAGAATCGATTGATTTCCTGCTGTTTATTCGTCTTATTCATACCTCTTATGTTCCAAAATCCGAACTTCATCATTGAGATTTATTAGTATTGTGCCCGGCCGACCTTGGACTACCACTACCAGACCGCAGTATAGTCGCATAAGTCCTTTCCTTGTAAGACGATGTCTGAGTATTAGCTTGGATAAAATCGTTCACCAGAATTCTCACCTCTAATCCAGTCATAGGCGTAGCAGCCCTTGGGGAGTATGAACCAGAATTCTGTTGCAGAGTTGGTTTTTCTACCCTTCTCCACTCCTTGTGAGGAACCCTTGATAGCACAGGTTGCTTATTCTTCATAGGAAAACTTCGACATTTGTTTTTCTCATGGCCAATCTTCTTACATGCCTGGCATATAACCGGTTTCCATTCATATTCTATATCAATTTCCTGCAGTTGTTGTTTTTCATCCATGAACTTCAGCACTGGAGGAAACTTCTTATCAACCTTCGATTCCACCATTACTCTTGCATAGCCTAACCTAACCTTCTCTTCAGTTGTCGGGTCATTTTTTATGAATGTCCCTATTGCTCCTTCTAGTTTCGGAAGGCTTTGCCCCCAAAATTTTAGTGGTAGTTTATGCATTTTTATCCATGCTGGAACACTTTTCACTTCCTCTTTCTCAAGATCTACATCCTCTGACCAAGGCTTAATGATGACAGGTTTACTATCAAATAGATAATGGCTTGCCTTTAGTACCTTGTCATGCATATCCATCGTCACGAATCTCACTAAGAATACTACATTAGGGAGGAAAGAAATCTTATCTATGTTATGCTTGCTCCAGATTCTACGTAGATATCCTTCCATGACTGCCAAGGGAGGGTTAGCACCCAAAACAAAGCCATAAACGGCCTGTTTCCAGTACTCAACCTCATCGTTAACATCCTCTGCATCCAAAATAACCATTGGTTCCTCGTCTTCCTCGATCACTTGTGTGATCTTTTTCCCATGCACTTGGAACTATTCTCCTTCCTCATCAATATTCTGGTCATCAACTGCGATCTTTTGATCATCGTCCGTCCTTCCAATCCCTTCCACCTCCTTCTTTGGTACATCAAATACCTCATCATCATCATCATCATCTTCCAAGTTAAACGCTGGTATTCCAATGATATTGTGAATGCTTTTATGTTGTGTGGCTTCATCTTCATTAGGTATCCTATTCTTCTCTTGCTTCTCCTTAGATTGATTATGACTCTTATTCGTCGTTGTCCCCTTCCTCCTCGTGATGTTCCGAAGGGCAGCGGTTTTCGAGGTTGAATTTCTCGCCATGTTTACAAGAATCGCCTCTCAAGCCGCCACAAATCGCCAAGATCTAATAATCAACAATTCAACATCAACAAAGAAGGGACTGATTTCAAAATCATCAACAATTTACGGGCTCCTGTCAGAAAAATACTCTCTCCATCAGATTATCGTCACTGCATTTAGTATTGTGTAATTTTTTTGAAATCAGTCCCTTCTTTTTTGTTGGTATTTAAACTCCATTTTGATTCCGAAATCCTAAATTAATGTCGTAACTAACGTTTCAGTACTTAATTACTTTTCCGCACCCCCTGTACTCAATTTCTGGAATCGCCACTGGCAACATCATCAACATGAAAAAAATTAGAATATAATTATTTTAATCATTCATTTAATTTATATATTTAATTCATGATAAATAAATTAGAAGCATGATTAAATAATGAGCAACAAAACCAATCATATATTCATATATTCATCACAAAAGTATATACATCATATATACCATGAAGTTTATATATTATCATAATTTTTAAATTTCATATATATCCTCAATCTCATTATAAATTCATAAAAATATTAGAATTTCATAAATCAAGAAAAGAAGTAAACCTAGTTACCTTAAGGAAATTGTTATTACTAATAAGGAGAGTATAGATGATATCAATTCAAGTGGTTTCCTTCCACCATAAGGCGTGTCTTGTTCACCTAGTTTTGAATAAATAACATTCATTAAGAAATAAATCAACAAATTGAAATAGTAAATGGATAAGACATAAATAAATAAATCATATACTTACTAGTAATTAGGAATGATGTGAGAAGAGATATGAAAAAGAAAATTATGAGAAATGGGTATGATGTTCACGGTGGAATGGTGGAGAAGTGAAGAGTTCATCACTTAAATTTAAGGACATGTTGATGTGATGATTAAAGCTAGGTAGTTTAGGTAGTGATAATTAGGCATAGTCATGCATGCTTATAGTAATAGGCCTTGAGCTCCAAGGAAGTGCAAGTTGACAAGTTGCATAAGCATGTGACAAGGGAATAAAATAAGTAAGTGAAGTGTGAGTGAAAGAGATCAGGACGACGAAATTTTGGTCCGCGGATTACGGTGACAGTTTGTCGTATTTCGAGTATTACTTTCTCTACAGAACTCCGATTAATACGATTAAGGTGGCGTTGGAAAGCTAAGAGAAAGATCTAAATCTTTTATATTTTGATCAAGAGCCTAATACATCTTTCAACTGACGTAGAATGAGCAAATATATTGCCTTAGTTTATTAGTCCATCCGAACATAAGGATTTAAGAGTATAAATAAAAGTGTGAAGGGTTAGAACCTACAATATTAATTCCCAGCATACAAGTGACGGATGGATTAATGGATAATGGAGATTGAGTTAAAAGAGTTTATATATGTTAATAAAATCACGAAAATACGGGGTGTTAGGTCCTGTTCTTTTCAGTTTATTTTCAGCCTGTTTCAGACCAGCTCAGCTTCTATCAGCTCAGCCCAGCTCTTATCAGCTCAGCTCAGCTCCTATAAGCTCAGCTCAGCTCTAATATTTTCAGCTCTGCTCCAATATTTCCAGCTCCTAAAATAATACTTCAATAACAATAATAATAATAAGATCGAAAAACATTACAATAAATTATTATTCTTGTTGTTGTTGCAATTATTATTATTATTATTATTATTATTATTATTATTATTATTTTATTTCGATATTAATGCAAGTTTCTTTTAATAAAATAATAATAATGATAATACTATTAATTTATTATTATTATTTTTGTTGTTGTTGTTGTTGTTGTTATTTTTATTACTCATAACTCTTAATGTTAATAATAAATACTTGTAACAAATTATTATTATCATCGTCATCGTCGTTGTCGTCAGGATCATCGTCGTCATCATCATTTTTATTATAATAATTATTAATATTATTATGCACTCCATAATATTTTGAGGTCTTGAAATAAATATTACATTCAAATATTTAAAAAATTGTCTCAATGCCATTACGATTAATTTACGGTTTTTTGACACTATTTTTGAGTGAATAGAATATCTAATACACACACACCATACAATATAAAATATGAGTATTATTTGTATTGTATTAAGATTTAAGGATATCAAAATTTAAAATTTTGTATATTACGTAATCAAAGATATATACATAACAAATTTTCTATTGTCAAATATGAAGAAAAAAATAGAAATCAGATGAATTGGAGGGAGTACTATGTATAAAGATTGAAGAAAGAGATTTTGTGAAAGCGTACTTTTCTCATTAATTTCGACACAATATATAGTTGAGTACATCGGTGAGATTACAGAATAATAATCTACTCTAAAGATTACAGAATAAACATAGTTGCTCTAGTTACAGAATATATGATATGAGAATAAGTTACATAACAATAATACATGAGATATCGATATAAAATAATATACAGAATATTTAATTGCCTAATACGGTCCCGCAAGATGGACTAGCCAGGAGCAAGGCCAATCTCGGAGAGAAGTCTTCGAACCGGGGTCTACCCAAAGGTTTAGTAAGAAGGTCAGCCAACTGATCATCACCCGGGATGTGCTGAACTCGAAGAGACCCATTCTGTACTCTTTCACGGAGAAAATAGTAAGACAAAGCAATGTGCTTCATCTTAGAATGAAACACGGGGTTAGCTGCATACGAAGTAGTGCTTAAGTTATCGCAATAGATGACAGGAGGAGCAGACGAAGAAATGCCAAGCTCACTGAACAAAGAATTGACCCATGCAATTTCAGTAGCGGTGGCAGCAACAGCACGATATTCCGCTTCAGTGGTGGATAGAGTAACACCAGATTGTTTCTTGGAGGACCAAGAGATCGCATTCCGACCAATGTAAACAAGATAGCCGGTAGTGGAGATGTAGTCACGTTTGTCACCCGCCCAGTCAGCATCACAGAAGGAGTGGAGAGTGGGCGGACTATTTCGGAACACGGGAAGACCATGCCCTGTAGTACCATTCAAGTAGCGAAGTAATCGCTTCAGAGCCTGCCAATGCGTGCTTCGTGGAGCTTGCGCGAATTGGGCAAGGCGATTGACAGCAAAGGAGACATCGGGACGAGTCAAAGATAGATATTGTAGGCTACCAAGGAGAGCTCGGTAGGATGTGACATCCTCGTGGGGATCCCCGTCATCACGACGAAGTTGCAGATCCGGGGTAAGTGCGGTTGGACATGGTTGAGACTCGGACATTTTGTACTTGTCTAGAATGTCGCGAATATATTTCGACTGAGACAAATGCAGACCATAGGAAGTTGGTGTAACTTCAACACCGAGAAAGTAGCTTAGAGGACCAAGGTCCTTTAAGGAGAACCGAGATGCCAGGGATAATGTAATAAATTGTTGAACAATTAGGGAGGACGGACCCGTGACAATTATATCGTCGGCGTAGACGAGAAGATAAATGGGGGAGGGGGATGAACGAATGAATAGAGAAGGGTCGGACTTGGAACTACAGAAACCATTAGAGACAAGGTGATTTCTGAGTTCCGTATACCAAGCTCTTGGAGCTTGTTTGAAGCCATAAATGGCTTTTGACAGACGACATACATAATTGGGATGAGACGGGTTGACAAACCCAGGGGGTTGTGACATATAGACAGACTCAGAAAGACGACCTTGAAGGAACGCATTATTTATATCGAGCTGATGAAGTGGCCAGCTCTTGGACACAGCAATCGAGAATAAGACACGTATAGTAGTGGGTTTGACAACAGGACTAAAAGTTTCAGAATAGTCAATACCTGGACGCTGATGGAACCCTTTGGCGACGAGTCGAGCCTTGAATTTGTCGATGGAATTGTCAGGTTTGTATTTAATACGGTAAACCCATTTGCAGCCGACAATATTGTGGTGAGGTTCACGGGGGACGAGAGTCCAGGTTTGGTTACGAACGAGCGCATCGAACTCGTCATTCATGGCAGTGCGCCATCGTTGGTCAAGGAGAGCTTGTTTTGTTGTTGTGGGAAGGGACGAGGAGAGGGTGGCGGTATTTGTGTATTTAGGATTTGGTTTAATGATGTTGTTTCTTAGACGAGTGACGATGGTGCTGGTAGGTGGGGGCTGAGGCGGGTCGGAGATGGAGGTGGCAGCAGGATCGGGTTGGTTAGTGGGCAAGGACGAGGGTTGGTCAGGTGAGGGATTAGGCGTGGGAGCAGGAGGGGGAGAGAGATTGTTTATTGGGTTAGTTACAGGGGAGTGAAAGGGTGGGTTATCAGGGGAGGTTGGATTAGTTTGCAGGAGGGTGAGTTCAATGTTACACCAGGTGTCAGGATTTAAAAGTGAGGTAGATGTGGTATTTTTATAAGATGGAAAAATATTTTCGACAAACTTCACATGACGGGACGTATAAACGCGGTGAGATACTGGATCGAGACAGTGATAGGCACTTTGGGAGGCGGAGTATCCTATGAAGATACACGAATAGAGCGAGGTGAGAGTTTATTTGAGGAGTAGGGACGGAGCCATGGGTAACATAAACACCCAAAGCTGCGTAATTTTGTGTAGTTTGGTTCACACTGAAAAAGAGTGGAGAATGGAGATTTATTACTGAGAGTTGGTGTAGGAAGACGATTGATTAGATAGGCAGCTGTAGTAAAAGCATAAGGCCAAAAAATAGATGGAAGCTTGGCGTGACTAAGTAGGGCAAGACCCGTTTCTACAATATGACGATGTCGTCGTTCCGCGAACCCATTGTGTTCGGGTGTGTGAGGCGGGGATGTGAGATGAGAGATACCGTCCAAGGTGATGGACGGAGTGAGCTTGAGGTATTCACCTCCGTTATCGGAGTATAGTCGAACTATTGGTCGATTAAAGTATTTTTCTACAAGCGCACGGAATCGAGAAAATACCGAGGCCGTGTCGGATTTGAGCTTAAGCGGATAAAACCAAATATAATGGGTAAAGTGATCCACAAAGATGACATAATACTTAAAATTATCAATAGACGGAATAGGAGAGATCCATAAATCGGTAAAAATTAAATCGAGCGGAGCTTTAGAAGAAAGGGAAGTATTATTGAAGGGTAGTTTGTGACTTTTACTAGTGTCACAAGAGTTACATTGATTAAACGATGGTAAACTTAAATTTAAAGTACGAAAAAGCTTATTAGTAATAGATATAGACGGATGCCCGAGACGGTGGTGCCAGTCAAGGGTGTCCGAGAGTGTGCTTGTAAATGCTTGAGGCGGAGTCGGGGTCCATGAGTAGACACCGAGGTTAAGCTGACCGTGAAGGACCGGGGACATCATCGAAGGCACCTTAATAAGAAAGGAAGAAGAGGTGAATTCAATAGTAATATCATTGTCAGTGCATAGCTTAGAAATAGACAATATATTTCGAGAAATTGAGGGTACATAAAGAACGTCAGTTAAGATAACAGAAAAGGAGGGAGAGAGAGGAAGTAAGAGTGAACCTATGTGAGAGATAGGTAAGCTCGATCCATCACCGATAATTAGTTCTTCGGTCCCGTCATATGGAGCATGTAAGGACAAGTTTTGTAGGTCATTGGTGACATGGTGACTTGCACCACTGTCAAGGAGCCAAGGAGAGGAAGTCGGTTGAGGTTGTGATGTAGCGGAGTTGGGGTGGGTTTGGATCGTGGCTGTGTGGGCCTGGTAAGGACGGTTTTGGCGTTGTGGTGGAGTGGGTTGAGGAGGTAGATTGATTTGGGGGAAATCCCTAAGAAATTTGCGACATGGGCTGTAAAGATAATGCCCCTGAATTTTGCAATACTGGCAACGTCCCTTGAATGGAGTGTTCGAGGGAGTGGACTGAGGGGTAGGGAGTATGCCGGTTGTTTCCTTAGACGGGGGTGGAGCAGGACGGTGAGAAGGTTGACGGTATTGGGCTGTCAAGGCTGTGGCGGGTAATGGCGAGGCAGAGGGGTGAGGAGGTTGGTTTGGTTGATACTCAAGGTTGAGTTCGTGATTCAGTAATTTCTCATGGAGGGCCTCTATGGTAATAAGGTCATCTCTAGCAGGAACACCGTCGATGACGGAGTGATAGGTCGAGTAAGGGAGTCCTTTGAGAATTTTATCAATAACATCCTCGGGATCTATAGGTTTTCCAAGGAGAGCTAGGTCATTGACACAAGAGGTAATAGATGTGATATATTCAGAGATCGTCTTGTCACCTTTGGAGATGCTATCAAGACGGTTTTTAAGTTGGAGTCTATGACCCCGGGATGGGTTAGCATATGTTTTGTGTAGCATTGACCAGACATCGAGGGAGGTTTTGGCTGTAATGACATGGGCGAAGATGTCGGATTCGAGGGTGCCAAGAAGGGGCTCTCGGAGAAGGTGGTCTTGGCGAAACCAGGTAAAGTAAGCTGGGTTGGGAACATCCTTACCGGGAGTGGCTGCGCCGGCCTTACCTGCATCGGAAGAGGGAGTGGACGGAACGGTTTTGGCTGGTGCTGGGAGACTACCATCGACAAATTTCAGGAGATCGAAGCCAATGAGTATAGCAGTGACCTGGGATAAGCCAGTTCTGATAGTTTTTGGGATTGAGTTTTGTGACGGACGAGAGGTTGACGACAAGAAAGGGGGATGTCGGTTCATGAGGGTTTGGCAGAGTACCGGTTGGGGCGGCCATGTCGTTGTTTGCAAGGAAAAAAATTTGGATCACAGCTCTGATACCATATAAAGATTGAAGAAAGAGGTTTTGTGAAAGCGTACTTTTCTCATTAATTTCGACACAATATATAGTTGAGTACATCGGTGAGATTACAGAATAATAATCTCCTCTAAAGATTACAGAATAAACATAGTTGCTCTAGTTACCGAATATATGATATGAGAATAAGTTACATAACAATAATACATGAGATATCGATATAAAATAATATACAGAATATTTAATTGCCTAATACTATGTTGTTAATAATATTATTATTATTATTATTATTATTAATTAATTAATATTAATATTATTAGTATTATCATTATTATTATTATTACTATTTTTTATATATAAAAACCAGAACTTGTATTAAGATCGAAACAAATTACAAGAAGTTAGTGGGTGGTCGAGATACAATCTGGGCACCCACTCCCTTAGCAATGGAAAAACTAAGTCGAGTAAAAATAAAAGCAGTTGCGCGAGCACCCGCGTCTTGAGAGATAGAGAATTTATGAATCCGCTTGAGTAAAGCAACGGCCTCCGCGTCGAGCTCCTCCAGAGAAGAGAAAGAGAAAGGTAGGAACCCATACCCAGTCTTGGTGCACAAATCTCCATACTTGGCGCACTTACGCTGAGCAGCATCAGCGACAGTGCGACCAGACAGAAAAATCAGACATCGCGGACTGAGTCGAAGGGGACGACCCGGTCTACTATTATTACTATTATTATTATTTTATTTTTTATTTTTTATTTTTTATTATTATTAAAACGGAACTTTCATTAAACACCAGAACAAATTACAAGAAGTTGGAGGGAAGCCGAGATACTATCTGGGCTCCCACTCCCTTAGCGATAGAAAAACTAAGACGAGTAAAAATAAAAGCAGCTGCCCGAGCTCCCGCATCCTGAGAAATAGAGAATTTCTGAATCCGCTTGAGTAAAGCAGCGGCCTCCGCGTCGAGCTCCCCTAGAGAAGAGAAAGAGAAAGGCAGGAACTCATACCCAGTCTTGGTGCACAAATCTTCGTACTTGGCGCACTTGCGGTGAGCAGCATCAGCGACTGTGCGGCCAGGTAGAAAATCAGACATCGCAGACTGGGTCAAAGGGGACGACCCCGTCAAATCGACACACACATCACGGTCCCTATCCCAGGAATAAAGAAGCAAATCCGCCGGGCGTAAGGGCCTGTCGTGCCCATCAATCAAACCGACATCTACCTCCTTACCGGCCGAAATACCAGATCGGAAACAGATATCCAAAAGGGTGTCACGAACCAAGTTATGTCTATGCTTATTATTATTATTATTATTATTATTATTATTATTAATTGGTGTTATAATTTTTTATATTTTTTTTCATTTTTTAAAATATTATTAGATAATTTATATAATTAGTTATTAGTTTCAGCTTCTTTTAGTTGAGCTTCTATCAGTCCAGCTCAGCTCAGCTCAGCCTTGTTTCAGCCGAAAAGAACAGGGCCTTACACAACTCTTCCTCTAACTCTTCTTCTTCTTATTCACATTTCGTGTTCATTTTCGGTCATTGATAAAAAAAAAATCAAAAATTCATCTTTCATTTTTTTTTCAATTAGTCTTATAGCAGCTATGAAAAAAATGTTTTTATTGTAATTTTGGCTTTCACGATTACTGCAACGGACCTAATAAAACCCTAGAAGGTTACAACAAGTCACTATGACCCGTAATAGCAAGTCATAATTTCATACATAGCAAAGCGAGATTAGCGAATGCGTAGTTCATATTAAAATGAGATTACGTATAATTTGAATTAATTTAAGAAGCACACGCATACTTGAAATTATTCCATGAAATAACCCTAATAATAAACAAATGTTTCTTAAAAACAGTGCAAAAAACATAATGGAAGCTTGGAGTTGAATTGAAGGAGGTATTGTATTACTCCTTCCGTATCATAATGTTCTTTCTCTTTCAATAAAATACTCATCACATATATTAGACAAATTAAAGTGGAAGAACATTAAGATACATAGGGATCAATTATTTTGGTACTAATGAGCTTAGTAAAGAGAGGAACCCCGAAACAAACTATATTTTCAGCTATTTTTATTTCGAAACCCAAATCTCTGAAAAATGTGTATTATACACTTCAAATCAACCTGATTGGGAGGTCATGTTGGGTAATGATGCACGTATTTTATATACACTTTTTATGCCTTTTATACGCGCATTCTCGTACTTATTGAGTAGTAAAAGCTAATATTTTTCCCCGAATTGGCTACTGTGTGGTGTGTCTTGTCTTTTTGCAGGAACGGAAGCCACATGAGCTAAAACGAACCAAAACCGAGCCAAAACGAAGCTGGAAAGAGCTGATTGTAGAAATAGGCCAATTATAGTCGAAAGACTATCAGAATAGTCGACAGACCATCAGAATAGTCGACCGACTATTTGGGAGTCTGCAGAATATCAAATGAGTCAATATTAGTCGACCGACTATTTTCTGGGCCGCAGACAGATTTCGTGTTGAGCAAGCAGTTTCCTTATTCAGTTTTAACTCTTCCTAATTGTATAAATAGGGAGTTTCAGCTTGTTTAGAAATTACTTCTTCTCTTTAGAGTTTTTACTTTTTCTACTTCTACTTCTCCACCTCTCCTTAGACTTTTACTTAGATCTCTTCTCCTATTCTCTTAGAATTCCTTTTAGTTTAATTTTCCTCTTAGAAACTCGGTTTATGTAAGATTGCAAGATTCGAATCGCCTTC
This sequence comes from Agrostemma githago, assembly GCA_958450325.1. NCBI lineage: Eukaryota > Viridiplantae > Streptophyta > Magnoliopsida > Caryophyllales > Caryophyllaceae > Agrostemma > Agrostemma githago. The sequence goes on from OY288240.1 coordinate 5,840,698, forward strand.
ATTTCTCTTGGTAATTTAATCTAATATAATCCTTCTTCCTTCTTCTTCCTTCTTGATTGTTCTTAATCTTTGATTGTTCTTCTTCTTCATACTTAATTATTCTTAATCTTTGTTTATGCTTGTCGTAATTTTATTATTATTCATCATGTTCAATCTAGTAAAATCGTTTATTAATATTGTTGTTCTTGATTTAATCATGAGTAGCCCATTTCCCTCGCTAGGATTTAGGGGATCTGCGAATTGAATGTGGTCACTAAATAATTTATAGATCTGTTATAACGGAAGAGAAAGACAAATAAATAAGATGGAGGGGATAGTTTTATTAATTCGAGGAGAGGTTACAGATTTCAGACTGATATCATAATTTCTAGGGTAGAGGTATGAGAGTTTATATACTACTCTCAACCTAAATAGAAACCCTAAACAGATTAGGAAACCCTATACAATAGGAAATCCTAGGTCAGATACTCAGATATTGATTAGGAAACTCTAACCAATCAGATATTAATTAGGAAAAATTCCTAATTAAACAGATTCAGGTCGGAAACCAATTCAAGATCCAAAAAAACAATTGCTAGGCACTTATTTCCTAACAATCTCCACCTTGCCTCGAATTGTCTCTCAATCAGATCAAACAGATGCATTCCAACAAATGCCAGATCAGATTACCAGATGCACTCCAAAGAATGCCAGATCAGATGTATCAGAAATCTCTTCAATCAGACAGATGTACCAGATGCACTACAACGAATGCCAGATGTACCAGAAATAAAACTCATCTCCCCCTCCTGCCTCAGATATTGCCCAACAAACGGCAATCAGATATTTCCATAATATAGCAAGTCCAAACCACGTTGGAACTTACTATTCGGAACCAGATCAGACAAACCCACCCCATCTTCATTACCATACCTGTTCGGAAACTTGATTGACCGCTCACAGACCAAACTCCGCTGCTTCTGAACTGCTAATGAAGAACCTGATGGTTCAGATTCAGATTCAGATTCAGATTCTGACTGTAGTGGTTGATCTTCAGACTTTGCTTCACTCTCATCAAGAGTTACTTGCTGCTCCACCTGTTTATCAGGACTACCACTACTACTTCTATCTTCCTCCGATTTCAGTGATGCTATCATCAAACAAACTGTACTCTCCTCCAAAACAGCCATCTCAGCGGTGACTGTGTCGTCTTTCTTCACGAATGGCGCCCACCGTCTCTGTTGCTTTAACAACGCCCGCATCTTGATCTGTCTCAGACTAAAACTATTCCTCCCATCAAAACTCTCAATTTTAACGCTCATCCCAGACATCTTTCTCACAGATCGGAAGAACCAAAGCTCTGATACCAGTTTGTTGTAACGGAGGCGTCCCGTTACCTACGGTTTGTTAATTATGTGAGAAGAACAAAACAAATAGCAAACAATAATAAACTGACACACAGATTTACGTGGTTCACCAGCAAAATCACTGGCTACATCCACACCGACAAGGAGACCAAATTCACTATTGTGAAGATAATAGCACAACAGTAGACCGTAATACACGTGCTTAATAGCTCACAGCTAAAGCCAAAAGTACTACGAATTCTACCAACCAGATAGTAATCTCAAACTGGAAAGAGACTACCCAGATTGAGTTCGACCTGCAACGAACTCACCGACGAGATGAAGGACAAAAGATCTTGCGGCCAACCAAGATCCGAACAAACTCCAACGGTCTCCAACGAAGACGAGATCAATAGAACCACCAAATAATAGAGACTCAGAACAAACTGAGTTTTTTCCCTCAAGAAAACCCTCACAAATCAACCATTTATTTTGTGCTCTCAAATCATCTCTCTGTCCTAATTAACCTAGAAACTAGTCAAGTCTTTATATAATATTATTCCACCTAAACTAGTTACCTAAACTAATTAGGAAACACGGTTCAATCTTTCCTAAAACCAAACAATCTTATGTTACTAAAACAAAAAGATCAACTTTAGGAAAGATATCAGCAACAAATCAAATCAAGGTCCAAAAGGACAATTGCTAGGCACTTATTTTCTAACAATCTTCACCTTGACTAGAATTGTCCAACCCGAACCAATCTTCAAAGTGCAGCTTCGAACTGTCAATTCTCAAGTCACTACTTGTCCTATTAGTCTCCACCTCGACCTGAACGATCGCATCTTTCAACGGTCTTTAGTCAAATAGTAATTTTTCTCCTTTCCCTCGAGTACCGTAGTACCAACCTGCCAGCCCAAATAAAGCACAAAAGATCTTCTCTGAGATCTCGATTGTCTTTTTCACCCAAGACACGGGTCTTACCTTTTTCACCCAAGACACAGGTCCTGCCTTTTTTCACCCAAGGCACGGGTCCTGCCTTTTTTCACCCAAGGCATGGGTCCTGTCTTTTTTCACCCAAGGCACGGGTCCTGCCTATTTTCACCCAAGGCACGAGCTCTGCCTTTTTTCACCCAAGGCACAGGCTTTGCCTTTTTAACCCAAGGCACGGGTATGCTCCACCTAGGTATTAAGTTTTCTACTCCTTACTACTTGTTAGATTCAGTTATTGATTTTGTCTTGGATCTTATATGACGTTAGTCGTTCAGTTACAGAATCAATTGGTTTAATCAATATTATTTTGTTAATATTCAATTTTATACTCGTCCTTATTATTAACGGTTCACTCGTTTGGGTGCATTTGTATGCTTAATTTGCTAATTGATTGAGTAAATAGCTAGTTGTATTATTTAGCGCGACATTAAATTCTACAACCGAGTAGGAACTATATTAATTTAGGGTTGCGAATTGTCACTAGATTAATCTAGGAGTGTAATTTGATCTAGTTGATTTTAATTGACTGGGATTAATGATGTCTTTATTGTCCTTAATGCGGCTAGTTAACTTACGGAGCGTCGAAACTTACGTAATAATTAATTTTTTGATAATAAAGCATACATTATGTGAATGACGTTGAAAATAAGCAAGTTTAATATAAAAGAGTATACTAATTAAAAAGGTACAATCCACAATAAAATGGGTACATTTGTAATAGGGTTATTTCATGAGAATAATCTCAACTATGCGAGTTCTTCCTAAAGTAATCCAAACTATACTTAATCTCATTTTAGTATGAACTACGTCTTCATGAATCTCGTTTTGCTATGGACGAAATTATGACTTGCTATTACCGGTAATAATGACTTGTTGTAATATTCTAGGGTTTTATTGGGTTTGTTGCGGTCGTGAAAGCCAAAACATTAATAGAACATTTTTTTTCATGACCTCTATAAGACTAATCGCAAAAGAAATGGAAGATGAATTTTCGGATTTTTTTTTATCAATAACCGAAAATGAACACGAAATGTTAATAAGAGTAAAAGAAAGAGTTGAATAAAGGAGGTTTAACAGGTAGTCGGTCACCCACAACAAGGAGAGATTAATGAAGGCATAATTCATATTAAAATGAGGGGTTATTTAAAGACAATAATACCAATTATAAGGTATCTTCCCAAAATAATACCAATTTCAATAAATCTGATAATAATACATGTTATTAGAGTAGTTAAACCAGAGTAGTATACGTGACTTTATAACCTGCTATATCAGGCCACCTAATTAAAATTTAACCGGTAACTTATCCTCCGGCCTTCTCCTTAGACCTAGATAACGAGTGAACCGAGTCGGGTTTGGGTCGGGTCAACTTCAGGTTGGGCCACTTTCGTGTTATATTAATCGGGTTGACTTTGGGTTGGGTCGAATAATTTCAGGTTCGGGTCATTCTCGGATTTGCTATTTTAAACTTTGTTTAGGGATATCGATTCGTTTTCTATAATAATAGTCGGGTCTGTTTTGGGTTAGATCGGGTCAATTCAGATTATGGGTCAAAATCAGGTCTTCAGTTCGAGTGTCAGGTCGGGTTCGGTTTGACTTATTCGGGTCGTCAGTTTTGTCAGGTCTACTCCTCCTTACTTCTCTCTTTCATCCTCTCTCTCCATCACCTTCATCCTTCTTCAGTTTTTTTTCTATACGTTTCGTTTGGATTAACGTGTTGATTTTGGTGTAATATTGTGTTATTAGCTAGATTTGGTGAGTGTGGACATGACATAGGTCCACCCCGACGCGGCCACGCGCGGGTTTGGGGAGGCGAATGAATCTCCATGAGATGGTCAAATGGAAATTTAAATCGAAGTCGGAGTCGCCACCGAATTTTATGGTTATTCGGAACCGTTCGAGCCCACTCTATGTCGTAGTGGGCCGTGTACAAAATACGGCCCATTTTCGATGTCAGAGTTTATTGGGCTCGTCCCTTTGCAGTTCGATATAGATGCCGACTTGAGCGGTTAATCGTATATTGAATGACTCTCGTTGCCAATGGTTTCGGACATCCGAAAACCACGGTTCTGAGTAAGGGGTGAGGGTACGTGTTGGGAAGTTCACTAAGAACACCCAACCCCGCCCGCACATTAGCGGCCTCTACTAGGATATCGAATGACGTTTTAATGCGCGCGTTAGTAATACGATGAATGATTATGCAAACATTGTTTTCTAAGCATGTGAAAAATTGAATGGGTTGCTAAGTCAATTTAATGCATGAAAATTGATTAACGTCAAAGTTGTATTTAGCATATGAGATTCGTTTTAGTATAATAAAACAAATGAAATAAAAGGATGAATTTGCTACAAAAAGATGAACAAACGAGTTAGTATCGATTTGTAAATAATAATATAGCAAATAAAATAGACGATATCGAGAAAATATGGATTAATCGAAATCTTAAAAATATTGTTGAAAAGAACGTTGTTTTGTATAAAAAACGATGTTCGAAAAATGAAAAAAAAAAAAACGGGAAAAGGCCGCGGCATAACAGCCGGCCGCGCGACTCGCCCGGGATGCCGGCGGGTCGCGTGGTGGCCTGTTTCGGTACCGGTTTTCGAAAACTCGAAGTTCGTATTAAATCGCGTATGAATATTGCATGATTCGTACTCGAATTAATATTTTCGATATTCGTTATATTCGATAGTTGACTACGAAATCAATATCGAATACTTGGAATAGTTTCAGAAAAGATATAGATTTTAGAAATCGATCGAAGAATAAATAAAAAACGAACGAAAACGTAAAAAAAGAAGTCCCGGATTCCAGGCCTGCGCGCGAGTCGCCTGGGCATGGCGCGACTCGCGTGCGGGTCTGTCCGTTCTTATTTTTGTTCGAAAAATTGTTATTTTGATGAACCGCGTACAAATTATGAATTAACTTGTATTCGATCCATGTTTTCGATATTCGTCATATCCGATATTCGATTATGAAATCGATATCGAATATTCGGAATGAATAAGAAAAAGGTTTTGTAAAATAGTTTGTTTTGAACGAAAAAGTAAAAGAAAAGAATTTTTAACGAAGAAAAGATGTAACGATTTTTAGTATCGTCGAAACCTTAATATAATTCTTTTCGATACGATATTCGATTATAGAAAAATCGATATTGTATGTTTAAGAATATTGTTATGAAAATAGTTTTTCGTTAATAACGATATTAGAAAAAAAAAAAGAGAAAATCGACTCTAGACCCGTAAAAAAACAAAACGGACGAAGAGGAGAAAAGGAGAGAAAGGAAGAAATCGGGTTTGATTACACCCTCAACCTACATGCTCTTGTTGACTCGGATCGGGGCTCGTCGGAATGTGACTAGGCACGGGAGCGTCGAGTGATGCTAGGTTTGGTTTAGGGTGGTACGGTTTTGACGGGTGAAGGTGTCGGGTATTGGGGCCGGTTTTCCTTCGGGTTTTGGATGTATTATCGGTTTCTCGATGCTAAAGAATTATGTGTGTATCGGGATAGTAGAAAGTTGATATGTATTTGTCGATAAAATCGCGTGTGTATTGCTAAAAAATTGTGCTTTTTGTGTTGGATGCAAGGGGCTATTTATAGGGAGTTCCCGACCTTGGCTTAGGAGAGTTTGACTACCGCTTAGGATAGGAAACGTAGGAATCTGAGGGAAATAAGAATTCCGCTTTCTTGTGAAGGAAGAAAGGGGACACGGCTGTTTTGGCCTGGTTTTGGCCGAGTGTTTTACACTCGGTCAGGTGTTCGAATCGGTTTTTGAATAGGATTCCTGTTTGAGCTAGAATTACCGCTTGAGTAAGAAGCTGAGGAGAACGAGAATTCCGTTTTCTTGTGAGGGAAGAAAAGAAGAAATACCGGCTGACTTGTGTACTAATCGGCCGAGTGTTTGCACTCGGTTGAGTGTATGAGTCGGTTCTCGGATAGGATTCCTACTCGAGATCGAATTCTACTTTGAACGGAATTGTTTATTATTTTGTATGGCTGATTTTGTAGAGTTGGACCGTGAATATACCGTGTGAGGTGTCACGGTTGACTTACAAGTCTCGAGAAATATCTTTGACTGGGTTTTGACTCGGTCGCTAAAAGACGGTTTTACCCCTGGTGACGGTTTCGACCCAAATTAGTGTTATTTGACTCGAAACGACCCACTGGGCCTGGACTTGAGGTTGGTTTTGTGAAATTTGTACTCCTTAAAATGCCTAGGCCAAATGTCCATCATTACGAGCCCATTTCCGAGTACGTTAAAGCACGTTAGCGTCCGATCATCATCGGGTGTTTGTCGAAAACTGCTATAGACACCTGGCGGTCAAAATGTGGCTGTCTACAGTGAGGTTGAAGGAAGAGGAAGGCAGAGGACATTAATGACGTTTAATGCCCGTACACTGAGAAAGTGAAAATGAGTGAAGTAATACGAAATAAATTAAAAGCGAAAAGAAAGGTGAACGGGTTCTACCGGTAGTTTGTCATCTATACTACTTCGGTTTAACTACTCCAAAAATACGTATTATTCTCAGATTTATTAAAATTGGAATTATTTTCGGAAGACGCTCTATAGTTGGTATTATTGCCGTTAAATAAAATTAAAGATGAAAAAGAAAGGTGGATGAGTTATACAGGTAACCGGTCACCTATAGTACTCTGGTTTAACTACTCCAATAATACGTATTATTCTCAGATTTATTAAAATTGTATTATTTTGGGAAGACGCCCTATACTTGGTATTATTCTCGTTAAATAACTCTTTATTATTATTATTATTATTATTTCATTTTTTTGGCAATAACAGAAATGCATGGGTTTTTCAATTTGCTTTCTTAACTTTCATTTACTTCCTTTTTTAATACAATTGTTTGAATTTTTTAGATTTGATTTTAAACTTTGAGTTTATTAGACTCTAACTTTTTTTTTATTTATTTTACGATAATTGCGATAGTGTAAGTAACAAAATCAATATTTTAGGTAGAAAAATCTTCAAAATCTCTTAGTTTAAATATGTATATTGATTTATTTTTTCTGCCGTATCCGCGTTCTATAAAATTTAGAACGTTCATGTCCGTATTCGTATCGATGTCGGTGCTACCTAGCATGTAGTAGTGTATCCACGTTCTATAACTCATTGGTTTGTGTGAAGGTTCCCCGACCTCTTTAACACAGAAAAAACTAATTAATATTTTTTTGTATTATTATATTAATATTATATAAGATGGGATACACTTTACTGGTATGCTCCTCTCATATTACATGAGAGAAACATACTAACGACTTATTCTTCAACATTATTAGATACAAACCCATGAGAACCAAACTTAGCAACAAAGTGCTAAGTCTCAATTGACACTCCGTCACAGTCGTCACCACCGCCGATGCAGACAGCACATTCATTGCATATGGCTCCTTTGGCATTGGCCGCCTCATCAGCCTTTGAGAAACAGAACATACATAAGGCAGATTCTTTAGCATTGGTCGTCACCTCAGTTAACACGACATCACACTCGCCGCAAACAGCACATTCCGTGCATGGGGTTCCTTTGGCTTTGGCATTGGCCGCCTCCATTAGAACCTGGCGAAATTGAAAATAACAAAAATTAGACGTTGATGTATTTTAAATCCGATATCATCATGATGAGTAAAAGATTGACAAAATATCATTACTAGTTTGCTACCTTTACCGACACTCCGTCACAGTCGCCACCACCACCGGTGCAGACAGCACATTCATTGCAGGGGGCTCCTTTGGTGTTGGCATTGGCTGACTCCATTAAAACCTGGCGAAATTGAAAATAACAAAGTTTAGACGTTGATGTATTTTAAACCCGATATCATCATGATGAGTAAAATGTTGACAAAAAAATCATTATTAGTTTACTACCTCTACCGACACTCCATCACAGTCACCACCACCGCCGGTGCAGACAGCACATTCATTGCAGGGAGCTCCTTTGGCGTTGGCATTATCATTGGCCGCCTCATCGGCCTTTGAGAAATGGTAATAACCACAAAATGCAGACTCTTTAGCTTTGGCATTGTCTGTGTTACACTTAGCACATAAACCACAACAAGTAGATCCTTTAGCAGCTCTAACCGTCTCTTTTTCATTAATGCTGAAGTCGATTTTCTCATCTCCGCTATGATTATTGGAAAGTACGAAGGCTAATACAATGCTAGGAAGGATTAGTGATTCATCCATGACCTGGTTAAAAAAAGCTAGGCTAATAAGTATAATCAAAACCTTAAAGTGATGGTTGAGATCCAACTAATATATTTATATTCTATTACGCCTCTCACTTGAATGTCTGTTGGGCTTGAACATTTGGTCATACTGGCTTTGATAACATGTTAAATAAACCATTTGAACCAAACCTTAAGGTGATAGTTGAAGCCCAGACCAACTAATATATTTATAGGATTACTCGTAGGGTTGTAAAGGAAGACAAACCCTGATAGTCCGCAATTTTGAGTTGATTAATCCTACGGCCCTCCCATATGGATAGTCGATAGAGAATTCGACCATAGTAGTGAAATCTTGTTCCGACTTCTCATTTTCGGATTGCTTGGGTCTATACTGCAGTCTTCTTCTAGGAAAGAGTTTCACCTATTGTACAAATTATCAATGAGAAACTCATATTATAGGCTAATGAGATTACAAAACTTTAGAAGTATAGTCCTTACTATCTTATTATAACCAACAAGCTCGAAGAGACTATCGTCATCCTCAGAGCTTTTTTGAAGCTTGAATGACCCGTTGATTGCTTTCACAGACCAGTAATTTCCATGACATTCGACCAACGTCTCCTTTTCACCGGAATCAGTTATGTAATACACCTCTGTCAACAAATCAGAAGGGCATTTGGTCTCGTCCTTGGTTATACTTCTGAAAAAAAATTACAATTACATGAATATTTATAATATCTTTATAAGCACGGATCATATCAGATGATACATCTCAACAAAAAACACAAGATTCAAACACGCGACCTTTGGTCACTCTGGCTCTGATACTATGTTAGATAAACTATCACAATCAAAACCTTTGGGTGATGGCTGAGACCCAACTATTATATCTATATTATATTAGATATATCTACAATTTTTAGGTGTTATGAATAAAATGTACGAAGTAAAACAAATAAGGTTACCTCTTTTGAAGACTTAAAACCTTTTTGCCACTGCCATCCATGACTTGGGTCTCGATCAAATCATTCTGAACACGCTGATAGTTTGCTAAATGAAACACTTGGGGTCCCAACATTGGAGGAGAAAATGACATAGACACATTAAGATGTACGGATTTAGAATTTCCAAGGCCATGGACAAGATCTAGCGAAACCCATTTATTAGTCCAAAGTTTTCCAGAAGCCACTAGCTCGTCAAAGGAAAGAGAACATGAACCAAGTAACTTGAACGATCTACTGGGTTTGAGCTCATCGGAAGTAGGAGAACATGAGAAGAGTTCAAAGAGAAACTCTCCTGTTGGCTCACACTCAAAACAAGCAAACAATTTTTCCTTTGAAGCCGAAGATATTCCCACACATCTCTTGATTTTGAAAAGCATATCAGTCTGCTTTTTACTGACTGCAATGACAAGGTTTTCTTTGCACTCGTCTGGCAAATTCTTGATATCTACAAACTCCATTAGAACCTGGCAAAAATGAAAATAACAAAATTTAGACGTTAATGGATTTTAAACCCCATATCATTACGTTGAGTAAAATGTTGACAAAAAATCATTCCTAGTTTACTTACCTCTACGGAATTCACAATCGGAAAATGAATTTGCTGGCCAATTTTTTCAACTTTGTTTAATTCCTTGGCATCACCATTGAACTTGTAGGGAGATCGAGTGACTGGAGTAGGAATATCTCCTTTGCTCATTGCACCAGCCTTCCAATAACTGAACCCATAAGTTTGTTCCCATTGTAGAGTAGTTTGAGTAAAACCAATATCAAGTTTACTCCCCTTTGATTTATCAGGATCAGAGTCATTATGCTGAACCACACAACCTACCAGTTCCTTCATGTCTTTGTGGTAAGCATCTGGGTACAGTTGGTGTGTGTGCCACATCAGGTCGACATCGTAAGTAGGGACACATGCGAACTTATTAGAGTCTGTTTTTTTGTTTGTTCGAACCAAATGAAGAAATCCCTTATATCTCGCATCTGCTTCTCTAAGGAAGAGTTCGTTAGACATGTGTGGTCTGCATGCCTGCAAAATAACCATTCTTTCAGTAATTTAGAATTTTGGAGGCTGTTAGGATTTGAGCACGTGACCTTTAATCACATTGGCTTTGATACCATGTTAGATGGATCATCTCAACAAAATTCTCAAGGCGTGGTTTATGCTCAAATATTATATTTATATCATATTTGTTAGATTTGATGAAAAAGTAAGACTACAAAAGAGAATTTGATAAAAAAGAGAAAAAAAAACCTGACAAAGGTTCTACTCTGCCTTACCTGATAAGTGAAACCCATTTGTCTTTTAACAGCAGCAATCAGATCATAACTGGTAAACTTTTTGGTTTTTGAACCTTTTTGTAGACTCTCTATGGAAAACGGGCTTTCTAAGTCAAGCTCATAAGGTTCCTCGGGGTACATTTTGCTCCAAATTTCCTCAGTTGTGCGCTTTGAAGCCGCTTCTAAGGATGATCTAACTTTACGGTTGGTGAGGATTCTTCCAAACAACTTCGCACAATCAAAATTGTACCTAACCTGTGACGACATATATGTTTCAATATCAACTTTATCAAGGAAATATGAGGAAGAATTATGAACATTTTTGTATATCAAATCGAGAAACATACTGGATTTAACCGATGGCAGTGCCATATCAATTCACAGTCAAGAGGAACAACCAGTGACTCTTCAGAAATCGGGTTCTCCTCATGTTTGGCGAGTAAAGGAAGCCAAAATGCATTGTACCTAAAAGATGCAACATGGGTCACCTATAAAGTGCTAAACTTGTCGTCCAATATTGTCTTTCTAACATCGAAAATTACAAAGTCGATCTACTAGTCTACTATGCGTGCAAAACATAAATTACATTATTACCGCGTGACCCATAATGAAAATATGCCTCACTATATAAGTAACACAACCAAATCTATCGACTGCATTTAATTTTGGTCTGATGAAATTATATAGGTTAAGGATATTTCACCTGTAGACAGCCTTTTTTAAAACATGATCTTCGAACAGGAAGTGATTGCGGTGTTCCACGGCATCAAGGAATTTTAAATGGGTTTTGGCAGCCTCAACAAGATCGATACTCACTGTAATGTTCTGCGCTGCAGCCCATTCTGTTGCTTGTTCCTTTACCATCTTCGCACCCTATCCAAATGTATACGCAAAACACAGAGTTCGCTATACAAAAAATTACTCCTTTTATATCATCCAAGCTGGCAATGTTAACCAATAGTTAATTAATTAATACCCCGTACAAAATACGAAGTAATACACCAACAAAAATTAATATTGGTAATAAAAACAACACGCTAAAATGAATTTGAGAGACCTCGATCAAATAATAAAAAAAATAAAGAAAAATTCAAATGTACTACTACTTTTTACATCAAAGTTTTGTTATTACTTAGATTCTAAAACCACGTTTTTTAGAAACTTTTGAATTTGTTAATCAACAACTCTAAATAAAAAATTGTTGATAATTACATTAATTAACTACGGAGTACTTTATAATATAAGAAGGAAATAATACTTACAATGAAATGGTTAAATTCTTTATCTTTGAATGAAATTATTTTTCAAGTTTTTGATGTTGTGCCTCAAATTGGAGTGCTTGTATCTCCTTTTATACTAGTGTTTGGTAGAGTACAACCATGCAAGTAACATACTACGCTAGAGGGAAAAACAAGTAGCATGTGACTCGAATATAAAATGACGAAATTGCCCTTGTAACTGATAGGATATAAGAACTTGAATTTTAAAGCCCTAATTCGCGGGCTTTCCAAAGGTTTAGATGTGGAAAATGTGAGTCTGTGTGTCAAGCCAACTATGGATAAAAACTAGGGAAGATATTGTTTTTTTTATGACAAGGGAACCCGCAGTCGCTACCATTGGTGTGCTCTGAGTAAACCATCGGGTGTTCGCAATAGCCTGCAAACCACGCACACCAGGTAAGTCACCCTTTGGGCGAGAGACTCGAAGTCTAGATGACATAGCCTCAAGTCATACAGCTCTCATAAGAATGCTCTTGCAGGGGCTTGAACGTGAGACTTGAGGTGGTGGCCACATGTTTTATGGATAAATAAGAGCAAATACTTATACAAGTAGAAGATTTTACAATAAGAGTAGAACTACTAAGAAATGTTCTCTCATTAAATTTATTGAGTTGAGAAGAAGGGGTAAACTCAAGTGGTAAAAGTTGTCTTACTCCGACTAAGAGGTTGGAAGTTCGATTCTCACTTGTGACGTAGTGCCCTCTTCCCTAAACCAAAAAAATATATTAAATTTATGGAGCGACCAATTACAAATTGATGTAACAATGGTACCAAATCTAATGAAAATAAACAAGTTTAATATAAAAGAGTATACTAATTAAAAAGGTACAATCTACAATAAAATGGGTACATTTATAATAGGGTTATTTCATGAGAATAATCTCAACTATGCGAGTTCTTCTTAAGGTAATTCAAACTATACTTAATCTCATTTTAGTATGAACTACGTCTTCATTAATCTTGTTTTGCTATGGACGGAATTATGACTTGCTATTACCGGTAATAGTGACTTGTTGTAATATTCTAGGGTTTTATTGGGTCTGCTGTGGTCGTGAAAGTCAAAACAATAATAGAACATTTTTTTCATGGCCTCTATAAGACTAATCGCAAAAGAAATGGAAGATGAATTTTCGAAAATTGTAATTTTTTTATCAATGACCGAAAATGAACACGATATGTGAATAAGAGTAAAAGAAAGAGTTGAATAAGGGAGGTTTAACAGATAGTCGGTCACCCACAACAAAGAGAGATTAATGAAGGCATAATTCATATTAAAATGAGGGGTTATTTAACGACAATAATACCAATTATAGGGCGTCTTCCCAAAAGAATACCAATTTCAATAAATCTGAGAATAATACGTATTATTGGAGTAGTTAAACAAGAGTAGTATAAGTGACTTTATAACCTGCTACATCAGGTCACCTAATTAATATTTAACCTGCTATTTATCCTCCATCCTCCTCCTTAGACCTTGATAACGGGTGAACCATGTCGGATCAGCTTCGGGTCGAGCCACTTTCGGATTATAATAATCGGGTTGACTTCGGGTCGGGTCAGATAATTTCGAGTTTGGGTTATTCTCGGTTTTGCTGTTTTCCACTTTTTTAGCGATATCGACTCGTTTTCTATAATAATAGTCGGGTCAGTTTCGAGTTAGCTCATGTCAATTCGGATTACGGGTCAAAATCAGGTCTTCAATTCGGGTGTCAGGTCGGGTTTGGTTTGACTTATTCGGGTCGGGTCAATTTTGCCAAGTCTACTCCTCCTTACTTCTCTCATTCATCCTCTCTCTCCATTACCCTTCAGTTTTTTTTCTATACGTTTCGTTTAGATTAACGTGTTGATTTTGGTGTAGGATTGTGTTGTTAGCTAGATTTTGTGAGGCTGAAGACTTGAAGGAAAAGGAAGACGGAGGACATTAATGACGTTTAATGCCTCGTACACTAAGTAGTGAAAAGGAGTGAAGTAATATGAAATAAATTAAAGGCGTAAAAGGAAGGTGAACGGGTTCTACCGCTAACTGGTCATCTATACTACTCTGGTTTAACTACTCCAAAAATATGTATTATTCTCTGATTTATATATTAAAATTAGAATTATTTTCGAAAGACGCTTTATTGTTAGTATTATTGCGGTTAAATAAAATTAAAGGTGAAAAAGGAAGATGGAAGGGTTCTACAGGTAACCGGTCACCTATACTACTCTGGTTTAACTACTTCAATAATATGTATTATTCTTATATTTATTAAAATTGATATTATTTTGGGAAGACGCTCTATAGTTGGTATTATTATTGTTGTTAAATAACCCTTAAAATGAGATTAGGTATAGTTTGAATTATTTTAAGAAGCACGCACATAGTTGAGATTATTCTCATGAAATAACTCTTTGGTATAAAAGCAAGTACAAAATAAAATGGTCATTTTGAGAGATATTTAATAATAAAATAGGTACAAATAACACATAAAGCGGTAATAAAAAGTGGTCTCTCAATAACTTATTCAGAAACCGTCTCTGCACAGTTTTTTAAAATAAAGTTTTTTATGTGTCGTGTTATATTTCACTAAACACCATATATATCTAAGAACTTTTTAGCATAATAGATTAAATTTTCTATTTTATTTTTTTTGGAAATGGACAAAGCTCAAGCGTCCCATTTTTTTATGTGATGATATCGATCATCACATTTTCATATCTATCATAAGAAAGACCGATTGCAAAAAAAAAGAAAAAAAAATATGTGCAATGTGGATAAAACCAGGGAAAACATTGCTATTTCTCGTGAGTTTGATCCTTTAAGGATAAGTTAGGTTTGTAATAGTAGATATGTGATTAATGTGGAGTTATTGCTTTAGGGTGTGAAATCTTATTTCTGATGTGTTACCTTTATAGTTTTACTTTCCTTATAGTGTAACAATAAAATATTATTAGCCTAGATCTCTTTTAATTGTTATTTTCACTTTTCGAGACATTTACTTTCTCTTCAATATCTCTGAAAGCACTTCAAAAAATATATTGGAATATATAGTTATATTAAAGCTCTTCATATGTAAAGAAATTTATGGCGTGGTTTTCATAATTTTCCAATTAATATATTTATGTAGAAACTCAATCCAACGACGCGCCTCATAAAATGAATATGTCTATTGTTTAAGAACGGAGGGAATATAATAACGGGTTATTTCATGACAATAATACCAACTATGAGAGTATTTCTTATATTAATACCAAATATACGTAATCCCGTTTTAATATGAATTATCCCCTCATTAATCTCTCTTTACAACCAATGCCTTTTTCACCTGTAAAAACCGGTAACTGTGACCTGCTAGGTTTTGGTGCGCCTCTTCTTCTTCTTCCCCTTTATATTCATCGAATTAAAAGTCATCCTCTATTATCAACTTTCAAAAACCTCATTGACACAATGAGATGTGGTTATTCATCTGGATCCTTCTCTAATTCGTATCCTTCAAGTGTCAGATTATTTTTAGCAAACGTCAGCTAAGATGCTCCAATTTATTTACCACAATTTCAAAATAAGATGCTCCAATCTATTTACCTAATTTCAAAAAATTTAAGAAAAGTAATGGCGAGAGGAGATGTCGAGTTCAACAATGGCGAGAGGCGAGTACGTAGTAATGAGGGAGGAAGTGTACAGAGTATGGTGGGAGGGCGGGGGGGACTTTAATTCAAAAAGAAATTAAAAGGTAAAGGGAACCGGCTCATCAGGTAGCCGGTAACTTGTTATAAAGAGAGATTAATGAGGGGATAGTTCATATTAAAACGGGATTACGTATAGTTGGTATTAATATAAGAAGCACCCCTATAGTTGGTATTATTGTTATGAAATAACCCTATAATAACTTGGTAATAGTTGTTTACATTTATCATAGACAAAAAAGTGTTTTAAATGATGCTGTTTCTTTTTTCACTTAAAAGTATTATACTCCTTCACATCAAATCCAAAAGTAACATTTGATTGGATACATGTTTTAGGAAAATGGATTAAAGGTAGGGTTATTTCATGAGAATAATTCATACTATTGGCTACCTACTCAGAATAATCTCAATTACGTGAAATCCTGTAAATCGAAACTCTTAGTAACTTATTCTCAAATTAGACTCATTTAATATTTACCTGTTATAACAGGTCATATTTAACCTACTCTTTCTCTCTTCTCTATCAACTTTCCTTTGGTATCATCAAACAACCATTGATACATCTTCACCTTACTTCCTCTTGGTAAATAAAAAAATGGGTTATTTCATGGGAATAATCTTAACTATGTGTGTGTTTCTTAAAATAATCCAAATTATATGTAATCTTATTTTAATATGAACTACGCATTCATTAATCTCGCTTTGCTATGTGAAATTATGACTTGCTATTACCGGTCATAGTGACTTATTGTAACTTTCTAGGGTTTTATTATGTCCGTTGCAGTCATCGTAAAAGCCAAAATTACCATAAAAAATAATTTTTTCATAGTTTCTATAAGACTAATTGAAAAAGAAATGGAAGATGAATTTTCGCATTTTTTTTTATCAATGGTCGAAAATGAGCATGAAATGTGAATAAGAAGAAGATGAGTTAGAGAAAGAGTTGAATAAGAGAGGTTCAACAGGTAGCCGGTCACCCATAGCAAAGTGAGGTTAATGAAGGCGTAGTTCATATTAAAATGAGATTACATATAGTTTGGATTAATTTAAGAAGTACACGCATAGTTGAGATTATCCCATGAAATAACCCTAAAAAAACCACCAAACATCAATCATCGACCCTCATCAGCCCAAGTTTTTGTTGGCCACACACAACACCATCGACAACCACCTCAACCTCCATCACCAGCCACTTAGGCTGGTAGTGATGGAATTTAGAGCTGGAATTGGGGCAATGTTGCACATGATAGTGATGGAGTTTAGTGTTGGATGTGGCCAGAAATGATGTTAAAGGTGTGGATGATAGAGATTTAAGAGAGATGAGAAGCCAGACTTTTCAAAGGAGATGGTATGTCATATGTGGGTGGATAAGTAGAAAAGTTAACATGTTCATCAGGTTGCAAGTCACTCGGAGTATTTTGAGAATATGATAACAAAAGTTAGATTTATTATGAGATAAAAAGTAGTTGAGATTATTTAAAGAAGATGAGTAATAGTTTGAATTATTCCCCCGCAACGACATACATGAATTCAAAGGACAATCAACTAACCTTCGGGAATGCCGGGACCTCTACGTCTCTGGCGTACTGAAGGCTTGTAGCTTAGAATGAGGATCACTTAAATATCGCTCGATAATTTCAGGATAGAAGAGTAGAGGTAAAAGAGTTCTGGAGATGTGTAGGTGAATTGATTTTTGGATGATCAAAATGGTTGAAGGGGGCGTATTTATCGTGGAGGGATGAGTACATAGTATCATTTAAGGCAGTAAAGTAATTGCACGAAGTGCGTGAATTCCAACGTTCAAAAGCGAAAATGACAACGTTATCCTTGCAAACCAATGCGTGAATTCCGCCTGAAGAGTAATGATGTCACACAATGTTGTCAGGATCGTGATTCTACTTTTAACCAATAGGGAGGATAGAATCGAATCGGTAGAATCGGATCGTAGAATCATAAGATTCTACTAACTCACTAAATATAGCTTTTTGTTTAGCGAAAACATATGATTGAAGATCAAATTACTTATTTATTCATATCTAATGATTTTAATAAACAGTTGTGAACCATGAAATTCGACCCTACGATAATATAATAAAAGGAACAAAAATAATACGGATACAATAATTTTTATTATTGAAAGATTGTGGGTATTACAACTTCTGTAACTCTCTTGATTCCAACTCCAGGGTTTTTTGTGTGGTTTGGTATTTGGTGCAGTTCGTAGGTCTTATTGACTTATTTACAAACTGGATACCGTGCGAGGGTCTTATCAACTTAATCTCGCATTAGGATAGTTTTCCCTACAATTTGGTAGTAGGGAGGAGGGTGGTTTTTTGGTGTGGCTTCACTCCTCCTCCCTAAACCCTCGGACGAGATCTTAATTTATAAAAGAAGCCCGCCTTACAGAATAAGAAAAAAATAAAAGCATATTCTTTGGCATCTGAAGAAATTTATTTTATATGATAATATCTTCAGATATCAACAAATATGGAACAAAATATCGAATACCAAAATATAAAATTTCGGTGTCTACAGATGCCCCCTCGAGATTTGTTGTAGAGACTTCGAAGTCGGTTGCAACTTTATCTCGAAATTTGGTAGAATGACTTGAGGTTAATTTTGCTTGCCCCCATGACATTTACGAATCTTGAACCTTTGAGATTGGAGATGAAGAGCGAAAATCGTCCCACCGAGCGTGCCAATTTGTGAGCCATGAAATTCGACCCTGCGATAATATAATAACAGGAACAAAAATAATACGGATACAATAATTTTTATTGTTGAAAGATTGTGTGTAGACACCCACATTTGGCCGTTAGGTGTCTATAGCAGTTTCCAAAAAAACATCCGATGATGATCGGACGCAAACATGCTTTAATATACTCGAATATGGGCTCAAAATCGTTACTATTTGGCTTGGGCTTTTTACGGAGTACAAATATCACAAAACCGACCTCAAATCCAGGCCCAGTGAGTCATTTCCAGTCAAATAAGACTAATTTGGGTCAAAACCGACACCAAGGGCAAAACCGTCTTTTAGCGACCGGGTCAAACCCCAGTCAAAGGCGTTTCCAAGGCGGGAAAATCTGTCACGCAGGTTTTGAGAATCCAATTCAGAGTCAAAAACTACAAAAAAAAACCAGCTACAAAAAAGGATTAAACAACTCCATTAGAGATAAGATTCTATCTCTAAAAGAATTCTCACCCGACCGGACCCACTCGATCGAGTGGACCAGCCCACTCGGTCGAGTAGGCTCGTAAAACACACCAAAACCAGCGTCAGACCGGGCACTCGATCGAGTGTCATACACCACTCGATCGAGTGACCCCCTTTTCCAGCTAAAACCGGGATTGCTTCCTATCCAAACCGGTGTTTTCTTCCACCCTAAGCAAGCTTTTCCTATCCAAAATAGGTGTTTCTTTCTATCCAAGCCGGTTACCTTTCCTAGTGATAAGCTAGTCGTGTACCTATCAAAAATAACCAACTACGGTCCCCGGCAACGGCGCCAAAATTTGATAAGCTAGTCGTATACCTATCAAAGATAACCAACTTAGGTCTAACTAAAAATATAGCTAGGGAAGTCAGGATCGTATCCACAGGGAGACAAATAAATTCTACTTGCAACTTAAGTCTATCTAAATAACAACTCGGGGGTTTTTATGTGTTGACTAATCTAAAAGTAGTGAAGGAAAGAGAATTAAAAGAGAAGAAATAACTAAAATAAATAGGATGAAGTAAGACGAATTAATATGGAGAGAAAACTAGGATTGTCGGTTTACCATGAATTTTCTACGGTCACGGTCTAGGTCACAGGTCTGTCGCGGATATTGGTCTAAGGGGTAGTGAAAAGGTCCTTCCGGTCCGCTATTCACCCTAGAATGCTTCTAACGGCTTCCGATCTTATTAGGGTAAACTAATGTGTTGTAGCAGGTCTAACTCTTACCAGGCTTCCGATCTTAGGTTCGAGTTCACCAATTCAATTAATCAATTACGTCGACTTAATCAATTAATCTCAATTAAATCCTACAATTAACAACTCAGGCGCAATATCGTAGACAGATCTATAAACTAATTAGCAATCATATTCAATTCATGGATCCCCTAAATCTTAGCAAGGAAAATTAGCTACTCATGGAGAAATTTACGACAACAATAATAAAGATGATAAATAAATTAAGCATATTAAATAGATCTAAAGAGAAATTAAGAATAAAAGAATTAATAAGATTAAGAGAGAAAGAATTAAGAACAAAGAGAATAAGAAAGAACAAAGAAAGAATTAGATTACCGAGTTTAAAGAAATAGTAGAAAAGAATTTGATGAGGGTCGGCAGCCTGCTCCGGACCGCCTGCTAAGCAGGCCTCCAGAAGGCTCCACCCAAGGAGCCCGGGAACCAACTCGGCAGACAATCAGAGCAAAGTCACTAAAAGAGAGCCCACTGGGGACCTCAGACGACCGCCTGCCCAGCAGGGCGATGCGGCCCGCTGAAGACCAGCCTTCACAACCCCTACCCGCCTGTCCTCTGGAGGAAAATCTCCACAGGCAGGGCAGGGACCATCAAGGGACCTCCTCGTCATTTCGCCTAAGGTAAATGAGAATGGGTGGATGAGGTGAAGCCACTTGTCACCTCCTCATCCACCCATCCTCCTTCTACTTCCCTCTCTTGTGGGAAGGTATAAATACTCTCTCATTTCCCACAAGAGAGGGGTTGGATTTTCTCTCTCTAGACTCTTACTCTAAAAAGCGTCACTTAGTTCCTCACGAGCTAGGTTCATTAAGGCATTCACGGACTGACTTAGGCATCGGAGAGGGTTCCCTCGGACAACCTCCGAGGCCCTGTGCGTTCTGTGTGCAGGGAGCAGGCCCATTCCGCCGGGAAGGTCCGATTAGTGGAGCAAGAGGAGGGAGAGGCTGACAATATTGTCCGATCATTATTCAAGAGCAACATTGAATTTCACAAACCCGAATTCCAAGTCGGGTTAATTGATTCCGATACCGGAACAGAATTCATAAATCTAGATCTAATAGTTTTAGAGTAAAGAGAAATCTAAAGAGAGTAGTCTCAAGAGAATTAAAAGAATAAAAGAAGAGGTTGTAGAATTCTAGTCTAATAGTTTCTTAAATACTAAGTTAAAACAAAAGCCCAAAAGTCTTGTTAACCCTAAAAATCAAATTAGGAAAGTCTCAGTCTTCGTCCTGTCTCGAGAATAGTCGGTCGAGAATTTTGAATAGTCGGTCGACTGTATGGATAGTCGGTCGACTATTAGGATAGTCGTTCGACTATCATAGACCTGTTTCCGTTCTCAGCATTGCGCGCTCAACTTCAAACGCTTGCCATTTCTTCGTTATTTCTTTAAATCGGGCGTATAATATACCGTTGGAAAGCTAAGAAAAAGAGCTTTCCAACACAACTGGAATCAGCTCAATTAAAGTTGTATAACTCAAGATATTCACGTTTTAAGTAGACCCGTTTGGAAACGATCATTCTCTTTTCTTATTTCGCAAAAGATTTCATCTTTAAGCACGATTTTTGCCTTGTTTATCGGTCCACGGGTTCAAACCTGCATAAGATGCAACATGACCACAAAGTATCAAATTTGGGGGAAAATAGTAGACAATGCTACTCGATATGCATGAAAATACGTGCGTAAAAGACGGAATAATCATATATAAAGTGCACGCATCACCTAGACAAAGCCGGAAATCCCTCCGATAAATACACCCCTTTGCAAGCCTACAATGACAACAATTACAACAGTTACACACACACACGTATTCAGACATCTACACACAACACACAAAACATCCTAGGCGATACCACAACAGAATTCACAACAATTCATCCCCGAAATTTCAGCAACCTTTAGCAAACCCGAGATCAAAAATCGTCAAAGACCCGAGAGCAAAACTCGTCAAATCCCTTCCCAATTATAAACACCATAACTCTTCCTATATTATCTCGACGCTCCCGTGCCTAAGCCACAGCTAGACGAGCCCCGTTCCAAGAGTACAAAGCATGTAGGTTGAGGGTGCAAATTCAATCCCGTCTTCTCCTTTCTCTCTTTCTCTCTCTCTCTCTCTCTCTCTCTCTCTCTCTCTCTCTCTCTCGTTTTTTTGTCGTTATCGAGTCATCATCACGTTCTTTTATATATTTTCATTTTTCATCGTTTCTAATACCGATATTATCACTACAATCTAATTTCTACATAAAACGATCATTCTTAAAATACGATACCGACTCTATAGTCGAATATCGTATCTACAAGAATTAAATCGATCTTGTTGATGATAAGATAATCATCACATAGTCTTAAAAAATGAAATACAACGATTTCGACGCGGAGAGAATCTATTTCATCTAATTCGATTTTCAAACAACTAATAAACATCTTTTCTAAAAAGTCGCTCCGAATATTCGATATTGATTCCATAATCAAGTGTCGAATATGACAAGCATCGAAAATTTAAGTCGAGTATAAATCATATTATATTTATACCCGATTTAGCAAAGTTATCGATCTTTCAAAAAAGCAATTTCGAAATCAAAAATAAAACGAGCCATAGCTCGTACAGGGGGCACTCGATCGAGTGCCTAGCCCATTCGATCTAGTGACACCCCAATTTAGAGGCAAAATGCTTTATCCGAGGACCACTCGATCGAGTGTCATACCTGACTCGATCAAGTGGCACCTCAAAATCGAGGCAGGAGGGTTTTTCAGGAGGCACTCGATCGAGTCCCTCCATGACTCGGTCGAGTGATCTCTGTCACGTCAAAACCATGAGCCCTCTAACATATTTCGAGCCTCGATAAAATTATTTTTATGACTTCAGTCAACATGTGTCAAGTCTATCACGTGATCCATCCTTTCAAAACCATGCATCGTATTATCTTCACATCTTTTATTCAATTCACAAACCGTTATCGTCATTACTAACTCGTTTGTTCTTTTTGTCTTTGTATTTTATTTCGTTGTTTGTTTTATTATACTAAAATGGACCTCGCATGCTAAATACAACCTCGACATAATTCAAAGATGCATTAAATGACGTAGATCAAACATAATTCACATGTTTAGTCAAAACACTGCTTGCATTTCATCTAACCGGATTACTAACGCGCGTGTTCTAAAATCAAACGATATCCTAGTAGAGGTCGCTAAGTGCGGGCGGGGTTGGGTGTTCTTTGTGAACTTCCCAAAACGTACCCTCACCCCTTACTCAGAACCGTGGTTTCCGGATGTCCGAAACCATTGGCGCACGAGAGTCATTCAATACACGGTATCCGATAATGTCAGTATCGGTATCAAAATGCAAAGGGACGAACCCAATAAACTCTTAAATCCGAATGGGACATACTTTGTGCATGGCCCACTAAGACATAGAGTGGATTCGAATGGGCCCGAACTCCCACAAAGTTCGGTGGCGACTCCACTTCGATTAAAATTTCAATTCGACCCATCTCACATGAGATTCATTCGCCTCCCCAAACCCGCGCGTGGCCGCGTCGGGGTGGACCTATGTCATGGTCACATTGTGGGTATTACAACTTCCGTAACTCTCTTGATTCCAACTCTAGGGTTTTTGTGTGGTTTGGTATTTGGTGCAGTTCGTAGGTCTTATCGACTTATTTACGAACTGGATACCGTGCGAGGGTCTTATCGACTTAATCTCGCATTGGGATAGTTTTCCCTACAATTTGGTATTAGGGAGGAGAGACGGCTTTTTTGGTGTGGCTTCACTCCTCCTCCCTAAACCCTAGGACGAGATCTCAATTTATAGAAGAAACCCGCCTTACAGAATAAGAAAAGAATAAAAGCATATTCTTTGGTATATTAAGATATTTATTTTATATGATAATATCTTCAGATATCAACAAATATGTAACAAAATATCGAATACTAAAATATAAAATTTCGGTGTATACAACAGTTTATGAACTTGTTTCTACGACTTAGAAGAAATTTGAGTTTTACGATGTCGTTATATGAAAATATATATTATTTTTGTACTACGAAGTTGGATCGTAGGATCGTAGGAGCATAGGATCGTATTATGATCCTACATTTAGAAATTTCAAACTAATAGGATCGTAAGATTCTACAACCATGATAGAATCGTAAGATCCAAGATTGGTCAATCATTTTTAGATTGTAAAATCGTAGAATCGTAGGATCGAATCGCGATTCTGACAACAATGATGCCACATCACGAGTGAACGGACCAATTTGCAAAACATTGATGGAGAAAGCTAAGGTAACGCCTACTTGTTTATATCAAAATTGAGGGTTGCCATGTATGTTTCGAAAAGTGTTGGGGTACCACGTTTAATGCGAAAAAACTCAAGGATACTAGGTAGAAAATACGATTATTTATTGATGAATGTGTTATCATTTTATACAAATGGAGCGCTTCACGGTGTGAGAACATCCCACGCAAATCAGTAATAAAAGTTTAAAGGCATTAAGTAATTGATATTTATGAAAATAGTAGATCTAGTTCTTAAAATAAGCATATCTATATTTTACATCAAAAAAAAATATAATTTGTTCATATAATGTTATAATAAATCATTAATTTGTAATTATAAAAGTGTAAATTTTAAAACAAGATGTAAAAAAAAAATAAAGAAATAGTTGTGGTCTAATAGTGTAATGAATAATCAATGACTGAAATATGGCCTAAGGAGCTAAATGTGCCAAAAAGAATAGAAACTCAATTTTTCTAGTAGTGAGATTCAAACCCTGGTCATCAAGTAAAAGGGTCTTGTGCCTAACCATTGCAACACAACTACAATTCTGTTCTTTTTAGAATTAAATGTTACTTAATTGTGAACAAGCAGTGTTATTTGGGGTGACGAAAACTTATCTTTTTAATTATTAAACAATCATGGATATGTTTAACTACACATTATAAATGATTAAATTAAAATTACATACTGTCCATGAAAAGTTATTTAATATAAAATTAAGTTTTAAGTTCAATTAAAATAATGTCATTTAACAAGTTTTTATACTTACAATTTATAATAACATTTTAATAGGAAATTTCATGAATAATAATTAAGTAAATAAAAATATTTCATAACACTTACAAATTATTTTTAACAAAAAAATCAGAATATATTTATATAAAATACCATATGAATTTATCTCGTATTTATTATAACTTGAAGGCTTTATTGCCTATTTACCCATTTAAATCCAAAAATAATTATATAAATTATAAAATCACTATGCAAAACTTTATTACATACTAAAAAGTTATATTATAACTATAAAAAAAAAATCATAATTATTTACATATATATTGTGGATATTTATGCATGTATGAGTATTCATAAAAAAAATGTGAAACATGGAAAAATAAAATAATGATCCTAAAATCAATTTAAAAACTTAAAAATTTACATGCAACACCTAGGGACGACGCTAGGGAGGGTGCATGGGGTGCAAGAGCCCCCCCTAAATAAATAGATATTGTGGGTTGTGGGTTCTAATCCCCTTGTCAACATTTTTGGTTTTCTTTCTCTTTTATTAGTTTTCCTTTTTCTTCTACTCGTATTAGCTTACCACATATTTAGGACTTTAGGTTAGTTATACTAATGGTCCTCATTAACCGATATCCTCATAAAATACTTTCGAAAGGTATGTGATATCACAAATTTATCATCTTACTTTAAAATATAACCCAAAATATTGTTTTTTTGAAGTCATATAGTATTACGGAAAACTTAATAGTATATGGAGTATTTAATAATAATAATAATAATAATAATAATAATAATACGCTAAAAATTAAGAGATATATTCTCTCATCAAGTTATCATTAAATACTTTTTGTGTACCTCTTTATGTTAAATAAAAATACTCTATTTTTTTCCCAATAAATTTAGAAATATCTCTATTTAAAATTATTTATGCATTAATTAAGTACGATTAATATTCTTTTATACTATTCTACGTTACGTTCAAGTCAATCAGAATATCATAATATCGGGTTTCTTCAACCTGAATACATGAATAAATTTTTTATTTTTTTCATAACAGTTCGCCGCGCTTTTTATAAGCTTCAATTTTGTTGATATTTATTTTTTGGTGAAATGTAAATTATATTGAAACCGAGTAACCAATTACAACTCAATCATCTAGAAAGATGATCAAACTAGAGTATAACTCTACATCAGCTCATTCATCCACACCCTATCCTTTTCGGTCAATTTACCCCTACATTGAGTCTTAATTCTATTTCTAATATCTGTAATAATTAAATTAGCACATTTTCTCAGAGTATAGATTTGATGATCCATCCTGCTGCAATTCCACTGCTGCCAAACGTAATAAACAGTGGCACTTATGATACTGTTCAGTAGGCCTTTCTTAAGCCTTGAAAACCTGTTGTGCCGCCTCCATCCATGGTTATTATCCTCTGCCATCGTAACACCTAGGGGTGTCAACGATCAGAGCCGGCTCGTAGAGCCCTCGGAATCGGCTCGGTCAAAGCTCGGCTCAAGCTCGGTCAAAACGAGCTCGAGCCGAGCTTGTTCAAATCCGAGCCGATCCCGAGCTCAGTAAGGCTCGGCTCGGAGGCTCGTTTGGGCTCGTTTTTTTTATTTTTTTACTTTATAAGTTTAATAATTTTAAATTCTAATAATTCAAAATATATGTTTATTTGATATTTATAATTATTATACTTTAAAATTTTGTAACAATATTTTTTTTGTCTTTTAAAAAAGTTATTTTTAGTTATATATATTTATAAAGAGACGAAAAAATATAATGGTAAACGAGCTTGGTACGAGCTCGAACCGAGCTCGAGCTTTTTACGAGCCGAGCTCCAGCCTCAATTTTTTGAGCTCGACGAGCTTCGAGCCGAGCCCGAGCCCGAGTTCAAATTTATGAGCCGAGCCCGAGCCCACCCGAGCTCGAGCTCAGATCGGCTCGTTTACACCCCTAGTAACACCTGTCCAGGTTTGAATGAAGTGTAAAACCTTCTTGCTGTATGGGCATTTAAAGAATAAGTGCTGCAGAGTTTCGTCATCTTGGTCACAGATACAGCACACTTTATCAGCTGAAATTTGAAGTTTATAGAGCTTATCTTTGGTGTTTAGGCCTCTCTGATAGTACAACCATGATGTAAAAGCATGCTTAGGTATCACCCATTTGTTCCAAACATATTGATGCCATTCATTTTCTGGACTTGCATTCACTAGCCAGTCGTATCCTTTCTTGATGGTATATTCCTTTCCGAGTGAATTCGTCCATTCCCGGTTATCATACGCATCTTGCAACTCATTTTTTAGTTTACAAACCTTCTTCCAGTACCAGCTTGCTTGAGAGGGCGGAGCATGCGTAGTCCAGGCACTATTCTTTAAGTACGTATGATGTATCCATTGGACCCATAGCTTATTAGGGAGATGGTGAATCCACCATACAAGCTTTCCTATACTCGCTTTATTCCAGTCAATCTCGTCCTTTAAACCCAGGCCTCCTTGTTTTTTCTCCTTACAAATCTTATCCCAGGCTACTGTCGGAGTTCTATTGTATTCAGCATTTCCGTCCCATAGAAAATTTCTACAAATCGCTTCCACTTTAACCAATACTCCTTTTGGGAGTAAGAAAATTGAGGCCCAATAAAAGTGCAGCGTCTTAAAAACAGATTTAACAAGCACTAGTCTTCCGGCATATGAGAGATTTTTTGTGCCTACAACTCTGATTCGCTCCAGGATCTTGTCAATTAAAGGAAAGCAGTCTCTTACCGTGAGTTTTGCAGGCTTGACTGGCACACCTAAATATTTGAAAGGTAGTTGACCCTCGATACATCCCGATATATGAGTAATCTCTTGCCTAATATGATTCGGGACTCCATTGAAATAGACATTAGACTTCCCACTACTCATCTTAAGACCCGAAGTTTGTGAGAAATTAGTGAATGTCCTAAGCAAGACCATGATGTATTTAACATTCCCTTTACTGAATAGGAGAAGGTCATCAGCAAACATCAAACAGATCAGTTTCATTGGCTTGCATAGTGGGTGGAAGTTGAATTCCACTGTCGTCGTAGTGTAGGACAGTAGCCTCGAGAGATAATCCATACATATTGTAAACAAGAGCGGAGACAAAGGGTCCCCTTGTCTCAATCCCCTCCGTCCCTTAAACCATCCGAAAGTATCTTCATTTAAGTTTAGGGAATAGAACGCTGTTGATACGCATTCTCTAATCCATCTGATGAATCTGGCAGAAAATCTAAGTTCATTAAGCATTTGAAACAAGAAATTCCATTCCACCGAGTCGTAGGCCTTTTGAAGGTCGATCTTAAACATACATCTCGGTGATGCAGATTTCCTTCCATATAATTTCACTAAGTCTTGACAAATGAGGATGTTTTCAAGGATATTTCTTCCATGGATGAACCCACCCTGGGTTTTGGAGATAATATGTGGAAGAACTTCAGCCAATCTATTGCATAGTAACTTCGAAATGCATTTATATATTACATTGCAGCAAGCGATCGACCGAAATTGCATAACAGTTGTAGGATGCCTTGTTTTCGGGATTAGAGTGATGTTTGTGGCATTCAATTGTTTCAATAATTCGCCATTTCTGAAGAACTCCAGAACTGCATCACATGTGTCTCGTCCCACAATATCCCAGCACGATTTAAAAAACATGCTAGTGTATCCATCCGGTCCTGGGCTCTTGTCATTTGGAATGCTAAACATAACATCTTTAATCTCATCATCTGTAAGAGGTCTAAGGAGTATCCGGGACTGATCGTCATCGCATTTATTTCCATAATTCATTATTCTTCTGCTGACAGCTACAGTAGTCTTAGTAGTTCCAAGCAGCTCATGATAGAAATTAATGAAGCTTCCTTAAATTTCTTGACTTTCTGTATGTAAAACTCCAAATTGATCCTCGATTTGAAGGACCTGATTTTGCCATCTTCTAGTTTTTAAAACTCCATGGAAATACGAAGTGTTGGAATCCCCTTCCAAGGTCCAGTTCAACTTTGCTTTTTGGTTAAGGAAAGCGAGTTGAGCCTTGGCCAACTGGTCATATGTCTCTCTGAGTTCACCTTCTTGCTACAGCAAATTTAAATCAGAAGGATCCATCCCAAGCCGCGAACAATTCTGTACCTCTTTAAGCTTAGTCAGGGCAATATCTGCATTAATCTCCACATCAGAAAATTGCGCTTTGTTCAGTCCTTTAGGAAACGGTTTCAGCTCTTTCAATTTCTGTGTTAGCCCAATTCAAACATCCTAGTCCCTATTCTCTCATTTTTCCAACCATGAGTTACAATCTCCTTGAAGTTAGTGGACAAGCACCACATATTGAAAAATTTGAAAGGTCTACTCCTCTTTTCTTCGTGAGAATTCTTATGAATCAAACAAGGCGTATGATAATCAAATCTTCCTTCAGGTAGAAAGTGCGCAATTTGTTCAGGGAATTGATCCAACCATTCCTGATTAACCAGGAACCTATCAAGCCTACTGTAAACTCTATCTTCAGGCCACTGTTTGTTATTCCATGTGAATAATGCTCCCAGAGCAGGACCGTCAAGAACCTCACACTGCTGTAAACAATCGTGGAAATCATCAACATCTCTTCAAGAGAAAGAGCCTCCCACTCTCTCATTCTCATTTAGAATACAATTGAAGTCACCTCCTAGGACCAAGGGGCCCTGACTGTAAGACGCAATTCTCTTCAGATTTTTCCATAGGGACTCCCTTTCCTTTCCTTCGTTATATGCATAAACCATCGTGATATAGAATGTGGCCTGATTTACCCGATTCCTGACCTGCATGTGAATATATTGTGGATCGTATTCTATGAAATGCACATCACATATGTTACTCTGCCATAAAATCCATATCCTCCCTCCAGGATGATAAGCTGAATTAGTAGAGATGCTCCAAGTATCAAATAATAATCTAGCTTTATGAACATTCTTTGGTTTTATTTTGGTTTCTAATAATCCAAATAATCTTACATTATTACTGCACAAGAATCGATTGATTTCCTGCTGTTTATTCGTCTTATTCATACCTCTTATGTTCCAAAATCCGAACTTCATCATTGAGATTTATTAGTATTGTGCCCGGCCGACCTTGGACTACCACTACCAGACCGCAGTATAGTCGCATAAGTCCTTTCCTTGTAAGACGATGTCTGAGTATTAGCTTGGATAAAATCGTTCACCGGAATTCTCACCTCTAATCCAGTCATAGGCGTAGCAGCCCTTGGGGAGTATGAACCAGAATTCTGTTGCAGAGTTGGTTTTTCTACCCTTCTCCACTCCTTGTGAGGAACCCTTGATGGCACAGGTTGCTTATTCTTCATAGGAAAACTTCGACATTTGTTTTTCTCATGGCCAATCTTCTTACATGCCTGGCATATAACCGGTTTCCATTCATATTCTATATCAATTTCCTGCAGTTGTTGTTTTTCATCCATGAACTTCAGCACTGGAGGAAACTTCTTATCAACCTTCGATTCCACCATTACTCTTGCATAGCCTAACCTAACCTTCTCTTCAGTTGTCGGGTCATTTTTTATGAATGTCCCTATTGCTCCTTCTAGTTTCGGAAGGCTTTGCCCCCAAAATTTTAGTGGTAGTTTATGCATTTTTATCCATGCTGGAACACTTTTCACTTCCTCTTTCTCAAGATCTACATCCTCTGACCAAGGCTTAATGATGACAGGTTTACTGTCAAATAGATAATGGCTTGCCTTTAGTACCTTGTCATGCATATCCATCGTCACGAATCTCACTAAGAATACTACATTAGGGAGGAAAGAAATCTTATCTATGTTATGCTTGCTCCAGATTCTACGTAGATATCCTTCCATGACTGCCAAGGGAGGGTTAGCACCCAAAACGAAGCCATAAACGGCCTGTTTCCAGTACTCAACCTCATCGTTAACATCCTCTGCATCCAAAATAACCATTGGTTCCTCGTCTTCCTCGATCACTTGTGTGATCTTTTTCCCATGCACTTGGAACTATTCTCCTTCCTCATCAATATTCTGGTCATCAACTGCGATCTTCTGATCATCGTCCGTCCTTCCAATCCCTTCCACCTCCTTCTTTGGTACATCAAATACCTCATCATCATCATCATCATCTTCCAAGTTAAACGCTGGTATTCCAATGATATTGTGAATGCTTTTATGTTGTGTGGCTTCATCTTCATTAGGTATCCTATTCTTCTCTTGCTTCTCCTTAGATTAATTATGACTCTTATTCGTCGTTGTCCCCTTCCTCCTCGTGATGTTCCGAAGGGCAGCGGTTTTCGAGGTTAAATTTCTCGCCATGTTTACAAGAATCGCCTCTCAAGCCGCCACAAATCGCCAAGATCTAATAATCAACAATTCAACATCAACAAAGAAGGGACTGATTTCAAAATCATCAACAATTTACGGGCTCCTGTAAGAAAAATACTCTCTCCATCAGATTATCGTCACTGCATTTAGTATTGTGTAATTTTTTTGAAATCAGTCCCTTCTTTTTTGTTGGTATTTAAACTCCATTTTGATTCCGAAACCCTAAATTAATGTCGTAACTAACGTTTCAGTACTTAATTACTTTTCCGCACCCCCTGTACTCAATTTCTGGAATCGCCACTGGCAACATCATCAACATGAAAAAAATTAGAATATAATTATTTTAATCATTCATATAATTTATATATTTAATTCATGATAAATAAATTAGAAGCATGATTAAATAATGAGCAACAAAACCAATCATATATTCATATATTCATCACAAAAGTATATACATCATATATACCATGAAGTTTATATATTATCATAATTTTTAAATTTCATATATATCCTCAATCTCATTATAAATTCATAAAAATATTAGAATTTCATAAATCAAGAAAAGAAGTAAACCTAGTTACCTTAAGGAAATTGTTATTACTAATAAGGAGAGTATAGATGATATCAATTCAAGTGGTTTCCTTCCACCACAAGGCGTGTCTTGTTCACCTAGTTTTGAATAAATAACATTCATTAAGAAATAAATCAACAAATTGAAATAGTAAATGGATAAGACATAAATAAATAAATCATATACTTACTAGTAATTAGGAATGATGTGAGAAGAGATATGAAAAAGAAAATTATGAGAAATGGGTATGATGTTCACGGTGGAATGGTGGAGAAGTGAAGAGTTCATCACTTAAATTTAAGGACATGTTGATGTGATGATTAAAGCTAGGTAGTTTAGGTAGTGATAATTAGGCATAGTCATGCATGCTTATAGTAATAGGCCTTGAGCTCCAAGGAAGTGCAAGTTGACAAGTTGCATAAGCATGTGACAAGGGAATAAAATAAGTAAGTGAAGTGTGAGTGAAAGAGATAAGGACGACGAAATTTTGGTCCGCGGATTACGGTGACAGTTTGTCGTATTTCGAGTATAACTTTCTCTACAGAACTCCGATTAATACGATTAAGGTGGCGTTGGAAAGCTAAGAGAAAGATCTAAATCTTTTATATTTTGATCAAGAGCCTAATACATCTTTCAACTGACGTAGAATGAGCAAATATATTGCCTTAGTTTATTAGTCCATCCGAACATAAGGATTTAAGAGTATAAATAAAAGTGTGAAGGGTTAGAACCTACAATATTAATTCCCAGCATACAAGTGACGGATGGATTAATGGATAATGGAGATTGAGTTAAAAGAGTTTATATATGTTAATAAAATCACGAAAATACGGGGTGTTAGGTCCTGTTCTTTTCAGTTTATTTTCAGCCCGTTTCAGACCAGCTCAGCTTCTATCAGCTCAGCCCAGCTCTTATCAGTTCAGCCCAGCTCCTATAAGCTCAGCTCAGCTCTAATATTTTCAGCTCTGCTCCAATATTTCCAGCTCCTAAAATAATACTTCAATAACAATAATAATAATAAGATCGAAAAACATTACAATAAATTATTATTCTTGTTGTTGTTGCAATTATTATTATTATTATTATTATTATTATTATTATTATTATTATTATTATTATTTTATTTCGATATTAATGCAAGTTTCTTTTAATAAAATAATA
This sequence comes from Agrostemma githago, assembly GCA_958450325.1. Classification (NCBI taxonomy): domain Eukaryota; kingdom Viridiplantae; phylum Streptophyta; class Magnoliopsida; order Caryophyllales; family Caryophyllaceae; genus Agrostemma; species Agrostemma githago. Next base: position 5,873,484 of record OY288240.1, read on the forward strand.
ATAATGATAATACTATTAATTTATTATTATTATTTTTGTTGTTGTTGTTGTTGTTGTTATTTTTATTACTCATAACTCTTAATGTTAATAATAAATACTTGTAACAAATTATTATTATCATCGTCATCGTCGTTGTCGTCAGGATCATCGTCGTCATCATCATTTTTATTATAATAATTATTAATATTATTATGCACTCCATAATATTTTGAGGTCTTGAAATAAATATTACATTCAAATATTTAAAAAATTGTCTCAATGCCATTACGATTAATTTACGGTTTTTTGACACTATTTTTGAGTGAATAGAATATCTAATACACACACACCATACAATATAAAATATGAGTATTATTTGTATTGTATTAAGATTTAAGGATATCAAAATTTAAAATTTTGTATATTACGTAATCAAAGATATATACATAACAAATTTTCTATTGTCAAATATGAAGAAAAAAATAGAAATCAGATGAATTGGAGGGAGTACTATGTATAAAGATTGAAGAAAGAGATTTTGTGAAAGCGTACTTTTCTCATTAATTTCGACACAATATATAGTTGAGTACATCGGTGAGATTACAGAATAATAATCTACTCTAAAGATTACAGAATAAACATAGTTGCTCTAGTTACAGAATATATGATATGAGAATAAGTTACATAACAATAATACATGAGATATCGATATAAAATAATATACAGAATATTTAATTGCCTAATACGGTCCCGCAAGATGGACTAGCCAGGAGCAAGGCCAATCTCGGAGAGAAGTCTTCGAACCGGGGTCTACCCAAAGGTTTAGTAAGAAGGTCAGCCAACTGATCATCACCCGGGATGTGCTGAACTCGAAGAGACCCATTCTGTACTCTTTCACGGAGAAAATAGTAAGACAAAGCAATGTGCTTCATCTTAGAATGAAACACGGGGTTAGCTGCATACGAAGTAGTGCTTAAGTTATCGCAATAGATGACAGGAGGAGCAGACGAAGAAATGCCAAGCTCACTGAACAAAGAATTGACCCATGCAATTTCAGTAGCGGTGGCAGCAACAGCACGATATTCCGCTTCAGTGGTGGATAGAGTAACACCAGATTGTTTCTTGGAGGACCAAGAGATCGCATTCCGACCAATGTAAACAAGATAGCCGGTAGTGGAGATGTAGTCACGTTTGTCACCCGCCCAGTCAGCATCACAGAAGGAGTGGAGAGTGGGCGGACTATTTCGGAACACGGGAAGACCATGCCCTGTAGTACCATTCAAGTAGCGAAGTAATCGCTTCAGAGCCTGCCAATGCGTGCTTCGTGGAGCTTGCGCGAATTGGGCAAGGCGATTGACAGCAAAGGAGACATCGGGACGAGTCAAAGATAGATATTGTAGGCTACCAAGGAGAGCTCGGTAGGATGTGACATCCTCGTGGGGATCCCCGTGATCACGACGAAGTTGCAGATCCGGGGTAAGTGCGGTTGGACATGGTTGAGACTCGGACATTTTGTACTTGTCTAGAATGTCGCGAATATATTTCGACTGAGACAAATGCAGACCATAGGAAGTTGGTGTAACTTCAACACCGAGAAAGTAGCTTAGAGGACCAAGGTCCTTTAAGGAGAACCGAGATGCCAGGGATAATGTAATAAATTGTTGAACAATTAGGGAGGACGGACCCGTGACAATTATATCGTCGGCGTAGACGAGAAGATAAATGGGGGAGGGGGATGAACGAATGAATAGAGAAGGGTCGGACTTGGAACTACAGAAACCATTAGAGACAAGGTGATTTCTGAGTTCCGTATACCAAGCTCTTGGAGCTTGTTTGAAGCCATAAATGGCTTTTGACAGACGACATACATAATTGGGATGAGACGGGTTGACAAACCCAGGGGGTTGTGACATATAGACAGACTCAGAAAGACGACCTTGAAGGAACGCATTATTTATATCGAGCTGATGAAGTGGCCAGCTCTTGGACACAGCAATCGAGAGTAAGACACGTATAGTAGTGGGTTTGACAACAGGACTAAAAGTTTCAGAATAGTCAATACCTGGACGCTGATGGAACCCTTTGGCGACGAGTCGAGCCTTGAATTTGTCGATGGAATTGTCAGGTTTGTATTTAATACGGTAAACCCATTTGCAGCCGACAATATTGTGGTGAGGTTCACGGGGGACGAGATTCCAGGTTTGGTTACGAACGAGCGCATCGAACTCGTCATTCATGGCAGTGCGCCATCGTTGGTCAAGGAGAGCTTGTTTTGTTGTTGTGGGAAGGGACGAGGAGAGGGTGGCGGTATTTGTGTATTTAGGATTTGGTTTAATGATGTTGTTTCTTAGACGAGTGACGATGGTGCTGGTAGGTGGGGGCTGAGGCGGGTCGGAGATGGAGGTGGCAGCAGGATCGGGTTGGTTAGTGGGCAAGGACGAGGGTTGGTCAGGTGAGGGATTAGGCGTGGGAGCAGGAGGGGGAGAGAGATTGTTTATTGGGTTAGTTACAGGGGAGTGAAAGGGTGGGTTATCAGGGGAGGTTGGATTAGTTTGCAGGAGGGTGAGTTCAATGTTACACCAGGTGTCAGGATTTAAAAGTGAGGTAGATGTGGTATTTTTATAAGATGGAAAAATATTTTCGACAAACTTCACATGACGGGACGTATAAACGCGGTGAGATACTGGATCGAGACAGTGATAGGCACTTTGGGAGGCGGAGTATCCTATGAAGATACACGAATAGAGCGAGGTGAGAGTTTATTTGAGGAGTAGGGACGGAGCCATGGGTAACATAAACACCCAAAGCTGCGTAATTTTGTGTAGTTTGGTTCACACTGAAAAAGAGTGGAGAATGGAGATTTATTACTGAGAGTTGGTGTAGGAAGACGATTGATTAGATAGGCAGCTGTAGTAAAAGCATAAGGCCAAAAAATAGATGGAAGCTTGGCGTGACTAAGTAGGGCAAGACCCGTTTCTACAATATGACGATGTCGTCGTTCCGCGAACCCATTGTGTTCGGGTGTGTGAGGCGGGGATGTGAGATGAGAGATACCGTCCAAGGTGATGGACGGAGTGAGCTTGAGGTATTCACCTCCGTTATCGGAGTATAGTCGAACTATTGGTCGATTAAAGTATTTTTCTACAAGCGCACGGAATCGAGAAAATACCGAGGCCGTGTCGGATTTGAGCTTAAGCGGATAAAACCAAATATAATGGGTAAAGTGATCCACAAAGATGACATAATACTTAAAATTATCAATAGACGGAATAGGAGAGATCCATAAATCGGTAAAAATTAAATCGAGCGGAGCTTTAGAAGAAAGGGAAGTATTATTGAAGGGTAGTTTGTGACTTTTACTAGTGTCACAAGAGTTACATTGATTAAACGATGGTAAACTTAAATTTAAAGTACGAAAAAGCTTATTAGTAATAGATATAGACGGATGCCCGAGACGGTGGTGCCAGTCAAGGGTGTCCGAGAGTGTGCTTGTAAATGCTTGAGGCGGAGTCGGGGTCCATGAGTAGACACCGAGGTTAAGCTGACCGTGAAGGACCGGGGACATCATCGAAGGCACCTTAATAAGAAAGGAAGAAGAGGTGAATTCAATAGTAATATCATTGTCAGTGCATAGCTTAGAAATAGACAATATATTTCGAGAAATTGAGGGTACATAAAGAACGTCAGTTAAGATAACAGAAAAGGAGGGAGAGAGAGGAAGTAAGAGTGAACCTATGTGAGAGATAGGTAAGCTCGATCCATCACCGATAATTAGTTCTTCGGTCCCGTCATATGGAGCATGTAAGGACAAGTTTTGTAGGTCATTGGTGACATGGTGACTTGCACCACTGTCAAGGAGCCAAGGAGAGGAAGTCGGTTGAGGTTGTGATGTAGCGGAGTTGGGGTGGGTTTGGATCGTGGCTGTGTGGGCCTGGTAAGGACGGTTTTGGCGTTGTGGTGGAGTGGGTTGAGGAGGTAGATTGATTTGGGGGAAATCCCTAAGAAATTTGCGACATGGGCTGTAAAGATAATGCCCCTGAATTTTGCAATACTGGCAACGTCCCTTGAATGGAGTGTTCGAGGGAGTGGACTGAGGGGTAGGGAGTATGCCGGTTGTTTCCTTAGACGGGGGTGGAGCAGGACGGTGAGAAGGTTGACGGTATTGGGCTGTCAAGGCTGTGGCGGGTAATGGCGAGGCAGAGGGGTGAGGAGGTTGGTTTGGTTGATACTCAAGGTTGAGTTCGTGATTCAGTAATTTCTCATGGAGGGCCTCTATGGTAATAAGGTCATCTCTAGCAGGAACACCGTCGATGACGGAGTGATAGGTCGAGTAAGGGAGTCCTTTGAGAATTTTATCAATAACATCCTCGGGATCTATAGGTTTTCCAAGGAGAGCTAGGTCATTGACACAAGAGGTAATAGATGTGATATATTCAGAGATCGTCTTGTCACCTTTGGAGATGCTATCAAGACGGTTTTTAAGTTGGAGTCTATGACCCCGGGATGGGTTAGCATATGTTTTGTGTAGCATTGACCAGACATCGAGGGAGGTTTTGGCTGTAATGACATGGGCGAAGATGTCGGATTCGAGGGTGCCAAGAAGGGGCTCTCGGAGAAGGTGGTCTTGGCGAAACCAGGTAAAGTAAGCTGGGTTGGGAACATCCTTACCGGGAGTGGCTGCGCCGGCCTTACCTGCATCGGAAGAGGGAGTGGACGGAACGGTTTTGGCTGGTGCTGGGAGACTACCATCGACAAATTTCAGGAGATCGAAGCCAATGAGTATAGCAGTGACCTGGGGTAAGCCAGTTCTGATAGTTTTTGGGATTGAGTTTTGTGACGGACGAGAGGTTGACGACAAGAAAGGGGGATGTCGGTTCATGAGGGTTGGGCAGAGTACCGGTTGGGGCGGCCATGTCGTTGTTTGCAAGGAAAAAAAATTTGGATCACAGCTCTGATACCATATAAAGATTGAAGAAAGAGGTTTTGTGAAAGCGTACTTTTCTCATTAATTTCGACACAATATATAGTTGAGTACATCGGTGAGATTACAGAATAATAATCTCCTCTAAAGATTACAGAATAAACATAGTTGCTCTAGTTACCGAATATATGATATGAGAATAAGTTACATAACAATAATACATGAGATATCGATATAAAATAATATACAGAATATTTAATTGCCTAATACTATGTTGTTAATAATATTATTATTATTATTATTATTATTAATTAATTAATATTAATATTATTAGTATTATCATTATTATTATTATTACTATTTTTTATATATAAAAACCAGAACTTGTATTAAGATCGAAACAAATTACAAGAAGTTAGTGGGTGATCGAGATACAATCTGGGCACCCACTCCCTTAGCAATGGAAAAACTAAGTCGAGTAAAAATAAAAGCAGTTGCGCGAGCTCCCGCGTCTTGAGAGATAGAGAATTTATGAATCCGCTTGAGTAAAGCAACGGCCTCCGCGTCGAGCTCCTCCAGAGAAGAGAAAGAGAAAGGTAGGAACCCATACCCAGTCTTGGTGCACAAATCTCCATACTTGGCGCACTTACGCTGAGCAGCATCAGCGACAGCGCGACCAGACAGAAAAATCAGACATCGCGGACTGAGTCGAAGGGGACGACCCGGTCTACTATTATTACTATTATTATTATTTTATTTTTTATTTTTTATTTTTTATTATTATTAAAACGGAACTTTCATTAAACATCAGAACAAATTACAAGAAGTTGGAGGGAAGCCGAGATACTATCTGGGCTCCCACTCCCTTAGCGATAGAAAAACTAAGACGAGTAAAAATAAAAGCAGCTGCCCGAGCTCCCGCATCCTGAGAAATAGAGAATTTCTGAATCCGCTTGAGTAAAGCAGCGGCCTCCGCGTCGAGCTCCCCTAGAGAAGAGAAAGAGAAAGGCAGGAACTCATACCCAGTCTTGGTGCACAAATCTTCGTACTTGGCGCACTTGCGCTGAGCAGCATCAGCGACTGCGCGGCCAGGTAGAAAATCAGACATCGCAGACTGGGTCAAAGGGGACGACCCCGTCAAATCGACACACACATCACGGCCCCTATCCCAGGAATAAAGAAGCAAATCCGCCGGGCGTAAGGGTCTGTCGTGCCCATCAATCAAACCGACATCTACCTCCTTACCGGCCGAAATACCAGATCGGAAACAGATATCCAAAAGGGTGTCACGAACCAAGTTATGTCTATGCTTATTATTATTATTATTATTATTAATTGGCGTTATAATTTTTTATATTTTTTTTCATTTTTTAAAATATTATTAGATAATTTATATAATTAGTTATTAGTTTCAGCTTCTTTTAGTTGAGCTTCTATCAGTCCAGCTCAGCTCAGCTCAGCCTTGTTTAAGCCGAAAAGAACAGGGCCTTACACAACTCTTCCTCTAACTCTTCTTCTTCTTATTCACATTTCGTGTTCATTTTCGGTCATTGATAAAAAAAAAAAATCGAAAATTCATCTTTCATTTTTTTTTCAATTAGTCTTATAGCAGCTATGAAAAAAATGTTTTTATTGTAATTTTGGATTTCACGATTACTGCAACGGACCTAATAAAACCCTAGAAGGTTACAACAAGTCACTATGACCCGTAATAGCAAGTCATAATTTCATACATAGCAAAGCGAGATTAGCGAATGCGTAGTTCATATTAAAATGAGATTACGTATAATTTGAATTAATTTAAGAAGCACATGCATACTTGAAATTATTCCATGAAATAACCCTAATAATAAACAAATGTTTCTTAAAAACAGTGCAAAAAACATAATGGAAGCTTGGAGTTGAATTGAAGGAGGTATTGTATTACTCCTTCCGTATCATAATGTTCTTTCTCTTTCAATAAAATACTCATCACATATATTAGACAAATTAAAGTGGAAGAACATTAAGATACATAGGGATCAATTATTTTGGTACTAATGAGCTTAGTAAATAGAGGAACCCCGAAACAAACTATATTTTCAGCTATTTTTATTTCGAAACCCAAATCTCTGAAAAATGTGTATTATACACTTCAAATCAACCTGATTGGGAGGTCATGTTGGGTAATGATGCACGTATTTTATATACACTTTTTATGCCTTTTATACGCGCATTCTCGTACTTATTGAGTAGTAAAAGCTAATATTTTTCCCCGAATTGGCTACTGTGTGGTGTGTCTTGTCTTTTTGCAGGAACGGAAGCCACATGAGCTAAAACGAACCAAAACCGAGCCAAAACGAAGCTGGAAAGAGCTGATTGTAGAAATAGGCCAATTATAGTCGAAAGACTATCAGAATAGTCGACAGACCATCAGAATAGTCGACCGACTATTTGGGAGTCTGCAGAATATCAAATGAGTCAATATTAGTCGACCGACTATTTTCTGGGCCGCAGACAGATTTCGTGTTGAGCAAGCAGTTTCCTTATTCAGTTTTAACTCTTCCTAATTGTATAAATAGGGAGTTTCAGCTTGTTTAGAAATTACTTCTTCTCTTTAGAGTTTTTACTTTTTCTACTTCTACTTCTCCACCTCTCCTTAGACTTTTACTTAGATCTCTTCTCCTATTCTCTTAGAATTCCTTTTAGTTTAATTTTCCTCTTAGAAACTCGGTTTATGTAAGATTGCAAGATTCGAATCGCCTTCATTTCTCTTGGTAATTTAATCTAATATAATCCTTCTTCCTTCTTCTTCCTTCTTGATTGTTCTTAATCTTTGATTGTTCTTCTTCTTCATACTTAATTATTCTTAATCTTTGTTTATGCTTGTCGTAATTTTATTATTATTCATCATGTTCAATCTAGTAAAATCGTTTATTAATATTGTTGTTCTTGATTTAATCATGAGTAGCCCATTTCCCTCGCTAGGATTTAGGGGATCTGCGAATTGAATGTGGTCACTAAATAATTTATAGATCTGTTATAACGGAAGAGAAAGACAAATAAATAAGATGGAGGGGATAGTTTTATTAATTCGAGGAGAGGTTACAGATTTCAGACTGATATCATAATTTCTAGGGTAGAGGTATGAGAGTTTATATACTACTCTCAACCTAAATAGAAACCCTAAACAGATTAGGAAACCCTATACAATAGGAAATCCTAGGTCAGATACTCAGATATTGATTAGGAAACTCTAACCAATCAGATATTAATTAGGAAAAATTCCTAATTAAACAGATTCAGGTCGGAAACCAATTCAAGATCCAAAAAAAACAATTGCTAGGCACTTATTTCCTAACAATCTCCACCTTGCCTCGAATTGTCTCTCAATCAGATCAAACAGATGCATTCCAACAAATGCCAGATCAGATTACCAGATGCACTCCAAAGAATGCCAGATCAGATGTATCAGAAATCTCTTCAATCAGACAGATGTACCAGATGCACTACAACGAATGCCAGATGTACCAGAAATAAAACTCATCTCCCCCTCCTGCCTCAGATATTGCCCAACAAACGGCAATCAGATATTTCCATAATATAGCAAGTCCAAACCACGTTGGAACTTACTATTCGGAACCAGATCAGACAAACCCACCCCATCTTCATTACCATACCTGTTCGGAAACTTGATTGACCGCTCACAGACCAAACTCCGCTGCTTCTGAACTGCTAATGAAGAACCTGATGGTTCAGATTCAGATTCAGATTCTGATTCTGACTGTAGTGGTTGATCTTCAGACTTTGCTTCACTCTCATCAAGAGTTACTTGCTGCTCCACCTGTTTATCAGGACTACCACTACTACTTCTATCTTCCTCCGATTTCAGTGATGCTATCATCAAACAAACTGTACTCTCCTCCAAAACAGCCATCTCAGCGGTGACTGTGTCGTCTTTCTTCACGAATGGCGCCCACCGTCTCTGTTGCTTTAACAACGCCCGCATCTTGATCTGTCTCACACTAAACTATTCCTCCCATCAAAACTCTCAATTTTAACGCTCATCCCAGACATCTTTCTCACAGATCGGAAGAACCAAAGCTCTGATACCAGTTTGTTGTAACGGAGGCGTCCCGTTACCTACGGTTTGTTAATTATGTGAGAAGAACAAAACAAATAGCAAACAATAATAAACTGACACACAGATTTACGTGGTTCACCAGCAAAATCACTGGCTACATCCACACCGACAAGGAGACCAAATTCACTATTGTGAAGATAATAGCACAACAGTAGACCGTAATACACGTGCTTAATAGCTCACAGCTAAAGCCAAAAGTACTACGAATTCTACCAACCAGATAGTAATCTCAAACTGGAAAGAGACTACCCAGATTGAGTTCGACCTGCAACGAACTCACCGACGAGATGAAGGACAAACGATCTTGCGGCCAACCAAGATCCGAACAAACTCCAACGGTCTCCAACGAAGACGAGATCAATAGAACCACCAAATAATAGAGACTCAGAACAAACTGAGTTTTTTCCCTCAAGAAAACCCTCACAAATCAGCCCTTTATTTTGTGCTCTCAAATCATCTCTCTGTCCTAATTAACCTAGAAACTAGTCAAGTCTTTATATAATATTATTCCACCTAAACTAGTTACCTAAACTAATTAGGAAACACGGTTCAATCTTTCCTAAAACCAAACAATCTTATGTTACTAAAACAAAAAGATCAACTTTAGGAAAGATATCAACAACAAATCAAATCAAGGTCCAAAAGGACAATTGCTAGGCACTTATTTTCTAACAATCTTCACCTTGACTAGAATTGTCCAACCCGAACCAATCTTCAAAGTGCAGCTTCGAACTGTCAATTCTCAAGTCACTACTTGTCCTATTAGTCTCCACCTCGACCTGAACGATCGCATCTTTCAACGGTCTTTAGTCAAATAGTAATTTTTCTCCTTTCCCTCGAGTACCGTAGTACCAACCTGCCAGCCCAAATAAAGCACAAAAGATCTTCTCTGAGATCTCGATTGTCTTTTTCACCCAAGACACGGGTCTTACCTTTTTCACCCAAGACACAGGTCCTGCCTTTTTTCACCCAAGGCACGGGTCCTGCCTTTTTTCACCCAAGGCATGGGTCCTGTCTTTTTTCACCCAAGGCACGGGTCCTGCCTATTTTCACCCAAGGCACGAGCTCTGCCTTTTTTCACCCAAGGCACAGGCTTTGCCTTTTTAACCCAAGGCACGGGTATGCTCCACCTAGGAGCCCGCCTCATTGAGAAGCGGAAACAACCGTCGATAGCTTGTCTTCAGAATTACGTAGTTCGATCAGTACAGATGAAAACTCCACCTTACCGCCAACACTACCATCTTCACCCAAAAAACTATTACTCCCCGTGAATTTATCAACCTTTAAAATTGTTGCTCCAGACATCTTCTCACCAAAAAGTCCAACAAACCCAAATAACGCCTAACTCAACGGAAGCCGAACCAGAAGCTCAGAAGCGAAAGCGGAACAACCTGAAGCTCTGATACCAGTTTGTTATAACGGAAGAGAAAGACAAACAAATGAGAAGGTAAAATCGAGAGACGGACAGATTTACGTGGTTCACTAACAACCTGTTAGCTACATCCACGGGCAGAAGGAGGGGATAGTTTTATTAATTCGAGGAGAGGTTACAGATTTCAGACTGATATCATAATTTCTAGGGTAGAGGTATGAGAGTTTATATACTACTCTCAACCTAAACAGAAACCCTAAACAGATTAGGAAACCCTATACAATAGGAAATCCTAGGTCAGATACTCAGATATTGATTAGGAAACTCTAATCAATCAGATATTAATTAGGAAACCTTCCTAATTAAACATATTCAGGTCGGAAACCAATTCGAGATCCAAAAAAACAATTGTTAGGCACTTATTTCCTAACAAGATCTGTCAATGATATTGTGTCTGATTTGTCAATTGTAGCATTTAATTGAGATTAATTGATTAAGTCGACGTAATTGATTTGGTAAACTTGAACCTAAGATCGGAAGCCTGGTAAAAGTTAGACCTGCTATAACACATTAGTATGCCCTAATAAGATCGGTAGCCTTTAGACGCATGCTAGGGTGAATAGTGGACCAGAAGGACCTTTTCACTACCCCTTAGACCAATATCTGCGACAGACCTGTGACCTAGACCGTGACCATATGAGATTCGTAGTGAACCGACAATCCTAGTTTTCTCTCTATATTTATTCATCCTTATTCATCTTATTTATTTTAGTTATTCTTCTTTTTACTTCTCTTCCTTCACTACTTTTAGATTAGTTAAAAACAACTCATAAAAACCCCCGATTTGGTTACTCAGATAAACTTTAATTACGAGTAGAATTTATTTGTCTCCTTGTGGATACAATCTTGACTTTCCTAGCTATATTTTTAGTTAGACCTAAGTTGGTTATCTTTGATAGGTATACGACTAGCTTATCAGGTCACGTTTCAAAAATCAACCTAATTTACATACCACGTAACTAAGGTGTCTTCAGGATGTTCCCTGCCCGATTTCACGCTAAAAATAATAAGTATAAGTTGCTTTTACAGATTAAGTTGATTTTCAAGTAGAGGTGATTTAACACATATTGGAACCCACAAATGTTCTCCATTGATCATCATATTTTGCCTGCAAGTTTCTACCGACCCGATGAAAACTCTGTATAATATTCACCTATTTTTATTCGAACCCCCAAAAAACGTGTATTATACACTTCAAATCGGCCTCATCAAGAGGTCATATTGGGTCATGCTTCAAATCAACTTGAATTTCATACCATGTGACTATGGTGTCTTCAGAATGTACCCTGCCCGATTTTACGCCAAAACAACAAGTATTAAGTTTATTTTACAAGTTATGTTGATTTTCAAGTAGGGGTTGTTTTAACACATACCAGAACCCCCAAATGTTTTTCGTTGCTCTTATATTTTGGGTGCAAGTTTCTACCGACCCGCTGAAAACTTCGTACAATTTTTAGCCATTTTTATTTTGGTACCTAAATCTCTTAAAAACGTGTATTATACATTTATACACTACAAATTGACTTGCTAGGGAGGTCATATCGGAATCACGTTTCAAATCACCCATATTTTCATAGCACGTGATTAAATGTGTTCAGGATGTACTCTGCCGGATTTTACGCCGAAACGACACTTATAAGTCGTTTTTACACGTTAAAGATTTTCAGGTAGAGTGGTCGTTCAACACATATCGGAACCCCAAACGTTCTCTGTTGCCCCTCACATTTTGGGTGCAAGTTTCTACAAACCCGATGAAAATTTCGTACTAGATGCGCTCATTTTTATTTCGGATTCTAAATCTCTGAAAAACGTGTATGTTAAATTTTAAATCGACCTGCTCGGAAAGTCATATCGAGTCACGTTTCTGATGAGTGCGATTTATGTACGTTTATTCCGTCTTTTACGCACGCATTTCCATGCTTATCGAGTAGCATTGGCTACTATTTTTCTCCCGAATTTGATACTTTGTGGTCGTATTGCATCTTACGTAGGGCATAAACAACCCAAAACTCGTCTTTAAAGATGAAATCTTATGCAAAATAAGAAAAGAGAATGGTCGTTTTCGCAAGGGTTAACTTAAAACTTAAATATCTTGATTCTACAAGTCCAATTGAGTTGATTCAAGTTGTGTTGGAAAACTCTTTCTCTTTGCTTTCCATCTCTCTTAACTTTCCAGCGATATATCACAAGCTAAATTTGGATAAGTAACAAAGAAATGAAAAGCATTTAAAGTCGAGCGCGCGCGCGGTGCTAAGAATCAGTCGCAGTTGATCGACAGTAGTGAACAAAGGCTTCAGTTTCCTAATCTAATCTTACGGTTATTAGGACTCTTATTATTTGTATTTAAGAAAATTATTAGATTAGTTTTTAGTCTCTTCTTTTCCCCTCTTTTATTCTTTTTCTCTTCTACTCCCTCCGTTCAAGTTGAACCTTCCCATTTCTCTTTTCGACTCTATTCACAATCAAGGAGAACTTTCGGTATTCACGATCAATCTATTAGAGAAAATATATCCATGTGGATGTTGTTTTATTCGTCTTTAAAAGTACATTATTAATATTCAATTTCCAAAATTTGTACTAGCTAATATGTTACGAAAGATATTAACGACGCAAAATACGTGTTGGCAAACGTGAAAAAGCGAAACGGAAGGTTCGACTTGAACGGAGGGACTACTACTTTTCACTCTTCAACTTTTAGGTTATAATTCTCTTAGCTACAAAGACGGTTTTACGTTATTATTCCTTCTTTAGATCTTGAATCCTTTACTACTCTTCCCTTAAACTTGGTAATCAAATTCTCTCTTTGTTCTTTCTTTATTCCTTTGTTCTTAATTATTTCTTGTCTTAATCTTATTAATTAGTTTATGCTTGATTTCTTATTTTCTCTATTATTTATGCTTAGTCTAGTAATCATCTTTGCTATTGTTGTTATTAATTTCTCCATGAGTAGCTAATTTCCCTTGCAAAGATACAGGGGATCCGTGATTGAATGCAATTGTTAATTAGTTTATAGTCTGTAAACGGTATTGTGTTTGAGTTTTTAATTGTAACATTTAATTGAAGTTGGTATAATTTTTAGCCATTTTTATCTCGGAGTCCAAATCTCCAAAAAACGTGTATTATACACTTCAAATTGATCTACTAGGGAGGTCATATCGGCTCATGATTCAAATCAACCTGATTTTCATGTCACGTGACTAAAGTGTTTTCAGAATGTACCATGCCCAATGTTACGTCCAAACGACAAGTACAAGTCGTTTTTACAAGTTAAGTTGATTTTCAAGTAGAGGTGTCGAACGTCCTCTGTTTCCTCTCATATTTTGCATGCAAGTTTCTGTCAACCCGATGAAAACTCCGTATAATTTTCAGGCATTTTTATTTCAGACTCAAAATCTTTGAAAAACGTGTACTCTTATCTTATATATACACTTCAAATCGACCTGATCGAGAGATCATATCGTGTCACTTTTCAAATCAATCTGATTTTCATACCACATGGCTAGGATGACTTCAGGATGTAGCATGCTCGATTTCACGCCCAAACGACAAGTATGAGTTATTTTTGCACATTAAAATGATTTTCAGGTAGGGGTGGTTTAACACATACCGGAACTCCAACACATTTTTCGTTGCTCATATTTTGTGTGCGCGTTCCTACTTACCCGGTGAAAATTCCGTTCAATTTTCAGCCATTTTTACTTTGGAACTCAAATCTCTGAAAAACTTGTATTTATACACTACAAATCGACCTGCTGGGGAGGTCATATCGAGTTGTGTTTCAAATTAACCTAATTTCTATATCACATGACTATGGTATCTTTAGGATGTACCGGGTTTGATTTCACGCTCAAACGACAAGTATAAGTTGATTTTGCACGTTAAAACGATTTTTTTGCACGTTAAAATGATTTTCTTTGTCCTTTGAGGTGATAATTAATGGTTTATATAATGATAATTCTTTGAGTATTATGTGTTTTAGGATTGTTTTTTCTAATACTAAAATTCATAGAGTATTATTTATTATCTAAAACTAAAACAAATAGGAATACAATATTATTTATCATATCTACTTTTAATATGGATAATATTTGAACTTTAGCGTTTTAAAAAAGTTTCATTCTCTCACGTCGCTCGAAAAAAATTAATTATATATATTGATGATTAATTACATAAATTGTACCGTATGAAAAGAGATTTGTTGTATAAATATAAGTTTATATAACGTTCATAAGTATAAGTTTATATATTTAAAGAAAGAGAATACAATATAAATTCCAAAATAAATTAAGATTTTACAAAATTGGAATTCCAAAATCCCCTAAATTTTAATTATATTAATTTGAATTTCATAATGAAAGAACTGAAATTATATAAATATGTTACTCATTGTTACAAAATGAATTGGATAAAATTAAATTACAAAATTAATTGAAATTTTAAAAAAAGTAACGGAAATATAAAATTTCGTACAATCTAGTATTTAACTTGATTATGATAATAACTAGTTTTGATCCCGCGCAAATTGCGCGAATGTATTAATAAAAATTGTGTTATATATTTAAATTAGAAATAATTTAATAAATACTCCGTATTAGAAAGAGTGTGAAATTTAAACATATATAGTACAGAGTAATATTCAAGACGATACAATAAGAACACTTATATCATGTTCAATTAATCTAACGTTATGATCGAGATATAGTATTATTTCATGTACACAATATAGTATTCCGTACTTATTTGAGCTCATTTTATCCAAAAAGACGACTAACAAATAATTTTGCAATTCCTCATATCTATAAATTTAATAATATGTAATAATATTGTCAACGGTAGAACAAATGTTATAGTGGTTATAAAATTATTCTGTCCTACCTATATATCATATTCATTGAATTGAACTATTACTTGTAAATTATTCAATAATTAGCTTATTACTGCATGTAAATTAATAATTGAGATGCAATATTGGATTTTAAAACATCATTAAAAGTGAACTTTCAAGCTTACAGACAAATAAAAAACAACAAAACGATACATGAAAGTTGTCATTCAATAAAAAATAATTGTTGACAAAAGGGGTCATGGATGTTTGTTCGAGATTTTGCAAAACTCTAGCGGTCAATTGGTCAAGGTGTGAAGTCATTTTGAATGTCTTCATCTACTGCTCCTAATGATATCCGTTCGATCCTTGGAGAAGCTATATTAGGAGTAGCAATTCCTCGTTTGGTCCTTAGCTAGTCAACTTGTCATTTGTGGGGCTTCGTCCCTCTTGTGCACCAAAAAAATATGGTAGGGACTCTATTTTGTTATCTTTATTTTTATTTTACTTGAACCCTAAATTGTTATATTTATGCCGCGCGCAGTAAGCGTTTGATATATTTAGATATGAATCATGCCATAATATCATATATAAAAGGGACAATAGACCGGTTTCAATCTATCGCCGCTTTAAAATTTTATGAAACTCATCAATCTTCGGTGAAATTTATGAACAACTTTTATATTATTCGTGGATATTCGGTGAAACTCATCAATCTTCGGTGAAATCTTCGTGGATTAAACAGTTGGACCGATCATGTAATGATCGGGTGACAATACCCCTTATGCCCTGTGAACTTGAGTAAAGTCACATGTAAAGATTCAATAAAAAGAGCAATGTTTTACCACCAAAGGACATTACGAAAAAAGAAGCGATCCGACTTATTAGAATATCAAAAACTTGACAACACTCCCTAAAATTTCAAAACCTCTTGAAGGTTTCTTATGTTCCACCGGATGCCTTCCTGCCTTCATTCTTAAGAATGATCGATTTTTGAATTTCTCAAGCGCATTTCAAATTTGGAGCTAGATAGAAAAAATAAAATAAAAGAGGGAAACATCAAGCGTTCACTCTATCGAGCTGTGAGTATTATTCAAGCTAAAGTACGTGGCATACCGAGGCCAATGGCTTATTACTTATGAGCCTTTCATGATCCTGAGTTTCCTGCAATTATCCATGAACATCCTGTTTCAAGGAAAACAAATTCCGGAAACATTATTATCTTTGAATCATTGCCTCAGAAATTGAATGCGTCTATAACATCAAATAAACTAACCATGTCTAGAATTTGACAAATACATGCCTCCTGGTGGCGAAAACTGACTGACCCAAGAAACTCAAGTACTGAAATCACTCCTAATTAGAATATCAAAAACACTACATTAGAAACTAAGAAATGAGCAATACAATCCGAAATTGATCGAATACATAAATTGCTGGATTAATCAAATACCTAAGTAAAAACAATAAAAAAATCAATCAAAATCATGAGGATTAATTCCAATCTTATATTACTTGCGATTATACTACTTGAGGAAAATAAAAGACAATACCTTCTTCGTATCATCTTGAATTGGAATATCGATGTATACTTTGGGATGAATATTAGCAAACTCGAGAATCCGAGAATGAAAAATCCTCTTAAGAATACCTTCCACTGCATTTTAATTCTGGCATTAATAACAGGATTGTACCCAAATTCTGACATTCCAGAATTGCCATAATCAGCTGCTCATCCAAAAACTACGAAATCATTAATTAATAAAAAAAACATTAACTAAAATCAGCAATTACCCAAAATGAAACATGGGAAACTCATAAAATGCACAAATTAATGTACTCTTTCAATGTAATTCAAGAAATTAAAATTCTAGGGTTTAAGAAAGATGAAACCTTTTGAATCAAAATCAATTAACTAAAAAAAATGAAATAATACCCATATAAGAAAAACAGAAATAATTGCACCAACGGTTCTAAACCCTCGTCTCATTAGATCCTTGCTCATGCTTTCTGACTTTGACGTCTTCAAAGGATTTTTTTGAGCAAATTTGTATTGAAGAGAAATAGGCTTTCCATTGATGAATCCCTATTATACTTGACCAATGACCCGAATTCAAATTGTATCTGTCAATTTGGTAATACATACTACATAATAGTCGATTTTATTAGCATACAAAGTTAAACGAAAATAATAAGCATTGAATTTGATATTAATTATTACCTCAAGCATCCTTGTGGCATCATCAACAACACCTCGAACGTGGCCAATGTCAATGCCGTATTTTGTACTAATTGATATCACCTGCTTTTCACTCAAATTAACAACAATCTATGAATGGAATCCTGCAAATGCATCCCTGGAAAACAAATTGAATGATCCTGCACTGGTTACATCTGATTAAACAAAAATGCAATGCTAAATTCAGCCCAACAAACAAACGTTACGTTGTGAAATTTATTCTTGTTTCTAATTAATTAAATAGAATGTTTCAATATAAGTGGTATATTTAGATGACATTGACATGAGATTACACACCAGAAATAATGAGATATCAATCAATCAACAATGGTGAGCACAATGAAATCATACCTATCATCTTGACGTTCCGGAGGATGGAGCCCCAATCGGAGCCATCTTGCGCACCACTCAACACCAATAATTTCAAACAACATCCTACATAATCATAATCATAATAAAAATATGGCCACCAAATTGTTAAATGACAATTATTTCTCCAATAACCACAATCACCTACTGCAGATATGAAGAAACATATATATGAAATGCAAAACTTAACTTGTCATCATGCAATTACACCTCCTTCATCCACACTCACCACATTCTCCGCCGTCTCTTCCACCTCAATCTCGTCGACCACCTCCCTTGTATCCTTAATTTGATCCAAACCCAGAAATGTAGCTGCTCTGAGGATGTTGCATTGACGGCTCTCAAGGCCTATACTTGAAATTCCATGGCTGATCAAGCTTTAGATGTCTTCAACCGAATAATGCATCACATTTTCGGGTGTCACCCTGGTATACGCTTCTATAATTCCATGTTCAACTGCTACGCCAAAATGAATCAGTGGGAAGAGTAGGTCTCCTGAGAGACGGTCTCTCATTAACTTTACTGAGAGACCAGGTACAAATGGAAGTAACAGTAGTACCAAACCTAATAGAAGTAGGTACGATTAATATAAAAGAGTATACAAATATAAAGAGGGTACGCTTGTTATAAAAACAGGTACAAAACAAAGTTGTCATTTAAGGGTACGAATAGAACATAGAGTGGTACTGAAGAGTGGTCTCTCAATAAGTTATTGAGAGACCGTCTCTTCCAAGATTTTGTGCAGTGGAAAAAGGCTGAGTCTTTCATTCATCATTTCAATTTCCAGCTCACCTAATCTCTTTTATCTAATCAACTCACTGATTTTTCATCAAATCTGTTTTTTTTTAAATTCTAAATCCAGGTAGATTTATAGCGGGTTTATAAAAGACACCATAAATCTTCACCCGGGGTACGATTAAGGCGAATAAAAGCGTAAATTTATTTTTTCGAGTCCTTTGTGGCCATATGTACTTCGTATTAGTTAACCGTTTGATCTAACATTGGTTGCGATTCTCCTAATTCCTCAGATTTGATTTGGTTTTCAGAACGGAAACTGAGAGATTTCATATTCAGGGGTTGATTCTAGGTGCCTGGAGTAGATTTTACAAAACTGACCCGACCCAAAATGACTCCGCTGATTAACCCAACCCGTCATCCGAACCTGAAGACCCAATTAAAAGCTTATTTGATTCATATCATCCCCGCTCAAAATTGGCATCAGTTTCACAATCAACTACTCCTCGTTAGTCAATGGAACAACACAATCCTAAAGCACAAATTCATAACAATATGAAAAAATGACACCACTAAACTAACCCCTAAAAATCTCAGAACATAAATCATTATAATAAATCATTAGAAATGCACAATAAATCAAATATTGAACATATACTTCCGAAACTAACACTCAGCGAACAAAAATTTAAGAACAATCAAATGAATAATTAACGACAAAATGGGAACTTACATTTTGCAAATTGACGCTCGAAATATAGATCATCAAATAAATTCTTGGAACATAAATGATCAGAATTACATTGGATGACCTG
This sequence comes from Agrostemma githago, assembly GCA_958450325.1. NCBI lineage: Eukaryota > Viridiplantae > Streptophyta > Magnoliopsida > Caryophyllales > Caryophyllaceae > Agrostemma > Agrostemma githago. The sequence goes on from OY288240.1 coordinate 5,892,919, forward strand.
ATTTCGATTTGATGGTATGGAATATGATCACATTAAATATATACTCATATAATCAACCATCTCTTTGTTTACCCTTTCTTCTATTTCCCTGATTCCTTCAATTTACTTGCACGGTATAAAAACAGTGAGTAGCGTTCTAGTTGTCACTAATAATGGTGGGTTTTTTAATGATATAGCTGGGTTTGATGATATATGGAGAGGAAATGAAATAATCGATTTGATATAGATGAATGATACAGAAAGATCTAGTGGGGTGTTTGATGTAGAATGAATTTTTGATGTTAGGATAACTGAAAAGTGAGATTTTTGGTGTTATGGAATGGAAACATCGTGGGAGTGGTTGGTTAATAACTTCCACAATGTAATTAACTGTTATAGTACGGTTACTTTTTATTAAAAGAAAACATTTTTTTGACATGTAGGATCTGCCACGTCTGCGCCAAGTCACCACCACATGGGATGTTGACGTGGGTGAATATGGTGACTCCATTTTCTTTGGCTTTAATATATAAAAGACTTAAATACAAACATAAAATGATTTACCTAACTTTAAACTAAGCCCATACACATCATGTAAGGGTTACATCCTCCCTCTTTTTTCCACGCAACTTGTTCAAACATAGGATATACAAACTTAGTCCACTATCAGTGCAACTATCACCACTTGATCATACACATCGCCAACTTGTTGATAGTTTGATACCCACACACAAGACATAACTATGACTATGAGTAAAGGTCTACTAGTAGGAATCATGATGACTAATTACGAGCAAATATAAGACCCAAAAACAATGTTGGTGACGATTATAACTACTATGAATTTGTAATGGATTAAATAACATAAATGGAATAAAAAATAAAAATATTTCAAAATAAAAAGTGATTTAGCTTTATCTATTCACATCCTTTATACTTAACCCATCATAAATTTATGACAGCTAAGAAGTATGAGATTTAATGAGTTGATTGGAAGTGATTGTATTTGTGAAGTCGACAAACACAGAAGTGACAAAAAACTTTGTGAAATCCAAAGGCATAGAGAGGGTGGGTCCGTGGGAATCCATAAGTGTCGAATGGGTAAAAAATAAAAGCCCAGTGACCTGTAATAGTTTTAATGGGCCCGATGTAACTGAGGAAGATGCCAAATCACATACTAGTTTTCTGATAAATTCCTGGAGCCCCATTATACAACATTTTGTCATTGTTGTGGTGTCTGTGGAAGCCAAATCTTGTTAGATTTAGTGGAGTGAACTATTTTGGTTGATGGGCCCAACCCGATATAACTCATTACTCCTATAATCAAATGCAAGGATAATTGGATAACTATCTATTGGTAAATGGTAGTATGAGCAGTGCTTCTCATTGCTGGTTTTCTTTCGCTTTCTTTAATATTCTCTCCGTCCCACTAAGATTGTCCCCGTATTCATTTTTTGATAGGTTATTAAATATTGTCTCATTTCTTAACTTTCTTTTTTAGTCTATTCTTTTTTACAAGTTCGTCCATACTAAGACAAAGTATTTACTCCATTTTGTCATTTCATTAACTCACACCACCTCACACATCACTCTGTAAAGTAGTCATAATTGTCTATATACCCCATCATTATACAATTATTGTGCAAAAGTAAATGTGACAATCATTTTGGGACGGAAGGAGTATAATGTGAGGTACTAGACTGATAAAATAGTTTAATGAAAGGAGAATAAAATGAGGAATAGGAGGGACTAGATTGATAAAATATGATGTATGTCGAATTTAAAAGAGAATAAGCTCAAAATAAGGTGTTGTTTGGTCCAGCTTAATACTTCTGCTTTTATGAGTTAATTAAGAGTAACTTTTAACTTCTCAAAAATAGTTTTAGAGATCCAAAAAAAAAAGTATGCATATTTAACCTAATTTCTACTTTTTCATTTGAAAAACACTTTTTAAGTTAGGTCAAATGTCGTCTAAATGTGTCATCCTCCTTATAACGAACCATATTTCCCTCCAAAACCTCTATCATCAATTAAGGAACAATCAATTTAATTAAAGAAATACAACAAGAAGTCAACACTTGATTTCATATGATTATGAAAATCAAATTGTAAAAACTGTTTGTGATGATGAATAAATAATTAATAGAAAAACATAACAAAGAAAATGTTCTCAAATTTATATACAAGTACTCCCTCCATTTAAATCCACTCTTCACAATTCTTTTGATAGTATTCACACTTATAGGGAAATTTCAATATTATCGACAATCTATAAGTAAGAATATAGTCATGTGAAATTTTATTTGATTCGTCTCTATGAGTACTTTAAGAATATCAAATTTTTATATCTAAACATTGTCTTAGCCGACGACTTTCATCTTAGCGACCCTCTATTTTGGGTACCAAAAAACAATGGGATATGAACTCTCGGTCGTTGTCTCAGAAAGCATTTTCAATGGAAACCGATGATGTCTGAGACATTGACTTTATTTCAAAATGTTTTCCCAGACAGCGACCAACAGGAAGCTATCTTTTCTAGTTTGAATTGGGTCTGGTCGTTATTTGAGGTAGCAATTTTGCACCAAACCTAACTTAGGAAATAACATGAACCCATTTTTCTATAATTATTTTGACACAAACCTCATTTCGATAATTATTTGTATTTTGAACATCTTGATAAAAACAATCCCTCATTGTCAAGTAACTTTCACTAAATTAAACATGTTTATTTAACGCTTTGGTATATATTTAAGGTTTCAATGAATATTGGTTTGATTTTTAGTTTAAGAAAATAAAAAAAATTGTAAACCGGTTTTGAAAATTGTGAACTTAACTCGAATCGCTTTTATACTTAAAAAATATCTCTTCGAGATACCCAGACTGATTTTCCACTAACAAACTTGGATTTTATGGTTTCTTAAACCAATGTCGGTTTTTTAAACCGGTTCAGTTTGTTTTGCTCCCAAAAAAGAATAACTAGTCAAGTTATTAATATCCTTATTATTATTTAAAGCTAAACTTTGTAGTTTTTTTTAAAACGAGCATTGTAGTTAATAAACACAGTAAAAGTGGGAAGATGAGAAAAAAAAAATACTTAAGACGAGTATTTTTATCACTTAGAACATCCTCATCCCAAGAATGGTTTTTCCATTATTGAATGGGACCAACTTCTTCCACCTCATTATATTTATCCAATTTCTTTACCCTAAAAAAATTTCTCCATCCAAGAATAATTTTTCTATTCTCTAGTGGATCCCGAACACTTTCCACCTCATTTATTATACCACCCAACTCAACCATTTTTAACTTTTCTATTTTATTTTATTGTGCTAATAGTGATGGGCCCCTCAATTTTTCATTTTCATCTCATTCTTGGGGAAGAATCATTCATTCTTCCATTTCCCTCTTTTCCAATTCTTCATGGATGGAGCAAATAATTTCTATTCATTCTCTCCCATTTTTGAAGAATGAATGGGGGATGGAGATGGTATCCCACTATTGTGCACGAGTATTTGTGTACCAAAACAAATTATACATTGTATTCCGTGCCACATAGTATATTAAGGAGTATAAGACAAATTTTAGTTTGTGACAGAACTATTTGTCATAAATCTTAAGACTAATCAAATATATATACTACTATCAAATTACATGTCAAGTGGAATACGAAATGCCAAATATTTTGTCTTTCTTAGCAACATATGCTAATATTTGACGCATTTAAGATTTAGGACAGATACTACAACTTAAGCAACTCTAAAATACAAAGTATTCATACCAAAGCAACCGATTGCAGTATAAAAAATGCAAAAAAAAATCATTTTTCCCTTCTAGTCATCACTCCATTTCCACGTTGGGTAGATTATACAACCAGTTGTACATAACTTTATGTACAACTGATTTTATGATTTTGAATTTTATCACAAAGTTTTCGAGTATTATTATAAACTTTCTGAATTTTAGTATAAAGTTGTCGAGCTAAATCATATAAATGTTTAAGTTCAAAAACTTACAATTCAGTTCAGAAAGTTGTCTAAGCTCAGGAAATATATACAAAAGCTCAGCAACTTTGGGATTGGTTGTAAGGTGTACACTATAATCCTATTTTTCCAATTTCCACGCACTATTATAGTATCATAAAATAAAGAAGTCCATTATATTTTTCTTGCTTCATTTCTAAAATCTATCAACAACGGAATTAACTTTTGGGATGAAATGATAATTTAGTCACATGCATATACGATATAACCATTATATATATATATCCATGAATATTGGTCCAGTTTGAACCCCACAGAAACCATAGGCTAAGTCGGCAAGTGATCCAATACTTTGGTGACAAAAATATCCGAAAACGCATATACAGAGAGCCGTTGATGTCCCACTTCCAAGTCTTTGGATCCGCTTTATTTATCCTTCTCTCCATTTCCTTCTCCTAGTGTAAGAATGTAACTCCGTTTGATAAATCGGAAGTTTATTAATTTTCTTATTAATAATATTGAAATGTCCTAAGATTTATTGTTAGTGTTAAACGCATTGGAGCAAATGATTACGTAATTAAGAATGTTATAAGATTGACGTACCTACGTAGATATGATAAAAGGTTTAATCAACTTTTAGATTACACCATAAGAACGTGACAACATAATTTGTGTTTTAGTTTACAATTAATGATACAATTTTTAAGTGAAATATAGATTTCTCATGAATTAATATTGCTTGATGAAAGCTCTACTCTAATTATGCCGACTAAAGGCCCCCTTAGATCGCCAAACTACGCGTAGGGCGACCGGGCCAGTCAAGTCAGATATTTGTGTTACTTACTTACTTTGTCTGCACAGGTTTGTACGCAAACAATTTCAATGAAATATTTCAATTTCTTATTTTACATGTTCAACTGTTCATGCCATGTCCTTCATGATTGCGAGCTTATACCAAATTCTCTATCTCTTTCTTTCTTCACAAGCTACTACTCCCTTCTAGTTTGAGTATTCCTCCCACTTTTCTTTTTGAGTTTATTTTGGTTTTCTTCTCACTTTTCTTTTTTGAATGAACTTTTAATCATTTTTTATTCTTTCTTCGATTCTTTATTCTTTTCCTCCACACCTAAATCCAACACTTTTTCACTTCATACCTCACCTCTTACACTTTATACCCCACTTTTTACTCATTTCTTAATCTCTCCCAAAAAAATTGTGGAGGAATACTTGAACTAGGAGGGAGTATTTTTGTTGAGTCTCATTTGTATCGGTAGTTGTCTATTTTTTGGAGTTTTGGGGTTCATGTAACTGACTCTGTTCTCAGTTGTGGTTTTGGTTAAGTTTTGGGTGATCCATAGGGTGCGTCGAATTTTGGACATGATGTGGATTGAGTGAATGGTCGGTGATGGTAAGGTTGGTTGTGGTCGTCCTCTTTACTCAATGAACTTTGTTAATTGATCCTTGTCTTTTAAGTCTTACGTTTATTCTCCCTCGTGGGAGTGAAGGTATGGATCTCCTATGTCGGGCATTGGTTGGATTCGTCAGAAGAAAATGCTTTATGGTAACTTTGGATAGGAGATTACTTGTTGGGTTGAGGGGTGTACTTGTTCTTAATCTGTAACATGGAATTCTCAAACTATTTCAAGGAGTTCGATCATCCAAACTTATTTGTTTTCCTTCTACGTTCTTCTTGCAAGAGCGTAAATACACTTGGTACTTATCACTCCGCATGCATCTCATAAGCGTCCACAGAATTTGGAGGTCACTGGCGATGATAAAGGCTAGTTCAAGCGTCTCGTGCCCAATCGATCTTCCGCTTCCAGGCATCACATCTGCATCTCACAAGCGTCCACAAAATAATGGTCTAACAACGTTAATTATGAATTGAGTCTTCGTCGCCCTACTATATTCATTGTTTTGATCTCTTGTAAATGGAAAGAAATGTTTAGAGTTGTTAGTTAAACTCAAAATATTATTGTGAAAAAACTAGGATTGGGTGAAATTAGAAGTGGACAAGGTTTGATCAAATGCTTGAATTGGTTAGATCGTATGATACTCGTTGGGGATCTTATATAAATGTCTTGTTTGGTAATCAACAAATTGATATTGGCATAAACAGATTTGACTAGCATAATCAATTGATAGTTTTGACTAGTAAATTTAATTGACAGTTTTTAAATATCAAGACTTCAAGAGGATTACAGAGAAAAATCTATGAAGAATCCCCTTTCCACTAACCAAATAACTAAACTCATATATTTTCCCGCTTGAAGTTATCCACAACAAAAATTAAAAAAATAGACCAAATGAGCTAGGTGCAAATTGAACCCTTGACCTCATGCGTGTCACCCTTCTCCTCTCCAACTACACTCCAACATCTTACTGACTTAAATATCACTACATCACACATAAAGCTATACACCACAGAAAGTATGTAATTAAGGAAATTTGATTGATTACATTGATTACGAAAATCACATGTTTTAAATGTAAGATATCACATACAATATTTAATATGGAATGTACAATCAATTTTTTTTAAAAAAAAGTATAAACATTTTGTATTCCGTTTTAACCAAATAGTTGCATTATTTTTGTTAATAGGAGATTGCACTATCCCGTACAATATTTTACATAGAATATAAAATAGTTATGATTATTATTGTATATCTTTCTGATCATATTCTTAACATCGATATAAAATTTAGTAACTATATAAAAATGGAATATATATTCCGATTGCTCTTACAAATCCTGATACATAGTAAAAACTCACCGAAAATTCTCTATATACTACTCTCAGTTACTAACATTTTCCTCAAAAATACACTAATTTAAATTGAGAAGTAAAAGAACATTTCACTAATAAATTCGGAAACTATTCATTTTCATTAATGTTAAAGAAATCAACAAAAAAAAACTTCTTTTTATGAAAATAATTAGATAAATTTTAAGATATGATGTCATTAACCTTGAGAAAAAAATCAGTTATCTAAAAAATTTATTTTTGAAATGAGCTATTTACTTTATATACTCTCCCCGTTCCAATGAATTCTTTGTCTATTCCATATTGGGGCGTCTCAATGAATTCTTTCCCTTTCTATTTTAGGAATGTTATATATATATATATATATATATATATATATATATATATATATATATATATATATATATATATATATATATATATAATTTGACCTCCTCATGAATTTGGCTTCACATGTCACTTTATCATTGGATCTTTTCCCCTTTGTGCTAAAAACAAAGGCAAACAATTCATCGGGACGGAAGGAGTATATACTCACCCGATACCACTAAGATTTTCTCATTTATTCAAATGTGAGGATTATAATTATCATATAGAATGATTATTTTGGTAGAAGAGACTACAAAATATGAAATATACTATTAAAAATTTTAATAGTATATTTAAAATTTATAAGTTTTACACCTGAAACAGTCCATTTTTAATTTATTTTTTAATTTTCTAATGAAAAACTGAATAGCTTTTTTACACAAAGAGAACGTATCACGACGTGCTAACCATTAAAAAAAGTACATTATTATACAATTTTTGATAAATATTTATGTATTTTATGGTATGTTAAAGAGAGAAGTGGGTATCTCAAGATATGAGATGATATAAACCGAGTATATAAAAAATACTATAAACAATATTTTCATTAATTACACGTTATTTAATACTCCGTACATTTCAAGACATTACTCAAATATTTTGATTAGTTTTGCGATTTAAAAAAGATTTTTCTATTTCTAAATTATACAGTCGATAAATAGTAAATTAAAATAATAAATTTTTTATTTTAAATCTTAAATGAAATATTCTATAAGATAAATATATTATAAATACCGTGCATTGCACGGGGTCTGTACTAGTAGTGTATTACTCGTTTATTATATATATATATATATATATATATATATATATATATATATATATATATATATATATATATATATATATATATATATATAGGAATTGCATCTCGTGAGTCTCTCTATCTTAAATGAGTCCGTCCCGCGAATCACAGCCACATGATCAAATCACATGAATGGCTGAGATTCAGCGTCATCTTCATCGTATATAATCTTACTGTTACAGTAACAGAACACTATTACAGTAACACAACTATCTTACTGTGACACTATCACAGTAATAAGGAATTACAGTAATAATGTCACAGTAATAATGTTACAGTAACAGAACACTATTACAGTAACACAACTATCTTACTGTGACACTATCACAGTAATAAGGAATTACAGTAATAATGTCACAGTAACAGAACACTGTTACAGTAACAGAACTATCTTACTGTGACACTATCACAGTAATAAGGAATTACAGTAATAATGTCACAGTAGCAGTGTCACAGTAATAATGTCACAGTAATATGAAATCAAAGAATGTCACAGTAATATGGAATTACAGTAGCAGTGTCACAGTAATAATGTCACAGTAGCAGTGTCACAGTAATAATGTCACAGTAGCAGTGTCACAGTAATAATGTCACAGTAGCAGTCTCACAGTAATATGAAATCAATGAATGTCACATCAATAAGGAATTACAGTAGCAGTGTCACAGTAACAGTAGCAGTGTTACATTAACAGAAATATCACAGTAACAGTAGCAATGTCACAGTAATAATGTCACAGTAATATGAAATCAAAGAATGTCACAGTAATAAGGAATTACAGTAGCAGTGTCACAGTAATAATGTCACAGTAGCAGTGTCACAGTAATAATGTCACAGTAGCAGTGTCACAGTAATAATGTCACAGTAATATGAAATCAAAGAATGTCACAGTAATAATGTCACAGTAATAATGTCACAGTAGCAGTATCACAGTAATAATGTCACAGTACCAGTGTCACAGTAATAATGTCACAGTAGCAGTGTCACAGTAATAATGTCACAGTAATATGAAATCAAAGAGTTATGATGTTTGTGTATGCAAAGGCCTTGTTACTCTTCCTTAATGACGTGGTCCAATCTCAGCCATTCAATCTTGTTTGATTGTGTGGTCCAGATTGAAAGGACGGACTCATCTAAAGATGAAGACTCACCGGATCCTCACTCTATATATATATATATATAGAGAGAGAGAGAGAGAGAGAGAGTAAGGCTCTTATGAGTCCTTTACTCTAGATGAGTCCCTAAGTCCTCATCTCATCCATTGGATGGGATGATGATGGATGGACAAGATTCATCCTAGTATTTGCATTAAAAAAAAAAAAATTTACGTTCCTAAAATAGCTCCCATGAATTTAGGAAACAATAACTCCCTTAATCACATTCATTCATCATTCACGTTCATTCATCATTCACATTCATTCAAACCTGAAAAAAAAAAATTCTTTCTTCATCACGTTCATTCATTCATTCATTCATTCAATCAATCAATTTTGTGCTTGAAATCGCGTTACAATGGATTCAATGACCGCGTCATCTTCTTCAACTGTTGATAATCAATTGATCGAGTATAACAATGGTGAGTTTCAATATTTCTTTCACGTTTTGATTCAATTTTTATCCATGGATACATCGTGCGTCAATTTGCGTTCTTTTTTTACGTCAATTTTCATGTTGATATTGCTTTCATTGTCATTTCATTCATCATAGTTTTGTATCAATAGTTAATTGCTCTCTCGATCTGTATAGATTTTAGGGTTTTATGTTTGTTATTTAGATTTTTCATTATATCCACTGATACTATTGTTTTGATTTCTATTAACGCAGAAACGTCGTTGAAATAACATACCTTCTGAGTTAAAGTAACACTTAATTTTAATCACAGTAACACAAATGAACGTTGAGAAAAGGGTTTTGATGATGATGTTAAAGTAACGTATTGTACTCGTTAGAGTAACACAACTTAGGAATTGAAGTAACACATTATTTGCATGGGTGTAACGCTGTTCAATTTTGTGCAGGTGGTATTGACAAAGATGCGAACACACGGGACAACACTGGAAAAGGTGGAATTTTATTCATTTGATTAATCATGGATTAATAACAATGGTTCATTGCTCTCGTTTTAGTATAGATTCTAGGTTTAACGTATTCTTCACTGATATTATTGTTTTGTTTTATGTTGAAGCAGATGAGGAAACTGAAGAAGACACTGATTTTATTGTTTTGTTTTTTGTTGACGAAGATGAGGAAACTGAAGAAGACACTGAGGAAGATGAGGAGGAGAAACAAGTGTTTTGAGAATAGTTGTGTTTTTGGTCATTCTAAGGATTTTTTTTTTGGTTTACATGAATAACTGATTTTGTACACATTTTTTTTACACATATCGCTGTGCTACGTTGCAATTAACTCTATATTTTTTAATACATGTGTATTTGGTTAGAGTAACATCTCATATCTATTGGAGTAACACCTTTCTTGAGTTACAGTAACAGACATAATCCATGAAAGTAACTGAGCACATCAGCATTGTTTAAACAAATGATTACCAAAGTAACTGAGGATAACTTGGATTAGAATCATTCATTAGGAAATTAACAACTTTCGTTCTTTAAAGAACCATATATAATGCGTCATAGTGATTGATGATAATATCAATGAAAGTGATTATGAGACCACACCATTAATATCAATGAAACTTAATCATGAGACGTAGAATAACATCATTAATCAATTAGAATAACATCATTTGTTCATTAAAGTAACAGTTACAATGCGTCAGTGTAATACACTGATTATGAGACTACATTTGTATCTTGGGTAAACTCCATTCATTCCCATAGTAACATCAGTCGTTACTTAGAGTAACAGGTACAGTCAATCACTGTAACAGAATGAACAAATTCGTAACCAGAAGAAGAAGGTGACATAATTCATAATATTTCATAGCCAGAAGAAGGTGACATAATTCATTAGACACGTCATTTTTTCCGACCCTTTGTTGGCTTAGTCTTGGGACCGTCGATGATCTGTCTCGCGTCTGGGACCGTCTGTTCTTGTCTGCCAATACTAATATGAAGATTACTTTTGCTTGAGTTGAAGATGAAGTTGAAGGGTTTTTGTTAGGCGGGTGTGTTTGAATGAAAAAATTGAATGGGATGAAAGAGAACGTTTATTAGTTGGAGGTAATTAAGGGAGGAGAGAAGATTTTATTATATTTTTTCCAAGATATGGTAGTTATTAACTTAATTACAACACTCAATCACCACCATCCATCTCTTTTAGATCAATGGCTCTAAATAGGACTTATGGACTCAAAAAAAAAAAGGGACTCACATGATCTTCACTCTATATATAGAGGGAGGATCAAGGGAGTTACTAACTCTCCAACTCTCCCTTAGTGTTGATCCCCTCCATCCATTCATTCTAAGATGGATGGTGGATAGATGGGGTTCAATTAAAAAAAAAAAGACAATAAACTGACACAGCAGCAGTGGAGAGAGGAAACATCCCCTCACCCAAATCAATCCCTACATTACTTCCCTCATACACTTCCCAATCCCCTCATTTTCAATTCATTTCTCAACTCAATTTATCTTTCTCTAACAAAACCCCAACAAATAATCACAATTAATAACTCCGACTATACTCCGACCATACTCCGTCAACTACTCCGACCATACTGCGTTTTTAACCCAACATACTCCGTCAGTAACTTCGATCATCATACGAAGGTATGTTCATCTTCATCATCTTCATCTTCATTTTCGTGCTTCATCTTCATCTTCATCTTCATGCTTCTTTTTATTTTTCATGTCTTTTTTTTGGTATTTATAAAATTATTCATCTTCATTATCTAAAAAAAAGAACAATTTCATCTTTAAGATGAAGTTGTTATTTTTTTGTGGGATGAATGAAGCTTGAAGATGAAGATGAAGATGAAGTCATTTAGTGCGTAATGTTTTTGCAGAATTGCAAAGTCACACTCATTATGATGTACAGTCACACTCATTATGCTGTACAGTCACACTCATTATGTTGTAGAATCACGCAGATGTACACTCATTGTAGTCACATATTCAGTTGTATAGTCATACTCATTATGTTGTATAGTCACACTCGCTATGTTGTAGAATCACGCAGCTGTAGAATACCTTGGGATTTAGGTATCATTCGTTGAATCATCTTCATCTTCATGCTTGTTTTACTTTTCATACCTTTTTTTTGTATTTATAAAATTATTCATCTTCATTATCTAAAAAAAATGAAGATTAAATATGGATTAAAATGAAGGTTGAATATGAATGAATGAAGATTGAATATTTAATTAATGTTATAATTTAGTTGTATAGTCACAGAGATTATGTTGTATAGTCACACAGTTGAAGTTGTATAGTCATACTCGTTATGTTGTGGGATCACAGTCATTATGTTTTAGGATCACACAGTTTATGTTGTATAGTCACACAGTTAAAGTTGTACAATCACACTCATTATGCTGTACAATCATGCAGTTGTAGAGTCATTGTATTGTAGAATCACACAAATTCTTGCAGTGATTAGTGTATGTAATCATCTTTGTTAATGATGATTGAAGTATAAATAAGTACGAGTATAATTTAGTCGTATAGTCACAGATATTATGTTGTATAGTCACACAGGTAGAAGGATAAGTGATTTTGCTATAGACCTCGCGTGATTAATTACGAAACCAGAAAATAGCGATGAAAATATATTTACATTGGACAAAGTCCATCCTTTACATATAGTACGTCAAACATAAAAACATTCTAACCCACCAAACATCATTTACACATAGTACGTTCATTCTAAAGCAAATATTTTATCTCACATAAACACACAAGAGCTTAACGATGGTCTCCGGTACGTGCGCAACAATACATTGTCCAATTACGTGGTCGGTCGTTGTATCTTCCACGACCTTCTTCTTCCCACCACCCCTTTTACCAACATTCCTCTTTCCACCAACTATTTCGCTGCAACAAAACACACAATCAATCTAAATCACACAACACAACTGAATATATGACTACAATGACTCTACAACTGCATGATTGTACAGCATAATGAGTGTGACTGTACAACTTTAACTGTGTGACTCTACAACATAATCTCTGTGACTATACAACTAAATTATACTCGTACTTATTTATACTTCAATCATCATTAGCAAAGATGATTACATACACTAATCACTGTAAGAATTTGTGTGATTCTACAATATAATGAGTGTGACTATACAATATAATGAGTGTGACTGTACAACCTAAAGTGTGTGACTACAAAACTGAAACCGTTTAATGGAAAATAAAAGTCATACTGTCAATTATTCTTCAATCATCATTATCAAAGTCACATTCATAATTAGAAAGATGATTATACATACGAATCGAAGCAAATTAGTTAAACATTCAGTAAATATTCAACTTTATTTCATCCATATTCAACCTTCATTTTTTTTGTTAATGAAGATAAATAATATTATAAATACCAAAAAAAAGAAGGAATGAAAAATAAAACAAGCATGAGGATGAAGATGATTAATTATTTTAAGGGTTATTTAACGACAATAATACCAACTATAGGGCGTCTTCCCAAAATAATACCAATTTCAATAAATCTGAGAATAATACGTATTATTAGAGTAGTTAAACAAGAGTAGTATAAGTGACTTTATAACCTGTTACATCAGGTCACCTAATTAATATTTAACCTGCTACCTATCCTCCATCCTTCCTACTTAGACCTGGATAACGGGTGAACCATGTTGGGTCAGTTTCGGGTCGGACCACTTTTGTGTTATAATAATCGGGTTAACTTCGGGTCGGGTCGGATAATTTCGGGCTCGAGTCATTCTCGGGTTTGTTGTTTTCAACTTTTTTAGGGATATCGACTCGTTTTCTATAATAATAGTCGGGTTAGTTTCGAGTTATCTTGGGTTAATTCGAATTACGGGTCAAAATCAAGTCTTCAATTCAGGTGTCGGGTCGGGTTCAGTTTGGCTTATTCGGGTCGGGTCAATTTTGTCAAGTCTACCTCTCCTTAGTTCTCTCCATCATTCTCTCTCTCCATTACTCTTCATCCTTCTTTATTTTTTTTCCTATATGTTTCGTTTAGATTAACGTGTTGATTTTGGTGTAGGATTGTATTGTTAGCTAGATTTAGTGAGGTTGAAAACTTGAAGGAAGAGGAAGATGGAGGACATGAATGACATTTAATGCCCCGTACACTAAGTGAAAAGGAGTGAAATAATATGAAATAAATTAAAGGCAAAAAAGGCAGCTGAACGAGTTTTACCGCTAACTAATCATCTATACTATTCTAGTTTAACTACTCCAAAATATGTATTATTCTCTGATTTATTAAAATTGGAATTATTTTTGGAAGACGTTCTATAGTTGATATTATTGTCGTTAAATAAAATTAAAGATGAAAAAGGAAGGTGGAAGGGTTCTACAGGTAACCGGTCACCTATACTACTCTTGTTTAACTACTCCAATAATACGTATTATTCTCAGATTTATTAAAATTGATATTATTTTGGGAAGACGTCATATAGTTGGTATTATTGTTGTTAAATAACCCTTATTTTAAAGATGCTCTAAAAAGATAAAAACAAATACCTGAAAATCATCGAGGTTCGGAAGTAGGGATTTGACGAACGTGGAAACTTGAATGTAGATAAAAAAAATACCTGAAAAAAGTCACACAATTTAAGTTGTATAGTCACACACTTTAAGTTGTACAGTCACACTCAGTATGTTGCATAGTCACACTCATTATGTTGTAGAATCACGCAGCTCTAGAATACCTCAGAATTAGGGTATCATGCGTTTAACATCTTCATTTTCATGCTTGTTTTATTTTTCATACCTTTTTTTGTATTTATAAAATTATTCATCTTCACTATCCAAAAAAAAATGAAAGTTGAATATATATGGATGAATGAACGACTATGACTTTAAAAAAATGAAAATATCTAAACATTCATTAAATATTCAACATCCATTCATCCATATTCAACCTTCATATTTTTTTGGATAATGAAGATGAATAATTTTATAAATACAAAAAAAGTATGAAAAATAAAACAAGCATGAAGATGAAGATGATTCAACGAATGATACCTTAATCTCAAGGTATTCTACAGCTGCGTGATTCTACAACATAGCGAGTGTGACTATATAGCATAATGAGTATGACTATACAACTAAATATGTGACTACAATGAGTGTACATCTGCGTGATTCTACAACATAATGAGTGTGACTGTACAGCATAATGAGTGTGATTTTGCAATTCTGCAAAAACATTACGCACTAAATGACTTCATCTTCATCTTCATTTTCAAGCTCCATTCATCCCACAAAAAAAGAACAACTTCATCTTCAAACTTCATCTTAAAGATGAAGTTGTTCTTTTTTTTTAGATAATGAAGATGAATAATTTTATAAATACAAAAAAAAAGATATGAAAAATAAAAAGAAGTTTGAAGAAGATGAAGATGATCGAAGATGAAGAAGAAGCTAAAAAAATGAAGATGATCAAAGTTTATGCATAAACATATCTTAGTATAATTATCCGTCATGTTGTGTTAAAAAGAAGCATGATGATGAAGATGATGAAGAAAAATGAGTATGAAGATGAAGATGAACATATCTTTGTATGATGATTGAAGTTACTACGGAGTATGTTGGGTTAAAAACGCAGTATGGTCGGAGTAGTTGACGGAATATGGTCGGAGTAGTTGACGGAGTATGGTCGGAGTTATACGAATGAATGGATCTTGAAGATGGTGATGCTTTTTTTTTTGATAGATGAAGAGGAAGATGAAGATGAGAGAGTATCAAGTGGTAAGGAGTGATCATGACTAGTGGTAAGAAGTGAGAATTTGATTGAGGGAATGGTTGCTTTTTGCTTTTCTCCTTTTCTCTCTCCACTGCTGCTGTGTCAGTTACTGACATTTACTCTTTTTTTTTTTTAACATCATTCATCTAAGCCATCCATCCAACCCAAGATCAATGGCCAACAACACAACTTCCCAACTTCCCACTTTTTACCAAACTCCCTTGATACCTTTTCTATATATATATATATATATATATATAGAGGTAGGTTCAAATAAGGTCAACAACTTTTTTAAGTTCCTAAGTTCCAGTGTTAAAGTTACACAAAAAGTGCTTAAAGTTACACGAGATGAGTGATAAAGTTGCACTTTATCATTTGAAGTGATAAAAGTGCTGAATGTTATAGTTACATATCAATTTTGAAAAATGCAACTTTAACGTATGTCATCTGTAACTTTAATATAGACTTAAAAAAATAGTTGACCTTATTTGAACCTACCTCTATATATATATATATATATATATATATATATATATATATATATATATATATATATATATATATATATATATATATATATATATATATATATATATATATATACATATACATACATACTCCGCATATATATAAATCCTTAATACAAATGGTTGATCAAACGAGGCTATAAAGAGAAAAGGCAAAGACATGAGGAAGGATATATGTGTATATATAGAAGAAATCAAATAAGTTCACCATGCGTCAGTAAGTCTATATTAAAGTTACAGATGACATACGATAAAGTTGCATTTGTTCAAAATTGATATGTAACTATAACATTCAGCACTTTTATCACTTCAAGTGATAAAGTGCAACTTTAATTTATCACTTATCTCGTGTAACTTTAAGCACTTTTTGTGTAACTTTAACACTAGAACTTAGGAACTTAAAAAAGTTGTTGACCTTATAAGAACCTACCTCATAGCCTCGTTTGATCAACCGTTTGTATTAAGGATTTGTCCTTAATTGTTACACAATGCTCCTCCTTAATTATCCGTTAATCTCTTTTTGATTCTGTAAGAGCAATTGTAATAGAAAAATTCAAAAATAAGTTCTTTTTCATGTACAGTAATATATTGACAATTTCTATATTTAAGAATTTTTAATTACAATGGAACAATTTATTCTGTTCATAAATGGTTCTTAAATGGGACCCATTCTTGTTTAATTTGTTCTTAATCAAATTATTTTATTTTCTTAGAAAAATGCAAGAATTTTGTTCTTAAATAAGAATTAAGTTCTTATTTTTACAAACCCAATGTAATAAACAAACTCAAGACAAAAAACCATTATTGTGGTTGTTCTAACCGTTTCTTATTGATGGAGCATCTTTGTCTTGATTGTTTGCTAATAGAATACTTTGTTAGATGCAATTCTGGTAACTTAGGTTGTATTGTTATTCAGTTCAGTTTATTTTGAGCCTTGGACGGGTCTTCACAAAGCTGGGCCTAACAATTGTTTTATGTGACACGACTTAACAATTTCGGATAATGATTCATCTTAGCAAACCCCAAATCTTTTTCAGAATAAGACTATATTGTTATGATATTGTTGTCGATGTTTGTAAAATCTTAAAATCCTACCGTATAAATTTTAGACTTAGAATCAGAATGGGTCCCTACTTTTGAATCCCAAAATTGTTAGAGGTTTCACAGGTATACCTAATTACCTAAATGTGTTGTATACTGTATAGTATGAGTAACTATCCACAGAGATTTCCCAAAAAAAAAAAAAAAAAAAAATTACACGGCAGTGCGGGACGCAAATGAAGTCAGTCTCATGCAACTTATCCTCTCACTTATCAATATCATACACGTCCCGCCACAAACTGATGCCCACACTATATTTAGCACATACGATATTATTGTAGCTAGGGTAAAATCATAGTATAAATTACCTTTTATAGTAAAAGCTATTTGTTCCCATCATGTCCAGCAGCAATGGTACCAGCTACTTGTTCATCATGAGTAGTAACTCAGTAACTGTACTCTTGTCCTTATCTTAGATAGAATTAAAGTGTGATTAATAAATATACTCAATGATTAAATTATTAAAATTATTTTTAACAACTCAGGAATAAAGACACTTACATCCTCTTACTACTAAGAGGATAGGAGATGATGAGGTGTCAAGTTCTCATTAAAAAATTTTCCTCCAAACATTATTACTCAAATAAGGAAACAAATAAAACATTAAATTCAAATAGTTATAAACTTATAACATCTAAATTCAAGACAATAAATATTGATATAAAAATCAGGAAAAAAAACCTTCAATAAGACAATAAATAATATTATATATTACGAATGTGCTATTAAAAAAAGTAGACATTTATGAGACATTTTTTTTAAATCAAATATAAGTGTTACAAACTATCGAGATCATATATTGAGGTAAACAAATACTATAAAATATTTGATGATTAAAAAATATATGGAATATAAAATACTTTCAATTTTTGATTTTAATATATAAATAAAAAAATTTAATCTGATAATATTTGGAGTATTATGCTTCTAATTTGTTGGAAAAAGTTCTAACTAATCTGAATATAAAAAAAAAGTATTTTTTATTCGAGAGAATTTGTTTCATGATAAGAAACTAAACTTTTAATTAATTAATCAGGTTAAAAATTATAAAATATTATCATTGGCTTTGTAACAAAAAAAATATTGATTTAAGTATAAATTAAATGAGATTACTTGATTATATTGATTATCTTTGAAACTTTAAATTATTTTCTAAAATTAAAAGGTAAAACTTAAAAATGTGAAAAGTTAATAGGTTGTCAATTAGATACGGAGTAGTAAATAAGTGATATAGTAACTAAATAATTTTTTTTAGATATATCGCGCATTAGTGCGCGGGATCTACACTAGTAATATAATAATACGATATTTTTTATTGTAATATCGTAATAGTACGGTACCATCAATCATCACCAGGCCACAACGTGTTTAAGCCTTTATATACTCCGTATATGAAACCATATTAAGTAGAGCATGAAAGAAGAGTGTTTCAAATAGCATGGAATCTGAATTAAGTAAAAAAGGCAAAAATGATATCAAGTTATCAACTGACGACTATTTTCCACTTTAGAAAAATATGAAGATGATTTAAGCATCATTTTATCATATTATACTCGTAGATAAAAAAAATAGAATAAAAAATCCATAAGAGGAGAGACGATGTTAGATATGAAAATTGGATATATACGGAGTACGGAGTATTTCATAAGCATCATGCATGTCTGGGGATTTTTGGGTAGCAAAAATCGACAAATTTAACTACCTTTTCAAAATATACTAAAACATTCACTAAAATAGAAAATATCGTTGTCCAAGACTTCTATGATAATGTAAAGTGATCTGAGTATAATCTACTCACTTCGTTTCACTTCTATTATCTTTGTTTCTTTATTTCTCCATTCCAAATTTTTTTGCCCCTTTATCATACTGGACCCTTCCTATATTATTAAAAATCGATCAATCACTACCCGCAACTTCACCATGGATTATAATTTGGTTAGATTAATTATTGCTTTAAATTAAGATTAATTATTGCTTATTTTTCTTTTAATAAATAATACTAATAGTAATATAGTAAATAATAAAAATTAATTCGTAGATAATTACTCTCTTAATTCAAATCCAAACTACACATTTCTCTTTTACATATTTGTCAAGACGACTTTTGCACCATCAATATCTTTCATTTTACGTTAACAAAAATTATAAAGATGAATCAAACAAGATCTCACGTGACTATATTTTCACTTATAGATTGTCGAGAATATCGAAGATTCTCTTTAATTGTGAATAGTATCCAAAAAAGAAATGTAAACTTTGAATTTGAATGGAGGGAGTATTAAATACACTAAAATTCAAAATAAATAAAAAATGATACGGAGTAACATTAATAATCTAAATACAAATTGAAATTAAGTTAAGAAGAAAAAGAAAGTACCGTGGTGGAGGGAGACCAGGTGGTGTGGTGGGGAGAGGCGGGCGGGCGGGAGGGTGGCGCGGTGATGAGGATGATTTTTTTTCCTCAAAACTGAAATGGGAGGGGAATGAAATGAGAAGTGCACTATAGTAAATTGTTAGGATTTGAAAAACAATGTTGTTTTCACAATCAGAATGACCATTATTACTTACAACAATAACGTTCACTCAAATTAGGCACTATATATTTTGATTGAGGGCAAAATGTACCTTCAATCAAGAGCAAAAAGCTCAACTCGTAAAACTAATCAACTTCAACATCCAAATTAGCATTTAACATTATCTAATTACATAAAACAAGATCCAACAAACACTTTTTCAAAGACGAATGAAGCATACATACAAGCCATGTACACAGATCTATGCATAGATGTATGTAAAGTTATTTGGCGATTGAGATGGGGAAGTATATCGATAACAGATTCAAGAAAACCCTAGATCACGATTTCTTTTTGGATGACGTGGAAAGCCGTAGCCTCTACCTTTAGATGCGTACCCGGTAACCCAAACTTACCCAATATAAATCATCACGATTTATTTATTTTTCCTAGGGTTTCAGTTGAAGATCTTGGGTACCTAGATTTTCAATATAAAAGAGTTGGGTGTTTTTTTCAAAATAATGAGATTTTTCCTTCGTTGAAAAATGTGCTAATGTGATTGTTGAGGGAGGGAGGGTGACGACAAGTTCCAGACTTGTAATGTCGGAGGGTACAAATTCTCATATGAAATCATCCCACAAAATAACAGCTTGTTAATTTGGTAAACTCTCCTTATGTCACCATGAGACTTTCTCGTCGAAAGGTGGTGATTGGGGAGGGTTTTCTTTCTGTATTATTATCTTTAGTTAAATCCTAGCCGATTCAAATCTGGAATAAAATTGGATGATTTATTTTTATTTTTTTAAAAAAAGGCTTATTTATTTGATGAATGGAAGATATTTCCCATACCTAATTAATTTGGGCTCAAGATTATTTAAGAATTAAGAAGCTTCAACAATCTGGCCTTAACTTCTTGGCCATCACTGGGCCAACATTTTATACAAACACAAAATAATTTAATTAAAAACGACTATATATAATAAAGGAACATTATTATGAGTATTATATCAAAGATGGAGATCCAAGTTAAGGTCAGGCAACTCCAACTCGAATCCCCTTTGCTGTTCACCGTCACCGTCACCGTCATCCTCTTGCTTTTCTTCTTCGTTTTCGTCTTCTCCTTCCTCATTAACATAATTAGGAGTTTGGTAATTAATGACTGGGTCATTGGTGAACCTTGGTGAAGGTGCATAAGAAGCATACGGAGGCAGGAGGTCGCCGGCTGGGCGATAACTCCCGGGCCAATACCCATGATGGTACGACGAGCAGGCACTTGAAGTGGGCCATAACATGGGCTGGTGCTGCACAATCCCACGTGGTTCAATCATGCCATGGGCTTGGATCAATGTCGGTCCAAAATCCGCCATCATAGTAGACATCTCTTGTTTGTAATGCTTCGCTTCCTCCCTCTCCTTCTTATGAGCGTTTTGATGACCGCCTAATGCCTGCGAGTTTAGAAATTTCCTCCCACAGAATTTGCATGGGAAAACTTTGAACGGAACTTTTCTCCTTTGCGCATTTATATTAATATTATTAATATTATCGTCATCACCATTGTTGTTGTTATTGTAATAAGCTCGGAAACCATCCATCGAATTGAATAACAAATACTCCGTTTATGAAAAATGTAGATGAAGTAGTATGTAGTTATGGAAAAGGGCGTTAGTATTATTATTATATAGAGTAGAGAAAGTGATAGGATTCCATTAGCTAGGAAGGTGAATGAGTGATGAAGCCATGAAACTGAATCTCCACCATGGAATTGAAATAAGATTTACAATTATAATAATTTGGAAGTCCATAAAGCACTTATGTCAATAATGACGACAAAATATGGTTGCATTGGTTCTATCTGCCGTGGGGTCTGAAAATATTTGTGGGAGTGTAGTAGTAGTGTTTAAAGTAGATGAATAAGACGGTCGTACTTATATAATGATCTGAGGATGGTGTTAAACAAAATTTCCTTCATGTGGCAATGTTTTAAACTTACATAGACACTCCACTATTGGCAAACTTTATGCTCTAGGACACTTTTTTGGCCTTTAGCGTCCATATATTTATATACTCTCCAATCCACTAAGATTTTTCCACTTTTCGTAAAAAAAAAATTACTAAGCTTTTCCTACTTTAACTTACCTTATTAAACATAACACTATTATACGGAGTATTAATAGTGTTATCCAATTTTACAATAATGTCACTATTATTGGACCCCATTATTATATACGTGTAATAATACTCATATTTAATGTGATTTGACTAGAAGATACTTCATCCAACATTTAATTGCATTTTCTTAATACGTTTTCTTAATCAACGAGTTCAAACAAAGTGGGAAAACCATTGTAGAGCGGAGCGAGTAATATTATTTGTAGGTTAACATTGCTAGCTTAGCTAGCTACGTTATATTTAGTACTGATCAAAATGTAAGTACACAATAATACAATATTGATACTTCCAAAGCAAAATTATTGTAATAAAATATAAATGTAATAGTTGGATCTCAATCAACATTTTAAGGTTTTGGTTGAGTTGGTTTATCTAGCATGATATCAAAGCTAAAAGTCACGAGTTTGAACCCTGACAGCTTAGACCATCCCCAAGCAAGGAGTGTTGTTTTTCGTCGTCGGCATTTCAGCCACGTCGTCAGCGCTTTTCAATGTAAAAGACGATATTGCCCTTGCCTTAATTAGATTAGTTAACTAATGTTATGTAATTTTAGAAGTTAGATTAGTTATTTAAACTCGTTAATGAAACGGTTTTTAATTTTTCAAACCGTTCCGTTATTATCTTGTCCTTATTATATATCCACTCAAACTCCACTCACCATATTTAATTTAATTTTCTCTCACATAAAAAAAACGTCTTTTCTTTAGAGAAACCCGACTTTTCTAGAAATTAGGTTGTCGGCGGTTTTTAATGTGAAAAGACAACAACGTCCTTCCCTAATTACATTCACTAACTTTGTTAATGAAATTAAAAAGTTTAATCATGTTAATGAAACTCGATAATAAAACGGGTTTTTTTTTAAAACCGTCATTTTATTATGTTACGGATTATGTTATATTATATATCCTCCCCACCCACAACAACACTAATATTATTAATAATATTAAAATTGTATTAATAGGCGATTTTAGGGGGTTTTAGAATCAAATATAGATAATATTTTAATAAGGTTTATTAATAATGTTCAATTGCTTCAGTGGCAAAGAGGCTCATTTGTGTTCGAGAGGTTGTGGGTTTGAGCCTTGGTAATTACAAATTTCTGTAATTTTGTTTTTGGCGTCCAGGGGACCCCCCAGACGCGAGTTTTTGGCGGTCCAGGGGACCCCCCAGACGCGGATTTTGGGCGTTCAGGGGACCCCCCAGACGCGGATTTTGGGGGTCCAGGGGACCCCCCAGACGCGGGTTTGGGCGTCCAGGTCGATTTCCAGCAGCCCCAAACCCAGAAAACGCGCCCCTATTCGCACAAATCGATCCCAATCTCACCCAAACCGATACCAAAATCGAATATAGAAAAACATATTCCCAAGTTACATTGAGACACGTGTCTCAAAAACCGTTCAAAAGTTCAAAAAATCGTAATTTCAAATTAGTCGAGAATATAATAGTTACATTAATTAAGAAACTTAATTAATTTCATTAATCACAATTACAGAAGGGTAAAAGAGTTACGTTGAGACATGTGCCTCAAAAATCGTTCAAAAGTACAAAAACCGTAATTTTAATTTACTCGGAAATATTAATTAAATTAATTAAGAAACTTAATTAATATCATTAATCACAATTAGGAAAGGGTAAAAGAGTAAATTCACGTATAAAGTGCCGACGACGTGGCTGAAATGCCGACAACGAAATGTAGTAGGGCAAGCAAGGGTCAAGTTAATTGGGTCGTGACCCATTTTTTCTCTTAATTCCACCTTGTTTACCTTGACCCTTCTACACCTTCCCATGCAGAATGTCATGACCTTGGGTCATCAACCTCATTATTTACCACTTTTTCATTAATTAATTCATATTTTATATTATTTATTTCAATCGTATCCTCTTTTATGCAATTATTTTTGTGGACCACTATGAGAATGGTACACATGAGGTCATGGAAAAGGGTCATGACCTTGGGTCATCCCATAACCTTTTCTCACTTGGGTCATGCTATAAAGAAAAATGTTTAGGGCCGTGTTGTGGTTGTGATCATACATTCATGGAATAAATTTAAAAAATTACTCCATTCGTCCCAATTTTATTGTTCGTACTTTCTTATTTGTTTATCCAAAATTTATTGTCCTATATATATGTCAATTGAAATTACTTGTAGTAAACTATCTACATACCCTTAGATAAATAAATGACCTTCCTATTACCATTATATCATCTACTCTGATCTATGTTCAAATGTAGCATGTGGTCAAAGCAAACTACACTTTAGTCAATGAGGTAAAAAGAATGGTGGAAGGAGAGATTATCGTGACTATGATCGTATAATTGGAGAAACGTAAATAAATGCTCCGTATATGAGTTTTGTAAACAAAGTACAGCTCTTGTAATTAATTTACCCTGATTTTTAAAGGTGATAGTGTTAAATTATTACTCAGTGGCGATAATTATGAATATGTGAATAGGTAAAGAACAACAATCATTTACGTTGCATATATAATAAGCACAATGGTTGATGAAAATAGAAGTAACTCTGTTGTCTGGGGCCAATAATAATTGTGTTTAGTGCCGAATCAAAAAAGAGTTTAGTAGGGGCGCCAACATTCTTCCATTCATCTCGAGTTTTTTTTTAATTAGAAACGATATTCGGATTAATTAAAATAGTTTTTTACTTTTATTCGACATGAGTTTATTATTTTTCGATATTATCATTTCCTACGTTGGTCCTAAAAATCTGAAGGAAGGCGTTGTCTGACCTAAACAAAAGACCAGTGACGGTGTTGTGATAGGAATGACTAGGCCTTTTGAATGTGTCTCTGTGGGTGATTGTGCGCTTGTTGAACTACTATCCATGTATTCATGTATATTGAAATTAAACATGTCGTAATTCAGGAGATAGAAAGATGTGGTGCTTAATTTCTTAGGAGTTATGTGTAACTATCCATTGTCACTGTGTTGACTAGGTGAATTCTCAATGATGCTTGATCGCGTGGGAGTGTCATGAAGTGAGGAATGTCATGGACCGCTCATCTTTCTTTTAGGTCATCTCCTATAAGTCACAAATAGTGGTTTGGATTTCTTAGTTACACCATAATGTTGGGCAAATTAAATGAAAACATTATTCATTCCAATAAGATGAATACCTTTTGGTGTTTGAATTATACCCCCTATTTTTTCATTTAGCCATATTTTTTGGTGTTGGAATTATCCTCCCCCATTTTCCCATTTAACCCTATTTGAATTTGATCAAATGGGGTTAAATAAATGGAAAAATGAATGGAGTAGTACCATTTCATTGGGATGTCCAAAGATGAAGCAAAAAGTGTCAAAATAATCTGGGGTTGGACACTACATACCCTTGATGGACATGGACATCTACTCCTAAAGCTTGAAGGTCCTAATTAATGTGAAGTATATTAGTGTGTGTGTGTGTGTTACATCCCCTAGAACTTTTGAATGTCGGTAAGGCAGTACTTAATTACTCCAATAATTAGTGGGTAACTTTGTCATGTCATCAAATGTTCCATTGAACTCCTTGATGGCAACGATAATGGCTTCATTACTCATCTTTCATTGCTTTCTTGTGAAGGTAATTGTTTCTCCAACTCATTTTTACCTTTACCTTGATGCAATGGTTATTTTTCCCACCCTTCTCTTTTTTAACGAGTCCTTCAAAATTAAATACTCTATAATACTCATTCTGTCCCACTAATATTGTCGTATATCTCTTTTTGGATAGGTTCCTAAACATTGCTCTCAACTTTCCTTTTTAGTCTATGTATTACTCCTATCATTTTTTCATTCTATCAACTCACACAATAACCCTATCTAACATGATGACTCGTCCTATAAAGGGGGAAATGGATCATCTCCATTACTTTTTCTCTCCATTACCTTCCATTACCTCTAATACAATAATAAAATATCATTAATCATACTCCACCTCATCAAAACCGATGATCGTTTTGAAACAAATTTAAACCACTCAAAGGCAATGGAAAATAATGGAGAGAAGGGAGTAATGGAGAGAAAATTAACTCTATAATGGGAGTCATAATTGTCTATCCAATCAATCACCATACTATAAGAATATTTTATGATATAATAATATTACGGGATAGGTAATATACCTTCCCTATTATTATGCTATGTCTTCTCAATCAGAAACTCTGTGTATTATGAATGACGAGAACTAACACTTATTATTTTACGAGAATTATGTTTTATTTATGTCATGTTAATAATATGTTAACAGATACAAATTTCTTAATTAGTGTGTTAAAGTTAATAGGGTATTCATGGATTCTTGTAGCATGATTTTGTGTTAGGTTATTAGTAGCAGGGATGGTAAGGGTAGAATCCTATAACATCCAGATCATTATTCTTATCTTGTATGGTAGATCCGGATCTGATTCTTATCTTCCGTGTCTAAAATTTTCAAATCTGTATATTCAGAGGATTAAGATTGGATCAGAATCTATCTTGTACTCCCTCCGTCCCAATGAATTGTTTCCCTATTCCATATTGGGGCATCTAAATGAATTGTTGCCTTTCTATTTTAGGAATGTTTTTTATATGTAATTTGACCCTTGACTCCACATGTCACCTTCTAATTGGATATCTTCCCCCTTGGTGCCAAAAGTAGAGGCAAACAATTTATTGAAACGGAGGGAGTATCATTATAATATTAAATAATGTCACTTTAATTATTACAATACTTCTTAAACATTACTCCCTCTGCTCAAATTCAAAGGTTAAGTTTCTCTTTTGGATACTATTCACAACTCAACATAATCGTTAATATTTTCGACCATCTATAAGATAAAATATAGTCATGTGAAATCTTGTTTGATTAGTCTTTATGAGTAGATTAAAAATATCGAATTTTTATAATTTTTGTTAATGTAAAACGAAAGATATTGACGATGTAAATTAAAACATGTCTCGACAAGGGTGAAAAAGCAAACGTACCATTTGGATTTGAACGGAGAAGGTAGTATTTTAATTGTTTTAACATTTTGATACAATATAATACTAGTAGTAAAGTTTAAAAGTTAAAATTATTAAAAAAAAAAAGTCTAAAAAAAGTAAAATATTGATAACATTATTGAGACGTTCAAATCCAATTGACCCATTTTCTTTTTAGTCCATTTTTTGGACCAAACTACCCTTATTCTACTATGGTATTTACAATTTTTATTCCATTGTGAAAATACACTTTTTATTATTAAATATTGTACTAATTTGTTCTTCATTATTGTACGTTTAATATTACTTTAATACTTACTTAATCCTTCCGCAAAATAGAAACGTACTCTTCGAAAAAAAACGGAGGGAGTATTTCCTAACCGAAAAAAGTTAACAAGTAAAAATTATATACTCCGTATTAATTTATCAAATAATACACATAACTTCACCGTTCCTTTACCTTTATTTTAATTTTTTTAAAGAAAAAAGAATAAAAAGGGTCAAGGGTAAAGTGAGGATCTCGACAAAGTGATCTAGATCCAAATCTCTTTTTACGTATATGGATAATATCCGTATCCATATCCCCATGATCTAAATATTACGATCCAAATCCGATCCGTTGAATCTCGATAAAGGTCGGGGATCTTGTCATTCCTAGCAACTACCTTTGTTATGAAAACGACTATTATAAAATTGTATTTTCAACAAAATACTACCTGTGTCTATTAAGATTGTCTTGTTTCATTAAAATATTTCTCACATGTAATAAGGAAATGAGACAATCTTTTAGGAACGAAGGGGTATAATGATGTGTTGTGATGATAAAATATAGTTAAAGTAAAATTTCGAAACTGTACTGTTTTTGAGTAAATTAGAAATTGGGAGGAAGTAATCCGTACTAATTGGGAAAAACACAATGAAGCAAAGGGAGGAAGTAATCCGTACTAATGTAGCAAAGACAAGGATGAGTATCGTGGCCGAAGGGAGGATGATGATAAAAAAAGAGATAGCACAAATTCTTGTTTACGATGATCATATCCATCACAAATATGTGACGAGTTAAGTAGTACTTACAGGAAAAAAAAGGCGTAGTGCATAGGAAATAGAAAATGACACGTGATTACCTATCAAGTAGTCAATACTTAACCCGTTATATCTTTGTGACGGATATTACCCGTCGTAAGGAAGAGTTGCTTAAAAAGACGCAAGAGTAAACGACGAAAGAGGTATTGGATGGGCCCAAATAGAAACAGAAGTGTAGAGTAAACGACAAAAGAGGCATCGGGTAATCCATAAATACCTCGTGGGTCATGGCCCATTTTAAGTTGTTGGTACACTTGGCCTTTCGTAATCGCATTGTACCCGAATATTTACAACCCCATCGGAGCCTTTGACAACACAATATAATATCGGATCTTCTGTTTACTTTGATTGGTATCTCACTTTTGTTGGACATTCATAAGAAAATTACGGATCATTCTACCTTTTTCATAAGAAAATTAGGATGTAAGTAGGCAGTAGTAGAACCACTATAAGTAGTACGGAGTAGTATATGTATGTTCCATTAGCAACATATTATTGATCATCGAATCTTTTTTAGACTAAGACTATGATGTTGTTATACGTAGTACTCGTATATATCATCCATCCCATTCCCGCTTGAATCTCGAGGAAAGTAGAAGGAACTACATAAAAAGACCGCTTTCCCTCCTGTCTTCTCGTCATCAAAATGGATATTTTCGCTTGTTTGTACAAGATCAAGGCACTTTTGAGATTTTCGTGAGCTAATGAAGTCTTCTAGATGCCTTGTGGTAGTAATCGTTTTGAGGAATTTTGCACTTTTTTTTCCTACCATACTCTCTGCATCGAGTAGTTTTGATTTATCGAGAAGAGTAAAAGAGGTTTGAAGGACTGAAGAAAGATTTGAGCATGTTTCATAGAAGATTTGTCGAGTTGAGGATCACGGTTCAGGAATTGGGTGTGCTTCATCCCTTAAGCCTATGGAGTGGTGAAAGAGGGGAGAAAAGAAGAATACTACACGGCGACACCCCTTATTGAGGTAGCTGAAGAAAAGATGAAGGCCGCCTAATTTCCTTCGCCCCGTGAATAATAATAATCTAGTATCGTTAAAAAAAACTAAATTATCTGTCAAATTAGAGATTTATAAACCTAAACTCGAACTAGACCAAAATGAGTACAAGGACAAGAGTATGGGCGAACACAGAGGAATGAATTAGCTAAAAGATTCCAGAAATGCTAGAATATAAATGAAGGCTAAACTACGAACAATGAACTTAAACACCAATACTCAGTACAGTATATCACAAACAATGAACAAGAAGAACAGCTTGGGGGTGGGTGAATGTGAATGTGATTGAAAGTAAGAATAACAAAGAAATGTTTTTACAAGGCGATACAACAAACACTTGGTACAACTGTTAACTGTACAAGGAAAGAAACTTGGTGCAATCAATCTTCACAAGCAATCCTAATGTTCGATAACTTCCCCTAATACGAGTACATGTTTATCAATTACCACAAGTTCCCAAATATGTAGCGAGTATGAACAAGCATCAATACTCACGCTACTCAACGATGCGCAAATGATTGGATCGATGAGAGCATTAGATTTCAACTAATGGAAACAAGGGCTAAGATAACCGGCACTAACACACGCTTTTAATATTAATTACAAATACCTAATACGTCCCCTCACTCAAATTCAAATACTCATTCAGTTTGAAGAGTGGTTATTGTGTACTGAGGACCCCATGGTCGACCTTTTGGTCATGCTGACTCGATACCATATTAGAACATCATCTCAACCAAAATTGTAAGATGATGGTTGAAGCCTAATACTTCAATTGTTTTAATTTCCTAACAATAGCTGTAGTGTCTAGAGTCTTCTTGCTTTAGTGTTCAACGTCATCGGCTCATCGATAATGCTTCCATTTGCTAGGTCTACATACTAAAAGAGATTGAAAGAAATGGGGGAA
Organism: Agrostemma githago; assembly: GCA_958450325.1. NCBI lineage: Eukaryota > Viridiplantae > Streptophyta > Magnoliopsida > Caryophyllales > Caryophyllaceae > Agrostemma > Agrostemma githago. The sequence continues at coordinate 5,922,948 of OY288240.1, forward strand.
CATAATAAATAGACTCTAATAAAGCACAAGATAATATAATGTTTATATGAAGAGAATAAGAGATCACATCAGTGGCAACACACAACTACAGAATTTCATATAGCAACAAAAACACCACAGTGTCTCAAGGGCTGCCACAAATTGTGGAGTAAGGAGGGTCGGAGGCACAGAAGTACAGAACCTTACCATAAACGGTTTCTGAATAACCCAAAATGAAACTTGCATAGAGAACAAGTAAACTGATCTTCATGTTCGAAGGTTCGGAAGCTATGATGATTCTAAATTTAATACGAAACTGACATTCCGATAATCCTAAATATTTTCCATACAAGATGTAAGGTTCTCTAATTTTGGCTCTCTCTTACAGTCTTACCCTGCCAATTTGAAGACATTTGTGTAATGTTTTTGTAAATGGCATATCAACAACGCATATAAGCAAAATCCATGAGGAAAAGGAAGAAAATAATAAAATGGTGGCGAGAGGAAGAAAACAGGGAAAACGGTCAGGAAAAGACGGGAACATGGAGGAAGACTGGATGAGGTCACCTTGTCACTAACATTAGACTATTAGAGTAACCTGGCCATACCTCAAGCATATTGAAATAATTGTACAGCTCCTCAACTCCGGAAGAGTATCATCAAAGGGCTGGACCTTTAAATTTCTGGCATCGTATAAATGTTCTCATGGTAAGATAAAGGGTTATGATTCTACTGTTGATAGTAAGAACTTCGTGCTAATAAACTGTTACGGAGTATTTTTCTTATACTACTAGAGAAAAGGCCGTTCAGTAAGAAGCAAGTTGCAACCTTCTGCCCAAATTGTAGGCCTCAATAAAGCACGTCAATAGCAAACACTTAACAAAGATATCAAATATTTTCTTGATGCAGCCTTGTGTTGGTATCTTCATAGCAGTTATAAATAGACGATCACATCTTCAACTAAAATGATGATGATGCATGATCGAAAATACCTGGTCACCTGCTAACCTAAATTAGTCGGTTTTGAAACTTCACTTTTGATTTGTGAAGCTTTCTATCTCAAGTTCAGCCTTTATATGTTATAAATCTAGCCATACCGTCGAGCCCAGCATCCTTGTAGCATTCAGCAATGCGGTCCACAAATTCATCCCAAGCACCCTCCACGGAAGCCAAATCGAGCAAATATGCTGCTTCATCTAATGCAATCTACAGATAGGATGAGAAAAAGCTTACCGCAAGCTTCTCAGATGTATATATATATAAACTATTCTCACAAACAAAAGACTGGTGACAAACTTATAAAACCTGAGCAAGGTCTTTTCCCTTATTTAGATCCACTTGCTTTCCCTCTTCGGTCAATTTATTCTTGATGTAGTAAATTTGTTCATCTTTCCAGTCCGCTATTTCAGCAACTTCCTGAAGTGACAGAGCCCCATTACATCCTTCACGAATACAATAACACATTGCGGACAGTGGACTTAAGTACATAACCACAGACTCTCTACGACTCTACCCCATTTATATGATCTTCATTTATCTTTGATGGATAACCAATGTCCAAAATGCAACTATCTTAAAATGACAATATGAAAATACATTTTCGGATCAATTGGATGTGATTAATATACATTCTAAGTTGGAAGTGCTCTAAGTTGACATGGATTGACCATCAACAAGAAATAGAAACAATGTAAATAGGACGGAGGTAGTACTTGATATCTGTAGCCCAAAGTCCACCACGGCGATTTCAGAGCTCCCCGGGCTGCTGCTTTGGCTTCTAAGTCACGTCCAACCCTTTTGCATTGATTATAGTGTGAATAAAATAGTATTGGTGTACTTTACAATGGAGAGCACAAATTAAGAGACAAAATGACAAACCTCAGAAGAATTTCTGCATTGAACGCAGCAGGCCGTCCAAATCCAGGAAAGTGTTGTTTCTTTGTATAGTACTCCCCTGTTACTAAAGCGGAAATCTTGTACAAGACAAGAGATCATAGAAAGTTCACTTAGGAATCCTTGTTTGATATTGAAGAACTAAAATTGAAGAACTAAATCGAGTGTGAAGGGTCTTACATGATTTCTTTTCTCAAGATATTGATTAATCTTGCGTTCCACTATATCTGGAAACAAACCAACCTGGAGACAAATGCTTCAAGCAAGGGGCTATCTGAGTGCATTGACAAATGATAGATGAAGAACTCTACAATACCTTTCTTAGAAGGTAGGTATCTAAGTTCGGCATCTGTGATTCTCTAAAGTTACCCTCTTTGTAAAGTTTCTTTCCAGCAATATCAGAAGCATGAAATAGTTCTTTATTTCCACTCGTAGGGCTACCAACATCTTCTTCGACCAATATTCTGTGGATATATTGGTCAACCTGGCAAGAGTCAAGACATCAGATTTATGGCTGTACACTTCTATTAAAAAGCAGTTCTACACACACAAGTTTATTTTCCCAAAAGCCAAATAACACATCAGAGCAAATACTATGATTCTCCACTTACATTCTTTGCCAAGGGTAACACGCCATACTTGTGGACTTCTACAATCGGCATATCCATTCTACCATAGCACATAGGTACAACATGATGTGAACGAAAAATGGAGGAATAGGACAGAGATAAAGGAGAAAACCTGTTAACTTTTACCCAGGTGGTGCTGTTGGCCACTGTAATAGAGAAATTGTAACACCTGTCAACCAGAAAATTTCGTTTGAGCAAAGCGTCTACTAGTTAAGTTTCAGGGTAACTGAATAAACAGTCATACCTGAAAGGTTTCTGGACAAAGGAATTGCAAGGGGAAACAGGCCTTGCTTATCTCCAGGTGAAATAATGAAGTCGCCTGCAAGGAAAGGACAATACAGTCATCTAAATGAAGCCATGTAAACACTAAAAGAGCTGGAATCTTTTAGAAGCAGCAGATATTGGTCGTTAATATATTTATGAAACCAGCAATGGTAAAAGCTAGCACAGTCATACAGTGTGTTGAGACAAAATTTGATATTCAAACCCTTCTTAAATCCACCTGCTCCTCTTTAGAAAAATGTCTTCAAGCAAAAATTGAGTCAGCCCATACGTAAAATAGCATATACGGAGTATTAGATTTTCTTCAAACATGGTCAACAGAGAAATTATGCGGAGAATTCGAAAGGTGAAGTCAAAACATCCTTACCCAAAATGAGATTAAAGAAAGCAGAAGGACCCAAATTTCATTCGGAACTAAGGCTTGGCTGTTGGATATCGGAAAGAGTCGCATCAAACTTAAAGATTACGCTTAAACACGATTTCTAAAGGTGTAAACAAGGTGGTTTAGAGAATTACATTGACAAAATTAATCTAAAATGTAAAGTAAAATTGCAATCAAGACTATCTAATGTCTACAAGTTATAGTATCATGATGAAGAAAAAGGTGGGCTACATTAAAGAAGCAATGGATAATGAAAAAATGGCATAGCATTATTTCAAACATGGAACATCAAGTGATACAAGTCTGAGCATAGTAACCTTTTTTACGAAGCATATTCAACAGATTGGGCAAATGCTCAGGACAAGAAGTTGGAGCTACATCTTTGACAAATGACATGTGTTCTGCATATCAAATAACACAAGTAAAAGACAACATTTCATCAGTCAAGTGCTATCCTCACGTAAACAGGTAGCGAAAACATGACAACAATGACAAGGAGAAATGTTTAAAAAAAAATAGGATTGCCGATCGCTGAAGGAGCAAATAACACATCACGTGCTGCCAGGTTGTGATCAACATGAAACGTAGCATCATTGATCAAGCAAAAATCTGACAGCATCAAACCAAAAGTTCATATGCATTGATCTTTAGATCACTTCATTATTAAAAGTTATCATTCCTAGCACAAAGCACACGGCGAACTACTAATGTAATACGCTTCAGACCACAAATTCATACTCGTAGTAGTTTTCTCCATGGTTTCTTCCATCCATAAATTTAAGCTCCTCGTATATGAGACTTAAGTGACAAAAAAGAGAACCTCTTTGGAGAATGGGGAGGACTAACTCATTGCTTTACACTGAAATGCACATAGCCAATTTTAAGTTCACATTGACACATTCACTGAAATAGTGCTTCCTCTGTTTTAAAACATTTTTCCTCAACAAACTGAGTTCGATCACGAGATTAACAGACCACATAAGGCCCATGACTAAGGCTTGACGTTCCATAACATAATTTACTGGTACATCATTCAACACATATCTCCATTCATAACATTACTACTCCGCATTAACTATGAACTAATCATGTAACTTTCATAATGTATTACTATGTACTACCAAAGCATAATGTAAAAGTTTATAACCTTGCTAAGAACTTGTCCAAAGATTGATGAAGCCATATTTCGATTATAGAGATAACTCATGACTCATGAGCTCAAAATCTAACAGCGAGGTCTACAATGAAAATGAACATTAAACACTCAATGCTCGCAACATTTTCATAGTTAGCTCATTCAACTACATGGTATAAAGTATAAACATCCCATGAAAGAAAGTGAATCCAACTAATTCTTTAGGTTACATATTACAAAAAAAACTTTGCAATACTGAAGTCTGAACTCATATATGCGATATCTGACATATCTCTTGACAAAAAACAATAGATCATTAACATTTATGTCAGCATTTGTGGAAGTAAATTGCGAACTAAATATACGGAGCAGTAAACTAATTAAAACATAGTATAACAGTTCACATTCATTCGACAAACCGCTTCGAATCATGAACAGCAATAGTTATGCAACTAAATAACAGTAATGCGGCATCCAAATACTTTAAATCGAATTTGATTCATATTACACTTCAAGTTCAACCTAAACACATCCTGTACCAAATTTGCTACTAAAAATAAACAAAATAACTGATGCAATTAGGCATTGCGCGGTTACATTAAGCTTTAACCGCACTTAATTTATATGATCATAACCGACTTAACTGATAACTTCATATTTACATAAATTGACGAAAACACTGATATTGAAGCAAAGTAGCAGCAGTTATATCAATAAAACTTTGGTAAAATGAGATAAAAAGTTTAACCGGAGAAGGAAGTACAACACCAACGGCGATGAATGGCGGCGCTACCGGCGGTTGATCGTTGACGGCGGAGGATAGTTGCGCCGGCGGTTCTCATATTTGGTCCGGAAAGCGGCTTCTCTGTCTTTTCTTTCCTCTTTTTTTTGGTGGGGGTGGGGGGGGGGGTGTTGGGGGCGGGGTGGTGAGCGAGAAGTTGATTCTTGAGTTGGGGCTAAAATTCAGGACTCGTTTTTTTGAAAAATGAGAGTGGAGCTGGCCACGGTCGCATCTGCGCTGGACCGGGCTGAACTGCGCATAGATATGACAAAATCTTAAGATTGTCTTTTGAAATATATCAAAATCAGTCCAAGCAAGTTTTACTGTTCATTTTATAACGTGTCAAAAATCTGATTTTTAACTTCTTTTCAATTTATTCAATTCAATCTACTTCAGCACACAAGAACATGTCTGAACCAAAAGATAGTCAAGGTTGGAGAAAAGAAGAGGGTTAGATCCAAATACAAGCAAGAACGAATTTAAAAAGCCTAAAAAGAAACTTGCGGAGGCCAACTATTGCCTTGGCTCCAATGTGTTGTTGCCAGGGTTGGCAACGGGGCGGGTATGGGTCGGGTCCGGTAGGACCCAGAGCCGAACCTGTATTTCAAAAGTTGGATACAAACCCAACTCGGATCCTTAAGGGTCCAAATTTTTTAGACCCTTACCCGGACCCGATGGGTATGCGTAGGGTCCGGGTTCTTCACGGGTCCAATATCTGACAATTTATTATGTATAGGAGATCAATAAATCAATTATCTTTAGACATTTAGTACCTGAAAGTATGAAATAATGAGATTCTTAAAACTATCGTTAACATTAAAATCAAAATCCCATCAAATTTGACACTAAAAACAGGCGCACACACAAACTTCATGATTTTCTATTGCTGATCATCATCATTCGGTAGTTTTTTTGTTTTGGTTTTTTTAACGGGTCTAAGGGTCGGGTCCGGGTCCAACTTATAGGACCAGGACCCGTAATTTTTTTAGAGGGCTCATACCCGACCCGTACTCATAGGGTCTAAAAAAATAGGACCCGTACCCGACCCATTAAAGTAAGATCCGACGAATCTGGACAGGATCCTGAACCCGTTGTCATCCCTAGTTGTTGCGCCATTTCAAATAGAGGTAGGAGACTCCCACTTGTGTGATCATTATTGCATTTTGCATCAATATTACCCTCAAACAGTAATAAAACTACCTTTGCCACAAGTACGTACCTTTTTTGGGTAACTGTGGTTTAGACTTGAGACACCCAAGTGACCCAACAAAGTTAACTCTCCATTTTTCTCCCCCATTCCTGCCTGTGCCTGTGCCTGTGCCTGTCCCTATCCATCCCCTCACACTCACACTCTCATTGTTGCCCATGTTTCTGCTCAACCACCCCAACCCTATAATCCTCATTCTCTTACTCCTCCTCCTCTTCTATGCTGCTGCTTTCTTCAATGCCTCTTTAGCCTGCTCCAATGGCACCTGTCAGGTCGGTCATCTCCTTATTACATGCACCACTACTACTACTACTCCAGTTAGGGAGCTGAAAACTGGAATATCTGTAACATTATATATCTGGATTTGTTGTTTACATCACGCAGCTGTTGGAGACATGTTCAGCACCTACTGATTGTTCACCTGGTATGTACTGTGGCAATTGCCCTGCTGCTAACAAACGCCAACCTGTTTGTACTCGAGGCCAAGCTACCATTCCTACTTCTCTTGTATGTTTTTCTTTCCTCTCGATTTATTTGTTTGTCTTTGATTAAAATACTCCCCACAATGAAATGAATATATGAATGAGACGGATGGAGTAGCATTTTAGATGACGGGTTGTAAACTTGTAATTGAGTGTAGGGTAAGTGAGGGAGTGATTTGTGAATGAATCAGTGGATGTGTCAATTATTGGTGGATGATTGTATGTTGTCTTTGAATTTATGGTGTGGTGGTGTGAGCAGATCAGTGGGTTGCCTTTCAACAAGTACACATGGCTAGTCACTCATAATGCATTTTCAAATGTGAATGCGCCGTCCTTGCCTGGGGTTCAAAGAATCACATTCTACAATCAAGAAGATACGGTCACTAACCAGCTGAGGGTATGCAATGACTTTCTTGTATTGGCCGGAATTAGGTTTTCTATGGAACCGTCTCATGAACTTTCTACAAGGTAATAATTTTTGGAGCATACTCCGTAGTAAGTTATGCTGATGTTTAATTTTTGTGCTTTGTTTAGAATGGAGTGAGAGGATTGATGCTGGATATGTACGATTTTCAGAACGATATTTGGCTTTGCCATTCTTTCCAGGGGCAGTGCTATAACATCACCGCTTTTGTAACAGCTTTGCTCTCTTTTCAACTCGTTAATATATACACTATACTGAAGTAACTATGCATAGTGTTTAGGCTTACATGGTCACATGTAGGTAGATATAGTCATGACAAGAGTATTTTGCTCATATTGATGAATCAGGGAACAGCAATTGACACTTTGAGAGAAGTGGAAGTATTTTTGAGTTCCAGTCCCTCGGAAATTGTGACCATTATAATTGAGGACTATGTCCATGCTCCAAAAGGGTTAACTCGTCTCTTTACGAATGCTGGACTAGACAAGTATTTGTATCCACTGTCCAAGATGCCTAGAAAAGGTGAAGATTGGCCAACAGTCAATGACATGGTCCAACAAAATCATCGCCTTGTGGTTTTCACTTCCGATGCTTCAAAGGAGGAATCTGATGGAATTGCTTATCAGTGGAGATATATGCTGGAAAATGAACGTAAGCTCTTCCTCGATGCCATTCTTGTTCATTCTTTCCTTTCATGTTACCTTTATTCGTCTTTGGCTGCCAAATGATGCAAGTAAACATTAGCCATTAATTTTTCCACGTATTTTTATAGTTACGAGATGAAATTTGTCAAGTTTGATTTATGGAACAAAATATTTCCACATCAATTTTTTCCTAAGCTGGAGTATACTTCCTCCATTCCATTTGATTCTTTACATTTGCTTTTTGGATTCAATTCTGCTGTGAGTAGAATTTTCAATATAATTTCTAATATATAAGATAAAGCGTCGTCATGTGAGATCTTGTTTAAATTGTCTAACAAAGTGCATCATGAATATCAAAGTTTTATAATTTTTAGTAATACGGAGTATGTAACTAAAGATATGGACCGAAGAAAACGAGCATAAATGTACATGTATATGTATAAAACAAACGTAAAGAATAAAATGGAATGGTGGCCGTATGTAAACTGTGAAAAAATTTGTAATCTAAGCCAGATGGGGAAATGCGGTGGAAGGAGTAAGACATTGGAATATCGGATATTCAGACGGTAAAAGTGTAGTACTTAAGAGATTTAGTAATGTGATGGTCTTGCAGCTGGAGATCCTGGTGTGAAACAAGGTTCGTGTCCAAACAGAAAGGAATCAAAGAAGTTAAACTCAAAGAGTTCTTCACTTTTCTTGGTGAATTACTTTCCAACATATCCTGTTGAAGACGAAGCTTGCAAAGAGAATTCTGCCCCTTTGGCTGAGATGGTGGGAACCTGCTACAAAGCTTCAGGGAATGTTATGCCTAACTTTGTTGCAGTGAACTTCTACCTGGTAGGTTATATTATTATAGCTCACAGAAACTTACATGAGATGGTTTCACATGAGGATTTGGGCCCGTCTCTCATGTAACATTATATTACTATCTCATACAAGACCCACTAATTAAGGTTTAACGAGAGTCGTAGCATCATACTCCTGATTGATGAATACACAATTTGTAACATTTCCTGATTAGAAATTTGTTTAATAATCAATGCAGAGGAGTGATGGACCGGGAGTTTTTGACATTTTAGACAGGATGAACGGTCGCACATTGTGTGGGTGTGACACTGTGACTGCCTGCCAGGTTTGTTCATCTTCTTTTTGTAATGTAGATTTATTCAATTTCTTGCATCTAACTGAAACTCTAACTGAAACACCACCTATCTTTCCTTGTGTACAACTTTTTGTGATTTTTTCCTGACCTATATTAAAATTTTCATCCCAACCTTGTCAAACCTCCCTTTCTTCCAAATCTGCAAGTTGGCTATCACATGGTAATCGGAATTCATTACTCCCGATGGCCCCCTTAGGCTGTTTAGCTTATAAGGGACCATTTATTATCCTTCGTTGCAAGCTATGTTATTCTACCTCAGCCAAATCAGCCAAATATGTCAGACTGAGTACGCGACATAAGATTTTTTAATTATCTGAAAACACTTTCACATTCTGGTCTAAATCGAAGTATCGTATCCAAAAGTTGGACATGCGACCAAAGTGAAGTTTCGAAGTGACATGATATAGCATACACTCAGTTGACTCTGCATCATCTTTTTTCCTTTAGATGTAATAAATGTAATCTTGTACTGCGAGATTATGTGTGAGCCTTAATTCTATTCTTGTACATGTTGCAGCCAGGGTCGCCTTTTGGAGTTTGCAAAAACATACCAGCTCCAAGTATAGCTACGCCTAATACCCCGAGTTTTACGGGTAGCTTTTCAGGATCTGTCCAGTTATCTGGATATGCTGCTGTTGCCTCTGACCCAGACTTATTACTCACTTGTTCAATCCACTTAGTGCTGTTCCTTTTAGCATTTCTATAGTTATATACATGTAACTTAGGGCAAAAGTGCCACGCAAGTAACAATTTAATCAGATTACTTCATATTATTGTAGTATTATTGCGGAGGTAGAGAAGGTTGTACCAATTATTATAACTTCAGTATGTGGAAGCCAAATGTCGAGTCACATCAAAGATTAAATTCATAAAGTCATAGAGATGGATGGAGCAAAGTGGTTAGGGCTTACTCTTGAGATAGATTGCCTTCTGAAGACGAAAGCAAGGCTCACAGATAATTAAGTGTTCAGGTACACCGAAAACTTTTATTTACCGTTTCACTGCTGAAATTATCTTCTGTTTGATCCCCAATTTTGAGAATTGAAATGGTGCTGATGCCAGTTTATGCATTTGGTTAAATTTCTGCTTAACCCGACATGACACGACACGGCCTACTTGCCAGCCATCTCTAGGTGCCTTATTGATATTCAGTGAAATAGGATGTCAAGATGATGTTATGTTGAGTTGAATTAATATTGTATACAACATTTGCACGTTTCAATGGAGTGATTTTGAGGAAAAGGGTGGGAGCTTTTTTCTCCTTTGAATAGCAGTCTCATGCCATAAATTCAGTTCAGTTCAATTCATGACGTAATCCTCATTTACTTGAGGTTGTGAGATCTATCGATTTCCTTTTTCAAGTTACATGTATTCACATAACCCTAGTGTCTAGATGGACCTAAACTGTAGCCATGTTCCCCTTGTCCAAGTAAGAGGTGTTATTAACTTATCTATGTTATCCCAGGCCCTGTAGAATTTATGCTGAAGAATGCAATGAAGAGGACATCAGGTTGCTTTTAAGGGGAGTAATGAAGGCTGTCATTGTGCTCTTTACATTCTGCAGCTAAGGTTTCTTGGCTCGCTCTGTAATTTAGCGACAATTCTGTTGTGATCACCTTGTTATATTTAACTAGTAGTATTATGTACTCCGTAACACTTTTCGTTCTCGTTATCACCACGCCCCCCCCCCCCCCTTCTCCAAATCTGATTAACATGACAGCGGTGTAAATTCTCGAGGCAAGGACCAATACACCAAAATATACTTGTATAGGAGATGGTCTCACTGTGAACGAACAACCCGTTAACAACATATATATAAATGAAGAATATACAAATATTCGTTTACAGGTTTTATTATCCTTGAGTAGAATTGAGATGGCCAGCAATCACTGGAACAATATGTGCACACATAAACTACCAGTTATCCTCGAAAAGAATACAACCTCCTTCAAGCAATAAAATGTATCCCAACCGGGTTGAAAGGTCATACCGGAATGGCTTCGGCATTAGGGAGCAGACTACTAGGCCTGATCTGCAGAGCAGGGCTGATGGTAAGCAAGCCGATGAAGAAATCCAGAGGAACTCTGGTGCCCCACACGTTTATGGATTCAAGCTTCCTGCACTTATTTACAAGGAAGAGAAGTCCAATCTCGGTGACATGACGACAACTCCACAGGACTATGCTCTGGACAAAAGGAATCCGACATCACGTATTAGGGGCTGTGGTAAAATCGACATCATACTCGGGTATACACGCCTATTGAGTATTGACAGACAAAATACCTTGAGATGGAGGCAGCTGTTTCCGATAGCAAAGAGGGATTCGTCAGTGACGAAAGTCCCGCCAATGTTGAGGTGCTGCAAGTTGGTGGCTCGTGTGACCTGCACTAATGGGTCACTCCATCTGTTACTCCGTAGTACATATCATCTTATATATTTGGATACAATCCAAGATTGATTCGATGGTGGAATGCAGGGGGATAGGACGAGGGAGGATAAGAGTGGGATTAAGGGAGGGTATGTAGGAAAGTGACGTACCAGTTGAACAACACCCTTGTCTGTGATACCAGTCATACCCCAGAGAGAAACTGAGGTCAAGTTGGCAACACATTTGGCCACTGATATTTGGTATAGTCCGTCATCAGTAATTTGACATCCCCATCGGCTCCTCGATCTGAAAGTTAGCCACGCATGCAATTTAGGATTTTTTTTATGGGGATTCGAATTTGAGACCTGTTATCTAGTCTTAACCACAATTTAGGGTATTGAGATAATATTGTGCCTTTTTTTGTTCTGCTACTTGATTTCCTCCTTGACGAAATATGTTACTGAGCATTTTATTCATACACTCTTACCAGTTGAACGACACAATGAAAAGGGAGTAGGGTTATAAGTTTAGAAGTACCCTAAATTTAAGGATCTAACCCTCTTCCTTGTACACAATTCCCAATCAATAGTCAACTAGTAATAAGCACTCCCTTCGGTTTTAAATAATTGTCCCGTTTCAATATTATTGCAATCATTTAAAAGCAACCTAAATGCTCCAACCATATACTCGTACCAAATACTCCGTATTAAAGTTGAAGAATGATGACATGCATCACAAATCTATAATGTTGCAAAAAATGATTGATTGTCTAAATTTGTTACTAAAACTGAAAACAACGTATCAACAATATACTAGTACAATTCATAAACAGAGAGAGTAGAGTAGAGGACTGAGGACATACATGTCAAGTTGGGTAAGAGAGAAGGCGAGGTGAAGGAGACGAGCAAGAGATATGTCATCGATTATACAACCTGAAAAGTTGAGACTTTTCCTCCTTCCTAATGACTGCTTCATCCCTTCTCTCCATTTCTTGCTTACACTGCTTGCCCTGTCAATCCCCATATAAAACATAAACAAACGACTGAGTCACACCGAAAATGTAAAATTTACTATTGTCACTCGTCAAAAATTTCACAATAACCGCACAACCCATTTTCCCAACTCTCTCAAACCGGAAGCTTTCAGAGTCTGGGAGGCCGTACAAATATGAAAATGGAAGATATTTCTAAAGCCTTTTGTTTTATTTGTCCTCCAAAAAGATAGGAAAAAAAGGGGAAAATACTAAAATGAAGAGGCGGGTGGCTGCTTACTGAGCTAAATCAGGAAAGGAGGAGATGAAGAAGAAGATATGAGAGAGGAGATCAGTTGGAAGACTTTCTATGTCTCCTTCTTCCTTAAAATCCCACATACGACTACTATTTTCCATCATCAAATCAAATCAATTACGTGTAGTAGCAATTTTTGTTTTTATTTATATTTATAATTTATACATGGAAGTAATAACTGGTAAAAGGGCAGAGAGAAATATTAAAAAAACTGAAGAGAAGAGATTGATTGATTGATTGTTGAAGAAGAGAAGAGAAGAGAGGAGAAGGCGTTATTGTGTGTGTGTGTGTGTGATAAATTGATGGTTACGTTGGAGTACGTATGTAGGACTTGGTTTCTGGAACGAGCAAAGAGTAACAGCCTTCTCATACGTATAGACGTAAAGTGTGAAGTCATTAGTGATCTTTTTTTTAGGGATTAAATAAAAGGAAAAGATGGGTACTGGATGTGGTCATTTGGCCACATACAATCGTCATCTCAATCTCATTCACCAATTGTCTTTTCCTTTTTATTTATACTAGTTCCGACTTTTGTAAAGCTGTCACTTCAACGTATTTGGTGGGAAAATAGTACTATGTATTAGTAATATTAGTTGTAGGTACAAATTACTTCAAACTTGTTGAACTTTTGTGTATATTTACTGAATTTATACAAGTTTCTGAGCTGAGTTGTAAGTTTGAACTTAAACATTTATGTTATTTAACTCGACAACTTCACATGAAAGCTCAGAAATTTTACAATAAAACTCGAAAACTTTGTGATAACACTCAAAATCATAAAGATAGTTGTACATAGAGTTATATACAGGTTTGTATAATCTACTCATTGATATTTGGTGAGTGTTTCATGCTTGTAAGTATAAGGTAGTAACATGATTCATCGACTCATATTTACCTACAAGTATTGCATAATAAAATATGGACAATAAGTAAAATATCCTAACTATGGATTAAATGAGTATAGATAACATTGTCGTGCATGATTCAATAATGTGCTAGTAGAGTACGGTAGAATAGACGTGAGGTTCAATATTACCCGTATTACGACATCTTTTAGGTTGTTAATTTGGTTGATCTCAAGGCTCATCTAATCAATAGAATTGATGAGTGCCATCGATCACGTGATATATTTACACACATCTCATACAATGCAAGATCACTAAACCTACTTCATATAAGGGTACATCTTAGTGATTGAACATGCTAGACAAATGATCAACAACCATAGGATCGGAGCATAACCAACCAACAAACATGAATAAGAAATACCCCTCAATCAATCCTTAATCAAAGTCATTATTGAGTACAGTTTTTGAGGGAGTTCAACACACAAGATACATTATACTCCGTACATGTTATCTTCATCTTCCCACAAGGCCATAAAGAAAGCCATTATTTTTATTTTTATTTTTATTTAACCAAATCGACAAAGTAGAGAATTGATTAACCAATGAATTACACACAAAAAAGGCAAAGGAGCGAAAAATTCTAAAATAGTAAACGAAAGAAAAAGATAAGGTGGTAATCAATTAAAAGGAATACCAGCTTAGGGTCCTAAGGCCATGTCCACCCATGGAGTTGAAGGCTCTCCATGGGTAGGATGGAGAAATGGAGGAGTCTCCATTCATGGAGAGGGTAATCTCCATGATGGAGAAGGAGAATTTACCCGTTGGGATGGAGAAGGAGAATTGTGAGGGGAAGGGAGAGAGAAGGTGGGGCATGCGCAGGAGAAATCAGAAAAAGGGAGGGAGGAGAGAGGTGGTGGGGTAGGGTACTTTTTATTCTTGTTTATTATCATTACCATCATTTATTATTATTATTATTATGATTTTGATCAGCAACGGATACTTTTGTTTTTTTTTATTTTTTTTTTATTATTATCAAGTTTCTTTAAGTTTAATTATTCAGGGTCAATCTCTCTAAGTTTCTCCCACGCATCTAGTATTGTACCGCTTTTTAGTTAATGTACTCGGTTTTTATTTCGTAATGAAAATCGTAATATTTATAACATGTAAGTTATTATTAACTACTCATTTATAGCGTATTAATGTACTCTTTTTTTATTTCGTAAATTAAAAATCGCTTATTGTTAACTACTTATAATTATCAAGTTTAAGAAAAAAAATTATGATATGATTTATGTAAATAAAATGGAAAGATGAGTAAAATTAATTAGTGGGGTAGTATAAATGAGGTGGGGTCCTTTATGGAGAGAAAATTGAATCCATGGATGGAAGAACTTTTTTTATGAAATGTAAAGTGGGGTAGAAAAAGTGAGGTGGAAGGAGTGGGGTCCAATATGGAGAGAAAATGCATCCATGGATGGTCATGGCCTAAGTCACCTCCAACATACCTAAGCTACGCTCTAGTCCTCTAGATCGAGTCCCGGGTATTCGGGTACAAATTTCTAAGGTATTTGCCATTTGGACAAGAGGAACTAACACCTCTATGGTCAACTACCTCCCTTCTGAGTTCATAATTTACTAAGTAACCCCAAGCACCTCCATCTCGGGTTAGTCCAAAAACGTTGATGTACCCCTCGAGACGGCTGTGGTGGCTTCTACTTGCCTAGGCGTCCATGGACTTCACTCAATAACCGCTGAGGATCATGTCGGCCTTCGAGGCAATTGACTTTTCAGTGTAAACCGTCACCATACACACCACCTGTGTTTTTGTCTTCTCCGATGCATGCCTAAGCTAAGTAAGTTTTTGTCTTGATAATATTTTTCATGAGCTGAGGAGAAAGGTAGTGTACGTCTAATTTGAGAGAGTGAGTAGATCTTGGTCACTTTTAATGAACGAATTAACGAGGTATCTATACGCATGATTTAGAGAAGTTCACATTGGAAAGTAAGATCACATAGTAACCTTACTCGTGCATCTAGCCAGAGCTTTCCCCTTGCTGCCATCCGATGAACATATTTTATATATAATTTTATCGTCCCCCAACGACCATTTTAGAGCCTTTCTTTCTCCCAATTACCTTCGGTGTCGATTTTTATTTAGAAAGTCGATACTGTTGATTCTTGTGCTATCTTGTAGATTAAGTACACTTTCGGATGCGTTTAAGGAAAAATAACCTGAATAGTCAAGACGAGAACGAGAGTCTAGGAAGGAATCGAGAAGCCAAGCTACAAGAAGAAACTCACCGTCGAGTTTTAGCAGCGTCAATCGATCGAGTTATGCTGATGGACTCGATCGAGTTGGTCATCCAAGCAACCAACTGAATTACTTGCGAAGATTTGAGCCAAGCTTCTATTTTGGGCCCAAAACAGTCAAAGAAGCGAGTGTAAGTGATCCACTCGATCGAGTCACCATCAGACGCACTCGGCCGTGTGCCTCAGCTTTCCTTTGCTGCGAAGTTGGGCCATCTCCTTTTAGCCCAAGTGACCGAGAGGGAGCTTTTAATCAGTTTTTTGATTTGTCACATACATCTTTTCATTATCGAATTTTTCTTAGTTTTAGAAATTCCCTAGAAAACCTAATACGGAGTACTAGTTCGGAGTAGTAGTTTTACTTTCTTCGCTTTGAATTTTTGCGCACAATTCCTAGCCTCGAATTCTTCGGTAACCTTCAATTCCATTTCAGCTATAATTTTAGTTTTGTTCTTATTCTTCGTTATTCGTCTTAATTTGTAGTTATTTCTAGTGGTTATCATTCCGTAGGCACCCAGATTTGGACTTGGTGGTTACAGTAGCGTCCGACAAACACCCAATGATGATCGGACTGCAACACGACACGATTTTACGATGTTTTAGATGATTTTTCTATAGAACGAATGAAATAATTCCTTGGAAAATTAATTCAACATCAAGACGGTCTTAGTCGTGTCATTACGGTCGCGTCAACACTAACTAAAGTCAGTTCCGACTCCGGGCTCCGAATCGATCCCGAAGCACGCAAAGTCAAATTCGAGTCAACGCGTCAGACCGAGTTGAACCTCGGGATGTGCACCCGAGACCCATCAGTGCGCGGGTCGGAAGTCTTAGCGAATAAACAATCACAAAGATCACATGTATCTCCGTTTTGAAAACTTTTCAAATCGGATCTTCAAAATTTCAGGCGTCCAGTGGGACGCGCCTGAGAATCACGTCGCTTGGTCTCAGGGGCCTCACTATTGGGTCAACCATCTGAATTAGCTATGGAGTATGGATCACCCTTTAAACCATTTGAATTAGCTATTCATTACTCCGTATCATTGATTCCACTGCTTACATAGTCTCTAATTTAGTTGACTCAATCATCCAATTACCAGAGTACTGCGCTTTCCCTGTGGTCTATGGAGTATGGATCACCCTTCGTTCCCTACGCTATTGTACTCCGTATTAGTTTCAAGGTTATACTGTAAGTGCATATAGAAAATATATTTGCGAGCATACGACGTCGACTCACCAATAATCTTCCTGTAAATTTTATTTTCAAAAGTCGACTTAAAAAAAAAGAGATGGAATGTGAGGAAGAGAGTGCAATCGATTATGGATGGAGCATGACTGTATGAGTAGACTTGTCAAAAACTGACCCAACCCGAAACCGCCCGAAAAATAAACCGAAAAACCCGCCCGAAAATGATCGAAATCGAAAGTGACCCGACCAGATAATAGCCCGAATATATTGGGTCAAATCCCACCCAAACCCATTACCCGCCCGAAAGTAGATAAATTTAAAAGATATTGCTATTATACATTAAAATTTCTCAAAAACACTAATTTTTTTTTTCCTCAAAATTTTAAGAAATAATGTTTATATATCTTTAAAATCATACTATTTCTATCACGTGATTATTATAATGAGAAAAAAATCAATGAATCAGCCAAAGTTCGTCATATATATTCGTACCTCCTGTATATTAAAAAATATATTATGTTTATTCACACTAATATCATATATTAAATGAGATGATTAAGAAAAAAATTGTATTTATGATAAAAAAATAAAGAAAATTAATGTTTTCAAAGTGCGTTAATAATCCGTATTTGACCCGAAACCCGTATAAACCCAACCTATATAAAATTCATATTTTTCAAACCCAAAATATACCCGATCCATATTTTACCCGAAACCCAAAACTCGAGCTCCAGACCCGTTCGTATATAGATAGATACTCCAGAGTTCCAGAGTATCATCAAAACAAAATACTCGTATCGTATGAGAGGTAATCCGTATACACGAGTGTTTGACTGGTACTCCGTATCCGTCTATCTGGTGAGTGGTAACCAAGAGAGAGAAGTGAAGATTCCAGGAAGTCGGCGGCATTAACAACCTTATTCTCATCACATCACATCACATCACATCACATTCTGGAAAAAGCGGGTTCATAGGAAAGCTGAATAAAATAGCGTAAGAACCCTAGAAAATTGACTTCATCCAAAACAACGACGACGACGACGACGACATGGAGACGAAGAAACAAAATGGGCCGACGACGAAGGACGGAGAACGACGTCGTTCTGCGATCCAACCTCCCACCAATCCAATGGTCACTCCCTTATTGACTGATTTGTATCAGTATACCATGGCCTACGCTTACTGGAAAGCTGGCAAACATACTGAGCGCGCTGTGTTCGTTTCTTTCCCTTCTCCTTTTTAATAATCTCACCGATTTCAATTGATTTTATTTGATGTCTGGTGTGATTGTTAGTCTGTTAATTTCTTTTGTCGAGCGAAGATCACGCTTAGTCGCATTAGGAAATTTGAAGTTAGGATACCAAATTGTTAATTACGGAGTACTTTGTAGCGATGAATGCTATTGAATAGGCTAGAGTGAAAAAAAATCAAAGGATTTTAATTAACAATGGATAATGAATGATACTATCCAGCAACTTATAAAGAAAATCTAATTTAAGCTGAGGATGATTGGAGTGGAGCCATGGCGGGAGTAATATGTAGAAGATTCAGGCTTTTCGCATTGTTGTGATAATTGTGAACACCGATAATTTTTGTTATATCCCTGATTTCCTTTCTTGTAGGTTCGATTTATTTTTCCGGAGGAGCCCCTTTGGCGGTGAGTATACAGTTTTTGCTGGTCTAGAAGAGTGCATAAGATTCATAGCCAATTTCAAGTTTACTGAGGCAGAAGTTACCTTTGTTAGAGAAGCCATGCCGGGTAAATGTGAGGTAAATTCAGTTGAACATTGTATGATAACATGAAAATTTTCATTTTCAGTGATATACATTCATCATGGTGATAATTATGATGGATATGCATAGTACCTCAGTCACTAAGATCTTATTGCATAAAAGCCATAAACATCATTTCAAAATTGCTGTATCATTTTTTTTCTCTTTCTCTTTCTCTTTCTCTGGCTTTCAGATTACTGTATTAGATGTATTAATAAGCTGATTCTGTGATGTAGCAACTTAGATAGTTGCGGTCACATTTAAAGGTCACATGGAATTAGCCCTTTTGTAGTTACACCAAATAACAACTAGTGAGCCTACGAAATCTTATTTTATTTGCAATTGTGTGCCACTTGAATACATGATCACACGTAGCAAATACTAGCTCCTATTGCCAATACTCCAACTGTTTATCTTATTTGTTTGCTACATGTATTATCTTTTAATTTGCTAGCCTGCTCTTCAAATTTTAGGAGGGTTTTCTAGATTACCTTCGAGAATTAGATTGCTCTGAAGTTGAAGTCTATGCTATTCCGGAAGGATCAGTTGTCTTCCCAAGGGTGCCTCTTATAAGGGTTGAAGGACCTGTTGCTGTGAGTCCTCATACAGACCACAATATTTTACTCATCCATTATTGTATCGGGGTTCATGGATATTTATTACAAGTATGAGCTTTGGAGCTTCCTAATCGAGCTTCTTTTTAATAAATTCAGGTGGCCCAACTTCTGGAAACAACTCTTGTCAACCTTATCAATTTCGCATCACTGGTGGCAACCAATGCTGCTAGGCACAGGATGGTTGCTGGAAATGACAAATCACTTCTTGAGTTTGGGCTTAGAAGGGCTCAGGTATCGATTTTAGTTATCTTGCATCCATGAGTATCAGCAGTATCAGCACTTGACAGTTTATTACCAATAAATAGAGTTTGTACCTTTTAACAGGGGCCCGACGGAGGAATTAGTGCCTCAAGATACTGCTACATGGGTGGGTTTGATGCAACAAGGTAACTTTTTGACATTCAATTTTCTGCCTTTTAATGTAGTTTCTGATGTTGGAGATCTTTTATGGGTGTACATATAGCTGCCTATATGTCTAAGGGTTTTTTCAGCATGTGGCAAACACTGTTGGGATATGCTGATATGGTTAAACCGGTTCACCATCAGTTTCTACTTTCTACCTCTTGGACAAAATGATTTATGATTATTGTAATTAACTCGAGAGGATATTGTGATTTGTGACTTTGTGTTACTGGCAAGGTGATACATAAAGTGAACCACAATTAATTTTGAGCACTTACATGGGTGTTTATCCCTTGTTTACATTATCATGTACATAAATAGACATCAGGCTGCGTAATTGATTAAGCAACTGTTTTTTGGTGTTACAGCAATGTTGCTGCTGGACATTTGTTTGGAATACCGCTCAAGGGAACACATTCACATGCCTTTGTCAGCTCATTTATGGTGAGTGGTAATCCAAATTTTCCCAACTTGTCCTCTTCTTCATGCTGTTTAAAAACAAATATGATGTTAGATTTAGTTGTAGTCACCCTCTTAATGTAGGGATAGCTAGATAGCTAGATTTGCCTTCCACTATGTTACTTAGACTCAATTTGAAGAGTCGAACACGGGTGCATATCCAAGTGTTGGACTCGGCTATTTTATGAAAAATCATCAAATGTTTGGTCTGAATCGAAGTGTTGGAGTGTCATACCAATGTTCAAGTGTTAGGTGTTCGACACGGGTCTGTGAGCTCATATAAAGCATTCAAAGTAACGTAGGCCTTCCATAGACAAAGGTGTTGCTCACAAACTAATGTTGTTGGGTTATTGGAAATATGTTCAAGGGTTCACATAATTCACTCTTGTCAGGTGCTTTTAACTAGAATGTAATTAGTCGTGCACATCTGCTGTTTAAACAACCTTTTATTTTGTTAATTAGATTACAAATGACTAAATGAGCCAGGTTGCCTTTTCACAATGATTTTGCTGTTTCAATTAGGTGTTCCTATTTGCTTTCAAGTTCACATCAGGAGTTTTATAATTATCCATCACAAGAGTAGGGTTTACCAGGATAGGAGGCTCGTTAATTTAATTGACAAATGATATTCTCATGAGACTCTTTTTAGGAAACTATACATGTTATTTTATCCCGAAACATTACTGAATATGATCATATTCTCTTTTATTCAAATTTATTGACTAAGCAATTGTCTATTTTATTCGGAACAATTCTCTTGTGAGACCATCTCACGGAAACATATTGTGAGACACCATAGTACAAAAAAATAAATAATAAAAATAACTAATATGTAAGAGGTCTCACAATAAGTTTATTGTGAGACTGTCTCATACAAGTGCATTGAGCTAAGCAGTCATTACTTTTAGCAGTGGAAGCTGGCACCTGTGTAATGAGTTCTGAGTTTCTTCTCTATATGAAAAATGAAGTGTACTTCCGACTGAACTTTATCCTGTTCGACAGAGTTTAGATGAGATTGTGGAGAAGTCACTGGTCAGTGCTGATGGATCAACTACTTGTGAGGATTTTGTCAGTCTGGTTCAAACGTGGTTGGCTAAGATTCAGGTGTTAAGTCTTCCCTTCTTTAATGTACTGTATATCAGTATATGTCATCTTTCATGAGTAGCTGAAATTTCTCATAGGTAACTAATACTGCCTCAATTCCACTGGTTCTTTGCACTTACGAAATCATGATAGGCAAAAATTTGGAAGTAGTTCTTCCTTCAATCTATAGACCAGATTCACCAGACTATCCATAACCCACAAATATGTGAGGAGAAATTTGAAAGGTGGGTGGTTTGCTCTAGAGGAGACTAGGAGAGGTAGTATCTAATAAAACTGTGGGAGTATTTGTTAATGAGCTTTCACCTCAGTGATTAAGTCGTTTATCTGAGAAGTAAATTCTGGTCCACTGAATTTTGGAGTTTATATGGATATGATAGGTTCTCGAGCAATTTTTACACATTTAAGCGTCATATGCCAAACTTTTTTTGTTTATTATGCATTGAATCTTTGCCTCATTTTCATAATATAATGATAAGCATGAACTGTTGTACAGTTTCTCATTGCATTTAAGCTAGTAATTAGTATTTCATCTCTGACTCGGAGTTGTTGACCCCTTGTGGTGTGGTGTGACTTTCTGTTAATGTTGCAACTGCTTCCTTTTCATATTTTTCACAGAGGACGAAGTTTTTGACCAGTGGCTTTGGTGAGACAAATTTAAGCGAGTTAGCAGCTTTCACTTCATACGCTTTGGCATTTCCTGATAATTTTCTGGCTCTAGTGGACACATATGATGTAAGTGGTACTTGTACAGTCTGTTTACTCGAGACCCAACATTTATGTTAATGATCAATATTGAACGTGGTGCTGTTTAGTTATTTAGGGGAGTCTAAAACTCACACACTTGCCACTCCATTCTCCACTATGAGTTTTGCATATCAGATGATTCTTTCTTAGTGTTTGTTTGGATACCATCGAGCTTCCAGCTATGCAGGAATTGAAAGTAAGAGTTGTTTGGTTGTCAAAGTGATAGAAACTAGAAATTAGAACTTCATAGGATACTTTTGACATGTCATAGAAAGCAGTGTGCCTAGGTAAGTGGAATTTTCAAATTGAAAATATATGGAGTACATGTTTTGTCCATCAAGCAGAGTTGTTTGGTTCTGATGCATAAAGCTGTTTCCGAAAAAAGGAAACATAAACTATATAACAGAAAGTGTTTGATTGTGATCCTTGTCACTGTCATGTTATCCAGAAGTTTTGTTGTTGCTGATACCTCTTGATTTTCGAGTGATCTCAATTGCATAATGAACCAATTACGGCGTGGCAGGTTTTGAGGAGCGGAATTCCAAATTTCTGTGCAGTTGCTATGGCGCTCAGAGATTTAGGGTATGAACAAAAGAAGCATTTCTTAATTACATTGCATGTAATTTCTCCCTATGCAACTGCAACTGCTATTGTTATTTTAACATACTGTTTTACATTTTTCTTTCCGTCTCTAAGTAAAACGTGAACTTGTGTAGATGACAAGAAGCTACTTATGTTCATATTTCCCTTTTCTTGTTTTATTTTTAGAGCTGACCAGAATTTCTGTCATAGAGGATTATAAATTCATTAATTTAGATAGGTATATAACATTAAAAAGTGGGTAGGTGGTTCTTTCTATTTCTCTACAAACACTTTTTTTTTTTTTTTTTTTTGCATACTGTTCTTAACTTCTTAGTGTTGAGGTTAGGGTGACTAATTCTCTACCGTCAAGGCTTTAAATTATTCCATTCATGAACGTTTTTTTTTTTGGATTTTTCATTTGATTATCTCATCTGACTTTTTATTTCATGCCATGATTGCAGGTATAAAGCCATGGGCATTAGATTGGACTCTGGTGACCTAGCTTATTTGTCCTGTGAGGCTCGCAAGTTTTTTCAAGCTATTGAGACAGAGTTTGGAGTTCCTGGTTTCGGAAAGATGAGTATTACCGCCAGCAATGACCTTAATGAGGAAACTTTGGATCATCTTAACAAACAGGTATAAATATTGTTGAGCTTGTTGCTTCATTTCAACATCAACATCACTTTTTGGCCTTTTTTTTGTGTCTGAAGTTGGCTTAACTTAATTTTACTTAACTGGCTCAACTTAATTTTACTTAACTGAACTGTACTGGGACTTGACTTAGCATAGTTGGGCTGGAGAGGGCCATATTCCTAAAGTCGCCGTAGCAAGTGGGAGAAAATATTACTTGTGCCACCTTAAGCTGGCTAGTTTAAGACAACGATTGTTACGGCTTCTGCTGCCATTGGTTGTAATTTTTAAATTTGCATAGACAGGGTCATCAAGTTGATGCATTTGGAATAGGGACGTACCTGGTGACATGCTATGCTCAAGCTGCATTAGGTTGTGTTTTCAAGCTCGTTGAGATTAATAATCAGCCTCGTATGAAATTATCTGAAGATGTATCCAAGGTTGGTTTGTGGTTCTTCCTAGCATTGTTGTTAATTGTTGTTAAATGATAGTAATTCACATTTAAAACGTAATACATTGTTTTCTTAGGTATCCATTCCATGTAAGAAACAATGCTACAGATTGTATGGAAAAGAGGGATATGCTCTAGTAGACTTGATGACTGGAGAAAATGAACCAGCTCCCAAGGTACGTTCTACTAAACAGAAGTCAAGAAACCGTATGTTTACTAAGTGAAACAATTTGGTTAGCTAAACTGGTAGCTGTGCCTCTTATCTTGTGAAAGAAAACTGTAGGTAGTAGGGATTACCCTTGTGGATTCACATGTTAGCTTATGGACATAGCATAGTCAAGGAGGCTGATTTTTATCCTTCTATTGTTATTATCACGAGAAATTGAAATATCAACTCATATTTACTGCACTTCGACAACATCATTGTAATTCTAGCTTTAATTAGCATATTAACGTGTTAGAAAAACTGTAATTCTGTTTGTACAATAGAAATAACCCTTTTACCAGGGACATTATTTTCACCCATTTTCACTACGATTTGATATAGTTATACAAAATTAGTTGACTCAGCAGGCTTCGGCCCTTCTAACAAAAAATTCAGGATACGCCACTGATCTAATCAGAACTAAAAGTTGTTTAATAGAGTGAGATGTAGTTTTGGGGTCACAACACCTTGTTTTGCTTCTCTAGCTATGCTGTGGAAGCATTTTGTGTTGAAATTTATAGTTGTATACTTGTATTCCCTTGCTGCCATCACATACCACTGTCACAGGTGTTAGACTGACCCTCACAAGCAGGTTTCTATTTAGGTCAGAAAAGCAAATACGGAAAATATTGAAATGTACTCCATATAAGCACGTGTATACAAATTACTCTTATGCCGAGTAGCACAAAGTAAAGTACTTGCTCTGGTTGGTTTCAGGCTGGAGAGAGAATCCTCTGCCGTCATCCATTTAATGAGTCCAAAAGAGCATATGTGGTTCCACAACAAGTGGAGGAGTTATTCAAGTGTTACTGGAGCGGTAGCTCAGGTATGGCTTTCTTTCTATTTACTCTGTCTCTGTGGCACAATGTGCACAGTATATTCACACATGCCTTCTCTGTTGTATTGTTGCCTTGTATGGTCAATGTTCGACAGACTCCTATCAAACACATACTCCCTCAATACCGACTATTAGAAAGCTAGCTTTCTATATGTAAGATCCTAGTTAGATTATGAAAGTTTTTCTTATATTGTCATCTTGTAATTGCTATTTAAGCAAAGCCTTTGTGATCATTATTATTCAAGCTATCAATATTACAATATTACTCTTTCTTCGTATTCTCAAATCTCGACACGACTTCTTGAAATCGATAATTTGGAAATATTTGGGCTTGATAAATCAAAACTCAATCATGACAAATTTTATGTTGTATCTGCACATATTTCTAGACAAAATGGCCAAAATTGACGATATTTGACCATTGAAGTCATATGAGAGATGAAAGTAGTACTAATCATCTCACGTTTGCGTCTTATAGACAAAACGAGAGAAAACATGCCACCTCTTAAAGACATCAGAGAGAGGTGCATGAAGCAGCTGAAACAAATGCGTTCAGATCACATGAGGAGGCTAAATCCTACGCCATACAAGGTATGATTGGTTGGGAAGTTTCTATTTTCTTGTACAATAGCAACTCCATATAAAATACTGTACTCTCAATTCTTGTTATTATTATCATAAACAGGTGAGTGTGAGCGCAAAGCTTTATGACTTTATTCATTTCCTATGGCTGAATGAGGCGCCTGTGGGAGAATTGCATTGAAGGGATCATTTTATGACCACCAAAGTTCCATTCCTAATTTCCTATACAATAGACAATTGCAAAAAGCAAAAGGTTTGAACTTCTTCAATTCTCATTCATATAAACAATGAGCTAAATTGTACAGTCTCTGTTCTTTTTAGCTTTACATAGGAGCATACGTAATTCACATTTTTTGTGATAATCGATAATAAAATAACAGTTGGTCTTGTGTAGAACCGCGTCACGGTAGTTATTATTACTCTCATTAAATGAGACACAATATGGAAGAAGACCATTGTGCATTATACAAGGGCCTTGTATGATTTTTGAGCATTATCTAGATGCAGAGACGGACATGTGGTAGTATATTGCAGAGAATTGCGAGCTATTAATAAATATTCCTTTGCGAACTCTGTTAAACTAAACCATATACCTGGTGTGTTCTATGTTCTTTGTCCACACCTGAAATTTTTGGCACATTGCTGCCCCATCTGCATTTCCCATCACCTACAACACAAGGAATTCCGATTGTGTTGCAATCTCCAAATTTCACCTTTGAGTGACCCAACTTGGCTTCTGCGTTGCGTTAGATGGTATCTTGGAGTATTGTTTCAACCCTCTGCGCCTAAAAAATGGCATTTTAAACCATTTAATTGTCAGTCAATTCGGCTCATTGTACCGTATGAAGTTGTTGGGAATGTCCTTTTAAGTTTTGACCGTCTCGAATGATTATATCACCCATCAGGTCACTTATGTAACATGACTAATTGGTTTAGTGGTTTATTATTGCTTTTGAGTTGCTGTCACCCGTTGGTCGTCCACCACCAATGTCAAAGATGAGCTATGTAGGTTGATGGCACAAGATCAATTCCGGTGGCCATATCCTGCTTGGACGGATGGCTTTGTCAAAGTCATCATTGTTTTTTAAGACTCACTTCCCGGAAAGTTTCCAAACCATATCCTTCACCTCTCCCATTACATACTCGAGTCTTTCCTTCCTTTCCCCTAAAACTGATCAAATATCATCGAACTTGAATCATCGGCTTCTAAGAAATTCCCAACTTGCGAATAATTTGATCGATTGCAAGAGCGACTATTGATACCAAGATGGCTGATATACTCTACCAGTCGCCACGTTGACACATCTTAGATGAAAACATGATTTCTTGTTTCAGTCTATATTGCTTTAATTTTGTACATCTACTTCATAGGCACGTCTGTAATGTAAGCTTTCCTCTAGAATAACAAACATGTTTTCTACAATAGATATTTCAACGTCATCAAAGATCGCCAAGTAGTCTTGACTGACGATCAGTGAGTCGTGAGTGGGGAGGGGTGGTCCAGTGGATGGTGCAAGTGTGCAACGGTCTGGGGGCGGGGTGCGGTGGTTACATTGTAGTATTTGGTACGGAGTACAAGTTAATTTGTTCCTTTGAACTTTCTTGTTTTTTAATTATTCGCGCAATGAGCCACATGAAGTTGTATTTTAGCCTCCAATTTTCCTCGTTTCTAGTTGAAATTAAACCGACTTATTCATTGATGACCATTTTTCAGTTTAAAAGGTGAAAGAGACGGTGACGTTGGAGAAAAAACTGCAAAATTTTCAATAACACACTCACACTTATCATCGTACATATCTTTGTTCTATACAAGAGAGAAAAAATGGGTTCCTAAGTTACTCATTTATGAATTGTGATGGAATATATAAAATGGGGGAAAATAAATAATAATACAAACAAAATTCACAAGACTGCAACTTTCTCATAAAGTTGAGTAGAAAATGAGTGTGAAGAAGGATCCATACAACCAGCGTTGTAGGATGTTATGTCCAGCGCTATTAGATTCAGCACCAGGTGGCGGTGTTGACGGTAATGCTGCCGGTGGAGGTGGTGCAAGTACCGGCACATTGCACGATCCAAATGCTCCATTCGCCTGTTTCAACACCACCAAACCCTATTTATTAACATTACATATTGTCGCATTTAAGCCTGTTTCATTCACTTCGTTTAAGTTGCTAAGAACATGTCCTTACTGACCTTGCAATAAGCGATATTGTCGCATCCACAGGTTAGATGACCGTTTGCTACGTTAACTGCCTCCGAAGCACCACCCCCGTCGCTCCTCTGCATACCAAAACCAAATAATTAATTACAGGCCTTAGCTTGAAAGTTACCCTAAACTTTGTGTTGACGCGATATCAACATCATCATTTAATAGATTGTTTGAGTGCAAGTGAAGATGATAAACTCGATTTCATTACCTGGTAATAATCGACAGCGATGAAGTTAGGCCATCGTTTTCCGTCTTGCTGGAGGCAAGTATTAATCATCTGAGTCAAAGGAGCCGAATTGTCGGAGCAAGCGTGAGTGGAATTGGGATTATCAGGAAAGTAATTCTCAAGAACCAGAGTTATTGTTTTAGTGTCCAATGCTGGAGATTCACCACGGTTTTTGCATGATCCCGCTACCATCCCGTCATCACCATCTGCAGCAGCCAGCAGTACTTCCATCACATTATTACAACAATACAAATTGTAATGGAAATTAAATATTAGGAAGGGAGGGTGGACTGACATTGATTTTCAAGGACGTAGTTCCAATTGTAGGCAATCCCTTCAGAGGCCTCCTTGGATTTGATAGAAGTGAAGACGAGCAGTCGCTGGTTTTTCTGGACCATATCATCCAGAGTGGGCCAGTCGGTGCCATTTTTAGGCATCCGAGATAGAGGGAACATCAGCTTGTCTAGCCCCGCTCTTTTGAAGAGCTTAGTAAGCCCATTCGTAGTTGTCACGTAGTCCTCTATGAATATTGTAACAATCTCCTTTGGGTTCGCTTGGAGAAATGTTTGGACCTCTTTCAGCACATTTATGGCCGGTTGCTGAATGCAATTTCAGGAAATGAAATCGTAATAAGGAAAGGGTACATACGTGTGAGATATGAGTATATAAGTGTGGGGAAATGGAACTTACAAATGCAGTGAAATTGAAGCACTTGCCTCCGAAGGAATGACATAACCAAATGTCGTTTTCAAAATCGTACATGTCCAGCATCAGCCCTCGAACTCCATTCTACGTCATACAAATCAATTAAGATCGAACAACATCGATCTTCTCAGATCTTTCATCAATCTTAACTTTAATTAGTTTCATTTCATGGGTATCGTAAAAACTCAAGTTCAATCCCATACAATAACTGCGTTCAAAACTACTCTATATTATTACATTGATACTTCACCATGTGTCATTTAGCCCAAAATATTGAAAATGTGACACCGTAATATAGGGTGAGACGAAAAGAAAAAAAAAACATGCGTCATTGGAATCCAAACATATCTAATTATTTTGGATCCAGATTAAAACGAATGCTAGGACAAAAAATATACTTTGTACTTATGATGGAGCAATAATCAATAATGTAAGTAGAACATATATTTGTGGTAGAGCAAAGGACGAGATATTGTATTGGCACATACTACCAGTAGTTGTTAAATGTTAATTACTAGGAACTTGATTGATTGTTGTCCTATAAGACGCCAAATTCAATGGAAGGATGAGGGAAGCACACAATATATATGTCTATGTCTATGTCAATGTCTATATCCACTTGATAACTTACTTGGTGCCATGTCCATAAAAGTAGTACTGTAGTACAATTGAAAGTGTCAAGTTAACTCATCTCATCAACCACGTACGACATCCACATTTGACTTAATTAAAAAAAATTCAAAATTATTGCATCAACAAATTAAAGTTGATAAAATATGTTTCTATGCCACGTTTTTGAGAGTTCATAATACGGATCGGAGTACATTTTTGTCATAGCTATAGTTAGCCTAATAGATAGTTAAATCACGTATCTATAATAAACAGTGGTAGATCATTTATTTTAATGCTTTTAGACACCTAAATAAGAATGCAAGTTTAAGGAATATTTGAACAGATTGTAATTGAAGTTTGACAAGCAAGCAAGCATAAAAGATGTGATATTATTGAGGGGTTTGGGAGGTTAGGTAGGCGATTAATTTGAAGATTATAAGTATAATTATTGTTAATGTAATTAAGTTGAAATAATAAAGTATTGGCCTGGTAAGGATGTGTTGTAACGGAGACGTTCCGTTACCTACGGTTTGTTGATTACGCGAGAAGAACAAAACAAATAGCAAACAATAATAAATTGACACACAGATTTATGTGGTTCACCAGCAAAATCACTAACTACGTCCACACCGACAAGGAGACCAAATTCACTATTGTGGAGATAATAGTACAACAGTAGACTGTAATACACGCGCTTAATAGCTCACAGCTAAAACCAAAAGTACTACCAATTCTACCAACCAGATAGTAATCTCAAACTGGAAAGAGACTACCCAACTGAATGGACAAACGATCTTGCGGCCACCCAAGATCCGAACAAACTCCAACGGTCTCCAACGAAGACGAGATCAATAGAACCACCAAATAATAGAGACTCGGAACAAACTGAGTTTTCCCTCAAGAAAACCCTCACAAATCAGCCCTCTATATTGTGCTCTCAAATCATCTCTCTGTCCTAATTAACCTAGAAACTAGTCAGGTCTTTATATAGTATTATTCCACCTAAACTAGTTACCTAAACTAATTAGGAAACACGGTTCAATCTTTCCTAAAACCAAACAATCTTATGTTACCAAAACAAGAAGATCAATTTTAGGAAAGATATCAGCAACAAATCAATTCAAGGTCCAAAAGGACAATTGTTAGGCACTTATTTTCTAATAGGATGGTTATGGCTGGCAAATTAGTTGGTGGGAGCAGAAAGAAACAGAGGAAGAATCAATGACAACAAAATGAGATTCTAAAGATAAAAACATAAAGTACTCGTACTAGTCTTTGAATTTTATTGTTGTATTATTGGATTGGCTTGGCTTAGATTATTGAGAGTATTGAGCAGCAAGTAAGTTAATTACTCGTACTACACATTTACACCCCAACCACTTACCACTACCCTTGCTTGCTTGCTTTCAATTTGTTTAGAATATGCCCTGCTTTCCTACATATCTATACTATATGTCTATATGCTGCATTGTTATCGGTTGGCTTATTCACAATGGAATATAATCATCATACCAACTACTTTATTTTTTATATTATTTTATTGTATACCACCCGATAATGTTTAATATTTTTACGATAGATAGATGGGCCCTTTTTGTAAATCATAGATACTCATTTTAGATATATAGTAGTTTAAATGTTGACAATCTGTAGGCATGCAATATTATCACAACATATTATTTAGAAAAATATTACGCCTTCTTTGAGAACTAGGAATTGGAATTGAATTCCGGATTTGAGATAGATTCAAGTGTTTGAGAAAACCGAGAATTTGGAATTAGATTTGAGATGAATTTCATATCAATTCCAACCTTGTTTAAATTTGACTTTCTCAAATGACTATCCCGTCATTTCAATTCCGTTACTAATTTTTTTTTCTGCGTAAATCTAGTCAAAATATATATATATATATATAGAAATTGCATCCGGTGAGTTGGTCTTCTTTAAATGAGTCCGTCCCGCAAATCACAGCCACACGATCAAATCACATGAATGGCTGAGATTCAATCTCAGCGTCATCTTCATCGTATATAATCTTATTGTTACAGTAACAGAACACTATTACAGTAACACAAATATCTTACTGTGACACTGTCACAGTAATAAGGAATTACAATAATAATGTCAGAGTAATACTGTTACAGTAACAGAACACTATTACAGTAACACAAATATCTTACTGTGACACTGTCACAGTAATAAGGAATTACAATAATAATGTCACAGTAATATGAAATTAAAGAATTATAAATATCTTACTGTGACACTGTCACAGTAATAATGTCAAATTCATTTATCAATTGACACTACAAAGTAGTAACATCAACATGAGATTAACAGTAGCACGGTTCATTTATCATTGTTACCCTAACACTGTTAGGGTAATATTTTTACCGTAACACTATTACATTAAAATTGTTACCGTAACACAGTTACAGGTTATAGTAATATTGTTACTGTAACACTTCAACACTGTTACAATTTACAGTAAGTTATAATAATATTGTTACTGTAACACTTCAACACTGTCACAGTTTACCGTATTTTACAGTAAGTTACAATAATATTGTTACTGTAACACTTTAACACTGTTACAGTTTACCGTAACAGAGTTACTGTAACATTGTTACTTTACAAAAACCATTCGAAACATTGTTACAGTTTACCCGTTTTTGGAAATAAAATATCGACCGATAATATAGCGATCATAAATCTTAATTTCCTCGAAAAATAATTGAAAAAAACCCGATATTTCTGTGAAATATGTCGGGTTGAAGTGCGTTCACAGAAAGTCTTTACTGCACATAATAGAGGCAAAAAAACACTTGGCAAAATTGTCTAAGATCAGAAAAACTAAGGATTCTACTAAAGCCAAAGACTCTGCACAGAACGCTGTAATCGATGAAACCAATGAAAATGATGAAATAGAAGTTATTGCAGGAGGAGAAGTAGAAACCGACAGTGATGTACACCGACTTGGGGAGAAGGTTAAGCCGTATCAATCATTTGGTGTGAAGACAGACGACATTTATATCCTGTATGAAATCCGTTTGTACATTCTCTCATATTTTGTACTACGTTGTTTTCTCGTGATTTAGGGTAAAGCTTCTCCACCATTGACAAAAGAGGCACTTGGAAGTTCGACTTGGACGTTCCTTCACTCTCTTGCTGCTCAGGTATACTTCCTAACATCACGCATCAGTACTGTCATCGCCCCAACGCATCAGTGATGCTGATGCTTTCTTTAATTGAGTTTTTCAGTGATGCTGATGCTCTTAAAAGGCAAGGAAAAACTCTTTACGGATTTGGGGGTTAGGGTTTGTGTGATTAATCGAGGAATGTGGGTTGTTTTTAATCCTAAAAATTGCAATCGGAAGTTTACTGAAGCAATGAATTACTGTTTTCAATAGATTAATTGAAAAATGGTATTGGAATTTGGGGGTTAGGGTTTGTGAATTGGGATTAATTGAGGAATGTGGGTTGTTTTTAGCTGGTGAATTAGGTTTTAATCGTAGTAATTTGGTGTTGTTAATCCTAAAAATTGTAATTGGAAGTTTGTAAATTAGTTGGGGACGTGGTTGAATGACAGCCCTTGGATCTCTTAGATCCAATGGTCTAAGATCGCGGGACGGACTCATTTAAGATGAGAGACTCACCGGATCCTCACTCTATATATATATATATATATATATATATATATATATATATATATAGAGTGAGGATCCGGTGAGTCTCTCATCTTAAATGAGTCCGTCCCGCGATCTTAGACCATTGGATCTAAGAGATCCAAGGGCTCTCATTCAACCACGTCCCCAACTAATTTACTCACAAAAGTATGAACCCAAAAATAATCACAATATTACTATAACTTACAGTGTTGAAGTGTTACAGTAACAATATTATTATAACTTACTGTAAATTGTAACAGTGTTGAAGTGTTATAGTAACAATATTACTATAACCTATAACTGTGTTACGGTAACAATTTTAATGTAATAGTGTTACGGTAAAAATATTACTGTAACAGTGTTAGGGTAACAATGATAAAATGAACAGTGCTACTGTTAATCTCATGTTGATGTTACTACTTTGTAGTGTCAATTGATAAATGAATTCGACATTATTACTGTGACAGTGTCACAGTAAGATATTTATAACTCTTTAATTTCATATTACTGTGACATTATTACTGTGACATTATTATTGTAATTCCTTACTACTGTGACAGTGTCACAGTAAAGATATTTGTGTTACTGTAATAGTGTTCTGTTAGTGTAACAGTATTACTCTGACATTATTATTGTAATTCCTTATTACTGTGACAGTGTCACAGTAAGATATTTGTGTTACTGTAATAGTGTTCTGTTACTGTAACAATAAGATTATATACGATGAAGATGTCGCTGAGATTGAATCTTAGCCATTCATGTGATTTGATCGTGTGGCTGTGATTTGCGGGACGGACTCATTTAAAGAAGACCAACTCACCGGATGCAATTTCTATATATATATATATATATATATATATATATATATATATATATATATATATTTTTATTAATTTTTGTCCCTAATTGAAAATATACATTTTTGTCATGGAAAAAAATTTCAAAAATTAATTTTTTGTGACCTCGGCCCGGCTCCCCCCGCCCAATTCCATTTCCATGGATACCCAAACAACATTTTGGTATTGGAAATGGAATTGAATGTCAATAATTCAATATCTAGAATTAGATTCATGAATATGAAAATAATTTCATGTTTCCAAATGTGTTCCCCTATGAGAATTGAAAAGTACTCCGTATTACTCATTGCACAAATTAATTCTCCTGTTACTAGCTAGAGTTAAATTAGATAAAGTGTAACCAAATCTAAGGCTACCACACTTATAATTTTCGTATTGCCAAATAATGTTTCATCTTTCTTCTAACAAAATTGGACAAACCTCCCATCAATTTAACAATTTTTAGATAAAGCAACTCGTTGTTTTCAACCATGTTTTGCAATCATTGAATGCACATTAATTGGAGAAAAATACTCCGCATTAATTAATTAATTGAAGCTTGAAGCGTTTCACGATAATCATATTGTAACAATTCTCTCATAATATAATTTTGAGACTTTTTATTAAATATTAGTACCTCTGATTTTAAATAATTTTTTCACCCAATACTACCTATATTTTGTAACGGAAGGAGTACTACCATGAGAGTTTAGTGTTATTTTATGTTCCAAATGTGTTAATCATTATATTTTGGTGGTGATTCAAGGTGAAGATAAATTAATAAAATGATGTTTACGTAACTTATAAGATTAAGGTTAAACTCGTAATGAAAACTATATTTCCAACTCAAATAGAACATTAGTCATCGTAATGAGAACGTAAGTAACTTACCAATCAAAAACATAAGTTGGATTGGGAACTTCCATATATATTTTGATAAATTTCAAATTGTTAAAGACGACTTTCACAACCAACATTTTAGTATATTTATTTATTTATTTAAGAGATGGGTCGGAGCACATA
Source organism: Agrostemma githago (assembly GCA_958450325.1). Taxonomy (NCBI): domain Eukaryota; kingdom Viridiplantae; phylum Streptophyta; class Magnoliopsida; order Caryophyllales; family Caryophyllaceae; genus Agrostemma; species Agrostemma githago. The sequence goes on from OY288240.1 coordinate 5,957,615, forward strand.
CCCGGAGCTGGGAGGTGACGGTATCTTCCTGATTGGTTGGGGCGAGAAGGAAGGCACCTGTCCCCGACTTGGTTGACCCCGACTTTGCAAACGCATTATGGGTCGTCAGCCATGAATATTTGTTGAACGCCAACCCTTTCACCTAATTCATTCAATCATCATACATACATACATACATTACATAGTCAGTCAGACACTCCATTTTAAACTTACTTTAAAATTATTACTTCTCGATCAAATTATTTTTTTAAGTTTAAGAAAATTGTGGGTAACTTATACTCCGATTAGTACGCAGTCAAATGCAGAAATGACATGTCTACGTGTAAGAGTATTTTAGATGTTAGCTAATACGGAGTACTCCATATTAATTAAAATACAAAAAAACTGATTGTAGACATCAACATCGACATAGATAGGATAGGAATAGCCTAAACAATACGAGTACTATGAATGTAGCGTGTACGTATGTAGGTAGAGGTAGGTAATAACTAATAAGCTAAGGGTATGTACCTTGGAGGTGGGAAGAATAGGTTGAATAAGAGTACATCTAGGACGAGTATTTCCATTAGCAGGGCAAGTCTCACACTTCAGCCCTGAATTGCAATCGCTATCTTTCGAACATGTTTCTCCGATCTGAAACCCACCACCATATATATATATATAACTTTTAAATATTCATTCGTTACAGATATCATACGGGTATAACAATGCCAATAATAATAATAATAATAATAATAATAATCCAGAATTAGTATATGATGAGTTGGGATTAAGAAAGTTTTATAGTGTTATTATTAATGGAAAATAATGTGATTAGTGAAAGAGATAATTAAGACCTTAAGAGAAGAGGAGGTGGGGATAAACAGAGAAGTAGAGATTAATAATATGAGAAATAGAGGACAGTTTCCATAGCACAAGGCTTTCATGAAGGGCGATCAAAATCAAAATAAAAGGAGGAAAAGAAGAGAGAGAAAGGAGGGATATGATGTTTTTTTCTTTTTTTTTGGAAGTTGCAATGTTTTGCGGAGAAAAATGTGAATCTAATATAACAAGGAACCAGGGAAGGGTGTATATATGTGTGTATGTGTATGTGTATGTGTATGTGTATGTTGTGTTGAAATAATATTGATGTAATGATGTAATTAATGATGTGTGTGTTGTTGTTACAAAGTGGAATAAGGAATTAATAACATTTTATTATATATTGTGGGACCAAATTAATATAACAAGGGGAGTTTGTTGTTTGTTGTATGAAGTGTTCTTTAAGGAATAGGAACATCCGATGATGGCTGCCTGCCTCGACTAGCCACTCGCGTTTATATTCTTTTTCTTATAATTATATAACCATAATTAATTACCAAGTCTTCTTCTAGATTATATAGATCAACTAATTCAATTCTTCAATTATTTTCAAGCTTTGAAAAAGAAGAAGACGAAGAATAATCTATATATACACACATGATGATTATGATGAAGCATTATATTGGTGTCCCGTGTCTGTGTCTCTCATCACCTCTCCACGTTTTACCAAAGCGAATAAAAATGACTCGATATGTCTTATATTTCACACGTGGGACTTGGTGATTAATGATGTCGAGAGGTAACTTGAACTTGAATTTCCTTAGTTTGCATTTGTCTCACATCTAAAAAACAGTAAGTCAAGTTATATTGTTAAGTATGGAGTATCCCCTATTCACTAAAACAAAAATCAAGGGATAAGATTGACTTTTCAACTTTCCCGCCAAAACACTTCTCTTAATTATGAAAATTGGATTTCTTAATCAAACAATTTTATTTCAATATTTAAGCCCAATTTAATGTATCCCAAGATAGATGTTATACTCATATGTTGTGACATTTTTATTTAAAAAATTTCGCCCAATGATATTTTTTTTTTATTTTTTTTGTAATTTACATTATTAACATTTTTTAAATAATTTTTTAATGACACGCCATCGAACCCACGGGTCAACCCGGATTTTGATCATAAATTAATGGATCATTTCAGGTTTGAACAAAATGAACGCGAGTCAAAGTTGTAGAGTTTTGACCCTAAAAAAAGAGTCAACTTTACGAGTAAAGTCGAAATTTAATAGAATATTTTCTAGTATAAATTCCTCTATTTAATCATAATCCACTAAAATTTCGAAATAAATGAAATTCCGAAAAGAATTCTACTAAACGCCAAATTTAGAAAGTTTCGCGTAATCTTTTCAAATATAGGTACGATAATGATTAAATATGATAAGAATAATAATGTAGAATATGATCTAATTTTTTTTAAAAAAAAATCGACCTAATAAAAATGAGTAAAAAGTAAAACATCTAATACTTAATCTTAGGATTATAATTATCTCATGTCACTAAACTATTTATATAAACAAACATTAATTAAAAAGCGGTTATTTGTAACACAAACATTAATAAAACAAACCGTGCGTAGGCACGGATTTTGCACTAGTAAACTATAAAATGTCGCACATGAAAAGATTAGTTAAGGGAAATGTAATCCGTACTATAAATAGAAGCCACCTTCCAAGTTCCACCTTAGAAATCATAAAATATTATTTCAACCTCTTAAGTTTTGACTTAAAAAGAGCGTATACTTCCCCGTCCAATTTTATTATTTACGTTTGTTTTTTCGACATTATTCATAAGTGAGGAGAATCATCAATTCTAATCGATTTCGTAATGAATATTAAATATTTATAAATTTTAGTAATATGTAACTAAAGATACGAACAAAAGAAAACGAACATTATTGATGTACGTGTATGAAGTAAATATAAAGAATCAAACGAAATAGGGGGTACGCAAATTTTTCATATTCAAAAGTCGATAATTTTAACCATTTTTTTTTGTAAGTTTGGGTTAGGGAGTGTTAGTCTTACTACTAGCTAGGTTCCCCAAATCCCCCGGGTAGCATACATATAGATAGACACATGAAGTCGGCAATAAAAAGATATAGACGCGTGATACGTGACACGATATTCCAAATATTGTACTCCGTATGATACAAAAACACATAAAAAAGTTTAAAATAAATACGAGTAGTATTGAGCCAATGGCGGGTAACGGTTTACAATAGTGGGCCAGAGCCCGACCCTTCCAAACATTCAGGCCAACTTCAGATTTATTGTGATGTACAGTATGATTATTAATGAGTAGCAGATGATAGTATGTTGGCCCACTTTGTAAGTCCACTAATGATGATTAATGAGTAGCACATCAGGTTACGTTAAAGCTTCCTCTAATGTTCTAGAATGTTGGGCTATTTAGTGAAGCCCAATAACAATTGTCAGTCGATCGACAAGAAATTCCCGTCTAAAACAATCCCGGTAATTAGGGTGTTCACCGGTCCAAATCCGGACCGGACCAGCAACCTAAAAAAATCCAACCCCGCGGACCGGACTGGTTCACAAAGAACTCGGACCGGACCGGACCGGACTTTCTTAGGACCGGACCGAACCGGCAAAATACACTAAATTTGATTAATTTTTTTAAGTGTGGACCGGACCGGCAACCAAGTTTTTGGAGACCTGCGGACCAGACCGGTATGTAGCCGGTCCAGACCGGACCAAACCGTACGATCCGGGTCGGTCGGGTTACCGGTCCGGGTCACTTTTTGAACACCCCTACTAGTAATTCTTCGCTGGTGTGGTCGCTCTTGCCTTCGTCCATCAACTAACCACTGGAGATTGATATTTCTGTAAGTCTTTGATACTGACTATCTGACTCAATTCCTCATCGATCGACTAAAACTGTAAGTCGATTCACCAAAAATGTTGCTCTTGACTTAGTCTTTGGAAGTGATTTGATGAACTTCCAGCTCCTTTGCTTCTCGGCATCAAAATCTTGGAAAATATTTAAACACATACCCAAGTAACAAGGGTGAAAGATATTGACGCGAAGCGACTCTTAAAAGAATGAAATAACATGAGAACGTGTGCCACAATGACAAGGGAGAGTTACAAATGGGTTATTATAGAGGATCCCGTAATTCTATAGTTATCCTTACCAATTTACGTGGATAATATTTGATCCACTTGTCATAAGCAGCCGTCACAAGAGAGAGTTACTCATTCGTATGAATTATACTCCTCTGTCTCTACAGCAAAGTTACACCTTTCTTTTTTGATTGTCTCATTAAAAGAACCACAGTTTATTTTATTCCATCTGATTTTTATAGTTACCATTCCATACATATTTCCAACTTTCATTTTTCAGAACTGTAACAGAAAGAGTATTCCGTACTCGGCAGGTGGGTAGGTTTTTGGACATTGCACGGAGTATACTGACACGCTGGTTAATAGGCCTCTTGAGATTTGATTCAGTGTCTGTTAATAATAAACTCGAAATTTGGGAAGTACCATCCTATCCTACCTTCCCCAGGAGACATGCTATTAAATACTCCATCTCTATTCTGACTGCTCACACGTGTTGCTTACAATTTCATTCATCTCCTTTCAACTTCTAAATCCCCATTTTGTTCCTTTTTTGTACCACTAATTATATTATTGATATGGAATACTATTATTTTTTCTATTATTTTATAAACACAACTTGTATTAAGATCGAAATAAAGTGGGTAGGTAGCCGAGAAATTAGTTGACCTCTCACTCCCTTAGCAATACCAAAATCAATCATGATAAAAAATAAAAAATGTGAGCAGCACCACGAGCTCCGACATTCTGAGTTATAGCGAATTTCAGGTTATCTAACTCGCCTATAGAAGAGAGGGATAAAGGTAAGGAACCATATCAAATCGCCATACACCGAACTTAGACCTGTCGAATGGGTCGGATAAAATACGGGTTAGATATTTTCCGGGTTTGGAAAATACGGGTTTTATATGTGTCGAGTTTATATGGATTCGGGTCAAATACGGGTTATTAACTCACTTTGAAAACGCTAGTTGTTTATACTTTTTTTTAATCATAAATACAATTTTATTCTAAATTTTTTCAATCATATAATTTAATATAAGTATGATATTAGTAAGATATACTCCATGATAAAAAATATTAATAAATTGAGTCAACGTTTGTCATATGCATGTAAGTGTGTAACAAATTGTTATATGGGATATATCTTAGATTAATCACGTGATAAAAATATGAGTTAAAACATATATTCCCTCCAACGGTCTATGTCTTCCGTATTTTCTTATTTGATTGACTTTGATTTTATTTTATCTTTTCATTTAAGAAAAAACATTTTCACCAAATTTACCATGTTTTAATTTATTAATATAATATTTCTCTTTCATACTTTTTCAATCAACTTTTTTTTTTCATTTAATTAATAATCTGTATAATTTTTATTTCTTCTGCCTTTCATTCCAGTTTTCCGCTTTTAATAATATGATATTCCCTCCTTATTTTTCAACCAAAAAGAAAGGTGAAGAAAATAGGCAAATGAGAGGGAGTTATGAATATAATATCTATTTCTTTTCTTAACAATTTTGAAATAAAAAAAATATTTCTTACTATTTTTGAGAAATTTTATTGTATAATACTCCCTCCGTCCCAGTGAATTCTTTACGTTTGTTTTTTGACACTATTCATGAGGTGGAATGATCTCGAATATAATTTCTAATATATAACGTAAAACATAGTCATGTGAGATCTTTTTCGAATGTTCTTAATAAGTACATTAAGATAATCACATTTTTAGAATGTTTAATAACACGTAAATAAAGATATGAACAAAATGAAATGTACCTCGACAAGTGTGAAAAAGCAAACGTAAAGAATTCATTGGGACGGAGGGAGTATCAAACATTTTTAATTTACCTATTTTTGGGTCGGGTGGGTTATGACCAAAATATTCAGATTATTTTTGGGTCACTTTCGAGTTTTGATCATTTTTGACTGATTTTTTCAGACAATTTCAAGTCAGGTTTTCAGACCAGAACAGTTTTTGACAGGTCTAACCGTGTCTGATACTTTTCATTTTTGTATAGTTTAAGTAAAGTGTGTTTAGTACGAATAAGATATTGATTTTTTGTGTGATGATGATCACTCCTACCCCTTTCATAATCACTCTTTTCTCTTTTATTAACAAAATAGGACTTACAATAATATAATGAGAGACAATTAAACATATTAATGAAACTCAAAAATTCATATGAGAATGTCTCACGATAATTTAACCCAATTAAAAATCTTTCTAATCTAAAATAAGATATCCCCACTTAATACCTCACTCCCCCACAATTGAAGAGGGACATACACCTACAGCTACAACTATACAAGTGTGTTTCGTTTTTTAACTCACTCATTTGACTCTTTCCCCCCATAAAACTTAAACAACTCACTTCTACACTTCTACTCCACACTAACCCCATAAATATCGTAAACCCAAACCCCCCAAACAAAATAAAAAAAATCCAAAATTAAAATCAAAATGCACCATGCGAAAACAGACTCATCGGACGCAACCAGCCTGCCAAGATCATCACCACCGCGATCGCCATCACGGCGCGGCGGCAGCGATCGCAATCGAGATGGGTCAGGAATAGTGTACTACGTCCAGAGCCCGTCGCGGGACTCCACGTCGCACGACGGGGAAAAGACCAACAACTCCCCGCGGTCAACCCCGGAGAACAGCCCAATGGGGTCCCCGCCCCACTCCCACTCCAACTCCTCGCTGGGCCCCACCTCCCGCGAGTCCTCCTCCACCCGCTTCTCCGGGTCGGCCAAGAAAAAGGGTCAGGGTCGGGGCCGGGGCCTCAGGCGGGGAGGCCGGGCCAACAATAAGCATCCCTTCGATTCGATCGAGGAGGAGGGGTTGCTGTCAGGAGATGAGGAGGAGAATGGTGGGGTTTCCAGAAGGTGTTGTTACGTTATTTGGTTTGTGGCGGCGTTTTTTGTGCTCTTTTCCTTCTTTTCCTTGGTTTTGTGGGGTGCTAGTCGCAATCAAAAGCCTTTTATTTCTCTCAAGGTATTTTCTTATATCGCTCCAAAAAACGTTTTTTTTAATACGAGTGATATTTTTTTTGGGATATCTCATGTGGTATCATGTGTTTTTATTTTTTATGGTGTCTTCTTGTCAATGTAACTTTGAACTGCGATAATTTATGATCACGGGTTTAAAAAATGATGATATTTTTCTGAACTCGTTATCATTACTAGATCTTCAATTTGAGATTTTGTTTTTACAATTTTAAAATTTATACTGAGAGTTAGGTTCATTCAAACGTTTTAAATTGAATAAACTTTGATCAAATGTGACTCTTTGTCTCGAGTTTCAAAAGTGATGATTTTTGTCCAAACTGGTCGCTTGTCATATATCTCCGGTTTGAAATTAAAATGTCTCTTTCGAAATTCATAGCTGATATTTGGATGAAAATGAGGGTACAACCTATAATATGAAAAAACATATTTTAACAACATTAACTCTCAAATGAAACGGTGTGATACGATTCCCCACAAATTACCCTGTAGACACTGGATCCTACCCTCAATGATTTTATAACGCCTTTTGAATTGTCGGTGGAATAAATTAAGATGCAGTTAACTTATTTTTTACTATGATTGAGATTACTTGTTCACACTTGACACTTGTATGGATTTTAGATGGCGGTCTGTCTCAGTCCCGATCGAAAGCATACAAGTAAACTTTAATGGTGTCATTAGTGTACTGCATTTAGTTTTACAATGTTGGATACTTTGCGTGTATTTTTATATGGTTTGTTTTTAAAACGGTTGAAACTGTCAATTAGATTTTTATTAGTGTTAAAGTGATTAAGAGAGAGTGTTTTGCGGGGTAATGCAATGTAGAGGGAGAGACTTCCGTCTAAATTTAGAGGAAGTCAATTATGGAGTAATCCATAATTAAGTAGATGTCTTGGTCTAATACTTAGTAGTTAAGATTCGGTACCCTGAATAATAGGTGTCAGGTACGATTCTCCTCCCATATATTCAGCTACCCTCTCTTGGATCAAATACTCACCATTTATGTAGAAAAGATAGTTTATATGTTTTTGTAGTATTTCGTTTTTCTATGAAAACGAGTCGTATTTGACCCGTTATAAGTTTGGCACGGATAATTCCATCACAATCAAGAATTTGTGATATCGTAATGCGACTAAGTACGGGCGTCGTCTAACCAAAAATAATATTCCGTAATTAATTAAGTACGGAGTAGATGATACGAGTAAAGAATATGGAGTACACAAAAGCTTTAGAGATGGAGTCTTTGATAATGTTAGTAAGACACAGTTTTTTACTCCGTAATTTCTATTTTTCAGGTTTCCCTTTGTTAGAAGTGAAACACGTAAAGTCGTAAAGTTAAAAGAGAGGTTACCAGTACATTTGTTTAAGTTTAGTAGTTGTAGTATTCTCATTCTCCCTATCTCAGTAGTCCATAATTTTTGTTTACATTTTGAATGAGTGCAGAGCATAAAATTTGAGGAGTTTGAGATACAAGCAGGAGTAGATTTGACGGGAGTAGCAACAGGGATGGCAACATTGAATGCGACGGTGAAACTCATGTACAGAAATAAAGGCACCTTTTTCGGAGTCCATGTCTCTTCCACTCCTCTTCTACTCTCCTATGAACAAGTCACCCTTGCCTCTGGAATGGTATACTCTCTCTATTACTCTTCCAAATTCATTTATTCTCTGTACTTATTTATTTTACCTTCTCTCTCGTTAGTTTTTTTTTTTCTTCACAAAACTCTCCTACCTTAATACTCCCTCGATTTTTTTATGTTTCTTCCAGCTTTATAAGATTTGTGAGTAGTATTTAATTGAACACAAATTCTTTGGAGAGACAGTCTCTCAATAACTTATTGAGAGACCATTCTTCAGTATCACTCTATGTTTTGTATATGTTTTTATAACAAACGTACCCTCTTTATATTTGTATACTCTTTTATGTTAATCGTACCTCTATCTATTAGGTTTGGTACCAGTGTTACTTCCATTTGTACTTAGTAAAGTTAATGAGAGACCGTCTCTCATGAGACCTACTCTTAATTGAAACGGGAAGAAACTTAAAAGACGGAGGGAGTAGTATATTAAGTCTCCTTATGACGATTATATCTATTATCAATTTCACAACTTATAACGGGTTAAATATTATTCACATAAATATATATATACTACTCGTATAAGATAAAAATTAAAATGCTAAAGTAGCAAATGAATCATCTATATTCATTCATATAGAATTGGACCCGTCTTAAACTTATGACAAGTATACTTTCCCATATAAAGGGATTTGTTTAATATAAATACTGTATATAATTGCATTTGTTTGATCTAAACTTTTGGGGTGTGCACTTGTTTAATTGTGTTAGCATACGTGTTTTGTCGTTTGTGTTGCATGTTTTGGTGCCGACCAAATTGCCAATGCTTAAAAATAAGGTGACACCAGCTTAATATTTACCCATATACATTGAATTCTTTACATTTTATGACAATTATTACTGTAATACATAGGCTGTATTTTGTTTTACACGCAGTATCTATATTTATTTACATACCATTAAAAATTATAAATGTTGCCTTCAATTTTATTTTTATTTTTTATTAAAGTTTGTTTTGTTTGGTCGGTGAGTGCCTTGAATATTCTGTAAACTTTCTAAATGTAGTTTTGGGTTTACCAATGTGTTCAGAATTGCTATTTTTGGTGTGTGTTAAATTCAAAGCACGGCCCCGTTCATTGAATGTTTGAATCTGAGTCATTTTTGGTGACTCAAATGCCAATATATCCTAATTCACCTTTACAAATGCCTGGAAGTTATAATGTGAGGCATTAGTGAGTATGGTTTTTTTAACCATCTAGTTTAATCTGGATTCGAGTTGGATAAGATTTTAAAGGTGGTAAAGTTCTCTCTTCTAGTAAGTTTTAACATTGATGTGTTATTAGGATTCAAACTCGAGAACCCTAATTAAATTAAAACAACATTTTACCAATTAATCTAGATATAGGTGCACATAGATTCAAGTGTATAATAACCATCAAACGTTTGTGGAGTCCTAGTACGGAGTATAAGTTTTTGGTCCGTTCTTCCTCAAAATATTCTCTTGGTGTTGCCAGTGGCGGACCCAGGAATATAAGAGAGGGGGTTCACTTTTTTTAAAATCGTAGATAATATAACAAATTAATCAAAATTAGAAATTCGTCGCACAATTACATATCATAAACTATAAATATTAAATAAAGGCAACCAAATTTTTCTTAACTAATTTCTAATATTTAAAACTATGAAATTTATAACCGAATTAAAGAAATAACGGTAAATCAACAAACAAATAACTTAAAAAATCCTCAAATTAGTGTTCCACAATTGAGAATTATATTCCGTATTTAATTAACCGTAGTTGACATTAACAAATAAAATCAAAAAATCGACATAAAAAATTAGTCAAAATACTCAAATATCTATGACGTACTCAAGTAAAGAATTAATGGTTAACCAACAAATAAATAACATTAAATTTATATTTGAACACAAATTCTTGTATGAGACGGTCTCACGATAAGTTTATCGTGAGACCTCTCACATACAAGGTAGTTAATTTTATTATTATTATATTTCTATTAATAGGTCTCACGATAAGTTATCGTGAGACGGACGTGAGACTAGCTATTTAAATTAGTAAGTACTCTATTCCTTGGTCTTATTCAATACTCGTTATCTATTGTTTTTGGATTGAAGTTCAAGAAAAAAAAAGCCATGGATAAATTTTCACACAAAATCGACTTGCATTACATACCTATAACAAAAAATTAGAAAAATAAAAATAGATAATTATTACATAACACACCCAAAAAGAAAAATACAGTAGATAATAAATTGATAGCACGGAGGGTGTACTCCATAACTGATAACAAAACAAAACACAAAAATATATTTTTAATTATGGTTCAAAATCTTACAAAAATATACACCTAATTGAGGCATTAATCTTGTGTGGGAACTGGGAATTGAGAATAAAAAGAAAACGGAAAGAGCTAAAAATTGGCAAAGGGTGGAACTGGGAAAAAGGACGGCTGAGGGGATTCGATCCCACACCAACTCAACCTAGTAGCACAGTCCTTACCAAGTTGCCACAACCCTTTCACTGCTCCTTTTTCACGCAAATAGTAGAAGTACTAAGCATTAGTGCTTTTTTAAAAATAAAAAAAAATTGGAAACCGAAGGGTGCGCACGTGGGGTGCTGTGCGCACCCCTAGGTCCGCCCCTGGGTGTTGCTGTTTTGTACTCGTATTTGATTTCATTTGATTGAAATGAACTAGTATAGACCCCGTGCAATGCACGGTATTTATAATATATTTATCTTATAGAATATTTCATTTAAGATTTAAAATTAAAAAATCATTATTTTATTTTTACTTCGTACTATTTATCGACCGTGTACTTTAGATATAGGAAAATATTTTTTAAATCACAAAACTAATCAAAATACTTCAGTAATGTCTTGAAATATATTAAATAATGTGTAATTAATGAAAATATTGTTTATATTTTTATACTCTGTTTATGTCATCTCACATTTTGAGATACTCGTTTCTCTCTTTAACATACAGTAAAACACATAAATAGTTATAAAAAATTGTATAGTAATGAACTTTTTTAATGGTTAGTACGCCGTGATACGTTCACTTTGTGGCAAAAAATATTCAATTTTTCATTAGCAATTTTTATTTTAAAAAATGGACTCTCTCAGGCGTAAGACTTATATTATGTAATTTCTGAAACTTTTTTTATATGGATTTTAATAGTATATTCCGTATTTTGTACTCCCCGTACCAAAATGATCTTAGTGTTACCAAAATGATCTTAGTGGTATCAAGTGAGTATATATATATTTTTGTATATATATCAAGTGAGGATTACAATATTTAATTACAGTGTTATATCAGTCATGATTATTACAAAAATAAAATGTATTTCCGTTGGTATATATAAACTCTCAGTATTTAGTATACGCTAACGCAAATCATAGAGATTAGATTGTAAAATACAATTAACATATCAGTCATGAGGCTACATTCAGACGTTAATTTAGTCATTTTCGTGCATATTTCATCCCTAAATTAGGACTGTCTTTCATTTATACTTAAATATTCCAATTTGCACGTTAATTTAGTCAATCATTCCTAATTATGGTTGCATTTCATTTATAATAAAACATTCTAATTTGGCACAATTGATTAATAGTTTGGTTATTTTGGTTAATTAGTAGTGTGTTTGGCCATGTCAAGTAAGATAAATTTCAGTAGGATATAACCAAAATAGCGAAGGTGGAATATGAATAGGCGGGAAAATTGTTTGTATGTATTTTTTTTGGATTTTTATTGAATAAAAATCAATGAATTTTCCAAAAAAAAAAGGCGTAAAAATTATAGGTGAGTGTTGATCTCTTAGTATATTAGGGATATATACTACAATCTCGTATATATCCCTAATATAGACCCTAATTACAATCTTATATCCTAATCACAATCAAATATGACTTGATTATTGTCTAATTTTAAGGTGAAATCTTGTAATTTATTATAGTCATGATTATTTATAATATTATAATCAATCTTGATTCATATAGTGAAGTTAAACAAACATATTCTAATTTGAGAATTGATTAATAATGAATAATTTGGTTATATTTTGGTTAATTAATACGGAGTAATTTAATGCTGTAGAAACGGATTATTTTCTTAATTTTCCTTAATTAAATTATTAGAGTGTATAACTTTAGGATTAATTTAGTGATAAATGAAACAATGAGATATTGTGGTGTAGTGATAAAGAATAAGTACTACATATCTAAGGTCAAGGGTTCGATTTGCATATAACTCATTTCACTTGCTTTACTAATTCTTTTTATTTTTTGTAGTGTAGTGGATAACTTTAGGCGGGAAAAATTGGAGGATTGTTATTTGGTTAGTGGAAAGGGGATTAGACCCTTGGAATTTAGAGTTAATCTCATGTGGGACAGTCTCACAATAAAACAAAAATGATTGTGCATGAATTATTTTAGTGTTATTATTCTAAGTTAATCATGTCAAGTGTCATCCATATATTAAATGTAACCGTGAATTGTACTCCGGGATGTTAGTCATTTGTTAGTTTTGATTAAAATAAAAGTGAAAGAAATCAAAGAAATTACTGAAAAATAAAATGTGGAAAATATCAATGAAACGAACATAGTAAACAGTAAACAAATGTCGAGACGAAACTAGTGATAAACATGAGCAAGTTCATTCATTGTAAGTTGAAGTATTGATCATATGTACAATATGTTCTAAGTTCCGATACTGAGTCATTTTCAATACAGTACAACTTAGTTCAACAAGCGGATTGTTTTTCGAGTGAGCACGTAATAGGGTCAGCAAGTAAGTAAGTTTTGATTGGATAGTACGTTGCGTTTCGGTCATGGTATTGATTTGTAAAATGACAAGTGCAGATGAAATACTTTTATGAGAAAAGGAGAAGCGAGAGACAAGTAAGCGTGCAAGTGAAGGGGGACAAGGTACCATTATATGGGGCAAGCCACAGCTTAATCAGTAATGACAAGGGCGCGCCAATGTCTTTGGTACCAATGACCCTTAACTTAAGGGTACGTTCCAGGGCTTACGTCTTAGGAAGGTTGGTGAAGCCCAAGTTCTACAGGACTATTAATTGCCATATACTTATGGATCCTAAGAAGATGAATAAGGCCTTCAATTTTAAAAACAACTGCACTTACACCTAGCTCCATCTTTTATTATTTTTAGACATCTTTTGCAAATTTAGTTTTTTTTTTTTTTTTTTTTTTTTTTTTATAAAAGTACTCGTATATCAAGAGTTAAAGTAATGTGTAACATTACAATGTGTACCGGAGTTCACAAGGCAATGCAACATGTAGTACAATCGTACTATGATACCGGTTTAGCTTGTCTATCACAAATTTATACGATCTTTTTTTCCAACCATATACTCTGTACTATCTTTATTATCTTCGTTAGTTTATGTTGGAATTGTGTCTCAGACTCATTCGGTAACATTAATTAATATTGACTTAAGATTAAATCTAAATGATCACACACTTAAAATTGATATCAGATCGAATCAATTTTATAATTACAATTTGTACGTGAAATCGGGTGAAATCATAGCGTAGTGCAACAAAACTATATTAGAGATATCGTATATATATGTTAGGATATTATTTTTCCATATTATTGATTGTGATATAATTTAGTTTAGATAAATTGTATCTTTTAGAATCTTCTAATTATTGTATACTTATACCATAAGGCAACTGTATCTCATGTAATGTCCTGTATATAGGACCTTTATTCATCAATATTAATCATGCAATTCACAATAATCTTTCTCATTCTTTCATAATTCTAACATGGTATCAGAGCTTAGATTTATGTTGGAATTGTGTCTCAGACTCATTCGGTAACATTAATTAATATTGCTTAGGGTTAAATCTAAATGATCACACATTTAAAATTGATATCAGATCGAATCAATTTTGTAATTACAATTTGTACGTGAAATCGGGTGAAATCATCGCATAGTGCAACAAAACTATTTGTAACTTTGTCGAGATCTATGCGGTTTTTCTTCCGTAATCTGATTTGGAGCGTATCCTGTCCTCCCCATGTGTTGTTTGATTGGTACTGTTAGAGTTAATGCTTCAAAAGAAGCACACTTAGTGGAATTAACTATCCCACATAGATCATTTATTGCTTCTAAAAGGTGTTTATATATGATCCACTAAAATGACCTATTAGATGTGTACAAGTGAGGACTACGTACACCACACGCGCGCGCATCGGGCCGGGCCGGGCTCAGGCTTCGGTAGAGCGCCTGCGGCTAGGGATGTCAACGGGTCGGTTTCGGGTCGGGTGGAGCCTCACCCGAATCCATCACCCGGATCCGCATACTCCACCCGATCCATCCGTCACCCGATTAATCCACCACGGGGAAAGAAAATCTAATATGGTGGCCGCCAAAGTGATTACGGAATAGGGTTTTAAGAAAAAAAATGGATAATGAGTATAAAAATAGAGTGAAATTAATTATTTTTTTTATATATTCATATAATTTTTTTTTAAAAATCTATAAACGGGTGAACGGATCGGGTGATGACGGGTGAAAAATCTCCACCCGAATCTGACCCGATCCATCACCCGATTCATCCGTCATCCGCTTAAAATCCATTTAGTTCGGGTTTTCGTCCATTACTTTTATTCGGGTGGATGGATTTTGAACGGGTTCGGGTGAAATTGACATCCCTACCTGCGGCGCACCGCTTGCGGTATTTTTTAGTGGTCGGATTATTTGTTTCTGTGGATTATTTGTTTTGTTCAGAAGCTTCTCTTTTTCTCAGTCAGTCATTGCTGTTGCTGTGCACTGAACCAATGCCACTGCTCCACTATATAATGCTATCTTCTCTTCAGTTTTGAACCCACAGCAAACATACACATATTCTCTCATTCTTCAGACTCCATATTTTTCTCTCTGTTCCGGTTAAGTTATTGGCAAACGTTCTTAGCTGTATTCATCCGTTCTTCACCTACACTGAAGTTACGGGTTGGTTGTGGAATCCTGGGAGTTGAGTGCTATTGAGGCCGTGTGTAGCAAACGAGGCATAATCCAACTTTAGGACAGTGACGAATTGTCGCGACACAATCTCTGTTTTGTTCCAGATAAGATCTTACCTTCTTCTCTCCCTATTTCTACTACTACCGTGATAACAAGTAAGTGGTTGCATGCCATGAAATTAGTGAAATCTGCTGTGTTATGTGCTGTGCAATCCATGCAAATCATGATTTATGCCTAGGCAATGATTAATCACATAATCTCATGCTTGAATGAGTATTCCTTACATACTATTACGGAGTACTTGCTTAATCGGAGAAAATTTTGATGATTTTTTTTAATTGAAGAACGCACTTAGTCGCATTTAGAGATGTTAGTGAGATGAGACAGCTCGAGCTCGGCTCAGTCATAGTTTGGACTCGGATCGAAAAGCTTGATATAATGTGCTCAGTTAATACTCTGTATTTTGCTCTTATTCAAAAAACATTAATAACATTTACGTTTTTTTCACCATATAAAATGTTTTTATTGATTTGCCTAATACGTTTTCCAATCCCAAGTTATTAAAACATATTGGAGAAAAAAAGAGCAATTTTAATAGTTATATATAGGCCCAAACTCGCATTTTAGCCCGCGAGTTTTTGTTTTCCAAGCCGGGTAAGTTCGAGATCGGCTCGAGTTTGAATTTTGTTTAACGAGCACGAGTCGAGCAAGCCCAAGCTTGTCGAATACTCGAATTACAATATGTAGGGATTCGAACCCGAGGTTCATTGTTCAAGATACCTAATCTTAACCACTAGGCTAAGACATCTTCGGTGATGACTTTTGCATCCGACCATTGTGTTTTGTGCCACTTGCCGTGTGTTTGCAATTGTTTTGGTCTTTTTGGTTTTATGACGTCAATTGCGATGATACTATGTAGTCAGTGATAAAAATTAGGGGAAAAACTGATGATGGAATATATTGCAATTCGAAAGAACCGGAGGGAATAAAATTTAAGTGAGAAAAATGATACTAGGAGTATTAGATATTCCCTCAATTCCAATTAGTTGTATACAGTTATAAACTGTGCATATTCCATTTTGATTCGTTTCATTCATTTGTAAACATTTCACAATGGCTTGTCAAAACTCAAAAGACTTGCCTTAGCTATTCACGGAACGTGAGAAGCAGATGATCTGCTTCCGGAAGAAATCGAAGAACTTCTTGAGAATTCTACAAGATCCGATCCATTCGTTCTTTTTTCTCTGGTAGATGGTCAGAACTTTATCTGGGTTATCTTCTCTTTAATAGCTCAAAAACTAAGAAGAAACGATCTCTCGTTAGAGTTAATGAGAGATCTCTCACATGATGATACTCCGTAGATCCTACCGTACTTATTTTGATTTTAGGTTTTTATCTCTGCCCTCTCACTAACCTAACGAGAGACTCCATAAACATACTCATTTAATAGACCTATTATAATACTAATTTTTACTCCCTTTGTTCCATTCAATTGTTTGTCTTTTATATTCATTGTGAGGAATATTTTAATTAAAGACAAACAATTGAATGAAACGGACCGAGTAATTTCTTTACTGGACTGAGGGTGTATTGTTAATTGTTTGCTCATGTGTTGAAATGTTAGTACGTAAGTACGGAGTATTAAAGTAGAGGCGGTGTGATGTGAGTGCGTCAAAATGTGAGGAAACCCAAGCCGCAATTGAATTTAGTGATCCCATGAGACATGACTGTTCAATTTTCATGTCCATGTCCATGTCCAACACACAATTTGGCCCATCTCATGTCTTTACTGTTTTTTTCTTTTTATAAATGTTCTTCTTTCCACTAGATTTGGCTCTTCAAACCGCGTTCTGATCTTATATCACACTTTTTTTGCTGTGTAATGTCCTACTCCAATCATTCAAACTTTCCAACAAAAGATATTTTTTGATCCCCATAACTTTTTTTACTTTTACTTTCATTTATAGAAAATTTAATACGGAGTGACATCTTCCTCATTTATCGAGATATTCACGATATCAGTATTTCTTTTCGAGGAGATCTCTTTTTCATATGTGCGTAGACAATTTAACACACTAGCACATAACTTAGCTGTTTATTTTCCTAGAGTTATTGGTAGTCGGATCTTGGAAGGTTACGTACCATCAGAACTTGATGGTATAGTTGCTTCTGATTCTCGTAATATTAATTGTCATCAGATGGATAGTTATTTGACTTGGCATCAGATAGTCATTAGGCATAATCCAAACTAATACTCCGTACTTCGTATGAGTATTATACTAAAGAGCTAATCAAATGTACTACTTTCGACATGGAAAAGACGTACGGGTAGTACGTCACCAAATGATATTGTCGTTGATTCACAGCTTAATGGAAAGGATTTAAAAATATTACGTATCCAATTAGCCAATGACAGTAATCTGAGTAGTGATATATGGGGGGAGTAAGACGATTTAAAAATAGAAGGGAAAAGGTGTCGGTTGGAGTTGAAGAAGCCCAGCCAGGCCAATTGAAGATGTGACAGACACAGACACAGACACTATTAAGTGGCTGAGAGTGAGGGTGAGGGTGGTGAAGTGATTGCATTTGCATCGCAACGAATCTACGATTGATTTGCGTATAAGTAATGAGACACTATTATTTCCGTATTCATTATTCATTATGACCCCTACGACTTTTCTCCTTCCTTTTTTTTATGACCCTATGACTATATGACTAGTAATGCCACCAAATGATTTTCTTTTAGTAGCTTGGTGGAAGGGTTACGCTTACTTCTAGCTTCAAGAGTAGTGGCAAAATATTCTGTTTTTTTTTCACTCATAGAAGATATTCGAAATCAAGATATGAATTATTAAACATAATTTTAACAATTAAACTAGTTGATTTTTGCAAATACTATGTGTAAACCTGAAAAACACGTTAACCATGTCGGGATCGAAGTTGGGGTCGTCGGGGGTGAGGTCTATTTGGGTTTTGTAAGAAGTAGGTCGATTTCGAATCAAGTCAAGTCATTTCGGGATGGATCATTTTCAAACATGTTGTAACTTGTAATCAACTTTGTTAGAGATATGAGTTCGGATACGACTATAAACATTTGGGTTAAGTCAGGCCAGTTCAAGTCATTCAAATTTAGGACCCATATATATCTGGTCCTCTGGTCAGGTTTGTTTTGTTGGCGTCTAACTACGTGTGTGCTAATGTTACGATACCGACGCGTTTAAATATTTTCAAATAATTACTCGTACGATATTACACCTCATCCGTAATAATAATACGGAGTACATCTGAGAAGTAGGTCATCTAAAAAAAATCTTAAAGTGATGATTGAATCCAATATATTTTCATTTCCTAATACATCCCCTTGCTCGATGACATAGGAATGATCATTAAGATTGAAAAGATGTTAATGCACACCCTCCAATACCATTTAACGAAACTTCACTTGTGAATTGTGAGATACGGGGTTCTCAAGATTTGTCTTTATGAGTGATGATCATTCTAACTTTAATACACAGTATCATGTAAAAAATTATCTCAACAAAAATCTTAAGAAATTGTTAAGATCTAACTATGAATAATGGTTCACAAGGAGGCCCATAGACGTCAAATGTGGACACATACAAGACATTATAATCTGTGTAAAGAAAGGTTATTAGGATTCGAAGATGTGACTCATCATTGGTTAACCTATACTTTGATACAATTTGAGAAGACCATCTCAACCATCACCAAGTCCAATCAATATTTTCGCATCTTAAAACACATAAGACCATCTCCAACCATGCTCTTCATTCACTCATCATCCTTACATCTCTCCTCTTTCTCACTCATCCACCTCACAATCAAAAAAACACTCCTCCATCCATACTCATCTCTTCATCATCATCTTACTCTCTCTCATCATTTATCTCTCTTACTTTTTAATACTCCACAATTCCACACTTTTTTTATTAATTATGAAAATAATTTGTTAACTAATTTATTTAACAAAATCGAGTACGTATAATATTATAATTTAATTTGATGGTTCGACTCGATTTTCAAATTTCATACTCGGCTGTTGTCTCGGACTTTTAATAAAACATAACAATTTATTTAAAAATATAAGTATGAAACACAATATTTGATTGAGAACCCATAAAACTTTCGTCCCTCATTTTTTGAAAAACTTCTAACATTTGTTGTTCGAGATTATTACTACTATTATTATTATTATTACTCGGATTATTATAAATATAGTTATCCATAACTAATACGGAGTATTAGAAAGAAATAGAGTTAATTTTGATTTGTATTAAATGGGATTAAGAAAATAAAATAGAAAGAGAAAGAAGTAGTCTGACAATACTACCCAATATTATACTCTATTTATAGAGAAAAAAAATTGCAACTTACATATTTCATTTTATTTTTAAATAAAAAAATAAAATAACGATTTTTAACAAAAAAACCGTAAACAGTTCAAAAGAAATAAGAAATAAAAGATGATGAATATAAACTTGACACTTGTCAAGTCCTTATTGGCTAGTAAATTTGAAAAAGAAAATAAATAAAAAATAAATAACAAACAAAGTGCAAACAACTCAACTTCATACTCAGCCAAAACTTGATGAGCACAACCCTCAGCAATAACTTGATGAATAGAAAAAATGGTTGGAGAAGATGCTGAGTACATCATCATGAGGATGATGAGGAGTTCTCTCATTGTTGGAGATGCTCTAATACTCCATAATTTTTTTTGTAATGTTAAATTAATACTCCGTAGTAGTCATGTCTACGAATAAAAAATGCAAGATGTTTTTTCGAGGAGTATTGATTTTAATATTCTTTAAATTAACACTAGTATTACGGAGTAACATACAAGTACACAGTAGTTAGATTATGTTGTGTTTTTTTGGCTGAAAGATAAACTAAATTTAGGCAAGATTACGTATTACAGTGTTACTACGGAAATCATTTTTTTCAATTAGGCTTATATTTTTTTCTTTCAACAACTACTACCTTATAAAACACTTTTCTATTTGATTTTGTTATCGTCTATATTTTATTTATTTTTGGTTTAAAGAAGTCCATTATGTTGTGGGTAAAATCAAACCCCTAACTAGATGGTGGATAAAAATTGAACTCCTAATCTGATGATTGGAGTAATAACAGTTTCACAAGTTGAGTCAATTAAGAAGAGTAAATATTTAGTTATAGTGATGATACTCGTATTTTATATATTAATGTAAAAGGAAAATCAAACGTCACGGACTCAATTTTTATCCGTGACTAAAAACGTTTATTTTTTCATCAATATATAAATAAGTTTTTTAAAATATTTGTTTTTGGTGATAATCATGACTTTTTAACTAACGTAACTAAATGTAAGAGATGTTCAATTTCTTTTTCTGATAACATCACTGCATCACTTGGAAACAGTAAGAAACACTGAGAAATAATAGACCTTGACAGTTGGATTTAGTACGCAAGTACACAATTCCACAACTCATGTGAATTGACAGCTTAGTACACAATGCGACATCAGAATATGTTCACCAAGCAAACTCCTTTTGATACAGTATTTAACAATTTAAATATCACTGTAACGTATTTACACAGGATTCCTGAATCATTCAATCAATGTCCACCAGATCATTTTTATTTTTTTTAAAAACACCCATGATCTCGTGGCGCACTCCATCTCCATCCCAACCACAGTTGTTACCGGATCGGATCATTCGCCCATGAAATTCAGGCCGAATCTTCGAAATTGAAACATTTAACCCGTTTCAAATTCGTTAATCCATTTGTTAAGTAACAAAAAAAATGTTTACTCCACGTCACCTTATTGTAACCCATTCCCCGTCTGATTCGTCCCAACTAGGACGAGAACCACAACTCAATTCACTCTCGAGCCGACGCGTAATGGAGTTAATCAAACATGACTTATTTGAACCATAAACAATGTTCGAGTCCTCAACAGACTCCCAATCCGGGAATTCAAACGGACACCTGGGCGACACGAAACGCTTTTCTAATACCTCCACACCGTCACAACCGGATACAAACGGGTGATCCAACAACATACGGGCAGTCCACCTCTCATTCGGGTCCTTCACGAAACACTTCCCTAAGAAGTCCCTCCCTTCATCACTTAATCCCTCCGGAATTCTCGGACATTCCCCACACACCCCCACCCGGTAAAACAAACCGCTGACGTCACTTTCCGGCGAACACTCCCACGCGGGCTTCCCCGTCAACATCTCAACCACCGCACACCCCACCGCCCATACATCCGCCGCCGTCCCTCCGCCGGCGCCGGCGATCAACTCCGGCGACATGTACAACGGCGTCCCCCTCAGTTGGCCACCGGAATGACACTCCCCAACCCGTCTGGAGAGCCCGAAATCAGCAATCTTAACCTCGTCATCATCAAAAACAAGGATGTTGTGTAATTTAATATCGGAATGGACAAAGCCGGAATCATGAAGACGACACAAACCCCTCAATATCCCTCTTGTATACCTCCTGACCTCGACATTTCCGAATTCACCATCATCGGAGTTCCTAAGATGATCCCACAAACTTCCCTTTGAAGCGTACTCTAGAAATACGTTGTAAAATAGAGTACCCTTCTCGTGGGAGATGGAATCTCCGAGGCATCGAATTATGTTAGGATCGCAATTCCCGAGTTCCGTAAGAACTTGCTTCTCGTTTAGAAGTGAAGTAGAGTGAGACATATGAGACGATTTCACAACAGCAACAACTGAGGAAGTGGTTTCATATGAATTAGAGTTAGATTGGGTTACGGTTGCTAAATTGACAGTACCAAAACTCCCCCTTCCAATAACTTCACCCTTAACCCACTCCATGAAAAATCGGATCCCAATTCAAGATATTTTAATTTGTTGTTGTTGTAAAAGTGTAATGCTGGACCGTTTAAGAGGGAAGGTTGGGGTTAGTTGTATGATAATAAAATAAAGAGGGAAGTAATAGAGTAATTTATAAAGGGGATGAAGATGGAGGTGGGTGGGCGTGTGTGTGGAGGCAGGGGCATGGGGCATGGGGCGGGGTATATATATAATTGTAATTATTTTATTTGTATGTAGTTAGCGGGGGTTTTTAATGATTGAGTTGGCGCAAAGAAGTTGGCGGGGGAATTGAGCACGTGATAAGCAAGTATGTTTTGTAGACTAGAGGGGTGCGGGGTGCCCACTCAAGTGTCACGTATCTAAATCCTTCTTGTTGGGACGATCATAAATAGGACTGCTCCGTATTCGATTCCACCATTTATCTAAATATCATGTTTTCTTAAGCCTCCAATTATCGGTTTTGGTTCAAACTTAAACATTATAACACCTTCGTATGTGTGAGGGCCGGGGACGTATACGTATAAATATATGAATGATTGGATTGGTTCTTTACTTCTTTGACAAACGAATAATGTTAATAATAATGAGTAACAATTTATATAAGTGGACCACTAACATACGGAGTATAATTATTCGATTAAAAAAAGTCAAGTTGGAATTTGACAGATTAAAAGACCTTTTTACCATATTTTTACACTTTTTTATTACCCTTAATTAGGTTGGGTTAAAACAATGCGTCGATTCGATTCGGATCGTTGGTCAACCCGCCCCTTACCCGGCCTTAGTTTGGGTTATATAATGACAACTAGCCCACTAAATTAAAATTAAAAAATCTCGATTCAGGTTCAGACCAACCATTCGTCAGTCAATCCCGCTACGTACTCTCATAGGCTGGTCCAAGATCGTGGTCATAAGGTCCAACCCATCCTGTGTTTTATGGAAATGTTTTCTTTTGATCAAATTCTGTTGACATTTTTTTCCCACTCAAATTCAATTGACACATTTCCTTTTTAATCCATTTTTTTGGATCAAAATATTTTTATTCCACTAACGTATTTACATATATATGTCATTGTAATACCCTCGTTAAGTGCAATTTAGATAAGTAAGTGCTAATTTGTTCCAAATTATTGTAATTTTGATATTATTTTATGTTTGTTCTTAATTTATAGTATATTCTACTCCCTCCGTCCCGATGAGTCTATTCCATATTGAGGCGTCTCAATGAATTTTTTATCTTTCTATTTTAGGAATGTTTTTTTATATATAATTTGACTTCTTCATGAATTTGGCTCCACATGTCGTCTCATCATTGAACCTCTTCCCCTTTGTGCCAAAAGTAAAAACAAACAATTCATCGGGACGGAGGGAATATATATACGAAAGAAAAAAATGTCATATTAGATATGAATGGAGGGGTAGTAAGTTTTAAATAATCTAATAATATACTCATATACTTTG
Organism: Agrostemma githago; assembly: GCA_958450325.1. Classification (NCBI taxonomy): domain Eukaryota; kingdom Viridiplantae; phylum Streptophyta; class Magnoliopsida; order Caryophyllales; family Caryophyllaceae; genus Agrostemma; species Agrostemma githago. The sequence goes on from OY288240.1 coordinate 5,981,489, forward strand.
TATATTAATCAAATCGATTTACCGTATTATTTTGGAAATCAAAGTACAATTCTATGAAAATTAATAGAGAAATAGTTTAGAATGATATTTAGAGGCTTCGTACCTTAAACATCTGGTAATTAAACAAACAAAATGTGAGTGACAATAATGTTGGTGTTACGTTGAGTATGTACTGGTACTTGAGTTGGTTGATTAATTAAAGTCTAACCTAACCTACTTTAGTGACTAATTACTAAAACATGAAGGGCAGGCATAGAGAATTGAATAGAATGGAATATACTACTCCATCCGTATCCGTATATTGAAGGTGATGAATTTAATACCACTCCAACAGTAAGAGCATATTGGAGTGAATTGAGACCACCAAGTGATGAAGGAAATGTGTGTTGAATGGAGTATTTGCGTGTAATCCATGAGTTTGAATTAGTAAGATATCATCATCACCCCATCACTCATCGTACCAACACCTTTCAAATCAATGCTTACAGCTTACAGCTTACAGCTTCCTTATTATTCAAACTTTTATCGTTGGGTACGTGCAACCGTGCGACGTTATACTCACTCTTATATATTACTGTTACGTACCTGCCTGCCTCGCTCTGCCAGTTTCATCATATCAACCAAATGTCCTTGTCTATATTGGACTTTACACATTCAAGAGCCGCATTTGGAGGGGATCCTCGTGCTTCCCATATACATATTCCCTCATTACTCCATCGTATGCACAATGTTAGGCGTCACGTCTCGTATCTGACACTGTAAAAATGGAATAAACATCTTTCTAAGAATCCATCAATAATTCTAGTACTCCCTTCTATCCATTCAATTCTTTACGTGGGAACCATTTTTCACTACAAGAAAACCAACTCCGGGCGTCCACCTGGTGGGTGTCCTGGGCATATGGACGCCTAAATGGCGTCTGAAAATACATCCGGGCGTCCACCGTCAGACGCCAAACTTGGCGTCCGACAGAACTGGGAGGAAAAAATTCAGGCTTCCGGACGTCCACAGCGGACGCCATATTCCACTATATGGCGTCCACTGTCGGACGCCATGTAGTGGGATATGGCGTCCACATTCGGACGCCAGTTTGGCTGGATGTGGCGTCCGATAATGGACGCCCGGAAGGCTGACTCGCATCAAATACCCGCCCAACCCCCTCTCCCCCTTCACTCTCTAAAAAAAACCACTCTCTAAACTTCTTCCTCCCTTCCTCGCCGACCCCAATCTCCATTCCTCTTCTCTATTTTTCATACTTCTTCTTAATTTTTGGTATGTTTTCTTACTTAACTTAATTCTTATTCATTATAATTAGTTCTTATTTTTGATTGTTATCGTTATTTATTGGTAGTTTTCTAGTTAATATTGTTTAGGTCTAAATTCCGATTAGGTTAATTAGTTTAGCCCAAATTCGATTAGGTATATTAGTTTTGCCCATCACAATTTTGATTAGGGTTTGATGAATTTGGTTGAATTGAGCTAGAATGACCTCTAGGGCCTTCCGTGAGGTTTTATGTGACTTAGGACGGACCAAAAGGTGTCGTAATAATGCCGGATTTTCCCGAAAGCACTTCCATCGTGATCGGGGTTGTAAATAGGTGTTAGCGGTGCTTTCAAAGTTCCGATATCTGTATCCTTAATCAAAGTCAGGCGAAGCAAGTCTACTTTGCTCCTTCTCCGTACACGAAAAATGACAGAAATCAAAGTCAATGGTGGGCAGTCTTTACGACTAAACCACGGGGGCAAATAGACAGTTCTCTGTTCCAGGAAGATACGGCTTCAAGTGGTACACGCTTATCTCCTATTGACGAGACCATATTCTCCGAAGAAGATCAGAATGAAGGGGCAGAGGAAGATTTTGAGGAAGATGATGATGATGGACAAGAAGATTACATGGTTAGGGATGTTCCGGAGATCCTTGAGGAGGATGACGGACACGATGAAGAGAATTTGGAGGACGATCAAGTGGAGGGCGTGGAGACGGAGGAGGAGGATCAGACTGAGGAGGATGAGGATGAAGACAATAACGACAGCGAAGATGACTACTAGAGTTGTTGTAGTAGGTTAATCATATTGATCATTGTGTTACTTATTTTGTACATTATTTCAATCAAGTTAGATTGTAATTGCTAATTGTTGCTAATTTGTTGCAAGGTTAAGATAATGGCAGGCGGTAGATCGACAAGGAGACGTGGCGGAGGAAGTAGGTATGTGCACACATCCACCTCGCAGCAGGAGGAGGAGGAACAGGTCCCCGAAACGGGACCGGAGCAGAACGATGAGGAGCAGAAGCAGGGGCAGAAGGAGGAGCTAGAGAAGGACGAGAACGGTCGGGTGATTATCGACCCTGGTCGCGTATGGTAATATAATCTAACATGTCCATTCTTCTGTAACATATGAATTTTTGGACTACATACATCTTGTAATATTTCGTACATATATGTGCTTCTCGAGTCGATGCAGGTTTCTGCATGGGATGGTCACCGCAGGCTGTACTGCCAGCTACATGGCCGACAAAGGGCAGAGGTATGTCTGCTGGACTGAGGTGCAGATGGACGTACGGGAGTGGTGGTTCAACAACTTTCGGGTACGTGGATTGTTTTTGTTACCGAGTTTTGAATTTATAATGTAGACTTTATAAATATTTTTGGTACTAATTAATAATCCGCCTTGATTGTGTAGTTGAAGTTCGCTTGGAGGCAGGAGTTAGAAGGAAGGGTGTGGGAGCGGTATAACGAGACTTGCACACGACATTTCGTTGACGTAATGAACAAACGCCACACCCGGGGGACTGCGCTCAAAGACCTTAAAGGTGTAGTTTTTTTATAGTACTCAATTTTAACAAACAATCTAACTTCAATCTTTTACTGTATTAACTAATAATATATTAGTGTCGTCATATTTCAGGTGAAGCGTTGAAGAGGTGAGTTAAGTACCACGACGACAAGGACTTCAAGGTCAGGTCGGAGAGGGCACAGAGAAACAAAATGAAGAACTGCGAGAAGGAGGGGAAGGCCGACCCGACACATCATCGGGGTGCTCAGTCTTCGTTTCGTCGTGTCAAGAGGGTATGATTTCTACTAATATCGTACTCTTACTTGAATAATCATAAACTATGTTCACATAATATATATTCGCCTAACGTTCGTACTCATTTAATAGCTAGCTGCTGAACTCGGGAGGACGCCAACCGCGCCGGAGATATTCCTGGACATGGACGGTAAGACCGACGAAGAAGGCACTACTTTTATGACGAGGAAGGATTAGGCAATCTGGGTGAGTACTTACTATTTCAAATAAATCAAATTGTCTATACTTTAGGTGGTAGTTAACTATCTTTAAAGATTTCATCTAATAATAACTTTGAATTGAAATCGTTGTTGTGTACGCAGGATGCCTACCAAGAGGAGCTAGCGAACCTCGAGACTGCTCCTGATGCTACCGAAGTCGACCCAAATCAGACTTTTTTCAAGGTCGTCTCGGGGTACAAGAAAGGAAGTGTGTATGGTGTTGGAAATGCACACGGTATCTACTTCACACCTCCCCCAGCGCGTCTCGGCACCTCCACACAGATGGAGTATACGTCGGTCGGATCTCGGCAGCCCGACCCGAAAAAGGAGAAAATGAAAGAGCAGCTGACACAGCAGCAACAGCAACTGAAGGAACAGGCGGAGCACATAAAGAAAATGCAGGAACAAATGGCCATGTTCCAGGCCATGTTTAACAAATGCAACCAAGGTCGTCCCCCATCCCCTCCAGACGACAGAGACCCCTTTAACGGGGATGGCGGTAACTCTGGTGCTTCAGCTAGCTTCTTAGTTAGCTGATTGTTTTTTGTTGTTGTTGTTGTAACTGGATTTATGGATTATGTATCTTCGAACTAGTTTGATTTATGTACCTTCAAACCGTATGTTAAAACTTTTTTATATGAATGTTTTTTCAGCATAAATGTGTTGAGAGATGAAGTGTTTTGGTTGATTGAGAGTGAATGAGGTTGTGGTATTGTGGATGGTCGACAGTTGTGGTTGGTTGAGAGTTGTGGATGTGGTTAATTTTGCAGGTTTTGGTTAGACATTGAACGCATGTATACGTTCATGCAACAGCATAAATGGCGTCCAATAACGGACGCCATGATAGACGCCAGGGGAAACTAAAAGCGATCAAAATTGGCAGCATTCAGGGGACATGTCGTCTGACTGTGGACGCCAGGGGAAAGCTAATGACGTCTGACTGTGGACGCCATCCAGGGATAACTGGCGTCCACAGTCAGACGCCATACATGACGTCCACTGTCAGACGCCAATTTCTTGGCGTCCAACAGTGGACGCCCGGACTGAAAATGGGCGACCGGTCATGGCATCCACTTTCTGGCGTCTGTTTGCGGACGCCCGGACCCGTACAACGTCCACTGACGGAAGCCACTGGATGGACGCCCAGGGCATCTATTCTTGTAGTGTTTGTGAGGAGAAATGGTGGATCTAGGTAGAGAATTGAATTGATGGGAGAGAGTATTGCGAAACCTTTTACCTAAGAAGGAGTCCATCCTCTTACTACTAAGAGGATAGGAGATGATGAGGTGTCACATTCTCATTAAAAATTTTCCCTCCAAACACTATCACTCAAATAAGGAAACAAATAAAACATTAAACTCAAATAATTATAATATCCAAATTCAAGACAAAATAAATATTGATGTAAAATTAGAAAAAAAATTCTTCAATAAGACAATAAATAATATTAGTATGTATGGGCTATTAAAAAATAGACATTTATGAGACATTTTTTTAAAACTAAATATAAATGTTACAAACTATCGAGATCATATATTGACTTAAAAAAATATAAAATATTTGATGATGAACAAATATACTGAGTATAAAATACTTTCAATTTTTTATTTTAATATATATTTTTTTAATCTGATAATATTTGTAGTATTATGTTATCATCTAATTTGTTGAAAAAAATTTCTAACTAATCTGAATAATATATATATATAGAGTAAAGATCAAGTGAGTCCTTTTATTTTTTTTGAGTCCATGAGTCCTAATCTTAGCCATTGATCTAAACAAGATGGATGAGTGAGATTGTATATTGTAATTAAGGTAGTAACTACCAAATTTTGGAAAAAAAATAAAAAAATCTTCCTCCTCCCTAGATTAGCGCCAACTGCTCTCTCTCTCTCATCTCACCTCATTCAAACGCTCGTCTAAGAAACCCTTCAACTTCACCTCATTCAAACTCTTCGCTCAACTCAAGCAAACCCTTACACTCAATCGAACTCAACTCAATTTCTCAACTTAGCGCCAACTGAAGCTTCTAAGCATACTCGAGCACTCAATCATCCAACTCAACCCTATCGTTCAACTCAACTCAGTCGCTCACTTTCAACTCGAGCAAGGTTACTTTCTAACTTCAGCTAACACTATCATCATTGTTTGATTTCATTAATTTTTTCGCTAATTATTGATTGATTAACCTTGCTGTTCTTTGTGCCCTATAATTAATTTTTTTGTTATCATCATTATCTGGGTTTTCATCTGATTCGTATAATTGAATTCATTATTGATTGATTAACCTTGTTGTGTTTGTGCATTATTATCTGGGTTCTCATTTGTTTCGTGTAATCTGTATGTGTCATATGTATGGTGTTATTTCGAAGACAACAATGTGTTACTGTAATGTAGAAGAGGTGTTACTCTAACTATCAACTTCGTGAAACTCTGAATCATTTTAATCTGGTACACTCAATTATGTAGATTTGTTATTCTAATTCTTATGTTACTTTAACGCTTTCTTTGTGTTACCTTAATGCTTACCAGTTGTGCTTGCAGTTTATGGTGTTGGTGTGACACTTATGGTATTACATTGAAGAACTAATTGTGTTACTGTGATCTAGGAGACGTGTTACTTTAGTTAATCTAACAGTTGTGCTTGCAGTTTGTTACTCTCTGGTCTATTTTTATGTTACTTTGTATGCTGTTAATGCAACACTTATGGTATCACATTGAAGAACTTATTGTGTTACTGTAATGCAGAAGAGGTGTTACTCTAACTATCAACTTCGTGAAACTCTGAATCATTTTAATCTGGTACACTCAATTATGTAGATTTGTTATTCTAATTCTTATTTTACTCTAACACTTTCTTTGTGTTACCTTGATGCTTACCAGTTGTGCTTGCAGTTTATAGTGTTAATGCAACACTTATGGTATTACATTGAAGAACTAATTGTGTTACTGTGATCTAGGAGACGTGTTACTTTAGTTAATCTAACAGTTGTGCTTGCAGTTTGTTCTATTTTTATCTTACTTTGACGCGTATCAGCTGTATGTTTTGATCAGATGGCAAAAGGAGGTGACAAGTCCAGAAAAACTCGTGCCACAGATTGCAAAAGCAGGAGGCAGACCAAGATGAAGGTCAGTTGCAGGCATTAGTATTGTTTATGTTCACCTATTAAGTGGTGCATATTTAGGTCTAACAACAGTTGAACATACTAATTATCTTTATGTTTGTCCCTTTTCAGAAGGAAGAAGCGGAGGAACAAGAAGTTGTTGTAGCTAAGAAGATCCAGTTCAGGTGTAGGCCACAGAGCCTCATCGAGTTAATCTCAAATTTCAATGATCGGCAGCGGGATTCTGTCATCAGAATAGGTTTTGGGGGCCTACTTTCAATGCGACTCAAAAGTTTCCCCGGTAAGTATGCAGTCGAGTTCATGACGCTTTTCGCGGATGACACGCTGATTTTCAGGCAACCAAGGAAAAGCGATCAATTCTTGGTAACGAAGCACGATGTCCACGATTGCTTCCTCATTCCATACGGTCCGAACCCCGCTGACTTGCTCCCAATGGGTCGGTCGAAGGAAGCACTGGCTGAGGATGTCGTCAGTCTGAAACAAGCATTTAGGGATCGGTTCAATATTCCTACTGCAAGCGACACGATCCCTTTGTCTCTGTTGTTGGAAGAACTACAGAAGAACGTTCACGGGGGGGATGACTTTTGTAGATTGTTTGTTCTGTACAGCATGTCTATATTTCTTAATCCAACATCGAATTACACCGTTGATCTAAGTCTGCTGAGCAGTGGCGGACCCAGGAATATAAGAGAGGGGGTTCACTTTTTTTAAAATCGTAGATAATATAACAAATTAATCAAAATTAGAAATTCGTCGCACAATTACATATCATAAACTATAAATATTAAATAAAGGCAACCAAATTTTTCTTAACTAATTTCTAATATTTAAAACTATGAAATTTATAACCGAATTAAAGAAATAACGGTAAATCAACAAACAAATAACTTAAAAAATCCTCAAATTAGTGTTCCACAATTGAGAATTATATTCCGTATTTAATTAACCGTAGTTGACATTAACAAATAAAATCAAAAAATCGACATAAAAAATTAGTCAAAATACTCAAATATCTATGACGTACTCAAGTAAAGAATTAATGGTTAACCAACAAATAAATAACATTAAATTTATATTTGAACACAAATTCTTGTATGAGACGGTCTCACGATAAGTTTATCGTGAGACCTCTCACATACAAGGTAGTTAATTTTATTATTATTATATTTCTATTAATAGGTCTCACGATAAGTTATCGTGAGACGGACGTGAGACTAGCTATTTAAATTAGTAAGTACTCTATTCCTTGGTCTTATTCAATACTCGTTATCTATTGTTTTTGGATTGAAGTTCAAGAAAAAAAAAGCCATGGATAAATTTTCACACAAAATCGACTTGCATTACATACCTATAACAAAAAATTAGAAAAATAAAAATAGATAATTATTACATAACACACCCAAAAAGAAAAATACAGTAGATAATAAATTGATAGCACGGAGGGTGTACTCCATAACTGATAACAAAACAAAACACAAAAATATATTTTTAATTATGGTTCAAAATCTTACAAAAATATACACCTAATTGAGGCATTAATCTTGTGTGGGAACTGGGAATTGAGAATAAAAAGAAAACGGAAAGAGCTAAAAATTGGCAAAGGGTGGAACTGGGAAAAAGGACGGCTGAGGGGATTCGATCCCACACCAACTCAACCTAGTAGCACAGTCCTTACCAAGTTGCCACAACCCTTTCACTGCTCCTTTTTCACGCAAATAGTAGAAGTACTAAGCATTAGTGCTTTTTTAAAAAAAAAAAAAATTGGAAACCGAAGGGTGCGCACGTGGGGTGCTGTGCGCACCCCTAGGTCCGCCCCTGCTGCTGAGGTGTGTGGAGAACGTAGAGCAGATCAGGAACTATGATTGGTGCACTCTTGTATTGAATGGGCTTGTTGCAGCCTGTCAAGACTATGTTCTTCATAAACCGACATACCTGCTCGGTTGTCTGCCATTTTTGATGATCACATACTTTCACCGTTTCCAGTACCGTGATCATCGTTGTCCGCACGATCTGCCGCTTATTAAGCATTGGGATCGCGAGCGGATGATAGATAGGCTGTATGGTGAATTTGTTGGTGGTGGGCTTGGTCGTCTTACCAAGTCAAAGGTGAAATACCCCCGTTGTCTACTTGAGGAGGTGGTGGACGAGGAGGTGGTGGACGAGGAGGTGGTGGATGACGGGGTGCCGCTGAGGATAACGAATGCCCCAACACCATCCGCGCACAAATCTGTGAAGTCCATAAACATCGAGCTAGCAGATGGCGTTGAGGATGACGCTGATCTAAGAGCTAAGGCGGTTGATGTAAGTAATAAGAATTTTCATCAATAAATTCAATGTGTTTATGTTCCTGTGTTCATTGAATACGCGTTGTTCCCAAGAATGGTGGTATTTGTCCATTTGTTCCCCTGATCTAATGGAACTCAGAAAACAATTTTGTTGTTGCTGTAGTTGCCTAAGTATGTTACTATAACTACCATATGTGTTACTTTAATGTTGATCACATGTTACTCTAATGAACCAGTGTTACTTTAATTCAAATAATAAGTTACAGTCACCCCCTCAAACTAAAACCATTTGTTTATTCTTTGATGCAGGAGGTACATGAATTGTACCTCATGATGGCAAGGAATGCAGTTGCATTCCATGATTGGTGGATATCAGCCGCTTCCAAACTCAGAAGAATAACATCCGGCAAACCACTGAACGATGACCCCGTTTCGTCACAGGCCTCGCAAGACTTCTGGAGTGGAGAAGAGCTGCACCGGACGGTCGATGAAGTGTGCGAGGCGTACGCACGTGCGAAGAACGCAGCGACCCAAGGCCCTGCATTCACAGGCCAGCCCACACAAACAGCAGGTTCGAGCATGCGTACAAATGTGGCGGGGGTTGAGGATGTTGTCACTGCTGATGAGGATGTTGTCACTACTGATGAGAGTTGAGGCTGTTCCGACTTCGAACTGTACACGACGACGGAGATGGTTGAGGCTGTTAACGGTGGTTCGGAGGACAGGGATCACCAAATTGATGAAGCGAATGTTATTGAGGATTTGTGGGTGGAAGTCGATGGACGGAAGGTCTTCCATCTTTACTTTCTCCATTCTGAAAAATATTTAGATTGCATGCAAGTTGTCGATGAGAAGCTTGGATGCTCTTATGACTGTGGAACACCTGAACCAGACCAGATAATAGTATCTGATTTTCTTGTCAGAAACAGTACATTGTTCAGGTCGGTTTTGAGTGTTCGGAAAGACGTAATGGATTACGTCTTTTATAACAATGACAAGTACAGTGCGAGGTATGTTTTCAATAGTGATCTAATTTCTTTACCTGATTTTATTTATCTATGTTATTTTTTTATCGATTGTCTTATAATTCATTCAAATTCTTTTAGTGAGATGCTGGTGAGGGTTGACGACTTTTTCAACGTCCCTCGTGATGAGCTCTCGACACTCCAGCCGGGGCAGCAGCTGTCGAACGGTGTTATCGATACCTGGTGTATACTTCTTAACAGCCTGGACGCGAGTCAGACTGCGCCACGTCCTACATCACGCTGCTTCTTTGGCGTTAGCCACAGCGTAAGCTTGTCTGTGTTATTTTTATCACACCGACACAATCAACAAATAGCGTCACTAACATATCTGGAATGATCATTCGTAATAATCATTATCATGGGTTTTATTTCACATTAGGAATCAACATTCAGAATGAGTATGGTGTGTATACTGTTACTCATTGTTCTTATATCCATAACTAGTGTTACTCTTACACATTAATACTGTTACTCTATCACAATAACAGGCGTTACTTTAAGGGTTTCATACTGTTACTTTAATTAATAATTAGTGTTACTCTTTCTTATTACCACGATCATGAACTGTTACTTCAACATGTGTCATGCAGAAAACAATAATGAAGCTGTGGAAGGGCACAAAGAGTGGTGCGAAGGTCGACGTTGGCGATGAATTGTTCAACTTCTGGGACATTTGGACCGAAGTGAATAAAGACACCATAAACCTAGACTCTGACTTGGTACGTCTATATGAAACTCTTTATTACCCTTCATTACAGCTCTTTAACAATAATCGCCATAATCTTAATTACCAAATAACAGGTATTCGTCCCGGTGCTTTCGGACAACAACGACCACTACAGCTGTGCATGTATCAACTTCCTGTCAAAGCAGATTGAGTACCTAGACAACAGGAGTTATGAAGAACAGGAATTCGAAAGCTTGCCATATGTCGGGATGGCAAAAATCGCCGTAAGTGAATTTGTGTTGATATATAATCGGACATTATTTTACCTTCCGTCTCATTTTTTTGTTGTCTTTTGTATGATTTAGGCTGTGGAAATGGGAAAGTACATGGTCAAAAAAGGTATCGTGAGGGGATCGGATGTCGCGGGCTTCCCTGTTGTCAACGTCCCATTCGCATGGCAGGGCGGAGGTTTCTCGGCGAACGACTGTGGTGTCTACCTCATGATACACATGATGCTCTACAGGGGGGAAGTGTTCGAATGTTGCCTTGGCACAATGGAGGCGAATAACCTCTATAGAGCGGAGATTGCGGCGACTCTAATCCTGTGTGACAACAATAAGGATAGAGATGAGGTTATAGCGAGGGTGAGAGAGTTTCTACACGATAAAGCGAATATCGCCATCGAGAGAACTATATCGAGTGTTGCGGGGTCTACCGGGGGTACCGCCAAGAGGGCAAGCGGGACAAAAAATGTTGAACGACCGTCGAAGAAGAAACGACCATCGACATCTGACCCTAAAACCCCTAAAACCCCTGTCGCAGAGACAGTGCTTGACTCTGACTTCTCAACGCGGACAAGATCCGCTCTGAAGAGCCGAAACCGTGGTGAGGGTGACGGACTTGGCTGCTCAATTGATTGTGGCGTTGAAGATGCAAACTCTCCCATGTTGTCACCGTTTCTATTGAACAACAGGACGTTGTTAAGCAAGATCCCCGTCCGTCGCAAAGACGTCGTGGACTACTGCCTTGTGGAGCTTACAACTCTCCAAAATTGGTACGCATTTACTGTAACATTAATGGGTGAATATTAAAACAGTTTTTTTGACGAGGTATTTTTTGTTTTCCTTCAGCGACGAGGTTGCAAATTATTCTTTTTTGGCTACAATTGAGAGGAGTAACATACGTTCTATGTTACCGGGTCAGAATATGCAGTCGTGCATCATCGAATGCTGGTCGATGTTGTTGAACAGGCTTCCACCTCCCGCCACTGGTTCGGGCGAGACACCTACTACAGCATACTTTGGTTTAAGACATACGGTACGCATTACTGCTGCATTTGTGTACATATATTTCTATTTATGACCATGGTTCCAGGAGAATACACGTCCCTCAACATCTGAATGGTGTTATTTTAAATATGAACTTGCGTTACTAATGTAGGAGACATGTTACCTTAATCTGTGTCTTTGCTGTACATGAATGGTATTTGTCTGATGCGTAGTGAATGTGTTACTTCCTCACAGTTGAACCCAATCTGAGACACTTTGAATATGTTTGTAGGACTGTCTCTATGGGATGCTTGACGAGGATGAAGACGGCCCATCCACGCGGGCAGTGGACATCTTGATGTCCCATCTCAATCTTTTTAAAAGGAAGTGTGGTCGTTCTCTTAATTTGGAAGCTGATATCATATTTGTCCCGATCAACATCGATTATTACTACTCATGCGTGTGCATCAACCGTAAGAATAGGACAATAGATCTCCTTGACCACCAACTTTTCCCGAACGTGGAAGAAACAATGTTGTACAAGGCCGCAACGATAATGGTTAGTATATATATTCTAATATTTATTATTGCATACGGCCATCTATTTTCTCACCTAATAACGTTGTTGTGGGTACACACAGGTGTCAACAATCAGCGATTTCCTCGATAAGCACAAAGTCCCTAATGCAGCTGATATTGTTACTTTCGAGTTTAAGGAGGTCAAGTTTAAGTGGCAGAAACCGGGCGTAACATCTGACGAGTCGGGGATTTTCACCATGATGCACATGTTGATGTACGAGGGCCGTACATTCCACCACATAGACCTTGAGAGGAAGGTCAATAGACGATATCTGGTGGTCCAACTTGCAGCCACACTTCTATTGGCAGACAATAACAATGTGCGATCGCAATTGTTGGACAACGTAGCGAAGTATGAGATCACTAGACAAAATTATCGATGGTCCGAAGAGCAAGCCAACAAAGGGCCGAAAAAAATAGCGTGTCTACTGAACCATGTCATCTCTTTTGTAACTACGATTTAATGGTTTCTATTCTTTATTAACCTGTCTAATTACATTTGTCTTTTCACTATCACCAATACATTGAAGCTGTGAAACTCTGTTACAATGACCAGCTGCACCTGTTACTCTAATTCATCCTTGGTGTTACTATTGGAATTATTGAAATTAACAATTTTTCTTGGTCTCACAATCTGTGTGTTATACCGAAGCACTGTGTGTGTTACTTTAATGAACAAATTATGTTACTTTAAGTGATTAATGCCGGTTTTGACACTTTATGAACAAATTATGTTACTTTAAGTATGTTACTTTAATGTACGATGATATTGCAATCACCAATTTTTGGTACTCTGTCAATGAATGAACAACACTGCTGTCCTCATGAGATTGCTTTAATGTACAATTTTTGTTACTTTAAGTATGTTACTTTAATGTACAATGATATTGCAATCACCAACACTGCTGTCAATCACCAATTGCTGTCCTCACCTATTTCAGTTACCTCGATGCATTTTTTCTGTTACTGTAACAAGTGAATAGTGTTACTTCAACCCACATTAGATGTTACTCTAACCAAAAAACACACGTATTAAGTAAATATAGTGTCAATTGCAAAAATGTGTACAGGAATAGTTTTTTTTGTAAACCAGGGAAATCGAAAAAATTCTTATAATGTCAAAGACACTTGAGTATTATCAAAGCACTTCTTCATCGTCGGTGTCTTCTTCAGTTTCCTCTCCATCGATGTCTTCATCTACTTCATCCTCGTCATTCGCATCATCGGTTTGCTTGGTAGGCTGTTTAGGGGGTCGTTCTGCGTAAGGATTTGGACAGTTTCGTTTGTCGTGGTGCGCCATCTGCTTGCAGTTATTGCACATGCGTTTCGGCTTTCTAGAAAGTGCGACCTTCTTTTCCTTGCTTGACAACATCCGCTTTCCGCTTCCCTTTGTCTTAGAAAACTTAGGAGGTAGTATCGTGATATTTTCTGATGTCGTACAACCAAGCATATTTTCCAGTTCCTGTGTCTTGCCAATATTCCCCCCACCAGAAACTGGCTGCCTCTGCAACCTGAACTCCCGAATTAATCCGCACAAGCTTTCCACATCTGCCTTGTCTCCTGCCCTTAGAAGTCCCATTGTCTCATGGATTTCCGACCACAATCTCGACATCTCTATCTGTTTTCTGTCGATGATGTCAGTGTTTTCGCCGTCTAATCCTTCATCACTGATACGAGCAATGCAAACAGCCTCCTTTGTCCACCTTTTGGTTACCATGTTTTCGGGTATAGTGTTCAGCCCTTTCGATGAATATATCTAGATTACGTGTCTACACAATATCCCTCGCAAATTAAACAACCGACATGTGCAGCTTGATTCAGACGTACCTGGACAGATTCACATCCAATCTTTCAATCAGCAGAGACAGCAAAGACATTGGATATAATGGTTTGCAAAATGTAATGTATTGCAGAAAGTGTTACTTTTTGGAATGTGAAATGTTACTGTAATTCATGGTCTGTGTTACTTTTATGCGTTTACAACACAGATGTCCAATTGCCATCCATAGTTACTCCAAATCATTATATGTGTTACAGTAATGAACGACTGGTGTTACTTTAAGGATTAATGAGTGATTTTTAAGGAGTACCTGATATATACTTGACCGTAAACTCCTTATCCCTCGTAGCATCCCTAACCAAAGTCTCCTCAATCCCGTCCTTCTCAAGAAAGCCCCTCACGCTGCAAGTACCCACAGAAAATTTCACCTCCTTCTGGAATTCTTCAAATGCGGCGTGGGTGTAAATTTTCGAAGCGTGATGTTCAATTGGCAGGTGGGTTGCTGTTTTTGGAGAAGCTTGTGCATTGTCATTGTCGAGTTTTTTCTGTGTATACCGTTGCTGGTCCATGGCACTCTCGAATCGCATCCAGAATTCGACCAACGTCCCCGATTTTTGTTCGAATCTTTTGAAGAAACTGTTCTCACTCTCCGACCTTTGCGTGGTTCGCATTAAGCCGCCCATCTTCAAACCCTGCAATGTGCCATCACCCACTGTCCCCTGATGGAGTATGTAGTTGAAAACCACTCGTCATCGCCCCCATGGAACTCCTCCATTATGGCACACCATTCCGCGTCGAACTCGTCTCCATCAATCTCCACATCCCATACTATAGCATTTAATCTCTTCAAAAAATCCTGGTAGTCACTCCGGGCTGCACCGTATTTGGCAGGAACCTTGTTCAAGATATGTCACATACAGAAACGGTGTAGCGCCGTCTTAAACATTTTCTTCACCGCTGGTATAATGCCCGGATCTTGGTCGGTAATTATATACTCCGGCTCCTTACCTCCCATTGCAGTCAGAAATCTCTCAAACACCCAGACGAACGATTCATAATCCTCGTGCGCTATCAAAGCGCCAGCAAAGGTTACCGATCGTTTGTGATGATCAACGCCTGTGAACGGCGTGAATATCATCCTATATTTGTTCGTCCCGTACGTTGGGTCGAACGAAACTGCATCCCCAAATAACTGGTAGTTACGCCGCGCCTCACCGTCAGCCCAGAAAACCTTGCTCACACTCCCATCTTCATCCAGGTCGTAGTCAAAATAGAAACCCTTCCTATTCTTAGCCATGTCATTGAATCGATCGATGAATAGCTGACCGTCCCTCTCATGTAGGAAGCACTTTATATCTCTCCCCCAGTTTTTGAAGTCAACCAAGCTCGCACCCACGTTTGCGAATCCCTCTACCTGCTCCTTGCACAAGTTGTATGTCCGCGTTGCGCCGATCTTCAGCTGTAAATAAGAATAAAGCGTTGCAGCAATATGACGTTAATACACCAGTTGTGTTACTCTTGTACTTAAGCAGTGTTACTCTATAGACTCACTGGTGTTACTCTATCAAATTTTACACCAGCTTATGCACATAATGATCTAATCCAGGTGTTACTCTTATGCTTACGTACTGTTACTGTATAGAATCATTGGTGTTAATTTAGCAGAAGTAACTAGATCATGCACACATTGGTCTAATCAAGCTGTTACGACCTACTCACATGTCTTTCTATAAAAAAAAATTGTGTTACTCCATACCCGCGAATTATTCAAGATCATTTGCTTGTGGTACTTTGTCAGGTTCCTCGAGAGCTTTTGGAATTCTCTGTCTTTTGGTGAGATTAGTTCGTGGTTGTGGCCGATGTGGAACCTATCAATCTTGAGAATGCCTCCTTTATTGAACAGCCTAATCCTTGCCTTGCAACCGCAGCGACGGACTTTCGTCTTCTTTTTAATCGCGTCCACAACAACTACTTCCCCATCTACACCGTTAACAACTTTCACAGCTGCAGGTGTATTGTTGACAGCCTTAACAGAGTTCGTATAACCCTGTCTGTTGCAGACTAGGAGCTTCGACTTTATCTCACCACCGTGCCATCGCTTCGTGGTGTACTTCCTCACGTCAAAACCGCAAGCCAGCACGTAGATTTTGTAAAATTCCACTGCCTCATCAATTGTCCCGAATACCTGCTCCATGTATGGAGTGAAAACCTCACCCACATCTCTGCACCATTCCTGTGCATTCGGCTCTTTACCAATGCTTCCTGCCAAAAAGTAAGAAAAGTAACGCCAATGGGAATAAGTGTTACTGTAACTCATAAGTTGCGTTACTTTAAATATAAGAGGATGTTACTCCAACGACAGCGCGAAAAATCATTTTTTAGAGTTACATTTTTGTGTTACTTTAATTACAATTAGGTATTACTTTAATTCATTACTTGTGTTACTTCAATGCCATGTGTGCTTCAACATAAAGCAAAACAATAATATCGGTGAAACAATAATATCAATGAACCATAATATTAATCCATGATTAATCAAACGAATTAAATTTCACCTTTTCCAGTGTTGTCTTGTGCGTTCGCATCTGTGGCGCAGGTTCCTGCACAGAATCAAACAGCGTTACATCAATGCAAATACTGTGTTACTATAATTGATAAGTGGTGTTACTCTAACGTGTACAATACGTTACTCCAGCATATCATCAAAACCCTATTCCTTAACGTTTCATTTGTGTTACTGTAATTACAATTAAGTGTTACTTTAATTCAGAAGGCATGTTACTTCAGCGACGAATCTGCGTTATTTGATATCAAAAAAATGTGTGTCAATGGATATCAGGGAAAATCTTGAAAAAAACCATAGAGACCTGTAATCTATGGAGATCGAGATATCAAAATACCATTGATACGAAACTATGAATCAAAACGCAATGACATCAAAAAGACGCAAATTGATACGAAATATCATTGAAAGAACTATAAACATGAAGATCGACGTAAAAATAAAACGCAATTTGACGCGATAAAACATTGATATAAAAACGGAGATTGAAAGCAATATTACTATTGAAATCCGTGAAGAAAAAACGAATAAAAACGTGGATGAATCACAGAAACTCACCATTGTTATAATCGATTAGTTGCTTATCAACCGTTGAAGACGATGATGCGCTCATTGAATCCATTGTAGCAGATTTTCGAGATCAAAAACGATGAATTAGCGTGAATGAAGAAAGGGTTTTTCTGGTTTTTAGGTGTGAATGAACGTGGGATTGAAATGAACGTGGGATTGAAATGAACGTGAATGAAAATGAACGTGAATGATAGGAAGTTATTTGTTTCCTAAATTCTTGTGAGTTATTTTAGGAAAATAAATCTCCCCTTTTTTTTCTTTTTTTTTTAAAATTGGATGCATCTTGTCCATTCATCCTCATCCCATCCAATGGATGGGATGAGGACTTAGGGACTCACAAAGAGTAAGGGACTCATTTGAGCTTTACTCTATATATATATATATATATATATATAATATTTTTATTCGAGACGCTTTGTTTCATGATAAGAAACTAAACTTTTAATTAATTAATCAAGTTAAAAATTATAAAATATTATCATTAGCTTTGTAACAAAAAAATATACTCCCTCCGAGTTTCTATTATTGTCCCATTTGATTTTAGAATGAAAATTAAGGAATGAGAAACGAGTGGCTCAAAAAAGAAGAAGAAAAAGAAAGAAATGAGAGAAAAATTGTGAACCACATATTGATTACCTAAAAATTAAGTGGGACAAATATCAAAGTCAACTCAAAAAGAAAAATTAGACAAAAAAAGGAACTCAGGGGAATATTTATTTAAGTATACATTAGATGAGATTACTCGATTATCTTGATTATATTTGAAACTTTAAATTATTTTATCAAATCAAAAGGTAAAATTTAAAAAATGTAAAAAATTAATATGTTGTCAATTAGACACGAATACTAAATAAGTGATGCAGCAACTAAATATGAAATCCTAAATGTACCGCGCATTAATGCGCGGATCTACACTAGTGAGTAATTAACAGGTGAGAATTTGACCTAAAATGGACAATTTTCTTGCACACTGACCCGGCAAGTCAAAGTCTAACATGAGGTATTAAACTTTTGTATAACGTATCTACAAGTGGTATTAGAGTTCAAAACTAAATGCACATGATCACAAATTGAAGGAGCATCATACATTATACCTATTATCTAAGATTATTTTTTTCAACGGAACAAAACCACCTTATTACAATCTAAGAGCTTCCGCATAAACTTGTGCTAGATGTTGAGTGATCAAGAGATAACATAGTACAAAATACCTAATAAGAGTTGGATGTGTGAGTTATAATATAAAGGCGTGAAACTCCTAAACTGGAGTGGGTTCGCGAACAACGACATGGGTCTTATGGCGATGAGATAGAAACGTACATGTGGTGGGTTAGAACTTAGGATTGTTGATTCAAAACAAACTTTTTTGTTTGTTTATTACTCGTATTCCACATTGACGACGAAGCATCGAGATAATACGGAGTAAATTTGTGATAAGTATTGTGGACATGACGTAGGTCCACCCCGACGCGGTCACGCGCGGGTTTGGGTAGGCGAATGAATCTCGTGGTGAGATTGCTCTCGGGTTCGAAATTTAAGTCAAAATGGAGTCGCCACCGAATTTTGTGGTTATTCGGAACCATACGAGCCCACTCTATGTCGTCATGGGCTATACACAAAGTAAGCCCACTTCGATTTCAGAGTTCATGGGGCTCGTCCCTTTGCATTATTATACCGATACCGTTTACACCGGCTTTCGTATATAAAATGACTCTCGTGCGCCAATGGTTTCGGGCATCCGGAAACCAAAGGTTCTGAGTAAGGGGTGAGGGTACGTGTTGGGAAGCCCACTAAGGACACCCAACCCCGCCCGCACATGGCGGCCTCTACTAAGACATCGTTCGTGTTCGTGTGCGCGCGCTAGTAAAACGATTAAATGATATGCAAACAGCGTTTTCGGGCTAAGCATGTGAGTTATTGGTTAACTACGTCATTTAATGCATCTTGATTATAGTCGGAATGATTTAGCATGCAAGGTTCATTCATAAAGCGATAAACAAGCAAATAAATGAAACTTAAACGTAAATAACGTACAAGTTACGCGGGCGGAAATACAACCCGGCCAATACGAAAATTACATAACGATATGGAAATGGCATAATAAAGGTTAAAGGTTAAGGACGGACCCATATGTAAACTTGACCGTGAAGTGTGCAAATGGACTAACCCCATTTAAATGCACATTATGTTGCACATCAAACGAAGGACGGAGACATAGGACCTAGGCGTGATGCTAGCCCGATCCCATGCCTCGATGCCTTGTCCCGACTTATCACGTCGAAAAAAAAATCGATCAAAGTCGTTAAAGTGTTGTGATGAGCGCAAGTTTTGGAAAATGGATTCACGTGATTGGCTTTACACGTGTCGACTAAAAGTCGTAAAAAAGGACGAGGCTTAAAGGTTGCATTTAAGCTCTCGGTTTTCTGGGTTACAGGACCCACTCGGTCGAGTCATGGTCTGACTCGGTCGAGTGCGTCCTCAAAAAAAGTTTCTGCCCAATGTTATGGACGCTACTCGATCGAGTGGCCTAAGCACTCGGTCGAGTAGCCCCTCGAAAAGGGTTCTGTCCAGTTTTATGGACGCTACTCGATCGAGTGGCCTATGCACTCGGTCGAGTAGCCCCTGTACGAGTATCAACTCGTTTCGTTTTTTGGGTGCAAAATCGACGGTTGGTCAAATTAAACGCAAATATCGCATGATTTGAATTTAACTCGACCTCCGGTATTATAATCGTGTACATGTACGATTATAATACCGTTGTCGGGGTTTTATGAAAACGTTTACGTTAGAAAATTTGAATTAGCAACGAAATGCCTCCCTCTACGTCACGACATCGAAACTAACCCTTTCGGGTTATGTGACGTCGGTTTTCGTGTCAACGGGTTCCGCACTAATTTAAATGGGATCGAATCCGTTCAACTACGATTAGTCGCGATCACGTCACGCCCTTGAGTACATTGGGGCGGGGCTCCTACAAAGGGCTCCACCTCCGTCGTTGCTCGTAAAGGGATTAGACGTATTTTAGGCGACAATTATAGTCAAACGTATCCGAAACCGAATTTTGATACTAATATATATATATATACGCGGTATGATAGTAGTATGTTAATAACGCGAATAAAAAGTTAGTATGCGAAAATGTAAAAGTTAGGATGTTAGAATTAGAGTTAGGATGTTAGGATTACAATACTAGTATAGGTATAATATTAACGATACAAAAAACGTAAATAAAAGTAACAAAGATCGAAATGGGGTTTAGGACACCCTCAACATACATGCTTAGTAAGGACCTCGGAAATGGACTCGCGAATAGTGACGGGACGTCGGAGTATCGAGGATGAATGTGAGTTATGGTGTGTGTGTGTGTGGATGAAATGTCGGTTTTTCGAGGGACAAGGGACTCGGTTTATGTGTGTGTTTGCTTAGGGTTGTAGGGTAGAGGGTGTGGCTGAAATGTGAGGTAAATGTAGGTAAAATTGTATTGGTAAAAGTTGTGAAATGAGTGAGGGTCATGGGGTATTTATAGAGTTTACCCCACGACCTAGGGTCACTCGATCGAGTGGCCCTAGTGCACTCGGTCGAGTGCCCTAGAAAATGGGCCTGATCCGGTTTTTGACGCTCCACTCGACCGAGTGGGTCAATCCACTCGATCGAGTGGATCAGGTAAATCGAGGTAAAAGAGGAAGGGGTTGACTTTGTTGATTGTGTGATCTTTTTTTGAAAATGGGGTTGGGCGCCATCTTCTAGAAGGTGTACTTGGGCTGTTTTTGTGACGGGTTCGTCTTTGACCGGGTTTTGACCCGGTCGCCAAAAGACGGGATTTATTTTTGGTGTCGGTTTTGGCCCAAATTAGTCTTATTTTGCTCGGAACGACCCACTGGGCCTGAATTTGAGGTCTGTTTTGTGAGATTATTACTCCGCTAAAAGTCCATGTCAGATATTATTGATTTCGGGTCCAAATCCGAGTATACTAAGTCACGTTTGCGTCCGATCATCATCGGATGTTTGTCGGAAACTGCTATAGACACTAGCAGGCAAAATGCGGGTGTCTACAAGTATTTAACTAATCACACGCACGTGCGTGCTTTGCCTCTCAATGTCAGGCCGGGCCTGGACTTTTGTAGAGCACTTGCATGGCGGGCTACGTAGAGTTTTGGGTTTGGGCCTGATATCATTTTTTTGGTAATCTTTTTGTTACACACACGTAGCCTATATTTTGTTCTGTTTTGGGCTTATAAATCGGTAAGGCTATGTTGTAGACTGCTGCTAGCTATATCACTGATGCATGAGCATGTTTTGTTTCAGCCCAATGCACCATTGCATGTTGCCCGATTTCCGCACCATTTGCATACTCGTGGTTGATGATAGATTGTAGCCCATTTTTGCTATAAATAGCAGCTAATTTTAAGCAATTGAAACAACACAATTGTAACACCCGACCCAATCTAGGACAAGAAATGTTAACTGTGGTGGCCCGTCCCGTCAAGCTTTGTACTGATCCCACAGATCAACACGAGTTCTTCTCAGCGCACGCCTAACTGCAGAGTAGTACTTCAAATCCCTTTAAACAAAGTTCTTATCATGGGCAAACCAGAAAAGAAAGTGCACTACATCATAACCGTTGATCCAATCCAGAATCCACCCTCGCTAGGTGCCAAATGCACGGTCGTAGGACTGCTCTGATACAATTTGTAACACCCGGCTCAATCCTATAGCCGGAAATGTTAACCGCGGTAGCACACCAGACTTTGTACTGGTCTCACAGACCAACACGAGTCCTTCCCAGCGCATTTTGTCCTCACTAATGCATATCCCGGAAATCTTCCCAGGAGGTCACTCATCCTAAGACTACTACCAGCCAAGCACGCTTAATTGCAGAGCTCTTATCATAGGCAAACCAGAATTCTTATCATGGGTAAACCAAAAAAGAAAGTGCACTTTGTTGATATGAGTAGTATTTCAAATCTCTTTAAGCAAAGCTCATAAATAGGACATCTTCAATCAAAAGGGGTGTTTCAACAATTCATCAGTCCATTTCCTTCTTCAATTTCCTCTCTTCAAAATTTTTTTATCACACGGAGTATCATTTACTTAATACATTCTGATTATTATGTTTGGCATCACATAATATCTCGAGTCTTGGCAACATTTTTGTTGAATACTCATCTACGGTCTTACCTACATTACGGTTGTACCGGTTGTGCAATTCTTAGGGTTGAATGCTGATGAGTTCGTGTGTTGTAGGCGAAGGATAATCGAATTTAGCACACTAACCTTAAGTTTACTCACATAACAAATTAACAATCTAAAGTTGATGGTTGCTATATTGTTTTTTTATTAAGGCTTGCGGTGATTCGGGGAAGCTTTTGATGCTATTCCCTTAACTACTTCAGTGCTGCCTAATCCTATAATTCTCGATATGTCTAAACTTGGCTCTTTTGACAGGAAAAAATAAATATAAAATGTGATCGGATAAAATGAATTTATTTTTGGGTCAAATTGGGGCTGATTATAAACTAATGGAAACCCAAACTACTGAAAATTCTAGAAGAGATTTCAAAAAGGCAATAGAACTTGTGGAGAATACTTTTACATTAGGTTCCTCCGTCCCAATCAATAGCTTACATATTTCTTTTTTAGTACTCGTAAGTTTTATTACCTCTCTGCTTTTTACTTTTTAATAAACTAACAATAATTCTACCCTCATCAGTTCTATAACATTAATGTTTATGCACGAAGCTAAGCAAACACATATTTTCTATTGGGACGGAGGGAGTATGCACGACTCCTACTTTATATATGATTTATACCAAGTTTAAAAATACAAAGGAAATTTGGGATGCTACGACGGATTACCCTTCTCATGGCAAAACTTTGTTATCATCTCGTCGGACCATAATTCATAAGAGCAAGTCCAATGGTAATTTTTAGGAATTTGTTTGCAATATTTGTAAAATGATAAACACATAGCTTACCATTGGAGATGAAATTTATAAGATACTGTATTATAGTTTGTAAGTTGTAACTCTACCAAGCTATACTTGTTTGTATGGAGTATTAATTAAAAAAAACATCTCATTGGATAAAAGTAATAATAATATGGGCCGAGCAAACTATAAGATTTTACAATCCACGGGGATCAGTCTATTGCCGAAAAACAAAATAGCTAAAAAATTTGATATATTAAGACAAAGTAGAAGAATTTGTAGCTTACTATTGAAGTTGTTTTAACTTCTAGAAATCCTAAGCAAAAGCCGCCCTTAATTCAGGCAAATATGTGGGTTAGTTGCTCAAACAAAGCGCTTTTATCCACCTAACCCATTGTAAGAATGTAGTGACTAGTGACTACTGAGCACGAGGCGATGAGTTATTCACATCTTTTTGTAGTTTTGCTTAAAGCCTTGGAAACTTTAATTTGCCCTTGTTTAATAAAGGGGCTGCAGTGCTAACATCTTAAGCATCACATGACACATGATTAACTAACTACTTTGCCCCTATTTTGTTTTGCATATCTATCCGGAGTAGTGTGCTTACTTAGTCGCATGCATAAGAATCGAATCCAAAATTTCATAATTTGGGTAAGCAAGCCTCTTATTAGTTATTAGCCCTGGAAGGAAGTACAAATTAATTAACTTCATTAAACGCCCATCCTTAAATATTATTAATCAACAACAAACAAAAGATCAGATGATGAATGAGCAAATTAAATATAATAATCCAAAAGAAAGAAAGAAAGAAAGAATCAACGACGACATCTAGTAATGGAAGAGCAACCACGAGAGTAAGGGTGAACGGGGCCACGAGCGAAGTAGCAGTCGTGAGTGTAGTAAGACCTACCGGAGCGAGGTGGGCAAGGGACCCGGTTCCCTGACAATGCCCCGTACGATATGTAGTAGCTTCTCCTCCAGTACAGTGATCTCCTCTCTTCTCCATCCTCAATACCACCCTTTATCTCATTCACATCAAAATAGCTGTCCGTATCCGATCCTACAGAGTACCCCCATGTTGCCACGACCGAGGGGTCGTACTCATACTCGTACTCGTACATCTGCGCCTCGGCCGTCAAACCGTGGACTAAGAATGTGAGTGTGATGAGAAGGGGGAGAAGTGAGTTTGTCATTGTGTTTTGGTTGGGACAAGTGAAAGAGAGAGTGAGTGTGTGTGAGAGTAAGGGAGAGTAAAGGGGGGTGGCTGGTGAGGTGCGACGGTTGGCAAATATTGAATGCTGCCTCTGCGGTCTCAGACTATGAGAGCCCCTTCATCAATGCTATTGCTCACCCTTAATTGGATGCTCTCTTTCTTTTCATGCGTCATTTTATTCTCTATTAGTATGTCTCACAAGAGAATAAATCTAAGAGAGTTAAACTATGATCATTATGCAACGTCTCACACTTAAGTTGTACTTAGAAGACCCCAACAAATTATTTGGTTGCATGGCAATAGAGAGAGTAGCCCCTTGAAATTTCATTTAACTATGGGCTCTGATACCATGTGAAATTACAGAACGGGTCTGGGCCACACCCGAGACGGGAAGAGTCCACTCACAAGAGTTCAACTCTAAAACCAATTGACAATAATAGAGGGGGTAGCCCCTTGGCTTTTAAGGTGGATCATCTTTCTCTCATCTGTCAATGTGGGACACATGAGATTACTTGGGTTTAGAAGTCAATTCTCAATATGAATTCATTTTTTCAAGTATTTTTTTTTGTATAATTTCTACTTACGCAACTGCACAAGAGTAATCAAATACGAGTAATTTGTTATTCTGAGATTTCGGAAAATTAATTCAAGTCATCAATGATTGGGTGGTTATCTTGGTGCGAGCCCAAAAAATACGAGTAATTTGTTATTCTGAGATTTCGGAAAATTAATTGAAGTCATCAATGATTGGGTGGTTATCTTGGTGCGAGCCCAAAAAATGATTGGGTCTTTGGGTGCTTATCTTGGGAGCAGGCCCAGAAAAATAACTGAAGAAAATATTAAAAACACGCTCGGTGGGACTCGAACCCACAATCCTTTGATTAGAAGTCAAATGCCTTATCCATTAGGCCACGAGCGCTCGTCGACATTAATAGTTACAGCATTATGAATAAATACGTACTCTGTACTATATTTAGGGGCCGTTTGGTTTGAGGTATTCAGGAAAGGGAAAGGGAATCAAAGTTCCCGATTCCCTTTGTTGGTGTTTGTTTAGCCAATTCAATCATTCCCTTTCCCCTTCCCTTTCCCCCAAACTCCTCTAACTTCTTACCCCCACCCCCCAAGATAATGGAATTCCCTTTCCCCAATCACCAACCTAGTCATCACCATCACCAACAACCGCCACAATCACCACCACCACCACTACGACCACCACCACCAAGGCCCACCTACCACCATTACGAACACCACCACACACTCGGGTCAGGTCAAATATGAGTCGAAGTTGGGTCAAAATAATTTTTGATGCCTTAATTTATCAATTAAAAAGAAAATGCATTTTTTAAAATTTATCATATTGTAGTAATTATTACTCCGTATATTTACCCTATTTACAATTAAAAAGGTGTAAAAATAATACTCCTTATATTACATGTATTTTATTATTAAAAGATACTACAATTTTTTTTTTTATAATTTAGATATTAATTTATTTATTTTATAATTTTTTATTTTACATAAGTATAAATAATATAATGAGACACCGCTAATGTTGAGGTTTGAGTGAAGATTAGGTGAAATTCATTTTCTTTCATTGAAACCAAACAACAACCTAAATTTGGGGTAATCTCATTCCTTTCCCTCTGTTTCTCTTTCTTGATTTCATTCCCTTTCCCTTTGATGAACCAAACGCCCCCTTAGTAGGTTCTCAGAATATTCAAACCGTACAAACTGTTTACAGATATTCAACTTTGAAGTTGAATGTCTTACCTAATGAATAGACCATTCGATTTTGGGCAAGTATTGTTCCAAGCTCTAGAATCAACGGATGTCCGGAAGGTCCTACCGGGCAACGCCTTGTTTCCTTCTTATTTTATTGTCACGTCTGCGCGGTCACTTAAGAATATCTGTAGTTCAATTCTAGTCTCAATTATAAAAAGTACACATTAAATGACCTTACGAATAAATCTGTCGATTTTCAATAAGTTTTGTTTTGGGGTTTCGGATCTCCAAAAATTGTGTATTATACACTACGAGTTGACTCGTCCGGTAGTTACGTATACGGGATCATGCAAATAACCGATTGTATATTACATTTAGACTTTTGCGCATATTAATAGCTTAACTAAGGAAGGGTCGTCAAACAATTATTTGAGTATGCTTATAAATTAACATTTCAAGTTATCATGATAATATTCTTGATAATTTCAATATTCTTTAATTAAACTATTAACAAATTCTCAGTGGATACATATTAGGAAATCCAATATAATATTTATATGGCGATGAGTATGGTACATAATTTAGGGTTGATCGACTTTATTTATGCATAAAATTATAACCTTTTTTTTGCCAGCTAAGATGAAAAGAAGAATTAGCTCGTAATGTTCATGGCCGCGAGTTCATGAGCATTCTTGTTTAGACCTCTAGGGATGAAAGAAACATAAACACAATGAAAATAAAGACATACAAGAAAACATTCTGGATCTGGTCTGCTATCCTGCAAATAACTGACGAGACATTCATCATTCCGCCAATTTTTAGAACAAGAGATAGACTGCCAGTGAAGAGATGGATGTGAAGCAATCCACTTAGGCGCGTCCAAAGAGTTAGTTGCATGAAGAAGAGCGAGTGTCTCAGCATGGAAGGGGGGACGCTGCACGAAATTTAGTGAACTTCTGAGCAAGAAAGGCCCCGGAGTTAGAGGAGGTGATCCAGCCCCCAGTAGCCTTACAAAAATCTTTCCATGCCCCGTCCACAAAAATTATAACCATGAGATGACTACTTCGATATATAATATGGATATCCATAATATAATTTGAGTAACTATTGACTAGTGATCTGATGACTAATTAATTGGTCTTAGCTTGAGGACGTACACCCACTGTTTACCACCTTCCAATAATTAGTGATGATAAGTAACACCTTATACCTAGCCGCTAAATCCCCAACAAATTTCTCCCGTAAATAAACTACTCATAATATTTACCACAAGATGGTTCATGCCTCATGGCTGTGGACGTCCATGTCTGGGCTATTTTATTACTGCTTGTTTAACATTTATATTATTTGTGAGTTACTATATTTTAATTAAAAATAAATAGATGATTAAGACGGAGGAAGTAATATATTTTTTCCTCCAACGAAACGCATACTTAATTATATTATTACATAGAATTAAAGGGATCGAGCGAACCGAGGATCGTACTTGAAACTCATTGAGCAGGGTGTCTAGGGCTGTGAATGAGCCGAACTATTCGATTCGATTCGTGAAGCTCGGCTCAAAAAAGGTTCGATTCGTATTTGATTCGTCCGATCAAATATAGGGTCAAATAATAATTTCGTATTCGAACCAAATCAAGCCAAATATTCGTCTCGATTCGTTTCTATTAGATGTAAATATCTCAATAAGGATTATTACCTTTGTTAGAATATTAGTAGCCTTCGTTAGTTGATACAGTAGCCTCATTTGTAATATATTATTCTGTAATCGGTATCTCTATGATCCTGTAATCTTATGTAATCTTCTGTAACCACTATATATATGAATAGAATGTCAATCACCCTCTTCAGGGGATTACAATCACTTTCATGGTATCAGAGCTACGACGGTTTTTGAACCTCTAGCCAAAAACACACCTACATTCAAACTCGTCTCCGACACAAGCCACGTTTCCCCATGGCAGGAGACGACAACCTAAAATCCAAAACTACTATGCATCCGGTGTATACCGTAACCAACATTCAGCACAAGGTACGCGTCCTCGACGGTACCAAAATTACCTACCAAAATTGGGTAAAGTTATTTACCCTTCATGCCAAAGGGTATGACGTGACCAAGCATATAGATGGGACGAAAGCTCCTGCAACAACCGACCCAACTTACGCCGAATGGTGTAAAATCGATGCTCATGTTCTGCAATGGATCTATGGCACCGTCTCAGATGAACTGCTGACTCGGATATTAGAGACAGAATCAACGGCGTATGAGGCATGGACTCGCCTCAAGGACCATTTTCTCAACAATAAAGGCTCTCGAGCCGCCACACTCGAGCACGAGTTTGTCAACTTGACACTCGAGTCCATGCCGTCACTTGATGAGTACTGTCAGAAACTCAAAGATCTGTCAGCCCAACTCAACGATGTTGGAGGCTCTGTTGACGATCAGCGCCTCGTCCTCCAACTCGTTCGAGGATTGCCAGGGGCCTACGATACGATTGGAGCGTATATCAACCAAACGCTCCCTAATTTCGAAACCGCCAGGAGCATGCTTCAACTTGAACAACAACGTCAACTGAGCTGAGCCGAGGCCTCACCTGCTGCTGCTCTCGCCGCACCGGCGACAGAACCGGCCGAATATGCTGATTCGGCGACCCAATCGATGCAGACAGGCCGTGCTGCACCCAGATCTGGTCGTGGAGGGCGACACAACCAACACCGTGGTGGACGTGGAGGGCGACACAACAACAACAACCGAAACAATTACTCCAATCGCCATCACTATGGCGGCCCTTCACCGACACTGGCGTCTGCCCAGTATTGGGGACCACCACCACCGCAGATCTGGACTCCGCCGCCATCACCCTACCCCTCGCAGCCCGGGTGGGCAGCACCTTGGAACCCTTATGTTCAACCGCAGCGTGGTCAGGGACGCGGAGCACCGGCAACACGAAACTCGGGTCAGGCACATTTGGCAGAGAACTCAGATCTTGAATTCTCTCAGGTAGGTTCTGCATTTCACACCGTCTCTATGCCGAATCCAGAAGACACACAGTGGTATATGGACACAGGGGCAACATCCCATCTGACCTCCGACCCAGGTACACTCTCACCCCCATATAATTTAAGCTCGGTTCGCTCTATCTATGTTGGCAATGGTAATTCCATTCCGATTCATCACTCGGGCATGACTCATATTAAAACACTGAACCGAAATCTACACCTACGAAATGTTTTATATACACCACAAATTATAAAGAATCTTATATCTGTCCGTCAATTTACTACGGACAACAATGTCTCTGTTGAATTTGACCCAAGCAGTTTTTCTGTGAAGGATCTCAAGACTGGGACTATGATTATGAGGAGCAGTAGTCGGGGCGATCTCTATCCCGTGTTACTAGCATCAACAACTCCAATAAAGTCAGTGTCTAGTTCTAGTCGGTCTAGTCCGTCCGTTTTTGTCATTAAGTCTAAATCTATCCCATGGCACGAAAGACTCGGCCATCCGGGTCCTAATGTTTTAAGTCTACTTCACCGTCAATCCCATATCGAGTCAAATAAAAAGTCTAATAATTTATGCTCATCATGTCAAGTCAGTAAACATCGACGATTACCGTTTTATGCTTCTACCTCTGTGTCACTTGCCCCATTTGACATTATCCATAGCGACTTGTGGACGTCACCCATTAAAAGCAAAACCGGTTACAAGTAATATCTTGTCTTAGTCGACGATTTCACTAATTTTGTATGGGCTTTCCCGTTAAAATTCAAATCTGACACCCATCAAAAATTCATACAGTTCACCAAATACGTTAAAACCCAATTTGGCCGCGATATTAAAAAATTTCAATTTGACATGGGTCGAGAATTTGATAACACACCATTTCACACATTCGCGGCCCAAAATGGCCTTGTATTCCGATTCTCGTGTCCAAAAACGTCACAACAAAATGGCAAGGCCGAGCGTATGCTTCGTCGACTAAATGAAATCGTCCTCGTCTTACTGTCCCACGCATCGCTCCCACCCACTTTTTGGATCGATGCATTACATGTTGCAGTATATCTCCACAATATTCTCCCCTCCACCACTATACTAAACCGCACCCCATCCTCTATCCTATACCTTCGTCACCCATCATACACACACCTACGAGTCTTCGGTTGCCTATGTTTCCCGAATCTATCGACTAACCGTCATCACAAACTTGAAACCCGATCCACTAGGTGTGTTTTCCTAGGATACCCTCCTAACCAACGTGGATATCGGTGTTTAGATATTTCCACCGGTAAACTCATTGTCTCGCGTCATGTCACTTTCGATGAGTCTGTCTTCCCTTTTGTGTCATCTCCTTCGCCCTCGCCCAACTACTCCGTCCTCGACCCGACTCCGTCTCCTCTCATACCCATCTTGTTCCTTACCGGAACACCGTCCCAGACCGACACACCTACCCCACCCACCTCCCCGAACCCACTCGAGACACCTGTCTCCACCTCCCCACCCGCATCCCCACCTTCCACCCTGCAAAACTCCCCTACCTCCACGGACCACCCAACCTCACCCACGCCACCCCCACCTCCTCCCATTTTGCCTACTCATCCTATGGCCACCCGTGCTACACATGGTATTTTTAAACCTAAAATTCCCATGAACCTTCACCTTACCTCCAACCCCCCCATCTCCCCTCTTCCCAAAACTCACCTTGACGCCCTTCGGGATTCGAATTGGAATGCCGCCATGCTAGATGAGTATCGGGCTTTAATTAATAATGGGACGTGGGAGCTTGTACCTCGTCCCGCTGACGCGTCTATTATTCGGTGTATGTGGCTATTTCGTCACAAATTTCGGTCTGATGGTTCTCTACAACGCTACAAAGCCCGCCTCGTAGCGAATGGTAAGACTCAACAGGTTGGTATTGATTGTGATGAAACTTTTAGCCCGGTCGTTAAACCGATCACTATTAGAACCGTTCTGAGCATAGCTATGTCACGACAGTGGCCGATCCACCAACTTGATGTTAAGAACGCGTTCTTACATGGAGATTTGGCTGAGACAGTATATATGCACCAACCCCCGGGTTTTCGTGACTCATCTAAACCCGGGTTTGTGTGCCGCCTTCGTAAGTCCTTATACGGTTTAAAACAAGTCCCACGGGCTTGGTATCAGCGGTTCACTTCCTATATCGTGTCCAAGGGATTCCGAAGGAGCATCTGTGATCCCTCTTTGTTTATACATCAACATGGGTCTGAAACTGCGTTCCTATTATTATATGTTGATGACATCATCCTTACGGCCTCCACCTCAACTCTTCTTCGGTCGATTATTACCTGCCTCTCAAAAGAGTTTGCTATGTCCGACCTTGGCCACCTCCACCAATTCCATGGAATCACGGTCACCCGCAACAAGTTTGGGTTGTTTCTGTCGCAACGTCAGTATGCTTTAGACATACTCACTCGCGCCTCAATGGCGAACTGCAAACCATCGACAACCCCTGTAGAGCCCGGGTCTAAGCTAAGTAACACATCCGGCCCACTTGTGACTAACCCGACGCTATATCGGAGTTTAGCCGGCGCACTTCAATATCTGACGTTCACCCGGCCCGATATCTCTTACGCAGTTCAACAGGTATGTCTTTTCATGCATGAACCTCGGGAACCACACTTTGCCTTTCTAAAAAGGATACTTCGGTATATTAAAGGCATGCTCGATCACGGTTTACATATTGGTATCTCGAAATCATTAACACTCACTGCGTACTCCGACGCCGACTGGGCCGGCTGCCCGGATTCCCGTCGATCTACCTCGGGTTACTGTATTTTCCTCGGGGACAATCTCATTTCTTGGTCGTCCAAGCGACAACTCACTGTGTCCCGCTCCAGCACCGAGGCAGAATACAGAGGTGTAGCAAACGCCGTCGCAGAAACTAGTTGGCTCCATAATTTATTACTTGAGCTACATATTCCCCTCCGTCATGCTACACTCATTTATTGCGACAATGTTTCAACTGTCTATCTCACAGGCTACCCAGTTCAGCATCAACGCACCAAACATATTGAACTCGACATACATTTCGTGCGTGAAAAAGTACGGGTCGGCCTTGTTCGGGTCCTACATGTACCGTCTGATTATCAGTATGCTGACATTTTTACTAAGGGCTTACCACGGCATCTGTTCGATCGTTTCCGGTCCAGTCTCAGCGTTTGGTCTCCTCCCGCTCCGACTGAGGGGGCGTATTAGATGTAAATATCTCAATAAGGATTATTACCTTTGTTAGAATATTAGTAGCCTTCGTTAGTTGATACAGTAGCCTGATTTGTAATATATTATTCTGTAATCGGTATCTCTATGATCCTGTAATCTTATGTAATCTTCTGTAACCACTATATATATGAATAGAATGTCAATCACCCTCTTCAGGGGATTACAATCACTTTCAGTTTCTCCCCATTACTTGATCCATTTTTTCGGTGTATTTAAATTCATGGTTCATTTAAAAAATTTACCCTAAAATTTTACTTAAATATTGATATTAACGGTCCATTTTACTTAATTCACGTCCAATTTTCTTAAACTCATCACCAGTTGAAAGTATGAAACATTGAAACCGTCAATATAGAGCCGAATGTTGATTTATCGTCAGAAGTTTCACAACCATCACTTGCAAAACCACAAAGAAAATTTGCAAAAACAACCGTTGTCGAGCACAGAAAAGAAGAGAAGAATTTAAAACTAGATTTAATTTGAAAAATTTATTATTTGTTGATGAATTTTTATTGTAATAGATATTAAAGTCTCTAAAATAGAGATTTTGTTAAGTAGATTTGCATTTTGTTTAGTTTTTTATTTTATTTGGTCAAATCAAATATTATTCGATATTCGATTCGATAAATCAAATAACGATTTTCATTATTCGACGCTTTCAAACCAAATCAAACGTCGGCTCAAAAAAATATCAAATCAAACCAAATAATGTCATTATTCGGTATAGTTTGGCTCGATCACAGCCCTAGGTGTCTTAACCATAAAGTAAGAAATCTCTGAGAGTAGTATATAACGTGTTCACATGTATGGACGTGCTGCATGCTTCTACTAATGCAGCATATTTTACTCCTAAATTCATAATGTGATCACCTAACCCTAACAATTAATTACTCTAGTGAACTTTTGGCCTAGCCAGCTAGCCTCAATCTCACCTAACACGTGACTCAAGAAGTTCAAAGATTCTTAGTGTATTCGTATCCTCTATTCAAATTCAAACTACACATTTTTCTTTTATATATTTGTCGATGTGAGTTTTACATTATCAATATCTAACATTTTATCTTAAAAAAATATAAAAATTTGACATTCTTACTCTACTCATAAAGATGAATCAAACAAGATCCCACCTAACTACATTTTCACTTATAGATTGTCGAGAATATTGAAGATTCTTTTTAATTGTAAATAGTGTTAAAAAAATGTTCACTTTGAATTTGAACGGGTGAAGTATAACAATAATAATACTGTAATACGAAGCACCCAAGTCACGTACAAAACGATGTTTTACTTTACTTTATTCCCTCCACTTCCTCATTTCCACGTACGCAAGGTATGTAGCTAATGATCATACGATCCAGCACCATTTCCTATATATTGGAGTATAATTAAAACCCTCTTAATTATCATCACTTTATTACAAGTATAATAATTGTTGCATTATTTTTCATTGAATAATATGATATGATGAAGCCTAACAAAATTGGGTCAAGTAAGCACATAACATTGCTCCCTAACCCTAATGATGAAAAACCAAGGGTTCGTAACCTAATTCAAGATTTCCTACATTATGGTGATGATCATGATATTGGCAAGAGTCATCTTTTGAGTCATAACATCCCTCAAGACCAAGAGAACAAATACATCCATAGGGGCTTAATTTTTGTTTCTCTCTTAATACAAATTGTGCTCAACCATATCGCCCAAACCTTGAAGAAACTCGGGTGCAAATTCGAGCGTTTTCTTAACCGCAATATAATCCCAAGTAAGCCATCATTGTTAGTTTGCATATACACCAAAACCAAGGTTAGTACGTAGAAACGTATACGTTGCCCCGGTCTTAATTATTAGTAGTACATACTCCGATCCCTCCATTTCATAGTAACTTTTCTTCATGTCTATAGTTGCAGGGCAGGGTCCCCGGACCATGTAACACGATTTTTAAAATATTAAATTTTTAATTTTGCCAACTAACCTCCCGTAATTAAAAAGATGTTAAATTATTTAATTTTGAAGAAACTGATTAAAAAAGATGATGTAGATGCAGGAAATGAAGAAGTGGAAATAGATGAAAAGAGTGAAGGATTCATAAGTTTGTTAGGGCATTTAGACAGTAGAATGGAGGTAGATAAAGACATTGAGCACGAGGACGGCCGATATTACCCTGCTCTTTCTATGATGGCTGCTAAACTAGCTTACGAAAATGCTTCCATTATCAAAAATACTGTCTCTACCCTCTGGAATGTGAGTATTTATTTTTACGTTAGTTTAAGATTCAACATACTCTCCATCCAGATCCTATGGTTCGGTTCAAAAAGTGGTGAACCATTCAATTATTAACTATACTCCCTTCGGTCACAATTTATTGTCTCATTTTATTAAAATACATCTCACGGAGGGGTATAAATTAAGCCCCGTTATATGATAAAATTATGATAATTAAATTGCACTAATTAAATCTTAGTACATTCTTCACAGATGGAATATGTGGATTTCTATGATTGTTATAACGGTAAGACTCATGGACCCTTATCAAATATATCAATTACTTCCAGTTCCTTTGTCTTAGTCATTTATTTTACATTTGATTAAAATAATTCTTGCAAATAATATAAAAAATAAACAAATGATTGAAACAAAAGGATAAATATTAATTTATTGTCGTTGTAATTGACAGAATTCCTTAAAGAAAAAACAACGCAAGCATTCATGATGAAAGAAAATGACATGATTGTGGTGGCCTTTAGGGGCACATCACCCTTCGACTCCAACGACTGGAGCACCGACTTCGACTTTTCATGGCTGAAAGTGGAGGGAATGGGGAGAATTCACAAGGGTTTTATGATGGCACTAGGTCTAAAGAAATGTTATCATGAAGATGGTGATGACAATTTAGGTGACTTCAATGGTGATTGGCCTAAACAAATTGAAGATGAGATCGAGCATGAACAACCATTAGCTTATTACACAATTAGAGAGCAATTAAGGGGTTTAATATCCGAAAACAAAAGGGCGAAAATCATTATAACAGGACATAGTTTAGGGGGTGCACTCGCAGTTGTGTTTCCAGCAATCTTGGCTTTGCATGGAGAAGGGGAGATTTTAGATAGAGTGGAAGCCATATATACTTATGGGCAACCAAGAGTTGGAGATGAAAGATTTGGTGTGTTCATGAAAAATAGATTTAAAGAGCATAATATAAAGTACTATAGGATTGTTTATGGGTATGATATTGTTCCAAAGGTGCCTTTTGACAATACTTTGATGACATTCAAGCATTTTGGTACTTGCATCCACTTCAATAGCATCTATCATGCCAAGGTATCTACAACTTTTGTGTTAGTTGTTTTAAAATATTACTACCTACGTTGTTTTTTTTAATCAAACGATAACGTTGTAACGGGCGGAGGATTACAATTAATATGAACCATTTTATCCCATTTCTCTTCTGGGAAAAAAAATTGACTATGGAGTACTTGTATATAACATGGTTGTGCTGCAGATAGTGGGAGAAGAAGAGGTCAAGGATAATAAAAGCCAAGGGAAAATGGAAAGATACTTGAAGGTGGTAATAGCAATAATGATGGGATTAATTGAATTTGTAGTGGCAAGAGTAATTGCAGTGTGGCAGCTAATTAGAGGGTTCATAATCGGATTTACAGCAGGTCCTGACTTTAGAGAAGGATGGCTACTCTTATGTTTCCGGCTATTTGGAATCCTGATCCCTGGTTTCGTTGATCATAACCCCCATGATTATGTTAATGCCACCAGATTGGCCTCCCCAGATTTATTCAACAATTACCCACCCACATTTATCACGGGTCATTCAGATGAGATCTGATGCATTAGATACAACCGTATTACCCAACGCGTGACAAACAACCAAAGACAATTCGCATAATTGAAAGATACAGAGCCCAACAGGGACGGACACAGGCTTCCTTCACCACATCAATAACCAACCGTCTTGGCGTCACTCTCCAACTCCACTGCGCATGCATTTATTTACTGTTATTTCTTTTAAGTTTGTACCCTCATACACTTATTTCCTAATCACCCCGCATACATCTTATAATCGTTTCTAAAAGCTAAAGATGTGAAAATTTATAAATTTCTACGGACTAAAATTTAAATGCCAACTCTCTCAACTTATCATTAGGACAACGGAAACTCAATTTATCCAGTAAATTTAAGCCTCTAAAGATAAAAGACTAAAGTAGTTTGATAGAGTGTAACCACACTAGAATCAGAAATTTTATTAAACAAACAATTCCATGATTTTAAAGATCTTATCTGTGGATTCTGATGGGTTTAAATATAATCTCTGTAATTCTAATATCTCAGCCAGGACTTCCAGAGTGTTTGAGTTTACACACATTAACCTGCAGTTCGACGCTTTCCGACATCTAATAGGGCCTGTACCTCCAGTCTGCTCTGGAAGGCCTTGAGCTGCCAACGCCATAACCCCACTTCAAGAGAGAAAAAAAGAGAGAGATCAACGTCAGGCCATTGTGATGTATTTTAGAATAGGATCAGAGAACAAATTTAATTCCCATCAGAAATTTGCATTTCAACTACCCATTAAAATCTAAGTACTTCAGCCCATTTGACCAAAATAATCACACGACTAAACAAAAAAAAACAAATTAACCGGCTGGATGATTTGAGAAACTTACATCATCGAAATCTAGGCTGCCATACATTCTTCCTTGACCATAAGAACGCATGGGGCCATAGCTTCCATAAGGTTCAGGTGGTTCCATCATTAAACCTCCACTGGGCCCACCTTCATCAACTGGGGTGGCGGAATCTATGGCAACCTACAAGAAAGGAAAATGGAAATTGATCAACCGCCACTCTCATATTAGACGAACATAGCCAAATACTGCCCAAATCTAACTTGAACCGCATAGTTCAAAACCAGAGTTGAAAATCTGGTTTATACTCGTACAAGACAAGGCCAAACTCATATACACACCATAACGACTCCTGATTGATTACTGAATAAAGAATTAGCTTCGATGAACTTAGAAGATAGAAAACAGAATTAAGCTCACTGGAAGCTCCTTATCAATTGGAAGAATACTAAAATATCAAGAACTTCATATTATCAGTACAAAGCTGGCAAGAACAAGAAAAGATTTTGTATCCAAACAAGGAGCTGGCTGCACATTTTGCAAGCATTTGAGTTTCAACAACAATTCCCAACTTTGATACTGATTTAGGATAGAGCACATTCATAAATAAGAGGGAGGAGTGGTACTTGAAATTCGAAATTACCTATGTCAAGTTTCTTTTACATACCAAGGATTTGGCACAAATTTCAAATCCAAATTCCTATGCAGTTTTACAATGGAAAATGGACAAGTATAGGCCAAATTCAGATTTGAAGCATGTTTCCCAAAGAGAATTTTAAGGACCTAAACATTCTGTCTAATACATGGACCTCATGAAAACTTAACAAAATTAATGCGCCGAATTTGAAAAAAAAAATGTTTCCTTGATAACCTGAGCCAATACTAACGCATTACCCCTCCGTATGTATTACGGAATATGACATTTTACACATTTGCACGTGAAAGAAAAATATGTCACAGTTACATTCTTGTTTCTCCTTCAATTAATGGTCTTCACGTTTCATTGTGATATCTCACAGAAAATTCATTTTTGGTTGTTTGTCATAGAAAACGGTGCAATACTTTGAGCAAAGCCCATTAACTACTCCTTTTGCTGCAATGTAAACCGAGCAACAAATAAGAGGTTTGGTTGTGGGGAATATGGAAAGGGAATAAAATCTTCATATTCTATAGTGGTGTTTGCTTGGTCCATTTTCCCTTTGCCTTTTACCCATTTTCATGAATGGGATTTCTTATATTTCCTATAAAATGATTCCCCACCTCCCCAAGGGTATCCCATACGGCCATACCCTTTTCCAAGACTCACCGCCTAAACTCACCGCCTGCCACGAACTACCACATTTCCCACCGGCACCCCACACATCCCTCACTGGCAACCTCTTCCTTCGCTGTTCTGCAAACACATAACAGCCCAAACAAAAACCTCACATCCTGATTACCCCACACACACACACACAAGAAAAATCCTATGTCACGCCCCAAAGTTAAGTGTCCACGGTATGGGGTCGGTGTGTGCTCGAAAGGGGAGAGGGAGGCCTAACGCTCCAGCGATAGTGAGGGAAAACATGCAACTCGTTGAAGGTGGCGGGGTCAGTAGGGGATGAGAAGGTTGGTGGTGTTGGTAACTGGTGCCGTGGTGGTGATGTTGGATTTGAGGGTGGTGGTTAAAGGTAGTTCATTTTCTCTTAAGACTTAACTACCAAAAAAAACTCAAGGACGGTAGGGGTAATCCCTTTCCTATCTTTTCTGTCCCTTTCTTAATTCCATTCCCCAACCCTTTCCCTGAATCAACAGCTCTTAAATGATATACGACTGATACACGCGATGCTAGACAAAATTACAAGGTGATGTTGGATTTGAGGGTGGTGGTTAAAGGTAGTTCATTTTCTCTCGTAAGACTTAACTACCAAAAAAAACTCAAGGACGGTAGGGGTAATCCCTTTCCTATCTTTTCTGTCCCTTTCTTAATTCCATTCCCCAACCCTTTCCCTGAATCAACAGCTCTTAAATGATATAAGACTGATACACGCGATGCTAGACAAAATTACAAGGATACTACACCAATATGTGACCAATACTAGGCTTATAGAAGGCAGATAAAGTTGATACTAGAGTACTAGACTGATAAGGCCTGTATGACTCATATAAACTAAATTTGAATGTGAATGACAACGTAATACACAACTAAAATTCACGACCATTACCAGGATTGTGGCTGATAATGACCCGTTTGACCTCCTACTTTCCCCAAAGGATAATATTGACTCTGCATACCCTACACCACACAGCACAAACAAAATAAAGACACTTGCTTACCGGCTGTCCTAATATCTCATGTGATCGTCTAGCAACTCGATCTGCAACACCATCCTCAACAAACGTAACGAAGCCAAAACCACGATGTCCAGATCTCTTTGGATCCTATGAATATCACAC
Source organism: Agrostemma githago (assembly GCA_958450325.1). NCBI lineage: Eukaryota > Viridiplantae > Streptophyta > Magnoliopsida > Caryophyllales > Caryophyllaceae > Agrostemma > Agrostemma githago. Next base: position 6,020,832 of record OY288240.1, read on the forward strand.
GAGACAAAATAGTTGGAAATCAGAAAGAGTTTGTGCCACTAACAAGATAAATATAGAGCCAGGAAAGTCTATGCACGCTTACCTTTGGAATATAAACATCCAAAATGCGGCCAAATCTTCCAAAATATAGGCGAAGATCATCTGTAGTTGCCTCCTGCGGAAGCCTACCAACAAATATTTTTCCGCCAATTCCTCCTCTTGCTGGATTCCCTGACAATTGTACATTGATTTCTTTTTAATTAAAATCTGTCAAATTTCCTAAAGCACTTTTGCAAGCAACAGATATAAAAATATGAGAGAAAGTTTAAGATAATATCTCACTTCCATTTCCATAATAAGAACTTGGGCGATCATAGATGGTAGGAGCACCTAGTGCTGAATATCTGCTAGCAGCACTAATGTATGAATTGTACGCACCATAACCGCCATGGGAAGGACCGCTATGGGAAGGAGCTCTATTAAAAGGTCGGAAATCATCTTCCTGGAAGAAAGGTTTGAACAACTTTCAATCATTCTTTATAGTAGTATGTAACACTATAAAACTCTTTCAAACATTAGAAATCAGAAGAGACAAACTAGAAAGGTACAGACTTCAAATAACAAATGCTTGAAAAAAAAGAGATAAAGAGTTGAATTGCCTTAGGTGTTGCTCTATCGACTACAACGGTAGAACCTCCCAACTCATGAGTATCTTTCATCAGGCTGTCCACAGAGTCTGCATCAATTATAGCATTTCGTAGAGTTCAAAAGAAAAAATGCATCACCTTATAAAAGTCCACACAACAAATAAACAAGTCCAGGGTTCCGAAATTTAACATGCTCAACATGAAAAATACATAGCATTTGTTGGGAGGGGTTGTATCTTCAATGATGGCATAAAGATGACAAAATATTAACAAGAATTACAGCAATTGCATTCCACTCCAAGCGGCTTATAAACCTGAACAGCGACGGAGCTTAAACAACTAGACATCTTGGTCTATTTGCTCCACACAAAATTGAAAGCTCCTATACTTGTAGCCACACACCGCCAAACAAGGTCTTAATCGGAAGAAGAAAGGTCATATATTCTGAACACGAGAAGAGGTTCCATGCCCAGCTGCACTAATGCATAACTTACTCATTTACACAGCACAAACCACTGAAGCGAGCAGAAAGCATGAAAAACACACAGCATCATGATCCGAAGATAATATAATACTGTACACCGTATATTGTTAGCCTTAAGCCTCTTTATGAGATTTTGTTACAATGCCAAAGAATATGGTCACAAATATCAACTCTTTAACCCAAAATATAAACTCTTTAACCAAGAAAGCCATTTTATCATTAAACAGCAACCTCGACTACAAATCTACAAAATCAAATTCTAACCAACACCCTTCCATTTAGAGGAATTAAGAGCCTACACATTTTCTGGAACAACTTATACAATATTACAAAAAAAAAAAAGGAAATGCTGCAGCTTTGCTCAAAAAAAGCTTACCTGAACTAGCAAAAGTAATAAATCCAATTCCTCGGTGGCCTTTTGTCATAGGGTCCTGTAAGAGGAGGTTCACTTTTACCTTATACTCACTGAAAAGGAAAAAAAATCACTGTGGGAGAAACCCAACAGATGAGTATATGAACTTGCCTTTGGCATGTAGAGATCGTTGATTTCACCATATTTCTCAAAATGGCTGTTCAAAGGGTAAGTACACGGCAGAAGGGAAGTAAGGATATGACTAAAAACCGGTAATAGCAAATTTACACATCATAAAAGATATACTCTGTAATTATCAATTTCAAGATTGAGTGATGACCATCAAAATTTACCTCCGAAAGTCAGATTCAGTGACAGAGGGAGCAATCCTAGCAACAAAAATCCGGGTGATCTTCTTGGAAGAGGATTTCATCATCTCTTCCTGCAAACATTTACATGTTATGTAGAAAGAATATCAAAGACCGCAAACAGGTAAAATTTAGAACAGCGGCTTTCGGAAAAGAACAGAGGAATGAAAAGACTAGTAACCAATAAATCAAAAATGGGTGTTCAATTCATTTCAATTCAAGATACCTTCGGTGTTGCCACTTTAACTTCTAGCACTCTGCCCCCAAGGATGTGTTCACTAGATAATGCTTTCTGAAATCCAGGAAGCAGGTTTAGATTTAGTATATACTCACATTGACAATGTAGACAAGCATCAAAATCAGGACACTTGTTGCAGAGGATCACAGATCTGAAGAATTTAAAGTTACTGACCTTAGCATCCTCTGTAGCAGTGAAAGTCACATATCCGAAACCACGTGACCTCCCAGTATTACGTTCCTATAATTACACAATAGAAAATCTCGGGTTCAAACTATGCAAAATTATAAACAATTGAAGTAGATATGAAAACAAAAAAATTCATTAGATGCCCATGGAACACAAGAACTAATCCCTGGAGTACAATTTATCAGGGATTCACATTCTAAGTGAATGAACAGCCCGAGAAAATGTAAATTCAAATTTCATTGCAGCAACTAGTAAAAAAGATACGGGTTTTCTGTTTCAAAATGAAACCATGAATCATATAGATGAATATACCTTCATAACAATGCAGTCCTCCAACTCACCGAACTTAATCATGTATTCCTTCAAGCCAGTTGTATCAACATCCCATGGGATACCAAGAACCTACCACGATATTAACAGCCCACATTTCGACCAAATAAATAAAATATCACATCAAGCACCCAGAACATTAATACGAAGTAGCAATCAAACATTATTAATCGAGAAAAAAGAGCACTCACCACAAGCTTTCGATCCATGACAGCAAATCCGACAAAGAATTCCGCGATGAGCAGCAAAAAAAACCTAAAGACGAAACGTTCCTCACTCTATCTCCCCTCGAAATCTCTCACGAAACCTCGCGAACACTCTCTCCTCTCCGCTTTCTCTCTCCTCACTCACGTGCCCTGCACATGATAAGCACACCTCTATCTCACACACAAACATCGTCGTCATCATCGTCATCATCATGGACACTATTCTACCAACAAAAATCAAACTAAACCCTAATTCCCAAACCTCTGAACCCTAATTCCAATTACCACTCTAAAAAGGGGATGAATGACAGATCGATCAATTACATGGAGGATTAGATGGATGAAATAACAAGGGAATAGCAAATACGATGAAATAGTTGAGTGATTAACCAAAAGAAACAGTGAAATTTGGGGAAATTAATTGTTTACCTTTGGGGAAATTGTAACCTAAAAGACGCAGGATTCTAGCTTTCTCTCTCTCTCTCTCTCTCTCTCGCTCCGCTCGCTCTCTCGCCCTCCAAATGAACTTGCCGTAACCCTAAATCCCTGTGTTTTGCTCCGACTTACGGAGATAACTGCTCTGCTAGACCGGTAGGGAAAATCACCTTCGGGGCGGGGGTGGTATTGGAATTGGAATGCAATTGTAGTACTCAACCAATAGTAGTAGTACGACAGGAAGAGTTGATTAGATGGCTCAGATCTGATGGCCCAATCCAATACCACCCGATTTTTTTAAGGGCTTTAGCCTTATTGGCCCAAAAAATGTCCTAGCTCATTTAAATTGAGCAACTCTCCCTTGATACACGGTTACCTGTCTTATAAACATAAAATGTTTGGGAAAAAGTGATATATTTGTCTTATATGCACAAGTGATAGGATCGTCATCAATAAAAGATACTTCCACCGGTTCATTGGAATTGGAATTGCAACATATGTCTTTTAGAGTAGTTTCACTAGAATTGTCACATTTCTATAATGGACCTGATTTTGTTAGTGGAGATATTTTACTTTATTAGTAAGACTCATCATCCACACTCACAAGTTACAACCTTATTCCATGTGCAAAAACATAAATGTTGCAATTCCAAATAATCGCAGGGGGTAACAAAAAAGGGATAAAAGAGATTAGTACTTCTCTCATCCAATCAATTCTCTACATAGAGTATTTCACAATGTTTAAGAAGGTAGATAAAAAGTACTCCGTAATAGTATTATTGGTAAATCAAAATGAATTATTGGTCCACCTAAATTTAAGTGATTAAAAAGTAATGACATTTTGTTTAAATAGATGAAGAATATGTGGATTATATGTTAAGTGTTTTACCAAAAAAAAGAAATATAATGCTTCGTTTAGTGATAAACGGTATTTTCTTAGTTATTTCACTCACATTTACATCCTTATTCGAGTCAATTTTGTGCGCTTAAATCTTCTGTAGCTCGATTTTTGTTGAATTCTACTTATTAGTTATCTTATCTTAACACTTAATAATAATTGTTGTTTCCGAGGATTTTGGCATTGTTTTGTCTCGATATTTCGCTTTAGGTGTCATCTTGAGAATGACAAGATTGTGTCCGAGAGTTCAAGCTTCTATTTGGGCCGAGAATGAAACCATGAAGCCAAAAGGAAGGTCCAAAACTATAAGCCAAGGGGTGAAAAACAAGTGCACAAGAGAAGAGAAAAAGGTGGGACAAGAGTAAGCGACGGTCGGTCGGTCATAGACCAAGCTGAACGGCTTGTCATATTTCCTCCACTATCATATCTTCTAAATTATACTGTAGCGTTTTTCTACTTTTTTTTTTTAGAAGAATAATTCATTAATAGAACGTCAAACGGCACTTACAACGAATACCTATAATTGCAATCAAATCTAATAAAAATCAAAGAAAGCAATTTCTTAGTGACAATCTTAATGAAATGTGACAATCTTAGTGAAAGAAACTTCCGTCCCTAAATGATTGTCTCATTTCCCTATTATTTGTGAGGAGTATTTTAATGAAATGTGACAATCTTAGTGGGACGGAGGTAGTATAAACTAAGGATCTCAAGACATGATCTGACAATTTGGCATGACCTCGTATCGCTATCTTCTTGCAGCTTTTGTTGAGGGGATCCTTCGTTTGATTCAGAACTAGAGAAAACTTACCTTATATTGGTCTCAAAGATCGCTAACAAATTACTTGTAGACATTGAATAGACGTGCGACGAACCATCAACAAACTAACCTTGTCAATAAGAATAAAACTAAACCTCATGACAACGTAAAGGACCGAGGCCTTGAAAAAAAAGATCAAAACCTTAAAATAAAGGATGAAATTCCCATAAAAAGAGAGATTTTTATTGAATAACATATTAATTACCAAACTAAGAAGTGAAAATTAATCAGTTTTTGGGGCTTACCATCGATTAATTATCGATGAAAGCCCGGACGGATGAAAGATGGAGGCTAGGGTTTTGTGGGAGGAAGAGGTTTTTCGTGGAGGAAACCTAACCACTTAAGCAACTATGGTTTAATTGATTTGATTGTTGGTCCGAATGATTGGGAGATTAGGTTTTGAGTTAAGAAATATACGTTTTCCTATAGAACGAGTTACTTTTGGTACAGATTTTTAGGGAAAGACAATACGTGGTTGAGGTTGAGTAATGTAAAAAATGAGTAAATATTACTCCGTAGTAAGTATTATGTAACAAAAAAGAAAGATCTTAAAGAAATTACCTAAAAAAGGAATAACATCAGGGTGTTTGGTTGGAGGTTTTTGAATGAATTCAATTCATTCCAATATTTGGTTGAAGCATTTAGAAATGGATTTAGATAACCAATGAATTCCAACTTCATCTCAATCCCTAATCTCATCCCCTACTTCAACCTCAAGTTTCTAACTTCAGCCCTCGAACCAAACAACCATAAACAAGTATGAGAATCGAACTTCAATCCTTCGTGAAACCACACTTCATTTCAATTTATTTGCAATCCATTTTAATAATTCAAACCAAACAACAAGTGAAAATAAGGGGATAAGGAGGGTTGTTGAGCTTTTGCATTCATTCCTCAAATTATATGGATTGAGGCCCATGTCTCCTTTGAAAGATTCAAGTGAGGACTCATGAGATAGCAAGAGTTTAGGGTAAGTGAGGGTACATGTCCCCTTTGTGAAGACAAAGGCCAATTTTGAGCACGTAAGAAGCTCCCCTTCTATGCAAATTGATTAGACCATACTCTAGACAAGCAAAACACATGGAGGGTACATGTCACATGGAGTAGATGGACAGATCTAGGTAAGCCTAGGCATGTAGCATTACAGATTTTGGATTTGTATGTGCCATTATTAATTACTCCGTAATTATTTGATCAACAATTTAAGTTAGATTTGTTCGTTATCAATCATTTGATCTTGTAAGTCAATTCAAAATCTTGGCTTACCATGGACAGATTCAAATCTATTTTAACTAATCTACTTGTATGTCATAATCAATAATTTATACCGTACTTCGTATTTTCTTTTGTAAGATGTATGAATCAATAATTTACCTTTCTATTATATATATATAGCACTTTTAATGATGTTCAAGACGATTCTTTTTTTCCTTCCACCTAAATATTGGTATATAAAGCAATTATAAATCATCTAATATGACCGATCACATATGGAGCATCTCTTTTATTAACTTTTTCAATCCGTAACTATTTTCTTATCTCCTACGAAGTATCTTGTACTCCCTTAGTTGTAGATTGTCACCTTAATTGGTTAGATTAGAACGAATCTTGTAAGTTGCTTCAATGTTACAATACAATTAATTTTTTCCTCATAATCCGATTTTGATTTTGATGAAGAAAATAAATTATAGAGGTATTTTGGATAGTTCACATGAAATCCCGACGACGTGAAGCAAAAAAAAAAGGTCGACAATGAAAAATGAAATTGTTACTACGGAGTATATTTGAGCACCGGATATGTGAAAGTGTTTGAGAAATATGATGAGTCGGGAAAAGGGAGGGTGGTAAAGTGAAAAGTGATATCTCAATAAATTATTGAAAGACCGTCTCTTTCTAGTTTTTGTGTTTCGCGAATAGCCAAATAGTAGTCCCCATTCAAATTAAGACTATACATTTTTCATTTTTTGACACTATTTTCAATATTCTCGACAATCTATCTATAAGAAAAATTATAGTCACGTAAGATCTGGTTTCCATGACTCCTCACGTGACTATCTCGAGAAACCTGACTTGAAAACTCTTTGAAACACATGCAACATCCAAATGGCAAAGGTACCTAGGCCATTTTCAAAATTTGAATGCAAACAACAACAACAAAAAAACAATCAAAATTTCGCTAACTATTTCAAATTTCATGAAAGAAATCGAAGAAAATATTCCTACAAATTCAATATCAAGAAACAAACCTAGAAAATTGAAAGATTTATAATATAATCTCTGTACAAGAAGGGAAGTACATTATACACAAATTCATGAAAGAAATAGAATACATGAGAAAGAAATCGGAGACGAACTCAGAATTCAAATTCATGAAAGAAACCTAAAACGAGAAACAAATCGAATATATCATAAAGATAATGGAGATCCTAACACATTCAGAATTAATAAATTATAAGTGAATACTCTAAAACATATGTAGAAATTGATTCAAATGCAAATTCGTAAAGTATCACAATTCCACATTTTCATAAAGCTTGTTATTATGAGGAGCAAGTATCCTTGTACGGAGGTCCACCAATGATGTTATGTTTCACGATCAATGAAATAACACAAGCAAAACTTTCGCTTATATGATTTTCGCAGAGCTATGACTTCCATGCTTTTGCGTCGGCAAAAAATGTTCAACCCCAATAATGAAGGAAAATTTTACAAGGATTGTGGGATGACTACGTTCCATGGATGTTGAGCCAGGATCATGCTATAAGATTTTCTTCAAACCCAAGCAGGGTGCACATGTGGTTTGGATAACCAGGTGCACATGTGGTTTCCTGCGGCGCGAAAGGTTACAGCAGTTCAGGCCAGCGTGAGAACAATCACTAAACTTTGAAATTGAGTTGTTTTGAACTTTGTCGATTATGATTTGAGCAATATTATTTAACGGGTCTTCAAAAAAAAAAAAGGTTGTTTTGGGTTAGAAAGCAACTCTGACATCATTAATAACACGTGTTTATTTGAAATTGTCTTCTTGATCAAACCTTCAGTATATAAAAATGTTTAAAGTTGTGATATTTGTATAGCCTGTAGATTCGACTATTATTATAAAAATAATTTCAACTGTAATTAATATAGTTAATTTTATCATCAACATGTTTGGCTATAAGGTTTTCAAATATTTTAACCCGTTAAATAAATGATATTACAATCAGATATTTTTAAATCATTGTCTTTATAGTATAAATATTTAAATAATTGGTATTAATACCATGAAAATATATCATTAATATGAAAATTATGATTAATATTATACTCCGTATTAGATTACTGATTATATTATATTATATTATATTATATTATATTATATTATGCGGAGTATTAGATAATACATATATAGATTACTACAAAAATAGTGATATTTTAGGTAAATGCATTTTGGCACCAAAAAATCAATGTTATAGTTTACGTATAAGTATAGATAGATAAATAGATTACTATGGTCTATTGCAACTTGCCAAGCAGTGGCAGACCTAGACTTTATGGCATATTCGAGCATGGCCCGGGGCTTAGCTCCCACGGTACATAACCGTTTCATAGGCCATAGATGGTGAAATTATCCTGGTGCATGAGTGTTGAACACGTGTTGGCAGTGCAGAAGCTCGGAGGCCAGGTTTGTACAAGAATCATGTAACTAAAAGGTGTAGACACCCGCATTTTGACTGCCACGTGTCTATGGTAGTCTCCGAAAAACACCCGATGATGATTGGACGTCAACGTGACTTAGTGTACTCGGATTTGGGCTCGGAATTCATAATATCCGACATGGACTTTTTTTAGCGGAGTAAAATCTCACAAAACAGACCTCAAATTCAGGCCCAGTGGGTCGTTCCGAGTCAAACAAGACTAATTTGGGTCAGAACCGGCACCAAAAATAATTCCCGTCTTTTAGCGACCGGGTCAAAACCCGGTCAAAGACGAAACCGTCTCAGAAATCAGCCAAGTACATTCTCGAGATTTGCGCCAAGTTCAAAATCAGCCAAATCCATTCACAAATCAACCCAAATCAAACATAATCAATTAAACATAAATCAAGGGCAATCATGCCCAAAATAGCCCGGTCTAATTGATCCACTCGGTCGAGTGGATTGGCCACTCGATCGAGTGGAGCCTCTTCAAACCCGTCCAGGTACATTCACGAGGGCACTCGACCGAGTACACCCGCGCCACTCGGTCGAGTGACCCGGGGTCGGGGCTGCCTATAAATACCGACTCTTTCCCATGCATTTGGGGAACCTTTTTGGAGACCTTTTGGGAAGACTTTTGACACTCACTTTTACCCCACAATTTCAGCCACATTTCACCCCACTTCAACCCTACTTCATCACACATCAAAGCCTTAGAAATCCTAAGCAATACACACAAAGACCGAGTCCTTCGTCCCTCGAAAAACCGACGTAATACACATACACATCCATACACACCATAACTCGAATACATCCTCGATACTCCCAAGCCTTGCCGCTATTCTACGAGTCCATTTCCGAGGTCTATACTAGCATGTATGTTGAGGGTGTCCTAAACCCTTTTTCTATCTCTTTTCTATATCGTTTTATGTACATTTTTGCATTATTGCATCGTAGTAACACTAACACTAACACTAACTTCTTTACATTTTTCATCTTTATTTTTTTTTTATCCTTTCTTATTTTATCTTTTTTTACTAATGTTATTAATACCGTGTATATATATTAATACTAAAACCGGTTTTAAAACGTTGGACTACGATGATCACTATTGGTCCGTCTAATCCCTTTACGAGCAACGACGGAGGTGGAGCCCTTTCGAGGAGCCCCGCCCCAATGTACTCAAGGGCGTGACGCGACCGTGATCGGTCGTAGTTGAACGAATTCAATTCCCTTTCCATAATTGGTACGAGACCCGTTGACACGAATACCGACATCACATAACTCGAAAGGGTTAGTTTCGATGTCGTGACGTAGAGGGATACATCTCGTTACTAATTCAAAGTTTCGTAATCTAGCACAAACGTTTTCATAAAAACTCCGGTGACGGTATTATAATCGTTCATACACGATTATAACACCGGAGGCCGAGTCAAATACAAATCGTGCGATATTTATATTTGACTCGGCCGATCATCGATTTCAAGTCATAAAACCGAGCAAAAGCATGCTCGTACAGGGGGCACTCGACCGAGTGCCATAGGCCACTCGATCGAGTTGCACCCCAAAAACTGGGCAGTAGCCCCATTAATGCTGCACTCGACCGAGTGCCATAGGGCACTCGATCGAGTAACCCCCCCAAAAGTGGTCAGTAGCCACGCTAATGACACACTCGACCGAGTCAGTCAATGACTCGATCGAGTGGGTCTCATAACCCGCAATACCGAGGGCTTAGACGCATATTCCGAGCCCCGTTCTTTATCGACTTTAGACCATCATCCGGCCTCCCTATTTTTCAAAACTATACACATCACGACACGTAGAACGACTTTGACCACTTTTACGTGATAAGTCGGGACAAGACTACGGAATGTAAGACTAGGCTAGCAATACGCCACAATCTCACATTTCCGTCCTTCGCTTAATACGTGACATAATACGTATTTAAGCGGGGTGGTCCATCTACATATTTCGCGGTCTAGCTTTCATACGGGTCCGTTTTTATCTTTACGTTATTTCGTTTATGTCGTATTGTGAAATCCGGGTTGTATTTCCGCCCGTGTAGCTTGTACGCTTTCCATTTCTTTCTTTCGAGCTTTGTTTATTATTTGCTTTTACGCTTATATAAATGAACCTCGCATGCTAAACTATTTCGACCACATTCAAGATGCATTAAATGACGTAGTTAACGCAAAACTCGCATGTTTAGTTAAAAACGCTGTTTGCATATCATTTCATTATTTTACTAGCGCGCGTATCACGAACACGAACGATGTCTTAGTAGAGGCCGCCATGTGCGGGCGGGGTTGGGTGTCCTTAGTGGGCTTCCCAACACGTACCCTCACCCCTTACTCAGAACCTCTGGTTTCCGGATGTCCGAAACCCTTGGCGAACGAGAGTCATTCTTTACACGATGCCGGTGTAGATGGTATCGGTATCGCAATGCAAAGGGACGAGCCCAATGAACTCTGAAATCGGAGTGGGCTTACTTTGTGTATAGCCCATAACGACATAGAGTGGGCTCGTATGGTTCCGAATAACCACAAAATTCGGTGGCGACTCCATTTTGACTTAAATTTCGAACCCGAGAACAATCTCACCACGAGATTCATTCGCCTACCCAAACCCGCGCGTGGCCGCGTCGGGGTGGACCTACGTCATGTCCACAATTTGGCGACTCCGCTGGGGATACCTGATGTACCACATGTCATCGGGGTTCCTAGGGTGAGACTCGAAGAGAAATCGTTCGAATATTAGTGTGCGCGCATTAGTTTAATGATTCATGCATAACCCAAATTTTGCCCGGGCCGGTTACTTGTGACCGACGTCCCACTATACCACGGTGCATTCCTACATGGGTGCGCTAAAGACATCGATGGTGGAACTCGTCTCGGTTTTGCGGCATGTCCTAAGACCAACTCGGCTTAGGGAGTCCGTCCATCACATGAGAAAGCCATCGTTGTTGGTATAGACCCTATTTTGACCGACCGAGACTTAGCGTAAAGCATACATGAGCGTCGTTATAATGCTTGTTTGACTACGTGCTACTTGGTTTCCGTGTCATTTTTCAAAAACCGTCATTTCAAAAATGCATCTTTCCAAAAATACCCACCTTTCGAAAAACCCGAAATGCTGCCCATTTTGGGACTCATCCTTTTCAAAATACCCAATTTTCAAAACTCGGAATGCCGCCGAAATTTAGGATCAACGATTTGACTCAAAACATCCTTTCTGTAGTCGGCATGCTGTCCGTTTCAATTCTCGAATTTCCACCCCCATCACCTTGATTTTCGGAATTTTCCTTTTCAAAATTCTAATCCCGGTTTTCGAAATTCCGTTTTCAGTTTTCAAAACTTTCGGAAATTCGTTCATTTTGCATTCGAACTTCAACTTTCAACTTTCCTAAAATAAACCTTCCTTATTATAGGACCTACCGTCTATCCGTGTGTCGGGTCTTTGCATAGTACGTAGAAGGTTTATAGCGTCGAAACTCCGTCGATCTTATATCACGAGTTTCCCCCCCTTTTCCCAAGTCCGCCTTATCTGTCAAGGCACGACCAACCCGCGTAGGGCATACCCCTACAAAGGAAGGTCCGTCCATACACTCGAGTCAAAAGTCTGGGGAGTAATCTCACGTGGACCTTCCTTCGAACAGGATTAGGCCCACAAAACCGAAATCCTAAGGAAGTTATACCACCCACGAGTCATCCGTCTAGATGTCTTTCTCGAGTCTTGTCCGCTTAGTCCTTTCTTTTTTGGGTCACTCGGGATGTGCTGTTTCCTTTTATTCCAAGACTGGGTTCGGTTTCTGATTACGCGGTGTTCTTACAGACAGGCCACCGGCAACCAGACACGCTCGAAGAATGGCTACTTTGAACAGTCTGCAAACCGCTTTGGATGCCATGGTCGCAAAGCAAACCGACATCGAGGCCCAACTGACCGAAATGAGGGCTGGCCAAGTGGCCATCGTTGCTCGCCTAGCTACGGTGGAGCAAGGGACCCCTAATGTCGGGACTACTGGGCCCATAACTGAACTGGTCAGCGCAGTGCGCCGGCTAGAAGAACAAGTCCATTTGACTGGGAGTAACAATATCCACCGGGAGAATAGCCGAGAGTACTCCACGGTGAGTGACAAGCTGCCCGCAAACCTGAACCTCACAGGTCTGCCCATGTTCGAAGGAACTGAGGACCCGTTACTACATGTGCGGGCCTTCAAGGAATTCATGGCCATCAAGGGAGTGGACTCATCCATGTTCAAAAACCTTTTTGCCGCATCTCTCGAGAAACACCCACGGGCCTGGTACTACAGACTAGACCCGAAGAAGTTCCCTACCTGGGATGATGTGGCCACCGAGTTCGCTCGGAACTATGCTGACAACACCGAGATCCAAACCACAATGCGATCTCTGGAGGTTATGGCCCAAGAGCCGAAGGAGGGTTTTACTAAATACCTTCAACGCTGGAGGGCCGAGAGCGTGAAACTGGTCGACAAGCCCAGTGAGAAGACTCTAGTGGAGGCCTTTGTTAAGAACCTCCTCCCATCCTACCGGGTTCACCTCCGATATGCTGTCATACCCAACTTCACCACCCTCACTGAAATGGGTATGAGGATCGAAGATGACTTGAGACTAGAAGGCCTCACCAAGGCCGCTGCTAAGGGTTACCAAGGGGCTTCTTCCTCCACAACCAAACCTCAAGCTGCAACCCGCAGCATTTTCGACGCGGTTAATCTACTAGATGCCCCGTCCAAGAAGAACACCCCACCTCGGGTCTTCACTGATATAGGTACTACCTATACTTATGCCTTACAAAGGCTATCCTCAAAAGGCCTAATCCAACCGATAGGCCCAACTCCTGAAGTTCCGGTCGAGCGACGCTCCAAGAACTACAATGCTCAGGCCTATTGCCAATACCACCGAGGCAATGGGCACGATACCGAGAAGTGTTGGAAGCTGAAACACTTGATCCAGGACTTAATTGAAAGCGGAAAAATCCCGCTACCCGGAGATAAGCCCAGCAACAAGGAGAACCCTTTCAGCTCCCATGCCATCTTTGCCGGGGAGGTGATCGATTGCTCTCACCTTATCTCCCCCTTTATCCCGCAAGTGGACGGGATCTGGTTCGATGACGAGGATGATATCTACCTCGCCAAAGGGGAAGCCGTTCCCATCACCCCTGAACAGATTCGAGAAGTCAAAACTCGAGTCTTAGCCAGCAACAACCTTGGTCGTCCCTATTTAGCCACAAGCACTAGGGACACTCCTATCCCGACAACCATCACCGATCCACTCGGGATGGAAGTCGCCCCTGAAGAGCCGACCGCTGAAACGGCCGTCGTGAAGCAATTGAAGAGAACCCGAGTTGACCTCACTATATGGCAACTCCTTGTTAGCTCTCAAGAACACCGAGAAGCACTTACAAAGGCTCTCGATCAAGTCAAGATCGACTCTCTGGCTACCCCCGCTGAAATGGTAGCCACGGTCCTACCCCACCTAAAGGGTAAGGCCAAAGTAGGAGGCCCAATGATCACATTTTCCGAAGCCGATCTACCGCCATTCGGGACCTCCCACAACCTAGCCCTTTACATCACGGTGATTTGCCGGGGGAAGTACCTCCCGATGACCCTAGTTGATGACGGGTCGGCCGTGAATGTCCTTCCTCTAAGGACCGCCGAAGCCCTCGGCATTACCGAGGCCGACTATATCCCGACTGCTCAAACCATCCAAGCCTTTGATGGGAGCCCAAAGTCGGTAGCTGGGGCCATAAAACTGACCATCATCACGGGCCCAGTAGAAAAGGAGCTTGAATTCCAGGTGATTGATGTCACCTCCTCATTCAACCTACTCTTAGGAAGGCCGTGGATTCACGCGGTGAAAGCTGTATCCTCCACCCTCCACCGCAAGATCAAGATGCCTCTACTCGACAATGTTATTACCTTAGAGGCAACCCCAATGACCGTGGCTAGCTGTAACGCCACGGGCCGCACGGACCTCTGGGGGTTCGACTTTGTGGGGATGATTGAGGAAGAGTACCTTTTCCGACCTTACTTCACCACAAGCATTGACACAATGCTCCAAAACCTAGGGTACCTTCCGGGGGCTACCTCTCGACCTGACCTTCCAGCTGGGAAGATCATCGAGGTCCTTAAGGACGAAGACTCTCACTTCGGCCTTGGCTATGACATCACTCCGGACAACGTTGTCCGAGCAGGAATCGAGAAGGCCTGCAACATTATGAAGGGTACCTACTTGAGCCCTTACAGCCCACGGTTGTCTGACTACTTTGTCACACCCGTATTCGGGGCTGTCCAGGTTGGGCTATACCAACCCAATGCTACGCACCTCGGGACCCACTTGGCCCGAGATTGCAACTACATCCCGGATGATGTGTTCGCCCTCATCCAGTCTGATGAAGCCAATGATGCTGAGCCCGCGCTAGGGCTGCTCTTCGGGGAAGACACCATAGCCCCGACCCCAAAAGAAGACCTGGTCAACCTGATCCTCCGCAGCAACAGGTTTGACCCGACCAAGCTGATCTCGGATGTTGGTTCCGAGACGGGAAAAAGGGCCTGGAGGAAGACTGTCAAGTGGACTGACAGTCAAGGAAAGATCTACAAGCTGGTCACCGGAGAGGGAGATATGCCTGAGTCTGAGTCCGAGTCTGAGTCGGAGTCTAAGTCAGAGTCTGAGGTCGAGTCTAGGGAAGTCGGTGCTAGAGTCACTCCTGTAACCCCTCTCCCTTCTATCATTCCTGCTGCTGGCACTTCGGGGTCTGTCCCGAGTGCCTTGCCAATTCCGCCTCTGACCAATGATCAGATGGCTGCTCTCTTTGAGCTGTTTTCCAAATTTTCAATCAATAATAACAACCGTTCTGCTTACGACTTGTCTCTTTTAAATCCCATTTTCAAAAATAATTTATGCTATGACATTGAGAAATCCGACGAACAGGTACCCTTGCCTCCACATCTGATCGAGCAACTCGAGCAAAGGGAATCCCGGAATCCGGTAATCGAAGAGACTGAATCCATAAACGTGGGAACAACCTTAGAGCCTCGGATACTTAAGATAGGGTTATCCTTAAACCCTGAGGAGAAGCAACAATTCATAAACCTCCTCCAAGAGTTCAAAGATGTCTTCGCATGGTCCTACAAGGACATGCCGGGGATAGACCGGGAAATAGCCGAGCACCACATACCTATCAAAGATGGGTGCAAACCGGTCAAACAAAAGCTCCGTCGGATGAGGCCCGAGTGGTCCCTCAAAGTAAAGGAAGAAGTCGACAAACAATTCAAAGCCGGCTTCATACAAGTGTCCGAATATCCGGACTGGGTTGCAAACATCGTGCCGGTTCCTAAAAAGGACGGTAAGGTGCGGGTATGCGTAGACTTTCGGGATCTTAACAAAGCAAGCCCGAAGGATGATTTTCCGTTACCACACATCGACATACTGGTGGATAACACGGCCAATCATGCCCTTCTGTCATTCATGGACGGGTATGCCGGGTATAATCAAATCAAGATGGCGGAAGAAGACATGAGTAAGACTACCTTCACTACACCTTGGGGTACTTACTGCTACACCGTCATGCCATTTGGTCTCATTAATGCCGGGGCCACATACCAAAGGACCGCTACCACTTTACTACACGACATGATGCATAAAGAGGTAGAGGTCTACGTAGACGACATGATCGTCAAATCCAAAGAACGGGACGGTCACATCGCCGCTCTAAGAAAATTCTTCACCCGACTGCGCAAATACAACATGAGGCTAAACCCTCAGAAATGCAGTTTTGGAGTAACGTCAGGCAAATTACTGGGTCATATCGTTAGCCAACGAGGTATCGAAGTCGACCCAGCTAAAATCAAAGCCATTACCGAGATGCAAGCTCCTAAAACCGAAAAAGAAATAAGGGGATTTCTCGGGAAAGTCCAGTACATTAGTCGATTCATTTCCAAGCTAACCATGGTATGTGAACCAATTTTCAAGAAACTGAAAATAGGAGAACGGGTGCTATGGGATGACAAGTGCCAAACCGCTTTCGACAAAATCAAGGAAATTCTGTCTGCTCCGCCAGTTTTGATGCCACCTCAACCCGGTTTGCCTCTGTCGTTATACCTAACAACGACCGAGACAGCCATGGGGGCTATGCTGGCTCAGACAGTTGACTCCGAAGAAAGAGCCATTTACTACATCAGCAAAAAGTTTTTAGAGTATGAGTGCAAATATACCATGCTCGAAAAGACGTGTTTGGCTCTAGTCTGGGCCACCAAGAAACTCCGACATTATATGCTCAGTTACGAGGTCCATGTGCTATCCAAGATGGACCCGATCAAATACCTCTTCGAAAAACCAATCCTCAATGGCCGAATTTCTAGATGGACCTTAATGTTGGCAGAATTCGACCTAAAATTTGTGCCGTTAAAGGCTATTAAGGGTCGAGTAGTAGCTGAATTTCTCGCCGATAGCCCGATAACCGAGGAAGGACACACCGACACTTGGCCCTTCCCAGACGAAGATATTTTCCATACTGATACTGAAACTTGGGATTTATACTTCGATGGTGCATCTAATTTTCGAGGGTTCGGAGTCGGGATCCTCCTAATTTCACCAAAAGGGGAACATACTCCCGTCTCCATCAAACTGGACTTTGATGTTACTAATAATGCAGCAGAGTACGAAGCATGCATTTACGGGCTACAAGCCGCCGCCAATCTGGGGATCACAAATCTCCGGGTACATGGTGATTCATCCTTGGTCATTAACCAGGCACTTCAAAAATGGAAAACTCGAAATGCTAATCTCATGGCCTACCAGGCACGAGTACGGGATCTCGAGAAACAATTCCAAAAGGTAGAATACATACATCTGCCCCGGGAAGAAAATCAGTTCGCAGATGCACTCTCAAAATTGGCATCTTTACTAAATATTCCCGACCACGTGACTAGTATGCCGATTTGCGTCGAAAGACGGTCCGAGCCAGCATACATCTGCGACATCGAAGACATTGAGTTAACCGATCCCAACCCGTGGTACCAAGCCGTGTTGAAGTACCTGACAAACGGAGAGTATCCTCCCGGGACGGAAGGTCGAGCCAAGAAAGCCTTACGAAGGCTAGCCACCCAGTTCATCCGCACTGATGACGGACAACTGTACAAAAAGACGGCACAAGGGGCTCTTCTCCTTTGTGTTGACAAATACAAGGCCGAAAAGGTTATGACCGAAGTACATGACGGTGAAAACGGCCCACATATGAATGCCCACATGTTGGTCCGAAAGATCATGAGGCTCGGTTATTACTGGAATACAATGGAGGCCGACTGTCAACTATATGTCAAACATTGTCATAACTGTCAAATCTTTGGCAATGTGCAACATATGCCGTCATCGCTACTCTATACCATGACGTCACCCTGGCCATTCTCAACATGGGGTATCGACATAATCGGGAAAATAAATCCCTCGGGTATCGGTGGGCATTGCTTCATTTTGGTAGCTATCGACTATTTCACCAAATGGGTCGAAGCTGAATCATATCGCATTCTCAATGCTAAGCATGTCGCCAAATTTATCCAAAACAAGATAATATGTCGGTATGGAATCCCGCATGAATTCATCAGTGATCACGGGACTCATTTTCAAGCCGAGACTGCGGCCCTGCTGACTAAATATAAAATTCAAAGGCACACGTCCTCGCCCTACCGTCCCCAAACGAATGGAGCAGTGGAGGCGGCTAATAAAACGATTGTCACCATACTCAAAAAGATGGCCGATAATTACCGGGACTGGCCCGACAAAATACCTTTTGCCCTATGGGGGTACCGGACGTCAATTCGCACCGCAACCGGGGCAACGCCATACTACCTAACCTATGGGATGGAAGCTGTCCAGCCCGTCGAGTTAGAAGTACCGTCCCTCAGAATTCTGCTAGAAAGCCAAGTACCCGAAGCTGACTGGGTACGAGCACGATATGACTCATTGGTTCTACTAGATGAACGACGGTCTCGTGCCCTCAATAATATCCAAATCTACCAGAAGAGGATCCAACGGGCCTTCAACAAGAGAGTAAGGCCCAGACACATCAAGGAGGGCGATCTAGTCCTTAAGTCTATTCGAGCTCTACTACCGGTTGACCCAAGGGGAAAATTCAAACCCAATTGGGCTGGGCCATACCTGGTGAAGAAAATCCTATCAGGGGGAGCAGTGATGCTGACGGACCTGGACGGGAACGAGTTTGTCAACCCAACCAACCTGGACCAGTTGAAGCGTTACTACCCTTAGCCATTTCTCAATGTCATTAGCAAATTTTATCAAAATCATTTTTTACAAAAAGCAAGTCAATGAGCTAGAATTACCTATTCTACTGTCATAAACATCTTGAACCAATAGTCTTGCTGTAATTCGAGATTGCAAATTTCCTATGCCTGAACTACGTTTGGTTTGATTCTGCTAATCGCGGATACGTAGGCAACCCCTCAAAAGGGTACAACCAATGCAATCAAGAAAAGACAGGAACGGTTTAATAATAAATCTCTTTTATTAATTCAAAAAATATATATCCCGATAAACTCGGGAAATTACAAAGTGCAGGAATAAAAAAAAAACAACAAAAACAAAAAAGGGCACACAATAAAAATAATAATAATACTTAAATAATAATAAATCTAAGGACTCGGCATTTAGGGCATCTTGCCCTTCCCCTTGTCCTTAGCATCCTTAGTCGTCCACTGGCGACGACGTGGAGGGGAGCGTTCCCGAATTACTAAGGGAACCTCTCTAGCTCGGGCCCGAGTGTTTGAGCCCGACTCCCCTGTCATATCAATGGGCCCAAGTCGAGCCCTGACCGGTTCAGGGAGCCGGTCACGCGGACCAAGTCGGTCCCGGACTGCCAACCTCGGCCCAAGTCGTCGTTCCAAGTCGGTCTGCCCCTGAGTACTGCTAGAACCGACTTCTCTAGATCGAGTCCTAGTATGTGACTTGTGACCCGATTCTTCCCGGACTTTAGCTCCAGGAATGTCTTCCCCGGCGAAGAGCTCTCTGTTATCCTTCGCCGACTCACGCTGCACCAATTCGATGGCCTCGTCAACTTTTAAGGCCTTTCGAGCTTCCTCAGACTCTTCAGTGGTCCACTTCTGGTAAGCCCGCGATACCCAAGCGGATTGGCAAGGGCTAGGTATCGTCCATGTGGGACGAGTGAACCATCGTTGCAACCAAGTGTCGTACATAGCGTCCGTCAACTGGAGCGGGACGCTAATAATGGCTTCCCTCTCAGGGATGCGCTGAGATGAACCGAACTGCCTTAGGAGGCGGTCCGGGTAAATATGAACCGCCCAGTCTAGGGACAAAATCGTCAGATATCGGGCTTGGTCCCTCTTGGCCAATCCAGTTAGCTTCGAAAGAAACCACCAAGCAACGGTCCACCTGATCAAAGGACCCCCATGGAATGCCAGTTCTTCATCCCAGTAAGCTCGGTTTATCTGGTGACTCGAGCTTATCTTCCGCCTCCTAGAGCTGATTTGACTACTCCTATAACTGGAAATGCTCGGAGGGGTCTCTATGATTGACAGTCGTTCCGACAACCATATCTGAAAGGCATATACAAAACTTCATAAGCAACGGAGCAATTCGCTACAGCCCACTCGATCGAGTACAAAATCTGACTCGATCGAGTAAGCTTGTCAAAAACAAGCAGTAGTCAGGTTCGAGCGCCACTCGATCGAGTGCAACATCTGACTCGATCGAGTAAGCCTGTCAAAAACAGGCAGTAGCACGACAAAAGTGTCACTCGATCGAGTGACAGGTCCACTCGATCGAGTGACTTACGAAGACCAGAAAATACGCGTGAAACGTAAAAAAAAAAAGAGAAGAAATTTTTTTCAATTTACATACTTGAAGGATACGGGTGCTTCCCATCAGCCGCCGAGTTGGGTCAAGCCGTCGAGCATCCAGCCCCATAATGATTTCCCCCGTGGCTAGCCAAGCAGGGCTATGACCAGTCTCCATCTGGTCAACCACTCCGATCAGCCTGATTTGACCCATGCATGAGTCAAGATCCATCAACCCTTCGAATACGTAACAATGCAGCATGCAAAAGGCAAATGCCCTACGCCTATGAGCAGGGGTAGCCCTTACATCTCGAGGGTTCATAAACTTATCAGCTAGGTCGAATAGGGAGACATTATCCCCCTGCACCATCCGATTTGTCTCAGCATGAGACAGACCCAAAAATTCCCTCAACCGCCTCCTTGGATCCGGGTAGAACGGAGGGATAGCTGGCTGGGCAGAAAAGCTCCAACCACCAATAGCAGAAATCTCCTCGGGCAAGGGGCACATCTCGCCCCTCGGGAATGCAAACACGTGATGGGTGGTGTCCCAAAACGACAGACAGGCATCCAGAAAATGCGAATCCACTATTAGCCGTTGGAAGGGGAACAGATTGACTATTCCCATTTGGGTTAGCCTAACCTTCTCCTCGTCCCGAAAGTATTGGGACCAGGCGAGAAGCATGGCAGTCAAGTGATCGATGCCCATGATAGGAATTTTTTTTTTTTAGCTTTCTTAAAAGTCTACAAGATTTTGAGAAAGGAGAAGGAGAATTTGGGTTGTGATGCAGGAACTGAAGTAGGAATCTCCCATATTTATAATGGAGAAACCTAACAGAAACCTAACTGCTGCTGCCTCCTCATCCAGCTGGGCCCTATGCGCGCGCAGGCCTGATTTCAAACCTGAACCCAGAATAGGAATCAAGCTGTCCCGAGCTTTCCTAATATTTTCTAAAATTTCTTCGCGTCAAAATTTTTGTCTTTCCAAAAATTTTCAATTCTTTTTCCTCCCCAGCGAGAGTCAGCATTTTACCTACATGTTACATACAAATTGTTATGTGTCAGCATACAGGTACACCCCAGACTTCAAAAGGCAAGTCTCCGCGAAACCATTTAATTTCCCCAACGGAGTCAGCTTTCCCCCGTGTGCTATATCCAAAGTGCGATGTGTCGGCATACGGGTACACCTACTCCCCAAAAGAGGCAGGCTTTACTCCCCACGGAGCATCATCATCAGCTCAAATGCGACCCAAGGCTTCAGAAACAAGCCCGTGCAGCTCCTTTATTTCCCCAGCGGAACGCCCAAGGCGGCATCGTCCCAAAATAATACGGGATGGGCCCACACAGGCGCGCCCAGAACTCATGCTACGAGTCCGACTCCCCGCACAGCCATCATCATCAGGACAGGTATGACCCTTTACTTATGGCTGGCGAGCCCTTCACGCGAGTCTACCGGACTATAAACGACCCGACCGGAAGTCTACCAGGTCTTAACGGGCTTGGTAGCTACTCTGACTTTCGCCTTGTCCAAGCCTCAGTCAGAGTGGGGGCTCTGTAGACACCCGCATTTTGACTGCCACGTGTCTATGGTAGTCTCCGAAAAACACCCGATGATGATTGGACGTCAACGTGACTTAGTGTACTCGGATTTGGGCTCGGAATTCATAATATCCGACATGGACTTTTTTTAGCGGAGTAAAATCTCACAAAACAGACCTCAAATTCAGGCCCAGTGGGTCGTTCCGAGTCAAACAAGACTAATTTGGGTCAGAACCGGCACCAAAAATAATTCCCGTCTTTTAGCGACCGGGTCAAAACCCGGTCAAAGACGAAACCGTCTCAGAAATCAGCCAAGTACATTCTCGAGATTTGCGCCAAGTTCAAAATCAGCCAAATCCATTCACAAATCAACCCAAATCAAACATAATCAATTAAACATAAATCAAGGGCAATCATGCCCAAAATAGCCCGGTCTAATTGATCCACTCGGTCGAGTGGATTGGCCACTCGATCGAGTGGAGCCTCTTCAAACCCGTCCAGGTACATTCACGAGGGCACTCGACCGAGTACACCCGCGCCACTCGGTCGAGTGACCCGGGGTCGGGGCTGCCTATAAATACCGACTCTTTCCCATGCATTTGGGGAACCTTTTTGGAGACCTTTTGGGAAGACTTTTGACACTCACTTTTACCCCACAATTTCAGCCACATTTCACCCCACTTCAACCCTACTTCATCACACATCAAAGCCTTAGAAATCCTAAGCAATACACACAAAGACCGAGTCCTTCGTCCCTCGAAAAACCGACGTAATACACATACACATCCATACACACCATAACTCGAATACATCCTCGATACTCCCAAGCCTTGCCGCTATTCTACGAGTCCATTTCCGAGGTCTATACTAGCATGTATGTTGAGGGTGTCCTAAACCCTTTTTCTATCTCTTTTCTATATCGTTTTATGTACATTTTTGCATTATTGCATCGTAGTAACACTAACACTAACACTAACTTCTTTACATTTTTCATCTTTATTTTTTTTTTATCCTTTCTTATTTTATCTTTTTTTACTAATGTTATTAATACCGTGTATATATATTAATACTAAAACCGGTTTTAAAACGTTGGACTACGATGATCACTATTGGTCCGTCTAATCCCTTTACGAGCAACGACGGAGGTGGAGCCCTTTCGAGGAGCCCCGCCCCAATGTACTCAAGGGCGTGACGCGACCGTGATCGGTCGTAGTTGAACGAATTCAATTCCCTTTCCATAATTGGTACGAGACCCGTTGACACGAATACCGACATCACATAACTCGAAAGGGTTAGTTTCGATGTCGTGACGTAGAGGGATACATCTCGTTACTAATTCAAAGTTTCGTAATCTAGCACAAACGTTTTCATAAAAACTCCGGTGACGGTATTATAATCGTTCATACACGATTATAACACCGGAGGCCGAGTCAAATACAAATCGTGCGATATTTATATTTGACTCGGCCGATCATCGATTTCAAGTCATAAAACCGAGCAAAAGCATGCTCGTACAGGGGGCACTCGACCGAGTGCCATAGGCCACTCGATCGAGTTGCACCCCAAAAACTGGGCAGTAGCCCCATTAATGCTGCACTCGACCGAGTGCCATAGGGCACTCGATCGAGTAACCCCCCCAAAAGTGGTCAGTAGCCACGCTAATGACACACTCGACCGAGTCAGTCAATGACTCGATCGAGTGGGTCTCATAACCCGCAATACCGAGGGCTTAGACGCATATTCCGAGCCCCGTTCTTTATCGACTTTAGACCATCATCCGGCCTCCCTATTTTTCAAAACTATACACATCACGACACGTAGAACGACTTTGACCACTTTTACGTGATAAGTCGGGACAAGACTACGGAATGTAAGACTAGGCTAGCAATACGCCACAATCTCACATTTCCGTCCTTCGCTTAATACGTGACATAATACGTATTTAAGCGGGGTGGTCCATCTACATATTTCGCGGTCTAGCTTTCATACGGGTCCGTTTTTATCTTTACGTTATTTCGTTTATGTCGTATTGTGAAATCCGGGTTGTATTTCCGCCCGTGTAGCTTGTACGCTTTCCATTTCTTTCTTTCGAGCTTTGTTTATTATTTGCTTTTACGCTTATATAAATGAACCTCGCATGCTAAACTATTTCGACCACATTCAAGATGCATTAAATGACGTAGTTAACGCAAAACTCGCATGTTTAGTTAAAAACGCTGTTTGCATATCATTTCATTATTTTACTAGCGCGCGTATCACGAACACGAACGATGTCTTAGTAGAGGCCGCCATGTGCGGGCGGGGTTGGGTGTCCTTAGTGGGCTTCCCAACACGTACCCTCACCCCTTACTCAGAACCTCTGGTTTCCGGATGTCCGAAACCCTTGGCGAACGAGAGTCATTCTTTACACGATGCCGGTGTAGATGGTATCGGTATCGCAATGCAAAGGGACGAGCCCAATGAACTCTGAAATCGGAGTGGGCTTACTTTGTGTATAGCCCATAACGACATAGAGTGGGCTCGTATGGTTCCGAATAACCACAAAATTCGGTGGCGACTCCATTTTGACTTAAATTTCGAACCCGAGAACAATCTCACCACGAGATTCATTCGCCTACCCAAACCCGCGCGTGGCCGCGTCGGGGTGGACCTACGTCATGTCCACAAAAGGGTTTGCCTCTTGTGCTATTGTGAAGCATACCATGACAATAGTATAAAATAGTGGCACTACGAGTTTGATATTACTCATGGTGTTACCAGTACTGTTGACTTACCATTACTGGTGACTTCTATAATTATATTATTGGATGAAATATTTAAATCAAGATGGATAATATGCAAGTAGTGTTTATATAAATCAAGATGAATATGCAGTATTTATATAGAGTGATAATGGAGAAAATATCGAAAAGGCTACACTTACACGACGTGTATAGAAATTTCATACACAATCAATCATATTACACCACGTGTCATTTTATATTTAATCAAAGGTGGTTAGTTTAGAGTTAGGTTGGTAATTTTACATCCTTAGTTAATTTATAACCAAACTATAATTAGTTTAATTATAGAAAGTTTTAATTTTTCTTAATCATCTTTGTTTAAAGCAAATGTTTATGAAAGTTTTTTATTCACATTTCAATTAATTTTGATTAAAATAATATATTATCAGGACAAATTTATTAGTATATTTATTTACCATTAATGAAATTATTATTAGTCTTATTAAAAAAATTATATCATAATTAATTTCACTTAAGTTCATAAATAATATTAGTTTCCTAATTTCATGTAATTAATTAATTAAATTTTCTATTTTTAATTATAAAATTTGAATTATTTGAATTAATTATCATTGAATGAATTTATTTGTATTTTAATTTAGTTTTGGAAATGTTTATTCCATTTTATAAAAAAAAACTGATACAAAAAAATGAAATTTGAAATTAAGGGAAAAAAAAATCAATTAAACGACAAAAAGGAAGTTCATTTACAAATATTTCAAAAGAAAAATTTTCAAAATAATGCTCTTAAATAAACTTATTATCGTTTCGGGTCGGATTGAAAACTAATTAACGAAATGGTGCTCTAGCAGGTTCGGATTGAGCTTCGTTTCTATGCGGACTGAACCCGCCAATCCCAATGGCGTGTCTTTCAAATTAATTAGATGACCAAAAAAAAAAATATATAACTCTTTAACCCGCCATTAGCAATGGCGGGTATGTCTTCAATAAATCGCCATTGGCAATGGCGGGTTCAAAGGTCATACCTTCTGCCCACAAACTCATTGTTTGGGAAATATGGCTGGCTATACCCGCCACTGGGAATGGCGTGTTAATGAGGACAAACCCGCCATTCCCAATGGCGGGTTAGTGGGTTAATTTTTTTTTTTTTTGCTTTGCATTTCCGTCCTTTGCCTTTACATTTATTCATCACAAACCCGCCATTCCCAATGGCGGGTTAGTGGGTTTAATTTTTTTTTTTTTTTGCTTTGCATTTCCGTCCTTTGCCTTTACATTTATTCATCACACACTACTCACTCATTCATTCATTCGGGTTGTAGTTGTATAATGGATGCGAAATTAAGTTATGACGAGTGATAACGAAAAAAATAAATCCACACATGAAATAAAACCCGAAGATTGAAATAACATAGGTTTAACAATCTAAAAAGTTTAACCAAACCGAAATTAAAGACCGGTATCTTGGATAATTTGATGGCACGAGGGGTGGATTTTAATTTAATACAAATAACATTAAGTTTAACCTAAGAAATAAAACTAAACACAAGCCGTCTATTTTTTCTTCCTCCTGAATTTGTTCAACAAGCGCTTTCCCCTTGAAGGTTGAGGAGTGTCTCGCTCATGCACGGGTGACATTGACGTTGTGCGACGAGGATTTCGGCGTAGTTCCCTCAACGTGATGTTTTCATCAAAATTTATTGAACTAACGCTGTGACGACCTCGGCTTGAGCCTCCTTCACTTGCTTGTTCGTTACGTTGGAGAGGTTGGAGGAGATAGTCATATCCCGTATTTTGAAGGGATTGGGAGGAGTAGTCTCTAATATTTGTCATCGTTGAACGGTAGCTGTCAGGAATCTCGGGAGGCATGTCTTGTATCACCTTGTCGCTCGTTGCATGGAGATTAGCAAATCCATGTGCCTGAATAATTAATATATTAGTTCAATTGAAGTTGAGTATGATAGTAAATGATTATGTACTATGAAAAATGAAAAAAAAAAAAAAAAAAAACTTACAAAATATTGGGAAACTCCTGTTGACGGTTGATGGGCTACTTGCTGACTGAAAGGACTGATGAAGAGACGAGTGTGTTGTCGATACCAAACCATGTACGGGTCATAGTACGATAACCTAGTCTCATCGACTGGCACACAAGCACATCGGAGTTGGTCCTTCATCCTCCATATTGTCACGTAAGGACTGTGCTTATCCAACCAATCTGTTGAATGACCACCCGTCTTCCTTGACTTGTGTAACTTCAATTCCGTATCGGGTACTTTCGGAATCTCTTGCTTGCACCCAAATTGGCGCATCACCCTATTAGGGTAATGCCACTCAACAATGTTATAGCAAATTAATGGAGCTACAACAAGCCAATCAACAGAGTCAGCTGTGCAATCTTCGGGCAGGAATGAAAGAATTTGTGGGGTATAAGGTTGCCATGTGAATTGATCATCAGTCATAGTATCCAAGGCATTCCTGTACCCCGTTAGTGTTGTCGTCCCTTCCGACCTTTTTCGGTTCACACTCATCCACTTACGACCTAAAGAATCAACCCGTAGTTCATGCTGTGAACCTAATGGGTATGCCCCATGGTGAGTTGGAGCATCACGAGGACCCATTATGTGTGGTCTCCCTATCGATAACCGTTCCCATGCCCATAATTGTAACAACACTAGTGGTCCTGATATGCCTCGAGCCTTGATGGAGCTAGCCGTGCACAAATTCCGATATAACGTGGCTAGTACGGCACTCCCCCAAGAGTAGTCATCAACTTTTGACAAGTCACCCAGCATTGGCAAATAAATGACAGAGATGTCATTGCCGCTCTTGTCCGGAAACATAACAGTTCCGATCAAGATTAGCAAGTAGGCTCTCACATAGCAGTGAAGAGTTAGTGGGTTTGCATCATCTGGTAAGTCTCTGAAATTGTCCGTCAACCACTTAATCTTCAAAGATGACCCGTCGATGTCATTTGGGCCCGGAGTTTTGCCTAAGACATTACCAATTTCCTCAACCCAATTATAATTGCTAGCACCACTTACTATCTCCCCCCTAATTTTCAAACCGAGTAGGACCTGAACATCTTGCAAGGTCACAGTGACTTCCCCAACAGTCAAATGGAAAGTGTGTGTCTCTTGTCTCCAACGCTCTACCAAAGCACTTATTAAATCAACATTCAATTTCATACCTACTAATCTATGAATATAATAAAACTGTGTTTGCCTAATGCAATCCACTACACGATCATCTACCTTAAACCCCTCGTGCCATTGCAAATGCGCCCTACATCTGAGAGGGCCTAGTTCTGTCCCCTCCCATATAGCCGTGCTCCTGTGATTCTCTTGAAGTTTGAGATGGGTTGGAATCATTGGCCCTGGATGTAGATGGTGTTCCATTATCCCTGCGTATATGTGAACGAAAAAATTTGTTAAATACTAACGGTTAAGAAATCACAATCGTAAATTTTATTTTCACAACGTACACATACATGAAACAAAAGAAAAAGCGATTAAAAAAAATTAAATTTACCCTTGTGTGTTGTCCAATCTCAGGGGACATGTTTTCTTATTGTGACCTTTGCCACGACATAAGCTACAAGTCTTTGTTGACCTAATCGTCTTATCCATTTCATTTCTAAACCGTTTTGAAACTGGTCTTCCTCTTCCCCTTTTATTCGTTTCGTCACACACTATTTTCACTCCATTATAAGGTCTCCAGTAAGCTTCATCCTTCAATGGTCGAAATCTGGGAGCATACGACGCTTCATGTTCCACCGTGGTATAATAATTGTCAACGAACTGACCAGCATTTAACCCCATGGACGAACATACCGCGTAAACATGAGAACATGGGTACTTATATGTTTGCATTTTGTTACAAGTGCATGTTCGATTCTTGATAGCCACTGTATGTAAATTATTCCCATGACTTGCATTTCTTTTGCCTTTTCCGGTACTCACTTGGTATATCCCTTCTTCCCGATCAAATGACACAACAGAATGGTAGGCGGCTTTTTCACTAATTACATCCAATTCTTTGGTGATTTTCTCACTATAAAGATGTCCTTCCAATAAACGTGATTTTGCCCATTCACGCCGATTAACAAAATAGGCATTAACCCTATAAAATACACACTTCATAAGGGCGGTTATTGGTAGAAACCGTGCTCCCTTCAAGACATTATTAAAAGACTCCGCCAAATTTGTGGTCAAAATACCGTACCTATGACCACCATCATGACAAATGGACCACTTCTCAACACCGATTTCATTGACATAATGCCTAATTTCCCTATTCAATTGAGCAAGCCGAATATAACCTATGTCAAATTTTTTAGCTTGTAGTTGCATTGCCGTTGACCCGAAGAGATTCTTCACTTGAACATTCTTACATCTTTTATGGACATTAGATGCTAAATGACGAATGCAAAGCCTATGATAGGCATAAGGTTCCTCCCATTGACTACCAACTTCGTTCATAGCGCCCATTATACCCGCATGTCTATCGGAGATGACACATAATCCGTCTCGTTTGGTGACATAGGTCCTAATACAAGACATAAACCAAGGCCAACTCTCCGTATTTTCTGACTCAACAATCGCGAAGGCAAGTGGAAATATTTGGTTGTTTGCATCAACACCCATAGCGGTCAACACCACTCCTTTGAACTTACCATACAAGTGAGTTCCATCAACGGTGATAATAGGGCGACAATGTTCAAATCCATCAATACTTGGTTTGAAGGCCCAAAAAACTCGTTGAAATATTCGAACATTCGGGATATTCGTGGGTCTAGTCGACCACTGAACAATTGTGCCGGGATTAGATTCTTTTAAACCTTCCAAAAAACGAGGAAGCATCTCGTAGGATTCTTCCCAACCCCCAAAAATGTCACTAATTGCTCTTTGTTTTGCATTCCAAGCTTTCATCTTAGTTATTGTGTACCCAAATTTGTCTCTCACGTACTCCACAATAACGGACACCTTAATACCCCAATCGGCCTCAACAAGGTTTCGAATCGCATGGCTAATGAATCCTCGTTTCAAATTCATATGGTCTCTAGGAACGGTGTTACTGACACAAGAAGTTTCATGACGACCATTGTACGTGACAATGGTAAAGGATTGTGAGTGAAAATCTTTTTGTGTGGCCCTTAGTCTCCATTTACAAGGGGAAGGTGATCGACCACATTTGAAGGTTACCGTGTGAGGCTTAGATTCTGCAACTTTGAAAAATTGATTTCGTTGCACACTATATAATGTCACTTCATCTATCACCGACATTTTGTTTGAAAACACTTGACCTTTAGCAAACTCATTCCCTTGCTCATAACGAACTAAAGATTCCCATGTCCTCCAATCATTCAACTCATCCCCTTCTAGTTTTCCAATATTGTTATACTCTACAATTGGTGCACTAGCACCAACATCATCAACATCGTCATCTCCTTCATCAACATTAAGTGTTTCATACTCCTCATCAACCTCATCGCCCTCTATATGACCATCAAATACACCGACATTTATATCATTACTAGTAAGGGATACGTATTGACCAACGTCATCTAACGCCAAAGGAAGCCTAGGTGTCGGCACATTTGGTGTGGGCACAACAAAGGAAGGAGTGGACAACTCAACAAATATGTCCATGGA
Source organism: Agrostemma githago (assembly GCA_958450325.1). NCBI lineage: Eukaryota > Viridiplantae > Streptophyta > Magnoliopsida > Caryophyllales > Caryophyllaceae > Agrostemma > Agrostemma githago. The sequence goes on from OY288240.1 coordinate 6,051,210, forward strand.
TGGAGAATTTGAATGACGAACACTTGCCCATAACGCCCTTAATGCAACATCATTGTTAAGGGGTACAACTTTAAAACATCCTAAACTGGGATATTTCATTTTGACAATCAATTGAGCACTCGTTCTATCAACATCAATCCCCTTGTATATCTCGTCAACTAATTCACCGTAACTCATTTTTGTACTAGCTAAAACGAAATAGTGTGACCCTCCTCTATACGTTACACATCCATTTTGCTCCAGTATTTCTCCATCCCAATAACACATTAGTGGATAATCAATAATGTCCATTCTATAAAGAAAAATTAATTAGCAAAACACAACTAAAAAAACAACCATATACAACAATTTTCTCTAATTTAATACATCACAATATGAGCGATACACCTTAATTACCAAGTATTAACCTAAATTAAACTTAACAATTACATTAACGACCTCTCTTAATAACTCAATCTTTGTAGTAAAATACCCAAAAAATTGATTTTTTAATATCTATTAACCAAAAAAACAAAATATTCAAACTACTAATTTAATCCATGAAATATGTATTTGATTCTTACAAACTACTTAAACCACACATAATTTCACACTACATGCACAAACAATGAATTTCCCCCAAAAAAAACTTAGGGTTTCAAATTTGGGGATTTTATCTATTGATGCAAAAATAAACATGTAAATTGTAAATCAAACAAATAATCAAAGAAATAAACAACTTTAAACATAATTTAGGAATATATAAACACATTATAACAACAAAATCAAAAAAAATTGGAACAACTAGTTGAATTTTACCTTGCTATTTATGAAGTTAAGTGTAGATGGTCGCCGGAAGTGACGCCGGAAGTGTTGCCGGAAGTGTTGCCGGAAGTGTTGCCGGAGTAGATGAGTGATGATTGAGTAAAAGTGTTTGAGTATGGGTGAGTTGAGAGGGATATGAGTAGAGAGTGAGCATAGGGTGGGGATCGCGATTTGGGTAATATTAAATGAGGAGGGACGGAAATGCAAAGCAAAAAAAAAAATTTTAACCCACTAACCCGCCATTGGGAATGGCGGGTTTGTCCTCATTAACACGCCATTCCCAGTGGCGGGTATAGCCAGCCATATTTCCGGTTTGTGGGCAGAAGGTATGACCTTTGAACCCGCCATTGCCAATGGCGATTTATTGAAGACATACCCGCCATTGCTAATGGCGGGTTAAAGAGTTATATTTTTTTTTTTTGGTCATCTAATTAATTTGAAAGACACGCCATTGGGATTGGCGGGTTCAGTCCGCATAGAAACGAAGCTCAATCCGAACCTGCTAGAGCACCATTTCGTTAATTAGTTTTCAATCCGACCCGAAACGATAATAAGTTTATTTAAGAGCATTATTTTGAAAAAATTTTCAATGTTTATGAAAGTTTTTTATTCACATTTCAATTAATTTTGATTAAAATAATATATTATCAGGACAAATTTATTAGTATATTTATTTACCATTAATGAAATTATTATTAGTCTTATTAAAAAAATTATATCATAATTAATTTCACTTAAGTTCATAAATAATATTAGTTTCCTAATTTCATGTAATTAATTAATTAAATTTTCTATTTTTAATTATAAAATTTGAATTATTTGAATTAATTATCATTGAATGAATTTATTTGTATTTTAATTTAGTTTTGGAAATGTTTATTCCATTTTATAAAAAAAAAACTGATACAAAAAAATGAAATTTGAAATTAAGGGAAAAAAAATCAATTAAACGACAAAAAGGAAGTTCATTTACAAATATTTCAAATTTTGGATAAATAAAAGAAAAGAAATGTAACTATGTGAAAATCAAACTAAACGAAGAAAGAAATAATTACTGATTTTTTTTTTTCAAAAATGTTAAGTATATATCATATGCACTAGAAAAAAATTACGAAAAAATTTAGAAGACGATACTCCGTATATATAATAAAATGGAATGGAATGAAATTTTAGCTGAGAATATTCTTTATATGTGTTCAAATTGTAATTATATTACTTTGTTAAGTTGTTGTAACTTAAATAGTTATATTTAGTTAATTAAGTTGTGGTAAAATGTTTAATAATTATCGTAATTTATTTTCAAAATTTTGAAAAAATTTAATTGTTTTTTTAATATATTATTTTCAAAAAAAATAATATTTGTTTAATTGATTATTTTTTTAATATACGAATATATAAAAAAATAACAATATATTAAGATTTTTAATAAAATATAAATTGTAATTATATTAATTAATTTTTCATTTAAAATAAATCGAAAATATAATAATATCATATAATTTATTCAAAAAACAAAATATGTAAAACAAAAACAAAAACAAAATTCCTAAAAATGACTTAACTAGATTAAGATTAAGAATTAACTAATCATGTAAAATTACTAACCTAACCCTACACTAACCACCTTAGATTAACCTCAAATAAACACGTGGCGCAATATGATTGGTTGTGTATGAAGAATCTCATACACGCCGTGTAAGTGTATCATCATATTGTAAAGAATTACGTAACATATTATACTTTCTCATCTTTTGTAGATAGTTGGAAATCAAATACGTACTCTCAAGTTATTGAATACTCAAACAGATCCATTGTAAATTCCTTAATAAGAGTCGAGAAATGAAAATCCTTCATTGATTTGGACTTCGAAAGTTTGATATCATTATGTGGACATGACATAGGCCCACCCCGACGCGGCCACGCGCGGGTTTGGGTAGGCGAATGAATCTCGTGGTAAGATTGTTCTCGGATTGAAATTTAAATCGAAGTTAGGAGTCGCCACCTAATTTTATGGGAATTCGGACCCGTTCGAACTCACTCTACACTTAGACGTTTCGTGCACAAAGCACGGTCCGCTTTTAGTGCTAAAGCTTATGAGTTTGTCCTTTTGCATTACGGTACGATACCGACGCCGGGTTATCGGATATCGTGCATCGAATGACTCTCGTATGACAACGGTTTCGGACATCCGGAAACCATGGTTCTAAGTAAGAGGTGAGGGTACGTGTTGGGAAGCCCACGAAGGACACCCAACCCCGCCCGCTCTTAGCGGTCTCTACTAAGATACCGTTCGATTTTTGTGTACGTGCGTTAGTTTGACGATGAAATGCTATGCAAGCGACATTTTAACTAAGCATGTGAGTTATGTGTTTGGCTACGTCATTTAATGCATTTAGATTGTCGTCGGAGTTGTTTAGCATGCGATGTTCATTTAAGGCAATAAATGACAAACATCGAAAATAGAAAACTCGTAAATAAATTACAAATTACACGGGCGGAATACAACCCGGAATTTACAATACAACAAGCGAAAATATAGAATAATCGAATTGAAAATGATTAGAATAAAAATGCAATGCATGCTTTTGAAAAGGGTAAGCACGTGATAGACTTGACACGTGACGACTAAAAGTCGTAGAAAAAGATTTGACGAGGCTCGGATGATATAGGAAGCTCTTGGTTTTGAATAAAGGAGTCCACTCGATCGAGTCATGGCAGAGACTCGACCGAGTGGCCTTCTAAAAGGCTCTCTGCCCATTTTTTGGGGTGCTACTCGATCGAGTAGCCCATGGCACTCGATCGAGTGCCCCCTGTACGAGTTATAGCTCGTTTCGGAAGAAGTGCCAGTTTCGTTTTTATTTATTCAAAAATCGATGGTCGACCGAGTTACGTAAAAATATTACACAATTTGAACTCAACTCGGTTTACGGTGCATATAATAGTTTGTTATATGATTTTAAGATCGGCATCGGAATTTTATAAAAAATGTTATAGGATCGATAAAAATTTGATTAAGACGGAATTGTCTCCCTCCGCGTCACGACACTGATACTAATCCTTACGGATTATGTGGTGTTCGATTTTCGCGTCAACGAGTTCCGCATTAATCTTAGAAATGGCATTGGACACGTTCAACTACGTACGACCACGATCGCGTTACGCCCTTAAGTGCTTGGGGCAGCGCTCCTCGAAAGGGTGTCACCTCCGTCGCGACTTGTAAAAGGATTAAACGGACTTGGAGCGATTGTCGTAGTCAAACGTGTTCAATACGAAAACGATATTATTATATATATACATGGTATTAGATATAGATGACGATAAAATAAATGAGAATCAAAATGCAATAATAATAAAAATGTTAGTGTTAGAATTAGTATAATAATAATAATAATAAGTATATGTATATGTATATACATATAGAATCGAAAGAGAGAAGGGAGAAAAAGATTAAAGAAAAAGAAACGGGGTTTGATGACACCCTCAATCTACATGCTTAATCGGTCTCGGAAACGGACTCGTAGTAGCGGCGTGTGCGCGGGAGTCTCGAGAATGTAAGAGGAGTTATGGTGTGATTGGTTAGGGAGAGGTTGCTCTCGGGTCTTTGACGAGTTTTGATCTCGGGATTAGGGTTGTATGTTTGTATCGAGATGGTGATGATTGAAGGGTTGGATAGGTTGAAAATGTATGGTTGTAAGCATGGGAAAAATTCTGAATTTGTGAAGTGTTTGAGCGGGTATTTATAGGAAGTGCCCCACGACTTAGAGTCACTCGATCGAGTGGCCCTAGTATACTCGATCGAGTGCCCTGAAAAAGAGGGTCTGATCGGTTTTGAAGACTGCACTCGATCGAGTGAGGTCAAGCCACTCGATCGAGTGGGTCAGGCGAAAGAGCCCTTTCAGGAAGGTGGTTGACTTTTTTGAAATTTGAAATGTTGATTGGGCGCCTGCTTCTAGAAGCTCATCTAGCTGGTTTTTTGGGTCGGATTCATCTTTGACCGGGTTTTGACCCGGTTGCCAAAAGACGGTTTTATTTTCGGTGTCGATTTTGGTTCAAATTAGTCTCATTTTATTGGAAACGACCCACTGAGCCTGGATTTGAGGTCGGTTTTGAGAGATTTACACTCCGCTAAATGCCCACGTCGGATACTATTGATTCCGAGTCCGTATTCGAGCGTATTAAGTCACATTTACGTCCGATCATCATCGGGTGTTTTGTCGGGAACTGCTATAGACACTAGCAGGCAAAATGCGGGTGTCTACACATTACTGAGTTAGCAATTACGTTGTCCGGCGTATGTATGTGCCTAATGCTATTGCTAACCATTAAGCCTTGTTTCCGTCCCTTACAATGCAAATAAAATGTGGAATTACGTACACTTTCTTTAAAGTCGAGTTTATTTGAATAAGTAACATTTGCGGTCTTTGTAATAAATTCATGGTAGCAGTAATTCAAGTGACTAGATTAAATAATGCAAATTTGAAGAGAAATGGTTTGTGTGGTTAATTACGCGAAAGTAGTAATTAATTCCCTTAAATTTGGGCAATTGTGAGATTAAACCTCATAGGTTCAAATGTTGTAATTAGGTCCCATACTTTGAATAGAAGTGAAATCCGATTCAATTTTTATTTTTAACATAGATTATATCATTAAATCATGTTATATATATTACTGATTGTACACTGAATAATTATTAATATTTTAAAAGCAATCAAATAATTTATTAACATAATTTTAAGAATTTTTTACGGAGTATATAATTTTAATATACTATGTAATTCATACTATAATCTATGAGATTACTTTTACAATTTTTCGAATTGATGTAATTCATTCAAATATTTTTTTCCCAAAATATGTTAAAATCTTACATTTTTATAAATATATAAGAAAATGTATAAATAAATGAAGCTTTTGTTTTTAAGGTGCAATTTTAATTGAAAAATAAAAAACCTGGATTGAATTTCACTTCTATCCAAGCAGGGGCGGACTGGGAGGGCCCGAGGATAACGGGCCCCCTCGACAATTTTTGAAACAAGTAATTTTGAATCATTTGAAATATCAGTTTGTTGGTGTTGGTGTAGTGATTTTAATCATTTGTCTTGTAGTCAATTGAATCTTTCTTAATAGTATTTTGTTTGCATATCATTGGAAGAGTTATATTAATATGGAGTAATTTATAGAGAAAATAGTAACGTAAATGTGAAATAATTTATAAACTTAAAATTTGTCTGTATATTTTTTTGTGCACCCCAAGTGAAAAACCACGAATGGTAAATAGCAAGGCAGGCAAGGTAGATACGGGGTAGATGAGCAAGAGCATGTGGGAGCAATAGATGTGGTAAGTGGTGCGGGCAGGGCAGGCATCATGTGGTAATGAAGTGATGATGAACCACAAAACATACAAATCCCTTGTCCATCCTAGATTTGCACATGACCCATTGCAGACTGCAGAGAGAGGCTGACACGTGATTCTAAGGGGTCCTGCACGTGATTCTTCCAACGGTCGCTTCCTTTCTTCTCCTCTTCGGTGGCACTGGCCGCTAACGTCCCTTGCTATTAATCTCTTTCAGGACTACCTCAATGCATGCATACTACCTCAATGATGTGTTGGCGTGTTGCCTTTATAACTCTAGATAGAAGTAAGCTAAGTAATTGGGGGTGTAGACGTAAACCATGCAGCAAGGTTGCGACTTGCGAGGAGGACAACCACGTCAAAGTGATAATTCATTTTGAATCGAATATCAATGTTTGATCCAAATATTTATTTCTACAATTGCATATACGATCTAACTTCTAAGATGGCAAAATAAGACGAGAAGGGTCAATTTTAGCATTAGTCAATGGCAATCAACCTTGGTTTATAGCAATAGGTTAACGAGTCAAATAGGTTGAAAAAGACAAAAGCACATGGTGTTGATATTAGCAACACTTTTGTCTTATTTATACATGAGATAAGATATTTGACCCTTCTTACATTTATGACGGATATCTCCACCTTAAACAAAAATTGGTGGGTTTTATAGTGGGGTGGACCGGGTGGTGATTCAAAATAGAAGTTAAGTTACTCGGTCATTTCCATATAACGAGTATAATATTACTCCATTACTCGTAAAAAATAAATTTTTTTACTCTGTATATAAATGGGTAGTACTTACTCGTGATGATAAAGTAACGGATAACTGAACGAGAGTAAATGGGGAGTAAATAAGTAGAGCATTGATGGGAGAAGTAGGGTCCACCTCTTGTGTATGGGCCCACTTATCCCTGACAAATATACTGCAGAGGTCTTTATCTATATCTATGATGATGAGGCCCATTGCCCAAGCCCACACCCCTTGGCCCCTCCTTTCCTTTCAAACTAATGCCAATTTGAAATTCTTCTCTTACCTCCCATCCCTTTCTCAACGTTTAATAAACCCACCCAAACTGCATCTCCTCAATCTCTGAATCTCCCTCCCTCCCTCCTTGTTTTGTCTTCAAAAGCCTGACCAATTCATACACCTTTCACAATATCTGGGTTTTCCCATCGTATCTTCTTTTCGGACTCCTAGGCAACCTGCTACACGCCAATTTCTTGTTTTTCTTCTAATAAAGCTTTCAATTACTGTATTGGAAATGGATCCACGTTTCGATGCAAAGTCGTGTGAATAAGCATTTAATCTCAATAGCATGACCAAACGACGTAACTCTTGATTGTAGCAAAAAAGAAGTCGCTTGATGGTCGATAGAAAAACAATTCGGAGGAACTTGCAATTTTACATCAAAAATTGTCCAGCAAGAGTCAAACCCCATACATTGCTCCTTGATCCCATTCCCAAATCCCAACCATTATGCCGATAAAACTTAACAATCAAGAGACTTATATGCTCAACTCCACAAGCAGCCTCTTCTATTTTATGGAGTACAATAAATACATGTTTTAAGGGTAAGTACTATATCAATAGCCTAATGATTAAGACCTAAGAGTCAGGATGGATGTATTTGAGGTTCGACTTTTGAGTCTTGATAATGGGAAAGTCAGAGCCGCAACCGTAAACATGATACCACAAATTGGACGTATACACGGAATGAATGACTGTTATGAATAGCCAAGTTGTGAAACCAAAATACTGTTGAAAAGGACTTAATAGAAGAGGAAGTTAACATTAGTCAAATATAAGTAACAAGTAACAACACATGCTAGTCACATACGAGTGAGGAGACTGAGACAAAATAGAGAACGACTACTCCCTAATTTATTTGTGCCCATATCATATATAGTCACTTTGCTCATAACCACTCACTTGTCCATCCTACTACATACATAAGTCAGCCCTATATACTATACAACTCAATTACACACACTTGGACAATACTCCACTCCGTAATTAACAACGTAAAACGACATTATTATGTGAATCTCCTCCAGCAGCGCAGGCCACCTCGATACGACGCCGTCAACGTGTCAATCTTCATGATTCTCCTAACTTCTGTTTCCAACAAAACCCATTCACTTGATCTAATCAAACTTCAATTAACCTTGTCTTAATATATGTACCTACTTCTTAGTGATTCGTTTTTTCAGCCTACCCTCTTTTCTTGGGTCCCTCCCTCACCCTAACGTCTCTTTTCCACCCACACGTGCATTCCATTTCCCCTCTTTCCAATACCTTGTGTCCATAACCCCCCGACTGTAACACCACCTTTATTTTGATAAGTTTATTCATTGCATCAAAAAATTTGTTCTTAATTTGATTCGACAATAAAAATAAGTTAGCCCTAACAACAATAAAAATTGATCTGTTTTAAAAAATATAATCAAATGAGATGGAAGCTTCGTAAAATATAATCTGCTATTACAAGTGTTGCATTATTTTAAGATGTTGTAGATGATGTTCTACTACTCCGTACAAAGTAGGAGAATATTTGTATAAGAGCTCATATAAGTCGATATATAGGTTCAGTTTGGTAAGTCACATGAAAAGGCAAACGCAAGCAAAATATCTAGGTGCAGGTGCAAACCCAACGGTGACTCTGAGTCTGTGACTTAGAATGACAAAAGGTACAAGCAATTTATTTGAAAAACAACCCAACAACATATTTACTGTATTTTATATTTTTCATTCTATATTGCCACTTTCCTTTTATAGTACAGCACCGGGTAAGTTCATTAATACACCACGTAATATCGGATCCCCCATGATATACTCAATATTTAATGAGAATTTATTAATTACGGAGTAGTATTAATTAAACTACGTATAATAAAACTAAAAAGAATACTGTATTAAAGGGTTATTAAAAAAACAAAGGAAAACAGAATCCGTGTGCGCAGTTACCGGTAGCACCGCCAATCAGGAAGCAGCCACGATACCAAATTTACGCGAAGAAGAGGACGACGACCGGCTAACCGTCTCAGCCAGTTTCCCGATCCTTTCCACAAGCTCAGGCGACAGCTTTTTCACCGCCTTCTTCTCCTTCTCCCTCACTCTAAAATCAAACCCCAATGCATCTGTCACTTCCTCCGAGCTCCACCCGGCTTTGCGTAATGAATCCGAGAACCGGTTCGCTTTCAATAGTAATGCATCCAGGACTGCCTGGTTGTCCAGCATCACCATCTCACCACCCCCAAAGAACCCGTGTGGTGACACCTCCACGATCTCAGATACGTCGGATTCTGCCCACCCGCCTGACCGCAGTATTGACCCGATTTGGTCCACGTAGTCACTCACCCACGTCGGCGGATGCGGGATCGGGTTTGGGTTTGGGTTTTGGTTGGACACCCTGTTCATTTCGAAGAAACGCTCGGGTGATGCCGCGGAGGAGGAGGATGAGTTCCGACGCCGCCTGTCAACCGCCGCCTCCGTCCAAAACTCCACCCAACGCGGCGTCCGACCGCCGGAATCCAAGCTGCGACGCGATGAGGACGTGGATATGTTGGTTGAGTAGGAGGATGAAGTGGAGGACGAAGACGAGGAGGTGGAGCGCTGCTTTATAAGAGCTCTTGCTGACGTGGAGGTTGACGAGGATGAGAGGGATTCGCGTTCGAAGAAGTCGGACAAATCAAAGCCGCAGCAGAAGATCCGGTTCTCGTCGACGTAGAAAACAGGGTTGCCAGCTAAGCAAGGGTTGCAGGGGATATAACAGTGGTTGAAGATGGGGATGAGGAGGGGGGCTCGCTTGAGTGCCAGCCTGGCAGCTTTGAGAGCCTTTTCGGGGTGGGCAGGGCGCGGGCCCCATGACTTGGACCACAGGCTATTGCCGGCGATCTGGAAGGAGATGGCGGCGATGGGGAGGTCGATGAGGGCCTTAAGGTGGGGTCGGGCATTGGGGGATCTCCAATCCGGGAAGCCCGGGCCAAGAGGGAGTCCTGCCTGGAGGACTGCCCTGAGATCGGGCGGGAATCCGAAGCCGAACTCGGCCTCGGCGCGAGCGAATTCGGGTTCGGATAGGCCCGGGTGGACTTGGATGCCGGAGGAGCGGAGGTGGGAGATGAGGTTGGCTGCGATGGAGGAGAGGGAGTGGGATTGACGGGAGGGGATGGGGGTGGGGGGAGATGGACCGGAGGCGGCACGGGCGGAGAGGCGGCGTAGACCGGCGAGGTGGGCCGGGTTAAGGCCGGTCATTCTGCGGTCCACGTCTACCATTGTTGGCGGAGGGTGTGAAGGTGAAGGGGGTTCCGTTTAAAAGAGGGGAGAGGTGAGTGGTGTGGTGAATGTAATAATGAGGAAAGTGGGAGAGTTAGTTTGTCGTTGGAAGGGGAAGAGAGTGAGAAAGAAGGTGGGAGATCGAGTAGAGTGTTGAGAGAAGATGGCTTGGAAAGGAAGCGATGGAATTTATAGAAACCAAAGTGATGGGACCCACTTTCTAATTTTTGCGAAAATCTTACGAGGACGTTGTACTCGTATGGACTACTGGAAATAATACGTAATACGGAGTAATACAGATACTCGCGAGTCACGATCTATAGTTTCCGCTTTTCATTATAGTTGATCATTTTCTCCTCACAAAGGTGGAATTCATATAAAGAATTGAATAAATGATAGAGAGTACTCCGTAATTATGTTAATAGTAAAAATTAGTAACATAGTATTCTTTGTTCAAATTCAAAGGATATGTTTGTTTTTTTTCACGGACACGTTTTACACCGTCAATATATTTCATTTTAAATTAACAAAAATTATACAAAATTAATATTCTTAATTTACTCATAAAGACAAATTAAACAAGATATCACCTGACTATATTTTCTCCAACAGATTATCGTAAATATTAACGATTCTTTTGAATTGTAAATAATATTCAAAAGGGAAGCTTACCCTTTTGATTTGAACCGATGAAGTAACATACGATATCATATTATGATCTAGCTTAATTAGTTAGAATATACGTAATTCTTATTATTATTACCGTAGATAATTGATTATGCTGATGTATAAATGTAACCCTCATCATTGAAAACAACTCATCTTTTTGCACATTGTTTACCTGGACTACATATTATGGATTACTTAATTATGAGTATTTATTTGTATCAGTCCTATGTTCGTATCAGACAAATTCCTCTTTGTGACGCGTCAAATAGAGGAGATAAGAACAAATACAAATGTTTGAGGGATAACAAATAATTTGTCTTTACCTATCAATGAGAGTAATATTTGACCGTCGTAAGTTTGTGACAGATGACTCATCACAGGAGAAACTTACTCCCGAAAGAAAGGGCGACTAACACATTGTTTGACGCGCATTCTCTCTTTTTATTCAGTAACAAGGAAGGAAGTAGGGGTAGGAAATATTCGTATATCCTTCCTTCACGATCATTTGTTATCCTGTTCTATTTTGAGGCGTCAGATTACATTTGATAGGCAACCACACTTATAATTCAATCCATTTATCATTTTATAATTGATTATCTTTTCTTACCTTGTTTTTGTGTCAAAATCAAATGACAATAATTGACTGGAAGAGAGTATATGAGAAGACATGTGAAGTTATTTGTGATATTTGGGTGGAGTCATGTCGTGAATGTATCTTTTAAGGTAAGCATATTGGGAAAATTGAGGGCGGTTAACGTTAAGGACTAAGGGCTAAGGGTAGCAGATTAGCAATGATTAATTAGGCAACAAATAAGACATGATAATATGATATGCACAAAATTAGGATTGGCTTTATCAACAATAATCCCAATTCACTTCAATGATGATGCGCTCTCCTGGAAAGCACTAATACAATACAATCAAGCAGCTTAATTTGGTGAAGATTCATGAATATATGAATTGCATCGCTGGTTACCTATTTGCATTTTGCACCAACCCCTTGTCTTAACTTAAACTCTTAACCACTTTTATCATTTCATATTCTTTGTGTTTCATTACAAAATGAGTTCCTAGTCTACTCACGGGCATGGGCACGGGCGAGGCAAACAATGGGAACAATCTAAGGCAAACGGTTCACGTTCACCGGTCGTGACATACGGACATGTTTAGAAACATAGAATTCAAACTAATGAAATTATTTTTGCACTTTCAACACAAGTAAGTTTCGATTACGGTGTTGAGAGTTAAAATAATTCTCGTTTCAAAATGCACTTACGCCACAAAGACGTTGAGGCCGATTGTCAGAGTCATTGTCGAGCTTTTTATGCCTAATATGATTGGATATCAACTCATTAAGATGTCTCCGAGAATCTAGTTAATGTAGTTAGTAGTTACTCCACTAGTTAGAGCAACACAAAATGAACTCTTGGTACGGTCTTCGAGAAAATGTTTTAGACATCTTGATGCCTCGTCTTATATCAACAACAAATTTTGACGGTCGAGTTTAACATATCAAGTATTGACGGTTAGATAGATGAGCCACTTACTAGGGGCAACAATAAACAGAAGTACTCCGTATGATATACGAAGCTATACGTAATATGTTATGAGTTATGAGGTGAGCTAGGGCGGGGAAGTAGTTGTGACTGTGAGCAGAATTAATGAATGTATGGAAGGGGACATCAGGAAAGACGGCGATGAGAATGAAATAGAAGGAATGGAAGTAGGCAACCACGCCTTTTAGTAAAGCAAAGCACAGAGGTATGGAGTATCATGTCATTTCATTTATTTGTGTGTATATGTGGTAGATCTCATTTCATACTCACGCCCATCTACCATTTCTATGTCTCATCTTCTGAGTTCTGCCATCCCATTCCCATGTGCAAATATTACCATCTCAAGTGCCTTGGGCTGCCCAAACTCATCACACCACAATCATATGCCTTCTTTCTAGGCTAGGTAAAGTTGATCCTAATGAAACACCCTATTGACTCAAACATATCCAAACTCGACTTCAAAATTGATTAACCCATAATCATTGTTGACCTGTTCCAAGATGACCCGACTGATTTGAAAAAAGTGACTTGAAAAGAGTGATATAAATCTAAATAAAGAGTTTAAAGGATAAAATATTTCATAATAAAATTACGAAATTTTGAAAAATACTTTATGTTAGTCAAATTAGTATATTCGAAATGTTTTGTCACTTACATGAAAATGACCCCACCCAAAATAATTGATATATATTCGAAAATGACTTGACCCTACCCAAACTAAAATGTATGGTGGCATATATGAAATTACCTGATCAATATTTGTACGTCCTCGTGGTCTGAAGGTTGAACATGCTTAGTTTGTGTAGGATATGTCAACTACTCAACTAACTTAGCTATTGGCAAGGTCATGAGAGCTAGTACTCATGATCTGAAGTTCGAGCCTCATCAACATCATATTCGTATGTCCTCTGGACTCTTCTTAAAAAAAACTTAGGTTTGATTAATTGTTTAGTTGAAAGATTTTGCAAATACGTAGATCCAATGAGTTAGATTTGAGTAAAGCAAGCACACACCTGAGTACCTGACACAACATTGGTTGTTGAGTGTTTGTGCTTCAAAAGAAGTTAATTTGTTTTTTTTATCACTTGGAGATATACCAAGTTATTATCCCACATGAAAAGATTAACACAATGATTTGTTATTATTTACACTTTTTTCACTTCTTTATTAGCCGTGTTAAATCAATGTGACCATTTGTGGAGATGTGTGTGCTTGTGGACTAGGCGTACGAGTCACGACACACGTGCGCGCGGCCCGACTAGCTCATACTTGGCTTCAGCTAGAGCACTTGCGGCCAGACCTGTCAAAAACTGATCCGACTCGAAACCGCCCGAAAAAAATTCGAAAAAACTCGCCCGAAAATGACCGAAACCCGACCCGATAATAACCCGAATACATTGGGTCAAAACCCGTCCGAACCCGTTACCCACCCGAAAATAGATAAATTAAAAAATCAATGAGAAAAAAAATCAATGTATATTAAAAAAATATATTAAGAAATAATATTTATATATATATCTTTAAAATCATATTTTTACCACATGATTATTATAATGAGAAAAAAAATCAATAAATCGAGTCAAAGTTCATCACATATATTTGTACTTACTATAGAAATAAAATATCAATGTATATTAAAAAATATATTTAGTAAAACATGTATATTCACACTAATATCATATATTGAGATGGTTAAGAAAATTAAGAATAAAAACAAGTAAAGAAAATTAATGTTTTCAAAGTGAGTTAATAACCCGTATTTGACCCGAAACCCGTATAAACCCAACTGTTGGGTTGTTGATGATGACTAGCCTATTTAATTTGTGTTTTTCTAGGTCAAACTTTTCAGGTTATGATCAATCAAGAATTAGTCGATGAATGTTGAGAATGATTGAATGAAGATCAAGACAAATCACCCAAAGAATCGAGAATGAAATAGAGTGTCACAATGTAAAGATAAGAACTTTTGACATCTTGTAGTTAGTTCAAGTAACTGGCCAACCAAACTGTTTGTAACAGTCTGGTTAACTGTTACTTCTATTCGACATGCTTCATCTAAAGAAAAGATTTCAAACCTTAAAGTTTTATTCTTTCAAATCTTTTCAAAAGTGACTTTGGAGTTTGTTGTGGTATGCAGGCAACTGATTTTGTGTCATCAAAACTCTTTCCCAAATAATGCCCAATATGGTTGGAATACTTTTTACCAAACACCAAAAGAGAGACTTCTCTCTCTCCCAAAGAGTTCACCTCAAAAAATGTGTTTGACTTGTTTGTGCTTGTCCCAACCGTGAACCCTTTCACTCCTACACATTTGGTAAAGGTCTTAGTTGCTTTCTTTGTTCCACTCCCTCAAGTTTGTCTTCCTTAAGCATCATTGATAAAAGTTATAACCTTTTTGTGTATTCCAAAAAGTTCCTTTGCTCCGCTATATAAGGAGATGTTTACCACACACAATACTTGAGACTTTTCAGCCAAAATCTCTCTTTGCAAATTGTGATTTTAAAGTTTCAAAAGCTAGGAAAAACTCTTTGCAAAATATTTTAAAGTCTTCAAAAGTCACAGTCGAATGAACTACTGCATCTTGTCATGAGTGTTCTTATCTAACTTGGTTAGATTATAATATTGTAACTTCTTTGTAAGTTATTTAGAGTCGTGACCGGAGTAGGTCATTGGAGAGTTAGGAGACGGAGTAGTCTTCCAAAGTCGAGAGTCGTAACCGGAGTAGGTTATGGGGTTCTTATTGTAAGTGTCTAAGTTTTCGGAGTAGATTACTTAACATTTATCTATAAGAAAGCATTGGACGTAGGCCTTTAGAGTGTTGGCCGAACCAATTCAAAAACGCAAATGTGTTCATTTTCTTCTATTTACTTCCGTTGCATACAAAGTAGAACACATGTCGTTTAGCTTCGCTATTATTTGTTCGTGGATCAATATTAGTTTTAGTTGTGTTTTTCAAAGTAATTGTAACAGTTGATATACTGTAACATTTCTCTGTAACATCACCTTTGGTTAAGAGAAATAGAGGCAGTCAGACCACAGTCAACCATAGTGTAACTTTTGCTCTGTGGCTTAATCTCTCGCCAAGGCAAAATTGTTACGGTTAGACTGACTGATACATTTACTAGTTCTTTCTTCTTCTAGCTTTTAGTTGTCCACGTAGTCTAACTCATTTTAATTAATAAAGTCGGAGTTAGAATTTTAAAAGGTACCTAATTCACCCCCTCCCCCTCTTAGGTACTTAGTATCCATAAACTCTTCACCAACCCGTATAAAACCCGTATTTTTCAAACCAGAAATACACCCGACCCGTATTTTACCCGAACCCGAAACCCGACCGTCCGATCCGTTCGACAGGTCTACTTGCGACTGATTGCGACGTTTTTCAACCTTTTTTAAATTCTCTGAATCAACTTTGCTTGCTTATTCTTCCAAAATCCCTTAGTATCCTACTTTCTTTCGATCACCAACACACCAAAATCCCACTTATATCTTTCTCTAAAACCTTGTTCGGTTAACTGTAGCACGGTTGATGATACAACTACTGCATACGAAGTACGAGTAGTTGCTTTAAAGTTAATGAAAATGGTAACGCTGACAAATGAGGGCAAATTGCAAGTTGTGGAACTTATACGGAGTAACAATTACGTATTAGATTAAAAGTAAGTTGCATTTTCATAAAGAGCAATAGTGTTGGACTTTTATGATACAGTACAATATATGGTCCGTCTAACATTTGTTATTTATTTATTTAATCTTGGTCAAGCAATGATGAATGATGGTGTATTAACTCTAAAGACAGGCCCGTCCAAGAGCCCGTTGAGTCTGTTCCAAGAACAGGGGCCCAATTTGTTAGGGGGCCTCATCAGGTCAAAACAACATATAGATATATTATAAGTAAAAAAAGGGTATTAAAGATGATAGAGGAGTAGTGGTATTCTGTAGAAACATAAGGTGTCCTTCTTGTTGTGAGGGCAGAGGTTTGAGTCCCTTTGCATGCAAGTTTTTTGTGCTCTTGTATTATTTTTGGATCTGGACTTTGTACTTGCCTATTAATTTATTATATGACCCTTAATAATGCACCGTTTATGGATTAAATTATATCTAATAATTTGAAAGCTAACTTCAATTTATGGGTTTGTTATAAACTGGATACGGTGATTGAAGGGCCTCCACAAAAATTTAGAACAGGGGCACTAAATATTATTTGACGGGCCTGTCTAAAGATACCCATTTTTTCAACTCCTTACATGTTCTCATGGGTCCTAATACCAGAAATCTATTGCTATAAAATTTCCGACCTCATGTTGTCCTTAAATTCGGGTTGTATTACCAATTTTGTCAAAAGTATGTCATGATTTTCTACTCCCAATCAAATGATAAATAAACTAACATGGGTGGCATTATATTTTTGTACCATATTCTTTACTTCTTCGCCTCTCTTTTCAAGATAGTACCAAGTAGTATTAAGCTATGGAGAATTCTATTTTATTATCGTGTTAATATGAATAATAAATGTGTTGTTATGCGGAGTGTATACGCCTTATGAATACGAATAGGAAAATAATGAATGAATAACAGTATAACACCAAATCATTTTTACTTTTCTATGTGAACAATTCGACCCTAATATTACTATCTACGAATTGTCTATTAAGATAAGCCAATGTCCTCTATTTTATGCACAAAAAACATATACTCTCTCAGAGTTTTTATTTTTTTTGCTATCAGTATTTCTTTTTTCTTTCTTTTTTGAGCCACTCATTTTTTTTCTTCCTTATTTTTTACCCAAAAAGCAAAGGGGAACAACATAGGAACATAGCTTGAAGATTATTTGTAATTTTTTTATTCAATTCAAGATGCAGAAAGAAATCGAAAAGTTTGACTTCTGTCAATATATCTATGCATATACATATATAGATTGTGCATGAAAGGGTTGTAATATTTGATTTCTAAAACTATATTGTAAATTCTCAAATAATTATGTAAGTATACACTTTGTATTTCCCGAAGTTACATTATACTCCCTCCGGATACTATTTTTGTTTCATTTCATTAAAATACTTCTCACAAATATCAAGGTAATGAAGACAAAAAATAGTGTCCGAAGGGAGTATTATATCGAATTTACCCATCCTTGAACCAAACTGAGTACACTTAAATAGTAAAATGATCCGACAATTATACTTAAATTATCGACATGTGTTACTAATATGAATAGAGACGGAACACAAGTACTACTATATCGGAAGTAATTCAAATTAATCGGATCGAAGATCATTAGTTAGCAGAAGCACTACTACATTTCGTCGTCGACGTTTCAGCCACGTCGTCGACGCTTTATACGTGAATTTACTCTTTTACCCTTCCATAATTATGATTAATGATATTAATTAAGTTTCTTTAATTAAGTTTCTTAATTAATCTAATTAATATTTCCGAGTAAATTAAAATTACGGTTTTTGTACTTTTGAACGGTTTTTGAGGCACGTGTCTCAACGTAACTCCTTTACCCTTCTTTAATATTGATTAATGAATTTAATTAAGTTTCGGGATTAATGTAATTATTATTTTCCCGACTAATTTAGAATGACGGTTTTTGAAATTTTGAACGGTTTTTGACCCGGGAATCAATGTGACCCGGGAATATGTTTAGGAAATTTCTATATAAACCCCCTCTCTTCATAATTCACTTTCACTTCTTTCTCTCTCTCAAATAATTCCTTTTAAAAATCGTTTTTCAAATCTAAAACCGCCTCCACTCCCACTCCAAATCCGTAGTCAAGTAAGTAGATCTGTCTATTTTGTATTACTTTTGAGTTTTTATTTGATTATTTTAGGTTGATTAGTTTGATTATAATTCGTATTAGGTTGGTAGTTTAGGTTCCCCGAAACTATTATATGCTTAATTAATCCATGTAATACCCGATTTGAGTAGTTATGGTATGCTATGTTCGATGTTGTTGTCGGTTTTTGTGATTTAATGATTGAAAATCGCGAAGAAGGGGGGCGATTTCTGGGTATTTTTTCGCCGAAAACCAGCCTGGACGCCCAAATTTGGCGCCTGAGAGGCCTCCTGGACGCCCAAATTTGGCGCCTGAGAGGCCTCCTGGACGCTCAAATTTGGCGCCTGAGAGGCCTCCTGGACGCCCAAATTTGGCGCCTGGGAGGTCCTCTGGACGCTCAAATTTGGCGCCTGAGAGGCCTCCTGGACGCCCAAATTTGGCGCCTAGGAGGTCCTCTGGACGCCAATTTTGGACGCTGAGGAGGCCTCTCAGGCGCCAATTTTGGGCGCCCGGTCCGATTTTCGCCTTTTTTTTGTTCTTAAAACATTACACGCTATGATCCGTCTTAGTTTGTTTACCTTATTTTTCGAAAAATGTTATTGTGGGTCTGTATTTTTGTATCTTTGATTAGTTAGTTATGGAGTTATGTTTGTTGATATGAATTGAATAGTAAATGTTATTTTTTTAGTGTTTGATTATTGAATTGAATTGGGTTGTTATTGTCATTGAATTATTGTTGTTTCAAAAATATATAGCTTCAATTTAGTGTAATGAAAAAGAATTGGTTGAAAAAATAGGTAAAAAAGTTTAAAAGTTGAAAAAATTTAGTTTAGGTTATGAAAAAATAGGTTGAAAAAATATAGGTTCTTTAGTTTTAAAAAAATCAATTTAGCTTCAAAAATAGGTACAAAAGTTCAATTTGTTTGAAAAACTTTTAGTCGTTATGTTTCGCTAAAATCGGTTACCCAATTGAGATAACGATAAGTACTTATTTTAAGGTTAGTCGTGTTTACTAAAAAAATAAACTTCTTTTGAAGGCTAATATTTGTTTAGAAGAATATACGTTATTATTTATTTGATTTTTCAAATAAATTTTAAATATGAATCTGAACTCCCAATATTGGTTGGTTGAACACTGTTTCATTTACAAAATTGAACGAGAACGTTAAATTAATTTCTTATTAACGTTAACAAGTGACATAGTTTTGTTTTATCACCCTTTTGAATTTTTAAAAGTAGATGGCTGATAAGGGGAAGAGTAGTCGGGTCTATGGTAGGAGAGTCACTGCGTCTACACGCGCTCGGGATAGGGAACGAGTGCCACCTACCGGCCAACCACGGCCGTCGATCACCACGGAGCCACCACAGACGGCTGATGCGTATGGGGTGGGCGGGTCTTCCTCAGTGGGGGGTAGACAGGAAATTCCTATTCCACATTTTCGTACCACGAGCGGTACTCGTGATGGTTCTTCGGAGGGAACCGCGAGCGGTGGTGTCCCTGAGCTGTTCAGGTCGTTACATTCTGCCGACCTGAACTTGGAGTTCGATGAGACAGAGAGGCAGCACGCTTTCCCTGACGACTTCTCGGAGCAGCAGGCCGAGGAGCGGGAGCAGAAGACGGACACAGAGACGTCGCGGAAGGATAAGACCGTTGTGTACAGGAAGGGGCCTGGAGGAACTTTTCAGGGGAGCCTATCGATCCTTTCGAACAACCGATCTAAGGACGCTGTGGATGTGCCAAGAGCCTTCTTCAAAGCCGCATGCGCAGATTCAGCGATGGATGTGGTGGTGTTGCCGAAGTGGAGGTATCGATCAGTGTACGCGTGATTCCATTGGTTGAAAGTACCCCAGGTGTCATGAATGTAAAGAGGCAATCCCGACAAACTCCACTTCAACTTCATGTTGTTCCATTTTGTTCGGAAGTCCGCCATACTTGTAGAGTACAGGAAAGGGTACCACACTCCATGCATGAAGGTCGCTACTCGGTCTTTCTGACCATCAAAGTATCTCAGGGCACGACTTTCCACACAGTTAGATATGTGCCACGTGCAGAGCAGATTGATGGTCTGCGGAGCCGGAAAGACGTTTGCTACTGCACCCGTCAACGCCTGAGCCTTATCCGTGACAATCACGTTCGGTGCCCGGTCCCCAATTAGCAGCTTCAACTTCTGAAGCACCCAAATATAAGACACCGTGTCCTCGTATCGAAGGAGGGCGTATGCTATCAGATAAGGTTTCCCGACGGGAGTCACCCCGACCATCTCCACTAACTTCATATCGTACGTGTTCGTCTTGTAGGTCGCATCCATAGTGACTACGTAAGGCCAAGTACGAAACAGTTTCACGGACTCGGGGTGAGCCATGAATATACGTTCCACGACACTCGTAATCTCGTGCTCGAAGAAGAAGCGGACGTATTCAGCACGGCGCGCTAGTACCATCATCTGCTCAATGGCGTTACGACCTTCCCTTGCCTCCGCCCTCAACTTCCCCCCGATGTTGTATATCGTCTCGATCGAGGGGCGTGGTTTCCCCGGATTTCTCTGATGAAGGCCCTCGTGTATTTGGGCTGGTGTCCTATGCTCCCAAAAACCGTTCCGAACATACTCTTTCTCGGCCTCGTCAAGGGCGGCTAGACGTCTGTTCCCGTCAGCGTAAACCCGTAACGGGTGGTTGTGCGTGCCACATGGACCGATGGCTAAAATCCATCGTTCCCTGTCTACGCTCTCGCACGCCTTCACCCAAAACTTACAACCGATCTTGTAAGAATTCTTCGTACTTTTTGCGGGATTCCCGTTAAACTTGCATTTAAAGTAATTTTGACCAAGACGATTGGGGTTCACATTACTTTGCGTTTTGTTGCTCGCTTTCACTAAGGTGAACCCAAGAGCCGAAACTATCTCACTAGCGTAGTTGAATGCCTCATTCGAACTACCGAACGCTGGTCCAAAAATAAAACATACGCGATAGTCAATACCGTCGCCACCAAGGTCCTCCTGATACACCGATAAAAAATTACAGGTTAGTTACACAATCTTATTTAATTTCATAATAATATTTATACGGATAATAATTTCATAAATTCTATTTAATTAAAATATTTCGTACACAAAATTCTAGTCATGAGCTTGATAATAATAATTCAAATAATATTCATAATAATCGTAATCATATAAACATTTCGTATAATTTCATAATAATAATTATAAATAACGACACCCGAGTCACGATATAAAAAAAATTGTCAAACCAAAACAAAAAAAAAACAGGAAAACAGCCCCCGACGCCCAAAAATGGCGCCCCAGGCGCCATTTTTGGGCGCCCAGGTGACCTCCCAGACGCCCAAAAATGGCGCCCAAAGGACCCCCCAGGCGCCATTTTTGGGCGCCCAGGAGACCTCCCAGACGCCCAAAAATGGCGCCTGGGTCGTTTTCGACCGCTAGATTCATACTCGATTTCGCTTTTTAACTCGATTTCGATTTCTTACGCTAAAGAACATGTTACATTGATTTCTTAAAGAACATGTTAACCAACAAAATGTGATTACTTAACCTAAACTAACATCGATTTATTTATAATTTCTTATGCTAAACTAACATTGCTCACAATTTAAAATCAAAATAAGAAAAACAAGGGAAGATAAGAATGTACTAACCACATGTCGATCCATTTCAGGCGAAGTCGGATCTCGAGAAAAATCGAATTTCTCGAAAAAAAAGACGGTTTTTTTTGTGAGAGGAGAGAAAAATAGATATTATATGTGTTGAGTGTGAGTTGGGGGTAAGTGGAGGGTAAGTGGGGGGTAAGTGGATATAATAACCCCACAAAAAAACATTAGTTAAAAACCGCTTCATTAACGAGTTTGAAAAATTATAAACCGCTTCATTAACGAGTTTCATTAACTAATCTAACTTCTAAAATTACATAACATTAGTTAATTAATCTAATTAAGGCAAAGGCAAGATCGTCTTTTACATTAAAAAGCGCCGACGACGTGGCTGAAATGCCGACGACGAAAAACAGCACTCAGCAGAAATCACGTTCTGAAGAAAAAAGAAATTGAAAATCCTATATGGAGTATATACTTAGCCATAGTTAACGACAATGTTGGTAAAAGGGCGATATAACATGTGCATGTAATAACTAAAATAATTAAGAGGGAAAGATACAAAACATTGTTGTGATGGAGGTGGGAAGAGCAGGCAATTAGGCAAGGGTGGGTCTTAGTGTACAAGCTTGCGTACAAATGAAATCAATTTGGCAAAGGAAGAAAAACACCGTACCCCATCTCCCAACACTATTACACATTTACACTACACTACACTACATCATAATTCATAAGTGATGGCCAACATTAACTTCTCTATATATATCTTGCGTTGCTTCTCCTCTTCATCCATCTTTTCAAGCTTCCATTTCAAGTCCATGTCAACTTGTCAATTTGTGTAACATATGGAGTACTTCATTGAATCATTTGTATTGCTATATACAATGTACTCCCATCCAATCCACATTAATGCATGTATCCAATAACATGTACTCCCTCCGTTCCAATGAATTGTTTGTCTATTCCATATTGGGGCGTCTCAATGAATTGTTTGCCTTTCTATTTTAGAAATGCTTTTTATGTGTAATTTGACTTTTGGTTCCACATGTCACCTTCTAATTGGATCTCTTGTCCTTGGTACCAAAAGCAAAGGCAAACAATTCATTGGAACGGAAGGAGTATCCCATAACTAAAACATGTGAGCTGTATTCTAATTTATCGAAACTTAGAATTAAAGTTACCCTCAAACTCATACACATCGAGTAAATGACATATTAATAAGTAACTCCATATTATATACGAGTAAGATCATCATCACATTTCAAATCGGATAATGGTAATTCGAGTTTAGAACAATAACCTATGAAATATAATACTGTTTGTATATATAAATCATATACCCTCCGATTCTTTGGAGTTGCAATACTTGATTAAAATATTTCTCACAAATCTTGAAAAGTGTTGCAATTCCAAAGAATTGTAGAGGTAGCACATAGAAAATAAAATCAATTTTTAGACTTCCACCGCGATAAATATAACCTAAATGTTACCTTCATAAATTATGTACTTAGATGCATCATAAATTAATTTAATTGATAAAATTATGAAAATTTATATTCATGAGTTAAGTTCTGACTTTGTGTCGACATTAAAATCACAAATACTAAAAAATTGTTAACTTGAATTCACTATGTAGTTGCAAAACTTCATCATTCGGCCTACACCGATTCAATACGTACACTAGAGTGTAGGGGTAGGAGAAGAAAGGTAAAAAGGCAAGAGCATTATTCCTAGCCCTTCTTTATCACCAAATCGAAAAGAGTACAGGCCTACCCAAAACTCAAGGTATATTAGATTTGGTAGGTTTTGATAACATCCATTTATCCGTCTCAAAATTGTAATCTTTTTGTCTCACAGTTAATATTTTGTGTATCACTTAATAGTTTACCGTTTCCTTTTTTTTTAATAAATTTTACCCTAATAAATAAACATTAATTTTTCTTTCACTATCTTAAATTTTTTTATAAAACAAATGTGAACTATTCATTGAGACGGAGGGAGTAATCCGTTAAATAACATTTGATGTATTTAGATGAGACAGATTTATTGTATTTTTTAATTGTTATACATTTTGCTTTTGTGTTCATATTATTATTTGAATCGTTAGAAGATTAATGGGAACATTTCGGTTTTAAACAAAAAGTTAGTGTTATAAACATACGGTTTTTCTAACGTGTGTCCACTGGGCACACGTTAATAAGCTAATTAAAGCAACAATAACATGGATATTATCATGATAAATTGAAATATTAAGTTCTATTTACCATACTTAGACGATATCTATGTTAACATTGCTTTAATTAGCTTATTAAAAAAACCGATAAACATAACATTAAGTATGATTATTGTAGTCCGTAATACATAAAATGAAAGGCTAGTGGGCCGGGCCATAAAAGAAAGAAAGAAAGAGTAGTGTGGCGTGTGGGTGTGGCAGAGAATCACAGCCCCCTCGTGTGAGACTAGACTACCATGCTTAGCTTTAGATATACTGTAATCTCTTGCCTCTCACCTTTATTTGTAGGCCAGCCTGTAATTTAGCACTTTATCAGCTACTCCTAAAAAGTAAGCAAAAGAGTGACCTACGTACGTTGTACTCTACATTGGAAGGCTTAGATTACAAACTTTAAAAATGGAAGATGATCAAATAGCCAATAATTAATTAATACTAATAATAAGGCAAGGTATTAAGTGATTTTCACGATCAAACCAAGAAAAGACATCACTCTATGTTCTTACTTTTTTGGGTTGATTTACACATTAGTGCGTGTGATAGACAATCGGATGAAACTAAAGTGAGTAGTAGCTACATTTACCTTTAATTAACTAACGGATTCTTTTTTATTGCTTTTCAACTTTTCATCTTTCCTTTCAATATTGGCCTTCTAATTTTTTTCACTTTTCTCTTAAAAAAGATTTGAATAATTTATGCAGAGTATATTATATTCTCTTCATTCATTTCCAAGTGTTCAATTTATATTTTGGATACTTTTCACAAGAGAATTTCCGTCATTCTCAACAATAAAATACTCATTCCCATTATATGGGAACCTATCATTTACAAATGGATCAATTATTAAGAATAGTGGTACAAAAGTAAATGTTTACCAAAATACTCTCTTTTCTTACCTATGTGTCGATAGTTGACAATATGATGAAGGTAAAAAAATTTTTTTAGAATTGGTAGAAATTAAATGAATGAGTCGAAAAAAACTGATAGGTTTCAAAAAATGGGAGAGAGTAGTAATTATGTACGGAGTATGTTATTATTGGATTCGTGTTAATGGGTATGTTAAGAATATAAAACTTCCATAATTTTGTATAATGTGTAGCTAAAGATGATCTATGTCATTTCAAACCCCTTCCATCCATTCAATTCTTGACGTGGGGGCCGTTTTTGTGAGAGAGAATGGTGAATCTATGTAAAGAATTGAATGAATGAGAGAGAGTAATTGAGTAGCAACAGGGATGCAGACAACTAAGGAGTGATAGTAATACGATATGGAATATAAGATTAGTACCAAAAAAGAGTACGTTCACATTAATGCGAGTATAAAAAGATTATTGTATATCGAATTATAAAGACAAATTAAAGTGATAAATAAATGAATACAATTAAGTTAATATAAAGGTAAATAGTAATGAGATAGCTTATCTAGATAAAAGATGGTTGTGGCGCGACAGAACCGTCACTGTCCTAAAGTTGATTTATGCCCCGTCTACTACACACGGCCTCAATAGCACTTAACTGATTACACAACCGTTGTTACCCTAGTGTAGGTAGGGAAACAGATGAGTATCGCCAAGAACATTGCCAAATTTTTTAGAGAGGATGTAGAAGAAGAGAAAGATGATTTTCATTGTTGTGTTTCTTTGAGTTTTGGGGCATTGATTTATATATTGGTGAATTAGCATAGTAAATAACGATTTCACCATAGAAAATTATGTATGTGGGAGACTTCACAAAGACCGCATGAGTCAAGAGTGAAAAACGCATAATTCGTTTGAAAATACGTTCAAAAACTAATTCTCAATATTTGATTCTTTTGAAGCATCAAATCCAACAAGGAGTACTATAGGGAATATTTATATAGATGAGAAATGAAAGAAAGAAATCTTTGGGAGAGACGTAGCTGTGACCTGTACGTGCCAGTGTGTGTATACAATGCATGATCATTACTTGTAGTAGTTGTATACGGGGAATTCAATATAGCATCTGAAAACAAAAGGAGTG
Organism: Agrostemma githago; assembly: GCA_958450325.1. Lineage (NCBI taxonomy): Eukaryota > Viridiplantae > Streptophyta > Magnoliopsida > Caryophyllales > Caryophyllaceae > Agrostemma > Agrostemma githago. The sequence goes on from OY288240.1 coordinate 6,077,486, forward strand.
TGAAGAGACGACCTTATTAGCTTGGCTTCAGCCTCGAGGTGACTTAGCTTGCTTTCTTTCGGAAGTGGGAATGAATACTTTATCCACTGACAGGAGAAACACCACCAAGGAATCAAAGCATCTCTCAAACTCTATCAATATAATGTAGTCGTATGTCAATCTACCTAATAGGGAGCAATTAGTTTTTTTACCCTCAAAAAGGACGGGTGTATTTTAAATTAATTTTCAAAAATCCAAAATAATTCCACCTTCCACTGTAACTAATACGGAGTAATCAATTTGGTAGATATACATGAGATTTATGTGGCATAGAAAAGTGTCATATATAAGAATCGTTTTCATGATGTCAGGATTCAAGAGTACCATCATACCATCCCCACTGATTTCACTGGCTAAACTAGGTAATTAATATACATGTGAGTTGTAAGTATTTCTCGATCATATTCAGCATTGGTGCCTTGGTTGCCCTCACCATTTTCCTGGACGACGAAGTTAGATGAACCATCTCAATCAAGACGCTAAGGTGATGATTGAGACTCAAATAATTTATTTATATACTACTACTAACCAAATTCCATCCATAACGAAATGACAATGGCTCGTGAATAACCGAGTTCCAAGCAAGATGTAGTGCAGATTGACTATTACGAGTACAATGCAATTGAACTGAAGCCAGACCAACAAAAGTTGACAGGCCACAAAGGAATTTAAGTTTCTGGATTGATAAGTGGTGATCCGTGACATTGGGCTGGATAGTCTAATTCTACCCAAATAGAATAACTAAATCCATTCATGACATTCATTTTTGAATCATACCCAACAAATACAGCACAGTCCAGAAACAAAGCCCATTAAGTTACAAAAAAAAAAAAAAAAGTGATAATGAGGTGGACCAATAAAAGAACAGCTGTAGTTGACACACTCCTAGTTGTCTTCCAACCAAACTACACCTTCCTTCCTTCCTTCCTTCTCAATATATCCCACACTTTCCCTCCCCAATCCTCTCCTTTCTAAAACCCCCTTCCAAACCAATCCCCCCAGGGGGTCCCACCACCCACCATGTTCCACCCCAACCCCAAACCCCCACCGCGGCTCATGAAGCACAACTCCTGGTCCCCCGACACGCTGCGGGAGGAGGTGTGGCGCCGCCGCAAGCTCCGTCGTGCCAGCAGCATGAGTCTTACTGATGATGACTTCGATGAGTTGAAGGCCTGTATCGAACTCGGTTTCGGATTCGATTCGCCCGATTTGGAGCCGGGTCATAGGTTGTCTGATACTCTCCCAGCTTTGGGGTTTTACGTTGCTGTCACCAAGTCCTATCATCACGCTGTTTCCAGGATGTCCTCCTCCTCTTCGCTTGATACGTCGTCGTCTTCTGAGGCTGATCTCTCCTCCATTGCTTCTTCCCCCGTTGGCAGCCCCCTCACCATCTTCACTCCTGGTACTCCATCTTTTCTCCTTTTTTTGCCATAAATTGAAAATCAAAATTCCTCCGGTCATTTTTTTTGCCATTTTATTATAATGCTCTCTACAAATATTGAGTTAAAAAAATAGTAACCGTAAATTCATATTAATAATTAATTATTTATGTATTAAATAAAATAATTGCGAGGTGAGAAGCATGATTTGCGGCGGTTAATGTGTCAGAATTAGGTTTGTTGGGGCATTTTTGGAGTGATTTATGTAAACCTTTTGTTTTAGAAATGTGAGATTCATGTCCCCTTTACGTAAAATATGTTTCCTTTTCCCCTCAACTCATTCTCCGTATCAAATACGAGTACTATATGAAATTTTAATTTGTTTTTAGTATATTATTATATTCTGTTTTTTAATCTATTACTCTGTACATATTATATTCACAAGTTAGAATGTATGTCAAAAAATGATCACCGACGATATTACATTTTAAGTGTTTTATACTCCCTCTGTCCATTATTTATCGCCCCACGTATTTAGGATGGATAAACTAATACACGAAATATATCGTTTTTAATATGAAATTTATAAAACTAAAACTATAGGTACGATTATTGTATTGTAGATAGTTCAATTATTGAATGATTTATACTTTATAGTGTGATGGAAGTAGTAGGAGTAAAATTCAAAACTACTAAAGACTAGTTTGAAATTTCAGCTACGAATTTAATGGTTACTCCCTCCGTTATAAAATATAGATAATTTAGCCATTAGCACATTTATTAAAGAAAACACTTTTAAGTGATATTAATTTGCTTTGAAAATTGAAAAATATTCATACAAATCAATAAAAGAAAAGAAAATGTCCAAAAAAATGCAAAACAATTTATATTAAATAAGTTTTTTTTTTTCATCCAAAACTACCTATATATGGGAATAGCTTTTTGACTGTGTTGGGACTTCAATTCATACGCTAATAGTAATAGTAGTAGTAGAAAAGCACCATGGTTGTTTGAAACTCAGGCTCACTTTATATTACCACAATTTTCAAAATGGTGGAAAAAGAATTTCAACGTGGGACGCTTCTAGTGTACTAACTACTAATGTACTATAGTCTATAGGAGTAATATATATATATATAAAGTGAGTTCAAAGTTACATCTTTATTCTTCAGTATGATAGGAGACACTTCTCTTAAACGATTTGATATTATGAAGTACTCCGTATTATATATAGATATGTAAATGGTTCAACCCAATTTATCTTGCTAGAGGTCACATATAGAGTATGTATTATCCTAATAAAAACAAAATTACAAGTAATTATCTTATTTCCTTGGAAAACACTCGGTAAATTCTTTTTTCACTAGGCATACGTTAGAAAAACTGATAAAATAATACTTCTTCCGTTCCAATGAATTGTTTCCCTTTTCTTTTGGCAACAAGGTTAAGGGTAAGATTATTGGTAGTCTTGAGGGAGTCTTGTCTCAAGACTCATGTGAGTCTTACCAATAATGTTGCAAAATCTTGAAGAAAGTATTAAGATTTTTGGTAGTCTTGAGGAAGTCTTAAGATTTTTGGTAGTCTTGAGAAGATTATTGGTAGTCTTGAGGTGAGTCTTGTATCAAGACTCGTGTGGGGTCTACTAATAAAGTACCAAAGTCTTAAGTTGAGTCTTGAATTTTAAAGACTCAACTTAATACTTTTGTGGGGTCATGACTCATGTTACGTATTTCTCGACATATTATCCGATAAATTACTCGTATTTATACAATTTTTTATTTTCAATTGTTTTGAAGTATCACTTCTTTGTTTAATTGTCCATCTATTCCAAACTTTTTTTTCCGTCTCGGTCATTTGTTTACCTTTTATATTATTTGTAAAAAAAAATTAATCAAAGGTAAATAAATGAACAAGACAGAGGGAGTATAAAATCAATTAACCCTCGCCCCTAATAAACTTTTTAATACGAAGTATATATTTAACTAATAAAACACTTAATTAACCAATTTAACGTACGAAATAATTGCTTAATTAAACACTTAATCAACTAATTTCACTTAATTACCTAATTACACACTTATTTCACAAATAAAAATACAATTTCACTTAATTAACTGGGTTAACGTAATTAAACACTTGTTTAACAAATAGAAATACAATTAACTAATTATACGTAATTAACTAATTAAACACGAAATTAACAATTTTAATGTAATCGTTCTTTTGAAAATGAAAAAAACGGATGACCGTCGGGCCTCTGACGTTTTTTTTTTTTTTTTTTTTGCAAAATAACAATTACGAGTGGAATCATAAGTCAATAACCTGAATCGATATACCTAAGGCTATGTACGAAAAAATAATATGAAAATATCGTAAATTAATATAAGCAAGGCATAATTAAAATATCATAAATCATCCGGACCTATAATATGAACGAAGTTGATCGTCTACCCGTGTTTTTGTATGTCACACAAAAATAAACAATACTAAAATAAAACAAGTTAAATTTTTTAATTAAATTAACTAGTAAAGTAAGTAGTAATTTGTACCGAACAAGTAAATTGTAATTGTTTAATCACAAACTAAACCAAATTAATTAACATTTTTACCAAAAAGGGGTAAGGTGAGTCTGAGCAAAGTCTGACGGATAATGTATAAAGTCTGAGGTGATTCTGAGGAGAGTCTGAGCAATAAACAAATAATAAAAGTGAGTGGAAAACTGAGGTGGCAGAGTCTTAAGACTTTGGAAAGTCTGTCTGATAATGTTACCCTAAGGGAACCAATGAGGGAGTGACATGTAGAACAAAACTCATGAGAATGATCAAATTGCATATAAAAAACATTATTAAAATAGAAAGGCAAACAATTCATTGAGACGCCCCAATATGGAATAGGTAAACAATTCATTAGGACAGAGGGAGTAGTCGGTAATTATTTGTATAGTAGGTGAGAAAATGGTTACTAACCCAAATTCTTGTTTGTGACGGAGATATCCGTCACAAACGTATGACGGGCCAAATAGGTACTAAATAGGTGGGATAAGACAAAAGTGAGGTTAGTGGGACCTAGATAAATAATTGTCCTTTTCTCCTCAAGTGGTACTTACTTGACCCGTCTTTAAAATTACGACGGATATATCCGTCGCAAGAGAGATCAACTGGGTTACTAATTAGGAAGGAAAGGGCGAAATGGGTTTGCTAATATAATGATGGGATTATGTAATGTATGTATGCAGGGGAAGATCCAAACACAATAAAGACTCGGTTGAAACAATGGGCACAGGTTGTTGCTTGTGCGGTGAAGCAATCATGATGAACTACACTGCAGACTACACTATAATAACAACCAAAATCTGTGTACTCCTACTTTGTATGCTCTGCTCATCAAAAATACTCGTATCAGAGTGGGTTTGTTTGTTGTGCGATTAACCTTTACTTAACACCCCACCCCCACCCCCACCCCCACCCCAGGCCAACCACCTAATTTCAGGCATTACCCCAAATGTTACGTACGTAAGTATTATTCTACTACTGCAACAGCCAACAGGAGTATAATTAATTGGTGGATCAACCCACCCAACCCAACCAAACCCTTTTGTTTATCATATCACACCCCGAATCCAGGCCAACAATTAGGTATTACATTCCCATCATCATCATCTGCCTTTTGTAGTATTATACTTTTATCTCCTACCATCAAACTTAAACTACTAGTTTAATCTTCGTGTTGTTGAACGTTTCAAAGCGTTTTTTTTTTGGTTCTAATGTAAATAGCATACCAAATTTCATACTTCGTGCGTATTATTTTGGTAACATAATTATTGTATAAGACCCGTTTTTTAAGTTTCTCATTCGCGGAGATGGTTACGAGCAACCTTACAATGTACACCATGTTAGGTTATACGAGTATAAAGTTGACCTTGTTCGGCTTATGTTCATAATGAAAAAATCTAGCTCCAGTCGATTTTGAACTTGAAAAAAGTGGACTCATGAATAAGCTTGTCAGCTCGAGCCAAGTTTAAGCCATATGTATTAAATTTTCTTTTTCTTCTTCACCAATATTTTTTTTAACAATTTAGGATTCGAGAGACATATCTAAGAAATACTCTCAATGAGACAAAACTAACAATGAAAACATTTGATATGATACAATTATGACTAATATTTTAAAAATAGAGCAAAATTTAAATAATCACATTAGTTCCAGACTTCCGGCTGCTTGAGCCGAGCTCATTTTTGCTTTGGCCGAATGAAGTGTCAAAGTGTCGTATCATTACACATCTTAGAAGCTCCAAACAATGGAACGAAAACCGAAACCACCTGCAACTCGAATTTTATAAAATGAAGATATTCGGGTGTGGATAAACGGGTCGAGTTTCCCGCATAGCAATACCTTTCAAAAGGTTGTGCATTCAGATTATGATATCAAACATCTCAAAGTTGGATTTGCAAAATCACTTGAGACTTTATCGATCTGCAGTACAGAATACATGAAGCAATATGGTCTGCATTCCACGAAAGACAGAAAACCATTGGTCGAATAACGCTTACTTCTTGAATCTACTGAGCCTCTGCAAATGGTAATTGATGCTTCCCCAAGGTTTTTTTTGTCCTTAACAGCATCATGAGCATCCATGCAAATTGCAAGTGTTAAGTTGTCGCACCTGATGACCGCATTTTTCATCGTCGTTCTGGCATAGACGCAAGCTGTAAGAATTATGGGTCTAATACAATATATGTGGACAATATTATTTGGACCTATTGTATTTATTAGCTATCATTAAAGTTAGCCCAAATGTGTGATTCGTCATAATACAAATATTACGGGCTTATTTACGTCTTATAAAGTATGGGTCGGATACTATAACAGTGTAGAGACCCGTTAGGGCTTTATGGGATATATGATGGGCTTATCCACTAAAGGCGACTAATATAGGTCACCAGGGTTTCACATCCCTCCCTATATATAGTCAGGGACCATAACCCTGACAGCACATTTAGACCTAATCTCACATATATCCCATCGGTATGGAGAAACCCAAAAGGTGAGTGTGTCTGTTAGAAGACTATAATCGGGTGATTCCTATTCCACCTCCTTTCCAATTAATTTAGTATGAAGTTTCAGTCTTGGGTCAGATTAAATCTAACAAGTGGTATCAGAGCCGTCTTCATATTGAATTTTTTGGATCAAATTTATTTGGTTTGATTTGTGGTTCGTCCTCCCTAATCGTTTCAGCCATAATATGCCTGTTTATTTCCTTTCGTGCTGGTGTCAAAAATCTTGCAATCATGCGATTGGTCTGGTCTTAGTTGCCGTGCAGTCATATAAGGAGTATTGATTTGCTATGTTCAATTGTGTTTGTGTGGGCAATTGGGATGCATGAGTCAGCAATCTAATTGTATTCATCTCTGCATAATCACAGTCAACTAATTGCTTGTGGAATATTTTGTTTTTATGGAATCACAAATTCTCACGTGAGACGGTCTCACGATACGATTATCGTGAGACCTCTCACATGGGGAGAAGTTACTAAAATAATAAACTACCATTGTGTGAGAGGTCTCACAATAATCGTATTGTGAGACCGTCTCACATGAGACTAACTGTTATGGAATATGTTACAGTATACTCTTGCATACGGAGTATTTTTAATATCAGGCACTATATATATCTATTATATGGCATATGGAATATTTTTGTATGCAATTTCATATAGTAATTTGATTATGCTAGTGTATATGGAATATTCTTGTCTATCATAATCTATTGCTTCCTAAACGTGAGTTTACGATGTTAATATGTAGAATTATAATTTGGATATTAGAGTTTCAGATTCTTATAATTAGTTATTCAGTATATAAGATTTTTTTTATATATCGGTTGCAGTTGAGAATTATGATTGATTATGTACGAACTTTATGTTTGAATATATTTTTTTGTATGCAATAGATACAATTATGTAAGGTTTAAAGATTTATATTTTGGATATTAAGTTTCAGATTCTCATAATTGGCTATTAAGTATATAAGGTATTTTTATATCGATTTTGGTTAGTTCATTATTTTGTTTGATATTCAGTCATATGATGTATATGTTTGATTATTATCACATATTATGGTTTTATATATGAATTGGGACCTGTTTGGAATTTTGGTTGCGATTATTTCGCGTATTTATAATTGACAAGTTGACTTGTATGATGAAAGAACTTATTTGAGTTATAATTTTTTTTTATCATTTAAGGTTTCAGTTACTTGTTAATTACGGTTTGATTAAAAGAACTTGTTTCAGTTTCAATAATATTGGATATTTGTTTTCTTATAAGACGTCTAATATTTTGGATTGTTTGATCGAAACAATACGTTGCCAAAGTAACCTCTATTGCGTAGATTAGATAGTTTAAATAATTAGACGATTGTGTGTGATTGAATTTCATGCGGGTAATGGTCGGCCCAAAGGAAGGCCATTATTTGGCCGAAATCCAATCATACTTGTGGTGATAAATATGTAACGGTTATTCGGTTCTCGTGTAGATGTTAAGTCGGCCCAAAGGAAGACTTGACATTTGACATGATCTTACTGTTAATATTTGATTACTACACCAAGAGTACCACTTACAAGTCTAATTATCGTCCAAAGATGAGATTAGATGTTGTGCTAGGTATCTTGTTATGATGGGAATGCTAATATTCGAATCTGAAGTAGTACAAGTTAAGAGAGTGTTCTTAAGTTTATGACACTCATAAGGATTATGTCCATACAGTTTTTTTTTAATGGAGAGTAAATTCAAACATTCGGTTTTTAAGTTTGATTGTATGTGTAATCATGCGGATAATGGTCGGCCCAAAGGAAGACCATTATTTGGCCGAATACATATACAATTTCGGGTGATAAATGTGTGACGATTATTTGGTATTTTCATGTGTATACTAAGTCGGCCCAAAGGAAGACTTAGTATTCGGCATGAGTTTATCGTCAATATTTGATCACGATTATTTAATGTAGTGTCGATGCTTAGATAATATTTTATGCCCAACGGCTAAATTTTAAATTTGCAAAAACACTATATACTGTTTGAATTTATTCAAAATATGAAAATATTGTTTTGTTCATCAAATTGACATTACTGTTCATTATATCTGTCATATTCAGGTTACATTCTCAATTCGGATAACGCTATTTATTTAAATAAATGGTAAGAGAATGGAAATACTTATTTTGGGTCGTCACAATCTTAACACAACATTAGTAATGTATAATTGTGCTACTCATAAGGATGAAAATATCGTGTGGACTCACGTGTTTTTTTTTTGTGTGGAGTAGAAATTTTAATGCATGTGTTTAATGATTGTTTAATGCGACATTAAGGATATATTAAAAGGACATTGTTTCTATTAAATAAGCTGCAAGTGTCTAACTCAAAGAATAACAAGATAAAGTTTATTAATTGTTTGTTATGAGTATGGACACATAAGGAATATATTACCAGGTTGTACGCCTCATCGCGTGTCGGTAAGAGTACACTTCTCATTTAAGATTTGTCGTCTAAAGTTATTCATTATATCCAGTTATGTTTTGTGGGTGGATTTGGTTTTTCATTCACATAAGTACATTAATGCAAGTAGGAGTAAGAATCTAAGATGATGTATGTCAATTGGTGATGAAAGATTCATCTATTTTCGGGGCATGTCATCATCTGAGTTTGAGACAATCGGCTAATTTAGTTATCACTATTGACTTGTTATTTTATTTGAATCTGGAAAATTTTCGGTGCTGCCTTTTGGTGGAGTTCAATTATTTTTCGTTTGGTCAAATTTGGTTCATTGTCCATTGAGAAATAATTAATTTTTTATTTTCCTAATTCAAATAATGGTAAAGTTGTCATTTTTTTGATAATTTTATATAGCTTAGATTGTAATATTATTTAAAGACTTGCGTTAAAACTCCAGTAGATATAAAGAATTAAGGACAATAATTTCTTTTCGGCATGATACATTTAACGGATTATTAAAGTTTTGTGTCAAAATGAAATTATTGACCCTTCTACTTCGGATCATATTGAAGGGGGATAAAGACGAAAAGAAAAAATAGATATCAAAATGACTTTGGATGTCTTGTAATTGATATATAAACATATGTGAACTATTTTATGTTAAGTTGTATTAGTTTACATCAATATATTAATTTTTTTTAGACAAAATTATGGATGATATTTATATCTCGATCTTGAGAAGTTTCAAGTTCCTAGACGTTTTTATCACATATTTGATTGAGATATATTCTCGGTAAAGGATTAAAGATGTCATGTCGATTATAAGTGGAAACACTTTGGCAAATTGACCATTCAGGATAATAACGTTAAGGTTATTTCGGATACTTTCTATAGATGTTTGATCTTACATTAAAGATTGCACCATATGAAAGTTTAAATATGTATGGTGTATTATGTGTGCAAAGTAAGATCTTGGGGCTAGGTAGGAGTATGATTATTCACACTCATTCCTAGATAACTCTAGAAGAAAATTTAGAATTGCAGCTTGGTTTTGGATAAAGTTACAACAATATTATTGATTGATTAATTATAGTGTAATTTATTTACACCTAAGGTATGTCCAACTTATTAAGAATATTTTTTTTAAGGTAAGATAGTTGGATTTAAGGACAATCAATAATTATTTTGTTGTAAAACTTTATAAGGATTAAGGGTAATGTATAAAGTAATGATCCCACGCGCAAGTTACTTTAAGACGGATAATATGAGTTCATTGAGGTTATTGAGTTTGGGGGGAAGAAATGGGACTTATGGAAATGATCTTGTGTCTCATTATAAAGGATCGTAAGATCATTATAGTAAAACAAAGTCAAATAACTCAAGAACAATTGTTATTAAAGAAATTCACTAAGGGAAGAATGAATGCAGTTTCAGAGGATTACATTGTTTTCATGTCAGGACTGACAGATTACAGTGCAATAACAAATTTATATATTGCATACATTCAAGAGTAAGAGTTAGATGATGAAACGGTAGAAAAGTATTCATTCAGCATTTTACCGAATCATTGAAAGTTCTAGCTAATACATGTGAATTTATATATGTCATCACTGAAGTATTAAGCCATTTGATTGATAAAGACACTTTGGATTGGTTCCATTGCCTAAAAGTATACAGTACATACATGGTTTCAAATGGTTATTTGTTATCATGACAGACTTATTTGGTAATGAAACAGTAAAGTTTGTCTTGTCAATAATGGCTATAAAGACAGTTGACATATTCAGTTATATGTATCTAGAGTTACATTGGATTAAAGTTAAAGACATGTTTGTCAATGGTGACATTGATAAACTCAAGGTTGCAGATATTGGAAATCTTGACTCGATAGATTCAAGGTAAATTTTCTGCGAATTAAGGTTAATAATCATCCAATGAAAACTCAAATAAGATTTTCCGTCAAAGAGTACATCAATCTACCATGATATCATCTCATTTAGTTTTGTATGAATGTGGTACATGATTGTAGATACTCAAGATTCAGTGGGAGTATGAAAATATATCAAGTTTTATACCCTTTCAGTAAATGAGACCAATGCAGTTTCATTAATGTCCTTAAAGAAATGTTCATATCCAGAAAGTACAGTTTACTTAAATCCATGTATTTCAGGAAATATTTCATGAGTTTAAGTAATAAGGTATAATTAAACTTAGTTTGTACATATTTGGATATTGTGTACATTCTATAGTTTAATTGACAGATATTAAGGGAATACAGTAGGATATTGAGATCCACTAAGGGCAGCCAAATATTGTTTGTCATTTATATTTTGAGCAAAACAATGTTATCATATAAAGGAGATCGATTCAGATTGAGATCATTCGGTATTTCAACTCCTATTTAGTCATGATTATTTGTCACAAGACTGCGAATTAAGTTCGGTATTGAAAGATCATTTAAGTTTTTTGTGACAAAATGATGGTTATTATAGTTTCAAATAACAATACAAGTGATGTGTTGTTATAGAAATGATTCAGAGTGAAAGACGTCTAAGATATGTTTGTACAAACTCCATTTTTGCGGATCCGCTTACTAAAGAATTACCACCCACGGTCTTTATTGAGCACATTGCTCAAATGGGTGTTTTCAGTTCTAAAGATATTCATGTTGAGTGGGAGTTTGTCACATTAGACACATTACGATATATGGTTATTCAGTTCTGCAGAAATAAGGTTTCCAGTTTTCAGTTTCACTCTGTCTTATTTGGTTGATCTCACTAAGGCTTAAGGTGGACCAGTTGGAAATATGCATATTTGGATCACATTCAGTTGCTGTTTCCATGCTACACTCCTATATTAGATTCATGTCGTTAGTCATGTTTGCATATGTGATCATTGATGGGTCCTGTTACGACAAACTGTGGCAAAGGCCGCTTTGGTTCTATGTACATATGATTGATGGACCGAATTGCATAAGACGGTTAGAATGTTTGATAGTACTATTGAGCTCATACGGTTATAATGAATACAATTTTCAGTGTCCTACATATACTAGTATGTGACCCAAGTGGGAGATTGTAAGAATTATGGGTCTAATACAATATATGTGGACAATATTATTTGGACCTATTGTATTTATTAGCTATCATTAAAGTTAGCCCAAATGTGTGATCCGTCATAATACAAATATTACGGGCTTATTTACGTCTTATAAAGTATGGGTCGGATACTATAACAGTGTAGAGACCCGTTAGGGCTTTATGGGATATATGATGGGCTTATCCACTAAAGGCGACTAATATAGGTCACCAGGGTTTCACATCCCTCCCTATATATAGTCAGGGTTATGGTCCCTGACAGCACATTTAGACCTAATCTCACATATATCCCATCGGTATGGAGAAACCCAAAAGGCGAGTGTGTCTGTTAGAAGACTATAATCGGGTGATTCATATTCCACCTCCCTTCCACAATTGAGTCAGGTACGCTTCCGCTATTCGGTCTATTCGGTTTATACCAATTAATTTAGTATGAAGTTTTAGTCTTGGGTCAGATTAAATCTAACACAAGCAACTAAGGAACGACAACAGTTCTTTCATGCAAGGTTTAGTATTCCCGCCGCCTCCAAACTTCTTTGGATTGATGTATAGTAGTCCTGCCTTCCTCCCCATTTAGCTATTCTGATCTGCTTTGTACTGCAATAGAAAATATAGATCGTCTGCAATTATAGGAAGCAACATAGATATACAAATAGTATCGATGGGGATCCACTTGGAGAAGGAAGTCAGAATTGATCAGAGATAACAAATCAAGTTTGCTGGCTGTAAGGGAAGAAGCAGGAGCATTAAAACTCCGTTAGCTTGCTTCAAGAGATTTATTAAGGCACACTACGACTCAGAAGCTAAGGTTGTTCATCACTAGTTTACTATGCCTACTAGTGTAGCATGAGTACATCCAACTGAAGACCACAGTTTGAGCCGTGACCCATCATCGGGATTAACACGACCTAACCTAATTGACGTGAACGGTTATCATAGAATACGAACCGTTATCCCTAAAACCTAACTCACTAAAAAAACAGGCCCAACTATGTAAAACATTTCTAACTTGTTTTCTCCCCGTTTCCATTATTTTTATAATAATAAACTACGTCAGGTTATGTCAATTTTGTAGTTTGCTATGAAAATGGAACAAAAGACATTGACAACCCAATCAAATCACGTGGAACACGTTTTTCTTAAGAGTATTTCGACCGTACATGTCTTGAGTATCACGAAATCTCACTCTCACTAGGATAAGATGATCGATTTACAGAACTATAAAGTCTAGAATTTCTTAAACTTAGAACTTTTTGTGAATATATTATACTATATGTTAACCACAAAATCAGACATGTATATCCATGCAAACATGCATCCTTGAGAAAACAGAACACGCGGCGAGGTGTCACAAACGGGACCAAAACCGTCCCGACCGAGACGACCCAACACGGCTGGGATCAACCATTATGACACGGTCAGGAAGGCCACCAGTCAGGTCTTAAATTGGCACTTATTTGAAATGACCATGAGCCATTTCCTTCCTTCCGGGAGGGACTAATAAGGCATGTTTCTCTTAATTCGACGAGTTTTAAACTAAGTACCGTTAATCTAAGTACATAAATGCTTTGACCAACCCCTTAACTACATGGTATACTCGATAGTCGATATATTACAACCATCCCATATTCCAAGCTCGGTATTAAATTATATACAAGCATGACCTCCGAACCTCCGTACCTGTATTAGAATGAATTGGGTTTGAAAATGCGACCAAGTCACTGACAATTCAATTTGGAGAGTTTGAGGCGGAAAATATGGGAAGTCAATTCAATTGGAGATGTGTCAAATAATTGAAGGAGGAGAAAGATGAAAGAAGATGGTAGTAATACTGATATGTGGAGAGTAGTGAAGGAATGGCTCACGCAATCTTTCATTTGATTCCAATTTTACCCTTTTCACTCCCCCCATCATCACCACTCACTCACCCACGCTCCACCAGCAGCAGCAGCAGCAGCAGCAGCAGCAGGAGGAGGAGGCTTCCTTTCCTACGGTCGACCGCATCCGCATCCGCATCCTCAATGGGGGATGATGAGCGGCCCAGATTCAAGGAATTTCCGTACGCATCGGGGCCAATCAGAGACGTGATGGTTGATTTGGTATCGAGGGTGGAGATGCGGCTGGAGTCGCAGCTGCTGCCGTGCACCCTCCCGCAGGAAGTGCAGTACTTTGAGAACCACACTGCTTCCGCTCACGGCTCTCTCTTTCTTCGCTCTGCTCTCTCTTCTTCTCCGGTAATCTAATCTAATTTCTTGCTTCAATTTTGGTTACTTTTATTTCCGGTTTATTTGAGTTGAATGAATATTATCCTATAATGTCAGTTGATATAGCTCTAAAATTGATAAGATACAAAGAAAATAGGTGTTCAATTATCCAAATTGAATGAATACCTACACTCCTTATTACCTAAGACCCAAATTGGAGAATATGCTTAGATGTGAGCTTAGTGGGTGCACATGGACTAATGAATATGAGGTTAGTGGTGCTAGTGCAGCAGCAGCAGCAGCGTGAAAATGGAGTAATGACTATGACTGGGATAATAGTTACCCTCCGTAGTAGTAATCTACTTCCTTCGTCAACCCCTCTATTCACCACTCTCCTTTTTGTGCCTCTTATTTTAAGCTCTATTACTCGGTAACAGAGCATTATCCAGGCAACATACATCTCAAATAAGGGAAAGGTGGAGGAGATTGGTATCATGGTGATATTATAGGTAAGAAACAAGACCAGGGAAGCTGGATCTGGATCTGGATCTGGATCACCATTCTCCTTCATGCTCTCCTCAGATTACCTTTGCCACCTCTTTTTTAATCTTCATCTCGGAGATCTTATATTCCTTTTATAAATCAATAGATGTTTGAGCCGTAGAGTTAATGGCAGGGCTACAATCTCTTCCACACCGTTAGTTAACATCTCTTGCATACCATAGGTATTAACAATCATCCGATTTTTATTTTTCTTATTGGTCCGTACCTTTTGGGACTAAGGCTCTTATGTTGTTGTTGTTGTTGTTGTTGTTGTTGTTGTTATTGGTCAGTACCGTCTGACAATGTCTTTAAACTCTATTATGACCTGCAGTTTATGAAAATCTGTACAAATATTACACTATGAAATATGAAGTAGGAGTACTTGGTAGTTGTTATGGAGTACAGTACAATTTATCAATTTCACTAGTTAGGATTACCGGATTACCCATGAGAATGATTTGTCCCACACTATTGATAACACACACTTGTATCTAAACCTGTTGGGCTACTTCTTTAGTTGATTGGTTTCATTGAGCTTAGTAGTGTAGCCAAAGAGCACTTGGTACTCGTATTGAATACAAAAGAACTTTCTGGAACCTCAAAACAAATCCGTCAAGAACCTTGTGTGTATCAGGGCTTGGAGTATTGTAATTTTAGTATGCCTTCTCCAACCATTGCAGATTGACTTCATGTTTGGTTCATGGCTACATTGCGAGCTACCAACCGGGGCAGCCTTAAACATAACAAGCTTGGTGTCTTACATGAACGACTCAACCGATACTCCTCAGTTTCTAATTGAATTCATCCAGAGCAGCCCAACATCCTTGGTCATTCTCCTCGACTTACCTCCAAGAAGGGACCTTGTTCTTCACCCTGACTACCTCAACACTTTCTACGAAGAAACGTCTCTAGAGAAACAAAGGCAACTCCTCCTTGGAATCCCGGAGGTTCAACCGTATGTCTCCTCCTCTCTATACATTCGCTGTGTTTTATCTCCTACTGCTTCGGTTATCCGTGTAGATACCACGGCAACAGGTGGAGAAGAGAGACTGGGGGAGATTGTGAGGGACAGCGTGAGCGTGGCAGCCAGAGAAGTGTTGGGGATTTGGTTAGATTCCTGTGAGTTGGGTAATCGAAAGTGTAATGATGAAGGGGATAGGGTTTATTTGAAGAAGAGGGATAGTGTGTTTAAGAAAAAAACTATTGAAATTGATATCGGAGCGAATTTGCCAAGGATGTTTAGTCAGGAAACAGCAGACCGTGTTATGGAGGTGTTGTTAGGGACGTAGATTAGATTGTTGTACAAGATGGAATGTGTGTGCCTGCAGAGACTCGCGATCTGCTCAGTGCGAGGGGGATATTAGGAGCAATTCCGACAACAATTGATGTGTGTGTATATAATTGTGAAACTGAAATGTTCAGTGAAAGTATTCACAACCATGCTACATTGCTACATCTATCTTGTTCCTGTATTTGCAGCCTTAAATTTTCAGATTGTCTCATGCTTGGTATGGGACATTAATTAAGATAACGCAAATTGGCCTGGGTCATAGGAACAAAGTTTGGAGGTGTATCACCCTCCCACTCCTGCCTACCATGATAACATGACTACATGAGTTCCTTCTAACAAAAGACCACTGAATATTGTCAAAGTCGTCGCAAGTCTTCCATATCTCCTGGCAAAGGGAGTAGAGTTCACTGTGTCCTTCCTTCTTGTCCCGGAGCACGTCGATCACAATAATCTTACAGTCGCTTTCCACGGTGAGTCTTCCAATCCCATGTCTTTTCGCTTCTTTGACCGCTTCCAAGATAGTTTTGACTTCCACTTCACTAGGTTCCATGACTTCCTGACCTCTCTTCGTAATAGCCCAGACAATCACACCTAGTTCATCCCGACATACTACTCACAGCCCCGACCCCCAATCTTCCATCGTCCCCACATTGCAATTGACCTTCACCCGCATCGTTCTCCCTCGCACGCCGCCCCTCCACCTAGCATGAGCGCTGGGAGCCAAGGTATATGACTGACCAAGCCTGGGTGTCGGGCTACATAGACAAGCCAAGTCTGGTGACTGAGGGCCCCACTTTGGTCGAGGGTGCTGGGCCATGAGGCCGAGTATATAAGTCGACCCCATCACATCCATGTCGAGTAATCAGTATTTAACCAATACTCATTTGTCTATCTCTAAGAAGGCTACCTATTTGGTCACGAGGAAGACTATCAAAGCAAAAACTTAGCATCATAGAGCCCCTCGGATTCCCTCTAAGGCCATTTTGCTCCCTCGTGTAAGGACAACAATCTCGACTGACTAGATAGCTTGTCTTGGTCTAGGTCACGAAAAACACTTAATTCAATTATTGTTTGGTTCCCAAACGGTTATTAATTTGTAATCCTACCCGTTGTAAGACAAAATTATCCCACACGCAAAAAATGTGAGAATAAAATTGAGGGACTCCGATCCACCTGCCAAAAACTTGATCACGTGGAAACAAATACGATTATATGAAGTATAATACCTCTAAAATACCTAGAAATACTTGCTCAAAAAAGAAGAAGAATACCTAGAAATACAGAGCCTAAGATATGATTTTTTTTTCATGTTGAAAAGTTGATAATGCCTAACACAAACACACAGTAGGTAGAGGTAGCTAGTAATAGTAATAGTACGTACCTGGAGTCCCTCATTAGACAAGTCACATAATAATGATTAGGGACGTTAATGGTGACATGGTCCTAAAAAAAGCCCTTGAAATTGGGTAAACGCCCCTATTAGACGTGAATTTGGGCATGCAAACGTATCCTCACCACACCGACCAATCTCAATGGTACCTAGCTTACCGTTGGATGAAGAAAACTGGAGTGGAGTTACGTCGATCATCAAATAATGTTGCGTTGGGTTTGGGGGGACCAAACATCGATCATGTGCAGCCGTATTATGGTCGGCCCACACCTTATTAACTTACGGAGTACTACTCTATTAGTCTTGTCTTAAGACTCTTGATAGTTATACTACTACTATTTGCGTTGTACTTGGATGCTGACCCATGCCTGCTTCATACTCTCGTATATCCTTATCTATGTGCTTATGTGCTTGGTTTTATTGTTCTTGCCCATTCTTCGACATGAATTAGGGAACGATAGTGAATTGGATTCAAGGCTTTACGGAAAGGGAGTACGAATTCGATGAGTTTTTCTTAATAGATTTATAGGATAAGTTCAAAAGAGAACAAAAAAACATAATCCAAAAGTAGCTGCGACTGGTAACGGATACATCTATTACAGAACATGAATAAATAAGCTTGTGACAGAGTGACCAAGTCGCAATACCTAGAAAATAGTAAATGGTTGTCTTTATGTATGAATATGAGTCTTTATTTAAGTTGTCGTAATGTTGTGACAGATATTTTCATTACAATCAATAATTTGTGATTATAATATGAATCATTTTTAAGATCAAAGTTTTTTGGCCACGCGTGTGTCAAGATTATCTACCAAATTTTCTTTTCCTTAAGGTGAACACACTTACTACTAGTCCCAGACTAGATCTACCGGTGAGCACATAATTAAGCTGAAATTCTGGAAGTTCAAACCAATGGTGGATATATATCTCAATACATTTTCTCACTAAAATATCTTTATTTGGATTTGAAGAGTTGGTAATCCGTAAGCCACTAATACGTACAAACATGTATTCAATGAGAGATTATCTCGTAGATACGGAGTATTATTATTAGCAGTCTTACCTTGCCAAATCGGGGTTCATTGACCGACCCTTAAACACAAAACAAATTTGCATGCTATTAATATTAAGTTTAATTTAATTTGGAGCTATTTGTTGGAGTACAAGCTAGCTAATCTTGAAGATATGTTATATCAAAAGGGATCACATTCCGTTAAACACAAAACTCTTGGGACCCCTCTTGTAAAGAAGAGACACAATCCATGAAAGGCGGAGAGTCATAAAAGAAAACAAAAAAAAAAAATCATAGGGAGTGAGTAACATAGTTCCAAACCGAAAATGCACAAACTCAAGAAGAGCAAAATCATCCAAGTACTATTACTGCCATTACATCCAGGTTGCTTACATCATGTTTATTTCTTCACCAAGGTCTAACCTATATTATATTCTTATTTATTTACAATTTAACTTATCAAATTCACACTAACTTTTCTACTTTTATTCACAACTTCTTTCACCATGGTCTTACACATATATTATTCTTTATTATTTTTCTTATCTAAATTTAAAAAATCATTTTATTGAACAATCAATATTTATTACGAAGTCAGTTATATTTACATTAATAAAAAATATTACATTTTACGAATTTACATTTTATTATTTTAAAAAAAACATAAAAAAAAACATAAAAAAAAATTATAAAAAAAAATGAGACAAATATATAAATAGCTAATTACGGTTGCCAAATTACACTGTTACTCAACTTCATTAATTCGATTACATGCTAGAACTTAAAAGTACATTTAAAACTTACTACTTAACATGATTTTATTAAATAACATCAAATCACATTAATTCGATTACATAAACGATAAAATCGAGACTAAATTATACAACTAGTTATGATTACCAATCTTTTTTTTGGAGTAAAAGTATGTCAAAGTTGGTCTCTATTTATAGACCATGAAAAAAATATGAATATTAGTGAATTTTTTATTTTATTTTTATAAAGTATGTTTTAAAATATACTCATTTAAAAGTTTATAACAAATACAAAAAATAAAACCAATTGAAAAAGACCAAGTGTCAAGGTGAAGAATAAGGTGGGAGAGGTCCTATTTAGACCAAATGTTAAACTATGATTAATGGAAGTGGAAAAAAAGCTGGAGGTGGGGGTGGAGGGTGAAAGATGAAATAATAATAAAAAATTTGGACCCAAACTTATTTTGTTTAACATTTGGTCTAAATAATACCTCTCCCACCTTATATTTCACCTTCACACTTGCCATTTTCTAATTGGTTTTATTTTTTGTATTTGTTATAAACTTTGAAATGAATATATTTTAGAACACTTTATAAAAATAAAATAAAAAATTCATCAATATTCATATTTTTTCATGGTCTATAAATAGAGATCAATTTTGACATACTTTTACTCCAAAAAAATTTGTTCATTTTCTCCCTTATTAATTACTCTCTTTTATCTTCAAAAAAACTCAAAATATGGATAACACTTTTTTAAATTTGTACTTTTACGTTTAAATGTACTTTTAAGTTCTAGCATCCTTTATGTAATCGAATTAATTAAGTTGAGTATTAATAGTGTAATTTGGCAACCGTAATTAGCTAGTTATATATTTGTCTCGTTTTTATTAAAAAAAATTATATTTTTTAAAAAATAATAAAAAATGTAAATTCGTAAAAAGTAATATTTTCCATTAACGTAAATATAACTAACTTCGTAAAATAAATATTGATTGCTCAATAAAATGATTTTTAAAATTTAGATGGGAAAAATAATAAAGAATAATATATGTGTCAGACCATGGTGAAATGAGGTGTGAATAAAGGTAGGAAAGTTAGTTTGAGTTTGATAAATTAGGTTGTAAATAAAGAAAAATATAATATGCGTTAGACCTTGATGAAGAACATCAAGGGATAACATGGTCTTAAGCAAAATGGGTTTGGGTCCAAATTTTTTATTATTACTTTACCTTTCACTCTCCAGTCTCCACCTCCACCTCCACCTCCACCTTTTTTTCCACCCCATTAAACATATACTCCCTCCGTCTCATTTAGATTGTCTCGTATTTCTTTTTAGGTAGGTTCTTAAAGATTGTCTCATTTCTCAACTTTCCTTTTTAGTCTATCCTTTTTTACAACTTTGTCTTTACTAAGACAAAGTATTTACCATTTTGTTATTCCATTAACACACACCACCTCACACATCACCCTATAAAGTAGTCATAATTGCCTATATACCCAATCATTACACAATTTTCTTAATTATTGCGTAAAAGTAAATGAGACAATCATTTTAGGACGAAGGGAGTATGTATTTAGTTTTTGGAAGAGTGACACTAGTAAGGAAGTCACTTGATCGATTGAACTTATCACTCGAACGGGGAAAGTGATCGAATAAAATTAAAGTTACATAGTCAAGGATTAAAGTTACAGGGATTTACGATCGCTTATGTATGTATGTATATCTTTTTGCATATGAAATTTTGAACTAATGTAACTTTATCGTATATCGCAGGTAACTTTAATCTTTGATTGTGTAACTTTATACTAAAAAAACCGAGAACTTCATACTAATTCCATCACCCACCACATAAAATTTGAACTTATGTACTTCCTCTAACTTTCTACGGGGTCGTTTGGTTCAAACAATAGGAACAGAATGAAAATGATTCTAAAACCAAAGAGGTATGGAGTTAGAACCCAAGACTTATCAATACTTGTTTGGTTTGATCTGAAAGGAGTTGTAAAATGTGTTTCATGATAGATGAGAGGAGATGGAATTGAAATCATAGGTAGAAGCTTAGGATTGAGATTTAATTCAAGGGGTTGGAGGGAAATTAGAACCCTTTAGGTTTCTAACTCCAATCTAAAAGTCATAAACGGTAAGAGTATATAAATATTTTTGGACCTCAACTACCGTCTTAAGGTTTTGGCCGAGTTGGTTCCACAACATGGTATCAGAGCCAACGCGACAAAAGGTCGCGGGTTCGAATCTTCACCCCCAATATTTGGCGCCTTATATGATAAGGCCTGAGTTGCATCCACACTTCAAGCATTCGTGTGACTTTAATCCTTATTGTGTAACTTTATACTACTAAAACCCAGAAATTCAAATCATACCCCATATGGCAAAACAATGACCGTAATTAGTTCGAGAAACTCACAAGCTTTTCGAGATAATATAAGTCCATAGTTGTTTGACTTGACTCGTTATGTTGTCAAGTCGAACTCAAAAAATGAATTGAACTTTGACCAAGCATTGACTGAGCCAAATTTGAGTTGCTCGCTATCTGATTTGTCTGATCTCATTATCACCCCTAGCTAATTGTCGTATACCTACATCTCATCCCTCTCCATGGCAAAGTACCATGTATCCCAAGGCCTACTTGAGCTAAAACGAATATTAATGATCTGACGACCCTATATCATTCAAACGATCGCAAGATTTAGACCTGAGCAAATTTCTCCTTGTTCTCGACACGCCTCATTTATACGTACTAAGCAACTTAATTAGCCACCACCATCTCCTTATTCCGATCCCCTGCAAGCTAAGCACAATGAAAGAACTTGCCTTGTATGTGTCCCACGAATCCAAGCGTCAGTCCAAATCTTCGTGTCATAATCGTCACCAATCCTCCACAATGCACCCAAGCATCGACCTCGCCTCTACGAATCTACGATGGCTCTATCCACCCCTCAAAGTATATCTTGGTTGGACTAGCTAGTGATCAAACGTCGTCATACTTGTTTCCTTAGAAAAACAAGCTAGATTAAATAGTCGAATATCTCTAAATCCCATGCATTCCAGCTCACTTAATTAGTTTCCGCAAGATTCCCCTCCATCCTTCCGTACGTCCCCACCAAAAAACGTGACACCATGTCCATCTTGTAAGCTTATCGCAAAATTTCATTGGAATTTTAAAAATGTTCATCATATAGGTAGAAAAATAAATTGGAGCCATTAGTAAGAGTTATTGGTCTAACTTACGACAGATATATCCGTCTTAACTTAAAAATGAATCAAATATATAACTCAACTAGAAAGGAAATGCCAAATCTTTTCCTACAACCTTATCACAAAAGATTTGTCTTATCCTAAAAAATTGACATGTCATAAACTTAATATGGATATATAAGTAGAGCAAGTCTCCCTTGTGACGGGTGTATCCGTCGTAAGTTTACGACGGGTCAAATATCACTCATGATTGGCTAAAGACAAGCAACCCATGTGCTAGTCCCCCAACATGTCTTTTGTCTTATCTCTTGTATTTGATCCGTCACAAGTTTATGACGGATATAATCATCACAAACAAGAATTTGTGATATACTCCCTCCAATCCATGCAATTCTTTACGTAGGTTTACCATTTTCACTCACAAAAACGATCTCACGTAAAGAATTAAATGGATGAGAGAGTAAGTATATAAATCGGTTTGAAACAAGAATTGGTACGGACCTCAAAAATCCACAGCTGGCAAATTAAAGCAGTGTAGGCCCCCACAATGGCTTTCTGCATGAACGCAAGGCTCTTCTTCTTATGTAGAGTGTAGAGTACATGTGAGGCCTCCATGTGGGCCGTTCAGATTGGATAACCTTCGCCTTCGTTTTGCTATAAATACCTTCACCCTCTCATTTTGCTAATCACCTTAACTAGAAGCACAAGCATTCTATTGCACATTGCATAAATAATAACTCTTGCCCTTTTTTTCTTTCTATTTTCTCAAGCTAGAGCAAGAGTGAAAGATGGTTTATTATGTGGTTACTCTCATCATTGCAATTATTGTGTTACTTGTTGTTTCTGTGTTAAAGAAAAAGTTTCATCTATGGAAATTGTTGAATCAATATGGAGCAAAGCTTCCACCTGGTTCCTTGGGTTGGCCTTACATTGGAGAGACTCCTCAACTTTTCTCTCAAAATCCACACCATTTTTTCATCACTAGGGAAAAAAGGTTTGATTTTTTTTATTTCTATATATATATTTATGCACTATTTTTCATTATTCCAAAATGTATTGGAGTATTTGTATTCACATACAACCAATTAACGAAAAGATGAGACATACACATTCATATACTCCGTACTTATTTAAACTATGAGAAGAAGGAATAAATTCAAGTGTTAGCATCTTTTTCACTTTGACTGAGAT
Source organism: Agrostemma githago (assembly GCA_958450325.1). NCBI lineage: Eukaryota > Viridiplantae > Streptophyta > Magnoliopsida > Caryophyllales > Caryophyllaceae > Agrostemma > Agrostemma githago. The sequence goes on from OY288240.1 coordinate 6,101,094, forward strand.
ATTGGGGTTTAATTCTCACTTACGACGTAATGCATTCTTTTCTAGTCAGTAAACAAAATATACTGTACTTGGATTGTAATGTCCCCGCCTTGTTCATTTATTTGCATGTCCCTAACCAAATACTCCTACTATTATTTGAGAAACAAAAGCATTTTCTAGTAGTATGTGACTATGTGAGACATGCATGCCACACATGCATTGTGAACATATATTTGTCAAAATTAAACATTTTTAAAAGGAAATTTAGAAACTTTTTCATTTCATATAGGGAGTATAAGATTAGAATTCACTTTGTATGTAAAATTATGTAAGTAGTCCGAATGTAACTTCGTTTCAATCATTAAGGTGCAAGTTAAATTGAACGTTTTTCATTCTGACTAAAATGAATAAGATTATTCGTCTCATTTCAATCATTTGTTTATTTTTTTTATACAAATTATTATTCGTAAAAAATATTTTAACAAAAGATAAACAAATTATCGACATATAATAAGGAGTAATATAATTACATTTTTCCCTTCAAGAGTAATCTTAGATACTGAATTAGGAGTTAGGACTAAAACCTAAGTTATTGACGTTTATGATGTGAAAAATATAGGTACGGGGAGGTGTTTAAGACCCACATATTAGGTTGTCCGTGCATCATGTTAGCAAGTCCGGAAGCCGTTAAGTACGTTCTGATGACAAAAGCGAATTTGTTTAAGCCTACTTACCCAAAGAGCAAAGAAAAGTTGATTGGTAAGACGGCTATCTTCTTCCAACAAGGTAACTACCATGCTCAACTTAGGAAGCTTGTGCAGTCTTCTCTTTCACTCGACGCCATTAAACCTCTTGTTCCCAAGATCGAAGCCATTGCCAAATCTACCTTGGATTCGTGGGCCCACGGTCGACAAATTCACACCTTTCATGAATTGAAGAAGGTATGGGCCCCATCAATAATCTCCAAATTTCATCAACTTTTGTGCTCCTTAAACTTAATTGAATTCTCTTATAAGACTGTCAAACGACTCTCAGTCTCATATTTAAAAATAACACGTCTTTAGACAGTTTTAATACTAGTATAATCCAGATTGGTCTACTAACAACAATATTTACGTTTGAAATTGTCTCGGATCAAATTTAAATTATTCAAATCGTGGAACGTAGGTATGTATATTGGGTAGACGATATGCATATGCATGTGCATGTAGAAGTATGTAGCTCGTTGGTAATCACGTAGTTTCTTTGATTCTAGAAAAATCGTATGATTTGATGTAAGATTACTTGATAAAGCTAGTTAAGTTTGTTAAGTTCGTGTTTGGTTGTGTAAAATACGGAATGTGATTGGTGGACAGTTCACTTTCGATGTCGCAATCCTGACAATATTTGGTGAGCTGGAAGATTATTACAAGAGCGTACTCAAGGAAAGCTACGTTACCCTAGACAAGGGTTACAATTCTTTTCCTACAGTTATTCCGGGTACCCGTTACTTCAATTCTCTTATGGTACGTACGTTTTTATTTTTCTCTTCTAAATCAATTTATATATAGGCTATTATATTATATATGGTACGTCTATTACTATACATTGAGTCAGTCTATCATTGTACTGCTACTGTTAGGGATCACCCAAAATTCACTATTCATGTATTTTTTTTCTAATAAATCATTTTTTTTATTATATACGTACGTAAGATTGTACTCCCTTTATTCAAATCCAAACTACACTTTTTTTTGACACTATTCACAACTAAAGAAATTTTTTGATATTTTCGACAATCTATAAGACAAAATATAGTCATGTGAGATCTTGTTTAATTTGGTTCATCTTTACAAGTAGGTCAAAAATATCAAATTTTTATAATTTTTACTAATATAAAATGAAAGATATCGTTGGTGCAAAACGCGCCTCGACAAATGTGCAAAAAAAAAAATGTGTAGTTTGGATTTGAAGGGAGGGAGTAAGACATTATGATTTTACCTATAAATTGAATTTTTTTTAAATGAGTACGATTGTAAAACTCTACCGCAATCACCAAATCCTACTCATTTTCACTAGACATAATTTTGACTTTTGGATATTCTAGTCTCTATGATGAGTTGCGGTTTCACCTAGTTTCATTTCCGTGACTAACATTTGAACCAATTTCGTAGTTTAGTGAATAATTAGAAATACGTACTTTCAAATTGTGTTGATAAGACATAACATACTAAAAAAAAGCTTCGTTCCATTGTTTAAGATGAATAGTTTACGGCTGTGTTTATATGATAAATTTCTTATTACCAAACGAAGTTGCGTTCTTTTAAGTTATAATTAACTCTATTGTTATTTAAATGACATTTACGTTTATGTTTGACAACTTGAAATTATTGAATTTCAAAATTGAGATATTTCGAATCTTTGTGAAATCTTAAAGTTTAAATTTATATCTATACATTACCAAGTACCAACTCCAATCAAGTTAGTTCAAATTTGGCTCCCAATCTCTCAAATTCCTACCAAGTAGTAAGTCATTTCAGTTCCTCACTATTCAATCACATATCATATCTTTTTCGTTCAAATCTTGTACTCCCTCCGTTCCAATGAATTGTTTGCCTTTTCTTTTGGTACCAAGGTTAAGGGAACCAATGAGGGGGTGACATGTAGAGCAAAACTCATGAGAATAATCAAATTGCATATAAAAAGTATTCCTAAAATAGAAAGGCAAACAATTCATTGAGACGCCCCAATATGGAATAGGCAAACAATTCATTGGGACGGAGGGAGTAGTACATCGTAATATATTTTTTTTTCTTACTTTTTTTTTTGCTTAAATTGCAAATATACATTTGTCTGATGTAAAAAGTTCAAAAAGTATTTTTTTTGGTGACCTTGACCGAAATTCACTCAACCGAATTCCAAGGTTACCCAAACAAAATTTTAGAATTGTAAATGAATTGAAGGATAAAAATTATGAAAATAATTTCAAGTATCCAAACACTAACTACATACATACCTTTCAGTTACTACTCCATAACTTGTCAAAACTAATGTCATAAAGTTAATTTAATTAGTTAAATCTTAAAACCTAATAAAAAACACCCGTCAGATTAAACTAGCTACTTCCTCCATTTTTTTTATATCTTCCTATTTTAATATAATACTCCACTTATATATTGAGGGGACGAGAAGATATAAAAAAGGAGGAAGTACAAAATTTTACGATATTATTTTTATTATTTCTCCAACATGGAGTACAATTTGAGGTTAGTTGACCAAGTCGATAAACTGTTTTATTTTATGATGATAATTGTAGTCATATATATTACTGGGTATAATTAATAATGGTGCGCGCAGGCAAGGAGGAAATTGAGAAAAATAATGGGAGAAATCATAAAAGAGAGAAGAGAGAAAAGATTGGCAACAAGAGAGCTTTTGGGATGCCTCTTGAACTTTAAAGATGAAGATGGAAGCACACTGAGTGAAGACCAAATCATTGATAACGTCATTGGTGTCCTGTTTGCTGCCCAAGATACTACGGCTAGTATCTTCACTTGGATTTTCAAATACATCACTGACCACCATCACGATCACGATCACGATCACGATAACGACCCTTTACTTACTCAAATACAGGTTCCAACCTCCCTTCTAATTAACTCCAAATACACAATAATACATATACATGCATGCATCATATTCATATATATGTTGTACCTCTGGGTGTGACTTGAGTTTAGTTATTTTTCGTCTTTATACACATGCATGCATGCATGTCAGCTAATTTCGACAACAATCTACCATTTTTGAAGTTTATATACAGCTAAATATGTCGGCTAGTTCAGCTGGCCATCCAGACGTTGTTCAAGTAGTACATACAGTACAGTGATGGGTATCCAAGACCGAGGTTTGAATTTCACTCGGTTTGTGTTATAATAATTGCTAGTAACCCCGGCCCATCTCTAAGCCATCAAAGTAAAGCGCGTTATATATAATATATATATATATAGCGTCTTGCTTCTTTTTGTCTTCCATTGCAAATACTTAAAATGAATCCCATACATGTTCAGAGTGAGCAGCAGGCAATTTACGAAGCAAATGACAAGGGAAGCCAACCATTGACATGGGCACAAACTAAACAGATGCGTTTCACACATAGGGTACGTACCTAATTAATGTTAATGCTAATGTTGAATGTATCCATAATTTAAATAATGAGTAGGTCATTTAAGATACAGTCTCACACAAGATTATTTAAGGTAAGAATAGACCTGTCAAAAACTGACCCGACCCGAAACCGCCCGAAAAAAACCCGAAAAAACCCGCCCGAAAATGACCGAAACCCGAAAGTGACCCGACCCGATAATAACCCGAATATATTGGGTCAAAACTCGCCCGAACCCGTTACCCGCCCGAAAATAGATGAATTAAAAAAATATTACTATTATACAATAAAGTTTCTCAAAAACATTAAGAAATTTTTTTTTTTCCTAGAAATTTTAATAAATAATATTTATATATACATCTTTAAAATCATATTTTTATGAGATGATTATTATAATGAGAAAAAAAATCAATAAATCGAGTCAAAGTTCGTCATATATATTCGTACTTCCTATAGAAATAAAATATCAATGTAAATTAAAAGATATATTAAATAAAACATGTTTATTTTCACTAATATCATATATTAAATGAGATGATTAAGAAAATTAAGAATAAAATTGTATTTATGACTAAAAAAAAGTAAAGAAAATTTATGTTTTTAAAGTGCGTTAATAACCCGTATTTGACCCGAACCCGACCCGAAACCCGTATAAACCCGACCCGTATAAAACCCGTATTTTTTAAACCCGAAATACACCCGACCCGTATTTTACCCGAACTCGAAACCCGACCGCCCGACCCGTTTGACAGGTCTAGGTAAGAACATGTACATTAGAGAGGACATTTTCATCCTCTTATTTCTTCTCTTTCCCTCTATTTTTTGACACCTCATACTCTCTTTCCTCTACTACATTTTTCATTATCTACCTCCACTTCCTCTTTCTTCTTCAATTTTTCTCCCACAATAGAGATGATCCTCTTATATATTACTTTTCTTATTATTTTGATTACAATCTAAGTTTTTATAAAAGCTAAAAAATAAAAAATAAAAGTCACATGCAATATGTTATTGGTTAATTTGGCACAAGGGTCAATAATGTTTTTCCTCTAAAATTAGAGGAAGAAGTCATCTTCCTCTTGCTAAGAGGATGCCCAAGAAAGACATTACAATAGAGAGGACCTCCTCTTAGAGGAAAGAGAGAGCTAAGAGGAGAGTAAATCCTTGTATATGATCTAAGACATACAAGTAATAAAGAAGTTGGAAATTAAATAACCATCTACCTAATCTTTCAATAACACTTTTAAGAGACCGTCTATTTAAAGTGTTTTGTGATTAATAATAATGAAGAGCTGATCGGTTTAATTATTGTTTATGAAACTTTATTTTAGGTTATATTGGAGAGCTTAAGAATGGCTAGCATCATATCTTTTACGTATAGAGAGGCAGTTGAGGATGTCGTTTACAATGGTACATACTCTCTATTTCTTTCTTGGACCTTACTCTTTATTTTTATCTTTGTGATATTCAACCTCATAGTAATGGTCGAAGGACGTACAAAATAAGTACCGAGTATAGGACATCAGTGATAGAAATTCTAAATTCGTCATCAATTATTTGATTTATTTTAAATTCTTATTTAAATATGTATATTCGTCTTAACTTTATAATGTGTTAACAGCAGGAAAAAGACAAAATTAGAATGCATAAAATATTGCGAAAACACATCTCATGAATGTTATTTAATTGTTGCTATATACTCAGTACTACGGAGTACAATTAAAACGGAATAATATGTATGTTATTGTTGTGATTGTACTCTAACTACTCTTATTACACTGGGTGTGTCTGGTTTGGGCTTTTGGAATGGAATGCTTGTTTCATCAATTTTGGAATGGATTTAGAAATCTAAGGGGTTCTAATTCCTCCCCACCCCTTGGAATCACAATCCACACTATATGCCCATGATTTCAACTACATTCCTCTTCATGCACATTTACACTTCATCCCAAGATCAAACCAAACGGTATTTAACAAACATTGAGTTCTAACTCCATACCTCTCTGGTTTTAGAATCAGATCCATTCCATTCTTATTGTTTGAACCAAACAATTCCTTAAAACAAGGAGTAGATTATTCAGAATAATATGGAAGATTTATTAATATATTATCGTGTTATATATGTGGAAAATGCATACCTTCACTTATGGCGTGCGATTGCTTAACATGATTCAACAATGTGTAGTTTCCATACTTTTTCGAAAACAAATATAAACTGGAATAAAACTACAACACAAAAACTTATACTCCGTATTAGACACTTTCGCATCAATAACGTTAATGAAGGACATTTCACATAGATTGATAGATGTCTCTTATTAACTTATCGAAAGACAACTACAAATCAACTAAGAAATGAAATATCATATCACATTCTCAACCAAAAAAAAAAAGAAATATTAAGTCACATTGACTTTTTTTTGTTTGTTTAAATAGCGTGTGGAAAACTCTATTGAGAAAATCATCAATTTAATTACAAGTATTTTTGTTCTAAATGTAGTTGAATATAATAATGCAGGTTACCTAATTCCTAAAGGGTGGAAAGTGCTACCTTTATTTCGAAACATCCATCACAATCCCGACTTTTTTGACCATCCGCAAATATTTGACGTTTCCAGATTTGAGGTATTATTATATCATATCAATCCCTCCTCCTGTATAAGGCTTAGTATATATACTCTCTTCCATCAATTCAATCATTTAGGTAAGATTTTTCCACAATTTTTAAGAAATGTGGTAAAAGTAAGGATATTATTGATAAATCAAGTGGTGTTATGGGTCCACGAAACTTTAAATATGAAAAAAGAGCGACATTTTGTGTAAATAGAGAAAAGATACGAGGATTATAAGGTAAAGTCTTTTGCCAAAGGAGGAATGTAAATAATTGAATGGATTGTCCATTTATAGTAAGGTTAAAGAATTGAATGGACGGAAGGGAGAAAGATATTTCTCATATATATTCATGAAATAGGACGATAAATACAAATCGAAGGAAGTATATACTCCGCATATAGATAGTTAGAGGGAGTACTCCTTATAAGGTTTAACACACTCTTGCTCCGTGATACGAAATTACGGGGAATATTACCTCTAATTCTTTAGAATTGCTACACTTTTTAAATATTTGGTAGAAATATTTATTATCAAAAGTTGTAGTAAAAGTCTTGAGATTCAAATACTCATGAGATTACTAGAGCAATAATCAGGTTTTAAATTAATTATGCCCTACTTCATATGGACTATGGAGTAATATAATACTCCGTAGGATATATCCCTGCGAAAATCTTATTGTTTTTTTTTTTTTTTGGGTATTTGTAGCTAAAAAATATAGTTCGTTGATACCTACGAGTATTAATTTTAGAGGGGAATATTGTAATGATGGGGTCAGAGCTTCTCATTTAGTACATACGGAGTAAAAAAATAAGCCATTAGAAGACTAATTATGTTGTGGTAACGTAAGTGCAGGGTGGTAAGAAACCCCACATATACATGCCATTTGGTTATGGATATCATGCATGTCCTGGAAATGAAGTTGCCAAACTGATGATCCTCATTTTCATCCATCATCTTGTTACTCACTTCAGGTACCTACTCTCCCCTTCCATCCAAGTTTCAACCTTCTTTAATTATACGTTTAATTATTTTAAGAGTTGACGTGTCAACGATAATTCACACAGAAACTTATAAAGAACGATCAAACGTGGATAAATATAGGACATTGTCAACTATATGGTAACGATGGTCCATGATTCGAACTTCCAATATCAGTTATATCACATTAGGGTATTATCTCAACTTTAATCATGAGATGATTAAAGTTAAAACTCGATCAATTAATTTTAATATTCCTTAACAAACACATAAACTGCACACATAACTATTTATGTGAAGATGGAGTATGTCCTAGAGATGAATTATTGAATGAAAAAAAAAATAAAAAAAAAATCAACTTGATTCAACAAAAAAAATGACGTACATACGAATTAAGAAAAAAAGTAATCATGCACAAAAACGGCATTATTGGCTTCTGGAAACAACCTTGACTCAAAAGACAAAAAAATTGTACACTGCTCACTATTGATTGCCACCCCATTATTTGGAGGTCGTACTCCTATATTATGCTGAATTGTTGCTGTCACATTTATAAACAAAGAATGTAGTTTTCAAAGGGAACAGCCCCTAAGACCCGCATTTCGTGGTGCCGGCCCATTTTCATGTACTTGCAAGAGAAATTATATTTTAGCGGTTTTGAAAGTGACACGTGGTTTAGTGCAAAATATTGACGAAGCCACACATCATTTTATATATTGAAATGATTGGTTTGTTTTACTTATTTCAATGTGTCACACGTATTGTCACCCCGTCCTAGTGATAGAGTGAGCATAGTATTAATAATTCATAAAAGTTATATTCCGTATTAGTTATCGATTGTATTGAGTCGTCATTAACATAAATTTAACGCGTCTTGTGTAGGTGGGAAGTGGTAGAATCTAAAGGAGGTGTACAATATTCGCCATTCCCGATACCAGAAAAGGGACTTCCAGTAAAGTTTTGGAGAATATTTCAAGATTAGAGTTAATTTTACATTTTATTAGTGCCAATTGATTTAATTACTCTCCAATGCATGCCATATTAATAATGTTTTGGATGAGCCAACTAGGTCGAGTTTATTCACTAAGTAATTTTTGACGAGGGATGAATCTTTATTTGAATTGAGTTTCCCCTCATCAAAATATTCTAGCAATCACGTTGTAGAGTGAAGTGTACAATTGTTAAAAGAGTATATTATGTAAATTACAAGCAATAAAATCATTAAGGAATTCGATCTAGTAGCTATATGCCTATATATACATAGACTATGCAAAAGTTTTTCCTATGGACAAAATTCTTTTTTCCTATTTATGTCACGATGTTCAAATCCTCTAAGATGATAAATGCTTGAACAAACTTGAAGAAAAAAGCATAACGAAATTCAAGGTAATTATAAAGAGAAATGGGTAAAAGGGAACAATCGATCACCTCTGCTACTAATCATATCTTCAATTTGATCTCGGTGTCAACATCGTCATGGATAAGTTGACACCACCCAAATTGATGCACTATGATACGGAGTATATCGTTCGAAAAATTATCACTATATCATCTCAAAACTAATAAGAGGGACCATTATTATATATAATCCACTCGTCTTGATTTTCCGATAATATGGGGATAAACATGGCAATTAAGACAATTCTGGGATTGTAGGGTTGCCACACGGCCCGACACATAGAATTTCGGTTATTATTGGTTCAGTTATATTCAGGTTCAGGTATCATTTGATTATAATACAATTTTGGTTCAATTTAGATTGAATCAGGTTTCGGATATCATTCCAGGTTAAACCTATCGGGTTCAGTTAATATATTTTTGATTGATTTTTCGGATTCAGGTTGAGGTTTTACTTAGCCAAGTCGAGGAAAAATGGTGGATTTGAAAGTTGAAAGATGAAAGATGGGCAGGGTAGGTCAAAAAATGAAGATCCTAATTCCTAACCCGTCGTCCTCAATCCACCGGGTCTGTGTCTGTCTACTTGGGGAATGGGAGCCTGCCTGCCAATCTCGGCATTTCTGATTATCTTCTTCAAATTGGTAGTCTCTCTAATCCTTATGAAACCCTAATTTTGAGGTTAATTATGTTACTTTCTTCACTTGATTGTTCCTTGCATTTCTCATCATGGATGGCCTGGGTGACCGAGTGTACCAATACCTGACCGAGTGTATTTCACGTTTGTCTATTACAAGCTACAAGCTAAATGCTAAATGCTACGCCCCAAATACAGTATGACTGTAATTGACTGACACCAAACAATTCATTATTCATTATTCATTATTCATTATTCATGTCCATCAACTCTAATTAGTAATTACATCAACCAGATTGACTAATAATCAGTAGCTGATTAACTCCTACTCCTATTTTCTTACTTTCAAATCTTCTAATTCCAAGGACATCTATATCTATCTGTGGTATCCTCTTCATTACCACATCCAGCCTCTCAACTGAATTTTCAACCCTGCGTCTACTTCTTTCCATTATATAGATTATGTTTCAGACAGAGGAACACACCACAGTCCACACCATACCATTCCACCACTTTATGTTATGGTAAATGACCAGTTTCAATGTCATCCTCACAAACTTAGCAATCATTGTTGGATTAACTCATCCAAAATACAAGTTCAAGTTAGTTTAGTTAGTAGAGACTAGAGATTATGGCTATTAACTTAATGAAATAAACCAATACGAGTGGACTATTAATTATTATTGTCATAATACTTTTCCTTTGGTTGACTCCTACTTATCGTGACTAGAAGACTCACATTCTCGTAACTCAATCTAAACTATGGACAATGGAATGTAGAGGTCGTTGGACGCACACTGGAGTTAGCAGAATTGGAGTACTATTGAGTTGCTTATTTGGCTGGAACATGAGGTGGTGTGACCATAACTTACAATTAAACCTCTATCAAAATCTGTGTTTCCACTATCTGAAACTGCTAATGGTCCGAGTAGTCTTCTGATTTCTATAGTACCTAAAATGTCTCACAGTTAGTTCATAATTAGGATCTTTCCCTCACATTTGCTTCTGCTTCTCCCTGGCATAGAAATGTATTTGTAAAACACATGCTCTGTTCTTTTGTGCTCCTATGCTGTAAGTGTTTCATGAATAACATCTGCCCTCAATTGATATCCATGTTGATCATCATCTTTGCTTAGTTTTCTCAGTGATCATGTTGTCATCTCTTTGATTTGAACACACCCTCTTCCTCAATTGAAGTTCATGATTAGAATCTTAGTACATACTACATAGTATGTGTTAGCTTTCATTCTACTTATATGTTATGATCTTGTGCTAGATGCATGTGCCTTAAAATACAGACAGGCGGCGCATCATCCGCTTATGTGATGTTCGTTGTACTCCATAGTTAGAACTTAGAATTTTTGTCTAATATATATCCTTCTATTTCACTTGCATAATAAATATATGAGCTGTGTGATTGCTTGTCTAAATTGAGGTCCTTTACGACGTCCGCTTTATGTGACAATAAGTGTATCAGAATTCTATTTCTGTTAACAAACTCTTGCTGTGTACATATCAACAGACGTAATGGTGATTACTATGATGGCTGGGAGTAAAGTTACTCTTACAGGCTAGAAGAAAACAGCGATCTCAATGTTGCTAAGATGGCCATACAGGCAAGTTGTGGTTCTCTATGTTTTTTTTTTCCTTTTTAACATCCATCCATTCTTAACAGGACCACTAATCTGCATAGATGATAATTTTAAGGATATTTCTGCTGTATTAAACTGTATTCTGACACTGTACAGGTGTCCGAGATTCTGTGATGCTGTCTCAGGCGACCCACTGCCATGTTTGATCTATAAATGGATGATTAATCAAGGTGCTCTATTTGCTCTTAATTCAAGTTCTTTAGATACTTTCTGGATGCAAGTGCCTTATTGTTTGAAGTTGCCCAGGAATTGTGTTGCCTGCAAATAACACTAGTCAATTTACTTGAATCCGATAGTTGTCTATTATCCACGGTTAAGTTGGACATTGTAGCTATATGGGGTTGAACTCGAGGTATAAAATTGGTATATGCTTTAGGTTGCTCATAGTCTGTATTCACTCGACTATATTTGTTGTAGTAGTTGTACCCAAAAGTATACTCCTATGTTTTATGTTCCCAGTCTTTCTAATTTCTCAGTGATATGATCATGTTTTTTGTGACGAGGACCTCATCGGGCATGTATTTGGATAATCGGGTTAGATGGGCTGGGCTGGGCCCAGTTCATTTCATTTTTAATCTAGAGAATCTGTTTTATACAAGTAGTTGATTGGATCAATGCGGAAGATGTTAATTAAGTAGAACCTTATTTGAGTATATTCATTCTAGTTTATTGGTTCTAATCATCATTTCTTAGGATTACTAGGATTAACATTAACCACGGTTTTTCGCCCACTGGAGGCTTTTAACGTTTGATAAGAGAAGCGAGTTACGTTCCATGGGTCCTTCCTGCAAATGCAATTTTTGAGCTATAGCACTCCCAGATTATAGTTCCTTTGTCTCTTAGGGTCATACACTATATGGGCCTTATTTGGAAACCCATATAGGGTTCAATCCGGTTCAAGGAACCGGGGCCCAAGCAAGTGGGTGCCTCAATATGTACATTTTTCATACAACTTTGACAAGAAGTATTAATGTGGTACAATGGATAAGATAAAGTTGTGGGTTCGAATCCAGCGGGGCCTCCAAATTTAATGGAAACAAATGAGGGGAAGGAAAGAAGGGAGGGGAAAACATTGTGTTGGGCGTTTGAATTCAATTTCCCTTAATCTTTCCTATGATCGGGTGATTTTGATTTTCGCTTGTAGGGGAAATGGATTCCTCCAAACCCCTTTTTTTGCTGATATTCATAAGGAACTTTCAATCTCTTTCTCTTTATCTCCTTCCTTTCCTCTCAATTATTCCCCATTCCAAACAAGCCATATAAGTCAGTATCAGCTCTGATCTAGGACACATACATACATACGTCTCATTTTGTTAATCTAACAAGTCCAAAGCTTTAGCTTTAGCCTCATTATTCAAACCACATAACTTATCCTAAATACCTGGTGTAAAGTTTGCTATATTCTCATCTATATTGTTTAGTCTTTTAGCCAAAACCATATCATGAACTTATCCGCCTTTGCTTGTATTGACACATTTTAGAGTTTTGGTTGTGCAAGTATCGAGTATTGGAGATTTGGTCTGAAATGCAGAAATGGTAAACGAAGATGATATTCATGACGGGAGTTGGAATTTCTGACAGAGTGGACGGACACGTAAACAAAACCGATTAGTATCATTGTTTGAGGACACATTAATACTGTATGTAATTAAGGAGTAGGCAGTTTATTTAGATATCACACTCCGTCCTTTCCCTCATGATTGGGGCCAAAATATGATTATAGTATCTAATCCTTGTTTAAGGATAATTTAGGATGATTGGTATAGAATTACTATGTAAAGTACCTGGTCTGCATGAATGTATGTAGCTGTATACTAGTACCAGTTCATGTGAGGCTTTCAGGGACGTGCATGCTGTTCATGGTGAAGGATGACTACTGTTATTGAAACCCACCCTGCCTCCCTCCCTCCTCCACTACGTTGAGCTTGAGCATAGTGGACAGCATCATTTATCTGTGTACATATTTAGATCATTTGCTACTCCGTACAATATTTTTTCACCAACCAACTTGTACTCCGTATTACAATAGCAATGCAATTAGTAAATTGTACAACCAGTTGTGCATAATTGGTTTTTGTGATTTTGAGTGTTATCACCATTTTTTTAGTTTTATTGTAAATTTTCTGAAATGTAATGTAAAGTTTTTGAGTTAAATTACAAAAATATTTTTGCTCAAAAACGTACAACTCACCTCATAAACTTATATAAGCTTAGAATGTATATATACAAGCAATGCGGACCTAGGATTTTAGGCTTAGGGGCACAAATTTTTTCCCTACTTTTTACGATACTTTTTTCTCTAAATCCATGAATAATGAGACCTGTCAAAAATGATCCGACTCGAATAATTACCTGAAAAACACTCAATAACCGTTTGGAAATAATTAGCCTTATTATTTTAGGGTCAAAACCCACCAAACTCAAAAATAGGTAAATATCTGATCTTACAGTAGTATAAAACAATTAAGAATAAATTTGTACTCTTAAGAGTATTTATAATAAAAAGTAAAGAAAATAATCGTTTCAAAAAGCGTTAATATGACCCGAAATCCATCTAACTCGATCCTTATAAACTTTATATTTTTCCAAACTTGAAATACAACTACGGTTAAAAGTATTAAGAAATAGTTGAAGCATAATAAAAATCTTTCATTTTTGTAATGCACTAAGCATGAGGCGGTGAGATTGATAAAATTGCAGTACTCCGTATTTCATAGTATAAACCACCCGGGTTGAAAAGACGATTGTACATACAATTGGTGGTGATACTATTTTTCGAACGAACCTACAAGCTATTGCTCAAGGTACTTTCATTGTGGGACCTATTATTCAAGGTATCTCCATTTTAACCACTAAATTAAGATATCTAGTTGTACGGAAACTATTATGCGTGAGCATCATGTCTATCCCTTTGCTAACGTGGAGCACATATGAAACCGTTGACATTGTAGGCTTTTACGAAGCCAAATATATTACTGTAGAAATGTAATGAAACTGAAAGACACAAACTGATCGATAACAGGAGCTGACTTTTTTTTTTTAAAAAAAAAAAAAAATAGTCGTTGCTGTAGGATTAAACATTCCTAGGAAGAAATGCTGGATTTCCCATGCATTGTCGTGTCTGCATGAGTATGAATTTAGATTAGGATTATATATGCTGACTCAGCTTAAAAAATGAGTATATACTTCAATGATGCTTTGCACGTTTTAGTACTAATTCTTATTGCTTCTATGTTTAATTTTAGGGGAATATGCTTCATTTTCTACTCAGGATTAGGACTAGTTTATATGTTTCTTACACTGATTTTTTTTAAAAATATCCTAAACTCATGATTTAGCTCATATTGTTGAAATCATCAGAAATAAGAGAGTCTACGATGACCAATCCGTAACCACCCCAAATACACTGACTTTTGAGCAAAATACTCATAACAAATATGGAGTACGGAGTAATATAATTTACAGAGTTCTTTGTAAAGTTTTAAGTAGAATAGATTATAGAGAGTATTGAGATAACTAAACACATAAGCTCTTGGTTTTCTTGATCCTGCATTGGTATTATTGGTTTTCACCTTTGCACCTTGATCCTTTTTTACCCCAAAAGTGAAAGATACCACCTCAAAAATGTGGTTACATTAACCTTTAAAAATAGGTCTCTTTCTTATGTTATTGTTGATTATTTAAACCAAGCTATATTATTATCTGTATGGGTGGATATAAAAGACAAAATTAGAATGTCTAAAGTGTAACAAATACTTATCTTTATCTATTCATGTTGATGAAATATTTGATGTTTTATGCTCGCTACGAATAAGAATCGGCAATGGCTAAAATTTGGGGTTAATTGTGGGTTGTGGTTATGTTATATGCATAAAAAATGCATCGTATGATGTCTTGTTTACTACAAGAGGAACAAATTTTTTTGTTTCTTTCTTTGACTTCTTGGAGAAACTAAGGCTAACTTTAAAGGTTGAGGCTCAGATTTTGAGTATGAGAGCTCGCTTGGAATGAGGGTAATAGAGAAAAAATGAATTAGAAAATGATGGAAAATAGTGATGATGCTAAGCGGAAATGGAGAAAATTAAGGAAATCTAACTTATTTGGGGGGAATTATTACTCCCTCTCCTCCCCAAGTAATGCATTACCCCTCAATGGGGTAATTATTTTCCCTCATATGCCTTTTACACCATAAAATGTCAAAACCAAGCAACAAGCTCATTCATTTTTAGTTCATTTTTGCTCTATTATCCCCGGAATAATTCCTCTCATTCCAAGCGAGCCCTGAGACTCATACCTGATTAATGTGGTTGATACAAGACTGAGGTTCAGACGAATATAGGTTTAAAGGGGTCTGAAGTTGAGTCTGAACAAAAGTCTCATGCTCATATTCTTTGAGTATCAGACTTTTGATTTTAATGAAATGGAAAAAAAAATAGTGACGGGAGGGAATACGTTTATAAAATTACTCTCTTTTGTTTTTTTTATCACACATATCTTTTTTTTTGTAGTGAGATCCAACACGGGCTCAGATCATTCTCATAGCCTCATGACGAGTAGCCATATCAAGGTGTATTTTGGAAAATTACACCTATTTTATGGTTAAACTTTAAACTTATACGAACTACATACTTATGTTTTTAGGACGAATTGAAAAATACACATAACTTTTTGGTTCGTCTATCACCCCAAGTCCCCAACTCTCTAAATATCGTAGGACTATATTGAAATATGAACTATTAACTTAGTTACTATCGTTTATAATGTCTGGATATAACGATATTAAAATGAATTTTGTGTTCAAATAAATATTTATTACATTTCACATTTTCTCAAAATACGTGAGCGGAATTAATATATGAACGTTTTTTCCTTAATAGAGTAACACAATTTTTTAAGGCACGTCCGTCCGCGCAATTTGTGCGGAATTAAAACTAGTTATACAATAGTTATGCAATTTATTATTGAATGATACTGAGTACAAGTAATTAAGGGAGTCTTTAAATTGTATTCCGTAGTAGGAAGATTGTTTTATGTTTTGCAATTACCTTTTTATTACGGAGTACTTGTTTTTTGGATTGATTTGACAATTTCGGATAATTATTCATATTGTCGATATTAAATCTTTTTGGAACCAAGACTTTGATGATAATGTTATACGTGCCTCACTATCGTGCTTATGTCACTAGTTATATATTAACTAGTTGGAAAGCTCGTGCATCGCACGGGCCGATTTTTAGTGACAATGATAATGACACGGTATTGACACCTACTCTAATGAAAGCGTTTTCTACCACGAATCTAATTAATTCCTTTTTATAATATAGAATAATCACACCTTATTTTTTATTATATGATTGAGTACTCTTATTTCTTATTTATAATATAGAGTTTCATCACACCTTGTTATAATATTTTGATGTGAGATTATTTCACTTGAGTTTGTAGTTTTATTAATAAACCTTTTAAGACTCAAAAGTTTTTATTAGTAATATTTAAGAATGACTGATTATTCTTATTTATAATATAGAATTTCATTATCATAATTTTTTTGATGTTGGAATTTACCGTCTTAAGAGATCGTTTTAACACCCAAAAGACACATACCTACTCTTATTTATAATATAGAATCATCATCTTATTTTAATAATTTTAAGTTGTAGTATTAAGACTTTTTTTTAAAACTCAAAAAAAAATTGATCGATATTTAAAAACAATGATTACTCTTATTTATAGTATAAAATTTCTTAACCTCATCAAAAAAATTCGACGTGAGATAATTAATTAAGATTTATAATCTTAATCTTAAGAGTTCTTCCAGACTCAAATTTTTTTTGGTGAATATCTAAGGAGGGATGATTACTCTTATTTATAATATAGAATTTCATCACCTTATTATTATTTGTCGACGTGAGATAACTTTACTATTTTTATATTTAATAAATTCATCACTTTTTCGAGCAAATAATATGAAACAAATTATATGAAATTTATACTCAAATGAAAGCATTTTCTACCAAGAATCTAATTATTTTATTTTTATATTTTTTTTATGATAATTTTTTGTTAAACGAAATTTAAAAGTTTTATATAATATATCATTTTCCTTTTTTTTTTTTTTATTAATAATAATTTTCTAAACTGGGTGTTGATATAACGGACCAATCACATTGCTCGAAAATTTATCCTTTATATATATACTCCCTCCGTATTTTTTTATATGACGTTTGACTTTTTCGAGGTGAGGCTTTGACTTTAATTTTTATGTAAATATATTATTTAAAAAATTTAAAAAATTGCACCATAAAATCCCTTACGAAAAGAGCTTTCAAATGAGTATACATTTCATGGTATTTTTTCTAATGTTGTGAGAGATATTGAAGAGAGAAAGGGTTGTCTTGAAAAGTGAGAAGGACTTATATTAAAAAACGGAGGGAGTATATATATACATCGATTAAAGTAGGATAATGTAGGAGTCTGAAGTGAATTAATCAATGATGATATGCATGCATGCTGCGGCTGCGGCTGCTTCAAACCGCAATATATACTTTATTAAATGTCACCAATGACGTTGCATTAACATTATCTCCGACTCCCAGGGGTGCAAATTTTAATGGATGTCCTCCTGGAAATACTTTATTTATTAGAGCATCTACATTGCAGAGAAGGACTTATCCAGTTATTCCTCTTATTTTTTCTCTTTTATCCTATATTTTAGACATATCATTATCTCTTTCATCCACATCATTTTCCATTATCTTCATCCTCTTTAATTTCTCTTTCTCTAATTTTATCTCACAATGTAGATGATTTTCTTATATTACCTTTCTTATTATTTTTTAGCTATTTAATGATTAATAATATTTTTTATTTAACTTGATAATTTACTTGGCCAATAGTATTTGATGGCATAATGGCATGCACAAGGGCCAAGGTAAAGCTCTAAAATTAGGCCTCGTTTGGTTGCCCACCCACTTTCCGGAAATTGCAACATCTCATGAATTGTATTCCTGGGAGTTGTTTGGTTACCCAAAAATACAAAAATGGGGAACTCAAACTTACCCCATCAGTTCCAATTCCTGCATGAGGCGGGAAGTTGCTCATCGACCCCCCTCGGTGAGTTGCACTTCCCACATCCCAATTCATTCAAATGACTTTTTTACCTTTCTTTACTCATCTATTTCTCAATTTATAACCCTAATTTCTCATTCAATTAAATTACTTTCTTCGATCTTGTTATATAATACTCCCTCCGTATCTATAGGTTCGTCCACTTCCAATATAATACTCCACCCATATATTAAACAAAGTGGACGAACATATAGATACGAAGGTAGTATATTTTTTTGTCAATCTTTTTTTTAATGTAATTTGGTTACGATCTTGTTATATAAGGAGTATATTTTTTTCATTCTTTTTTTTAATGTAATTTGGTTACGACTGCATATTATAGGGAAGACAATTTTAGATATTTTATAAGTTGCTGAAAAAAAAAATCATAAGTTTTTATACCCTTAATTAATAAAAGGCATAATAGTCATCATGGGAATTAGCTCGAGTTAACCAAACAAGATACAGTAATTCAATTCCCGGGAAATGTGAATTCAGGATGTCAACCAAACAAATAATGCAAATTCCCGGGAAGTTGACGTGGGAAGTAACTTCCTGGTAATTACAACTTTCTCCGAGAAATAAGTTTTCGGATGAAGCAAACGAGGCCTTAGAGGAATTAATCAACTTTCTCTAAATAAGAGGATCTTCTATGTTGTACCCACATTGTAGAGGACATCCTCTTATAAGAGAGAGTGGGTTAAGAGGATAGTTAATCTTGTACAATGTGAATGCTCTGACGGGATAATATTTGCCAAAGTCATTGTCTCTAAATTAAAGTAAGTTTAACCCAAAAATATAAGGTTCTTCATATTTTGTGTCCCTCCTTAATTGGAACGTGGCAATTCGTAAGTCACCTTTACATGAACCTCAACCTCCACTATTGGCTCCTATTTGCTGTGCTCTCTCTTTCTCTTCCCAAACTTGGTCTTTGTTTCTAGATATCCCAACATTCTCTATTTTGTGTTCAATTTGCTCTATTTCTATTCCTAATTAATAAACCATCTTTTTGTGTCCACCATCAAACTATTGCTCCCTAACCATCATATATATCCGCCACAAACTTAAACTTGTGAAACGATTGAGTCAGTTGTTATTCTCTAGACACGTTTCAACATTCTCCGCATATATAAATATAGGCCTTCAAAACTCATATTTATCATTATTGTTTTGGGTTTTTAGTATATTTGTCTTACGTACATTGATTGAGCAGAATCGATGAATTAAGACGTATAGTTGCATCTCAGTGAGCATGCAGGGGTTAATGTATATTGATGATTAGGAAGAAGGTAGAGACGTAGTAGATGATACTAATAACATATTAACATATATGTATGTATGGATTAAATAAAGTAGATAAGGAAGCAATAGGAGAGGGTGGCATATCATATCATATCATATCATATCATAGTAAACTACCCGTACGGAGTAATAGATGAGTACTATAAGAAAATAAAAATAAAAAGATATAGAGTAGATAGGAAGAGTTCAACGTAATAGCTGCATTGCATGCCAGTACTGGATCTAATTATAGAAGACGTACATGCATGTTTGCATGTTTAGACGTGGTGGACTCACTCACTCTCACTGACCGGTCATCATTAGTTTGAACCGGCCAACCCGGCCCTCTTTACTCAAAAGCCGCTCTACCTCGCTCTGCATCTGCATGCAATGCCTCTTTTCTATTTCTATTTCTAACATTTGGGAATTGTAAATAGATACTTCCATTCCTTTATTTTATTGAGTAAACTATTGAAAAATATTGTCTTATTTTTTATGTACAACTAATTGTCTCTAACAATTCAGAACAAACTTTACTTAACCAAGTCTAATCGCTTAAATTGCATCTTAATCGTTTTTCCAATAAACATTTTTGTAAAAAAAAATAATTGATTACCATCTTTTTAATTAAGATACATTGAGTGCTGTTTTTCGTCGTCGGCATTTCAGCCACGTCGTCGGCGCTTTTTAATGCTGAAAGACGATCTTGCCCTTGACTTTTTTAGATTACTTAACTAATGTAATTGAGTTAGATTAGTTAGATTAGATAATGAAACTCGTTAACAAAGCGGTTTTTAAATTTTAAAACTCGTTAACAAACCGTTTTACTTACCCTCGCACTTACCCTTAGTTATTTACTTTACTCACTTACCCTCACTTACCCACTTACCCACTCACACTCCTCTAACACTCCACCCAACATTTGAAATTTAAAAAAACCGTCTTTTTTTTTCGAGAAATCCAATTTTTCTAGAGACCCGATTCCGCCTTTAAATGGATCGACATGCGGTTAGTACATTTTTTGTTTATATTATCCGTCATTTTTTGTACATTTATTGCCCCGATCCGATTTTTTGTTTAAAACTTGTAAGAAATGTGTGTTAGTTTATTAAAGAAATTGCCTTTTGTTTATAACATGTCGTTTATGTGATGGATTTGTTGTGAAAATCGTAGTTGAAATAGGAATCGAGGGTAGGAACGTTTGTTGAAATACCCAGAAAAACGCGAACAGGGGCCCAGACGCATGAATATCGCGTCTGAGGGGCCACATAGACGCGAAATTCATGCGTCTAAGTGGCCTGCCAAACGCGATATTCATGCGTCTTGGAGGCCTCCTAGACGCGAAACTCATGCGTCTAAGGGGTCTCTCAGACGCATGAATTCCGCGTCTAAGAGGCCCCCAAGACGCATGAGTTTCGCGTCTAGGAGGCCTCCAAGACGCATGAATATCGCGTCTATATGGCCCCCCAGACGCGATATTCATGCGTCTGGGCCCCTGTTCGCGTTTTTTTTTTGTTATTGTTCGACGTTATGCGTTAAAATATCGTGACTCGGGTCTCGTTATTTGTAATTTATATGATTAGAATTATTATTATGAATATTATTAGTTCGAAATATGAATAGAATTATTATGAATATCGTGACTCGGTTATTTAATTTTAGTTGAAAATATACGAGTTGTTTATATGATTAGAATTACTATGAATATTATTAGAATTATTAATATTAAATTATACGAGATGTTTTATGTTGTAACTAATGACTAATTTTTTATCGGTGTATCAGGAGGAGTCAGATGGCGACGGTATTGATTATCGCATTTGTTTTATTTTTGGGCCAGCGTTCCGTAGTTCGGATGAGGCATTCAACTACGCTAGTGAGATAGGTTTGGCTCTTGGGTTCACCTTGGTGAAAGCGAGCAACAAAACGCAGAGTAACGTGAACCCGATGTCAAGATTACTTGGTCAAAATTACTTTAAGTGCAACCGTAACGGTAAACCGGGAAAAAATACCAAGAGTTCTCAGAAGATTGGGTGTAAGTTTTGGGTGAAGGCGTGCGAGAGCGTTGACAGAGAACGATGGATTTTAGGCATCGGTCCATGTGGCATGCACAACCACAAGTTGGAGGTTTACACTGACGGGCACAGACGCCTAGCCGCCCTAGACGAGGCCGAGAAACAGATTGTTCGGGACGGTATTCTGGACCACTTCACACCGGCCCAAATACACGACTCTCTTCATCGGCGAAATCCGGGGAAACCACGCCCCTCGATCGAGACAATATACAATATCGGGGGGAAGTTGAGGGCGGAAGCAAGGGAAGGTCGTAATGCCATTGAGCAGATGATGGTACTAGCGCGCCGGGCTGAATACATCCACTTCTTCTACGAGCACGAGTTTATGAGTGTCGTGGAACGTATTTTCATGGCTCACCCTGAGTCCGTGAAACTGTTTCGTACTTGGCCTTACGTAGTCACTATGGATGCGACGTACAAGACGAACACCTACGACATGAAGTTAGTGGAGATGGTCGGGGTGACACCTGTCGGGAAACCTTATCTGATAGCGTACGCCCTACTTCGACACGAGGACACGGTGTCCTACACTTGGGTGCTCCATAAGTTGAAGCTGCTAATTGGGGACCGGGCACCGAACGTGATTGTGACGGATAAGGACCAGGCTTTGACGGCGGCAGTATCGAGTGTCTTTCCGACCCCGCAGACCCAGAATCTGCTCTGCACGTGGCACATATCCAACTGTGTGGAAAAACGTGCCTTGTCGTACTTTCAAAAACAGACAGACCGAGTAGCTACCTTCATGCACGCAGTATGGTACCCCCTTCTGTATTCCACAAGTAGGGTGGACCTTGAAACAAAATGGGACAAGATGAAGACGACGTGGAGGGTCTCGGGAATTCCTGTTTACATTCATGACGTTTGGGGTAATTTTAAACAATGGAATCACGCGTACACTAACCGATACCTCCACTTTGGCAACACCACCACGTCCATCGTCGAATCTGCGCATGCGGCTTTGAAGAAGGCTCTTGGCACGTCGACAGCGTCCTTGGATCGGTTGTTCGATAGAATTGACAGGCTAATCGGTCGTCAGCAGTCTAAACTGCGAAAGAAGCTGGAGACATCCCGAAGGAAGCAATCAACTTTTCTACCACCCATTTTGAAGAACTTGAGACTCCGGGTAAGTCGTAAGGCGTTGGACTTGCTGACCGGGGAACTGTCTAGGATGCAAGAGTTGGGAGATCAGGTTTTTCACGAGTGCGGGTGTGTATTGAGGACGTCGAAGGGTTTGCCTTGCGCATGTCGACTTGCCGGGATGATGATGCGGAATTCAGTAGTGCAGTTGGCCGACGTTCATGTGTTTTGGAGGACGCTTGACTATGTCGGGGAGCAAGAGATGCCCGTCAGCGACAAATTTCACCTTGACGGGTTGATTGAGGAAATACGTGAGAGCGATCCGAGTATGTGGCGACATTACATTGATGTCCTGAATTCCGCATTGCGTCCGGAGGAATCTGGGCTACTTGATCCTACCCCGAATCCAAACCCCAGAAAATCGAAGGGGACAGGGAGGTTGCTTATCGGAGTCGAACACGCCAGGAGGAGGTACGGGACCACCGACACGAGAGCGACCCCGAGTAAGTCGGCCAGGACTACGCACGCGTCAACGCCAGGGAGTAGTCAGTCGACCGAACCACCCACACCGACCGTCTCCCAGTCCACCACGGGCACATGGCAGGGGCAACCGAACGCCCCCCTTGAGGTGAACTACATGGGGGGCCCTTCCCGGACATAGACAAACTTGTTGGTTTCATGTGTCCGTATCTCGTGAACTGGATAGATGTTATTGGAGACGGTCACTGCGGATTCCGTGTCATGGCTCATGCAGTGTACGGTGACCAGAGCAGTTTCACTCGCCAGAGAATGGCGTTGTGGGAGCACATCCATTCCCCCATGTACGACAAGGTGTACATCTTTGACGCCGACGGTCGTGAAGGCGCCATGACCCGTGTAGGTACGACGGTCCCGTACCCGGTTGGTTCGGAGCATTATCTCGACGACTGCGATTTATTTGGTTTTGCCACAATTAACAACTGGGTTATATGTCGAGTGTCCGAGAACCTCACCTGCAGTACCTACTACCCGTTGCGAGAGATGCCAGGTAACCACCTCCCATTCGGCGTTATGTGGATAATGCACGTTGAACGCGGGGGAGCAGGTCACTGGATGAGGTTGCGAATGTCTGATGACTGCCCGATGCCTCCTACACACATACTTTGGCGAGGCGCGCATGATGGTACTACAGTGCATTATCCGGAGTTTTACCGAGCACGTCAGGATAGGTGGGTCGAGGAGTGGAATTCGTACTTTCCGAGTTATCAGATTGATCAGAACGACCCAGGTGGTCGGAACAACCCCTTCCATCTTTAGTGTAGTGTAAATATTAGACCAGCATTTGTATTATATTCATATTTCAGACCAGTGTTGTATTCATTTGTAAATTTTAGAAATCGGTAAATCACACTATTAAGAAACAAACGAACATTAAAAACATCCGAATTGAAAATAAAAAACGAGTACCCAACGTGAACATATTACAAGTCATCCGAAAATCATCCGAAATAAAACATGATAGTCTTAACTGTTAAGACATATAGAAATTACAAATAAAATGGGAACGAGTTCTCGACATAAAAGAAGTACAAATACGCGAGCATGAAATCCGAAACACAAAAGACATAACGAAATGAGAAATAAAATCCAAAGCAGTCAACGGCGACCTCGTTTCCCCTGGGATCGGGGTGGCCGTTCACCCGGTGGGGAAGGACGGGCTGGAACGACGCCATCAGCTCATCAAAATACGCAAGGCGGGCCTCCGGATCGTCTCTAAAGTGTTGCCCTGCAGAAAAGCGCTCGAACAACGAGAGAGCGGCCTGAAACAAGGTGGCATCGGTTAGTATAAATGTACATGCAAATAATTATTGGTACACACCAAAAGACAAACTAATTACCTGTTGCGATCCCCCTGCGAGCGTCGCCTGCTCCTGCACCTCGGCGGCGGATGGTGGTATGATCCTCGGGTGGGAGACTCTCGAGTACCAAGCATAGTAATCCGGAGTCGCTTCCCCCGGGTAGTCCACTTGCCGCGAGAGCCTCCTCGGGTCAGCGCGCATGACATATACAGTCCTCCACGGGTGGTCCGAGTATACCGGCCCGAAGTCAAGAAGGTAGTTCCCACCCCCATGCCTCGCTCGATGCACCCTAAACGGCACGGGCATCGACTCGGGTATAGTCTGGACATAGCCTAGCTGTCTGATGACCCGGTCTCCCTGGTAAGGCTCAACGATGTCCATAAAGCGCAGTGTCCCGAAGTAGGTAGTGGTACGGTGCACCGTGTGAGCGTTCCGCACGAAGGGCTCCCAACAGACCCGATCCGCTGTCAGTAAGTCAAGTGATCGTCGGTAGGCCAGAAGGTTGTCTCCGCGCGACGATGGTTTCCCGACGCCTACCCACGCAGTCGCGCGTGGCGAAGTCGGGGAAATTCCTATAGTGGTGAACCAAAGTGGTGAACCCACACCTATATCCACACCTGAAGCAAAGTCAAACAGCCGGCCAAAGTGGTGAACCCCTCCCTCGAAGCCATCCCTAAATTCCTGTACAGCCACGCCAACGTACCGGCACCCCACGCAAAACCAGGAATCGAATCCAAGCTGTTCGTCAGTGGGAAGACTGACGGACGAATACGATCGCTCGACCTATCCACAAAGAGGAACTCTCCCAACAACGTGATCAGGTAACCCTGCACAGTCTGCTCATGGGTCCCAGTGCTCATCTTCTCACGCACCGCCCTCGCTAGTACCGACCCGCTCCTCAAAATGGGAGGCCCCGCATCCCCCCTGGGTGCCCTCAATTGCAAATCATTCATCCCGAAGAAGTTCCCCACAGCGGTCTTCCCATCAGCCAGACCCCCAGTCTCGTTAAGAACAGCGCATGGCTCACCCTCTATAGACAGCCCTAAGATCCTGGCGACGTCGTGCAACATGATAGTCATCTCGCCGAACGGCATGTGGAATGTGTTCGTATCCGGCTGCCACCTCTCGACGAATGCTGTAAGGAGCGGTATGTCCAAGTTGCGTAGAATGCACGCCCGTAGGTGAATCAGCCCCGACTGTCGGACAGCATCCACTACCTGAGGAAAGCGGTCGAACGACTCCAACTCCCTAACAATCCGAGGACGGTTATAGGTCGTCAGCAGACTCCGCTCGTGACCTGGCTCTGACCAAAGCCGACGCGCAACATGACCCCCAAAGCTCGGGATCACCGACGGATCGATGGGACCTCCGGGACTAGGTCCATGCAGAATCCACGTAGTGTCGGTCCGTGTACGCCGGGGGACGCTCGAGGCCGAAGTACCCACACTCCCGACGAAAGTGCCTCCAGGCCCCTTCCTGTAGACAACAGTCTTACCCTGCTGTGATGTCCCCGTGTCCGTCTCCTCCTCCTGCTCCTCCGCCTGCTGTTCCGAGAAGTTCTCCGGAAAAGCGTGTCGCCTCTCCTCCTCATCGAACTCCATGTTCAGGTCGGCAGACTGCAACGACCTGGACGCCTGGCGGAATTCGCCGCTCGCAGTTCCCTCCGAACAACCGTCGTGTCTACCGCTCGTGGTGCGGGAAGGTGGAACAGGAATGTCTAGTGTACCCCCATGAGAGGAAGACGATGGCTCTGGTGGGCCGGTAGGTGGGGGCCTCGGCCTACCCCTAGCACGAGTGGACGCAGTCACGACCCTACCGTCTACCCGGCTACTCTTCCCCTTATCAGCCATCTAATTTTATATGTCGACACGTTGTTAAAACAAAACTATGTCACTTGTTAATAATATTAAGAAATAAATTTAACGTTCTCGTACTATTCTTATTACTTGAAAAATCAATTCGATATGTAATAGTCAAAAAAAATATACTACTGATATAATAAGATATTACTATTCTTATTACTTTCAACGTTGTCGCTTGATATAAAATTTAATTTAAAGAACAAATTATTGATAACGTATATTCTTCTCAAATTAATTATTTTCACTTCCGACTATTTCTTAAGTAAACACTACTAACCTTAAAATTAGTACTCATCGTTATCTCAATTGGGTGTCCGATTTTAGGAAGAGATAAAGATTACAGGTTTTTTCACCTAAATTCAACTTTTTAGTTATTATTTTTCACGATAAATTGATATTTTCAACCTAGAGATCCTTATATTTTTTTGATTACAATTTTTCAAAAATATTTCAAAACCTAAACTTATCAACAATTAATCCTGAATTTCATTATAATAATTCTAATAATATTCCTAAACATATAAACATTTCGTATAATTTCCTAATAATAATTCAAACAACCAACACATCAGCAACGATACGAACATCTAACAAAAAATAAACGAACTTTACGGATATCGTAACCCTAAACCCTAAACAAAAAAAACAAAAAAAAAACACGAAAACAGGCCAAAACGCCGGAAAACCGCGTCTGGGAGGCCTATTCGACGCCGGAAAACGCGTCTGGGAGGCCTCTCAGACGCATGAATATCGCATCTTGGAGACCTCTCAGACGCATGAATGTCGCGTTTTGGAGGTCTCTGCGACGCATGAAGGTCGCGTCTTGGAGGTCTCTGCGACGCATGAATATGGCGTTTCAGAGGCCTCTCAGACGCATGAATCTAGCGTCTTGGAGACCTCTTCGACGCCAGATTCATGCGTCTGAGAGGCCTCTGAAACGCCATATTCATGCGTCGCGGTCCGTTTCCAGCCCCAATTCTGGAAAAAACGACGACGCCCAAATCGCAAAAATCGATCCCCACCATAAGTCAAACCGATACCAAACTCGAATATAGAAAACAATAACTACTCAATTGAGGTATATATCACACACAAATTCGCTATGGGCAACCTAAACTATCAATCTAATATTAATAATACTCGAACTAATCGATCCAAAATAATCAAATACAACCTAAAAGGTAATACAAAATAGATAGATCTACTTACTTGAGTACGGATTTGGAGTTGGAGTGGAAGCGGTTTTATATTTGAAAAACGATTTTTTAAGAAATTGTTTAGGGGAGAGAAAGAAGTGAAAATGAATTGTAAGGAGAAGGGGGTTTATATATAAATTTCCTAAACATATTCCCGGGATACATTGAGACACGTGTCTCGGAGACCGTTCAATAGTCCAAAAACCGACATTTCATATTAGTCGGGAATATATTTGTTACGTTAGTTAAGAAACTTAATTAAATTCATTAGAATATATTACATAAGGATAAATGAGTTACGTTGAGACACGTGCCTCAAAAACCGTTCAAGAGTACAAAAACCGTAATTTTAATATACTCGGAAATATTAATTACATTAATTAACAAACTTATTTAATATCATTAATCATAATTAGGGGAAGGGTAAAAGAGTAAATTCACGTATAAAGCGCCGACGACGTGGCTGAAATGTCGACGACGAAATGTAGTAGCGGATACATTCTCTCCTTCAACAAGTACTTAATTTCATCGATAACAACGTATACATAAGAATAAGAATATTTTTTTTTGAGTGAATTAGAAATTACTCCCTTCAAAGTTGCGTTTTTTAAAATTTACTCCCTTATGAATTTTTTTAAATATTTTACACCAAAAAAGATGCAAAAGTTCAAAATTTACTTGCAATTCTATATTCCGGCGAGTTTGATTTTTTTGCCTTTTCCCTATTTTTAATACCGAAATTGCCCTTGTCTTCATCTTACTCTTCTTCCCCCTTCCCTTATGGTCTTATTTGTATAAAAAAACCTCCTTATGCTGTCATTTGTAAAAAAAAAAAAAAAAAAAAATCCCCACCATTGGAATCGTCCCTAAAATAGTCACTTCGAAGGTTTTCAAGTCGGTTATTGTATTGCAAGTCGGAAAGTAAAAAAGAATAAGAGGTGGGGGTGGGGGAGGGAGCGTATGATAAAAGAAGGGCAAATCGGTCGATAAAAACATAAACTCGTCGGAATATAGAATTGCAAGTAAATTTTGAACTTTTACATCTTTTTGGGTGTAAAATAATAATAAAAAATTCATAAGGGAGTAATTTTAAAAACCACAATTTTGAAGGGAGTAATTTTTAATTTACTCTTTTTTTTCTTCTTAAATTTTCGCAAATAATCTACCCAATAACAACCTAAATTATTAGACTCTCACAACCCAATTCTCGGCAGAGGCTCCAAGATAGTATTGTTGGACCCTCATTATGTGAGCGTGAGACAACGAGTGGTTTAAGAAAACTAACGCGACACTGACTTTGCTAACACGCGTACGGACCCATTACTTGTAAATAGTGTAAATTGAATCCCATTTTCATAAACTCGAGCTATTTAATAAGGACAAGGATTCGTATGAGGATGGACAAATTCAGGTTGCAAATCAAATTTCCATTTTTTTTGGACGTGAGTTGGCCGGATATTTTAGTTAAATTAGAATTTTCTAGTGTAGGTGTAGTGTGCATTGTAGTTCAAAGAAATCAATTAGTGTTTGGTAACAATGATTCTTTCTTATTGATATACTAGTATAGACCCCGTGCAATGCACGGTATTTATAAAATATTTATTGTAGTATAAAATATTTCATTTAAGATTTAAAATAAAAAATTTATTATTTTATTTTTACTATTTATCGACGGTGTACTTTAAAAATAGGAAAATATTTTTTAAATCGCAAAACTAATCAAAATATTTGAGTAACGACTTGAAATGTACGGAGTATTAAATAACGTGTAATTAATGAAAATATTGTCTATATTTTTTATATACTCGGTTTATGTCCTCTCACATTTCGAGATACTCACTTCTCTCTTTAACATACCGTAAAATACATAAATATTTATCAAAAATTGAATAATAATGAACTTTTTTTAATGGTTAGCACACCGTGATACGTTTTCAGTGTAAGACTTATATTATGTAATTTGTGAAACTTTTTTTATATGGATTTTAATAGTATATTCCGTATTTTGTACTCTCTCGTACCAAAATAATCTTTCTATATGATAATTATAATCCTCACATTTGAATAAATGAGAAGATCTTAGTGGTATCGAGTGAGTATATACTCACTCTGTCCCGATTAATTGTTTGCCTTTGCTTTCGGCACAAAAGGGAAAAAGTCCAATGATGAAGTGACATGTGAAGCCAACTTCACGAGGAGGTCAAATTACATATATATAAAAAAACATTCCTAAAATAGAAAGGCAAAGAATTCATTGAGATGCCCCAATATGGAATAGAGAAAGAATTCATTGGGATGGGATAGTATATCTTTGTAAAAGTTAAAGTAAATAACTCATTTCAAAAATAAATTTTTTAGATAAGTGCTTTTTGTTTCTCTCAAGGTTAATGACATCCTATCTCAAAATTTATCTAAATATTTTCATAAAAAGAAGTTTTCTTGTCAATTTCTTTAACATTAATGAAAATGAATAGTTTCGGAATTTATTAGTGAAATGTTCTTTTACTTCTCAATTTAAATTAGTGTATTTTTGAGAAAAATGTTAGTATGTATTTTTCGGTAATAGAGACTTCTCAATTTACATTTATGAAATTTTTGAGTAGTATATAGAGACTTTTCGGTGAGTTTTTACTATGTATTAGGTTTTGTAAGAGCAATCGGAATATATATTCCATTTTTATATAGTTACTAAATTTTATATCGATGTTAAGAATATGATTTTCGAATATGATCAGAAAGATATAGAATAATAATCATAACTATTTTATATTCTATGTAAAATATTGTACGGGATAGTGCAATCTCCTATTAACAAAAATAATGAAACTATTTGGTTAAAACGGAATACAATATGTTTATACTTTTAAAAAAAAAATTGATCATACATTCCGTATTAAATATTGTATGTGATATCTTCTATATAAAACATGTGATTTTCGCAATCGATGTAATCAATCAAATTTTCTTAATTACATATTTTCTGTGGTATATAGCTATATGTGATGTGGTGATATTTTAACCAGTAAGTGTAGTTGGAGAGGAGAGGGGTAACACACATGAGGTCAAGGGTTCGATTTGCACATAGCTGAGTTGTCTTAGGAAGAGAGAGAAATTGGAGAGTAATTGTGAACCACACATTGATGGCCTAAAAAGAAAAGTGAGACAATAATAGAAATTCGGAGGAAGTATTTAATTAGGTAAAGTTGCAGAATGAGTAATATATTAAGAGTAATTTGCGAAACACTACCTAACTTTTATCCCTATTTGCGAAGAACTACCTAACATTTTTATTTTTGCGAAACACTACCTAAACTTTAATGAGTAGAAATTCTTAGGATGAGAGAAGAAACAAAGGAGAGTAGATTGGAAATGGTAGAAAAGAGATATAATAGGTGAGAATGCAAAAAAAAAAATGTATACAAAAAAAAGAAGGGGGATATGAGGGAAAAAGGGAAGGAAAATATCTTCAAACATGGTCCACTATGACGAAAGTTTAACAGAAACCGTCACTTGGTAGTGTTTCGCAAAACTCATTAAAGTTTCGGTAGTGTTTCGCAAAAAAAAAAAATGTTAGGTAGTTCTTCGCAAATAGCGATAAATGCTAGGTAGTGTTTTGCAAATTACTCATATATTAATCCTAAACGAATGAACCTTAATACTCCGTACGTACCTCACATCCAAATTAAATGTGACGAGTGATGCTAAACTACGATATCATTCAATAAACCCTTGTAACCTCAAAAACGTACACCCAGGTTCCAACTAACAAGAAGAGAAGAGATACTTACGTACGACTATACATACGAGTGATAAGTGACGCCTTTAGTGCATAATCAACCATGAAGTTTAAGTGGATTTGTGGGTGATCCAATCAATAATCCATATAGAGGAGAAACCTAGTGCCTCCAAACTCTAGATTTAATATCTTTTATTTACGTTTGGACGATGAATACTCTCATATAAACGTCACTATAAATTAAATC
This sequence comes from Agrostemma githago, assembly GCA_958450325.1. Taxonomy (NCBI): domain Eukaryota; kingdom Viridiplantae; phylum Streptophyta; class Magnoliopsida; order Caryophyllales; family Caryophyllaceae; genus Agrostemma; species Agrostemma githago. The sequence goes on from OY288240.1 coordinate 6,132,911, forward strand.
TTTCTTTACGTGTGGTTCTAACTTCTAATGTATGTCACAAAGCCACTAATAATATAAAATAGTTATTGTATGAGATGGTGAAACAACTCATTTGTATAAAAAGATCATTTATTTATCAATAACAAATGACTTATCTTTAATTTTAAAGAAACGTGATCATGGAAATTGGAAAATTGCAATATTGAATTGATCCTTTGCAAAACACCAGGATTACACATATATACATTCACTCCCTAATGTGAAAACAATATCACACAATCAGGGTACTAACACCTACAAAACCGTCTACCTTATTGACTAAATATATTCCTCCTATATTTACATTATCCTCCAATATTATCATATAATGTGTGATATTATAGATATCTTTTCCATAATCCCCCTTAAAGAAACGTGATCATGGAAATTGGAAAATTGCAATATTGAATTGATCCTTTGCAAAACACCAGGATTACACATATATACATTCACTCCCTAATGTGAAAACAATATCACACAATCAGGGTACTAACACCTACAAAACCGTCTACCTTATTGACTAAATATATTCCTCCTATATTTACATTATCCTCCAATATTATCATATAATGTGTGATATTATAGATATCTTTTCCATACTCCCCCTCAAGTTGGACCTCTTGGCAGGCCAAGACCCAACTTGCGCTGTAGATGATTAAACGCTTCACTTCCGAGTGCCTTGGTAAATAGATCTGCTATTTGTTCCTTGCTCCGAACGTGCATTGTCTTGATATTATTACTAACAAGATGTTGCCTAATGAAATGACAGTCTATTTCAATATGCTTCGTTCTATCATGAAATACCGGGTTCTTGGCAATGTGAATTGCCGCTTGATTATCACAATACAACTTCATCGGATTTGTATGAAAAACTCCCAACGAGGCCAAGAATGATTTTACCCAAATTAATTCACAAGCAGCACTTCCCATTGCACGATACTCAGCCTCCGCCACAGACCTCGATACCGTTGCTTGTCTTTTTGCTCTCCATGAAACAGGGGACGAACCAAGTGCAACATAGTACCCCCCCAAGGATCTTCGAGTTAATGAACATCTTCCATAATCTGAGTCACAGTAGCCTCGCAACTCCAAATCCGAATCTTTGCTCAAAACAATGCCTTTACTCGGATTAGACTTTATGTACCTGACAACTCTTAACGCGGCATCCCAATGCTCCCTTCTTGGATTACTCACAAAACGCGATAGTATGTGGACAGCGTATACCAAATCCGGCCGTGTTATTGTCAAATAAACCAAACGTCCAACCAGTCTTCTATATTTCATTGCATCTTTAAGCAAGTAACCATTCGCAAGCTCCAATTTATGGTCAGTTTCCATGGGTGTGTAGGCCGGCTTTGCTCCGTTCATTCCTGCTTCTTTGATTATCCCCAACGCGTACTTACGTTGATTGAGGAATAATCCTCCTTGCCCATGAGCCACTTCAATCCCGAGGAAATATTTTAACTTTCCCAAGTCCTTTATGCCAAAATTTGTATCAAGGAACATCTTAAACTTGGTGCTTGCAACATTGTCGTTACTAACAATTATCATGTCATCGACATATACCAATACGCCAATAAAAATATTCCCATTGTTATAAGTGAACAAGGAATAGTCGGCTAAGGATTGAACGAAACCATACCTCTTTAAATAATCCGCAAGTTTGGCAAACCAATTTCGTGAGGCTTGTTTTAAGCCATATATCGATTTTAATAGTCTGCAAACTTTGTTCTCCCCCTTTCGTTCAAATCCTTGAGGAATCCGCATATACACTTCTTCTTCTAAATCACCATGTAAGAAGGCATTATTAACATCTAGTTGATCAATATGCCACTTCTTTGCGACTGCCACAGCCAAAAGGCATCGAACACTGGTCATTTTTGCGACTGGTGCGTAAGTCTCGTGGTAGTCGATCCCCTCTATTTGTGTGAAACCTTGAGCCACCAATCTTGCTTTGTATCGTTCAATTGTACCGTCGGCCTTGTACTTGACTTTGTAAACCCACTTGCATCCAATGGGTTTTTTTCCGATTGGCAAATTGACCACCTTCCAAGTCCCGTTAGTCTCGAGAGCTGTGATTTCTTTGTGCATTGCTTCTCGCCATTTTGGATCACCTGCTGCTTCACGATAACTCCCTGGTTCTTTTATCTCATCAAGTTTCGCCAGGTATGCTCTGTGAATGTTAGTAAAACAATCCGTAATAACATAATCTACTAGAGGGTAACGAGTACCTGATTGCGAGGAGTTCGATTGGATTTGGTGAGCATTTGTGATGGGTTTTTCGAGCCTTGTGGACTTGCAAAAATAGTCCTTCTTCCAATACGGTTCTCTTTTCTCCCTTGCTCCCCTTCCAATATTCTCCGTTTGCTCATTATCAGGCTGTCTCGCCCCTGTATTGCCCTCTGATTCCTGCACTGTCTCATTCGCCTCTACCCCTACAACACCTCCTGATTCCTGATTTGCACTGCTGTCAGGAATTTCAGTTTCCTGGTTTACATCATTTTCGGGTGGTGTTTCCATATGTAGTTCTTCAAATTCATGTTTTTCCAAGTGCTCATCAGATTCCTCGATATAAATATTATTATCGACCATTTGAGGAACATTTGAACCAACAGGTGTGTAAAAAGGAAAAACGTGTTCGAAGAAATGTACATCTCTTGAAACAAATAAACGTTTTTCTTTCAAGTCGTATACTTTCCAACCTTTTTTACTATGAGGGTACCCTAAAAATAGACACCGCTTTCCTCTTTCCCCAAATTTATCACGAGGTTTGTCTTTATTGTGAACATAGCATAGACATCCTAATACCCGTAAATTGGTCAGGTCGGGTTTTTTGTGATATAGTATCTCATATGGGGTTTTATTATGCAATAAGGGTGTCGGTGTACGATTAATTAGGTATGCAGCTGTCAACACGCATTCCCCCCAGAACTGTAAAGGTAAGTTTCCAGTAAATCTCAAAGCTCTAGCCTTTTCAAGTATGTGACGGTGTTTACGCTCAACTCTTCCGTTTTGTTGGGGTGTATCTATATTGCTAGTTTGGAACAAAATTCCGTTGTCTTTGTAATAATGTTTCATAGTTCCAGATAAAAATTCGGTTCCGTTGTCACTTTGGATTATTTTGACACACTTTCCGAACTGCGTTTTGACCATTTGACAGAAAACTTTCATTAGTTCCGCTGCCTCACTTTTTTCTTTCATAAGGTAGACCCACACTCCCCTACTGTGGTCGTCTACTATGGTCAAAAAGTAATGAGCACGTGATAGACTAGCAACACGGTATTTTCCCCAAATATCACAATGAATTAAGCCAAATAAAGTATCACAACGCTTATTATTAAGGCTAAAAGGCGAACGTGTTTGTTTGGCCCTCCAACAAGAATCACAAACTTGACTACTGGTCCAATTCAAATTACAACCAACTAATGCGGAAAAAGAAGATGATTTACTACTTGACGGATGACCTAGCCGTTTATGCCATAACTCACCATCCTTTGTCATTGACACCTTTCCAGCTTGCTCCGTTTTATTTGATTGAAAAAAATAAACCCCATCACAATGCTCTCCTCTACCAATCTCCGTCCTCGTAACCTGATCCTGCATCACACAATAGTCGAAAAAAAATGTTACTACGCAATTGTTTTCGCTAATCAACTGTTTTACTGAGATCAAATCGCAAGTCAACGTGGGAACAAATAACACATCCTTCAAGGTAAATTTTTCACTCAAAACGACTTCACCATGCTCGCTGGCCCCGACTCGCCGTCCATCAGGTAAACTAACAAAAGATGGTTCCTCAACCCAAACATTTTTAAGACAATCCCTTCTTCCCGTCATGTGGTGTGATGCTCCACTATCGATTAGCCAAGTTCTATCAAGATTAATGTTCATACCTGCTAACTTGTCACTACCTTCGGGACTAGTATTGAGCAAATATCGAATTTTCTCAACCTCTTCATTAGTGAATGGTACATTCTGTTTTGAACTTTCTCCTTCCTTTCCTGTTGCTGCACTTCCAACAGCATTTGCTTGATAATTTCCTTGCTGTCTGCGGCCTTGCGAACGCCCCCTTCCGCGTCCACGTCCACTGCCTCCTCGGCGACCTCTTCCTCTTTCTCTGTTTTTCACAGTTTCATATCCGTGCTTGACATAGCAATTCTCTTCTGTATGGTAATATTTACCACAATGGGTACACCAGGGTGGTGAAGACTCCTGCTCTTCCTGATCTTGGCCGAAGTGACCTCCTTTTCCCTTTCCTGCACCCACGAACCTGGCTGCCATGGCCGCTTCATTATTCTCTTCCTTGTCTTTTGTCACATTAGAGTGTCTTTCTTCACGGAGTATCAGTGCATAAGCCCGGGATAAATTTGTAATGGGATCTTCCATTAATAAATTTGTACGAACGTGACCGTACAGATTTTTGTCAAGACCCATCAGGAACTTGTGAACTTTCTCCTCCTCCCGTTCCTTAGCCATTGCAACCGCTGCTCCGCAAGTGCAATTTGGAATCTTGCTATAGTTTGCAAGTTCGTCCCAAATTGTCTTCAACTTCGTATAATATTCCACCACAGTCAGCCTCCCTTGCTTACAATCTGCAAGATCTCCCTTTAATTGATGCACCCTTGGTGCATTACCGGTGGAATACCTGCTTTGTAATTCCTCCCATACTTCTGAGACGGTCTGCTCAAAAGCTATACTTGGATGTAATTTAGAATTAATTACATTCCGCAACCACGCCTTCAACATGGCATTACACTGTCTCCAAGCCACTGACTCGACATCATCTTCTTCGTTTTTGACAGATGGCTTTTTGACCTTTCCTTCAACGAAACTCAACTTATTTTTCGCATCCAAACCATTACGCACCGCGGGAGCCCATAGATCATAATTGTCACCATCAAAAATGATCTGTGTCAGCATAAGGTTTGGACTGTCGGATGGGTGAAGGTAAAGAGGAGAACTGGTAGGGATGACTTTGGTTTTTGTGCCTTTGTCTTCATCTCCTGGCATGACTCTTCAATAATCAGATTTTAATTTTTGTTATAATTTTGTGATATTCAACTCGTTGCTCTGATACCATAAAGAAACGTGATCATGGAAATTGGAAAATTGCAATATTGAATTGATCCTTTGCAAAACACCAGGATTACACATATATACATTCACTCCCTAATGTGAAAACAATATCACACAATCAGGGTACTAACACCTACAAAACCGTCTACCTTATTGACTAAATATATTCCTCCTATATTTACATTATCCTCCAATATTATCATATAATGTGTGATATTATAGATATCTTTTCCATAAATTTTATAAACATATAAGTACGGTTTTTACGTGTGAGACTGTTTTATTCAGGTCACCTATTTTGCTACTTGCTACTTGCTACGTATTTATTTCATGCACCTTGTTTTCAATCGCACCCTACTTCAAGTTTTTTCAACGTCACTTCACACTTCCCATATTCGACTCAGAATCTGTAATTGGATTTATTTAAACTCGTAATTTATTCTACTCTGTATGTCCTAATAGTGCTTACTACTATAAATGAAATGATTAGAACGAAGTAATAATATATGATGATATTTGTAACAACCCAATCCAAACTTAGGATCGAAAATATTAGTCACAGTAGTTCGTCAAGCTATAAACTTGACCCACCAACCATGTAGCTAAACTACTTCCAAGCTTCGAGCTAAGCACACTAAAATCTGAAGTTCTTATCATCGAAGTTGTAACTAAACAAACTTGATAACAAAAACTACTAAAAGTTGTCTTTATTTCTTCAACTAAAGGTTTTGATCCTAGACACTAGACACTAGACAGTAGACACTAGACAGTCGATTTACGTACTTTAATTCTAAATCTTGTAGTATCACTCTAATTTAATTCTTAATTTCAAATTGATGCATGATACGAGTAATAATTACTCATGATTTAATCGTATCTTCTAAGTATGATATTCTAATTAAGGAACGGAAGCCAATGGTAGCAAACTCAGTACACATTTGGAAAATTTTCTTTACAATTTTGTTCATATACTCACTACGGAGTATAAAATATCCAGATCACTATCATCGATAATCTCTTGAATTAACATGCATGTAATTACTCTACCTTGGCTGGCTGGCTGGCTGGCTCTTATTTATGCACTTAACTAAAAGAGAGCTTATTTATCTCCATATAATGTTTTTCATTGTGCTTCGAGTTACATTACAACATAATATCTGATCTGTGGAGCATATATGACAGATGCGATCGATAATGACCCTGCATGCTAGGTCACATGAAACAATGATAGTCATGGTAGGGTATGTATATGAGACATTTCCAAAAATGACTAAATACTTCATCCAATCCGTATCTTATTCATCTTCCTCTTTCACTAAAATATTTCTAACATATTAGAGAAAGAGAAATTGTAAGATATGAAGATAGATACTTCGTATTATTATAGCAGTTTTTCTAACGTGTGTCAAATGGACTGGACACACGTTAATATGCTTATTAAGGAATAAATCACAATGATGTTTTTTAAGTATGGTAAAATATGGGTTAGCATTTCAATTTATCGTGATAATATCATTGTGATTATTCCTTAATAAGTTTACGTATTAACGTGTTTTCAGTGGATACACATTAGAAAAATCATTATTATAGTAATTCATAATTAATTACCATTTATCAATATTCATGGTGATTGATATCACTTCAAGGACAAAACCTAATCATAAGGTAAGGTAGTCAATGGCTGATTTATGATTATCAGTTCGTGGGTGCACAATTATTTTTGACGGTTTTAATGAATTAATACAATACACTTTATATCGATAGAAAAATTACTAAAATGACAGGGATTCAAACCCTATCAATAAAGTTAATTAAAAACAGAGTATGATATGATGAACATGTATGCCAAGGTTCGAACCCAGGACATCTAGATGATACAAACAATTTTTAGCCACTTGCTCACAATCAATTACTCGTACCTATTATTATTAGGACAATAGCAATGGTGAGAGCTTACCTATAAGAAGTTTCATACCAATAATGAGTTCCTTAATCATTGAGTTGGGAAAGAAGAAGCATGTTATATGAAACCGTTTTCTAAAGTAATTAGGAACCGTTTCATACATGTAAATGAGAGAAAAAAAGGAATCCACAATAAATTAATGAAACTTTTAGTATTGAGGAGAAATAAAAAGTTTCATATCTAAAAACTAAAAAGTACTTTGTCTTGTCATTATTTGCTGATTTTTATGGTAGAATCTATAATACTCCGTAATTGTTAATACTCCCCCCGTTTTAACCATTTGTATACGTTTGCTTTAGGCACGTACGTCGATATTTTGTTTCTTTTGTTTATATCTTTAGTTACGTGTTACTAAAAATTATAAAAATTTGATATTTATAATGTATTTTATTAAACGATTTAAACAAGATCTCATATGACTATCTTTTATCTTATATTAGAAGTTACATTGAAGATTCTCATCACTTATAAATAGTGTTAAAAAATCAAATGTATACAAATGATTGGAAGCGAGGGAGTATATAATAATAAATGTATACAGAGTAACTGAGAGGTAGAAAGAAGGGGGTAAAGGAAATTTGAAGGATAGAGAATTCCATATTGTTACCAAAAAAAACACTTGTCAGATCTTCAATTGTTTCCATCTTTAAATTATTAAATTCAAAGATACAATTCTTGATTATACGTATTATTTCCATTGAAGAATTTGTTTCCACGTATATTTCAAGCCACACTCGATATAAGGGAAAGGGAAGTTGATGGAATCATAGGCAAACATTTTCTCCTTTTCAAATCAGATTTCTTAAAACATACATATTCACATCCGAATCCCATTACCTTGAACCTCTATCGTCAGAGTCAATGCATATGTTTATACCCATTATAGATCTCAGCTTCGAATTCTCATTCTCTTTTATCATAGTACGATTAAATACGCACTTCTTTAAAAAAGAAAAACAATCCAATAAATTTGGGTAGACATATTTTAATTTAGCATTCGGATAAATTATTTGGAGCGGGGTTTTCACATTGATGAGGAAATCGTAAGTCATAGTTTGGCAAGTCACGACTCAGAAGTCACAACTGAGAAGAGATGGCAGAGGTAATAGCGAGAAAAGTAGAAAAGTAGAAAAATGAAAATGATGATGAGAAAGGGGGGGTATGTGTAGGAAAAGAAAGAGACAGGAAGAAAGATGGTGAAGAGGAGGAATTTAACTCAAATCAGGTGTACACCAAATAAATGTTAGGTCTGATCTAAGGAGACAAGGTCATACTTTGTCATCTACTCGTACAAAATACTACTCCTACTCCCACAACTCACTTCAAAATTGAAACCCCTCTCGGTCTCAGGCTGTCTATATAAAGGACACTCACCCATGACATCTATTCATTGTCCCCTCTCTCAATCTCTTGCCACTTCTCACTACACTCGTCCTATCTATCCCTCCCCCTCTTCATTTCATTTCTACTCTTCTATCATCACCTCATTCTTCCAATTGTATCCTTATCATCTTTGGTATCGTATACATATACATATCCCACTATAATTACTTTGAAGAGTTGAGTGACGGGCCGGGGAAGGAAGAAGGAGATTTATCCAGTGTCACGAGAAAAGATTTGATTATATACCTAAGGTGGAAGACGAGACAATAATTCAATTATTAACGCTAAATCATACATACAATTAATTGAGGATTATATGAAATTGATTCCATCCTAAAACTAAATTAGAGCGGGTTGGGTTGGGTTGGGTCGGGTCGTTGTCTAAAGGAGTCGCCATCTATCTATCTGTAAGGGTTGGAGGTGGGAGTGGCCTTTTACTAGGTCTCCTTATAATTTGAGCAACTTATTACACTGGACAACATTACTCCCCATCCCAATCAACTTCAACACCCTATTATGGAGAAGAAGCAACTTCAACATCATCCTAATGCTAATGCCTCCCAAGTTCCTCTTCTACCCTCCTATCGATCTCACCATCCCGAGCCACCTGCCCCTAAAATCTCCGAGGTCACTCTCTCTCTTTTTTACGACTTCTACTGCACGTTTTCCCCGGTGTCTCATTGCATGAATGTCTATTGAAATCAGATCACTTTGTTTTTATTTTTTATGTAATCATTTTAGAGAAAATGTGGGTATAGTGGTAATATTCCAATGATAATATTGCAATGCAGGCACAGAGTATTTTCATCATGCACACCACTTTCTATGATAAATTTTTTTGATGGAGTTTGTTAATTACTATGATCAGGTGGTAATGGAGGTGAGACAATTGTACCGCATAGCCTTGCCATTGATCATAAGCAGCCTGCTGACGTACGGCAAGTCCGCGATTTCAATGGGCTTCATGGGCCATTTGGGCAAGGAGGCATTAGCCGGTGGCTCCCTGGCTATCTCCTTCGCCAACATTACGGGCTACTCGGTCCTCTCCGGGTTAGCCATGGGCATGGACGCCATCTCGTCTCAGGCCTGCGGTGCCAAACAATGGGCTTTAATGGGTCAAACCCTCCAACGGACCATAGTCATTTTGCTGCTCTGTTGCCTGCCCATATCCCTCCTCTGGCTCAACATCAAGCCCATTTTCATCTTCCTGGGCCAAGACCCGTCCATTTGTTCCGTGGCCGAAACGTACCTCACTCTCTGCCTCCCGGACTTGCTCTTCATGGCCCTCATCAACCCCTTGAAAATCTACCTGCGTTCCCAAAAGGTCACCCATCCTATGATACTGAGCGCGGGTGTGGCACTATCCCTTCACTTCCCTGTCAACTATGTGCTGGTCACCTATCTGGGCCTTGGGATTCGCGGGGTGGCCATTGCCACGTGGATAATGGACCTCAACATCCTCCTTGTCATGGTCCTATACATTCTCATCACCGGGACCCACAAGAAGACTTGGCAAGGTTGGTCCATGGAGTGCTTCAAGGGGTGGTCAACCATACTTAGCTTGGCCATTCCCAATTGCATTTCGGTGTGCTTAGAGTGGTGGTGGTATGAGCTCATGATCGTAATGTCCGGCCTTCTTCCAAACGGGCCTGATGCCGTGGCTACAATGGGAATATTGATCCAAGCCACTTCTCTCATCTACATTTTCCCATCCTCCTTAAGCTTGGCCGTCTCGACCAGGGTTGGAAATGAGCTTGGAGCCGGTCAGCCCGCCAAGGCTAAGGCCTCTTCAACTATCTCCCTAGGTTGTTCTATTGTCACTAGCTTCCTCGCGTTGTGCTTCTCGGTCACCTTCAGAAACGTGTGGGGCCGTGCATTCACGTCCGATGAGGCAATCATTGCCTTAACGGCCGCAGCAATGCCCGTATTGGGCCTTTGCGAGCTTGGAAACTGCCCGCAAACCACCATGTGTGGGGTGCTCAGAGGTAGTGCTAGGCCCAAGTTAGGGGCTAACATAAACTTAGGGTCATTTTATGGGGTTGGGCTTCCTGTTGCAATTGTAGTGGGCTTTTACATGGAGTTGGGGTTGTTGGGCCTTTGGGTAGGCCTGCTTGCAGCTCAGGCTGCTTGCTCCATATTCATGGCAATAATGTTGATGACCACGGATTGGGACGGGGAAGCCCAACGGGCCAAAGAGCTCACCGGAGTTGCCGACATAGTTGAAAAAAATGGTAAGGAGAATGAGGGCCACGAAACAAGTAAATTATTGGTAGGAGATGATATTGAAGCCTCAAAGGTAAAGGAAGAGAGCCAAGATGTTGAAGCTTCTTTGAGTTGTCAAGAAAACAGATAAAAATTTTGTCACCAGATTGAAAATGTTGCGAGAGTTGTAGAGGTAAATATGTTAGTGAGGGAAAAGTGACCAGTAAATATACTTACGGGGGGTTGTCTTTAGTTTCAACATTTTATGTCCCTTAAGGCTTAAACTATGAATCTTTAGCGTCTATGATACATACAACTACATCAAATATTACGGAAATGCCCGTCCAAGTAACGAAATAGAAAACCATGAAAAATGGACGAAATATGCCAAGAAAAAAAATATGTAAGATTGTTGTACATAATTTATGATGGACGTGAAATCAGAAATCTTTTTTTTTTCTGCGTTCAACGGATATTTCTCGTGATATCTTTTTAAATTTGACAGATTACCTAAGGCATTCTCACTTTAAGTTTGTTCTTGTGGTAATAATCTATAACCGATTCTCGAATTTTATAACAAAAATAAAGATTCAATCTTTAATGTTCTATGATCAGACTCGTCAAAATTGACTGATCTATACTCGACAGACACCCCAACGAACTGGAGGCTTGAGCTTATAACATGTAACCCGATTTAAACTTGCGTAACGGATCCGACCCGTCGACTCAACGTGTACCTTACCTGAAAGATTCGACCCGTACTCAACAAGACACGCAGCGAACTGGTGGCTCGGTTTAACATGTAACCCGATTCGAACCAAGATAACGCGATCTAACCCGACCTTCGAAGTTGACTTGTAACTAGAATTGACCAAACATAACACGACCCGAGCAGGCCCGAATGTATGGCCCCGTAATTGACTTAACACCCTGATTGAATGTCCGAGTTTAACCTATAATTTGAATTGACTAGGCGTAACTTGCTTTGAGTTGAATGTTTATTGCCAACATACAAACTAACTAAATTCCTACAAAAGTTGATAATAACACATCTGGTTTAAACCTTAAACGATTCGACCCGAAGCAGTTCTTTGAAATTTTGAAACGATTCTACCAATTCAACCGGTTGCCTGTTTTGCATGTTTGTCGACGACTTTGTTCTGCAATATGAAGTGAAGTGGCACAACTTATTACATGATTCTTTTCGCCTTGGTGAACTTTTTGTGACTAATCATATGATACAGAGGAGAAAAAAAGTTTAGCTCTAGTGGTAAGGATTTCCTTACCACAATCAAAAGTTCGAGGGTTTGAAACTTTGATTTTCATCTGCGACAAAAGTGCTTCCCTTTAGAACAAAAAATTGTACTTTTGTTGAACCAATCTAAATTCGAAAAAGCTTATGCAAAGTAAAACATACTCCCTCCGTATTTTTTTATATGACGTTTTACTTTTTCGAGGTGAGGCTTTGACTTTAATTTTTATGTAAATATATTATTCCAAATTTTTTAAAAATTGCACCATAAAATTTCTTACGAAAAGAGCTTTCAAATGAGTATACATTTCATAATATTTTTTTCTTATGTTGTGAGAGATATTGAAGAGATGAGTTGTCTCGAAAAGTGAAAATGCCTTATATAAAAAAAACAGAGGGAGTAAATATTACGCAAGATAATAATCAATTTAAATGAAAAATAACAATTACTAGTATAATTCTTTAAATAAATTTGGTGACACTTTTGTTTATTAGACCAATTAGGTTATTTGGGTAATAAATTGTCCATGAGCATGAGCCAATGGGTTGGCCAAGAAGACTGATTAGTGATTAGGTGAGTTTACTTACTGGTTTGGGCTGCATGATATGATACCCAGATTAGAGAAGAAGCATGTGAAGTTTCCAGGTTTCGATTAGACCAAAACTGACACATACACACACATACTGAGTACTGACTGGCCAGGCATTCTAGCTACGAGTAGCTTTTACTCACCTCCAAACGCCAATGCCATTACCTGCACTTGCGCTTCCATTTCCTCCCCAATTAAAGAGAAGAAACTTCCTCGCTCTTATTAGTCTCTCAGACGTGATTTCACAGTATCTAGCTTACATTGATTTACAAAATTCAAAACGATCATAATTCCACCAACAGATGAGTATACTGCAGGTGAATATGTCAACCACCAACAGTAAATGATGGTAAACATATTTTCCATATGAGATTTGACTCACCCTAAATCAACTGTTACATCTCGACAGTAATTAAAGTTAACATTGGCAATCACGGGATTAACGAAAGTAACATCAATGACAGCGTGTGTAGTGAATGTGTTCCATAATTTAGTTGATAGACTCTATCTTAATCATATTTGTAAATGATATTCCTATATAACAAAAGTAACATCAGTAACAACATGACTACAAACTAGTACTCCTATCTTAATCATAAATTTTTAAATGATCAAGACACCAAAATTAAACAAAATATATTAAAATGTACTCTCTCATCTTTGTCATTTGTTAAAAATATTTTTCTCAAATAATATATATACTTCGTAAAAGGTAATGACTAAAACGGAAAGAGTAGCCATTTTTGTGAAGTGGATCGATCAGGGCAATTAGTCGGTAGTTTATAGAGTAATGCAAGAATTAATCTTTTTTTTAAGTAAAAAGAGCGTCCATGTCTAGAGAAAACACCAAGATATGCATCCAGTATGGGGAACCAGAAAGGTAGACAACAACTAGAAGCCAAAGCTTAAAAAATTTAGAGGGTGTTTGACTAGTCGTACGTACACTCGTACATCTAAGGAATTCTTTTTTGAAATACGAGTATACTCGTACCATTCCAAGAACTTGTTGATAATAAAATACTCCAATACTTATTCCTTATTGTGTGATTAATCGTACGAGTACATAATTAATATACTCATTACGGAGTATTTCCAAGCCTATAGCTGATTGGAGAAATAGCCCGTAATTGTCGTCACATACTGTATTTGACAATACTTACAGCACAACATTGGACCGCAACTACTTTTTACTGTCGGCGCTTTACTTCTTACCGTCGGCGTTAATTACGTGAAATAACGACTTTGTCCTTACTATTTATTCTCAAAATAATATTACTTTTACATTTTATAGATTATCGATTATTAAAACTCGATAACAAAACCGTCTTTTTCGATTATCGTAATAAACCAAAACTGACTTCCTATATATTAGTTAATTACGCAAAATGACGAGTTCTCCTTTGCAATTAATTCTCGAAATATTATCACATTTACATTTTATAGAGTATCGGTTTATTAGAACTCGATAATAAAACCGTTTTTTCGATTATTGTTACGCCTCCGATTTTAAACAGTTAATTAGATTAATTAACGACTTAATACAATTTAATAAACGTTATTAACAAATACGAGTAATATGCAAATTAAATCCTAATTAATCTACGATAAGTCGACAATCAAGATTTTTTTTATACAAATCGATGCAAATTAAAATAAAAAAATCCGAAAATGGGTCAGGTCAAGTGGGTTTTTCGACCCACCTAAGGGTCGTATTATTTTCTCTATAATACTTGAAAGTTTTGAGAAATAATTTAAGTATAATGTAAATCTTCCAATGGTATGAAACATGAAGTATAAGTCGTGAAATTGGTTACATTGATAACACATTTCATATAAAGGGCTCAGGTTCGAATCCTCTTGTTCGCACATTTGCCTTTTGAAAAAATAATAAAAAATAAATTTACAAAATTATGCAATTAACAAGGATCGAACCTCAGACAATTATGCAATTAACAAGGATCGAACCCCAGACCTATTGATTAGAAGGCAAATGACCAAACCACTAAACCACCATCAACAAACTCGCGGATGGGGGATTCGAAGAATTTCTTCGATTTGAGTATTTTCCGTGTTTTTTTTCTCTTTTAAGACAGTTTTCAGCCATTCGAAATATCAGTTGGTTGATAGTGGTGTAGTGGTTTGGTCATTAGCTTCCTAATCAGCAGGTCAGGGGTTCGATCCTTGTTATGTGCACCAGAGTCTCTTGTAATAAATCTTGATTGTCGACTTGTCCTAGATTAATTAGGATTTAATTTGCATATTACTCGTAGGAGAACTCGTCATTTTGCGTAATTAACTATATAGGAAGTTGATTTTGGTTTATTACGATAATCGAAAAAGATGGTTTTATTATCGAGTTTTAATAAATCGATAATCTATAAAATGTAAAAGTAATATTATTTTGAGAATAAATAGCAAGGACAAAGTCGTCATTTCACGTAATTAACGCCGACGGTAAGAAGTAAAGCGCCGACGGTAAAAAGTAGACCCCATTGGACATATAAGTATCACATAATCACTTGATCTTAATTAAATGTAGGAATCCCGTGAATAAAAGAGAGTATGAGACTAAACATGCAAGTAAATCTGGATTCTAATTGATGCATAAAGGAGAGTGGCAGATACCAAAACTCCTCAACAAGCTTGTAAGCCAATCTAGCCCGCGGTCATGGCCAATCTAGTCAATTTCCGTCCATGTTGTCGAATAACAACGCATAAGATGAAAATTGGCATAGTCAAAATCACACAAGACGGCCTTTTTCGTGTAGACAGGAGTTACTAAAATGGAGATTAACCTATCTTCCTATTACTCCGTACAGTCCGCTGTGTATGATGCAACAACTGATGCACTTATCCTGCAAATGGGCTGGGATTTATATATACGAGTAGCAATTAAATTTGCTGAATTATGTTACGCGAGGCGAGGGATCAATATTCAAGAATAAGAATAAGCAGACCATTATCCATCCCAACCCCAAAGCGTGCATAATATACCCAACTCAACTTCGTTGCACACACATACACTTACACTGCCTCTTCAATCTTGCTTTGGGACTCTGATTTATTTCTCTACTCTGGAATCTGGAATCTGGATCTGGAGGAGCCAACACAAAAAAACACCAATTACCATTTTATCGACTTCCTACTAAATTTGTTTGCTTCACAATTCACATCACTCGATTTTAGTGAGAACCGAGTTGAAAACTCTTTAGTTAAGACTAAATCATCACTACCACTTTAGTTAAATTATACAGAGCACTCCGTAAAACCATCACCTCAAATTTATTTTTTATTCAGTTAGGAGTCGAGCTTGAGCTGTCTCGTCTCATTAACACCCTATTCACCACCCCTCAGTGGAGTATTAGCCCAAAAGCGAATATAAAATTATTCCTAGACCTCCAACCATCATCTTAAAGTTTTGATTGATTTGGTTCATATATAGGAGTATGTACCACTCCATTGAGTAGGGAGTATAGCCGTAAACTATGACAAATTATTGTTGGTGACGGCATTATCCATCGTAATTCTTAAAATGGATCAAGTATACATCAAATCACATGGCAAGTGGCCTAACAAATACCACACCACATGTTTTGTCTTTATTATTACCATGTGGTAACATTCGACGGATACTTCGTCCTAAGCAAGACTAACGGATAAAGTATTAGTGAGTAAAAGTGAAGGAGAATCATGTGGCCCCCTTGATCAGTCCGTATAGCCATTAGCCAGTACACAGTACACACACTGCCCTCTCATTAGTTTACTTACAAGTCAAAACAGGGTCAACTCTGCCAAATCAATACCCTCCTCACTTAACTCTTTCCAAAAATCATCACATCTCTCCCTCTCTTTACTCTTTACTCTCCCAGATCATACTTGCCCACTTTTTGTCATTTAATCCCCTCACTCTTCCCTCCTCTCCTACAAATAACAAATTCAATAACATTAATAAATGCACTTAAACCTTTAGCTGGACTTTTACTGCTTTCCAAAGCCATCATTTTAGATTCTTGCTACCCCCTTGCAATGTTTTTCGAGTCGCGACCTCATCTTTTACCAACATTTCTCGTCATTCTTAATCTCTCGTATTAGATGATTTTAGACTTGTCATTCATACAAGAAAAAGACTAAACGAGAATTTTTATTACCACATACGAGTGTGATGTTGAGCTCCATCTCCTTGAAGAAAAAGCCCCCCCTCAGAAAAGCTTGTTCAACCAACGGAGGATGTCGCGTGCTACACGTGCCACATACTTGTCTACCTGGAAGAAGCAATTCTTGCCATAAAAATAGCAGCAAAACTGATAGCAAATGCAATAGCGAATGGGCCACGGCCCAATAATGGATGGATAGAAATCTGATCAACACACATTAAGTCGTTAAGACTATTCATTCAATTACATGAATTCCCCACACCCTCACATATAAACTGTACATGGTATACAACATTACTGTGTCTATACACATCAGCTGTACAATTGTACCAGGCCAAGTTCTTTGCATTATAAACGATTTTGAATTCCTTACAGGTGGGCATGTTGATTTCCTGATCACTGTAACTGTATGCAAAACCTATGATAAATTCTATGTCTTGTTACTATCATCTGAATCAACATAGAGTCTCATCCACACAAAATATATTGTCTTAATCTTTCCTCACATGTAATACTGTTGTAACACAGGCACCGTGTTAACCACATCCAATATGTACCAAAACAATTTTTAACTGATTAGATGAACTAAACTACAGAAAGCATTTAAGAGAAGCTTGTACACGATTATAACTCTTCCGTTGTGGAGTATTTATCAAACTACTCCGTATAGAACATGTGAATAATTCTTGTATTTCAATGGGCAATTACAACTCTTAATGCTCTTTATAGCATTGAAAGCAATGGCTCAACTAGCCTTTTTTGAGAGGGATTTCATGAAATACTCTATGTCAAAAAAACAAGACCAAGTCACAAATTTGACAAAAAATGACCACAACCAAAAGCATGGAATGCTACTATAAAAGGCATTTACCATGAGAAATACAAGTGATGTGGCAAATTCTTTTACAACTAGCTTTTCCCTCAAATTCGCTTTCAACACCATATATGGAGTACTATGTATAATTGTATATTTAAACTACTAAGGCAATGATTTAGCCAACAAAAAAAAGACATTAGCTGTGGGCTCAAAATGATTTTTTGAGTTAAGTTTTGACAGTGTTCGACTCAGTAATATCAAGCGAAGATAAGTTGAAAATGAGGTAATATTAAGTCCTAGGCTCTAACTAATTGAGAAGAACTTGAAATTAATAAATGTATACCAGGTACCATAACACAGTGCGAGTATCGATTCACAAAATGCTACCTACCTATCAATCACGGACAATAATTGATGGCATCAAAGAGGTAGCTGCTAATGAACAAGAAACCATGGCCATGGGTAAGCATGACAAAATGAGGCAAAGGGAGCAACAGAGCATCTTCCACAATAAAAGCAAAACCGGGTCATTCAATGTGAATCTACATGTTATGACAAAATAGCATCACATCATGACATGACATGCATAGTTTGCCAATAAAGCCGAGCGTCTGTCTACTCTCACACGTCCATAATCAAGAGTCGTATTCACTCTTTCAAATAATGTTCGTGAATCATGCGGGAGCTATATAATCAAGCGTAGTATTCACTCTTTCAAGGGAATTATTTTCAGTGTATGACCAAAATGGTATGGAGTGCAACATTTTTTCTAGTCTTTTGATAACTAAATTCCTTGGAAAATTGTTACTGATTGATCACGATATGGTTTCCTATAATGCCACTCAACGGGAATATTTACAAAAAATAATGAGAATAGACTAAATAGAGTGAGAGTGTGAGACTAACAATAAAATTACCGCAATATTTTAAAGGTTCACGCAAATTGAAGAGTAACAGAAGGTCGCTGATACTCTAGCTACGGATGTATACTCCGTATTAGTTAGCGAGAGATTGTTACCGGATGGCCAAAAATGAAAGTTGTAACAGTACGAACTACTCCGTAATAAGAAGGCCCTTTAGCAAAAAGAAATACTCACTCCATTTGCCTATTTTCTTCCCATTCGCTTTTTTGGGTCAAAGTTGGCAAACTTAGATCATGAATATATTGGAGAATAAAATTGATTTATACATAAAACTCAATAGTTCACATTTATTATCAAATTATCTTTTATAAAATATAAATTTCGTCAAGAAAAAGTTGCATTAACATGTTGAAAACTACGGTCAAAGTACCGTTTTGTTGAAGACGGTGAAAAAGCAAATGGGAAGAAAATAAAAAAAATGGATGAAATATGTTTTTAAAATAAGAGTAGAATAACCAATGAATAGTCCAGAAAAACGAGGGCATTCAAAGCCCCCTGCCCTTTACTGCCTTAAAGCCTGTGATATAAATACAAAAATCTCAACAGAGGTGTGGGGTTAAGGGGGGAAAGAACAGAAACCAATAGATAGGGTCCATCAAAATTAAATTAGGAGGGAGAAGAAATAAGGGAAGGGAAGGGAAGGAAAGGGAGACTAGTCCTTTTTTCTTTTTGTTTGTTTATGCTACATTTGTTTTGTTTTTTACCTCAACTTATTCATTTTAGCTGCTGATTCATTCCTCAGTGTAATGGCATGTTTAGAGATGTACAATAACTCTACTTCTCCCTCTCAACCTCCTCCCATGAGCCCTAGAATCTCCTTCTCTCATGACTTTGTTGAATCCCAAAATTCACACCATCTGCTTACTACTTCAAGATCATTTGAAAGAACTCCACCTTCTTCAGATTTTGAGTTTTCTGTGTCAAATTACAGCATGCTACCTGCTGATGAGCTCTTTTTTAAGGGCAGACTTTTGCCCTTCAAAGACAACAGCAGCAGCAACAACAACAATGGCAATAATGGGCAGGTTCAAAGGACCCTAAGAGATGAGCTCCTCGTCGACGATGAAATGGATTTCTCTCTTAAACCTCCAAAGCCTTCTTCTTCAAATCGATGGAAGGGTTTTTTGGGGCTTAGAAAGTCCCACATTGGGTCCAAGAAACATGAGAAAAGTGGCTCTTTTGCTTTTCCTCCAGGGGATGCAAATCTTACTCTATCTCCCCAGGTATTCATTCCTCTTTCCATTAAAAAATCCAAACTCTTACCATCATACTATCATGTTATAGCTCTCATACTTTATCACTTCAAACTGTAACTTATTTGATAGACCATTGCATCCAAATCAGAAGCCAATAATCACAAGTAGCTTCTTGGTACTAGGAATATATGAAACGTTTCAATAAATTTGATAATTGATGCTCACCAAATTACAAAAGTTGTAATATTTCTTTACTATATTTCAGGACACGGTGAGCAATGATGGTTCAAGTAGCAGTGACATGGAGATGGGATATAGTCAATAGGAAAGATCAATTCATGTCAATAGAGGGAAGGTGCAGATTTGACTGTTTTGTCTCTTTGATTGATTTTTTTTAAAAAAAAAAATTACCTTCAATTATTTTGGAGGTCAAGATGGAATCTAGGGATGCTGATATCTGGTCAGTAAATTGGTTTCTACTAGTTGGATTTTTCATCTTATCTTTTTTCACCACTCCCCAACCATGTGTTTCTAGAACTCTAGTGTTAACTGCTCTAGGAAGTTTGTCGTTTTAGTTGTTTTGATGTACAAAAAGAAAACAATTATTTGATGGATTCCTCCCCCAGTCTTGTTTCAGATGATTAGCTCTGCTCTGCTTCTAGTTGGGGCATGTAATGTACTTCATCTCTTTTTTTTAATGTACTTCCAGTCTGTAATGAGTTGGTTACCTTGGTTCTTATGAATATTTCCCCTATCATTTGGCAACAAAATAACTGATTTCTAGCAAATGATTACATTATTATCTACCTATCCACAACAAATGAACCCAATTTCCAGATTCTTTCAGTTCTTATTAGCCTTCTCCATTGGTGTGAGAGAAGAATAATTAGTAAGTGCTGAATGGTTGATACAATGCACAAGATTTATACTCGTGTTTGGTTAACAAAATTATACTTGTAGTCGTACTTAGTAGTACTTCGTAGTAGGTAAAACAATACTCCGTACAAAATTGGTTCTATTTGAATTGTGTAATTAAGTACTCTACCCTCTACAGGTTAGGTTATGACACTCTGTCACTTGTTGGAGGTACTCATTTTCGTTACTACTCTCTCTCGTGTGTATTTTGCGTTATGTGTTCTTTCCCAAACCATTCACAACAATATTCCTCTTCATCGCATCTCTCATTTTTCTTTCATCCAACTCACTTTCGTTCATCAACAAGCCTAACGGGGAAAAAAACATCCCACAAGAGCTACCCTATTTATCCTTTAATAATAAATAAATCCACTTGTAGATAAACTCCACTTATAGATGAGAGCCCAAGAAGGCTGTATCCGAATTCAAAAAAAAAGAAGGCTGTATCCAAATATGAAAGGCCACACTGTTGTCTTACTAGAAATTATAATCTCCTGGCTGTTTTAACTTACAATTAGGATGGCCATTTATGACCTACGAGTAGTATTTAGTTTTAAGGAAAAATTTGAACCAACTTGAACAAGAGTAAAGTTCCTAAACCATTTAGCAATAAATTAGGGAACTTTATGTCCTCAACTTCTGTACTAGGTTAAGTAATACCATAATTTTCACAAACTAATTAATACTCGTAGTATTCTCTTAGTAGGAGAAATTATAAGGGGGTGACTAATTAGCACGAGTATTAATCTCATTTGTATAATTTTTTTTATTAAAAAATTTGCCGTTTTGAATATTTAAGCTTGATCAACTCGAAGTTGTTTTACACATTAAAAATTCAGCACTACACCAGCTCCAGTAAAGGTTCAATGTTGGAATAATATGAATAAAGTGAAGGCCCAAAATGAGGAGACAGCCAGATAGAGATGTAAGTGGGTTTGTAGACTTTGTTTTGGATTGATATAATTAGTAATTGGGAGGGAGGGGAAGGAAGTTTGGTCATTATGTGTTGGGCTGTTCGCTGATAAGATGAGTTTAGAGCACTAGGATCGAAACAGAAGAGTGCACGTGGCTGGAATTATAAAAACAGAATGGAAGTGGACATACAAGAACAGGCAACAAGATATTTAGTCGTAACTCGGAAGTAGTGTTTCCCCTTGAGTGAAACCATGGATAGTAGATATTTAGACATCTAAAAAAGCAGCTTATCCCAAAATAGGATTAAATTTAACTTCTAAACTCATCGCTCGTATGATCGGAACGGAAATCTAGCCAAGTAAATACCCCGTGCCGAACAATATGTAAGGCGTCTATTGAGTTGCTTGATTTCAAATTTCAGGCTGGATTGGATATTTATGTAGATTACCCTCAATCATTATTTCTTTCATTAGAATAGAATAAGGCATTGAATTAGAAGCAATATACGAATCTGTTGTAAAGGCTATAGAGATGTTAACTTATAAGGGCAAGCTAAATACAACTATACAAGGCAGAAGTGCAAAACATATTAGCATTGAGTTAATATAGCTTAAAGTAACCTCACTAATAGGATGAGAAAAGGCACAATTACTGCACATTATTGGTAAGCAAATAGAGTAATCATCAGAGCACTGACCTGTTCTGCAAACCACATTTTATGTTTCTCAATATTTGATTTCAGTTTCTGAATAGCTTCAGCACGCTTTTGCAAAAATCTCATCTGCTTGGTCCTGGACACTCTTGATCATGGTTTCCATAAAACAATAATGTGTGAGCGGAATGAAATTGTTAGTAACTCAACAAAACATCATGCGGAAGATGATAACCTAACTAAAGCAACTCAATACATCAGAACTATGGAGTTCCTAAGTGTTGTATTTGTAACCACTAACAACAAGAAAATAATTGAAAACTGTTCGAAGTTCCTTAATTAAATTCTAGTGTGCCTTTTTTAATATTTTCCACCCTCTCCATGAATTCATCAGTTAGGCCTTGTTCGTTTTGTGTTAGACTAAAGTGAAGTGAAGTGGGCTAGAATAGCTGAGACAAATTGTAGCTGATGGAGTTGAAGCAGACTGAAGTGAAGTGAGCTAGAATAGTTGAGACAAAATGTAGCTAATGGGGCTGAAGTGGATCGAAACTGAAGTAAGCTGAAAAGAACATACCCTTACTTTTCAACAAAATTACTTGACGATATTCACTTTGGGACATTGATGTGAGTTGCATCTAGGGGTGTTCACCGGTCCAAACTCGGACCGGACCGGACCGGTTTGACCCGCGGACCGGAAACCCAAAAAACCCAAACCCGCGGACCGGACCGGTTAATAAAGAAATCCGGACCGGACCGGACCGAACCCTCTTAAGACCGGACCGGACCGTAAAAATACATTAAATTTGATATTTTTTTAAAGTGGGGACCGGACCGGGGACCGGTTACCAACTTTTTTGGGACCCGGAGACCGGACCGGTACGTGCCCCGGTCTAGACCGACCCGGACCTTACGGTCCGGTCCGGTCCGGTTTGCCGGTCCGGGTCAATTTTTGAACACCCCTAGTTGCATCATCTGTAATTCTGTATGTACAATATCTTTTGATGTTAACATGTGACTGGGATATCTGCATCTGATGATTTACAAGTACAGAAAATTACTAATACAACTTTGTTCCACTGTACTCTTCGAGTACCCAAATCTAAAGTAACAGAAGCCCCAAGGCCCATATGCTTCATAGAGGTCATTCAAGTCACCTTTCTTATTAAGCTATAGGAACATATTTCACCCTGAGTTTCCTTGAATACTTACCATACAAGTCAAGTTTAATCGGAGATTGAATGATGCAAAAACAGGACAAAATTACAAGAATATCATATGGCTCTATCTGGGCCAAACGTTTAGTGTTCAGTTGTTACTCATTAGGTACAAGCTATGTCACCCCGACTCTCTTATATTAACTCGAGTTCTCATGTTTGAATCTGCTGAACACCTAATCATTGGTATGCCACGTCAACATTTAATGCTAAATCAAAAAATGAAGATTTCATCAAAACTAGACGAGTTTGACATTTGAACATATAGGTTTGAGGGCTTCAGAGTAAATTTAAATAATATAGGGTACTAGAGATCATTCAGTCAACAAAACTCTAAAGATTTTCATAGTGTAAGTTTCATGGACAGTAACACACAACATAAGGCTAAGACTTAGCATTTAACTCCAATATAGCCAAAGGATTACCTTGAAGATGGTTGGACTACCTATCAAGCAGGAAGAGACCGACATCATGTTCGGATAAATTTTCGGCTACTGAATTACTCTCACCAGTATGTGCTGTCTGTAATTCTATATATCTTGTCTTGTACGTAGTATGACTTGCCATATTCATTTTCCAAGAGAAAAACATTTCTGATGGAATGTAAATGGATCCTGCAAAATTGCCGGACAAGCTCCTGAGGTTGCAAATAACTACTGACCAGAGCCCCTTCAGAAAAAGTATAGGATGGAGAAAACAGGATGCCTTTGCATCGAAAGGAGCTAATCATCCAAAAACATCCAGAAAAATGGGAGTCTGGAACTTCACCGAAGTTTTTGAAAGATTCAAGTTTAGAGTGAAGCATTTTAGATTTAGGTGTATGAAGCTTCACTATTTCCTTGGTCCCTGAAGTTGACCACCTAACTTTCCAAATCCATAAATCCACAAACTAAGAAACTTATTTGGATCTTTCGCATAAAAAATAATCCTCCAGTAAGTTAGCCACCACTTAAAAAAGTTAGGCCTTATATATTTTTTAGGAATAAATTAATCATACTGTAAGACTATATAATCTTTAGCCTAAACCCCACATTCGGAGGCTAATAGCAAAATACGAGATGAAAGGGTAAATATTCCATGTGTTGCCCTCAGCCATCGTTTTTAATAAGCCTCCAGGAATTATATTCAGTTATCAGTTACGAGCGGCCACTGTCCACTGGACCGCAAAAGCCAACACAAAGGCTCTGTGTCTACTTGGCTAGAGCCTAGAAGCAACACAGAGGTTGGGCAGGCAGCAAATAAAAACAGTGCGATCAAGGCAGATTCACTTATCATATTACCTTACATTTAGCATGAATGGTAGATACTGAAGGTAGAACACAAGTGGCACCACGATTATGTTGATCTGACTCGCATAAAATACTCAACACTCAGACATGAAAAGGCACACTAAAAGTAGATACTAGTAAACAAAAAATGAGAGATAAAAGCCTACATATGGTAGCTGTATGAGACATATGACAGCTTGTATACGAATGTCACGGTGTGGAAGTGAGCCGAGCTGCACTAAGCCACTTGAGGGTCCATAGTGCAAAGCGAAGATATGATATGCATGAGGATGAGGATGAGGATGAGGATGAGGATGAGGATGAGACCCATAGGCAATGTGGGGTGGGGGGATGATGACAATCCAAAGATGCTGCTGAACTGAAGTGCATCTACCTACAGAGTACTGACAATCCTCCTCCTCTTAGCATTAATTTACACACTCCGCCCAGTTCATCACTTTGATTTACAGTACGACAAATATACAAAATGCATAATTGTGTTTAACGAAAAGTGGTGACTCACAAAATACACATTATAAAGAGTCCCGCCTCCCTTTTTTTCTAGGGTTTAAGGAAAGGCGTAGTTAGTGAGGGAAGGCCTATACCTGTGATTCCCCAACAATAACAATTGCTTTGCTTCAACTCATATTTCCATGCATTTTCTTGCTTCTTATGTAATTAATTAATTAATTGTGGACATTAAATCCCCGATGAATCCATCCTTTATGAAGTAGGTTCAAGTGACAAAGATAAGATAATGCATCAAAATTTATGAGGAAATTAGATCAACTGGGAATTCAATAACACAAACACAGACATTAAAATGAGATAAGACAATTTCAAGTAGGAGTAAAAGCGGTAAATAAATGAGATAATACCTTAATTGTTAGCAGTAGCATAGGAATAGGGAGTGGTATTAAGCTCGCACGAAATATACATTATACAGAGTCAGAGTGGAGCAGCGAGAGAGAGAGGAGAGGAGGTGGGTTTGGTGTGCTACTGCTACACGTCCGCTCATCATTTTAGGAGGGACGATTCATTGGTTGGTCCCCGGACCACGGCTATGCCTACGCGCCTCTCCCTCTGCCCAAACTAAATTATCAAATACGGAGTTACCACTCATATCTAATTAGGAGGATTTAGCCCGAATTGGATCGAACTGAATTGTATTAATTGAGTCCATAAAACTGGACTGGACTGAATTGAGTTGAAAAGAACTTAAAAAGATTAGGGTCACGCTCAAACGGCAAATATACATCGCATTTGCACCGCTTTTACACGATTTTCGACTGACGGTGGTTTAACACATAATGTCACCCTCCAATGTTTTTCATTGCTCATATTTTGTGTGGATGTTTCAAATGATCCGATAAAACTCCTTCTAATTTATGGTCATTTATATTTCTAAATCTCTGAAAAACGTGTATTATACATTTCAATTCAACCTATTCGGGAGGTTGTATCGAACGACATTTCAATTTTACCTGAATTCCACACAACATGACCAGGGTCGCCACTCGCCGCAAGAAGTCCCCTGCCCGATTTGCGGCCCAAACGACAAATATAGATCGCTTTTAGACAATTAACCGATTTTTGACTCGCGATGGTGGAACACAAACTGTCACCCTCAAATGTTTTCTGTTTCTCCTCGTTTTTTGTGTGCACTTTTCAAATGACTTGATTAAAACTCTATCAAATTTCTGATCGTTTTTGTTCCGGTTCCGAATCTTTGAAAAACGTGTACTATTATACACCTCAATTCGAGTTGTTCAGAAGGTCATATCGAGTCACATTTCAATTTAACCTGGATTTCTTACCACGTGACTAGGGCCGCTAAAGGAAGTACCCGTATAGATTTCATGCGCAAACGACAAGTATACATCATTTTTGCACGATTAACATATTTTCGACCGACGGTTGCTAAACACATACTATCACCCTTAAATGTTTTTTGTTGCTCGCCATATTTTGTGCGGACGTTTTAAATGACTCAGTGAAAACTCCGTCAAATTTCTGATCAATTTTTTTCCGAACCCCGAATCTCTGAAAAAACGTGTATTATACACTTCAAATTGAGTTGTTCGAGAGACTGTATGTCTATATCGGGTCACATTTCAATTTAATATAGATTTTATACCACATTATTAGGGTAATCGACAAGTATACATTGCTTTTGCATGCTTTTACACGATTAACCGATTTTCGACCGACGGGTATTTTAACACATACTGATGCCCTCAAATGTTCTTCGTTTCTCCTCATATTTTGTGTGGTCATTTCGAATTACCCGATTAAAACTTCATGCAAATCATGGTCATTTTTGTTTCAGACACTGAATCTCTGAAAAACATTTAATATATACTTCAGTTCGAGTTGTTCGATTGGGAGGTCGTATCAGGCAACATTTAAATTTTACTTGAATTTCTTATCGCCTGACTAAGGTTGCTACAAGAAATACCCTGTACCGCTTTACACTACACTTTTACACGATTAACCGATTTTCGAATGACTGTATTTTAACACATACTGACACCCACAAATGTTCTTCGTTTCTCATCATATTTTGTGTTGTCGTTTCAAATTACCCGTTAAACTCCGTGTGCAATTTGTGATCCCCCCACTAAGATTTTCCCCAAGGCCCCAAACTTTCTCTGTTGCTCCTCATATTTTGCGTAGACATTGCTAGCGACCTGATGAAAACTTCATACAATTTTCAATTATTTTTATTCCGGGTCTCGATGCTCCGAAAAACGTGTATTATACTGTTATACACTACAATAAATAGAGCTGCTCGAGAGTTCATATTGGATCACGTTTCAAATCAAACTGATTTTCATATCTAGTAACTAATGTGTCGTCTTCAGGATTTACCCTGCCCGATTTCACGTCCAAAATGACAAGTATAGGTCATTGTTAGACGATAAACCGATTGTCTTATAGGGGAGGTTTAACACATATCGGAACCCCAAACGTTCTCTGTTGCTCCTCATATTTTTGTGTGGACGTTCTTACCGACCCGATTAAAACTTTGTAGAATTTTGACTTTTGAGCCTTTTTTATTCCGTACCCCGAAACTCTGAAAAACGTGAATTATACACAATAAATTGAGTTGTCGGCGAATTCGTAATTGGCCACGTTTCAAATCAACCCGATTTTCATACCACGTGACCAGAGTCTTTCTTGGATATACATTGATTGATTTCACGCTGATGTAGAGATTTGTCGCGAATCCCCACAATCAAACAAGAACCTAACTCTACTAACTGGGTAGCTAGGGTAAGTCGGGTATCGAATCCACAGGGACGGTGAGCTAAATGAAAAGTCTCGGTCTAGTTAAAGTTTTAGTCGTAGAAATTCGATTTGGGTTGAATAAGTCTAAACTAATTAACTAAACTAACTATAAGAGAAATCAATAACAAATATTATAATAAAAGGGACTAGGGTCAAGGTCAACAAGGTAGTCTCAGGGGAGTTGTCGGACTCATAAAATAGTTGATTAAGGTTAGTAATAGGCATAAGATAGGCTCTCTCGAGTCTCTATCTACCATAGGATGGTCCTAGCGGACTCTCGCTACTTACTAGGTCGACCTACTCCAATGAACGCAAGTCTAACCTAAACTCGGCTCTCGATCTTAAGTTCAGGTCAACTAAATTGATTAACTAATCTGGCCAGGACAAGCGAATCATACAGATATAACGTTCAAACGAAGATTACAAACAATTAATCAACAATTAAACTGACTCGAGACAAAACCCCAATTAAGACGAACCGAACTAACCTTAACCCTATAAATTACTACTCAAACATGATTAAACCTAATCTAATTAACCTACCCACTAAAATTAAATTAAAGAAGAAATAAGCATGATTAAAGAACAAATGCTACAACTCTAATTAGTTAACTAATCAAATTAACTAAACTAGAAATTTGGAATAAAGAACAATAGAACGAAAAAGGAAAGAAAATTGTACCAATTATGAAAGGAATTGAACAACTTGATAAAGTAGAGAATTCCATACAAAAAGGATTAGAACTTCTGAATTAATCTATTGAAAATTAATTAATTAAAGAAGGAGATTAATTAATCTACTGCTAAAAGCCAACTCCCTCCCCCTTCGCCCCCATGTGATGTTTTATATGGAAATCCCTCAAAAAATACCCTCGTGGAGTCATGGGTCAAGACGTAAAGTGGGTGCATACATGCCTACGTTCATCTTATTTGGACCTGTCCAATACTCGTATTACATCTCGTTTCAGTTGTCTTTTAACTCGTCATGACCCGTCTTTACTTGGTTATTCCCGAGAAGGTACCTACAAAATAAAAACGAGACAAAGCAGTACCAAATTCTCGGAAACTACAACTAATCCTAAAAATATAAAATAAAACTTCTAACTATGAAATAAACTATAAAATGAGTTATATGACAATTAACGTACATAAAATCGGACTAAATAACGCGTAAAAGTAGGGGTAAATCACTACTAAAATATCACTTATCAAACTCCCCCACACTTAACCCTTACTCGTCCTCGAGTAAGCTCACTAAACTTAGGTACGACCCATAAAGAAAAATGACACGAAAAGTTTACGTCACAAGCTTCCTAATCAAAAGTCAAAATTCTAAAATTCAACTGAAGTATAAACAAATGATAATCAGGCACTAAGACTGTTGCAATCAACACAATACATCCACCAGTTTCGGTCCATGCTATGTCAAGGGTATGAGATGGAGGCGGAATGAGTACTCCCATGATGTTAGTGACTTAAGAAAACTTATCTCGACTCAAAGAGTCGAGGATCGTCCTAATGACCCAAAGTGACAAGAGTAACGATCCATAATTAGTAAATAGAAATAAAAACATCTATCTCGGGGAGGAATTATAATTTGTTTTTTATTCCTTTTTTCCATTTTTCTTCATCATTTTTTTTCATATCTTTCATCTTTTAATATTTTTCTTTTCATCTCCCCCTTATTTCTTTCTTTTTTTGACATTTTTGTGATTTTTTTCGGTGCTTACAAACATGCACTTATTTGTGTGGAAGGATCGAGCAGAATTTGTAACGCCGCTCTCTCCCAATAAGAGAAGGTATGTAAAATGGGATCGCAAAAAAGAAAAGTCACTTGGATCACCGTCACCTAGACAAGTTAACTAAAGTCACATCACATCACAGGAGGTGGAAAATGGAACAAGTGAAGTACACACCCTCAAGCGACTTACTGTAGGAGACCAATTGATATATAACGAACAATTGCAACGATCGAGTGTCTAAAAATCATTATTTACACAAAAGGTTAAAAGTTAGAAAAATGACTAAATCCAAGAAAACAAGTGAAAAAAAGCGAAAAATAAAATCTTTTTGGATTTTCGATTTTTTTTTTGACACAAAAACAAACTACGACTCAAAAAACACAAACCGACACAAAATACTCCAATCAACCAACAACAAATCCTCCCCCACACTTAAATCGGACATTGTCCTCAATGTTCAAGAACTAGGAAGGAAAAAGAGAAATGGTGGGTAAAGAACTTACAAAGTGAAGTGATGTTCGATACTTGATACTTGTCCTCGTACCCATCGTATCTCTTGTCGATTTCTTGGAACTCACAAATTACCTACACGCAAAACGACAAACAAAAACACACAAAAACAAGCAAAGAAGCATATATACACAGTACTCACTCCTCAGCAAACAAATGAACTATTTACAAAACTAGTCAAGGACCTCATTAGCTTGTCAAACAAGCTAGACCAGTCATCACCAAAATGGTCATAATGAGTCAACATTAATATGCATGACCAATAGTGGATAATAGAGGTAAGAAGGCTAATAAGCGGTTTGTGAGGCAAGATGTGCATACTGAATATCTCAATTTCACCACAAGGCTCATCATTAGAATCAAATTGCACAAGAAAGGGGTTTAATAACCTAAAACCACTCAATATACCCATCTTACCACTTTCACTTCTCCTCGGAGAGGTGGTAATATCTCCGCCTTCAATGCTCTCCATCATATTTTCCATAAGAGACAAGTCTAAAAGTAAACTGATCTCCTGGATAGAACTATCACAGTCCTCCTCACTTAACATGAGCTCAAATACAGGGCTAAGAGAAACAAGGTCAAGGCAATCAATAGGTAAAAGAGATTCATCCTCAACAAATTTCTCTAAAATAGGTTTCTCAAAGAAACCATCACAGTCCCATGTATCGTCAAGCACAGACTCATAAGGACAAGTGTCAAAGTGTAAGGAATCAAGGAGAGCATCATTATCATCACTAACCCCCTCTACTACCATGAAGTCAAAGAGAGGATTATGCATCATTTCAAAATTAATTATATCCTCAAACACAGGATTCTCAAAACAATTACCTAATGAAAAATCCTGCACTTCATTTTCAGCGTTAACATGGTGAGATTGAAATTTATACACATAATCATCATCTTCATCATCAATTATGTTCACAAGGGGTGGGGAAGATGAAATATCATGCATAACACTCATATTGACACAAGGAGGAGAAACATGACATACACTAGCATCATACACATCACCAAGAGAGTAAGAATCAATCCCATCACTTAACAAAGAAGGAACATGTGGGTCATCTCTAGGTTGTGGTCCTGTCTCAAATTCTCGATGGTCATGGCCACTGGCTATTTTCGCAATCAAAGCATGCGCGTCTTCCACTTCCAAATCATAGAATTTCCAGTTAGATGCAACAAAAATCAAATCTCTATGAGAAGGAAGTAAGCTATCAAAGAATGTCAATGTGGTAAGCCAAAGTGGGATGCCATGATGGGGACAAGCTCTCAATAAGCTCCTGAACCTACTCCAAGAATCACTCAAACTCTCAAACTCGCCCTGCCTAAAGTTAAGAATGTCTTGTCTAAATTTGGCGGTTTTAGCAGGAGGGAAGTAATACCTAAGAAAGGCTAGAGCTAATGGTTCCCAGGAGAAGAATGTGTTAGGAGGGTGTAAATATAACCATTCCCAAGCCTCGCCTTTAAGGAAAAAGGGAAAGAGCATGAGAAATATGGTCTCAATGGGCAAATCACCTCTCCTCACAAAACTACAATAATCCACAAACCTCTGAAGAAGTTTATACACATCCTCGCTCTCAAACCCGTGAAAGGCATTCTGCTCCACCAAGTCAATAAATCCCGGGTCAACATAGAAGTCTAAACCCTCCAAATTTCCAAGGTTAATAGGTGAAGCAAACATCTCGGGTTTTGGTGTATAATGGTCTGCTATAGTAGGCATGGCGAGACAAGAAGAACAAATATAAGAACAACACTCAATAGGGGAAGGAGGAAAAGAAGAAGAAGAAAGAAAGATAAAAAAATAAAATTAAGTAAAAAAAACTATCACTACTACTGTAAAAATAATAATAATAATAATAATAATAATAATAATATTAATAATAATAATCTAATAAAATAATAATAACAATGACATGAACGTACAGGAAACATAAAAGATAAGTTTTTTTTTTCTTTTTTTCTTTTTTTTGTCAAAATAAATAAATAAATATATATATATATAAAAAAAAGTAAAACGACTAATACTAAAACCAAATAAAGACTAATATCTAACTAAGCACCATCCCCGGCAACGGCGCCATTTTGATGTAGAGATTTGTCGCGAATCCCCACAATCAAACAAGAACCTAACTCTACTAACTGGGTAGCTAGGGTAAGTCGGGTATCGAATCCACAGGGACGGTGAGCTAAATGAAAAGTCTCGGTCTAGTTAAAGTTTTAGTCGTAGAAATTCGATTTGGGTTGAATAAGTCTAAACTAATTAACTAAACTAACTATAAGAGAAATCAATAACAAATATTATAATAAAAGGGACTAGGGTCAAGGTCAACAAGGTAGTCTCAGGGGAGTTGTCGGACTCATAAAATAGTTGATTAAGGTTAGTAATAGGCATAAGATAGGCTCTCTCGAGTCTCTATCTACCATAGGATGGTCCTAGCGGACTCTCGCTACTTACTAGGTCGACCTACTCCAATGAACGCAAGTCTAACCTAAACTCGGCTCTCGATCTTAAGTTCAGGTCAACTAAATTGATTAACTAATCTGGCCAGGACAAGCGAATCATACAGATATAACGTTCAAACGAAGATTACAAACAATTAATCAACAATTAAACTGACTCGAGACAAAACCCCAATTAAGACGAACCGAACTAACCTTAACCCTATAAATTACTACTCAAACATGATTAAACCTAATCTAATTAACCTACCCACTAAAATTAAATTAAAGAAGAAATAAGCATGATTAAAGAACAAATGCTACAACTCTAATTAGTTAACTAATCAAATTAACTAAACTAGAAATTTGGAATAAAGAACAATAGAACGAAAAAGGAAAGAAAATTGTACCAATTATGAAAGGAATTGAACAACTTGATAAAGTAGAGAATTCCATACAAAAAGGATTAGAACTTCTGAATTAATCTATTGAAAATTAATTAATTAAAGAAGGAGATTAATTAATCTACTGCTAAAAGCCAACTCCCTCCCCCTTCGCCCCCATGTGATGTTTTATATGGAAATCCCTCAAAAAATACCCTCGTGGAGTCATGGGTCAAGACGTAAAGTGGGTGCATACATGCCTACGTTCATCTTATTTGGACCTGTCCAATACTCGTATTACATCTCGTTTCAGTTGTCTTTTAACTCGTCATGACCCGTCTTTACTTGGTTATTCCCGAGAAGGTACCTACAAAATAAAAACGAGACAAAGCAGTACCAAATTCTCGGAAACTACAACTAATCCTAAAAATATAAAATAAAACTTCTAACTATGAAATAAACTATAAAATGAGTTATATGACAATTAACGTACATAAAATCGGACTAAATAACGCGTAAAAGTAGGGGTAAATCACTACTAAAATATCACTTATCACACGCCCAAACAACAAGCATAAGTCACTCTTACACGGGAGGTTGAACACATACCGAAATCCCCAAACGTTCTCCGTTGATTCTCATATTTTGTGTGGACGTTACTATCAACTAACAATCAATTACTTCCTTCGTATTTTAATGTTTTTCCCCTTTAAAAAAAATCACTTCGTATTACTCGTATATATTAAACAAAGGGGAAAAACATTAAGATACGAAGGGAGTACTATACTTTAGTTTGACTGCACAAAAAGGAAGTAAAATGAGTAGAAGACGATATGAATATACTCCCTCCATTCAAATCCAAACTACACATTTTTCTTTTGCACATTTGTCGAGGCGTGCCTTGCACCATCGATATCTTTCATTTTACATTAGTAAAATTATAAAAATTTGATATTCTTGACCTACTTGTAAAGATGAATCAAACAAGATCCCAAATGACTATATTTTGACTTATAGATTGTCGAGAATACTGAAAATTCTCTTTAATTGTGAATAGTATCAATAAAATAAATGTGTAGTTTGGATTTGATGGAGGGAGTACTATATACTTCGTATAACCGTATTACACTCTCTTGTTTCCCCTTTCATGTAGCGTAAAAGGAGCAGGAAAAGTGGCACTTTAAGTGCAAAAGGAACACAAAATGAGAGGGGAGTATATCGGTATATGTTATCCGTTACTCTCTCTTATGACAGAAATATTCGTCATTTTGTTATAACGGGTCAAATACTTTTCATCTATATAGAAAAGATAACTTACGTGCTTTTGTAATATTTTGTTTTTTTGTGTAAATGAATCGTATTTAACCCGTTATAAATTTGTAACGGATAATTCTGTTACAAACAAGAATTTGTCGAAGATTATGGAGTAGTAGTCCAGTACTCCGTACAGTATATGGAATTTGCATTATTGGTGCTCGTATTTTTTTTAATTTCTCTTTTACCCCTAATAATAATAATAATAAGATGACCAAATGCGCCACGCTTTTGAGTGATAATGTTGGTTGATTGCACTTTAGTCACCTCTTCTTTTCCGAGTCAGAAATGGGTATCCGACTATTTTCAAGTCTTCCATTTCTTGTCACCTTTCTCTTTTAAAAGCAACTTTCAAAGCTCTCTTAACTGAACTAACACCACAATTATAATGTACAACTGTATGATATGTATTCCCAAAAAACAAAACCTAAAAAAGTTGTAGAGTACCACCTAGCAAAGCAAAAATTAGTGTCTTTGTTCTTATTTTTCTTGCTAAATCACCCTAATTATTGTATTCCTTCCTGTGCAATTGTTTTTTTTATATAGCTTGTGGGAAAAAAAAAATATTTAAAGGTAAAACAATGAATGAAAAACAAAAACAGAATGAAAAAAAAAATGAATGAAAAACAAAATGGTAACTTTCAATTCAAGACCCAAAGGCATCTTCAGATTTAGAGAAAATTTCAACAATACAACGTAAGAGTAATTAATACCAAAATGTTATTTGCACAAGTAAAACATTGTGAAGCATGGAGAATATATTTCCAACGATTGTACATTTGAACAACTAACCTTTAATCATGCGACTTAAGAAAGAAATTGTGTCAAACATTTAACGGTGAGCATAAAAAAAACCTTTGAAATTTGTGTTAATATTGAGATCTCCTCATTCTTATGCATGTGTTGTAGTCATGTAGTATTG
Organism: Agrostemma githago; assembly: GCA_958450325.1. Taxonomy (NCBI): domain Eukaryota; kingdom Viridiplantae; phylum Streptophyta; class Magnoliopsida; order Caryophyllales; family Caryophyllaceae; genus Agrostemma; species Agrostemma githago. The sequence goes on from OY288240.1 coordinate 6,168,053, forward strand.
TTATTCCGGTGAGTTATTCCACCGATAACCAATTAGATTTAGAATGGAACGTCACTTAGGCTCTATTTTTTTCAATTCTTTTTAGCTTAGTTAAGTTCAGTCAATTTCAGTTCAGTTCAGTCGCAGGAGGCTCATTTCGTTTCAGTACTTCAACCTACTTCAGTTTAGTTCAACTCAGTTCAGTTCAGCCTACGTCAGTCCAAAAGAACAAGGCCTTAGCTGCGAATAGGTTTCCTTCACCTGCTCTATTAGCCCGTTGCATGTCAAAGATGACGGTTCAGTCTGGGCTATTAAACACGACGTGGTGACAGTGCTCAATTAAGATGGTGCAGAGTAAAATCATGGTTGTGGAGTAGCACCACCACTGATTCATCGAACTATCTTCCTTCGTTATTATTGAGTGCAGAGTAGGATAATTTATAAATCAATGGGTTACTAATTCTATAACCAATTGATTTTAGAATAATGAGATTTCATTTATTTGTAGGTCAATTTTTTACACTTGTTCTATTAATCCAAAGATGACACAACAATTAGAGATTCCGTAATATACTAGTCCCTATATATACCATACTACCGTGGAGATCACATGGAAAATGATGAGAACTCCAATGATGACCCGTTTTTGTTACGTACCCGGCAAGGCGGACATGATACTCTATCTCCACCATCAGTCCATCACACTGACTATTGCACTATTTTTTTTTTTCGTATTCATTCTAAGCTACCTCTACTAGGAGTATCATACAATTGTACTACTCCTACACTAAAACTCTATCATCACGATTAGCACTACCTGTAACTTTGTACTTTTGCACTCACTTCCTAGCAAACATTCCAATCAAAGTACATACACATCATGCATACAGTAATCTTTAGCCAATCAGTAATAATGGTCTGGTTTATACTGTAATAAACTAAGTAATCTTCTCCCAAAAAGAAACCACTCATGCTAACATTTTTTGGCTAATTATTTCTCATACTTCAAAGTTCATGGATTTTGATGGGTCTGAAACAGGTAATTTCAGACACAGATGTATAAAAAAAGTTGTTCCACGACCCATTTCACAAAGATCAAACAGCAATGCAATCTACTTTTTCCGACTTTCCCATTATCTAGCCCTCCCTTTTACTTTGTTTCAGTGATTTATGGCAAGTAGAAAAGTTAGAAAAGGAAAAAAGAACTACTAGTGAGTATCACTTGTGATCGCTATATTCGTCATAAACTAGATTCATATATGGACAGCTAAGATAAAAAAACATAATAACGAATTACTTGTCGTTTATCTACGGATAATGAATGTGGTACATATTTGACTCATTACAAGTTAGATATGTCCATCACAAACCAAAATTCATCAAAAGAAGAAAAGTGGATGACATTGCTAAAAATTAACATCCACAAAAGAGGAGTAGAAAAATCCAGGATAAGAAAACAAGAAGAAGGACAAAAAAAAGCATATTCCTATATAAAATTCTATAGCATGATTGAGAAGAAATCCAGGAGCAAGTACAGAATACTACTCCTAACAGAGTAGCAGCAGCAGTATTCAATTAATGTTACCCTGACTCACCACCTCTGTATAACGAAAACCGTGTCAATTTCTGCACAAAAAACCCATCAAACTACTCGTATAATAGATCTGGAGGCCAGGGTGGAATTGTGGACAACACTACTAAATTCACTTTTACCAAAATGTGTGAATCATAAATCATAAATAAAGGCAGAGAATTGAAGAAGTAGCCAAGCATTAATTTTCTTTCATAGATACAAAAGGGAGACCAACAATGTACAACCCCAATCTAACTTAGTACTAGTACTACTACTACTACTCTTACTCTTACTCTTGGATTGCGTACTTGTACCCAATGTGTACTGTACTAATTGCCATGCCTGCCAAAATGCTAAAATTAACCTGTTAACCAACAATTATTTTAACTTGAATTGCCATTGACTGACACCTGATCTGATAATATTATTAACCTACTATCATAAGATAATCTTAGAGCAGCAGCAGCTAGCGACCCAAACCATTCGTGTAACACAACTATCCGATTCAATTATGGCGTTACTTGATCCCACTCGTACCGACCTTCTAACGGCACCTCCTTAACTACGTCGAAATTGTACCTGAAAACCAACACCAAAACGTCGCCTTTCCTGTCACACTTTTCATGAGAGGATAACTAATTCAATTACAATCATACAGTAATTATTTACTCCTACTGTATTGTTTTGTGAGTATATTTTTGTTTTCTAAAGCTTTACTTACTTGTCAGAGAAGCGTTTCTGAAGATCTTTCTCGGCAGAGGAGAAAAACTCATCGATTTCAGACTGTGACGGCATCATCAATGAATTAATCTGGACTGTTGATTTCCTGATCGCTGCATGATTTCGACTCTCGATTTCCACTTCTTCCATCTTCATTACCTCAACACTCCTGCAATTTTCCACATGAATGTCAAACCTCAAGAGAGAGAATATTTTGTGAGGAAGAAGAATTGCATATAAAGGCGTTTCAAGATCTCATAATACGATTTGAATTTCCAATTTCCGGTACAATTAGTCGATTAAATTGCCGAATTAATTATAAAAAAACGTAAGGTCTAGAAAATTAATTGCATGAATGAATGAATCAAATTACTCTTAACATAAACAATTAACAATAAATACAGTTAATTAATACAGTAAAAATTACCTGGATGTTAGATTATCGTCGATGAATTTAGACGACACTTCACTACTCTCAACCTCCTGACATTCAGACTGTAAAAATTAATATACGAAGGAGTAATTATTAACTGTTGATCAATAAAAAAATAAAAATAAAAAAACAGAACGACATTCATTAATGGAGATGCAGACACCACAACAGTTAAAGAATTGTTTTTTTTTTTTTAATTAAATCTTTTTGTTTGAATGAATATTTGTGGAAGGTTTAATTCCAGAGAATCGATGGAATCAACAAATTCAGATACTCGTATAAGTATATATCAGAATTTAGGATTATCTACCTCATGATTTACTTCGATTTCCGGATTAACAGTAACACAATTCTCCACAATTTCACCCGTCGAATTCGCCGCCGCTGCCGCCGTAATATTGCTTGAAGAGCACGAAAGAGCCGGCAGTAGTTCCGAACAGCCAACAATTACATCACTTCCGGCACTGGAAGAAGTTGGATTGACAGTGTTCCCTAACGACGTCGTTTCGCTCAAACATCTTGCAACACGACGAGGACGACGACGACTTCTGAGATCGTAGACATTATAGGACGCCGTGGAAGTCACTGTAATATTCGCCGTCGTTGTGGTTGCCGTGGTTATCATCTTCTTCATCCGTTTGGTCTTGGCCATTGCTCGAGTTCGAATCTTCACATCAACAACAATTTCCTCACCCTCACATTTTCCCACATACCTTCCCATTATTTTCAGAAAAAATAAAAGGAAAAGAAAATGGTGAATTCAGTAAAAAATGGTGAAATAAATGAGTGGGTAATTTCTTTGTTTGATTTGGTTTGGGAAGAAGTTGTTAGGAGGAGAGAGAAAAAGAGGGATTCCGTATCAACGGTGTAGAAGAGGAGAGTAGAGTAGAGATAAAAAAAAGAGAATAAATGTGTATGTGTATGTGTATGAGTATGTGTGTGGTCCAAACGCCGTTACAGTAACGGCCTAACGGGGGTGATGGAGGGTGACTTCTGACGGCGCCGTTATCTGGTAGGGAATGCTTCGGGATTAATTAAGGGGATAGGAACAGAGGTTAATCAGGGATTTAGCTAATACAATTACGACACGTGTTGTTGTTAGGTAGTAAAAGTACTCGCAGGATTTTGATCAAGGTAAGAAGAGAAGATGTGCGATGAGAATCATGTGAGTATGTCATCATGGATTTGGTTATGGATTATTCACACTAATTAATTAGTTATTGTGTAAGACGATTTCATATTATATATTCCGTTATTGATTTTATATTTTATGGATTTTTCAAAATGTCTTCAAACAATACATGTTAAGAACTTAATTAGAGAAATGTTTGTAATAATAATTATGTAAGTATGGTGCTTAGGAGTTTAATCATCAATTTATCATAATATATAAATATATTGTTTTACGTATGCAATCGTCTTACGATATAATTTACATCATAATCAAATTACAGGGATATATGACACCGTCTTAGGGTATAATTGTTATAAACAAATAACAATAAATTTTCGTTTATTTGTTTGGTAAGGAAGTAGTCGTATTTCTCTTCACTGTAATTATTGTTGTGACTTGTGGGGACTGCGGAGTTGTTTTTATTGTTACGTCTATAATGATTCCGGTTGTTAGGTTAGACTAGCTACTTAGAAGCTAGAGGCCTACAGTTACTCATTGCCACACTCTTTGTACTTTGACACAACATACAATAATTAGAAGACTTATTTTATACTCCATATTAATCAATTTGCCTACTTAATCATCCAGTTAATGTGTTTTATTCACTGCTCTTATTGTTTTCTTTTCAGATATTTGTTTGTATTTGATTAAAATAATTTTTATAAATAATGTACGTAAAATATAAATAAATGACTGAGATAGAATAAATTACTCCCTCCGATTGCCTATTTTTTTGTCCTTTCTTTTTGGGTGGAAAATAAGAAGAAAGTGTTATATTAATGGGGCGTTTGGTTAAAACACAGAAAAAGAAAAGAGAATAAACATGGCAAAAGGGGTAAAGGAAAGGAAATAAAAAAGATTACCTTAGATTTTCCGTGTTGTTTGTTTAGAAATTATAGGGAATAGAAATGATGAGATGGCGACGGTCTCGGGGTGGCGGTAGTGACGATATTGGTGGTGGTGGTGATGACATTGGTGGTGGTGGTGACATTAGAAGTGGTGCCGGAGTGGTGGTGGTTTTAGGGTGCTGGGTGATGAGTTGGGGCGCTGGGTAAGGGAATCAAAATTCAAACCCTGGGAATGAAATTAGAGGAGTATGAGGACTTGTGAGGGAATGCAAAAAAAATAAAACAAAACAACCACAAAGGGAATTAAATATATCGATTCCCTTTCCCTTTCCTATAACCTCTCAACCAAACGCCCCCTAATAAAAGATGAAAGATTGAATGAAAAAGTAAGAGAGATGAATATTATATTAATTAAATGAGAAAAGTGGGATGAAAAAGTATGAGAGAAAAATATTATATTAATTAATGAGGGATGAAAAAAGTTCCCTAAATTGAAAGAGTAAAGAAAATCAAACTAAACCTAATAAGTAAATATGAAAAAAATAGGCAATCGGAGGGAGTAACTCTTATTTGATTTAGGTGTAATACTCCCTCCGATTTTAAATGATTGTCCCGTTTGTGTTATATATGTGAAGGTTATTATATTGAAACTGGACCATCATTAAAAATCGGAGGAATTATTATGCAAAAAAAATAAAATTACTCCGTATAATATTATAATCAGTTCGACAACAATGTAATGTTATGCAACAAAGTTTATGACTCATGTAAATGTTGAAGTAATTTAGAATAATTGAATAGTAAGATCATGCAAAATCAAAATTCGAACTAGGATGAAAATTGTTCAGAGCTGTTTGGATCGTAGAACCGTAAAAAAAATAGAAATTTCCACTTGCACTCCTCTCCTTTTTCATTTTCTCACTTGTACCCTCATTTTTTAAGAAAAAATTTTGACTGACAATAAATTTTAATTAGATACGAATTCAAAAAATAGTAAATATTTTTTTTCCATATTGTACGTCTTTACGAGATCTTCAGTTCGAAAAAAAATCGTTATTTTTTGAATTCGTAATCGGGATTTATAATCGGTCAAAGTGTTTTGACGCAATAAACTTTGACCGTCTACAACTCTCGGGTAAAAGTTCGAAAAACGACGATTTTTTTTTTTTCAAATTGAAGATTTCGTAAAGACATACTCACAATATGGAAAAAAGATCTACGCATTTTCGAAACTGTAGCTGAGAGTTATTGTCAATCAAAGTTTTTTCTGCAAAGAAAAAAGGTACAAGTGAGAAAATGAAAAAATAGAGGGATACATCTGTTAAAATTGATTTGACAAGAATGTAGGAGTAAAAATTGACTCTAGTGTATATATTGATCGAAAATATTAATGTCCACGTTTGTATCTTGAAATGTGAAAAATATTTGTGTTGTAGCAAGAGGAATTTCATATGTAGAATGATGACATACTCCATTTTTTATGAAGAAGTAAGCAAAGCATAAAGTTAGATGGGACACAAGAATCCATATACAAATATACTCACAAGTCCATACAAATTTGGCATGAAAAATGCCAAAGAATCGAAGATGGCCTAAATTTCAACGTTCTACTTGAATTGATGTCACAACCACGCACTAGGCCAGGCATGATCATTTATTCATTTGGCTCATACTTACCACTTTACCACCTATATATATGCATATGTTTATATTCGACTTGTAACTCTTCTACTACCGAGTATTAACAACTTGTTCAGTATTAACACCAAAGAAATCCCAACGTAAGTGTGTAGTAGTTTGTACTGCCAATAATAGTGGCATACTAATCCATTTTTGCCTTATCTCTAATAGGATTATATACGCGTTTTATTAGATAAAAGGTGAAACGATTAATGTCTTTTTATGTGTTTCGACGATTTGTTTATAATCGGCAGGTTGCGGTTAGAATCTCTTTGATTTGGTTCCACTTATTGAAACATTTTATTCGGTCTATACAATTTGATAAGTTTTTAATTTACATTCACTCTCTGTGATAATAATTAATGGGACTATTAAAACTCTCGCACACCTTTTCCGTGATTGTCCCCTGTCGATCTGCGGGGATTTGGAGCGGTTGTGATTTGGGTGTTCGATCCTCGATGAACCTCCACATTGACTTTAAGGTCTGGCTTGTGGATTGGATTACGTGTCTTCTGAATCTCGATCGTGAACCAAGCAAGAGTGCCTCTTTATCAATATCCTCTGGACCATATGGATTGTCTTTAGAAATGTTTGTCTTTTCAAGGAACTACACCTAATGTCGGCTAATGGTAAAGCCACCATGAATTTTCTACGATTGCATCTTACAACGGCTACCTGTGCTCATGCTTGCGTCGGGAATGACAATGAAAAACACCTTATTAACACCTCTAGTGTAACCAAGAATCATGTTGTAAGGTCTGATATATCAAAACTGGATAATTATGCATTATTAATACTCTGTACATTATTTACCCTTTGCCCAAAAAACTACTATGTATAGTACCGTATAAGAAGTGTCATTTAAACATTTTTTCAACAAGGGTAAGAACACCAACTTACTTTACAAACTTAAATATTCTTAGCTGAATTTCTTAAAGTAATCTAAAATCGATAATCTTATGTTGGCATATCTTATATCCACATCCATGCATTCAAATTAAAATGTTGATAAAAATCATAAAATGTCACCTCGGAAGATGAATCCTAATTACTTATGTGAAGAGAAAAACGTCCAAATCGGCTTGAAATTAAATTAAAGAGCAACAAACCATTGTTCTAAGCAAAAAAAGGGGACATTGAAATGAAAGTTTATGGTAAAGAGAAAGGAAAGACAAGGGCACATGGTCTCTTTTACTCTTATTTCTTGGTGCTTCAAGTAAAGATGGGTAGAGTGGCCCAAAACTCAGTCTTGGCAATCAGTACGAGTACTATTTTTGGTGCCCTAAAATCTTGAAGGCAACCCTACACTTTTTTACTATTGGAAAAGTGGTCTTCATTCTCTGCTTACACTAAATAACTTGATTGGTTTTATTACCACTTTTTTCCCCACCCGTATACATAAAATACATGCAATTACAAAAGTCGTACGTAAAGCATGCATATCTTCAAAATAAAAAGAGAGCATAATTTGGGTTTGTGCTTGTCGTACATGCACATAAATAATATTCTGAAATGAATGAATGAACACAAATTCCTCCTTACTTCTGCTGTCACTATCTCATTTCTCCTTTTATCATGCAAGCTATGATTTGAATTGGCATTTGCATTTGCATTTGCAGCAGTTGGTTCAAAAGGGACTTATCATTTCGTGCGTAGTAGTAGTAGAACAAGAGTAGAGTATATCCTTTGCCATTTGCAAACACCCGAAATTTTTGGCCTCGGGAATTGAGTTATAACAGCTTACTTATCCCTACCTCACTCTTTTTTTTTGGAACGCAACTTTTACATAATCATATACCCACTTGTCTCTCTAAAAGGTTCATTGCTATCATTTTTACTAAGAATTTTTTACTAAGAATTAAACATGATAAAAGAATAATGTATTGGGAAAACTTTAAAATGAGAAATATATGAGGTCACAATTTAAAGTAAACACAAAAGACGGACAAGTTAAAAAAAAGAATTAAGATGTTAGATATTTACAATATCACAATATCTAATAAAAGAAAGTGAACCTTGTTGAGAGACCGTCCAAAACGAAAAGAGTGACCCTTATAGAGAGACACATGGATACGTAATACGGAGTAGTATTTAATTCACACATGATCGAGCCTAACTCGTATTCATTGACATGGATTGAGACTCCACTTTGTAAGTTTGAGAATGTCATGTTCCACACAAAAGGGCAATGCATCATGGCTAATCAATGGAGTAGCCTCACGGTTTATAGGCCAGGGTAGGGCCGTACGGTGGATCAGTCTTTTCTATTTATCCAACCTAAGACTCTTACATCAGTTACATTATGTTACACATCTTTTGGTTGGAGTGAGCTTACTCCGTATTTCTTATTTTACACAATATTATACCTCTCATATGTAACATTTCATTTTGAATGGAAAACATCATTGCTGAGTCACTTTTCATGTGTGTGATGGGGCATTGTTCCATATTGGTAGAATTAGAATGAAGAGACTAGTTTATAAACTAGTGCGTGAGCTACTTCTCTTATCATCAATTGATTTTAGGATGAAACTTCACCTGTCTATAGACCGATCTTTTGCACTTGTTTTATTAGTCCGTTGGGATGAACTCTACAACAACCATTCTTTTCGAAGTAGTTTTAAACCCGTGAACATCATAATCGCCTTTTTAGATCTCTATATACAAAAAGAAAGAAAATAAGTAGTAAGTGAATTCCATATTTAATACGGAATACTAGTACAAATTAAGAGTGCTACAAATCACAACAATCTCATACTAAAGTACTAAACCTCACACAATTCTTCCCAAATTTGATGAGACAATTACCAAGGATTATTGATACCTCGATCACAGAAAATAAGTACTTCTAACTCTGTTAGGGGCCCCGGGAGGTCACGGGTCCCCCAGCCCATTTCGATTTCGTTTGCAACAAATATTGATCACGTAACCAATCTCACAACCTTATACTTGATGCATTACATCAATAGAAGAATAATGTTATACTTTGTATTTAAACAATTTATCAAAACTTTCATTCTTTTACTCATAGATTTTTACAACACTTTACAAATATTCGACTTAATGTTTTGTTAGATAATGTAATTATTTCATTTAATTTTGTAATGATTTTAACAATCATGTCATAAAAATATGATCTAATATATATATATATATTGATTGATTTGGTCGTATATGTAGAAATTTTTCTCATTATTATAGGGGCTCTGTTCGGGATAAAATCCGCACCAATCAGAATGACGTGGAACTTTCCAAGTCAAAAAGTCAAAGTCAAAAAGTCAAAGTCAAAAGTCAAAGGATCAAAGAGTCTAACAATCCGAAATTTTACGAGACGCAAGATCGAGACGGGCAAATTAACAAGACAGCAAAAAGCCCAACAACAGAATTAGGCCAGAGGAAGCAACAGATGCGAAATGGGCCGAAGGAAATCCAACCGCTCATGGTCCTTCAACCCTAATACAAGACCTTGTCAACCCAACCACCTCCTGAAATAGAGGGATCACCTCCAGAGCAGGAGGAAAAGGAGGAACAAGAAACGGTTAAGGAGAGAAGAGAAGATATAAGGCAAACACGCAGGGACATCGATCACTCCAATTCTACAACTGAAGAGCACAAAAAGAAGCATACAACCTCTATCAAAAAGACTTGTATTCCTGTTCATTTATTCGTTCATAGTAAACATTTGGCGGGATTCCGACTCCCCCCGCGGTTTTTCCCACATTGGGTTTCCGCGTCACCATTTCTTGTGTCTCCTCACTTTCTTTTTCCGTTTGTTCATTCGTACGTTTTGAATCCTTTGTTCTCTCGCGAAACGCTAGCCCGATCACTATAACCCTCATCCCATTACGTAACCCGGTAAATTTTTACCAAAACAGGCTCTTCAAGAAAAAGGGTTTGTATCGCAAATCATATATATAATATATAAACATATACGGAGTATTTTTCAAACGATTGGAGAAATAAATATATATTTTTATGGTTGTTATGGAGTATTAAAGAATATTTAATTAAAATTTTATATTAATTGGGTTATGACCATAAATATTCAAGTTAATATTGGATATGTTATTTAGGATTATTTTCAGGTTGTATTGTTTTTTTGATAGATGTCATTGTTAAAAAAATATTGTGCTATTAACAAAAAAAAATCCTAGGTCCACCCCTACCTAGCGAGATGGATGCATTGTATAAAAAAACTCAAGTGATTAGTGGAGTATATAATAGGCTGCATCAACGAAAGTGGCAATTTGATTTGATTTGATTTGAGTGATTAATTAACTGACTGACGTGTTATTATGGAGTAAATAATAAAAGGCTACATGCATACGCATACTGCATGCATGGACCATTATATAGTACCGAACCGAGTAGTCGGATATATAGTTATTTTATTTGTTGCGTAAGAGTACTATTGTCAGACCGGAAATCAATAATGTTCCGACAAACCAATTTGGGCTCACTTCTCCTCCACCTCCTTCTAAACATGGGAAGCTCATGCTTCACAGGAGTATTCTTTTCGGTTGGATACAAGTACAATATATATCGGAGGGTATGGGTATCCATAAGATTATTCATTCTTCTATTTGGAGTAATGTAATGTGCTTTAAATGAATAAATTTGAGTTACTTTCAAACTTTGCTCGATTATTGGATATTTTAGTAAGAAAGACGTTAATAACAAAAGAAGTTTTATTATTTACCTATCCCATCAGAGTTCAACATTTAACAAATATATATATATACCACAAATTAAAGCAATCTAAGATGAAATAAGTTGATGAGTTAGGATGAAGCACTATACTTCCATCAATTCACAACGACAGGTAGCCAAAATTCAAAGATAACTAAGATAAACTAATCCAAAAAGAAGTAACTGTAGTCTGTAGCGCTACAAGAATCAAGGCGTTTGCCGATCGCCTGAAATGGTCGGCAACTTAGAAAATCAGTTGTCAAATTTTACTTTTCTGACTGCTGCAAATCCCATTTACCGACCGCAAGGACCAGGCCCTCAACCGTCCAACGAACCACCCCTTCCATTCCCATTATTCGTGACGTCTCCTCACAATCACCCACCTACTCTACCACCTCACGACACCCATAACCCTATCTACCACCATCCTTCATCGTCATACCGTGTCGTATAACCCCACCGTCACCTCAACCGGCAACCCCTCAATCTAAACACACCCATCTCTCATGGCTGAAATATAAACACTTTGGGTTTACTTGTACTCCCTCCGTACCACTAAGATCTTCCCACTTCAATATTATATCCCTCACAAATGAATAAAAGTGGGAAGATCTCAGTGGTACGGAGGGAGTAACTAATAACTTACGGAGTAATAGTTACTCAGCTAATAATGACAAAACATTAGGTATATCCTTAACAATTGACATGTGATTTGATATGTATTTGACCTATTTTATGATTTAGAATGGATAATGTTGTCACAAACAAGAATTATTTGCCAAAATTTATATGTATACATAACTATTAGAAAATGATTCACTTTTAGAAATGCGTATACATTTTCATAGCTACTATTCGACCATTACCCAAATAATCTCATTCAAGTTTAATCAAATGCAAATAATATGTAAAAGTTGAAGGAAAAAAAATATATATACTGGTAGTAAATATATACACAACATTTGTGAAAGATGAGTCACAGAAAAAGAAAGGCCCATTTGGTGGACTGTGGGCCGAGCTCCAGGTTGGATTCCCTACTGACAAGTAACAACCTGCAACACAGAAACCTGATGCACCTAAATTTAAAGGGGCATTAATGCTATACTTTTAACCGCAGCCCATAATTTCATAGTGATGTGAGTTGATATGAACTTTGAAACAAGAATGTAAAGATGAATTAGTATTCTGAAATGGAACGTGAATGAGTAACCAAAACAGAAAGAAAGGATAGTTTTATGTATGTATGAGAACCATTTATCGTTTTGGTGCCATTTGCGAAAGTTTTTTCACTTTTAGTGCTGGTTTGAAAGTATTTATGCGGAATGGTTCCACGTCATCGGTTTTTTTTTTTTTAAAGTTGCAGGACTGTACCGCTGTGGAGGACAGCGGTATACACCTGCAACGAAATCGCCCAAACACCCCCCACAGATCAGAAGCTACTGATCTTTGGGGGAAATTTTGAGAAAATTAGTACAGGTTTATACCGCTGTCCCCCACAGCGGTACAGACCTGCAATAAAATCACCCAAAACCCCATAAATCAGTGGCTACTGATATGTGGGGTTAATTTTTTCAAAATATCCGCAGTTTCATACCGCTGTCCCCCACAGCGGTATGTTACTGTAGCTCTTAATAATACCCGACTCACCCTATCATCATTCTCACTTACCCAAACTCAGAAAAAAAAAACGCAAATTTTCGATTAACCCTAGAAGCGCCCCCTTACCCATTTTTTCACCAAAAACTCTCAAATTTCGTCCTAAATCTCTCTTAATCTTGTCCAATTCGAGTTTGTTGGGATTAGTTCTTTACAAGAGGTACCAAATTTTTATTAATTTGTTTAATTCTCCACCTTTTTTGTAATTTAGGGTTTGGTTCATTACTTGCATTTGAGTAAGAAATTTGATTTAAGTTACTAATTTGATTGTTTATTAGCTTCTTTGTGTTATCTTTGTTTACATTTAGTAATGGAAAATTTAAAATTTCCATTTATTTGTTATTGGGGTGGAAATGTTGTTTGTGATGGTGAAAATGTATATTATGAAGGAGGAACGCAAGATTTTCTTACGGTTAGTAAGAGTATTACTTATGATGAGCTCATTAGTAGGTTATATGAGATCATGGAGATTGATATGACTAAATTTGGGTTGAAAGTAAGGATAAAATTTCCCATTGTTAGAGGTGGGTTTAGGTTGCTAGCCTTAAGAAATGATAGAGGTTTAGAGTCAATGTGGGCTAGTGTTGCTCAAATTAAAGCTCCTCAAATGGATTTGTTCATCGATTTGGAACCCGTTGAGCAACCCTTGTTGATAGAAAATCAATCTCCGTTTCAAACTAATACCTCTTTTACCTCTATGCTAACTAATGTGGAGAGGTTTGTGTCGTTGTCTACTAATGATATTGATAATGAACAATTTGAAAATGAGGATGAGTCGGGAGATGAGGATGAGTCGGGTGATGAGGATGGGTTGCTTACAAATGATGTTGATAATAGCGACGATGATGACATAGGAGACCTCGTTACTTCTAGTGCACCTAATCTTGAGTTTACAAAGATTCATGAAATTGATGAAGAACTTGTAAATAGTTGGTGTACAAGTTTGGGGGTTCCTTATGTTAAAGGATGTGAATTTGCCAAGGGGCAAATATTCACTAATAAAAATGTTTTATGTGATGTGGTGACAGTATATCACGTGTCTACGAATCAAATATTTGTTACCACTGAATCTAAGCCATATACCGTTTCCTATAAATGTGGTAGAAAACCAAAAGCTTGCAATTGGTATTTGAGAGCTTCTAAAAAGGATGATGTCACTGAGGCTTAATAAGAGTCTACTGACACTTCAAGCTTACCATAGAAGCAATGCGATTTGGGAGGGAGAGGTAATCATTTCTACGACATAGAATTTTCCAATTTATTTTTATACGTTTTTCAACATTTGTGGTAATATATATTGCATATTTCTTTATTAGGAAATGGGTGAGTTGGCTTGCCGTTCCCACTTGAAATCGGGCTCCCATTTCCAACCCGGTTTACGCGTTCTACATTTTCTTCGAGGTACGCAGTTTTGGGGCATACATCGACTATGTTTCGTTCCACTAGATACGGGATTGATCACGGCACTAGTTGAGCGTTGGAGACAAGAGACCCATACCTTTCATCTCCCATTTGGAGAGGTCTCTATTTTGTTACAAGACGTCAACGTCTTGTTAGGTTTGAGAGTCACTGGGAGACCCGTAACGGGGTGCATTGGTCTAAACTGGGCAACCCTTGCTGAAAATATTTTAGGTATAAGACCTCAGGGGGAAGATATTAGGGGGGGTTCCGTAAAATTAACCTGGTTGTTTCAAAACTTTCAAGTACTACCCCCTAACGCAAGCGAAGCACAAATCGCTCAATTTATAAGAGCGTACATTTTGTATATGCTTGGTACCGTGCTATTTGCTGATAAGTCGGGTAATAGGGTGCATCTGATGTATTTACCCTTGATAGAAGATTTAACTCACGTCGATTCATATAGTTGGGGTAGTGCGTCGTTGGCATGGTTATATAGGAATATGTGTCGAGCGAGTACTAGGTTACCAACAAGTGAGAAATGGCCCAAACAGATCGGTGGTGTCTTGATACTCCTACAATTGTGGGCATGAGAACGCATCACATTTGGAAGGCCTGTATTGTATGAACAATTGCATCATCTACAACCGTTAGGCCAACAATTTGACCATGGTGTAGACCCACTAGGATGTAGATGGTTACGTGTAGAACGTTCCTACTTAGACCATAGGGTTTCGTTGGTGCAATATAGGGACGCATTCGATAGGATGGAAGAATGCCAATTTACATGGCAACCCTATAGAGAGGATATATTATCACGGTTGCGACCGTCTTGCACTGAGAATAGGGATGAGTGGCGTGTGATAGCTCCGATGCACCATTTTGAGGCGGTTGAGTGGCATCTACCTCAACGTTGTTTAAGACAATTTGGATGGAATCAACCAATTCCAAAAAGAAAGGATACAGACATGGAGTTGCATAAGATAGAGCGGAGGTGATGGATTGATGACTTCCACCTTTACCACATAGCCCTTGTTCAAAGATGGACAGAACGTATGAATAAGGTAGTGCAAGATACCGGTATTTATCAAGGCTTGATGCATCCACGAGATCCGTATATGAAATGGTACAAGAAAAGAACGAGGCTCATCATTAGTCCGAATAGCGCTAGGGTTAATGAAGACTACGCCGAACATCATTACTACCATCCAACTGTGGCCGATTATGAAGAGCTTGTAAGTTGTTTTTCCCTAAATTTTTATATTTTTAATTAGTAACTTCAGCTGAAATGTTTATTATTGTATTCTAACATTTTTATGAAACAAAATTTGTAGACACGGACGAGCGTGTACACTTACAACTCCACTACCACCATGCTCGGTCAATGCAATGATGATACACCATGTAACTGGGAAAGGATGTTGCACGGCATGCAATCAATGGCGCTAACGTCACTGCAAAACTCTAGGCAAGCTCATCTGCTGGATATTAAGGCGTCAGTCGTCACTCAACAAGAAGAAGACGAACAAGAAGAAGGCGAACAAGAGGAAGGCGAACATGATGAAGAAGACGACGATGGACCAACTAGTCAAAGTCCGCCGAGGTATGATTTCCGACAACTGGCATCTCGAACCACTAGGAACACGGAAGATGGAGAATCCTCAACAAGGACGAAAAGAGGTCGTGGGAACCGAGGATAGGTTTAAGATTTGCTATCGAACAATGCAAAACTTATAATTATTTTCTAACCAATGTCAAATTATTTTCTAAATTTTAATTTGTCTATGAACTTTTACTGCTATATTCGAGAATTGTTGTTGGAATGAGGGGTGTATTCGACGGAAATGGGAGTAATTCATGGAAGTTATATATTTGGGGTGAAAATGGTGTTTGATTATTGTCTATTACGAAATTGACTGCAGGATTGTAATGAAAAGTCGGGCGCGCATATTGGCTACTGTATTGGATAGCTGCAGCATTTTAACGCTGTAGAGGACAGCGGTATAATGCTAGTTTGTTTAAAACAAATCTCAGACGCCAATGGTTAGTAATGCATAGATATTCTGCTACAGTAACATACCGCTGTGGGGGACAGCGGTATGAAACTGCGGATATTTTGAAAAAATTAACCCCACATATCAGTAGCCACTGATTTATGGGGGTTTTGGGTGATTTTATTGCAGGTCTGTACCGCTGTGGGGGACAGCGGTATAAACCTGTACTAATTTTCTCAAAATTTCCCCCAAAGATCAGTAGCTTCTGATCTGTGGGGGGTGTTTGGGTGATTTCGTTGCAGGTGTATACTGCTGTCCTCCACAGCGGTACAGTCCTGCAACTTTAAAAAAAAAAACCGATGACGTGGAACCATTCCGCATAAATACTTTCAAACCAGCACTAAAAGTGAAAAAACTTTCGCAAATGGCACCAAAACGATAAATGGTTCTATGTATGAACCGTAACCAAGGATAGTATGCTAGGTGAAGTAGACCTATACTTCAACAAAGCGGTTGCTAGATCAAACACTCGATTGAAATAGCGAGTTTAGAGCTTGTAACGCGACTCACTCTAGACTTTGTCTTGTAAACTACAAGGACGAAACAGAAAGCTTAGCTTACTCAAGTTTTAATTTGCAAATTGGATGTCGTTATTCCTTCAAAATGGCCGGCTATTTATAGCCTACAAGAGCCCTTAAACCGGTTGGTTTAGGGTGACAAAAACAAGGCTAAAACCATTGTGAACTAGGAGCTAATTACAAAGTGGTGTAAACATGGAGCTAAAAACAACGTTTGATGAAGAGTAATCAGCCGTGGTCCTCTTGTGTGAACATGGAGATGAAAACAAAGCTTGAGTAGGAGTAATGAGGCGCGGCAAGAATGTGAACATGGAGCCAAAAACAAGGCTAACAAGGGAGCCTTTCAGCCGTGTACACCATGAGAACACAACCAGCCTTAATACCTTCATAACTTCAGTCCACTTCCCATGCTTGAATGATTGTGAACCCAAGTTAATGTCTTCATTTTACCTTGATTAGTTGCTCCTTTATTCAGCTCAATTTCGAGCTAGCTCCATAATTGAAGATGCCTCCTTATTATTGCTAATGTAGCTGGCCTCTGCTTAAGTAGGAGCTAGTATTCTTTAGTTGAGCTCTTTAGTACTTCCTTACTTGGATTGGTAGTTCCTTGATTCGGATCACATAGTACTTGCATTCCATGTTAAAACTGAACCAATCTTTTCTGTGCTTCTCTCAAGTCACAACTACATTACACTACAAATTCCGATCAGCCAAGTTCACAACCAAAATATATGTGCTCAATTTTACAGGTTGGTTTCTTAAGCAATTCTTGACCAATTTTCACCAGTTTTTGCATGCTTTCTTTTGTTGATATATCTGTTGATCATCCTGTTTCAGATAGACAATTATCGTGTTACTTCATCTCCCTCCCCTCCATTTTCCTCCAATTCCCCGTCCAAACATACCCTAAAACGATTTTTCCAACTTTCCAACTTAAATTCAGTGTTTTAAAAATGTGACATTTACTTCCAACCCGATTTCTACCAAGGATTGGAAATGAAAGCGCGTTACAACTTACAATTAGAGTGATGGGAATAACATTAGTACATTGTTATTCCTAACATTTCCAACCCTACATTAGTACAATGGTAAGCTACAATACATGTAGCTTAACTTGCCATATCACCATTTTCAAGCTACATGGCTTGATAGCCATATGCTTCTCCAATAGTGAGCAACAATCATGTTGTAGCTTGCATGGTCCCAAAATACCACCTTCATCCAATAAAAATCGAGTTTTTTTTCCAAGCTTGTAGCTTTGTAGAGCATGTGTAGCTTTCAAGCAATACCAAAAATTTTAATCTCCAATGGTAGGCTTGTAGCTTGGTATTTTAAATAAATTGCAAGCAAGTCCTTATTTCCAACTCCTGGACTTGCTCTAACAGCTTATATTCATACCAGCACGAAAATCACTTCCAGTGTGAATCTTTCACCCCATCTTCCATTCAAGTGTTAGTAAGGCATAAAATTATTTTAAATGTTCTTCAAGTCTGATCTTCCACTCAGGGTCCCCTTGAATCGGCATAGAGGAGGAACATATTTCCAGAAACCATATTGCAATGTTTCTCTTATTATACATATATACATATGATCATGATGCCTCAAATTTCATTCTTTACTGGAAAAGTGCACTCTCATGCAATAGCCTACGACTCAAGAATGCTTGTCAAAGGAAATTAAGAAACTAACTACTCGTACTTGAATATCTACGGCTTAAATCTATCAGCAAATCGAAAAGAAAACATATATGATATGTAGAAAAGTAAAAATAAAGTTTTAGAGACTTGAAAAGCATTAGATACTCTTTCTGAGTTGATCTCCGAGAAAGTGAATAGTCGCCCTGGCCTGGCCGCCAAAACATTTCCTTCCAAGATTCACAGAATATAATTATAGTACAAGTATATAGATACTAGTGAGTAATCAGCACTAGCCACTGCCAGAATCCGTCTTTATTATTACTATAAGTCAAGAAAAAGCAAGTGCAAATAGAATAGCAAAAAGAATTTAAGGAATCCAGCAATTTAAAGTTTAAACACAGTTTAGTACTCGTATATGGCAGTGACCACTGGTAGGGAATCTCCACAAATTTGGCAATTTAAAAGGCTTGACTGGACTTCAACGACCATAACATGTTTTCATACGAAAGGTATCTTCCACCAGAAGAACAGATATGCATAGCAGAAAAGGCAGCACCATTGGCGATTTAAACAGTGCAATTCAGTCAGCCTGAGAGAAAGGAACAAAACTGGACGTATGCAACTGTGCCTAGAAGATATTCACATGCTTTAAAATAGACTAACAAATAAAATGGCGCGTTTCTTCAATTATTTTGTTGAGTTGTAATACAAATATGAGAGGGGTCAGAAATCAGACCTAAGAGCTCAAGTGCCAAACAACAATGGAGTCTATGTGATGTGAGCATCATCCTTTGAGATCGAAGCTGGTAGACAGGCACAGGCTTGATGCTTTTACTGTTATCTTTCAATAGATGCCTAATAGAGTAGTAATGTTTCCACTTTTCCAAGTTAGCTCAAGCTTTCTGAACCTTTTTTTATTTCTTGATATTCCACCTATTTGTTTACAGCTTTTCCCTCTGAGTGGGAAAAGTGGTTAAGATCAAGCAAGTAGGCTGCCCCTCTTTAACAACTCCCAAGTATCAATTTCCTCCTCCCTACCTCCCTCTCTGTGACTGAGAATTTTTTAGACTTTTCATAAAATGATGTTTCAAACTTTCACAAAGTGATCAGTGAAGGCATCTAACTAGTCATGCTAGCTGCAGACCCCGTGTCTGTTATCAACGAGTTACTTGACTATCCACAAGGCAGCATAAAAAGAATACTTAAGTGATCACAAGATGCTCATTTTCCCCTAAAGTTGTTAGAAACCACGTCCACTAAGCACGCACTAATAACCATTGTTAAATGATACGAAGTAACATAAAACAATAACTTTGCTCCTACAAAGACCACGGCTAGGCCTGTCTTGTGTACGTCTGACTTGTCTTTCCCCTGTTTGGACAGAATGTTAATGATGTTGTCAGAAACTAACGGCTCTGCTCAGTTATGGATTGAAGAAACTCTTCAAATCTGGGTAAACAAAGGTTTTAGCTACACTCTGAGGACAACATCAACAATACCAGGGATTCAGCATTTGTTCACTCTCACAGTCCACCCATTTCCTAGAGACGTAATAAGTCAGCCTAAAATAAGAGGGATTCTACTAAAAACTACGTATGTATCGTATAAAGATGAAACTGGAAGGTACTTGCAAAATGAGAGGACTATAAAAGAGGAGAACAAGTGCAATACTGTGGAAAGAATATGCCCAATGGTTTAGATTGAGCAAAGATTTCTCTTTTTTGTACTTAATATAGAAAAGGCAAAGGAATCACCTTTCCTTTTAGCGGTGTAGTAACTAGTAATTATATGGCTCAGTCAAGACTCAAGAGCATTAGTGAGTGATGCATATAAAAAGAACAAAGACAGATGTGCTTCACCTTAATTATGGACAAAACTTTCTAGCATCTGCAGCCGTCCATTCATATAAAGTGATCAGAATCTCAATTTTCCTTCAATGTTGGATTGGAAACTTGAACCCCAATGTTCACGGCCAAGAAAACATCTTTTTCTCCTGTTGCAAATTGACAAATTTCCTTCAAAGATGCAATGAAAGATTGCAACAAAAAACTGGATACATTATAAAAGTGCATATATATTTCAGAGTGTGTGATACCTAATCGTTACTTCAACTATTAATCCCTCTGTCCCGTCATTTTTTTACCTTTGCGTTTTGCGCAAAGACCAAGGAGGGAGGAGGTAACCATTTATAGGTCTTATTATTGGATGACATGTGGACCAAAATCCTCACAAAGAGCCTTCCCAAAATAGAAAGATAAACAAATGACAGATATACCCTAAAAAGGAATATGGAAACAAATGACCGGGGTGGAGGGACAATACATAGATAAGAAACAAATACTGTACTTCATAATGGAGTAGCTGCAAGTCACATTTGGGAGATGAAAAGGTGTAATTCACCTTACCATGACAAATTAAGTGATTAACAACCAATCAATGATCCAACACTTAAAAACATTATCATGCAGCAAACCTCAATGGCCTCAAACCATTGCCGCTTGCTCTCATACTAATCAACTTTTCTAGGCTCCACAAAGCACAAATCGGTATACAATTAGAGAAATATATTTTGCATGTCTTGGTACTACAGAAAGGAACCTATTGATGATACATTGATGCCACTTGCTTTCTCAGGTTGAATAAAAGAAGATATCCATGAGAATATAATGGAACCTAATGGTAAAAAGACAGAATAATTCAACGCATTCCAGCTGACCTTCTACATACTTTAATAGAAGAAGTACAATGGTAATGAATATCTGTGCTGAACTTGTACCACTATATATTCCCAAGTCAGAGACCTCAGTTATTCATCAAAAACAAACTTCAAGTTCTTAACCCCCTTAAGCCCTTGTCCTTCACTTGTCTCCATCTCTCAACTTTTATAATTCCTTTTTTCAAAGATGGCTAGAATACATCCGACTAGTACTTTCACCCTGCTGTTTACGGTGCTTACATATCAAATGTTTTCTGCAAAAGGAAGAGGCATAAAACCACCGAATAAAGAAGGGATCAACTACATCAATAATCCACCTCTTTCAAGTATCAGAAAGCCAGGTAGCCTTATAACCCAGTCGGACCACAGTGAATCAATAAAAATGAAAAATACTCTACAAAAGACCTCCACTCATCACCCTCAAACCATTAGACATGATAACATTGCCCACTCGTTGGTAGTTAAAATAAGTCGCGTAGTAAAATCTTCACATGTAAGAAAACTAAACAGTGGTGGGCAGGGTGACATTCTCACAGTCAAAAGCTTTGGTGATCAAGAAACAACATCAGGTCGTACCCCATTCAATGGCTATGATAAAAAGAACAGGAGAAAACCAAACCGAAGAGTTACATTAGAGAAAAAACATCCTCTATCAACGTCACCAACTCCCATGACATTCCTCGTGGATTCTTCTGTGTCAACCAAGAATAATTATCGACCTACGGCACCTAGACTCAGCCCTGGTGCGGGCCACTCAGAGGTAAATGAGATTAACAAAGATGAATCAAAAACCTGTCTAAACGACAAATGTGCAGAAGAGTTGCTGCCAACAGCCGCAGGAGACAGCCCTGGAGCGGGTCATGATGTCGCATCCATCAATGACAGCAATAAATCAGAACAAAGAACGCATGCTGGCATGGCACATACTCTAGCAGCAGGTCAGAAAGATGATTACAGGCCAACTGCACCAGGCCACAGTCCAGGTGCCGGTCATCATATCCTACTTTAAAAGAAATTAGAAAACTCAATCCTTAAAATCAACGAGACAAATCTGCACTGTAAATAGTCATAGCTCGTAAGTCATTTGATATTACATGAAATTTAGATGAAAAATATGTCAGTTGTAATTTTGTGACATCAAATTCCCATAATTACTAGCCGTTGTCAACGGTAAGCTCTCTCGGTTCCGAAGAATATTCCTATGTATTTTGAGCTCAGTATCCTATAGTCTTACAAAGTCACTCATGCTTATGCTAATCTCCACAGTTGAACTCACGACCACTCACTCGCAAAATTGCCTCTTGCAACAAATATCCTACTCTTACCAACCATAATCAATGTCACTCGACCCACGGACAAAGGCATGACACACTAGATACCGTGTTTTAATCCAAAACACACTCATTTTTCTTAAACATAGCCGAGTTAGTTACCCTTGGTCATGCACCTAGGTAATTAATTCTAAACGAGTCCGAGTAACAGAGATCCAAATATAAACCTAATTCACAGGTAGGCTCGCTAATTAACCTTGACAATATTCAAATACTGGGTACATAATACAGAATATACCGAGTAGTAAAAATTGATTGGAAGAAAAGAGAATTATGAATGAGGTCCGAAGTTTATGAATTGCTTTGAAAGAATCTGAAGCATTTGATCATCACATTTATATTGCAACCATTCACGAACTCATTTATAAATCAAAATCGAATAAAAATAGTAGCCGGTCAATCAGAATTAAAGTTGAACACATGATTTCAATTTTAAATTAATCGTACGCGGGAATCGATATCGTAGTTTCATGATTTAGAGGTGTTCGTATCCTTCACTCAATTAGGCTCATAATTCATAAAAAAAAAACACACACACACAATTGGAAGTGCAATTAAGAGAATTAACCCTAGAATTCGAATATGAACATTAACAGAAATAATAAAGTAAAGGATGGAAGAATGTAACGCAGGAGTAGAAGATGGAGAGCGAAGCTGAATGAATTTGTTGGGAGTTTGATGTCGTACCACTTCCGCCTTCGCCTTCGTCAATTCATGATTGCCATTTCCCAAAATTGCGCACAGTTTTTATTTGTCTTCACTCTTCAGGCGCGCCAATAACCACCGACCAACAGTTGGACGGCAGTGGGTCTCCCTAATGGCATGGGTCGGGCCTAGGTATTTCAAAAAATATGGTCTATCCTTAAGTTATCGACCCATGGATCAATTAGAAGAAGAAAAAAAAATCATTTTTTATGTCTTTTTTTTATCAAATGATAACTTCTTATTTATCTTTCTGGCTAGATTTAAACATAAATTTAGTTTGTTTCTTATTGTAAACGATGAAAATTACCACGGAGTATGGTTTTCGACTAAAAATTGAGATGATGGTTGATTTTGGGGAATTTCTATAGTTTGGTTTTTATGTGTAGACTTGTTATATTTTGGACCCGTCGGGTAGGCCAAAACTAGGGGCGGCACGCATTCGCAACCGAGGAGAGCAGCGAAACCCAAGACCAGAGATCGTATTTCATTCTCAAATAAAAAGTTTTGTTCCATTTCATCGTTGTTGATTTGTTGACATTGTTATCGTTACTATAAGGATGATACTTAGTTTACCAAACGTTAACATAACACTAAACTCAGACACTCTAGTCTTCTCTTCTTCTTCTTCTTCTTCTTCACTTCTTTCTTGTAATCTTCGATCTTTCTATTTTTGTCGATTTCCGCCACTTTGATCAACATTCAATCGTTGTTCTCGTCCTTCTTCATTATCATGTTTGTTATTGCGACAGGAGCTAACACAGGTTGATTCAAAATTAGTACAAGGTGAAGACACAAATTCATTCAGTGAGAGTACGGGTACTTTGGAGGGTCCTAATTACCATATTAGGTCCTATTTTCACTAATATGTCCAAAGTACCTTGATCTACTAAGTATAAGCTAAAAATAAGTCTAAGGCACTTTTGTTTAAAGCTAAGTGGATTCGTAACAAAACAATTACAAGTTGAGGTGTGCAAAAACAAGTACAAAAAGGGGATTGCCATATTCTGTGAGGACAAGAAGTGCATCAGCTAAAAACACCTTTCCCCATTTCTGTTCGGCGTCTTAATTGTCCAAGTACAAGTCAAATGGTATCCCTTTCAACCTTGACTCCTTGAGCACCCGAACAAGTGAAGACAAATGTCATTAAGCCTATGAACGCCAAACAAAACAAAGGCTTCGGCATTGTATCAACTTTGTTTAACTGCATCTGTTTGTGCTTAGGTTTATTTCAACGATTGTTTTCTTGTAATCCTAGGAGGCCTATATAAGGTACCTCATATGCATTGTATTATTCAGTTTTTATTGAATGAAGAAAAAAGTTATCTCTCTAAGAAAACATATTCAAACTCTCGTTTAAGTTTGTCTAAGTCAGGTCTAATTAGTCTTCCTTGGGGTTTGCTTAGGAGCTAGATTAGTCACCTGATGCATACTTTTAATTCATTTCTGTGCGCTGCTTGGGTGAGTTGAGGGTGTGTGCGTACTCGTTGAAGTTACTTGTCTATGTGCTTCGCTTGAGAGAAGTGACTAAAACCAACCTAATTTGAGTCATTGTTACTCTTGTGCTTCACTTAGAGTATTAGTGTCTCATCTATATCACACATATATGCACTTATAAAATACAATACTTCGCATCATAAACTCATTAAAAGATGGCCCTTCATTCAGATTTGAAAGCATAACAACGGTTCTTCGATTAAAATCATGTCCAAATTAAAACGTCTCCAAATACAATGGACTATGTCTGCCACTTGCCGAACAAATTAGAAAAGAAAACCAAACACGATTTTATAGGTATCTGAAATATTTGGTCAAGTATCCAATATATATCGGTATCAAACACGTGATGTCAATTTGGAGGAGTGTCCGTAGTTGCTAGACTGCGGTTTCTATGATTGCCCATGTACTTGCAATATGAATTGGGTTGTCAAGGGGTGAAGGCCCACATATGAATTTACGGAGAATCTTTAGAATATGGTGGCAAATGGCAAGCAAAGACATGGAGGCGACTACAAAATACAAACTACTCCTATGATTTCACTTTCTTCATAAACATTTGGTTTGACATTTATAATGCAAACTCCCAATGGAAATTAAGTAAAGATCGTTGAGAATTAAGATCATGACATGACACCCATGATTATTAGTCTATCATGATGATGATTAGTGTTTCAACTTTCAACTCCAACCGATACTAATTTTAATTATATCTTTATCATACTCGTACCTCACACCTCCCTCATTTATTGTATCAATTCCTCTTTACTTCTTATAATAACTTGTAATATACTCTCAGTAATCCTCATGTATTTATAGAGATGAAAGAACACGGTACGCTTATTGCTTCAAGTACGGAGTAATACTTTGGGCTCGTTTGGTTCACCATGGGAAGATAGAGTTACCGGGAACTTAAATTCACATGAAATTACAAATTTGTTGTTTGGTTGACATAGAAGAAATTAATTTATGTGGGAAGTTGTACCTACCGAGGAGGAATTAGGTGAGCAACTTCCCCATTATGCAAGAATTGAAGTTTCTTGGGAAGTTACAATTCTCAAGAAATGGACAACCAAACATTATCCTAATTTATCAATTTATGGGAAGTAGAACTTCCCATGATTTATAAGGCAACCAAATGACCCCTTTATATTGATGCATAAAAAGATGTTCAATTGAGTTATACCGAGTATATTCTATTCTATTCTATTATGTAAAATCAAAGATATAACTTACTGCCTTGCCGGGTGATACAGAATTAATAGAATATAAACGGGCCTCAACCAAAACCACAAGGCTAATAGAATATAAACGGGCCTCAACCATCGCCTTATGGTTTTGGTTGAGTTGGTTCGTTAACATGCAGAGCCAGAGGTCACGAGTTCGAACCCTGGCAGCCCCCAATATCTCGAACTCTCAAGTGAGGGGGCGTAATAGAATATAAACGGGCCTCAACCATCGCCTTGTATGTATTATTAACCATCTATGTAATAATGTACAAATATTTGGTAAGTAATAAACATATTAAAATGATAGATTGAAGTTAATCGGTTGAATAGTCCACCATATATGTCAATCAATATCTATTTGTTTGACGAATCACTCGACTTTTGATGATAATTTTCTTAATACTATACCGAACACGACCAAAGTAAAAAGTGATACTCTGTATTAACTTAGGAGTAAGTTTTATGCTGAAATAAGTGACAAAGAAAAACAGAAGGAAAGAAATGAGATTACACCAGATTTAGATTGTCTTTTGGTTTCAATGATAAGAAATGCATTACAAGTTTACAACCGACCTTCACCCAAACCTTAACATTAGCGGTGTGTCATCGTAATATTTATATAATTTATTTGAAATAAAAAAAAAATTAATTTATAAAATAATAAAAAATAAATTTTGTGTAACTTTTATATCTTTTAATAATAAAATACTTGAGATATAATATAATTTTTACAATTTTTTAATTATAAATACGGTAATTATAATAATTTTTACAATACAATAAATTTAAAAGTTATTTTTTTTTTCTTTTTAATTGATAAATTAAGGCATAAAAAATTATTTTGACCCGAATCAGACTCATATTTGACTTGACCCGAAAGTGTGGTGTTGGTCACAATGGTGGTAAATGGACCTTGGTGGTGGTTGGTGGACATTGGTGGTGATGGTAGTGGTGGTGGTAGTGATGGTAGTGACCCGGTTGATTATCGGAAAAGGGAATTCATTACCTAGGGGTGAGGGGTAAGAAGGTACTGTAGAAGAATTTGGGGGGAAAGGGAGGGGTAAAGGGAATGATTGAATTGACAAAACAAACATGAACAAAGGTAATCATTAACTTTGATTCTCCTACCCTTTCCTGAATAGCTCAAACCAAACGGCTCCTTAATATCTACTTGGTTAGTTGGTTTCTAAAATTGCTCCATAGTCCGTTTCTAATACGGAGTATTTCTCTATCTTCTATGATCTTCCCAATTGATTATTTCAGGCTCTCCAAAATGAATATTCAATAAGAAAATTTTAGAAAGTTAGGAGAAAATATATTTATTCAATTAACCTAAATACCAACCACGTGCTAAAGTACGGAGCAATACTTCGATTAGACACTAATCAAACCTATACACATCAAAATGAAATTCTAGACTATGGTCTATGGTGGATATATGGGGTTTTATTTTTAACCCGATTTAAATATTATGGAGTACTTCATTTCCCATAAAATCATAATGACTATACAGACAAATTTTTAATATTTTCCAAGCATATTATTTTTGGTTGGCCTTTTTTATAGAGTCTAGATATTATCTTCGGTTGGCTTTTCTAAGTGTACTATTAAAAATATTCTTTTACTTTAACAAAAAGCAAAAAGTTAGGCATTAAAAACTATTTCTGATTCTAATCCAACCATGACCGATATGACCTGACTCGTTCGACATTCGACACATGTACCTATAATTGAGTTGAACACAAAAGAGGTATAGGTGCCTAAAATGAGATACCCCTTGGAAAAGAAAAAGAGGAATAGTTGGAGGACATAAATCTGGGGTGGTGAATACTTTATTCCATGTTTCATGTGTTGTGTTGTGTTGTGCAGGCCGGCCATTTCTATGATATCAGGTCAGGTGCCTTGGCAAGACGCCATTTTGTCCGCCTCCAAACATTCTTGAAAAACCTCTCGTTCTTGATAAGGAAGCTAAGAGCGAGCTTTTAATGAATGCTACTCTAAACCCAAAACCCCTCTCCTATTCTATTCTATTCTATTCTATTCACCATTGCTGACAGACAGACAGAGACAGACAGACAGACCTCAGTTTCTAGTGCCTGCATATCTTTCTTTCACCCTCACCCTCAGCTGGTAACAACAACCTGTCTTAAACTTTGTTATTTGTCTTCATTTACATACAGTATATAGTAGGAGTAGTAATAGTAATGCCTTATTAGCTCTTTTGGTATCCCAGGATTGCTATCTATCTACCTTCCCCATTTCCCCTTTTTACTACTCGTATGTGGCATCACTGAACCAATTACACTAAATGTAGGATATTTTACGCGAATGTTAAGAAAGGTAGAAAATAATAAATAGATGACAATTTTCTTATATATTTAGTTAAAGTTACGAGTAATTGTCAACTAGTTATGGACTTTCTATATTTGATGCTAGTTTTTGCCCGGTTATTTAGTACTGTACCTCCGTATTTACTGTATGATTGATGAAGCTGGGGGTTTATTTTTCATCAAGTTCGTTAGCTGGCCATAAATGAATTGCTAATACAGTACGGAGTAGTATTTTATAAACTAAGTTTGCCAGATTTAACATAATATATGTACGTTTATGATGATTAATTCAAGTTTCAAGTTTGTTTAAAGTTTGTTATGGTTTCAAATTAACGGGAAATTTAGTCATAATCCACAAAAATTGGAGAATCAACCCTAATAAAGTAACATCCAATTTGTTTCCAATAATATAACCTTTTGGTTAATTGAACCACATTTATTGCTTTCTTTAATTGAGTTTACTAAAAACACCGATTAATTGAACCCCATTTTTATCGTTTTCTTTAATTCATGTCATTTTGCATTTCCTGAGCTTTCCACCTTAACAAAATCACTCTCAGTCTCAGTCTCAGCCTCTTTGCTTACTACTTTGCTCCTTATACAGAACATGTTGCTGCAACTCGCTGCTGGTTACTACTATATATGCGTGATTTTGGGCATCTTTTGCACCATTTCTTGCCTGCCACAAAGTCCAACATGTCTTCTGTCAGACAGTTCCCGCAACCCTCTCGATTTGGGTTTCGATCAATGTCATCACAAGCTTCCTGTCACAGTCACAGAAAATGTAAGCATTCTGCTGCCTGATTTTATGCATCCAAAATCAACACTAGTTCGAAGCCTGTATTCCTCAGAAGTAGCGGTTACAAGTATCACACACATGTGGTGTGAAAATTTCTCATGTGGTTGCCTTATAATCAAGTGTTCTACTCCTGTCATGCTCATGCCCAAGTGTCGACTGTCTAACAATGCTAGCAAGCGAGGTAGTATGCCATACAATAGTCGCTCGCCGTCACCATATGCATTTCCCATGGTGGAGAATTTGATGACCGAGGCTTCTCTACTACATCCATACGGGATGGCTTCCCTACCGGTGCCTATTTTATCTCATCATTCAAATCGTTGTGGATGGAAGAGCACAGTTATGTCAAGAAACAATCCTCGTCTCAATATGCATCTGCCTTCTTCTCTAAATGGACCCTATCCTCTCAATATGTATTTTATTGAGGATACTACAAGGGAACTTGAATTATTCCAGCAAGCATGTTCCATGGTTCTAACTGCTATACCCATGTTCCTCCTATTTGGGCTCCTAATGTCCCAAATGATACCGTCTTATTCCAAGGATTATATGATCACCAAAGGTGACAAGAGATGTATTCAAGCTGTAAGGCCGAAACAAAAGACATCAACCGCACATCTCAGCCAGCAGAGGAATAGAAAGTCGGGTAAATCGACCAAAATGGCTCATGAGTCTAGTTTTTCACCCTCACTAGTAGTTTCTAAGTCGTCAGTGGTAACAGACAGCAGCAATGGTAAATTAGAGGATGCACCAGCTGTTTCTTTGTCAGTCAGAAATCGCAAGGACAAGAGAAGGCGTCCTAAGAAGAAGAAAAACGGGGTTACTACTACTACTACTACAACTACGACTGGGATAACCCTGCATGTGGATAATGCCGTCAATAATAATATTGAGAATTCTACTGATTCCTCAAATTTTTTTAAATGTGACACAAGTGTAACAGCAGTTCCGAAGTTGGAAAGGTCGGCCTTGGATCCACCAGTGTCGGCGAATGCGATCTCCCCACTTTGTCGGGCTCCTGGGCCGAAAATTAAAATGCAGAAAGCAGAGGAAAAAGAGGATAATTGCGAGGACAGATATAGATACGATATATGGGGTGATCATTTGTCTAGAATTGCTCTAATGCTTAGGCCACCTGATTCAGTTCCCGGGTTGTCGAAACCTATGGAAGGTGTTTCTCATAGCTTCTTTGTAAGGGATCCATTACAAACTCTGCTCACCACTTCTGTTCCTGTAACTTTATCCATTAAAGAAGGTTAATAAGAAAAAAAAACAAAATCAAATTCTTTGGCGCGTTGCTCTCGTTATGATTTTATTTTTTACGAGTGTTTTTTTTAGCTACTATCGGCCACCAATTTTGAGCTCAGTTTGTAGATTGACAGTGTTAGTTTTTGTTATCCAAGTAACCATGAAAGAGTAGCATGTCAAAAACATTGGTATCACAAATGCTTCGTAAAGTGAAAGAGTACCGTATAAAAAACTTTGTACCAAATCTTCCATACCCATCAACCTGCCTCTTTAATTAAACCCACTTGCTCTATTTAGTACAGTACTCCGTATCATGAATATGATAAAAATAAAATACCCGAGAAATAACAAAAGGCTGGTCTCGTATTAGCTACTGTGTACATAAGAGTATGTTATTTGAGTTATAATTTTAAGACCGATATATCCATCCGCGTCGCAAGGTATACTAAGTGAATAATACTAAGAGTTCGCTTGGAATGGAGGTAATGTATTAAGGGATAATGAAGCTAAAATGAACTAAAAATGGAGGAGGGTAGTGATGGTGCTAAGCGGAAATGAAAAAAAAGAAGATAAAAATGACACTAATATGACCTCTTTTGGGGTAATACATTACTCCCCTCCCCCATAAGTAATGCATTACTCCCATATAGGGGTAATTGTTACTCCCTTCTCCCCCTTTAAACCACAAAATAGAAACACTAACCACTCATCTCCTCTATTTTCTAGTTCATTTTAGAACCATTACCCCCTTAATACATTACTCTCATCCCAAGCGAGCCCTAAAACATAAAGGGGGCCGGGGTGAGAAGTGCACTGGACTGATGACATTCACATGGCAATGGAACCCAAATTTTGATAGCAACATAACAACATTGAACATTGAACATTTGACATTACAAGTTACAACTACCACTACAACATCAACTTCTGCTTCTTATATATATATATTCCTCTCCATTATTACGCAACGCATGCATTAACTCCGATCCTCAACATTACTACTACTCTTCCTATCTATCTCCTCTCTTTCTAACTTACAAGAATTGGCATGCATGCGCTGCTAACCATGCATATATGTCCATGAGCAGCTTCACCTCCTCTTCCCCGAAAGGCATAGCTGCCATTGTCGGAGTTGGCCCCAAACTCGGCAGATCCATTTGCCCATGAAGGCTACACCGTTGCCATCCTTGCAAGGGACTTAGGTTATTAACTCAGATCACCTGCCCTTTAACTTACACTGGCTATTTTATTTACTGCTTTCCTTTATTAGTTCGGAGTTAGTTATATATATACACTCATATTGATAAGGACTTGAATGGTGGTACGACAGAAAAGCTATCAATGTTTGCAGAAGAGATAGCAAGGGAAGAAAAGGCCCAAGTGTATGCAATAAGAATAGACTGCTCGGATGACGTAAGTATCAAGGAAGCGTTCGAAGGGGTGCTTTCACTTGGGTTGATGGGTTCGTTGAGGTTTTGGTTTACAACGCGGCATATCAACCCTTTCCTTTAAATGTGCATCCACTCAATTCCTTTGAGAGATCTCTTGCCGTTTCTTCCGTTGGAGCCTTCCAATGTGCTCAGCAGGTAATTATATATACTAGTAAATCACTAGCCACACATACAATATCATGTCCGTCCATCCATCCATCCATCCATCCATCCATATTCCATCCTTTTGGATAAATGAATTAAATGGGTTACTGTACGTGTAATGAGGTACTTGCGGGTATGGTGGAGAGAGGGAGAGGGAGAGGGAGAGGGACTATTCTCTTCACAGGATGCTCGGCTTCTCTTAATGGCATGGCAGGCTTTTCCCAACTATGTACGTTACGTACTTATACATTCCATCTTTCAAATAAGTATTGTACTGTATTGCTTTTGCTTTTCCGATCACATGGGATGGAGTTGGCTGGTTTCTGATGATATAAGCTAAGTACGTATGATGAAAGTAGGGTGTGCGATAAGGGGACTATCACAATGTCTGGCAAGAGAGTTTCAATCACTGGGAGTACATGTTGTTCATCTCATAATTGATGGTCTCGTTGGACCACCCACCACCACCAGGTACACTACTCACTATATATCTATGTATCACATTCACATTCACATTTAGAGTTTAAAATCGTTATATCGTGTATCAGCAGGGTGGGAAGTGGGGCGGTGGGGGAGCAACAAAGCGGACTAGGAATAGGGATAGACAATAACGGGTTGATGGATCCGGATGCGATAGCTCACACATACTATACTGGCACTTGCATCTCCAACACCCTTCAGCTTGGACGCAGGAGATCCACCTTCGTCCCTCTACTCCTTTTCGCTTTTTCTAGATTTCATATATAATCCCTTCATCCCTTACCTTTAGGACTTCACGCATGCTCATGCTCATGCTCATGCTCTATTTAGGTTGTTTGTTATTTTACTCTTATATTTTAAAGTGTGATTCATTCGGTAAAGAGCTTAACGTGTGCATGTAGGAAAATATGGAGTGTATCTAGCGTGCGTTCATGTATGAAAAGTTGAAAACTGCCAATCATATTCACTCACAATTTGCATCTTCTTTTCATTCCTTCCATTTTCTTTCAACAACTCGGATTATATTGTGAAACGATTCAATGATGCGAATGATCGATGACTTAACTGATAAATAATAATACTTCTGAAATTTTAAAATATGTAAATACAAATTCTTATTCATTACAAAAATATTTATGTTAAAGTTAAAACTGTCAAGCAGATACCAATTTAATAAGATAGATACCCACTTGATAGGCCAAGTTGCTTAAAGACTAATAAAAGTGTTCCCTTGCTAATTTGCTATCATTGCGTGTCCGCGTGTGAGAGTACTTGGATCCGTTATTTTAGTAAGGTGAATATCCCTCTCTTAAGGAATAAAACGACAACCTACCTTACGTCTCACAAGTCACTGCAATGCATTTGATTTAGTCCTTATAAAAGAACAAGTTCACTTGTGACAGAAATATTCGTCACAAATTAGCAAGGAGGGAAGTATATATATCACTCTGGTAGATAAGACAAAATTATAAAACCTACAGAATAGTACTCCGTAAATGATTTGTCTGTACGCATAAATCTTTATTTGACCCATCACAAGTTTATGAAGGACATTTCCGTACCAAACAAGAATGTGTGCTTATAGAAAGATGAATTTAGAAGAAAAAGGTGGACCTACTGAGAGAAAATATGGGGACGAAGATTCCATGGAAGAAATGAAAACTTCGTGTTTGAATGCAGGACACAAGAGTTGTGGTGACCTAAAGCTATGTAAAGAGATTAAAGACCCTTTTTTCCCGTGTATTTTGGTGTGAAGTTAGTATCCAACGTTTGAGGTAGCTTAGCTTAGCGAGGTTGATGCCATTTGAGTAGAGAGTGAGAGAGAGAGAAGTGAAGTGAAGTGACAGGCAGTGTTTAAGGTACGTACTACTTACTATATGTCTCCGTCAAATTAAAAAGAGTTTGATCTGAGACTATGTTTATCCACAGACTCATCTATTTTTCTCAGACTCTGCCACCTCAGCTTTCCACTATCTTTTCATTCTTCAGACTCAGACTCAGACTCACTACAAAAACATACTTTATCCACAGACTCATCTCAGACTTTCCACCTCAATTTTCTATCTACCTTATTTTATTCATTTATTTATTTACTTAAATATCTACGTTTATTTTATAACTCGAATAATTGTAATTAAATATTTAATCGTTTTAAATAAATCTTGTGAGTTGTGCCCTCGGGTTACGGTTCGGGCCAGATTCGGGTCGTATTGGGTTATGGGTTATCATCGGGTCGGGTACAATGTCGCAATATTTTCGGGTCGTACTATTGGCTTGCGCACTTTACTCGTATACATACAAGAAATTAGATCGCAAATTAGAAAAGAAATTTTCACACCCATAAGAAAATTAAACATACAAATTCTACTAATTATTACATTAGATAAATTAATTAATTCCCTAAATGTTGCCAAATGTGTTCAACCAAGTCAGCTTGAAGTTGATGATGATCGATTCGATTACGAATCCGACGGTGATTTTCAAAATATTGTTCACGATGAGCGTAATAATTAGGAAGAACACCGTTAGTAATTTCAGGCTCATTTTCATGATTTGGATCGATATCATACTGAAAATCATTGGAAAGATCGGTTTCATCCCTTTCATCATCAACGATCATATTGTGTAATATGATACATGTTTTCATGATATCACCGACTTCACTTCTTTTCCAAAAACGAGCTGGGTTAGCAATAATAGCGAATCTTTTTTTCAACACCCCAAAAGCTCGTTCAATATCTTTTCTCACACTTTCTTGATGTTTTGCAAATACTCGTCTTTTCTCAGATAAAATATGTGCTTGCGGGATTGTTTTAACAAATACAGGCCACTCTGGATAAATACCATCCGCGAGATAATATCCCATATTGTATTGACACTCATTCACCGTAAATTGGACGTTTGGACCTCGACCATTGACAAATTCATCAAAAAGTGGAGAACGATCTAATACATTAATATCATTATTTGAGCCCGCAATTCCAAAATATGCATGCCAAATCCATAAATCATTTGAGGCAACAGCTTCAAGAATCATAGTTGGCTTACCTTGATCACCTCGAGTAAACATGCCATGCCAGGCCGTTGGACATTTTTCCCATCGCCAATGCATGCAATCAATACTACCAAGCATACCAGGAAAGCCGCGGTTCTCTCCAATTTGAAGTAGTCGTTCGATATCGCTTGTTGTAGGCTTCCTCAGATAATGACCTCCAAATACATCAATTATGCACTCATTAAATTTTTTCAAACATTGGATTGCAGTATTTCCTGACATGCGTACATAGTCATCAACGGCATCACCTGCTATTCCATAAGAAAGCATACGAATGGCGGCCGTGCATTTTTGAATTGAAGAAATTTTCTTTCTGCCAATTCCATCAAAAGTATTTTCAAAATATGAGTCGTGATTTTCAAGAGCATTGACGATACGAAGAAATAACTCTTTACGCATCCTGAATCTCCTACGAAATTGATTATTTGTATAAATAGGGTCGTTTGAGAAATAGTCATTCCATATACGAGTATGACCTTCTTCACGGCCTCTTTCTATATAGCTCCGTTTCCTTCTACTCTTGTTAGAGGATGATGTTGCTTCCTCTATGTCACTTATTATATTTGATACTATATTCATAGTCTCATTTCCTTCCACATATGAATTACACATTTCATTGTATAATTCTTCAAAGGAAAGATTTGAAATATTATCTGACATAATTTCGATAGATTTTGCAAATTTTGATAAATTATGAAAGAAGAAGAAAATGAAATAAGAAACTAATCATTTTCTCAATATTTAAAAGGGTGAGCATTTGCGTATTGTGCAATAGCATCAAAATTTTTGAAAATTTTGAAATGACACAACATACATGCATGCAAAAGTAGATTGTGACAATACACAAAAGCAAAAGTAGGATAGTGACTATACATTTGATACATACAATTGACTACACACCCAACATACGTACAAGCTAGTGTGAAAATTGTTTGGAGAAATGATACCTTCGATTTATAACGGAGGTAATCGTTACTTCCTTATAATGGGTTAAATATTATCCATTTATGTAGAAAAGATAACACGTTACTTTTGTAGCGTTTTATTTTTTTCATGTAAATGGATTATATTTGAAGATTTATAAGGAAATGACGGATAGCTCTGTTACAAAAAAGAATTTGCGTCATTTGTATGGTGCGACACCATTTTAATAAATGCGTATGATGCTACACAATTACACGCATGGAAAATTTATTGGTACATATCAATAAATGTATGTGGTGCCTTTGCATGATTTTAATTTGACTCACTTAATTAATTAATTTCTTAGCTAATCATGTACTCGTATCTAATTAAATATTACAAATATTTATAAAAAGGTCATCAAGTGGCCGTTTATATTTGTAAACATGTAATTATACAATACAACTGGACAATACACTACATATATATAAATTAATTTTCTTGATGAAATTAGGAGTACACCAACACATATATAATACAATACATACTAATTTAATACGGAGTACTTACCATACATAATATACTTAATATTCTCCAATTTCACATTAATTCCACGTTTAATACACTTAATATCCTCCAATTTAATACTTAATACACTTAATTACTAGAAATCATCAATATTAATTCCACGTTTTGCAGCAATTTCCTCCAATTTCTTTTGATGAAGTTTCCTTTGAAGGGCCGTCATTTTACTAACATCAGCACATATGAGTCTTTCCTCTATCTCTTGTTCTTTAATATCTGCCAAGCGACTGGCAGACATTGCCCGTGTCTCCTCTATACTTTTTGCCATTGACATAGTTTCACTATAATCATTTTCGCTAATTTTTCCTTTCCCCTTTTTAGCCTTTTCTTTTTTGGATGCATCCCTCCCAGTAGGACGTATCTCACCATGCTCTTCCGAGACGCCAACGTCCCCACCCGAAGACGTATATTCTCCACTCATGGATGTCTTGTTTCTTTTAGAAGAGTGACCGCTGACTTCCTTTTTTTTACGATTTTCATCGGTCCATTTTTCGGCCGTACCCACCAAATCCCATACATGCATGAAATTGAATGTGGTTGTATACAATTGCTCATACAACGACTGAGCTTCTCTAAGCTTAATAGATTCATTAAACCCGCTCCTATCGGCATATTTAGCATAACAACCTTTAAATCTACTAACCGTGTGACTAATAGGGTGCCAATGTTGCTTACATTGGTTTCCTCCCCTCTCTGCTTGATCCTCCTTTTTATTTTCATTATAAAAAGTTGATATTCTTTTCCAATAATCACTTCCTCTTTGCCCATTACCAATGATATTATCCTTACTAATATTCAAATAAGAAACGGCAAGGAGACACTCGTCTTTTATTGTCCATGGTACTATCTTCCTTCGAGCGGTTGCACTACGACGATTTGGTGTTTGAGCAACTGCGTCAGTAGTATTATTATTTTCCAACCCTTGAAAGGTTGAATTTTCAACTAGCGTTTCTGAATTAGACCCAACACTAATTCGAGTTATAGGAGTCTCATGATCATTCACGATTGATTGTGTAGGCCTAAAAGGAAAATAATTTGGTTGAGAACTTTGCATTTGCAAAGTCCTCATAAAAGATGTGTTTATAGGACCTAAAGTTGGATCTTCGGTATTTTGCGAATTCTGAAAATTTTGAAGATTAATTTGATTTTGGTTTTGGTTTTGTTGGGATAACATATATTGAAATTGAGGATTATTAAACATATGTATAAATGAATTCATATCAAAATTCTGATTTGGATCCATGATAAACAAAGAAGGAAAATGTATATAATGCTTAAAAATTTGAGAGGTGAAGGAAGACTTGCATGGAAAAGTGAGTATTTATAGAATCACTATACAGTAGGGAGTACTTTCTTTTTAATTTCTTTTAATAATAATAATAATAATAATAATAATAATAAGTTATAATAATAATAATAATAATAATAATAATAAAACTAATAATAATAATGATGATGAAGATAATAATAATAATAATAATAATAATAATAGTAAAATAATAAAAAAAACACTCCGTAATTATAATAATAATAAAATTAATAATTATAATAATAGTAATAATAATAGGCTGTTGTGGGGTCTTATTATTACTATTGTTATAAATATTATTATTATTATAATTAAAAAATTTATAATAATAATAACAATAAAAATAGTAATAATAATAATTAATAATAATTAATAATATTAATAATAATAATTAATATTATAATAATATTATAATTAGTAATAATATTATTATAATACCAATATTAATATTAATAATCAATATTAATATTAATAGTAACAATATTAATAACAATAACAATAACATTAATTTTTATTATTATATTAATATTAATTATTATAAAAATGTCATTAATTTTAATATTTAATAATAATAATAATAACAACTCATTTGAAATGAACTGAACTAAAATGAACGGAACTGAACTGAACTGCATGAACGAGTCTGAGGATGAGTCTTTGAAATCCAAGACTCAACTTCAGACTTATCTGAGTTTCAGACCGTCTCAACCACTTTATCCAGGTATGAGTCTCAGACTCAAAGAATCTGAGTTTCAGACTTTTGTTCAGACTCAACTTCAGACCCCCTTTAAACTTAAATCCGTCTGAGACTCAGACTCGTACCAACCACATTATCCAGGTATGAATCTCAGACTCAATAAATCTGAGTCTCAGACTCAGACTCAGACTCATATTCAGACCCCCTTTAATCTTAGTCTGAGGTCGGACATATGCAGATGAAATTCCTATTTGTATGAATGGGACCATAGCCGTCATTCGGCATGGACCTGACCTACACCTACTTCTTCCAACATGTGATTATGCCTTGCGTCTATATTCCTCCGTACTACACGTAACACGTCTACCCCTTTGGATCAGATTCAGTATAGAATCTCTCACCATAAAGTTCGGGAGTTTGGGACACGACATCAGATAATATCCTTGCTTCTCTGGCCCTAATCATTGATTAATCCTGAATTGTTACCTCTGAATTTGTGATCTCGTCCTCGGTAGTCTAATGTCTACATTGTCTTCACTCTTGATTTCGGATGTGTTTGAATACAGGGAAATGGAGGAAAAGGAAGGGGAGAGAAAGAGGGGGAGGTGTTAACCTTTGTTTGGATGACAAAATGATTTGGAGAGGATTTGGATGAAAAGGATTTGGAGAGGGAGTCATATCTCTCATCCAAGTCAATTCATTTCCCCGTTTAAATAGGTACTCACTCCATTCACTAGAAGTATGATTTTGAGGAAAAACTTCATGTCTTTACTTTCTCTCCCCCTCCTTTTCTTATCCAAACAGCTCCTTCAAGTAACATTGATTAAAGAGTTTATCACTAATTACCCCTTTTATGTTATCCATTTTTCAAATTACCTCAAAAAATGGTTTCCGTTAAAATTACCCCATGAAGTTGTAAAAAAATTAGATTTTACCCCAGGTGTCCTTTTTTCCTCTTTCCGGTGAGTTATGCCCTTTTTCTTCCCATTTTGCCCCCTCCCCTCACTAACAGCCTCTCTCCTCTCCTTAACCTTCTTTTACTCACTCAACCCTACCAAAACCCCCAAATTCCCCCAAATTCCCAGAACCCTAACCCTAATTTCGAAGATCGACCCAAAATCGACCCAGAATCGAGCGCGAGACCAAATTGCAGACAATCGATCCACTTCTAAAGGTAATTTCTCTTCCTTCCTCTTCCCATTTTCGTTTTTTTTTTTTCGCGGTTACGGTTTTCGAAATCGAAATTTATCTCGATTTTCTGGGTTCATTAAAAATCATTCCCAATTTCTGGGTTTACATTAAAAACCACATGGAACTCCATCCTAATCAGAATATAAACAAAATTACTTCAATTAACATTTCCTTCATGACAAAACACAACCGGACATTGAAAGTGCAAAATAAACCCAACTGAAATAGTTTTCAATTGAACCACGACATAAACACAGGTGCCCCCAAACAATAAACAGTAGTATTCAATTCAATTCCGAACACTAAACCCTAATCAGAGTTTGCAAAACCGCGAAAAAAAAAACGAAAATGGGAAGAGGAAGGAAGAGAAATTACCTTTAGAAGTGGATCGATTGTCTGCAATTTGGTCTCGCGCTCGATTCTGAGTCGATTTTGGATCGATCTTCGAAATTAGGGTTAGGGTTCTGGGAATTTGGGGGAATTTGGGGGTTTTGGTGGGTTGAGTGAGTTAGAGTGAGGGTTAAGGAGAGGAGAGAGGGTGTTAGTGAGGGGAGGGGCAAAATGGGAAGAAAAAGGGCATAGCTCACCGGAAAGAGGAGAAAAGGACACCTGAGAGTAAAATCTAATTTTTTTACAACTTCACGGGGGTAATTTTAACGGAAACCATTTTTGGGGTAATTTGAAAAATGGGTAACATAAAAAGGAGTAATTAGTGATAAACTCTTGATTAAAAGTTACTAGTACAGTGTTAGTTCATTTTTACTACAATATGAGTAGTTCTGTTCTTAGAAAATTCAAAATTGTCCTACTATTATTCTGAGATGAAGTATATAAAAAAAGTACGGTTGTATGGACCATGGGGTTCATTTCAGTGACTTGGGACCGCGTTGTCTAAGCTACGTTGCCCAATGGATCAGGAGCTCCTAATCCTATGTAGGCAAGGTGAGATAGCTGGATGGTTTACAAATGTCACAGGAATGAATGACCATTAAGATGTTTGAAAGGGTACAAAAAAATTGTTATTCAAGGTTTCGTTAAATTCACATTTTCTGTTTGGGTTCTCTACATTATCATTGATATGCCATACCGACTCTCCATTTATCCATGGCAAATTGGCGACGTTCGATAAGAATGTGAATCAAATGAATAAAAAAGTACTCGCTCCATAACAAAATGATCTTCTCATGCTACAATGGAAGTAGCAAAAAAGAGTACTCTATAGACAATGCTAGCTGACTAGCTAAACTCAAGTGTCAAGCATACAAAGTGACCGTACAACTCAAATTACTCCATCAGTCAATCCATTCTTTACATTTAGCCTTTTGTTTGGAATTTTCGCTCACAAAAAAAAAAAACAAGTGACGCTCTTCTCGAACTCTAGTGCTTGGGAGTTGGGACCTTTAGACTTAGTTTTACTGGAACCCATTTCTTAAATCAGGAACAAACCTTTTTGATATAGGTATTTTCCTTGTGATGGGTTAACTATCATATTATCAAATACTATTCCTTTAGTACGCTGAAGCCAAAGCTTCTTTTCAAAGATCTCTAAGTATTTGTCCGCTATAATAATATGATAGCTCCGCCACAACACAAGTCTCACACCCAACAATTTGCGTCAAGCGAAACAACGAAAACATTGTCTCACAGTAAAGATGAGCAACATCATGATCATGAATGACTTGACACTTGTCAATATTAAAGCATGTCAGGGACCTGTAGCGCTAGAAATTTACCTTAGCTCAAGCTTCGACAAGACTCCAAGCTCCATTCTATACTCACCTACAAATTTGAGATTGTTAAATACTCTTCATCTCCCGTCCAATCCAAGCTTTACCTAGGGTTTACTTTTTCCTCACAAAAAGTATGTCCCGATAAAGCATGGATTGGATAAGAATAAGTACGGGATAAGAGAATAAACATTCTCTTATTGATATATACGTTACAAATTAGTGACATGATAAAATAATACTCCGTACATATGATATGAGTAAATAAAACAAACCTAGGGAAAGACATTGTTTATTTTTATTGGTCAAGTGAATACAAAGTACGAGTATTATTTATGAAAGATATTTTTGTCCAAAAAACAAAAATTTGCAACAATGCAAGTACTCGTATTAGAGTACATTCTTTTAGCATTTCCTACTCTTATGTCGCAGCCATTTCTTAATTTCATTTTGAAGGTGTCTTGGTCATTTGTTTACTTTCTATTTTCGAATTTTTTTTATAGGTAGCCAGTCATCAACATTTTGGTTTACACGTCATCCAAAAAAATATCAACACATGTTCCCCTCCTCTTTTTGATCTTTGCGTCAAAACTCAAAAGCAAAGGTAAACGAATGACTACGCCGAAGGGAGTACAATAAAAAAATTTCGCCCGATATCTATTCTTTGTCCCGGTTATTTATTTAACTATTCATTTTTAGTGTTTCTAAGTACTTTGTTTACCTTTATTATTACTTTGTGAATCTTTATATGGGTACTTTGCCCTACGTGTCATTTAATAATAATAATAATAATAATAATAATAATAATAATAATAATAATAATAATAATAATAATAATAATAATAATGTTCTCCTTCTGCCTTGATCTTCGTGCTAAAAGAAAGGTAAACAAATGACGGAAGGGAAGGGCCTCACCCCGTTCAATACTTGTCTATTTTCCTTTTTGAGTGTATTATTTATAGTTATTTATTTCATTTTTGGTAAGTTTTTGTTATGTGTTGTGCAAATGAAATTTTGTGTAGTTTAAATTTACCCATGATTTTTTCTCTGTACTTTGATCCAAATGCAATTGGATAACTATTGAGTAAGACACGGAGAGAGTATATAGCATGTTGTTCACACAATTTAAACAACATACTCAGCTTGCAGCAAAACGTATTATGAATATGAGATAAACAACTGCTCCACAAAACGTACCAGTACTGTCAATTTGATGACAGCAGAGTGGCAAGTCTGTCAACGTTCATTCAGTGATCAGTAACTTGGTTCATTGGCAGCTTCACAACTTCACCTGCATTTTACATTGCAAAAGGTTAAATGGATTTTACATTTTTACCATAAAATGGGGAAAGTAAAGAGACGCCTGCGTCTCTGCACACCTACCGTGAAAAGATAAGCCCGGTTCCACATCAAACTAAGGCATTCATAGCATACTGTCTGGTTGGTTGGTGTAGCACACTACCACTCATTTTACAGCCCAAATAACCATCACGGCTTCTACTATGAATATCCCGTGGCGCTATGCTATGGCAGGACATTTGTTGCACAATCCCAGGGAAGTAATATCTCAGAGTACATGGCACACCAGGCAGCAAAAAGGAGGGTGATTTGCAAATTCAACAAGCGACAGAGTACTAAGCAAAACTCTGTTCGGTACGGAGTACATATTTAAACTATGTCAGTTAATCCATCAAACACAACAATATAGCCACTGTCTCAGGGGCTCCCACATATGATAGGACAAGGGGTCAAATGCAAATATATGCAGCTTTACCCTTTATCAATAGCACAGCATAGTGAGGCTAGGTAAACTGATTAAAGACAATGGTTAAATGTTCGATTGTGAAATTAAGACAACGGTATGAAGCACCAACCAATGGATAAAAATTTGCAGAAAGTATATGGACAAAATAGAATATCATCCCTGATGCTAATTCTCAATTATGAACATTGCATCTCAATCCTTCCCTCCTACAGCATCTCCAACATGCAGCAATGACACATCTATCAGATCCAGGACCTACACATCCTAGAATTGAACACCTGAATAAACCATATTGTTGTCGCCCACTACCAATTTCTGAAGGCAAGTACTGAAAATGGTTTTCATGAGCCAATCTTGGAGGATGAATATAGCCAATATTATAGGAACCAGTATACTGTGATGCAGGTCTCAAAACGGAATCATGATGAGAGAAATTATGCTGAAAATCTGTCATTCTAGACCTAATAGGCATGCTCCCATGATGAAAATCACCCGGCAGCTTTGGATTTCTCCTAGATGCGGTACGCTGTGTCCGCAATGTGGGATTTTGATGTTTTTCACTGGGCTTGGAAATTTTGGTTTTTGCAGCATGTTTTTTGGCTGTGTTTTTCCGAGTGTAAGGTTGAATACTACTGTTGGTTATAGAATTTTTTGATGTTGAAACCCCGGGCTTTTTACCAAAATCCGTGCCACCACTAGAACAGCTCATCATCTTAGATGATCTTGATCTCGGACCATGAGCAACCCTCTGAGATTTTGAACCTAACAAAAAAGAACGATAGCCATAAATATGAGAGGCTACAAGTTTGGCTTACATATCAGAGACAAGCATGACAAACCAATCTTTTGTACCTTCACCAGAATTACCATTAGACCAAGCATTCTTCCTCTTTTCCCTCTTCAACCTAGCAGCTG
The DNA here is from genome assembly GCA_958450325.1 of Agrostemma githago. Lineage (NCBI taxonomy): Eukaryota > Viridiplantae > Streptophyta > Magnoliopsida > Caryophyllales > Caryophyllaceae > Agrostemma > Agrostemma githago. The sequence goes on from OY288240.1 coordinate 6,211,985, forward strand.
CCCCACGTGTATGCTTTTCAGCAAGAACTTTTCTTCTCTCGCTCTCGTTCTTCCATGGCTGCAAGTTAAACACTTCAATAGTCGAGGTAAAATGAAAAGCTAAATAATGTGCTAGTATTAGTTAGTATAATAGTATATCATTCACCTGTCTGTAGGTCTCCAATCTGTAGAGATTCCGGCCTTTGACAAGCAATGGAAACAATAGAGGCAGCTTCTTCACCCCCTTGCTCCACAGTACCTCAACCTGCAGATAAATTAAAGAACAATAAATATAAGCTGGAAACTGTACGCTAAAAGGAAAGTAGTAAAAATGAACAATCAGTCAACTATTGTCCCATACAGCATTGTTTTTGGTTCAATGTATGATGTGCAAAAACGTGGAGTGGATACAGACAGATATACAAAAGGACTTAGCAAAATTGAGAAAATGTCATCAGGTGCAGGAGGAAAGAATATTACTTAGTACTCCCTCCGTTCCAATGAATTGTTTGCCTATTCCATATTGGGGCATCTCAATGAGTTGTTTGCCTTTCTATTTTAGGAATGTTTTTTATGTGTAATTTGACTCTTGGCTCCACATGTCACCTTCTAATTGGATCTTTTGCCCTTGATGCCAAAAGCAAAGGCAAACAATTCATTGGAACGGAGGGAGTATAGATTAAGCTCTTACAGTGAATGTATGCTGCTGTTTCGCTGCACCATAGCTTTCCTTCACAACTCGTCCAGCAATTGTTCTCTTCCCCAGAAGTTTCCCATTTCTTGTCACTTTTTCAAAACTAGTTTGGGTTAGAGATCCAGTTGTTTTTCATTTTCAGTTTTTTTCAAAAGATGTTCCGCAAATGAACACTAAACACTGTTGAATCCTCCATCATCCTCCCTCCCAAAATAAGAAACCCCAATTAATCAAACAGAGAGTAGAAAACAGTAGTCTCAAAAATGGCATTAAATTTTGGAGGATCTAACGGCATTTATAGCGGGAGGCTAAGTTGTAACTAGTACCTTCCATAGACCTTTTGCGTGAAGAGGACAACGTCTCCCCTGCAGACATCACCTGTTCTTCAACAACCCCCAAGGACACAAAAACAAGGCGCACACCTTAAAAAGAAGAAGTGGTAAGATAAAAAACAGCCAACAGAAGAAACATAAACCATAGAAAAATCATTCCACCTTTGCAGTTAATATTAAAAGATGTCCTAGGGTAAAGAGATTCGGCGCGATCTTTTATCCTACAAGAAAGAATATGTACTTTAAATTCTGACAGCATCATAGGTGCTAATTATCTACAGAGTATAATCATAGCATCAATCATGAATACCTAACGAAAATAGTTAAGTTAACACGGAAGCACCTACCTCCAATGCTCTAGCACTCTCTGCACACACACATCTTTGTTTCCGGATACTCTAAGCCCATGTTGTCGCAAGTATGATTTACATGCTTTCATACTAAGCTCTTGCAAATCACGCTTTTCTGAGTGACATAACAGATATCAATGCAACTGTTGTGAGTGACACAATAACAGTTATCAAGCCCATTCACTCAAATCTTTCAACATCAACGACAGGCGCCATAATTTATGCGAAATTACATAGCAGAGAGCCTAATGAGTAATGATCCTAGTATCAACAGATTAACTCATTCAAAAGCGAAGAGTCCAATCATTCATATGTTGACACAATTAATCAATTTGCAAGGTGAGCTTTTAATCATTCAAGCATCAACTATCAACTACTGTATCAACTATCAACAACAACTTAACTCAAATTATGAAGCGTAGAGTCTAATCATTCAAATGTTAAAGCAATCACTCAACTAATGATTCCAGTATCGAAGTAATAACTCAAGTAACGAAGCGGAAAGCATAATGAAATAGTCACTCAAGCGTTAACAGAATTTACTTATTCCGCGAGGTGAGGGTCTAATCATCTCAATTCTGAGACAAAATAATGCCGTAAGTGGTTCGATTTGAAGCTAACAATAATAATACCTCGAAGAAAACGAAGCACTTGATTGGACAGAGTCTGTTCGTCATCTTCATCTTCTTCGCAATGATAATCATCTTCTTCTTCCTCTTCTTCCTCCTCCTCCGACTCCTCCGCCTCCTCCTCATCATCATCATCAAAATCATCGTCGTCGTCGTCGTCGCCGTCCTCATCGTCTTCGTCTTCTTCTTCGTTACTTGGAATGTCGTCCTCGTCGTCGATCAATGTGCAATCATCCTCCCTGCTGAAATAATAGAAAAGAAATTGATCAACACAAAGGAGATGAAGAAGGAAAAACAAAAGAAGGAAAATAATAAAGTACCTCGATGAGGAAGAAGTGGCATCAATGTCGTCGTCGTCGTCGTCGGAAAGGTTGATTAAAATGCTCTTTCCTTTGTTGCCGGTCATCGTAAAAGCCGATAAATCAATTAGTGATTAATCGAGTATGAAGCCTGATTAGGGTAGGTTTTGAGGAAATGTGTAATGAACTCGTGTTTGTCTCGTATATTTCGCATGCCCAGGGATCCTTCATATATAAGTATATAACTCCGTACCGTACTACTCCCAACACTAGTTCTGGAAACTTGGGGGAGAAGAGCCACCAAATTGATGTATCCATGTCAAAATTGATTATCTTTCTGTCATAATTAGGTCTCGTTCTTTTCAATTTATTTTCATCTCAAGGTAGTTCAGTCATTTCAATTCTGTTCAATTCACTTAAGTTCAGTTTAACCTATTTCAGTCATAAAATTAATTACTTAATTGTTAAAGTATCTCCTTGAGACACATGATTGAAAAAACAAAAATATTAATAATACCACTTCTCATTAACATTGTTAGAGGAGGCATAAAATGGTATCATATGATTTCTTTTTTCACAAATCAAAAGCTCGAAGGGAGGTTAGTCTCATGTATATACGCATTTCCAAGCTAATTAACTAAAGACATCCATAATAGACATTCAAAATTTCTCCCACATGTCCTCGTTTAGAAATTACTGTGTATGAGTAGCTTGGATAACAAAAAGAAGTGAAAGGAGAGAGGATGAAGTTGCTAGATTTATTTCCCTCTAAATCATTAGACCAAGCAAGGTCATTGAGGAGGTCATCACCTTTCTTGGTCACCTTAATTACAACTAACAAAAAAATTAGTGTGACTCAATATAAGAAAAAGGTCGTGGCATGACCTCTTTCGGGATTTGTGACATTCCTTATGATCCAGGTCGTGACCTCTTTGAGGTCTATATGTTTATCATGTACTCCGTATTGGTTGGAAATATTGGAAAATGGTTGAGTTGGTTACCTAAGTTGTGACCTTTTGCTTGGAAGTGTGAAAGTAAGTCAAAATAAATAAGGTGAGATTAAGAGTAAAAAAATAAATCGTGACCTAGTTAAAACAACCTTGCTTGGATGGTCTTACAATGGAAAATATTTTGCATTCGAAAAGAGAAATAGAGTAACCTATTTTTTTTCCTCCAAATCTATCAATTTCATTTTCGAACCAAACGGTTTTTTTTTTTTTTTTGCCAACAGTCCGAAATTCAACCTTAATACTGACGCAGGAGCTCACACGCTAATCCATGTGCGTCAGAGTTACACCCCTCAAAAGTCAAAACTCATTCCATTTCCTTCTAAGATCCCCTTTCCAAACATACTCCTAATTTTCAAATAAATAAATGTCGAAGTATTGAGACAAAGCTTTAACTAAAGTATATGGAGTGATTGTATTTTAAAATATTCCCCATGGGCAATGGCCAAGCCTACAACAAATTTATGGAAGGATTTGCCACCAACTAATATGCTCCATCTGAAAGGAAACAAAAAAAGAGTAAAAAAAAGGGGCATGAAAGCTATTCTTTCTTCAAGTTTGATGCTCAACGAGAGTGGTAAGCTCTTTGTGATATATGGATTCACAATTAGGTCATTGTACGTAGCAATGCTGAATGCTGAATGCTGATTCCGGATAGTCAGCATTGTGAATGGTCATGAGAAATGAAGTCCAACCCCAAAAACACTACACAAATATCGGATGGAAATACAATTACATTTGGGCCTAACTAGGTCCGTGGAACCTGGACTCTATCTCTCCCAAACCCCCACTAGTATTTTTTTCACTTGGCCACAGATGAATGTTTTTTTTTTTTTTGCTTCCGGCTAGCAATTTACAGACACAGTGAACTGTGATTTTCAAACACGGGCATTTACGGGAATGATCTCAGTGGGCTTTGATGAGCGTCCTTGTGGACACTCCGTGAAGCAATTTGACGAATCCCAAAAAGCTTAGCTTCCCATCTGTATGACGGATCCAATCATGGAGGACCGCATGAACCGGAATGTTGGGGCCCAGACCCAGCTCCTGAAACACCATTTCCCCACCTCAGTTATGGTAACAACCAAAAAAAGGAAACGGACCATTTAGTTCAGGTATGGGTCAGCTGTGAGTGTAGTTAGAGAAAAGATACTTACAGAAGCCAACTCTTCAATCATGATAGGCCTATTACCATCCTTCTCAAAAAGTTCATAGGCGCAGCGAGCGTGTTGCTCCCATCTTTCAAGAGACTCGAGTTGGTAGACACTTAATGCAGCCGCACAAAATTCCTCAAAGTCCATTCTTCTGTATTGCAGTGCAGTCAACTGTCCAGAACAAACAAACAAACAAACATATTGCTGTCAATTACCAGGTCAAATTAAGCCTAACCACGTAGTAAAAGTTGTATGAAAAAAACACTCACGGAAGCTAAAATTTCATGAGCACGAGAGTCTTTCATGGCCTCGGTTGCATTTTTCATCAAGGCCTGGCCGGTGAAAGGAAGCACTAAGTCATGGGTATTACAGAAATACAATCATTAAGTACAAGTAATTTCTAAGGAGATATACCTCTTTAATATTATCCAAATTAATAGTGCCATTATTGCTAGGTTGTAGAATCGTGAACTGTTCCTTTAGATAGAAAAGCTCATCAACTGTCAATGTTTTGGACAGAGCCTGCCAAGTGGGAAAACAATGACAACTGTTATCAGTGAAATACAGAAATGCCGAATGAACTACTTTGTCATTAGTACTACAATAGTTAGGGAATGTGCAATACTGAATTTCGGCCTACTTGTACCAAAAACAAACGAGGAAAACCTACAATAAAAAAATAGTGCTCCGTATTACCTTTAACGCAGCTTTCCGAAGCAAAGAAGAACGCATGTAAATCTTTAAGAGCTTGAAGACAAGTACATCCAGGGGGATTTTTACTTCACCTTGACTTCTCAGCCAGGGATGGCCTGAAAATTAAGTTATAAACCTTCTCTGAGATAGTATCACATATGAGGGATCCAGATATCTTTGCTTAATTCCCGTTAATTACAGGGGTAATGGTTGTCTCGTATATGTTTTGAGATCATAAACAGCAGAGCGGAGCAGTCAAAACAAATAGCACGGAAACTTAGGAGATGCACTTACAAAGTGCTTGGGCAGCAGTAATTCTTTTCCTCGGATCTTTGTTTAACATGCGTTTGACGAAGTCTTTAGCCTCAGCTGATAAAGAAGGCCACGGTGGCTCGGTGAAACTGGGGTCAGCTTTCAGGACTGCTCTAAAAATCCCAGATTCAGTACGAGCCCAGAATGGTCGGCTTCCACACAATAAAATGTATGCAATCACCCCGACGCTCCATACATCTGCTTCTGTGGTATAAGATCTATGGAGAACCTCAGGAGCTACATAATATGCACTCCCTACGATATCATTTAACTTTTCTTCTGTGAAACAAATGAATGAAACAACTATTTAGTATCCCCACTTCAAGTACAAAAATACTTGTACATCACTTATCATTTGAGAAGTACATGAATTTACGAATCAATTTGCCTAGGCAGTACAAACTGTAAAAAAACACACCCGGTTTCACAAAATCTGACAAGCCAAAGTCAATAGCCTTCAATGGGGAATCTTCGTCTTTCGACACAAAAAGGAAATTCTGAGAAGCCAAAAGGATGAAGTCAGAAAGAACAGATTTCAACGACTTCATTCAGGAGAAATTCGACTTAAACAGCGTGGATATCCGATGACATTAAAAGAAACAGGCTAAAAATCTTCAATTGATTGATATCCCAATGCTTACTGTTGTGTTTTGGTGCCAGACAAAACATATTATAACATTGCAATTATTGGTCAAAGCAAGGAGTAATGTGGATGTGACAATTCTGAAATGATATCCAATGTAGCAAATTATACATAAAAACAAACAATTTAATGATTCATGGAGGAAACAGTTTACTATACTTTCAGCAGAATAATACGGAGTATGTAACATCCAATAATTAGTAGTACTCCGTGACTGAGTGTGTGATATACGGATTATATTTTTAAGTAGAATTCATAGTAGAATACCTTCCCACCTCTCTGCGATTCGCTAGGGGTTTGGCAAATCCGGTAGACATTTCTATAAAAAAAAATTGAGGGCCTTGAACGTAGAGATGCATTTCTGATTTCTTTATTTATCTTACATGAACCGCACAGTTTTTTGAAAATTCTACCTACCTCTGGTTTGAGATCCCGATGCACCACACCTTGCAGGTGGCAAAATGAAACCACATTTAGAATCTGCAATAATACCGACTTGGCCTCATCTTCCGAGTACTTCCCACCCCTACAAAGGAGTATAGCAAAAGGTATTAGTTTTGAAGCTACGTACCATGAAAATAAGTTACATGATGCTAGGAAAAAAAAAGATTTACCTCGACAGAATCCTATCCAGTAACTCCCCCCCTCGACATAGCCTGTAAAAAACATGATAAAAGAAATCAATAAATATAACAGCAAGCAAGAGGAAACGCTTAGAAGCCCTTCGATCTCCACCACACATCAACCATCACTTATAGCCACAAGAACGAAGTAAACAACTGTCGAATTCTAATCAAGCAATTCTAATCATTTTGAACATTTGGAAAATGATGGTTAACCGGCATTAAATGCAAAATGGAATCAATGTCAGCCCATTGAAACTTAAAGCTATACATTATGTGCGACGTTTGAACCAAACAGTTGTTCTACTTACTCCATCACTATGTAAACATTCTCATCGTCTTCATATGCATCGTAAATCTTTATAAGATTGTTGTGTCCTGACAGGCCTTTCAGGATTTTCACCTCTCTTCTGACATCCTCAATCGCAATAGCCGTGGTCATCTAACATCAACACAATATTGAAGACAACGTCAGTGCAAAAGGCTTAAAAAGAATGGAGTACGATTTGTAGTTGCTTAGTTGATTGGCCACAGTTTGCCACTACAAATGACCGCTGAAATCTGAAGTAGTACTATTCACCGGTAGCTAATTCTCGAAGACGGCTCGGTCCTCAATATTCAAGAAATATGACCTAATCATTTCTAGTTTGATCGATTTCCACTCAATACATTCCAAGAACAAGTTGAACAGGAAACACTAGCTGTCCAACTAGAAAAATAAATATTTCAGAGTATACATTAGTTTTCATGTGATCATATGATGACAAATTTTGTCGTAAAACTTCCGTAAGTTCAATCCAAATTCTTACATTTCACCCCTATTCACCAGTTCACAATAAAATACTGTCTGTCATAATACAATCCCCCATACATATGGCGACGGTCATCTTTGTCTATATTCAATTATTTGTGTACCCTAAATTGCATTTTAAATCACTCACTCACTCACATTGAATACCCCAACTAGAATTTCCCAACTTATCCAAAACCAATGCAATGGCCCTTTCTAAACTGAAGCAAAATCATCATTATACTAGTCTACTTAACCAACTAACATTCTCCATCTACCCCACGCCAAACCGCGCTAAACCAAATGCCAATGAACCAAATACATTGTATCGCACTCCAATCGCATTCATTCAGAGAATAGATAATGAGCCAAGTACAAGACTCCATATGCGGGCCGATAAAATCGCCATCTAACCTTCCGTACACTCAACACCAACCCCCATAAGTCAAATGAGACAACCCACAATGCAGAAATTCAAGTCCCAAATACAAACACAGAGTCCCACACATGCATAGTACAGGGTTATAATAATTAACAACTTTTCTAATTCTAGATACTATAAAAATATACATATACGTAATTCCATTATCCTTAAACACCCCCCCTCCCCCTCCCCCTCCCATCACATGATCAAATCCATATCATTGCTAATAATATACTCCATACCACATTATAATACTCGACGTGATCACAAGGGGATTTGAACCCGGCACTTATTGTCCATAATATCAACTCGTGTTACCAACTACACTAAAACATCTTCGGTAAAAAAAAAAAAAAAGTTACCGTGGTTTCACCTCTCATAGTAAGACCGCGTTACACGAGAATTTGTGATAATTAACAATGTTTCACTTAGGCAACAGATCTGATATCTACAATCCCGATAACATTCCAGCTAATCCCCAGTAAGTAGCCAACCCAATACTCAATACAATTCAAAATTCAAAAAATAAATAAACAAATACTCAAAAATCAAAATCACGTTAACTTTAATTCTTTTTTCACAATAATAAACAACACGACTAATTAATTAGGGCGTACCTTTTGTGGTTAGACTCGGACTTTTGGTTGATTAAAAGGTATACGATCAAATAAGTGAATAGTGAGTAGTGAGTAGTTACCTTGGATTTGGGGATGACTTTGACAGCGACCTGTAAGCCTTTGAGGTCACCTTTCTTAATAGTAGCAAGACGGGTATACCCAAAATGGCCTCGCCCAACCTCCTCCCCGACCTCGTAACTGTCCTCAAAATGGGTGGAGAAGCCGAAGCGCTTGTCCAAGCCGGAAACAGGTTCAGGGTCGGGGGCGGCCGGATTGCCATTACTACTCCCGGGTTTGACGGCGCCGTGGCGGCGGGCGAGGACGGAGCGGATGTGCTTGGCGGGGGAGGGGGGTCTTCTGAAGAAGCGCTTGGGCGTGGAGGAGGTGGAAGTGGAGGTGGCATTAGAGGGGCGAAATGGAGATTTCTTGGAGAAGAGGGAGTGGGCTGGGCTTGGGCTGTAGATCGAGTAGAAGGGTGATTTCTTGGGTTCGGGTCGGGCGGGGGTTTGTTCGGGTGGGGGGGATTGGGGTGGGGAGTTGGTGTCGGGTGGCGGTCGGGAGGTGCAAGTTCCCATTTTACCCCTGCCTGCCTGCCTGCCTCCCGGTCTAATCTAATGAAAGGGTGACCGTAGAGTAGTTCGTAAGTGGTGACTGGTGAGTGAGTCCAGCTAGAAATAATAAGCAGGAGGAGGAGGAGGAGGAGGGAATAAAGGGGAGGAGGGGGTGGGGGGTGAGGAGGGGGTATGAAAAGAAGTGATGCCAGATTTTAATAAGGACCCGTGGATGGTCCTTCATTCATTTCAAGTCCATTTCATTCTAGTAATATTTTTTGTAACTATTCTCTTGGCTTTAATTTCTGCTTCTATCAATTTAGAATCCTTGCTTCCCATTTGTGAAAATCACTTTAATTCAATTCCCACTAAAGTTTTATTCAAATAATTTATAATCTTAATTTAGTTTCAAAATTCTCATTACAAATGAATAAGGTTCAAGACTTTCCTTTCTTCTATTTAAATGGATTGATAGTATCAAATATCAAAAAGAAACAAAGTGAATTAAATTTGAATAAGTCTTTAAGTAATATCACTAACGGAGTAGATAGTTACTTTTTTTAAACATATATTGATAACTGTCAATTTATTATATTTCTAATTTTATGATGTAGTTTAATCTGATACTCCGTTATATTGTAAAGAAGTACGAAATCGTCATTTTCTAAAATAAATTATGTAAAAAAATAAACCGAGGTTTTAACAAGTCATTCGAATTTCTCTTGATGTACTGTGTTGGGGGAGGCTTCAATACTGCAATGAATGAAACTAAGAAAAAACACTTAGGTAATCAACCTTAAAAATAATACTCGTAGTTTTATTACAAACAGTCCGGCGGCCAGCGCAATTGTAATATTTAAAATTTCAATTTCTAAGTGCGTAAAAAAATGGTACTGGACAACCCATTTGCAATGGAAATCATCACCCGATTATTAATTGTTGTCGACTTTTGATTTTCATATTACTTCCTAACCACTATGGAACAAACTCAACACAAAGACATTGGATTTTAAGCATTACACTATAACCGTGTCATGTGGAGGAAAAGGATCAAGTATGTTATTCGAATAAAAAACACGAATTAGGCTAATGTACTTCCTAATGCATAACTAGTTGTTTGTAGGCTGTAGCAATAGTTCATTCTTTTGTCTCCTATTGCATTATAACGGTTTTATACCTCTTAAAGACCCTCCATTTCACCTCATTTCTCACTTATTTCATCCACCTAATATACTCTTCGAACACCTCTCTAAAAAACAAACAAAATCATCAACATATTCCTTAAGTTCTTAAGTCTTTACACCAGACCATCATATATTCAAGAACTATTTTCCTTTCGTTATCTTATCTTCTACTCCCTCTTTTAAAATTATTTCTTAGTCTACTAACTTAGTTTGTTTTTGTGTAAGAGTCAAAACGTGGGACAAAAATAGGTTAAATAACGACTTATCACCTATCAATCGTTAACGACCGATCCTAGCTAGATAGACGGCGATCACCGACTTGTCTCCTCCCTATCTTGCTTGAGTTCAGCTTTGTCTTATCACTGCACAAGGAACACACAAGGGTCTCAGAGGGTGTCCGAGGCTGCCTCTCTAACACTCAAGTCAGGAACGGGACTAAGAAGATATGATCGTCTTAGTAGAGGATTTACCTTATTTTTTAGAGAGATAAGTTGTGATATTTTTTTGAACTCTTTTTTTTGCCAACGAAGTCAAACCACCCTACAACAAGTTTAGAGTCACACTTATAATGTGTGCTCTTTTGTTAAGGGATCGGGGAATTACATAAAACTGCACGAATATAATGAAACTTAAATAAAGTCTAAACATGATGATGAGTCTACGTTGTCCAAGGGCCAAAGCATGCTGACACGAAGCAGTAGAGAGATCACGAGCATTAGCATCCACCGCATCATCATCCAAGGTGTAGACTCCACATGACCGCTGATGAGACGATTGACACAAACAAAATGCACTTACGCCATATAGATGTAGAAAGAAAGGGTGAATAACAGGAGACCTGTCATCAATGGAGTAAAGACTCCTGCATTTTGGTGATCGAACACGCCTAGAACAAGGCCAACAAATCAAAGAGCACACCGAGATGACAATAAGTAGACTACGCCACTTCTCAACCTTTCTACAGAGCAAAACCACTCTAGAATCAGAGTCTAGAGTTGAACCAGTACATCCAAGACCCCCGAGCACCAAATTCATCAGGCTCCTAAAGGAGATTATTGTGAATAACAAGCACAACCTCAAATAAAAAAGAAGCGTCATTACGATTTAACGGAATCCACCATCACAACCATCCACCCAAACCAAAAAACCAACCTATCTCCAATGCACCAAATCCTCGATTAAAACACAACAATGAGCAACGATCCACACCAAGAAACAATCCCAAACACACATGCAAACAGAGAGTAGGTCACCGCTCACGACACAGCAAAGACCAAACGAAAGACGGAAAGAGAATGAAGGTCGATCCTAAAACACCCGGGAAGAACGACAAAATCAACCGACGTACAACGACTACCAGCAACGGACCCATACGTGAGCCACTCCCCCCCCCCCCCCCCCCCCCAAGACCTAAAACGACCCATAAAAAAACTCAATCCCAGACAGTCTTACATAGGGCTACGATGGGAGAAGGGGGCGAGAGGAGGGGGGAACACCTAGCCATCTATGCAAGACAACACCGAGACGAAAAAAAACAACTCAACAACTTACTAGAGATGGGGGAAGGGGTCGAGGGGAGGGGGAACATCTCTATAAATTGAAGAGAAGACCACTACTTAGATCATAAGTAGTGAGGAAGAACCCTAAACATACAATATACCACAACGACGACCGCCCCAGCGACGACCGGACAAAGGCTGAAGAGATCGACGGATGGGAGATGAGAGGAAGGACGACGTACGTCCGGGAGAGGGAGGCGGAGCACGATCGGAAGAAAGAGTCGACGATCTGAGGCGACCGGGCACGACAAAACTCAGACCGACAAGAAATCAAAACAAAGGACGAAAAGCAGGTGACGGACCCAATGAGCATAAACAGTAAGAAAGTGGTGTGAGAACAATCAATCATAGAAGTGAAATGATCGAGAGGATGGAAGATAGCAAGTTAGATGGTGGTGGCGGCTGTGATGGTGGTTAATTAAGGTTTGGTTTTGGGGTTTTTTTTCTAGAGAGAAGGAGGAGAAAAGTTTTTAGAGCGAGAAAGTTTTTTTTTTGAACCCTCTGCGTGTGGAAATAGTCTCTATTTATAGAGGCACTACTGTACGGACCAGCTAGCTGGGTCCCATCGAATCGTGGCCGGCTAGGTTCCAACATGTCGGCTCCCTTCAGAGAGGTGGTGGAAGGATGTCCTGGTGATAGGGGTACCGACGGCCGGTCATGCCCGTCGGCCTGGATGCCGACCCCCATCACAAATGATATTAAACTCATTCTTAAAAAAATAAATTGATCGACCAATGCAATGGTTAGTCTAGTACCACCCATGACAACCTGGCCCTATGGTCGTGCTCTGCTATGATCCGGAATGACCCGATCAGCTTAGCATTGGCCCGATCCTAATTACCAATTGTATGTGCTACCCCAAGGCAAGAGTTGACCGGTAACCGCCTGGGCACAACCTAGTGGTTATCCTAATATGGCGAGATCGAGTATGATATAAAGAAGACCATAAAAATGAAATTAAAAAAATTACTCAGTAACTTGCATTGTTAAGTTTGAGAATTCTCGTCTAATATTTGGTACTTGGTAACGTAGAACATTTGTTAATGGTACTTTTTTTAAGTTGGGGTCTAGAACATTTGTTAATGGTCTAAAAGCCGTAAACACCGCGAAACTAAATCATAAATTATTTAATAAGATCATCTTATAGGAAGACTAGGTCTAGATCTGCTAAAATCGATCGATCCAAATGGCCTAATCCAAACAGTTTGACCTGAATCCGACTCGACACCCAAAATGAAAATATAAGTTTGACCCGTAATCGGATTGCCTAACCCAAACTTAATTACCCTAATGTTTATTGTAGCAAAAGAATCGATGTCCCTAGAAAAATTGAGGATAACAAACGCAAAAATGACTCGAATATGAAATAATCTAGCCGATCCGAAGTTTACCCAATTTTTCTGACCCAAAAATAACTCAACCCAAAATTGACCTGACTGAATCCGATCCAAGTGACCCATTTATTCTGTCTAATTAGGTCCATTAGATAAAAGTGCAATGCAATTAATTGAAACTTTGTTCTTTTAAGTTGAAGTCTTCTCATTATTAGGATGGTTACATAGATGAGCTTCTCAAACTAAATGGATAATGATGTTTGAACCACAGTATTAGAAATGACGGAGTACTGTAGAAGCAAGTCAGGGGTACGGAGCGCGCCCCCTCCACAACATCACATGAAAACTAAGGACGACATTAAATGAATAAAGAAAAAAAGGTGCCCACAAATTTGGCAGTACCCACTTCCTTATCGCATTGTCCTAGGAGTAATTATTTTTGGTGTAAAGACCTCATACGGAGTAGGAGTTTATGTTATCGCAGTGTTTCAACGGCAAGTTTGGCTTGTGATGGATATATCGATCACAAGTTTGCGACGGGTCAAATATTATCCATGTGATAGATAAGACAAAACATGAGTAGACATTTTGCTTTTGTCTTATCTACCTAAATGGGTAGTATTTGACCCGTCGCACACTTATGACGGATATGACCGTCACAGGTAAGAATTTGTGGTGTTTCAAACTATTAGACGATAATTAGTAATATATCGTAGTTAATATGATAGTAATTAGTATAGTCTCTTCATTTACCGTCATTATGAATCGGTAATTAGTATGACAACCACATTCGTTGTACCTAAGGTATTACCTCCGGTATATATATACCGAGTTAGTTCAATGAAATAATAACGCATTACGTATACTTACATGGTATCAGCCTAAATCGATCCCCTCAAAATTTCTTCCGCTTGCTAAAACTTCGTGACTTAGCCGCCGGTCGGAGATGGCCATCTTTTTTCCATCTCCGGCGGGTACTTATTGGCGTCATGCATATATATTAGCGTATTGCCAGTTGCCACCCTACTATTTAATATCCAATAAAACTTTTGCATATCATGCTAATTGCATTCTCCGTCATAGCAATTAGCCATGTATTTGCATCTTAAACGGTGATAATCCGTTTTATTTTGTTTTGTTTTTTCCCCTTTTCATTCTATCACACCACCTTAAATATTATTAGCCATAAATAAATAATAATTCCCTCCGTATCGATTGTAATTTTATGTTATCGCTGATGTGTTCTTCGTTGACTCGATTCTCGTCAATATCGCTCCTACCCTTGTTGTTGTTTCGACAACCGCCGCCGCACTAAACCTCCACCCCGTCCCATCATCGCCTTCTCCGTGTCCGTCTCAAGTTCGCCCCAGCAACCACCCCTGCCCCACGGGCCGGGTGGTCTGACTCTGCCGGCTACGACCCGCATGGCCAACCAACCGACACAGGATCGAAGAGCTCGGTCGGGTGTTTTATGTTTCGGTTTAGTTGCTTTTTTTTTTTTAAATTTATACTGTTGAGCTTTGCTCCAGTTTGTGTGCTTTACGGGTTGTCACGCTCCCGTACACCATTCCCTCCCCCTTTTTTTTATATACTGTTGAGCTTTACTCCAGTTTGTGGTGCCTTACGGGTTGCCACGCGCCCGTACACCATTTTCTTTTTAAGAGTGTCACGACCTGCCGCTTCGGCCTCGTGCACCATTAGTTTTGTTAGTTTTTTTTTAAAAAAAAAATTATTATCGGCATTCGCGCAAGTTCGAGACATACGTTCAAGGCACATAGTTGCGGTTCCGGCGTCAAAAGGTCGACTTGGTTCATCTTCAACGGCATCTACAATTATATTTTGGTCCAGTCAAAACATCCGTAAACTATCATTTTGACTGAGGGGGGCATCTACAATTGTATTAGGCGTACTTCTTTTCAAACGGATACTTGCTAGTGTAAAACGATTATATTTAAGACAATCTCGTATACGCTCAATATGATTATATCTGAGAGTACAATACTACACAACGGAATGGAATGATCCCCAAATACACCCGAATTACCCGAATTTGGATTAGGATTTGCAAAATAATTTTGTTGGTTAGATTAGGGGAATATAACATTTTAAAAAGTTTTGATTAATGGAAGAGGGGTTCCGATCTGGTAGCTTGTCTAAAATTTTATTTAACGGAACCAGGAAATGAGAGTCGGAATAGAAATACGGTGACGATTTGTAAATATACGTTGAATTATAGGTGATCATTTGTAAAAATGGTGGTAATTTGTAAAATACGGTTTATAAGTGGAGGTACTTTGGAATTTTTCCGAAGAAAAAATATAAAGTACAATTGTACAAGTAATCATAGACTCGTAAATTATCTTTAAGAGTTGAGAATGTTAAGACGACTCTCCTTTGAATACGGAATATTTATTGAATTTAAAAATCGGAATACAACATCTCTTGACTACTTTATGTATAACCGACCACAAAGCCATGAAATTATTAGTAGAACATTTTTAAAGGCCAAAAGCATAGATGTATGAGTATGAGTATGAGTATGACTAACACTTGCCTTGGCCTCATACATGAATCATACGGAGTGGGAGTATCATTCATTCAGATGACTGACATCATTCCATAATTTGACGAACCAAACGTCTCCGTCCGACAACTGAATTATGCCAATGGATACATTGGCTACTCCTCCTCTATGTTCTCCCGCTTGTACAGTGTTTCAATTACAGCTCCGTGACTGACTACCACTACTCGCTGTCCTGCACGTACATACGTACCCATATATTCATTTCACACAATGCATTCCTTCTATAACTCATGAGTCGTGAACGCGGGTGTATGTCTTACCTCTTATGTTTTTCACCGATTCTCTTCAATGAAGACGTGCATCTTGCATACAGCTGACGACGACTTTCGCCTCCTCCCTAATAAATGTTAGTTTCAAGATAAATAAGCAAGTAAAAGAGAGTAGGGTCAGTCAGTAGTCAGTACACACCGGAATTTCGTCATCTAATTCATGAGACAGCAAAGCATCATAAGCCTTAGGATTAAGCTTGGGTAAGTCATGAAAGACAAGCCCTTCGAGTTCCCCTATATGTCTTTCTCGCAGGTCTTCATCTCGAATAACCTGAGTTTGTACGCCATTCAGTTACATAAGCTTATGCATTAGCTTTAACCTATATACATTCAAAGGAATTCGATCACCTGAATCCCGTGGCACCTGGCTGCAATTATCTCTGCAGTCTCAAGAGCCCTCTTTAGACCAGATGTATATACAGCAGTTATACCAGCATCTCTTGACAAACGTTCAGCAACCTGTACAGTGTACACGCTCACGCTCACGCTCACATTCTTAATTGTTATGATAAACGCGGAAGATTGTCGTGAAACATGCATACCGCTTTTGCCTGTTGTCTCCCGGTCTCATTTAACTCAATGTCCGTTTGACCCTGGAACATGACGAACCCAAAGTCAAACAAGTCAACAAAGATCCAAAAACGATATGAACCCAGAAAATAAAACTAATTTGACACCAAGCTAGATCCCTTTATTCAATTTGTCACGGTCTAAATTGAAATGCGAGAAATAAAGCAGGTGAGCAAATTGAAAGCTTGCACTGACTTGCATTTTTCCAAGAGCATTCCAATCAGTTTCACCGTGACGAACAATGATAATCTCTGTGCATGACTGATCAACACTCTCAGCTGCTTGCCGAACAACGACGTCACCAGATTCCATCTAAGTCTTGTCTATAAATCAACCCCAACACACAAAAGTCAACTCAAGAAAAGGCACAAGTAAAAGTTTCAGAGCAACCAGTAAAACAGAACTGCGCGAGATTTATCAGTAAACAAGGAACATGATCACGAGTTTGGAAAATGACCACCGGAAAAGTGAGACGATCGAAGAGAAGATTAAAATGAAATGATTGGAGTTTGTGAACTGAGGATACTCTTGAGAATAAACTTAAATTAACATTTAAATATGGATAGAAACATAAGGTCTACCAACTACAACTATTACAGCAATTCAATACACACTTGTATAGTTGTATTTGAGAAACATGCCAAAAAGGATTTATATATATTAATGTAAGCAACGAGATACGAATCTTATAATACCAAAATATGTCTCTGTCTCATTGTGTATCAGAGTCTTTCCTGGAAGGCCGAAACAGTGGTGTGCTCAGAAAGCTATAGGTAGTTCAGCCACCTTCCTTCCTTGCTTCACATTATCTATTTGAAATTCTCATCATATCATGGTTGTTCGGAAACAATTTCTATGTCTTGTTGCTGACGAGATTCAAACCTGTTTCATCAATGATGATACTTACAACTACAATCCTATACATGATCTTTGTCAGGAGGTCAAGGCAGTTTAACGGTGTTGTTGATGTATAAACTCATTGCAAACTCAATTTTCCTCTTGGTGTCTGTTTCTTGGCAAAAATTCTCTCTAAGGAGCAGCAAATGTCGACTAACTTAACAGATTAAGTCATAAAAGTAGTACTCAAGAATCATGACTCGGTGCAAACCCGTCTATGTCGAAAGTGTCCTTCCATTGTAGTACAAAACATAAGCATACAAAGTTCAAACAATAGGGTTCCAAATTAGTACACTGGTAGTATTGCAGGTTGTCCTAACATAAAAACTTTGCCAGTTTCAAGCACCAACAGTCTATAACATGCAGTAAAAAAGCAAGCAATACCATAGTAAAAACAACATTCAAGCCGGGAAAGAAAAACAACTTTGATTTCAGAATGTTTTTTGTAGTCAAGATGTACAGAAGGTAGGATGGCCACTGAATCTAATCAGATCATTGCAACTTCTGCAAGTGTTCTGTATTTTTCTCATCTACACAAATTTCAACATTATCAAAGGCATCTATACTGTCCAGTCCAAGGAAAGTGAACCTGCCAAAAACCTGAAATATACAGTTTATATACCTGATGCAATTACATGCAATTCTAAGGTTCATACTGCCAGGCTTTCGGCCAATGTTCCGTAAAGAAAAAAATAACGTTTGATTTCGTAAAATATATTGTGCCACTCTTTCGTAAGGCCGATATCAGTCACCAGAATCCTGCATTCAAGACATATGCCACATTATGTTAGATCTCAGGATTTCGATGAGGGTGATATTCACATACAACAGGGTCGGTCCACACCCAAACTTGAACATTCGTATACCTTGTTTACTTGAACATTCTTGTGCACGCCTTCTTCTCCCGAGTGTGACGATCAGCAATCTGTGATTTATTAAGAGTTAGCTTTAGCTTAAGTAAACCTCATCAGCTCACTAACTACATACTCTGGATCTTTTGCCTACCTTTTTCTTTGTCGCAGCAAGTTCTCTCTTGATGGTACCTAATAACAGAAATGTGTTTACAATTTGAAATTCACCAATAATTGTGTAAAACAGTTTACATGAGCATTGATGTTTACTCAAATACCTCGATGAAGGCAGTTAATACAAAGGTTTTTTTTTGTTAGGGGGGATGGATGGATGGATTAGTGAGAATACCCATGCAGGTTACAATGTTACACGGTGTAGTGTTAAATAGCCAGGCCAGACAAAATGCTTTTGAAATAATTATATCCCAATTCTGACAGGAAGAGCGGGAAAGTACGAGAAGCAATCTAACCATCATTTGGTTCTAATGCCAAAGCCTTCTCGAAGCATTCAACAGCAGCGTCTATATCTAAGACAGCATTATATGCCTGCATTTCCACAAATATTAAGGAGATCAATAACATAGGGTGAAATATCCAAGTTGAGAAAAGACATGGAATAAGAAATCATAATGGATAATGGAAGTATTATGTCAGTTTGGGGATTGATGTCAAAGTCAGTCGTAAGCCACAGCGGCCTGTTTTTGGTCTGTGCATCATAAATCCGGCCAATATCACCTCAAAATGCGGTCACAGACTGCGGTAACCTTCAAAACCTTAATAGTTCCCAGATATGAAGACCATGATCAGCAAGGTCCACTAGAAAACATTCTAATAAGAGCAGAAAAGTAAGCTGGAATAGAAACAGCTGACCTGACCCCTTCGGAAGTGAGCCTTCACATTATCTTCATCATCACGAAGAGCAAAGTCTGTATCCCACAACGCCCCCTCTATATCTCCCATCTTCAATTTACAGGCCTAAGTACAAAGACACCAAGGACACAATATTTTACAACCATCAATAAACCCCTCAAAAGTCGAGTATAGGCCTTGTATGTCAGTATTGCAACAAGTAATAGTCGGACTTAGTATAAGATAATTATTTAAATAAGGTCTCCAACAATGTATTTTTCAATGAAATTAGACAACTCTCCACCTTTCCAATGGTAGCGATGATTTCTTCATAAGATGATAACGTATTCAAAGTATACAAGGAACCGAACCCTTTCTAAATTTAGTAAGAAAAACTGAAAAAGTCTGAATGCCCAATATTGTCCCTAATGGAGTAAGTACTACCCCCTCCATCACAATCAAATTGTCCTTATCAAGTCAGTGGGAGAAATTGATACTTCGTATATTTTTTTTCTTGAACATTCCAAAAAGGAAGTTAGGACGATAGAAACGTGGTGGAGAGAGTACTTTCCATTTAAACTACGCAAAGTCGTACAAAATGTCTTCGGTAGTCATTTTCCAGGTCTCCATGGATCACATTTCGGCATTGACTTTAATTGTAGATGCAATCGACAGGGAATTATGCGATGTGGTTATAATCTTACCGCAATGTTGGTATACAACTGGCATCTAACTTTCCTCAAAGACGCGCTCTTTTCTGTTTATATGGCAACAACAACAACAACATGAATCATAAAATAAAACTTCATAAGAAAAAGATTATATATACGATAGAACTATGGAAGTGATGAACAGAAATAGTCACCTCCATCCAATGAATCCATATCCCAGCAAATATCTAAGTACCGCATAGCTTTGAGATATTTACGCATAGCCATCTTAAAATCTTGTTTCTGCATTTAATGAAACAAGATGTCATGATACACACAACTAATACTCACAAACAGCCTTCCATATTCTCGTCTGAGATTGCTTGTATACGAGGCATCCCCATTTATCGTACAGTTGAATGAGAAATACACATGCATTTTGTTGCTCTCACATGTGAGGATGTCTCGTGAATGACGAATTTGCATGTGCAAACTGTAAAAGATACCTTGAATGTAGCATTTCCGAAAGCCTTGATGTCATTTGCAGCATTCACCCACCAAGAGAATTCATCTGATTTTGCATCAAGGTCAGAAGGCCAATCAGGATAAGTGTCCCCATCTTTGAAGTAGTTGATGATCCCATAATCAACCCCTTCCGGGATTTCTCCACAATCCTCAATAACAATATCAAGAACCGGATGACCTTCACTGTCAATATCAACATGCTCAATGGAACGAACCACTCCCAAACCTTTGATGACTCTCCCAAAAACGACATGTTTACCATTGAGGTGATGAGTTTGAGTGGTGGTAATGAAGAATTGAGATCCATTTGTATTAGGGCCGATGTTGACCATGGTGAGCATGCCTTTCCTCTCATGCCTCAGTTCAAAATTTTCATCATCGAATTTCAAGCCATAGATGGACTCTCCTGTACTTTCACGTCCAGAAGATACATCTCCACCTTGAATAAGAGCCCCTTTAACAATGCGGTGAAAACGTACACCCTGCCAAAAAGTTCCATATTGACAACACAAGCTAAGCTAAGACATTGAATACTAAAGTTCTTTTCACACATATAACCTATAGTATCGCATTTAATGATCGCTACATAATAATTTGATGCAAAGGCATTTCAATGCATCATTTTGTTGTATAGCATCAAGATTCGGAACCAAAGATGCGAAAATTTGGCATTTTGGCCCCCAACAACATGGACAGTAATTCACTAGCAAAGCCTCATGCATTATTGAAGGTATACAGCATAGAGTCCATTGACCATCATTCCTACATGATTCCTGTACAAGACTAGCCTTTCAAAAAGTGGAGCAATTGAAAACAACCACCTTGTGCCATTAACATCAATGTTATAATCATAAATCAATAATGTAGCCTATGCCATAGCAACCAGCAAGTCTTAGACCTCATCATCCCACCACCAATCAAAGTACGACAAAAGAGGCGTGTTCGGTAAACAACGGATCCATATTTAATTAGCATGATATTGACATTGACCACGTTTGGATTAGCATGTTGTTTAACTCATCTATAAAATGACAAATTAAGACATGAGCAAATTATCGAAATAAATAATAAAAGTAGAATTTACTAGTACTCCGTATTAATTTTGTTCTAATCCGCTAACTTAACAGTACTAGTACCACATTCGCTCCCCAAAATTCAAAATATTGGTGAAAATTATCGACTTTTTCTACCCATAGTTTGTAAAAACTACAGCTTTTCAGATATAGTAAGCACATATGATAGAACTCGCTCCCCAGAATTTCTGCTATTTCAATATGCTATTTATGGAACACTCCAAATAGTAGTATATTACGATTATTGGTTACTCAAACATGATAGGCTGAAATCTTATCAATCAGCCATTTACCAAAGAGGGTCATTAATTATGATTTCAGTTTCAGCTATAGCCAACTTGTGTTCAACAATAACATGATTCACAAAGTGAAGAAAATTAAAAACAAAAACTGAAGCTCATTGACTACACAAATTAAAGCTGCAAACTTGAATCTTACTCCTACAACAGAATGCAATGGTGGAGCAGGAGCATAACTTGAAATCAAAACTATTGCATTGCATTGACAAAAATGAAAATGAAACCCAGTTTATAGTATGAAGACCTTGTAGTGAAGAGGATTGCCAGAAATGTGAGAAATGCCCTTCTCACCCGTGCAAAGAGCCCTGAAATTCTCAGCAGTTTTAGGAACAACATGATTGAATAACTCCACCACTATCCTTCCTTCTATTTCTCCCCCTATTCTTATGTCCATGTAACATTTTGGGTTACTCCCACTCCCCATTGTTTGTTTATAAATAAAGGATATTATTTGAAGGAGAAGAGGAGGGTCAAAGAACAAAAAAAAAAGAAGCAGCAAAGGACGCTACTGCTCTTCTCCTATTTAGTTTTGGAGAGGGGACTTGGATTTATTTTTCATTTTTGTCTTTATCAAACATTCATACACTACTCTACTCTAGTAGTAGTCTAATAGTGGAAGTATTAAAAATCTTAGGGGAGAACAGTACTAGTACATGACTACATATATGATATATGAGACGTACTGTCTACGGACCAGGACCAGGACCAGGACAAGGACCACATTACCTCCTTCCATCCGTCTTAGTAATTATTAGAATAATATAAGAGTCATACTCCATATTCCATAATAATGAGAAATTACAACTTGCTATATTTAACCTTTTTTACAACTTACCACTAACTCCTCACTTTAAATATCTGAACCTTCATCGTATTTCAATCCCGGCTTTAATTTTTTCTTAAACATGGACTCTTTAAGAGAATTATCTTGCTAATGACCAAACTACCCTTATAATTATCCTCTCCGTACCCACTTACCCCCAAATCAAAAGTTGGGCAATCAAAGCCATCCTCGTAAGAACAGTCAATAACAATCACCACCACAACCTGTCAGAAAGACGTCAAGGGTTTCCTTCAATAGTTATCAGTACCATATGAGTGCTCATAATAAAGTCATGAGAGATCTTGATAATTTTATAAGGCAAAAATGTTTTATTATACTCCCTCCATCCAACTTTCAACTTCATTGGGGTGGAACAAAAAATTAAAGGTGGAAAATGAAAGTTGAGAGAAGATGTGGGGTCAAAAATGATATAGACCACAAAAATCAATCGAAAGATGGACAATCCTTTAAGGAAAGTAGGAAGTTTAAAATTGAATAGATAGAGTACCTAGTTTGGAAGCATCGGTTAAAACAACACGATTTTTTTACTATAAGGCCTTGCTTGAGATGAGAGTAATATGTTAGGGGGTAATGATACTCAAAATGAAAAGAAAATGGAGGTGATTGGTGGTGTTTTGTGGTGTAAAGAGGGAGTGAGGAAGGAACAATTACCCCATATGGGTAATACATTACTTACGGGGGAGGGGAGTAATGTATTAACACCACCACTCACCACCATTTCTTTCTCATTTTGAGCATCATTACCCCTTAACATATTACTCTCATCACAAGCAAACCCTAAGGATTATCTTTTTGTGGTCATGACGAGAAAGAGACTTCGTTGAATTGTGAGAACATTATAGAACTTTTAAAATTACTCGTTGAACATGATGAAAAAATAGTTAATGTTGTTCTAGAAGCTCCTCAAATTTGCACTTTGACTTGTCCTAATATCCAAAAACAAATTGTCAATGCTTGTGCAATGGTAACCACTAAAAAAAATTAATGATAACTTTTTTTAGCAATCTTATTGACGAGATTGCTGACATAGCCGATAAAGAACAAATGACTTTGTGTTTGAGATATGTTATAATAAAAGAGAAGTGAAAGAGATTTTTTAGCATAATACACGTAAATTATACAATTTCTTTAACACTGAAAAAGCAATCGTTGAGGTATTTAAAAAGTTTTCTTTAACTTTTTCAGGAGTTCTAGGTCAAGGTTATGACGGTGCTAGCTATATGCAGGTTCACTAAATGGGCTTAAAACATTAGTTTTGAATGAATCGCCAAGTGCATATAACATTTATTGTTTTGCTCATCAACTTCAACTAATATCTGTTGTTGTTGCTAAAAAGAATCATGATTGTAGTTATTGTTTGAGACACTTGCTAATTTATTAAATTTGATTTGATTGAGAGTTGTTAGGCCCAGCATTGTGAGGACCAGTCCGAGGCCCAAAATAAATTGAACCGAAGAACGGTACAACCCAAGCTATCAGAAATGTAGCTAACCGAGTATCAGGTCAGCGAACAATCATGACAAAGATGTTCCGTCAATAAGAAACCATTACAGAATAAACAAGGGATTAATAGACAATTAGGGGGGAGCGTATGACAATAATAAAAGACAAATCCTTAACACAAACGAGGCTATAAAGAGTGAAAGAAAAGACATGAATAAGGACACAGAAGCAATATATCATACATCGTAGATTCTCTGTAATCGTCTTGAATACTTATAGGGATAATAAACTTAGTTTTACTTAGACCTGACAAAACTGATCCGACCCGAATGATCTGTCATGAATAAGCCAACATGAACCCGACCTGACACCCGAACTGAAAACCCGAGTTTGACCCGTAACCTGATTTGACCCAGCCTTACCTGATACTGACCCGGATGTTATCATAGAAAATGAGTTAACATGTCTAAAAAAAGTTGAAAATTGCAAATCCGAAAATGATCCGAAATCGAAATGTTTCGGCCGACTCGAAGTTGACCCGACTTGAACCCGACCCAGTTGACCCATTTGCAAGGTCTAGTTCCGCTTATATAGGTTGGAAAATAAATAGACTTATGGGAGAGCAATAGATAATCTATTTTCCCTCCCCTTTCAAAGCCTTGACCATCATTTTGTTATTCAAACAAATTAATCATATATCATTTTGTTATTCAAACAAATGATATCATTTTCCTCCTTTTTCCCTCCCTTTCTTTCTATATCCTTCTATCCAAATTAAGAACTGTCTTGATTATACGGAGTAGTTTACACTTCTAATATTGATGATGGTTATTACTTTAATTCAGTGGGTTTGTAGTGTCACCGACTCTGCTAAAATGACGTAAATTCTATGAAGACTAAGAAATGAAGATGAATATCCATCATTATATAAAGTAGGTTTGTAATGTGGTTTATAACATGCTAATTATGTATAATCGACCCCGTGATCATATTCTATCTTGGTTTCATCCGTGTATACCCGAACGATTGACAATAATGCTTTCCGAGTTGTAAGTTCTAACATCACGGTATTCACATGAGCTGAAATCAAGTCCTTTACGTACCATAGATTAACTAAACTTGTTACAAGTAAATGTAATTACTAAGCACAATATGTATGATTATTATTTCAATAATAGACGTACCCGCCAATCCGTTCATTTCCTTCAATTACTCCTGTTCACCCTTCTTCCTCCCCCATCATCAATCCTCCACTCTCTTCAATACAAATTCCCTTCAAATCACTTATCATTCTACACAATTTATTCATTCCCTGAAATTCTCCTTACCCTTCTTATATTAATATTAGTACTAACATTATTCATCAAACGCCACGCTCTCATTGCGATTATGGCATCGTCTGATCACAAACCACGCGAACCAACCAAAGAAGAAAAAGAAGAAGAAGACGGTGAAGGTGGAGGGTTCATGGACAAAGTGAAGGGATTCATCCAAGAAGTGGGTGACAAAATCGAGGAGGCGGTGGGGTTTGGGAAGCCAACGGCCGATGTAACAGCAATCCACGTCCCCTCTATCGATCTCAAGACCATAGAGCTCATAGTAGACGTTCTTGTACAAAATCCCAACCCCATTCCCATCCCTCTATGTGACATTGACTACCTCGTTGAAAGCGAAGGCCGAAAGCTCGTCTCAGGCCTCATTCCCGACGCTGGGACCCTCCATCCCCACGGCTCCGAGACCATCAAGGTTCCATTGAAAGTGGTGTATGATGATATCAAAGAAACATACAAGGATATCAAAGAAGGCAGCATTATACCATACAGGATTGTCGTAAAACTTATAGTAGATGTGCCTGTTCTAGGAAGATTGACTCTGCCTCTTGAGAAAAAGGGTGAAATTCCAATTCCTTATAAACCCGAGGTGGATATGGAAAAGGTGAAATTCGATGAGTTCTCGTTCGAGGAGACAAGGGCTACGTTACATTTGAAGTTGATGAACAAGAACGATTTCGACATGGGGTTGAATTCGTTGGAGTACCAAGTTTGGTTAGGAGAGGTGAACATTGGTGGTGCTAAACTTGATAAATCAGCAAATATCGAGAAAAACGGAGAAGGGGTAGTAGAGATTCCCATAAGTTTTAGGCCCAAGGACTTTGGGTCAGCTCTGTGGGATATGATTAGTGGTAAAGGAACAGGGTACTCTGTTAAGGGTAGTATACAAGTTAATAGTGTGTTTGGCCCTATGTTACTGCCCTTTAGCAAGGAAGGAGGGAAAACTAAGCTTAAGAAAGCCGATGATAATGACGACGATTAGGTAAAAAAATAATAATGCGTATATAACGGTTTGCGACAATTTGGTTGAAAGATGAATTGACAAATTCTTGTCATTCAATTTTTTTTCAATGTTGCAGGATTGATTACAGGAACACCAATGCAGATGCAGCTAATGTGGTGGTGGTGGTTGATGACACAGTTGTTTGTAATGTAATTGGTGGTTTGTATTTATTTAGTTTCTTTTCTCCTACGTACTCCATTGCTTTTACCTTTACATACATACTCAGGATCAAAGATGATACTCCATGAAGTGAAGCTAATCAAAGTTTTATTGTATTGATGACCAAAAGGCACACCTTGAACATTCGAGTTTGTGACAAACTTATGACAGGTCACGGATAAGACAAAAATAATGCTCCTACTCCTGAGTAGTAGGAGTAAGTAGCAAAACAGTTATTCCATTAAACCAAGTGGTATATATTTATAAGAAAGACGGGTAGAATTGTGAGAGGGATCGGAGACAATTTAGATTAGACGTGGAATGAATGAAAAGGTAAAGGTAAGGTGAGTGATAGTCAACTATTGAAGCACGGAAAAAAAGTACAGGTACTTGTTTTTCAACGATAGTCATCTATCCATCTCAAACAGTACATGTTCTTCTATTATTCACTCAATCTAAATTGTCTCATTAAACAACACAATTTATAATTAGAATTGATTGATTGATTGACTGACTGACTTCCCAATTAATTGAATTGGGTGGGAAGTGTTTACGTTACAATTACAAACATAATACGAGTACAAGTAATAAAATCCTAAAAGCCAGAATCAGAATTGCAGCAGAGGAAGTCGATGAAACCTTGAAAGCAGTCGTAGCAGCAAGAACAACTGCATACACTCCAATATTAAATATTACTCAATAAATACGGAGTAGAAAAGGATTAAAGCAAGTAGATTAGTATAGAGAAACAACAAAAAAGAAAAAGAGGGGAATACCATTGATCAAGGATTTGGTCTTGAATAGAAGGGTCTTGATACGCCATTGAAGATGGGTCTGTGGTTTGAGAGCTAGGCGGCTCCATTATTCTTGTTCTTCGCTCTACAATTTTTGGGACTTTGTGAGTAGGTGTGAGTCGTGAATACGTTTATATTTCTAGAGCCCCGAATGGACTCCTCGCGTGCGCTTTCACTCTTTCTTCTCATGCACCATGTCCATGTCCATGTGGTCCACTATCTTATGTATTTTCTCCCCTTTTGGAAATTAAGTTGGGTTTTCGTTCTAGTCGGGCAAGTCGGCTATCAACTAACGTCCTAATGTTTGATATCAATACGTGTTGGCTACATAACACCCGTAAATTTTTGTATTCTTATTTTAATTTTTTTTAAATACTCGCATTTTTATCCTTGTATTTGGGGATATCTCCCACCAATTAATTGGT
Source organism: Agrostemma githago (assembly GCA_958450325.1). Classification (NCBI taxonomy): domain Eukaryota; kingdom Viridiplantae; phylum Streptophyta; class Magnoliopsida; order Caryophyllales; family Caryophyllaceae; genus Agrostemma; species Agrostemma githago. The sequence goes on from OY288240.1 coordinate 6,239,725, forward strand.
GTCGGTTGATTATTAGATACTAAAGTGAGTATGTGATTAGTTACCGCTAAACAAGCAAATGATCCATGGTGTGCATTCCATACATAGCTCAAAATATAAAATAAACCTCAAATTCGAAATCAACATCTCAGTTATGACGAAATAAAAGTTTTATAATCCAAAACCATTCCGAGTCAAAAATCAACTTCGGAATCTAAAAACGAAAAGAAAAAAAAAATCATCTCAATTTTTTTAGTAATGTCTAAAATTTCGATCCATCACAAAGAACAAAATGGTAATATTCCCTCGTCTTTTTCTCTTATACGGGTATAAGTATTTTAATTCATGAATTTATACAACTGTATGAAGTCCAACTTTGAAATGCCACCCACGTGGCGTCTCAAGACTCAAACACTACGACTCTACAACAAGGGCATTTGACACTTGGGCAACTCCCGGTGTGACACTTCTGCCCTACCCTTGTCTTGACTTCGTGTCTTCTATGAAATCGAAAAAACTATAGATATTCGAAATTCAAAAGGTCCAAAATTTCAAAATTCTTTTCTTCTTACTTTATACATTAAAACCCACCCAAAAATACTAATCGACTTTCATATGCTGATTCTGAAGTGTAAATCAACATCTTCGTAAAACTTCTAAGCAATCTAGCATCTTTTTTTTTGCCAAAGGAAAGAACAAGGAAGATTCACGAAACATGATAAGTGTGTTTTGTATGGCTTATTTCTTGTGTTTAGTCCCGGTTTCTCCTACGAAATCGCTCTTTGGAGCGGTTTTCGAGGCTACTTACGCTTCTTCTAGCTTGTTTTAGGTTCCTAGAGCTATCTTGAAGAAACGGAACTATTTCGACTCATTTTCGATGCATGTGGAGCCAAAGAAGAGAAGCGGCGATGAGTCGGTGGCTTAGACTCGACTTAATGATATCCGGAACACCGAGCATCGATAAGAAGCCGAGGAAGAGCAAAACAGGACCCATCCCGATCGGGACCATACCTTCCCGGTCGGGAAGGAGGAAGAATCCCGGACGGGACGAGCCCTTCCCGTTCGGGAAGGATGGAGCAAAACAGCCCCCCTCTGTGAAGCCGTCTCGGTCGGGTTCGTGTCATCCCGGTCGGGACCATTGGTCCGTCCCGATCGGGTTCGCGTCATCCCGGTCGGGACCATTGGTTCGTTCCGATCGGGACCATTCCTTCCCGGTCGGGAAGGACTCAGCTCCTAGTCCGCTCCCTTCTTTCACTTCTCTCACTTGTGGAACACTATATATACCCCTCTTGTAATCATTTTAGAGGACACAAAACCCTAGAGAGAAATAGTGCCTCTTAGATAAACCTTAGTTCAAAACTCTCCTTAATTACTTCCTACTTAGCATTAATCTAGTGTTAATCTTAGTTTCTACTTTGGATTCTTGAAGACTTGTAATTGATATTTCAATCTTGACAACATTGAATATCTCTTTGGGTTGAAGTTTATTCAAAGTTCCAATCTTTCCATTTTATATTTGTGTTGGTAAAATTTCCTTAATCTTTTTCCTTTTACTCTTAGTTATTCATTAAAGTTTCAATCTTTGTCTCTTGAATATTGTTTATCTTGTTTATCTTGCATAATGAATGTTTTAGCTTTTGTGTTATTTTCCTTTGGTTATGTTAGTATTAGTTTAGTCATGAGTGAGTAGACTTTTTGTGGGGTTAGTAGGGGGATTAGACGTTAATTATGGGTGATTAAGGTTAAGCATGGTTAAAAGTTGAGTCTTTGTTACTTGTCACTAGTTTTGCATGTTGGGTGTTTGATAAATTGCTTGATAGGGTGGTAGTGGCCATACTACTCTACTTGTTGTTTCTCCCTTGATGTTTGCTTGACTTGTGATGAACTTTTCATGTTTTGGGTGTTCAATTGCATGAATCGTTGGGTTCGTTTAGTTGCGAGAGCACGAGCTTGCCTTAGTGATTAGACGACACTTTGACCCTCGTTTTCCCTTAGCCTATTACGTCTATGAACTTGATCTAACCCCACTCCTTTACCTATTTGATTTCATCTCCATTTTAGATAGCGTTATAGTTGTTTGCTTTAGTTCATTCCTATTAGAATCATTTAGTTTTGTTTAACTTATTCTCTAGTCTTATCCAAACTTAAAAGAAAATATCTTCCCTCATCGTCTCTTGTGACTTTGTCTTAAACCTAAGCATACTCTAGTCTCTTCTCTACCGTCTTCGTGGACCGACCCGACTTGCCCCTAGCTACTAGTTAGGATAGTTGGTTTAATTGGTGTAGGATCGACGACAAATCCTCGCATCAATTTGGCGCCGTTGCCGGGGACGGTGTTTGTTTAGACTTTGTTTGCTTAGTTTCTAGATTGAGTCACCATCTTGTGTGTTCGTCAATATAAATTGTGTTCCATAGTGTGTTTCATCCATCTCTCCTTGCTTCTTCGTTGTGTAGAGTTTATTTCTTTCTTGTCTAGTGCCCACAAAGCACTAGACTTCTCACGTTTGTTTCCTAGTCCACAGTTTATGCCTAGAGGCGGAAACCATCCTCTTCTCTTCAACTCAGATCCGGAAAGGTTTTTCCGAAACCTTCGAAAAAGGACAGTTGTTAGAACGAGAGGTTCCCAACCGGGCACGAGCGAAGATTCCGAGCAAAGCGTGGAGATTGATCTAAATTCTCCACCGGGAGGAGCTACCGACGAAGGATTTTCAAACTTCTTCGGCACCCACAATTCTAGCGCATCCCATTCTACATCACCGGCATACTCTCCATCCACTTCACCACCTACATCTCCAACCTCTTCTATTCCAAGTTCCACACCCACATCACCAATCCGACACATCATGCCTAAGTTCTCTTCACACTCGACATTTACGGAGGATGTCTTGCCCGGTCCCGCCACTATGCCGGGTACTTATACCGGGAACTTTATAGCCAAGACGGCATTCATCCAATTGGTTGAGCGGAACCAATTTAGCGGGTTACCTACCGAGGATCCACACCAACATATGGAGGCTTTTTCCGACTATTGCGATGCCATTTCGCAAGCGGGAATCACCCAAGACCAAATTCGATGGGTCCTCTTCCCCTTCTCCTTGATTGGTAAAGCAAAGCAATGGTATAAGGAACTCAACAAGGCGGCTCTAGGAATAAATACTTGGAAGAAGCTAGCATTAGCCTTCTATCAAAAGTTCTATCCACCGGAAAAGACCAACCAACTAAGGGCTTCAATCACGGGGTTTCAACAACGTGACGATGAGGGGCTTTATGAGTCGTGGGAAAGATTCAAGGCTTTAATTCGCTCTTGTCCTCATCATGGATTGTCGGAGTGGTTTCTTGTTCAACAATTTTGGAATGGTTTGTTTGAAGATTCGAGGGGCATACTTAATATGGGTTCGAATGGCCGATTCACCGAAGTGGATGATGACCAAACTTGGTCAAGGATAGAGGAGATGGCGGTGCATAACTCCCAATATTCTAGACCTAGGAAGGTAAATAGAGGGGGAAGGCATGACATTGATGCTATTACTCAACTTAGTGCCGATTTGGGTGCTCAATTGAAGACTCATATGGATGCTATAGACAAAAAGCTTCAAGGGCAAGCCAACTTATTTCAAGGCACAAGTTCTTCTACCCAACCAACCATGCAACAAGTCAATGCCATGGACTCTTCGTTTAATCCATCAAATCATGGTATGTGCGAAAATTGTGGAATCTTCGGGCATGAGTCTTATGAGTGTTTGAGCAATGTGGAACAAGTCAATGCTTTTCAAGCATATAAGCAAGGGACACCATTCTCCAATTACTACAATGCCAACACTCACAAGCACCCTCTTCTATCTTACAAGACTCAAAATGTCCAAAACCCTCAAGTCTTCCAAGGTGCTCAACAAGGCCAACAACAAGGCCGACAAACATATGTTGCTCCCCCTTTTAGGGGCAACCAAGGAAATCAAGGCTACCAAAGCAATCAAGGTTACCAAGGAAACCAAGGCTACCAAGGCAATCAAAGGCCTTTCAACAACTTTCAACAACCAAACGCTTATCAAAACCAAGGTGGCTATAACAATCAACAAAGCTTCAACAATCAAGGTAATTTTAATTATCAAGCTCACCAAGGTGGTTTCCATGGAAACCCTAACTCCCAAGGCTTTCAAAGCAACAACCAAGGGTACCAAAATCAAGGAAATTTTCAAGGTTACCAAAATCAAGGGAATTTTCAAGGTCAAAATCAAGGTAACTTTCAAGCTCAAGGAAACTTCCAAAACCAACAACAAGATGCCAAGCCTAGGAGTAAATCTCCTACTTATGATTATGGTTTTCCTCTAACTATTGCGAATTTTCCCCATACTCAACAAGCTCCAACACCCGATTTTGATATGCAAAAGACAATGTTGGACATGCAAAGAAGCAATCAAGAGGTACAACGCAATCAAATGGAAATGCAAAGAAATCAACAAGAATTCTATGCTCAAATCCAAAGAGATAACAAGGCTAGAGACACTCATGTGAAGATGTTGGAAACTCAATTGTCTCAAGTGGCCTCGGGTAATTCTTCAAGGCAAAAAGGGCAATTGCCTCCTCAAGGCACGACACCGAACCAAGCTACCGCTAATGCTATCACCTTGAGGAGTGGTTCTAGCTATGAGCCACCTATGATGCCTAAGGAAGATGATTATGGAGGAAAACAAAGGGAGGAGCCTATACTTGAAGAGGTTGATCAACCTCTAGAGGATTCTTGTGATGAAGAAGTCCCTAACCCGGATTTAGGGGAAGAAGTGATTGTTGAAGACATTGACGAGGGTGGTAATGTTCTTTCTTCGCAAAGAACCTCGTCTACTTTCATCCCACATGACAAAACCAAATCTAAAGGAACTTCTTCCTCAAAGTCAAAAGAAACCCATGGTGAGAAATTGAAGTCCAAAGAAGTGAGGGAAGCTACTAAGGTTCAACTACCTTTTCCCTCAAGACAAGCCAAGTCCAAAACGGACAAGCAATTTGACAAGTTTCTTGAACTCGTGAAGAACCTAGAAGTGACTATTCCTTTTACCGAATTGATTACTCAAGTGCCTACCTATGCTCGGTTTATGAAGGAAATCCTATCTAGGAAGAGATCGTTGGGAGAGCCCGAAACTATTGCTTTTACGGGGGGATTGAGCGACATGTACCTACAACCATCCCCACCTAAGCTTAAGGATCCGGGAAGCTTCTCCATCCCGTGTAAGATTGGGAATGTACACATCGAGAGAGCCCTTTGTGATTTGGGAGCGAGTGTGAGTGTTATACCTTACTCCATTTGTGAGAAGGTAGGCATGAATGAGCTTAAATGCACAACCATCACACTCCAAATGGCGGATCGATCAATCAAGCGCCCCCTTGGCATATTAGAGGATGTGCCGGTTCGTATAGGCAAGTTCTTTGTTCCGGTTGATTTCATAGTGCTTGAAATGGCCGAGGACGCCAACATTCCAATCATCCTTGGACGCCCGTTTCTCCATACGGCGGGTGCCCTTATAGATGTGAAGAATGGAAGATTGACTTTGGAGATTGGAGACGAGAAGATCTCTTTTGACCTCCATAGCACAATGAAGACTCCAAATATCAATGACTCTTGTTGTGTAATCGATGTACTTGATGAAGTCGTTGAGGATGCCACCGAGACATTATTGGTGAAAGATCCTCTTGAAGCTCTCCTAACCATGGGACTTGAAAGAGCTAAAGGTGGACTATGGGACGAAGACTTGGATGTACTTGAAGAAGCTCTAGATGGGGAGAACCGGGTCGAAGATCAAGCTACACTTTGTGGAATCTACTCGGTTGAGGTACAATCTCTAGATCTTAAACCCCTTCCCCCTAATTTATCTTATGCCTATCTAGACGATAAAAAGTCTTGTCCGGTCATAGTTAATTCCGAACTCGAGTCTAACCAATTGGATGCGTTGCTTAAGGTTTTGCGGAAATATAAGAGCACCATTGGCTATAGTCTTGAGGACATACAAGGGATTAGTCCCGTTTTTTGCATGCATAGGATACATTTAGAAGACGATTTTAAGCCTAGTGTCCAAGGACAAAGAAGGCTTAATCCTAACATGCAAGAGGTCGTAAAGAAGGAGATCATGAAACTCCTTGATGCCGGGATCATATATCCCATATCAAACTCAAATTGGGTTAGTCCTATTCAAGTGGTTCCCAAGAAGGGTGGAATCACGGTCATAAAGAATGAAAGAGATGAACTAGTGCCCACTAGGTGTGTCACCGGTCATCGAATGTGCATTGACTATAGGAAACTCAATAATGCCACCAAGAAAGATCACTTCCCTATCCCATTCATTGACCAAATGTTAGAGAGGTTGGCTTCCCACACTCACTTTTGCTTCCTTGACGGTTTTTCGGGATTTTTCCAAATCCCGATTCACCCGGATGACCAACCTAAGACCACATTCACTTGTCCTTATGGAACCTTTGCATATAGACGCATGCCTTTTGGCTTGTGTAATGCCCCGGCCACCTTCCAAAGGTGTATGATGGGCATCTTTTCGGACTATATCGAGTCTATTGTTGAGGTTTTCATGGATGATTTTAGTGTTTATGGTAAAGACTTTGAGTCATGTTTGGTAAATTTGTCTAAAGTGTTAGCTAAATGTGAAGAAGTGAACTTGGTGTTGAATTGGGAAAAATGCCATTTCATGGTAAATGAGGGCATTGTGTTAGGTCACTTGATCAAAGATCGGGGCATTCAAGTAGACGGGGCAAAAGTTCAAGTCATCGAGCATTTGCCCCCGCCTACGAATGTCAAGGGAGTTCGGAGTTTCTTAGGCCATGCGGGATTCTACCGCCGATTTATAAAAGACTTTTCAAAATTGGCCAAGCCTCTCACCGAACTCCTCTTGAAGGATGCCCCATTTATATGGACTAATGCGTGCAATGAGGCTTTTGCTAGGTTAAAGGAGGCCTTGATCACCGCTCCCGTTATCAAATCACCGGATTGGTCCAAGCCGTTCGAGGTGATGTGCGATGCTAGTGACTATGCGGTAGGGGCCGTGTTAGGTCAAAGGGACGGGAAAGCCTTACATGCCATATATTATGCTAGCAAAACCCTAGACAACACCGAAGCTCGGTATGCTACGACCGAGAAAGAGCTATTGGCTATTGTGTACGCCCTCACCAAGTTTAGATCATATCTTCTCGGCTCTACGGTGATAGTCTTCACCGATCATTCCGCTTTGAAATATCTACTAGCCAAGAAGGACTCGAAGCCACGATTACTCCGTTGGATTCTTCTTCTCCAAGAATTCGACTTAGAGATTCGTGATAAGAGGGGAGCCGAGAACGTAGTAGCGGATCACCTATCACGCCTTCGAGTTGAAGACCTCGAGAAATCTCACATCGATGATTCATTCCCGGACGATGCTATAATGATTGTTTGCACTACATCGTCGAACCAACCTCCTTGGTTCGCCGACTATGCAAACTATATTGTGGGAGGTGTTCTTCCCCCGGATTTGAATTACCAACAAAAGAAGAGGTTCTTCTACGAGGTCAAACAATACTTTTGGGATGACCCGCAACTATTCAAAGCATGTGCCGATGGCTTATATAGGAAGTGTGTCCCTCAATGGGAACAAAAGGGTATAATGGAAGCTTGTCACTCATCCCCATACGGCGGACATCACGGTGCCTCAAGGACGGTCGCAAAAATACTACAATCCGGGTTCTATTGGCCAACGATGTTTCAAAATGCAAAGGAATTTGTTTCCCAATGTGACGCGTGCCAAAGGACCGGGAACATATCGTGGAGGCATGAGATGCCGCAAAGAGGGATTTTGGAGCTTGAATTATTTGACGTATGGGGGATAGATTACCAAGGCCCATTTCCATCGTCAAAGGGAAATCGCTACATCCTAGTAGCCGTGGACTATGTTTCGAAGTGGGTGGAAGCCGTTGCCACACCCACAAATGACGCTAGGGTTGTAATGAATCTCCTAAAGAAGGTGATATTCCCCCGGTTCGGAGTTCCTCGGGCCATTATAAGCGATGGAGGAACCCACTTCCATGAAAAACGCCTTGATGCTATCTTGTTGAAATATGGCGTACATCATAGGACCGGATTGGCTTATCACCCTCAATCAAGCGGCCAAGTAGAAATCTCGAACCGGGAAATCAAAGCTATCCTTGAGAAAGTCGTCACAAGGAACCGGAAGGATTGGAGCATGAAGCTCGACGACACGCTATGGGCATACCGGACGACGTTTAAGACACCTATTGGCACATCGCCATATAGGCTTGTCTACGGGAAAGCGTGCCACCTTCCGGTCGAAATGGAGTTCAAAGCTTTTTGGGCTATAAAAGAACTCAACCTCGATCCTACTTTAGTCGGTGAGAAGCGATTGCTTCAATTACATGAATTAGAAGAATTCCGACTACAAGCCTATGAAAGTGCGCGGATCTACAAGGAACGCACTAAATTATGGCATGACAAGAGGATAAACAAGAGGTCGTTTCAAGTAGGTGACAAGGTGCTACTATTCAATTCAAGGCTTAAGCTATTTCCCGGGAAGCTCCGCTCACGTTGGTACGGACCGTTCACCATCACGGAAGTCGGACGGTATGGAGACTTCGAGTTGAGCGATGAAAAGGGTGAACCGTTCCGGGCAAACGGTCAAAGGATCAAACTCTACAACGAGAGTGCAACCAAGGAGTTGGTGGAGGTACTTCACCTCCAACCAATCCCCTCATAACCAATCCAACAAACTTGGTTTGGCGGTGTTCCTCAAGAACCGCCATGTTGTAAATATCTTTTCCCTTCTTTTTATTTCTTGTGAATTATTTCGTGTTTCTCGTTTTTCCCTTGGATTTGGTGTGCGTAAAAATTGTTTTTGGTAATCTTCTTATGAGTGTGGTGAGGGAGAGAGTTTTCATGAGTTTGTGGAATTGTGTAGGGAGATTTATGATTGTTGAGTTAGTGTGTTGAGTATTTGGAGGCGACTACTTGAAGCGATAAATCAAGCTTTCCAGCCCGGTTTTCTATTTCTCCTACTCGTTGGGATTTTTTTTTTGGAAGACGGGGGCTAGGTGGTCGTTTTTGAGCTGAGAACAAGCTTTTGGGAATGGGATTCCGGATCCCGAGGGGTTATTTATGAAGGCAAATGATAAGGTCAAGCTCTTGGAGCATCCCGTTCGGGACGAGTCCATCCCGGTCGGGACGGAGGAGTCATCCCGGTCGGGACCATGCCTTCCCGGTCGGGACGAAGGTGTCATTTGTAGCCTCTACTGTCAAGCCATCCCGATCGGGACGAGTCCATCCCGGTCGGGACGGAGGAGCCATCCCGGTCGGGATCATGCCTTCCCGGTCGGGACGAAGGTGTCATTTGTAGCCTCTACTGTCAAGCCATCCCGATCGGGACGAGTCCATCCCGGTCGGGACGGAGGAGCCATCCCGGTCGGGATCATGCCTTCCCGGTCGGGACGAAGGTGTCATTTGTAGCCTCTACTGTCAAGCCATCCCGATCGGAACGAGTCCATCCCGGTCGGGACGGAGGAGCCAACCCGGACGGGATATGTTCTTCCCGATCGGGACGAAGAGTTATTCCAAGGCCCAACCCGCCCCATCCCACCCTCCTTATAACTCCCATACTCAACCCAACCCTTACATACTACATATTACTCAACTTCATCTTCAACCTCTCTCCAAACTCAAAACCCCATTATTCAACCTAACCCCAAATCACCATAAACCCTCATTTCCTCCACCAAAGTTCATCAAATCACTCTCAAAACACTTCAAAATCAGTTTCCATCACATTAATAACTATCCTAGACCCATTTTTTACCATTAAAACCCCCAAAAACTAAAAAAATCAAGTTTTTCATACCACATTTACCCCAAATCCGAAATTTGGGGTTATCTTTCCTAACTTGACTGAGCTTCTTTGGGTGGGTTTTGGAGGCTTATTACATCAATACTAAGCTTCTTGTTGGTATTTTTGTGGGTTCTAGAAACTATTTTTGGGTGAAAATCGATTTGGTTGTTTAGCATCAAACTTCTTCAACAATGGCTCCAAAGAAGAGAGGGCAATCGGTAGTTAGCAGAAAACGAAAGAGTGCGTCGAGTTCTAGGACCGAGGTCGAGGTCGAGGCCGGAGAGCAAGAAATTGCATGTCACCCGGATTTTCCCAACCTTGTCTTTGAGTCAGAACTGCAAAAGGAGAAATTTTCCAATCTCCTTGGTAAGAACCTTGAACCAACTCGTTTTCTATGCAAATCAATTCTTAGGAAGCTTGGTTTGCTTGAGCAAAGTAGGCAATTTTTTGTTGGGGTGGGGATGGAAACGCTGTTTGACATGCATGAGCTCACTTATAGGCAACTCACGTTAGAGTTCCTTAGTAGCTTTCGCCTTGATATGTATGGTTTACCACATAGGGTATGTTTTAGGATCAAAAACACATCCTATATGCGCACCCTCCCCCGATTCGGTGAGATTTTTGGCCTTCCCTCCACTGCTAACAGTAGCATTCCTGACGAATTTAATGTGGCGGATGTCTGGCGTAGTATCACGGGTCTTACACTCGTGGACTTTAGGCACTTGTCAAGTCGTCTAGTCCATCACCCGGTCCTACGTCTATGGCACCGATTAGTGGCGGGTACCTTATTCGGGAGGTGCGAAACGGGTACCTTCACCCAACAAGAATTGACCATTATTGGGGCGTACTTGAATATAAAACGTCGACGTCGATTCACCCCCGACATTGTCCTTGCTCTAGCTAAGCATTTCGAAAAGATTAGTAAAGGGGGGAAACATATGAAAGAAATTGTCATTGGGGGACTTGTTACTCATATAGCTAAGAGGGTTAGTGCGGAATTTCGGGAGGAAGACTTGATCCCCGTACCGGGGGACACAAGAATAGATGAGAACTGTTTGGCCCGATACCATAGATGGATTGCGTACGACAAGGTGCACAAAAAGTACCAATGGAACACGGCGGGTCGGGCACATTTTTTCCTACCATGTAGCACACTCCCGATCCTTGCGCCTTTGGAGCGATCCACCACCCCGGTCCAAGAGCCTAACTTCTTAATCCCCTTTGTTGGAAGTGACCCCGGTGCTTCTTCCTCACGTACCCCGCCGTCCACTACGGAACAACAACAACAACAACCCCAACAACAACAACAACCCCAACAACAACAACATCAACAACAACAAGCTACCCTACCCCATCACTACTATCCCACCCCCCCGTCATTCATTAACGTCCCTCCGTATGCACCTTACACTCCCTTTGTCTACCCTTCGCCCCCGGCCGACCTTTCTATGGCCGCTATGCTTAATGCCCTACACCTTGGGCAATATGAGCATAGGAGGGATGACTACTATGCACAATACCCCGGATACCACCTCCTAGCTCAGCAAGGGTATATAAACCCGCAAGGGAACCTCCCATAGTGGTATAGACCGGAATACTTCCAAGGCCACGGTAATAACGATGAGGAGTTCGAGGAGGAAGACGCTTGGGATGTGAATAGGGGGAGGGTGATTTTGGAGCCGGTGAAGAAGAAGAAGAAGAAGAAGATAGTGATGATGATGATGACGGTGATGATGACGGTAATGGAAGTGAGGAGGAGGATGACGACGAGCCCGATGACTATTGACTATTGAACGATGGAGATATGTCGGTTGCTAACCACTTGGTAAGGCGACTAACGTTCTTTTCCGTTTTTGTTGCTCGTCCTTATGCATCCCCTCATTTATGTGATTTGGTGGCCCTCGGGGCCCTTTTGAGAAATTGCTCCCGGTGACTCTTGACGACTTGATTACGTCAAGAGTTACTTCAAAATCCAAACGATAATTTTTTAGTTAACTTAATTTTTATTTCTTTTTAATTTTTTTTTCTTTATTTTAGTTTTCTTTTTTACGATAATTGGTAGGATTTAGTGGAAATCGGGCGGAATCCGGGCTAGGTAACGTGATTACACCTAGTCCTCCCCTCCCATTTCAATTTTTTGTTTCTTTTTACCTTTCCCCCTTCCATATCTTCTCTTGACTCGGGTCTAGGTGACGTGATTACACCTAGGCCCGAAACCCTCTATATTTTCTTCATCTTTAGTCTTTTTCACCTTATTTTTATTTTCTTTTCTTTTGTGTCTTCCACACACTGTCGATCGAGCATGGGGACATTGCTCGATTTAAGTGTGGGGGAGTGATAGTTCTTTTTCATTTTTCTTGATTTCTTTCTAAAAATTCAAAAAAAAATCTCTAAAAATTTGAAAAATAAAAAAAAAAATCCCAAAAATATTTTCTTTTGTGTTTTATTTTGTTTGTGTTGTGTATATGTGTTGTTTGTGTGCGTTTTGCCTCCCCTTTTCCTTGTAGGTTGCTCGACGACCATCAATTTCGGAAAGCTCTACAAAAGCTCGGTAATATCATTCCTTTCCCTTTTTCCTATTTCCGTCACGGAGTTTGGAGATTGTGTTTGTGTTGATTGTGGCTCGGGTGGAGCTTTGTGAAGTTTGGGTTACATAAGCAACTTGTTTGGAATGTAAGGGGTGGTGTTTGTTAATTGTTGTGTATGTTTACTCTTACTTTTCTTTTCTTCTTTTTGTGTTTTCTTTCTCTCTTGTCTTCGTCTTGTATAGTTTGTGTTAGGTGTAGGTAGAGTGTTTCTTTTTCGAAAACCCGGTTATGTGATTTGTGTGCAAGTGCCTCTTATTCTCTAGTTAGCGTCACTTTTTGGATTTGTGGACTTTATTCTAGTAGAATGACCTTTAAACAATAATTATATTGACTTTTTGCCTTGAGTCCATCTTTTCTACTAAGTGTTTACACCGAGATTTGCACTTGACCACCTTGGCCACCCCCGGAGTGTTAGGCCTTGGTGTCCGGGTTTCATTTCCTTAGGTGACCTTATTCAAGTAACCGCTTTCTAGTCCAAATTTTTCACCTTTTTTGTGGGTTAGGAAGGGGTGCACACCTAACTTACCTACTTTCCTACCACTCCTCCATTTCCGTTTAATAAGCTTTGCATATTGTAATTGGCAAGTTGCATTTAGACGTTGTCATGGGCAAGCCAATCGAGAAAGAATGGGGCTAAAAAAAAAAAAAAAAAAGAAAGGAAAATGCCCAAAAATTTGCCCCCAATTGAGTGACTTAAGGGGAGGAGAAGAAGATCAAGAATGAAAGAAAGTGTGTTAGCCCAAAGTCAAAGAATAAACCTCAAAAACATTCCCAAAAACAAAACAAAAACAATAAACCTTTTTCCCTTGTCGATGTGTCACCGTGAAGGGCCTACCAACGGACCGAGTCCCGAGGAAGGAAGATAGCGGTGACTATTCGATTATCCTTCTTTTCACCTAGCCTTTTGTCGATGCGTCGCCGTGAAGGGCCTACCAACGGACCAAGTCCCGAGGAAGGAAGATAGCGGCGACTATTCGATTGTCTCCCTCTTTGCTTAGCATTTTTTTTCCTTTTTTGTTTGGACTAGTTGGTTACTTTGAGTTTGGGACGACCCTCTAGGCTTTGCTTGGGGAATGAAATCACACTTACCTACAGTGTCGAATCACTCCGGGGTTCATCCTTTTTCCACTCCATTTATCGTCTTGGTGTAAATTTCCCTTAGTAGATTAGAAGGACTTAGGCAAGTTGTCAATTTAATTGTTGCTTAGCCGTCATACTATTAGAATTTGTGTCCCTTCCTTCTTGTGTAGCTAACTTGGGAATGTTTCACTTGCCTTGAGTTCATAACCGAAGTCTTCCCACCGTTTTGATGAGGAACTCGGTGTTTTTCTTAGCTTGGATACGTCTCTTTTTGTTTGTTCATGTGCTTGTTTGTTTCGTGTGCGAGGCGTATCCACCATTTTTGTCACAAGACCTCACTTGTCTTGCGAGGAGTGTTTTACCTCATAAACACTTCGGCGTGAGTTGAAAGGGCGTAGGGTGCGCTAATACCCACTCGGATAGTAGTTCTTTTTCTAGTTAGTTAGTTCGTCCTTACTCGAGGGCGAGTAAGGGTTAAATGTGGGGGAGTTGATAAGTGTGTTTTGTATGGCTTATTTCTTGTGTTTAGTCCCGGTTTCTCCTACGAAATCGCTCTTTGGAGCGGTTTTCGAGACTACTTACGCTTCTTCTAGCTTGTTTTAGGTTCCTAGAGCTATCTTGAAGAAACGGAACTATTTCGACTCATTTTCGATGCATATGGAGCCAAAGAAGAGAAGCGGCGATGAGTCGGTGGCTTAGACTCGACTTAATGATATCCGGAACACCGAGCATCGATAAGAAGCCGAGGAAGAGCAAAACAGGACCCATCCCGATCGGGACCATACCTTCCCGGTCGGGAAGGAGGAAGAATCCCGGACGGGACGAGCCCTTCCCGTTCGGGAAGGATGGAGCAAAACAGCCCCCCTCTGTGAAGCCGTCTCGGTCGGGTTCATGTCATCCCGGTCGGGACCATTGGTCCGTCCCGATCGGGTTCGCGTCATCCCGGTCGGGACCATTGGTTCGCCCGATCGGGACCATTCCTTCCCGGTCGGGAAGGACTCAGCTCCTAGTCCGCTCCCTTCTTTCACTTCTCTCACTTGTGGAACACTATATATACCCCTCTTGTAATCATTTTAGAGGACACAAAACCCTAGAGAGAAATAGTGCCTCTTAGATAAACCTTAGTTCAAAACTCTCCTTAATTACTTCCTACTTAGCATTAATCTAGTGTTAATCTTAGTTTCTACTTTGGATTCTTGAAGACTTGTAATTGATATTTCAATCTTGACAACATTGAATATCTCTTTGGGTTGAAGTTTATTCAAAGTTCCAATCTTTCCATTTTATATTTGTGTTGGTAAAATTTCCTTAATCTTTTTCCTTTTACTCTTAGTTATTCATTAAAGTTTCAATCTTTGTCTCTTGAATATTGTTTATCTTGTTTATCTTGCATAATGAATGTTTTAGCTTTTGTGTTATTTTCCTTTGGTTATGTTAGTATTAGTTTAGTCATGAGTGAGTAGACTTTTTGTGGGGTTAGTAGGGGGATTAGACGTTAATTATGGGTGATTAAGGTTAAGCATGTGTAGACACCCACATTTTGACCGCCAGGTGTCTATAGTAGTTCCCGTCAAACACCCGATGATGATAGGACATAAACGTGCTTTGACAGACTCGGATATGGACTTGTAATCATGGACATTTGGCTTAGACATTTTAAGGAGTACAAATCTCACAAAACCAACCTCAAATCCAGGCCCAGTGGGTCGTTTCGAGTCAAATGACACTAATTTGGGTCGAAACCGTCACCAGGGGTAAAACCGTCTTTTAGCGACCGAGTCAAACCCCGGTCAAAGATATTTCCCGAGGCATAAACTGCCGTGTCACCCCCACCAATCCGGATTGAATTCAAATACTACAAAAATCAGCCATGCAAAATAATAAACAATTCCGTTCAAGGTAGAATTTGATCTCAAGTAGGAATTCTATCCGGAGACCGATTCAGACATTGACCGAGTGTAAAACACCCGGCCAAAACACCCTCAAACCAGCCGGTTTTCCTCTTTCTTCTTGGCCAAGAAAGCGGAATTCTTATTTCCCTCAAATTCCTACGTTTCCTATCCTAAGCGGTACTCAAACTCCTAAACCAGGGTCGGAAACTCCCTATAAATAGGACCTCCCGTCCAACACAACAACACATCATCACAACATCAACAATCACAACAATAAACCCCGAAAAAAACAGCTTCATAACACGGTTTTCATACAACCTCGATATCTAGCAAATCCCGACACCTTTCCGAAGCCTCGAAGCCCCGAGAAACTGTCCCCACCGTCCGGCCAAACCCGACGTCCCAAGCCACCTGTCCAAACCGATACACCTTAACTCATCCTCATCATCTCGACGCTCCTAAGTCTAAGCCACTTTCCGACGAGCCTTATCCCGAGAAAACAAAGCATGTAGGTTGAGGGTGTTTCAAATCCCGTTTTTCTCCCTTTCACAATTTTTTTTGTCACAATTTTTTTGTCACGATTTTTTGTCACAATTTTTTGTCACAATTTTTTTGTCACGATTTTTTGTCACAATTTTTTGTCACGAATTTTTTTGTCACAATTTTTCAGTCACAATTTTTTTTACGATTTTTTTTTCTGTCACAAATTTTGTTTTGTCACAATTTTTCGTCCAATTTCTGTTCTTTTTCCAAAACAATTTTCAAAACGTTTTTTTTACTTTTTCCAAAATCATTCTTACTATTTGATAGCGATTTCATAATCGAATATCGAATACGACGAATATCGAAAATATGAATCGGGTATAAATTAATCCATATTTGTACGCGATTTATAAAAATTAACGATTTTCGACAAAGCAAAAAAAACCGAACAGACCGCCACGCGAGTCGCGCGCCTGTCAGGCGACTCGCGCGGTGGCCTGGTTGGCCGGGTCCTCTTTTTTTCGTTTCCTCGCTTTTCTATTTTTTTATTCTTTCTCGAGTCTTACATAAAAAGCGACTTTCGCGACATATTTTGATACATACTTTTTCTTTGACCTCGGTCAACGCGTGCTAATCAATCACGTGTCATAAATCTTTTCAAAAATCTTTCATATTATTTATTTATGTCTTCATTCGATTTATTCATCGTTATTAACCCGTTTGCTCCTTGTTTGTAGCGATTTATTCTTTTTATCGTTTTATTAGACTAAAACGAACTCACATGCTAAAATAACTTTGACGTTATTAGTTTAAACATGCATTAAACGAGTTAGCAACCCATTTTATTTTTCCTCACATGTCTTAGGAAAATAATCTCTGCATATCATTTCATCGTCGAACTAACGCGTGTACACCAAAATCGAACGATATCTTAGTAAAGGCCGCTAAGTGCGGGCGGGGTTGGGTGTTCTCGCTGAACTTCCCAACACGTACCCTCACCTCTTACTCAGAACCATGGTTTCCGGATGTCCGAATCCATTGGCAACGAGAGTCATTCAATATACGATTAACCGCCCAGTCGGCATCGGTATCGATATGCTAAGGGACGAACCCAATAAACTCTGACATCGGAAATGGGCCAGGCTTTAAGTATGGCCCACTACGACATAGAGTGGGTTCGAATGATTCCGAATAACCATAAAATTCGGTGGCGACTCCTACTTCGATTTAAAATTCAATTCGATTCATCTCATATGGAAATTCTATCGCCTCCCCAAAACCCGCGCTTCGCCGCGTCGGGGTGGACCTATGTCATGTCCACAATTTGGCGACTCCGCTGGGGATTAACTGATGTGTCACTTACCATCAGCATCCTCAGGGTGAGACTCGAAAAGAAATCGTTCGATTAGTAATGTACACGTTTTAGTTCAATGGTTCATGCATAACCCCGTTCTATCCCGGGCCGGTTACTTGTGACCGACGTCCCACTATACCACGGTGCATTCCCACTTGGATGCACTAAAGACTTCAATGGCGGAACTCGTTTAGACTTTGCGGCATGTCCTAAGACCAACTCGGCTTAGGGAGTCCGTCCTCAGTACGAGAAAGCCATCGTTGTTGGTATAGACCCTATTAGACCGACCGAGACTTAGACTAAGAGCATACATGGCGTCGTTATACTGATTCTATGACTACATGCTACCTGATCTCCTTTGGTCTTTTCAAAAACCGTCATTTTTTCAAAAAACTTACATCTTTTCAAACCATTCTTTTTCAAAAAACCCGGAAAGCTGCCAAATTTAGGACTTATGATTTTGACTCAAAATAGCATATTTTTAGCCGGTATGCTGTCCAAACCTTTTCAAAAAAAAAAAAAAGCCCGAAATCTCGGCCCGATACCCCTTTTCTCGGTTTTCAAAAAAAATCGGACCTTCCAATCCGACTTTGCTCGGTTTTCAAATCCAAATTCCCTTTTCAAAATCCTCTTCTTAGGACTTCCCGTATTTAGCAGTGTCGGGTCTTGTCATAAGTTAGAGTCTATAGCGTCGAAACTCCGTCGATCTTACATCACGAGTTTCTACCCCATCCCAGTCCGCCTTACTTGTCAAGGCACGGCCCACCTTCGTAGGACAGACTCCTACAAAGGGAAGTCCGTTTATACACTCGAGTCCAAAGTCTGGGGAATACTCACATAGACCTTCCTTCGAACGGGACTAGGCCCACTTTGCCGAATCCTAAGGAAGGCCCACCGTCCATGAGTCACCCGTCTAGGTGTCTTTTCCGAGTCAACCATTTACAAGGCATAGCCTTATAACAAAAGGTTCGTGATCCTTACATCTAAGGGTCACTCGTCCGACACTCGAGTCTTAACAAAGTCTTCAGTCCCACTCGGGGGCTACCCTTTCAGTAGAGCGACCAATCACGGTTGCTCTAAGGGTCTTGTCTTACACGTGTCTCACGTACCCCACTTTCGAGTCACTTAGATGTCGCACCATTTGAGTCCTATCAAGGTCTTTAGTCTCACTCGGGGGCTATCCCCCAACCGAGCAGTCAACCACGGTCACCTTAAGGGGCACCCTACGTTCATCCTGCACCGGCGTCCTTATGATGCCTTCTTCGTGTCGTACCTATGCTACGAATACTCAAGTCACTTAGGGTTAGGTCACCACGGTTGGTCCGAGCACGCGACGCGGTCAAACACGGTCGCCCCCATTTTCGGATTCACCCTTATGCAGCTCGAGTCCAATTCGCAGTCATTACCTCGTCTAGTCAACGTTCGAGTATCCCGGTCCAAGAGTCTTTGTCGACCCGTCACCCCGGGCCGTGTCTAGTTTGACTCCCTCTCTTGCACTTGCGCAAAGCCGGGTTTAGGCGAGTCGTGGCACCCGTCTTTTTCTCCAATCAAAGACCTTACCAAAAAAAAAAACAACCAACCGAGCGTCCGAGTCCGGATTTGATTCGAGTCTAAGTCTGAGTTCGAGTCTAGGATACCCTACATCCTCATTTTCAAATCAAAGTCAGAGTCAGAGTCAGCATTATTCTATCCTCGTTTCACATTTCAATAAAATCAGCTTTTCTATTTCTCATACATACTTTCCTTATGTGTTTCCGAGAACATGATGAACACTATCATACACTGTGAGCACACGCACGTGACTATTATAGGCACATCTATAATGACTGCAGGAAACCGAGCCCGTGTTTTCCTTTTACCTATTCCATGTCTGGTATAGAAAGCCACATAACTACCCGTAGCAGGAGCATATCGAATCCTATGACAAATCTAGGTAGTCTCCTAGTTTGGGTTCAGGACGGGAGGCAAGCCCACTTCCCACAATAAACACCCTTCCAATAAGACTAACCAAACCCTACCTTAGGTGTTAGTCTGACCGACAGAAAAAAAAACTGGACAAAAAAATCAAAAGTCCAAGAGAAAAAAAAGCAAAAGGCCAAAACAAAAAAGCTGGCCATGATCAAAAAAGAATTATCAACATCTCTCGACCAGACACGGTCAACTCAAATGAAGAATCCCATGACCGGGGCTAAGAGGTCAACCCAAATAATTCAAAAACCCATGACCGTGAAACGGTCAATTCAAAAATTATCAATACTCATACCATCCAATAAGGGAGAGACAATCAAGCTGGTCAGCTAACACCACATTTAGCTTTCCCACATTACAACCCTCAAGACCTTCTCGAGACCTAGGCTAGAGGCAACCCAGAATTTTGAGGATTCAAGCTCCATAGGATACACCCTAACCTTTAGGGCCAGACATGGAAATCAGATCCCGCATTATCAAACCTGCCCAATCGAAGCTCGAGCCATTCTACTCGACTTCCCCTTTACATAACAGAATTCACAATCACCATATGCAAATCCGAGAGCAAAACTCGATAAAATCCCCGAGAGCAAAACTCATCAAATCCCCGAGAGCAAAACTCGTTAAAATCCCCGAGAGCAAAACTCATCAAATCCCCGAGAGCAGAACTCATTAAAATCCCCGAGAGCAGAACTCGTTAAAATCCCATCCCAATTCTTCTCATTCAAACCAGTTACCAGCCCCAAACACGGGAACTCAACTTGTAGTCGGCATAGAACATGCCCAAATAAGTTCACACCACCTCTGGGGGCTACTCCGGAGAAGGCTCACGGTCACAGGATCAACATCCTAACTATTCTAGCCCTTTGATCAAGACATCACTGGGAATGCACCTAGTCTACACCATCGCTATGGCTAGTTACACACAAAGCCCTAGTAAATTAGGCACCATTATATATCTTTCAATCCACTGAACTACGGCTTGGTTTGATTTCACCACATGTGAATACGTAGGCAGCCTTTCAACAGAGGCACAACCACCCACATTGACACACGTTCAAAAAGCACCATCATTCCGGTCACGACACTGTCATGTTCTCGACAGTTAGCTTTGTCATTCTGGGGGCTTCTCCTAGGCAGAAGTTCTCCATCCACTCACATAATCCAGATACATTTAAAATCTAGCCTCCTTTCTATAGTGTGTCCTAGTACTCGGCTCAGTCGAAGACAAGAATCTGTCAGGACTCGAGGCAATACCCACCTTGGAAATGTACCCAAAACACCAAAAATCCAGAAGAGCACCAGTCTACGGCATTGCTATCACAAAGCTCTGTCGTACGGAAACAGTCCCATTCCGAGGATTCGACCGTGTTGCCACTCGCCTAGGCTACGGAATAGCGCAACTTAAGAGTCTTGTCATATTAGGTGGCCTACCCCCTACCGAGTCACGGTCTAACCCTTAGAGAGTCAAAGTCGTGTCTGTCAACTCGTCCTCTCGCATCCAGAGTCGAGTCTGTCGGTATATCTCTCTCTTCAAATTCTCATTTTTTTGCAAAACTTAGCCATTTGGGAAAATCCTTTTTCTAGTCACCACGGGAATAGGAATTTTTATCACACTTCATCTAGGCATACAGGCCTAACCAGAGGATTTTCAGAAATCCGTGTCAGAATCCAATTAGGAATCAAAGTCATCCCAAGCATTCTTTTCAAAACTTCCAAAAATTTCAGCTTTCCTCTTTTCAAATTTTTTTCGGAAAAGTCATCTTCCCTAGCATGAGTCGGTGTTTCGCCTAAATGTTACATGCAATATGTTATGTGTCGGCATACAGGTACACCCAAGACTCCCAAAAAATTCTAAGTTCCCCAGTGGAAAAGCTCATGCAAGCTCCCGCGCAATTCTAAGACAGGATATATCTGCAAACAGGTATACCCATAGCTTCATAGGCAAGCTCCCGCGACATTATCAGCATCAACCCAGGTATGATTTCTATTCTATGGCTGGCGAGCCCTTCACGCAGGTCTAATGGACCCTAAACGACCCGATCGGAAGTCTGCCAGGTTTTAATCTTTGATTGACCTGGTGGCTACTCTGACTTTTGCCTTGTCCAAGCCTCAGTCAGAGTGGGGGCTCTGTAGACACCCACATTTTGACCGCCAGGTGTCTATAGTAATTCCCGCCAAACACTCGATGATGATAGGACATAAACGTGCTTTGACAGACTCGGATATGGACTTGTAATCATGGACATTTGGCTTAGACATTTTAAGGAGTACAAATCTCACAAAACCAACCTCAAATCCAGGCCCAGTGGGTCGTTTCGAGTCAAATGACACTAATTTGGGTCGAAACCGTCACCAGGGGTAAAACCGTCTTTTAGCGACCGAGTCAAACCCCGGTCAAAGATATTTCCCGAGGCATAAACTGCCGTGTCACCCCCACCAATCCGGATTGAATTCAAATACTACAAAAATCAGCCATGCAAAATAATAAACAATTCCGTTCAAGGTAGAATTTGATCTCAAGTAGAATTCTATCCGGAGACCGATTCAGACATTGACCGAGTGTAAAACACCCGGCCAAAACACCCTCAAACCAGCCGGTTTTCCTCTTTCTTCTTGGCCAAGAAAGCGGAATTCTTATTTCCCTCAAATTCCTACGTTTCCTATCCTAAGCGGTACTCAAACTCCTAAACCAGGGTCGGAAACTCCCTATAAATAGGACCTCCCGTCCAACACAACAACACATCATCACAACATCAACAATCACAACAATAAACCCCGAAAAAAACAGCTTCATAACACGGTTTTCATACAACCTCGATATCTAGCAAATCCCGACACCTTTCCGAAGCCTCGAAGCCCCGAGAAACTGTCCCCACCGTCCGGCCAAACCCGACGTCCCAAGCCACCTGTCCAAACCGATACACCTTAACTCATCCTCATCATCTCGACGCTCCTAAGTCTAAGCCACTTTCCGACGAGCCTTATCCCGAGAAAACAAAGCATGTAGGTTGAGGGTGTTTCAAATCCCGTTTTTCTCCCTTTCACAATTTTTTTTGTCACAATTTTTTTGTCACGATTTTTTGTCACAATTTTTTGTCACAATTTTTTTGTCACGATTTTTTGTCACAATTTTTTGTCACGATTTTTTTTGTCACAATTTTTCTGTCACAATTTTTTTTACGATTTTTTTTTCTGTCACAAATTTTTTTTTGTCACAATTTTTCGTCCAATTTCTGTTCTTTTTCCAAAACAATTTTCAAAACGTTTTTTTTACTTTTTCCAAAATCATTCTTACTATTTGATAGCGATTTCATAATCGAATATCGAATACGACGAATATCGAAAATATGAATCGGGTATAAATTAATCCATATTTGTACGCGATTTATAAAAATTAACGATTTTCGACAAAGCAAAAAAAACCGAACAGACCGCCACGCGAGTCGCGCGCCTGTCAGGCGACTCGCGCGGTGGCCTGGTTGGCCGGGTCCTCTTTTTTTCGTTTCCTCGCTTTTCTATTTTTTTATTCTTTCTCGAGTCTTACATAAAAAGCGACTTTCGCGACATATTTTGATACATACTTTTTCTTTGACCTCGGTCAACGCGTGCTAATCAATCACGTGTCATAAATCTTTTCAAAAATCTTTCATATTATTTATTTATGTCTTCATTCGATTTATTCATCGTTACTAACCCGTTTGCTCCTTGTTTGTAGCGATTTATTCTTTTTATCGTTTTATTAGACTAAAACGAACTCACATGCTAAAATAACTTTGACGTTATTAGTTTAAACATGCATTAAACGAGTTAGCAACCCATTTTATTTTTCCTCACATGTCTTAGGAAAATAATCTCTGCATATCATTTCATCGTCGAATTAACGCGTGTACACCAAAATCGAACGATATCTTAGTAAAGGCCGCTAAGTGCGGGCGGGGTTGGGTGTTCTCGCTGAACTTCCCAACACGTACCCTCACCCCTTACTCAGAACCATGGTTTCCGGATGTCCGAATCCATTGGCAACGAGAGTCATTCAATATACGATTAACCGCCCAGTCGGCATCGGTATCGATATGCTAAGGGACGAACCCAATAAACTCTGACATCGGAAATGGGCCAGGCTTTAAGTATGGCCCACTACGACATAGAGTGGGTTCGAATGGTTCCGAATAACCATAAAATTCGGTGGCGACTCCTACTTCGATTTAAAATTCAATTCGATCCATCTCATATGGAAATTCTATCGCCTCCCCAAAACCCGCGCTTCGCCGCGTCGGGGTGGACCTATGTCATGTCCACAGCATGGTTAAAAGTTGAGTCTTTGTTACTTGTCACTAGTTTTGCATGTTGGGTGTTTGATAAATTGCTTGATAGGGTGGTAGTGGCCATACTACTCTACTTGTTGTTTCTCCCTTGATGTTTGCTTGACTTGTGATGAACTTTTCATGTTTTGGGTGTTCAATTGCATGAATCGTTGGGTTCGTTTAGTTGCGAGAGCACGAGCTTGCCTTAGTGATTAGACGACACTTTGACCCTCGTTTTCCCTTAGCCTATTACGTCTATGAACTTGATCTAACCCTACTCCTTTACCTATTTGATTTCATCTCCATTTTAGATAGCGTTATAGTTGTTTGCTTTAGTTCATTCCTATTAGAATCATTTAGTTTTGTTTAACTTATTCTCTAGTCTTATCCAAACTTAAAAGAAAATATCTTCCCTCATCGTCTCTTGTGACTTTGTCTTAAACCTAAGCATACTCTAGTCTCTTCTCTACCGTCTTCGTGGACCGACCCGACTTGCCCCTAGCTACTAGTTAGGATAGTTGGTTTAATTGGTGTAGGATCGACGACAAATCCTCGCATCAAAACACTAAGAGCCAGAGACGCTAATCTATGAGCTTCAGTGTTTCGCGCTCTAGGGATAAAGAAGATTGAGCAGCAATGGAACCACGAACATTCAGCGACGATATCTTCAATCAAGGAGGCAGATGTTGCAAAGGGGGATCTGGGTTTGGCAATCAGCAACACCAGGGTCAAGCAATCCGTCTTGAGGTTTAAGTGGAGGACTCCCTCTTTCTTAGCCCATTTAATAGCTTTAAAGAGGGCCAACGCTTCCGCATGAAAAGTCGATCCTACAAAAAACTTTTCCTGCCTTTCCTCAATAATTCCATTGTCATCCCTGCATACGCATACCCCAGCAGCCGAGAAAGAGGGAAGCCAACCTGCATCAACTTCTATAGAAACCCTGGAACAAGGAGAGTTAGAGCCTAGATCCTTGATAATGACAGCTTCCTTAGACTTACTGATCTTTGATCCCCTATCACGATGCTCATTCGGAGATGCGCAGTCTTTCTTGGAAAGCCTTCCAGGAGAGCAACTTTCCTTAAATTTAGAAAAAATAGAGACTTGACAGGAAGCAGGTTTACTGATAAATAAATCAAGGTCAGCAGAAGAAGCTTCATATCTTTTCCAGAAACCAAAGGTGGAGTTATCCCATTTACCATAGATAATGCCATTCCGAAATAGCCAAATCGAATATAGCATATTCAAGAAGCTCAGAATCCTGAATTCACAGTCCTCAGACTTAGCAAGGTATGAGATCCAGTTCAACATCCAGCTTTTAAATCTAATCCCCGAGTCATTCTCTACTCGAATTCCTAATGAGCAGGTAGCCCAAAGCCTAGCAGTAACAATACAGTCCATGAAAAGATGTTCAAAGGTCTCAATCACACTACCTGAATTTGAAGACAAATTATCTTCGCAAGGAACACAGGCATAAGACCCTGAAAGGATACGTTTCAATCTTTCATCTCCAACCGGGAGGGCGGAGGCGAGGATTTTCCAAATGAACGTTTTCCAGGTTTGGGGGCCTGGGAGTTAGTTTCCATAGGATGTTTTTGGAATAGAAGTCCGAGAAGTCTTACACTTGTTTAAGAGCTCGAATTCTATGTTTGGTGTAGTTCTCATCATTATTCAAACCTTCTCTATATCCACTTTTAGCATTGTAGCAGCCATCTTTGGTTTTATTCCAATAAGGTGTGATGGCGAATTCTGAATTGGGAAAATGAATGGATCGAATTTTCTTGCACCAATCAAGGTCAAAGACTTGTTCCAATTTCATAAGATCCCAAGAAAAGTCTTCATTAACAAAGTCGATAATCGTCCAGGGATTACCGTCATCTTTGGAAAGGCAATTTATACCTATTTTTGGAACAGGTATACCACCCTGGACCCATCTGTCTTGGAAAATGTTGATTGTACTAAAATTTTCTTCCATGTTACTCCCAAGGTTCCAATTCAGTCCCTTGCCGATGGTCTTGCTACCCCATAGTATATCTTTCCATCCTTTTTCGGAACTTATCTGATTATTGTTCACATTCATGGTCATCCAATTTTTAATAGATCCAAATTTACCTATAAACACTTTAGTAAATAAGGAGTTCTGAGTTAATAATTTCCAGGCTAGCTTAGCAAGGAGGGCCTGGTTGACATGTCATAGATCCCTAATGCCAAGTCCACCTTCAGATTTAGGAAGAGATAGATACCTAGTAGCCCTCCAGTAGACCGTACCTCCTGTTCTTAGCCCCGCCCACCAGAAATGTGATAACAAAGATTTAATTTTGTTAGCAACACTTACCGGTATTTTGAATACCGGTAGATAGAAACTTGAAAGGTTAGCCAGAACAGAATGAATGAGAGTGAGTCTACCAGCAGGAGAAAGGAAAACACCATTCCACGAAGTGGTGCATTGACGGACCTTATCAACCAATAAATCATAAGTCTTTGATTTTTCGACCCCCCAATATCAGGGATACACTACAAGAAATACTTCGTATAGCTACCATCCACGTGCAACTGACAAATTCAGTCGCTTATTTAGCGACCGAAAGTAATCCGCGCGACCGATATCAGACGCTGGACGAGGAGACGGATTTTGAAAAAATTAATTATCTGTAGCGACCGAAATCAGTCGCAAAATCGTACACGCACGACTGATATCGGTCGCTAAAGCAGTGACCTATCGACCAATTTCAGTCGCTAAATAAAAAGTACGCGCGACCGAAATCGGTCGCTAATTAGCGACTGAAAACTTACACGCACGACCGATTTTGGTCGCTAAGCGTTCTGAATTTTTTTTAAAGCAACGAACACCCCCCCTCCCCCGATCACTTCTCCCATTTCACTCTATCTCTCTAAAAACCGTCTCCCATCTCTCTAAAATCGCCCCCTCATCTTTTCCTCTTCATTCATTCCTTCTTCTCTCATTTTCCTTTAGTAAGGTATGTTTATCTATCTATATTTAGTTTTAATTATTTGTTAATTTTTGTTTTTATCGATTTAAATAAATTAGTTATTGGGTTGGATAGTTTTTTAGTTGTCGGAATATTTAGTGTAGTAAGCATGTTAATTGCTCATAGATTCCCTAATTTGAAATAGGTAGATTGTTAGTATAAAATTAGGGTTTGTGGTTAAGTAGTTGAATGAATTGGGTTGTTTTGATGTGTTAGGAAATTGGAAGTGAAATACACTTATGTCGATTTAGTGATGTAATTATGGACGGATTGGGTGCAAATAGTACTATGTTTAGGTGAATCGAGAATTTTACAAAATATGTGAGTAGTACTATGATTTGGTTAGGAGTCTAGCATTAGGTCCTTTGTGAAAGGTTAGGACTTGGAACCGGTATTCGGTTAATGGTTTCAATTTCCATACATTTGCCCACAGTAGCAATAGGAGTAGATGTAATTTCGGTGTGAGTGTGTCGTCACTTGAGGGTGATGATTACTACGGTCTATTGGAGGACATCTTCGAGTTGTGCTATGTTGGAAATGATCGTGGATATAGAGTTGTGGTATTTAAATGCGAATGGAAGGACAACTCAGTGCATGGTACTAGAGTACATGAAAGGTACAAACTAGTTGAAGTTAATCATACCAAAAAATACTCCAAGTACGATCCGTTTATACTTGCACATCAGGCACACCAAGTGTACTTTGTGCCTTATCCAACCACAAAGAACGACAGAACTGTAAACCAATGGTGGGCGGTGTTTAAAACTAAGCCACGGGGGCACTATGACACAGACCTCTTCCAAGAGGAAGTCATTTCTAGTGGTACAACATTGTCTCTAGTTGATGAGAATCTTTTCGCAATTGATGATGATGACAATAATGAAGTGGATGTGGGGGAAGATTTTGAAGACGATGAAGGTGGTGAGGAAGAGGAAGGTGCTTCTAGAGATATGGTCGAGGAGGAGGACGATACCAATGATTTAGAGGTCAATGACGAGGAGGAGGAAGATGACTACGAGGAAGAGGATGTGGTTGGTTCGAGTAGGCAACTGGAAGATGACAACGACAGTGACGATGATTTCTAGTAGGGTATAGTTTTAGTAAGTTATATTATTTCAATATAGTAATCTGCATTATATGTTTTGGGCAAATTATTTCAATATTATGATGTCAATTTGTAACTTTCTACTATGTCTGCAGATATGACGTTGGGCAGCAGACTGTGGTATGGTAGTGGGAGCAGCAACAGGGGGCAGCAGCAGTAGGAGGACCAGGAGGAGACCCGGCTGGAGGACCAGAACGAAGACCATCATGAGGATAACGAGGAGGAGGAGTCGAACGAAGAGCAACAACCTGAACAACCACAACAGGATGATGAGCTTCGATATACAGAAGACGGGCGCCTAATTATGAGCCCCGAGAAGACATGGTGAGACATTATATTTCCTTTTTTTGTGAGACATCACCTTATTTCACTCTTTGGTGTAGGTTTCGGACTCGTGCGGTGGTGACTGGTGTCTCGGACAGTTTCCTGAAAGAGTTGACTACTTATTGCACTAGTTGGACCCAGGTGCCTCAGTGGCAGCGGGAGAAGTGGTTCGCCAACTTTAAGGTGCACCAAATTTTTTGTTTTATTAATTATCTTTTATTGTTTACGGATTACTAATACACTAACAACAAACGATCTTGCAGAAGAAACACTATTGGAATGAAGGTCTCGAGGTGGCTGCGAGAGACAGATACATGGACGTCGCGAAGCCCAGATTCAAAGACAACATGTGGAAGTTGGCGAGCGAGGGAAGGGCACATAAATACCTTAAAGGTTTGATTACTCAATTAGTGTTCGTACTTAAATAGAAAGTTGTACATATCTTCAAAACGCTTATTGATCTCAAAGTGTATTAATTGTAGGTGACGTCATTCAACAGTTCGAAAAAGTCCGCTCCAACCCGAAGTTCCTTAAGAGATCCCTCCAGGCGAAGAAGAACAAGAGGCGAGGAGGGGACCCCGAGGCGGAAGTGGAGCGCACCCACTACGGTGGGTCGCAGTCGATGCACCAGCGGGCTATGAAAGTTAGTATTTCCTTACCTTTGATTTTTATTTTGGATTCTTATTTAATGTTTTCATTATAAATATAAATGAGAAATCTACATGTACTGTCAACAGTTGAAGAAGCAAACCGGAGAACTCCCTCCGCCTTCTCAGCTATTTCTCGACACGAAGACCAAGGGGGACGACGCCACCGGTCGAACATTCGCTACGAAGAAGGACGCCGCCATTTGGGTAAGTTTCAAACATATGGCTTCTCTACTTTTTTTCTTTACAACTCACCTAATCATGACACCAATTTCTTGTAGAGATCGTATATGGAGGCCACTAGAGCGCCCGAGGCTGAAGGTGTGGACCCGAGCGAGCTTTAGTTCAGAGTCGATGAGGAATACCGCAAGGAAGCGGTGTACGGTACGGGGAACGCTCATTCCCTGTACTGGACACCACCCAATGCTCGGGGGGGGGGGGGGGGGGGCATGCGACCTCGACGGAGTGTGTACCATCCGTCGTTGCAGAGATGATGTCGGAACTTCGAGAGGAGAGGGCGTAACGGGCGACTATGGCTGAGAAGATGAAGGAGCAGGATGAGAGGCTGAAGATGCAGGAGTTCGTTAACCTGCAAATTCTAGAAGAGCTACAGCGCCTGAGGAGCATGCAGCAGCAGAACTGCAACTCCGGCCCCACTCCCCGACCTCGAGATTATAGAGACCCCTTCGGTGACGGTGGTAGTGGTGCGTCAGCTAGTTTCACTGTTAGTTGAGTAGATTGAAAACAGTTTGTAGTTTGTGAATGTTTGTTGAAAACAGTTTGTAACAACACTATTAATTTAGTGTACCTGTGACGTTTGCTTACTTGGTTGCCAATTCTGGAGTGTGAAGTTTGCGTAACGTTTGGAATGATGTTTTGGAAGTATTGTGGTCATTGGTTTGTTTTATTGTGCAGATTTTGGCTAGAAAAGAAACAAATAAAATCGGTCTATTTCAGGTGAGGCAGCGACTGATATCAGTCGCTAAATTTCTTATTTAGCGACCGACGTCAGTCGCTGTAGGACCCTTGAAGAATGCCACGTCACACCCCTTAACGACTGATATCGGTCGCTAATCTGATGCTCTTAGCGACTGAAATTGGTCGCTAAGGGGATGATATAGCGACAGATTTCGGTCGCTAACTTTAGCGACTGAAATCGGTCGCACGTATGATTTAGCGACTGATTTTAGTCGCTAGATGCGACTATCTGTTGCGATTGCTCCTTAGCGACTGTCATCTGCCGCGCGTCTCTTTTTAGCAACAGATGACGGTGGCTAAGATCAGTCGCCCCAGACTTAAATTCTTGTAGTGATACCTAAGTAGGCTCCCAGGTCCTTACTCGCCTTAATATCAAAGAGGAGGAGAGTTCTTTGGACGATTGTAAGATTACAATTCGGGCTAAAAAGAATAGAAGATTTAGCCTTGTTGACCAGTTGTCCCGATAAGGTGCAATATCTTTGAAGAGATTTATAGAAGTTCACTAAATTATTCCAAATACCTTTAAGGAAGAAAATTGAGTCATCTGCAAAAAACAGGTGGGAGATCTCCGGAGATCTTCTAGCGATTTTAATCCCTTCAACCCGGTGATTACTGGTGCAAGATCTCAATTATCTTGAGAAATTTTCCGAGCAGATGACAAACAAATACGGAGATAGTGGATCTCCCTGTCTCAAACCGCACGTAGGGAAGAAAAACTTTAGAGGTTCTCCATTAATATGAATCGAGTATGAAACTGAAGAAACACAGTTCATAACAAGATCTATCCATCTAGCAGGGAAGCCCAGTCCTTGGAGTGCACCTCTAAGAAAATTCCAACTCACCCTGTCGTATGCTTTACTCATATCAGCTTTAATAGCCACCATACCAATTTTACCGGATTTTTTCTTGTTGATATGTCTAATAAATTCATCAGCAATAAGGATGTTATCAGCAATGGCTCTTCCTGGGACAAAAGCATTCTGAAAATCCCCAATGATTCTACTCATAATACCTTTCATCCTGTTAATCATGCATTTCAGTATAATTTTGATGATGACATTACATAAACTAATAGGTCGGTATTGGTCCACCTTTTCAGGACTGGCTGACTTAGGGATGGGGGTAATAAAAGTTCCGTTCATTTCTTTCAGAATAAAACCAGATTTAGTAGATGCTCGAACCACATTGCAGACATCCTTTTTCACTAATTTCCAATATATTTTGAAAAATTCTACCGGGAACCCATCTGGACCAGGGGATTTGTACGCACCCTTTTGAAAAACAGCTGCACGGATTTCTTTATTAGTAAACTCTCTGTCTAAATTCTCCCTTTCCATTTCCGAAACCTTAATTCCCCCGCAGTTGAAGTAGTCTTCATTCAGATGGAAAAAATCATCATGAGATTCCTGAGTTTCATTCACTTGATATATTGAATGAATGAATTTTTGAAATTCCTTGGAAATCTGAACAACGTCCTGAGTCCAATTACCATCCTGCAAACGGATACTATAAATAAAATTCTTACCACTCCTACCCTTAAATCTGTTTAAAAAAGACCGGGTGCATAAATCCCCTCATTCTGCCGCCCACTTCACTTTAGCTCTCTGTTTCCAATAAATTGCCGAAACTTTGCTAAACCCCATCAGCGCTCTTCATGTAGTATATCATAATCCTCTCCATCTTTTCCAAGAAAAACATCTTCTAATTCATTACCCATGTTGATATCAAAGTCTTCTCATTTCCTTTTCCATTCTTTATTTTTTTCTACTGCACATACCACTAACTTCTTTTTAATTCGTTCAAGCTTCCTCATAAGTCTGTAGTTAGTAGATCCTTTGTCATCAATCTTCCATTCATTAGAAATAATACTCTTTCCTTCTTCAATCCCCAAACTCCATACATCGACCTTGTAAGGCCTTTTTCTTTTGTCCTTAGTAAGGTCCGAAATCAGAAAAATTGGAGCATGATCTGATAATTGGATAGGCAAATGGACAACTCCTGCATTCGGAAAATTATAGAATCAATCATTTGAGGCATAAGCCTTATCAAGCCTTTCAAAAACTCTAGCATCTCTCTTCCTCTTGTTGGTCCATGTAAATCTTGGGCCTCTGAAAGGAAGAGCAATAAGTTGTAATCCCATTTTCCAATTTGTAAAAGCATCAATACCTTGGACCTTCCTAGCAATCTAGCATTTTGTATGTGAAAATGTGAAGAAATAATGGAGAATAGTGGATTAGTAGTGGTGTTTTATAGTGTAAAGGAAAAGTGAGGGAGTAACAATTATCCCCATATAGGGGTAATACATTACTCGACTTTTCCCAAAAATTCATCCCCAACCATCATATGAGGTAATTGTTACTCTCTCACTTTTTTTACACTATAAAATATCACCACTATCCACCATCTTCCTTCATTTTCTTCAGAGTTTGATCTTCATTACCCAATTTACTCATATCTCAAGCAAGTTCTCACTGATTTGTTCAACTTTGATTAAAATATTCATCATAAATAATACGGAGTACATTCAAAAGGTAAACAAATATGAGTAATAAATGATTAAGAATACCCTTTGGGCATGCATGTTATGAGTTATGACATACATGTGATACATCATGTCATCATCGGATTTGTAACACCAAAATCTACCTACAAAAGACTTGCTGTCGCTTGATTATCGCAATCGCATCAAGTACTCGTAATTAACTATTGTGAGCAAGTCAAGTGACATAAATCAGGTGTTTACGTTAGGTTGCATGATTTTGACTTGCGGAGGAACCCTAAGCTTGCTAACATATACTGTATAACCCAGTGCATGATTATTGGTAACAAAAGTTAGTTGGTGGGCAGTTAATACTCTACTCAATCAAGATCAAGATGAACAATAATACTCCAAGTTAAACACTACTGTACACACCTCAATATCTCACTATTCTTATTAATGAGATCGAATGACAGAATAGAACTCACTAGTCACAAGACATATCAAAATTTCATTTGAGCCCATGCAATTTGACCCACATCTAACTATTTATATCATCTTTATGGGCCCATCACCCATGCATGCATTCTACATCCTTCTTTACTTCAACCGTTTCATCCATTTGTATAATGCATACGTTTACTTTATACACGTACGTCGATACTAGTGTTCTTTTTTTTTACATCTTTAGTTACATGTTATTAAAAGTTTTAAAAATTGAATATTCATAATGTATTCGATTAAACAATTTAAACAAGATCCCATCACTTATGAATAGTGTCAAAAAACCAATGCATACAAATGGACGGAAAGAATAGAGTACAATAGTTCCATATACGCAATGTAAATGTTTCTCGTATTCAATTAGTTTAACTAGTAAAGTTATAACTTATATGTGACGGTTTATTTCTCACTTGAAGCCAACTCGTCAACCAAGAAAACATATTACTCTCATTTGTAATCACTGATAGGATAACCCGTCACCCTATGGTGTTGGTGCTATTTTTGACCCGAAAGAGTGTAATGACCTGGTATAAACAACCCGACATGACCCGACTCAGCTTGACTCGACCCAAACCCGACTCAACTGACACGATTGCCACCTCTAATTGTCGGATTTGAAATAAGTTAACGCTGACCTAAGAACAAATGTTGAGATTTATGTTTTCTAACCATGAGATTGTGAGGACGGTTTATACCACCGCCTAAGAAATTACCATATTTACCGTAAACCGTTGGTCATGGTCAAACAGGTAGCCGTGAATGAGAAAGGAGAAAGCAAAAGCATGGGTCAAACCCTAAGGATGGGACGACCTTAATTCCCAAAAATTGCAAATGTCAAACTTAAATGTGGCAAGTTACTTACCAAAAAATGTTACTCGTAGGATGAGTGGGAACGAAATCCCACATATTAATAGCTGTAGCAGTTGTAACATTGTCAGTGTCGTCAAGTGGCCCACTGGCACTGCCTCTCCAAATAAAATCAACTATTTACCGACAACTCCATTTTGCCCCTCTGCCATCTCATCGCCTCCTTCCTAACATTACAGAATGAACTAGACGCTGCATTTCCAATTCTCAAATTTTTACTTCTGAGGATGTCAGGATGATATTGGACTATGTTTATTCCTTCATAAACTTCACCATGGTCTAACATATATTAATTTTTTTTTATTAACAACCTATTTTATCAAACTCACACTAACCTTTCTACCTTTATCCACACCTTCCTTCACCATATCCTACACATATATATTAATCTCATAAATCATACTAACTTTTTTTGTTTTTAAATTTGCCACCAATTAAAAAGGGACAAGTGTTAAGGTGGAGGATGTCCTCTTTCCACCTAGTTGAGCCAAAAGAAGGTTTGGGTCCAAATTTTTTATCATTATTTTATCCTTCACCCTCCTCTTCCACCTCTTTTCCAACCTCCATTAAACATGGTCTTAAGTGTAAGATAGATCAAATATTACTCAGGTAAGCACAGGGACGAAGCCAGAATCAAATTCTTGGTGGGGCTGAAATTTAAGATTTTCGTCTCAGAATTGTTAACGTGTTACTGATTTTCTTATAAACGTGTTTCGTACTAAAATGTATGAAAATTTATACGGAGTAGTTGTACTGTAGTAGTAATTTTCTTTTAAAAAAATAAATTTTTCAATTTGTTAATAATGTAATTGAATAACGATAAACCGATTGAATAAATGGGGGGACTTTATTCATTAATAAAAGACAAATGGAAAAAACACATATAATGGATAAGTAAAAGGATTCAAAAGATTTTTAAAAACAAAAAGGAAAAAAGAAATATTTAAACAAATAGTGAAAAAACACAAAAGAAAGGAAAATTATAGAATAGGGGCTTGAATCAAACCTCTCCATGCAATTCATATATTCTCTTCATCAACCAACTGAGATAACACATCATACTTATGTAATTGCAGTTATTCAATATTTATTCTAAAAAAAGACCTGGGACCATGGCCCATGTTTGCCTAAAGGTAACTTCATCCCTGGGTAAGCAGATAAGATAACAATAAAATATCTAGGAAATAGTAATGTGATTTGTCTTATCTACCCACATGGGTATAACTTGAACTGAGACTGAAATTGTCCGACCAGTTTGACAGACCTAAGAGCAACTATACACAATAGACACGGTTAGGGGATACTCGTATATTGGTAACCCCATACACGTCTACATAGTACTTAAATTATTTAACACTAACAAAGGTATAGTCGAAAACATATACTTCGTAATAGAAAAAAATTCTTTTAGTATCAAAGAAATTTAGTCATGGACCTAAATTTTATAAAATTTGTGAATGTTGTGATATATAAGTAAATTCTCTTCAATGGCCTAATATTCTTCGCTGAAAACAAAACAATTAACATTAACATGGTGTATGCCTCAGCACGTACAGTAATGACTTGACTAAATACGGAGTATAACATTCTATACAGTTGAGAATCTTAATTACTAGGGTGTCAATAGACGAGGCGGAACTATAAAAGGTTGTAGACTTGTAGGTGTGGACGGGTGGTAACCGGAACGCTGGGCTGGAACAGGCCAACCAAAGGCCGGGCTGAGCTTGCCCTGCTAGGTGAACCCGGAACAATGATAGTTGACCTGAACCCACCTCCGTGGAGGTCAAATGTACTAGTATTTTTTTTAAAAGACTAGTCAGACTTTTCTAGACCCATACCTGATTTGAATATGGGTCGGGTCATGCCAATCTGACTACAAGTTTGACTGGCTAGGTTCAAAGTTATAAAATTAGAAGTTCTTACTTTGTAGTTTCCAAGTTTAATTTACGTCTATGAGTTAATATGGAGTACTTTCTCCATCTCATTAAACCAGTTGTATTAACATTGTCCGATCTAATTTCGACGGTTGGGACATTAATGATATAATTTACTAATCCGAAAATAGCCTCTTTTAGTTGAATAAATAATACTTGTACTTAGTACAGAGTACTCCTTAGCTAGGTGCGGTCAATATCATTATATTCGTACGTGATTTTTTTTTGAAACGTACGTGAATATGTTTTGATTCTGTTTACCTACATGTTGTCAAATGATACGGTGATTTGAGTATTATTGTGTCATTGAGATTATGGCCAACTAATTATTTTACATAAACAAATTACTGGCCATTGGATATTTGGATTAGAAGATGTATTGATTAATGAGGATTAGCGTAAATGAGATAGTGCATAATTAAGCCACAGTCGTCCATTGGCACATTTGCTCATGAATCGTGTTTCGTGTGCGTAGTGTGAGAATAAGGTTCTTATATATAATGCAAAAAAAAAAAAAAAAAATTACTATTTTCATCTCAATCATTTGTTGTGATTTAATTAAAATACAACTCACAAATAATATAAAAAGATAATAAATGAAGTATTCTGTAGTATTTAATGGTCTTATAAATTTATGGTTCATATGAATTTGTTATAACTACATATAGTACGATTTTATTCAAATAGAATCGAACACCCAACCTCTTATTATTACATGTGATATAATTTTATTTGTACTCCGCATATAATAAAGTCTAAGTTGTTTTAACACCATCAATAATACGAGTAATAATCATGGGCTAAAAAGTAAATTCCAAGACTCCCAACAGTTTTCGTACAATATCTAATCTAAGTCTATCAATAAAAAGCAAAACATTAATCCTAACAAATACGGAGTACTATAGTTTCAGTTATAATTAAGTGATTGACATTTTCAAAAGGTATGACATAAACCAAATCTGGATACCAAAAAAATTCTCCAAGTCACACTTCATACAAAAAATAGTGAAGTATGTACGGGTTACATTAGTATTTGGGACAATTAATAGTTGTATCAATTATTGGTAAACTCATTTTTCTTTTTCAAATCTCCATCGCCACCATCACCACCACTACTACTGCCACGTGGACTAGATCTCAGTTTCTTGCTGGTAAGAGCATCAGGGCATTAGCAATAGTGTCAAATAAAAAGAGAGAAAGAAAATATGGAACTTTTACCATTAAGAGAAATTAAGAAGTTTCATAACTAATAATGTGGGTTGATGTGTCAATGAAAAAGTTTAATATGAAACCGTAACCATGGCTATTTCTCTTAATTCCTTTACCACCTCGGTTGCACGGACACTCCTCCAAACCGTCGTGTCGTGTCGGACACCCGTGTCGGACACCGACACATATCGGACACATGACAATACGTCTCTGACACCTGAAAAACTGTGTCCGGTTTTTTAATTTATTTAGAGACGTGTCGGACACGTTTCATGTTATTTCGAGACGTGTCGGATACGATTCATACTATTTGGAGACTCATCGGACACACTTTGCATTGTTTATGAATTTGCGGACTTTAATAAAACAACAATATTATATATTTATAGGGTTACTTGATACTATAAATGTTAATTAATTAATCTTTAGGAGTATATTACAGTAGTGTAACTGTTTGAGCTTTTTAAGATTTGATTTTAACTTTGAGTTTATAAGACTTTAATTTTTGTTTTGTTATTTTACGATAATTGGGATAGTTTAAGTAATCAAACCTATATTTTAGGTATAAAAATCTTCAAATTTTCTTTGTTTAAATATGTATATTGATTTTTTTTCCTACCGTGTCCGTGTCCTATAAATTTTCGAACGCCGTGTCCGTGTCCGTGTCAGTGTCTGTGCAACCTAGTTTACCACCTCATCCCCTCATTACTTTTATCTTACTTTTTACATCCTAAAAGAACCCCTACACCTCAAAAATAAAATTTCTATTTTCCAATGAGTCTCAAACATATCTCACTGCTCAATTCATTCATTTACACATCTCTTTAATTTATTTTAGGGTTATTTAATAGCAATAATACTGACTATTGAGCGTATTCCAATAATAATACCAATTACAGTTAATCCCAGAATAATACATTGAATTGAAGTATTCTAATGATAATGCATGGTACAGTTGCATATGTTACCTGCAACAGCAGGTAACCTTCCTGAAAATAACCCGCTACTTCAATCTATTCAATCCACCCCCACCCTCCCTCTTTACCCTATTTTTTCATCTCCCTCTTACTTAAATCTTTGTCTTCAATGGCGACTCTGCAAAAAATTTAAAAATGTCTTGATTTCCATTACCCTCATCTCCTAATTAAATCTAATAATGGGCTCTACATCAAGACATAAACATAAACTTCATTAATTAAAAAAAACATACGGAGCATTATCCAATGTGATAATCAATCAAAGCATCGAAATTGATTATCGCCCCATCTCTGATTCTTTGTCTCCCAACTCCCAGATACTCTCTTTTCGATTTTAAGCATTGCTAATTTGTTTTATTTTGTACAAATTTGGGGTTTTGGTTTCAATTAGGTTTTTTTTTTCTGGATTCGTATTTATTCGATTACCGTTTCGATTATGATTTCTGAGTCCAATTCGGGACTTGATTCGCTTCTAATTTCCAATTTTAGCACAATTCACTTGGTCAATCAAATACTATTTTATCTTTCTGCAAATTTCGACAATTTGGAGTTTTGTTTTGATTAGGTTTATTTTCTGGGTTTATATTTATTCGATTAGTGTTTCGATTATGGTTTCTAGGTTCAATTCGGGAGTTTATGTTTATGTTTTAATAAACCGTCCACTAAGTTTTGTGAAATCTATTATGTCATCCACAATTGTTGTACCAGATTTCTTCCTCTTACCAGGTCTATATTCATTCTCAAGGGAGAGTGAGAAGTAAATGGGGGAGTGAAGTAAATGGTAATGGTGATAGTAGGAATTAAATGAGGCGCTTAAGGGGAGGTGGTAACCGGTCCACTGTACCATTATCATTAGAATACTTCAATTCAATGTATTATTTTGAGATTAATTGTAATTGGTATTATTATTGGAATACGTCCAATAGTCAGTATTATTGCTATTAAATAACCCTTTATTTTAATATCAATATTTTTATTATCGTGATCCACGATTTTTAATTTTTTATCCTTCACTTTATTTTTGGAAAAAAATGAATATCTCCTATTCTCCAAGAAGAATGATTTCTCCTGAGCAGAATAGATGATGGATGAAGATGCTGGCTAAGGCTTCTCAATCTCTCGTTTTATTTGATTTTTGTATCCTTACTGAAAATACAAGATTTAAAAATATGGATTTTCATTTGACTTGAATAGTCAACTTTAATTCTTATTTTCTCATAATGTATTGTGGGTTAGTATGTATTGTCGTTTTGATAAGCGTCAAATTACGACAATGGACCTTAGCAAGATTTACCATTTCAAGTCAAAAGAGAATTATACAAGTATTTTTCAGAAAGAGCGGAGTAGATTTGCATTGTCAGCAGAGTTCGATTAGGGTTGGCCACCTTTATCAATCCAATATATTCCACCCTTAATAATTAGTTAGACACAACCATCATTATTATGCATATTAAAAAACATACTTTAGTATTAAGTATTAACCATTTTTTTAAACTGTAGATCTCTTTTTGAGACAATCTAAGGATTAAGGTATTGCCACTAAGAAAAAATAATAGATCTTTCATTCAATTCTTTTAAGAATGATGATACATAACACTCGAATTTGTTTTAATAAGCGTACCTAAATGAACTCAACTTGTATCGCAAGTAAGGTTCCATAAAAAATAAATGGGCTCGAAGAACTATTTGCCTTGAATCAAACCAGACTCTCCTATTGACTCAGACTTCATTTCCTTTTGTTTATAAGTTTAAATTATTGTTTTAACTCAACTCATAAATTTCGTGGCTCATCATTTGGGTTCATAATTTCATATATATCTCGTTGACATTGTATATCCTTCGACCTTTGTGTCACACTTTACACTAGAGAAAAAATTATTAATTTTATGTATATAATAATTTAAAACCAGACCATTATTTTTGGTTTCAATTCGTCCAATCATTCAACCTCATAATATAAGATCCAAATCCTAATACCCCTAAATTATATTTTCAGTCTTTGATTTGACTTATTCCGCATCGGATTTTGAACTGCGATTCACCCTAGTCCAGGTAGCGTTCCCAAAATAACAAGGGGGAGGCAAGGCACCGAGCCGGGTTAGTTGACTTAGCTTGCACTTACAAGTTACACCCCCAAGGGCCTCTCATTTAATTTTGAGTGCACGTGCTTCTTATATACGAGTACATACATTAAATTAAAACTCAAGTAAACGATTACTCGTAATAACAAACAAAATACTCCGAGTGTAGAAGGTCCATATAACAGTATTTCACCCATCATCAGGTTTCCTCCTCTCCCTCCCTCTCGTCACAAAACCAAATAAGAGAAAATCATCAATCATCATCACACCTCAAATTTCCAATTCATTAATCCACTAATCATCTATCGCCGCTCCTCCACCTCTAAGCGGATCGAACCACCACCGCACGACTCTCGAGGCGACTTTCGGCTTCCCCAAGGTACCCTACCCTACCCTAATCATAATCAGCCGCCGGAAAATGTACATGGCGGCGTTAGTTGTTCATATAGATTTTCATCATAGCAGTCACTATATCTTGGATTATTCCAATCTCCGTTGAGTTACATGACGTCGTCGACGTGAATTTTACGTTTTTCCTTGGATTATTTTGTTAACTAATTACTATAAATGGAGTATTACTTAACAATATTATTTTATCATTTTTATATATATTGTTTTCTTAGTTTGTTACTAAAAGGAAACGTATATTGTTAGGGAAGTGCGAAGGATTGGATCTCGTAGACTTCTCTCTCTTTCTCCCTCAGCAAACGACGCCGTTTCAGGTTCGTTTTTTTTTGACAGTACAGTGAATGAGTTGAGTACTTGAGTTGAGTAGAGTAGAGTAGAGTAGGTGGAATATTCGGTTTGTTTTACCGAATTGGTTAATTAATTTGTTTGAGATTTGAGCGTATAGCGTTTACGTGTTATACGATGCGATTTGATATGATTGTAAAAAAATTGCAGAATGAATAGATGCCTTTTTTCTTGAAACAAGAGTTGAAAAATCATGTAGATGACCTTTTAGAATGGGACGTTTAGGTTTTGATTATGTAAAGTGGATGATATGGTACAGATTGTGATATTATGAATCCGATTATGGAGTATATATCTTGATTAGCGTATAATATATTTTGAGAACGACCACGATGACGATGATTGTTCTTGTCATTTTCTTGGTATGATACGTGATAATGAAAGATTTTCAGGTGAGAGATGAATACACTTCATCTTCCTCCCTTTCATTTTCACACTCTTCCTCCTTTTCTCTACTCTTTTTGTGTATAATACCTCTTCATTCTAATTCAAATTAATGTCTTGCTTTTTTAAAACTAATTTATTTATTTAGATAGTAACTAAGCGTAATTAGTAGAATTGAATAATATTATCTTAGATTTAGAAAAATTAATGATATGAATATGGTGTTGGATTCCCTATGTACATGAAACTTCCTCTACTCAATTATTTAATTCATAAATTCTGCAGCAAAAATTGATGTGAGTTTCTAGATTTGATTCATTCATTGAGTAGAAACGTCAATTCATATGATATGATATGATATTTAAACTCGGTTACTTCCTAAATGCCAAATTTTGATTCCGTATCCATTTCTTTGGCAGGTTGTGATCAAATCAACAAAAGTCGCACCTACAGGAAAAGACAAGATTAAACGAAGCTTCTTTCAAAAAATAATATGTCGTCCTTGAATTCTCCCTGTGCAGCCTGCAAGTTCTTACGCCGCAAATGCACGCAGGAATGTGTTTTTGCGCCCTATTTCCCGCCGGATCAACCGCAGCGGTTTGCCAACGTCCACAAGGTGTTTGGGGCGAGCAATGTGGCGAAGCTGTTGAATGAGTTGGCGGCCGCGCAGAGGGAAGATGCTGTGAACTCATTGGCGTATGAGGCGGAGGCTAGGTTACGGGACCCAGTCTACGGATGTGTGGGGCTGATTTCTTTGCTACAACAAAGGCTAAAACAGGTGCAGAGTGATCTAATCACGGCTAAGAAGGAGCTTGCTACGTATATTGGACCCTCGGCGCTTATGGCAGGTCCGCCAATGTTTCCGCCGCCAGGGTATAATGCAGCCGCGGCTGCTGCTGCTGCAAATGTGATGGGGGGATATAATATGGGGAATATGATGGTCGGGCCGTCTCACCAGAATGCGCAGCAGTTGATGGAAGCGCAGCAGATGGCCGCAGCAATGAAGGAGGAGCAGGAGATGATGAGGAACTGGGAGCAGCAGCAGCAGTTTATGAGGTTTAACAGCGGTGGTGGTGGTGGTGGAGGGTTTTGTGGGACTTATGATGTGGGTGGAGGGACGGTGGTGACGGCTGCTGCGAATGTTGGTAGTCCAGGCGGCGGGTTTAACCAGATGGGATCGCCTTCATTGGCTTTGGGCGGTGGTGGATTTGATCCGAACGCAGCGGCATATGCTCAGCTGCAGCAGCCGCCACACGCGGAGGTGGATGAGCCGCTTGGGCAGCTGTTGCTGCTTCAGCAGCCTGAGACACAGCAACAGCAGACAGGAGAGATTGCTCAGGCTATTCCTCTACATTCACTTCATGAACAACATGAACAACAACAACTACCATTACAACAACACCAACACCAACACCAACACCAACTTGGTCCTACCAGTGGTCAACATCTTATGATTCCCCAGCATGATCATCAACATCTTCATGATCATCATCAACAGCAACATCATCATCAACAGCAACATCAACATCAACAGAGAAGGTCAGGGAGTGAGGAGGAAAGTGGTGGTAATGGTAATGTGGGTGTGGGTCCAGCTTGTTGACAAGACAGAAGGAATGAATGAATATATTGACATATGCTCATTTTTGCAGTAGTTGATTACATATAAAGCTTCTGATGGTTTAATTGTTGAGGTAAAAAAAACACCCATCTATTTCTTGTTTATCTTTTGTCATTCAGCTTGTATAAATGTTTGTAAGTTTTTTGGTTCTCGGGATGATGATACAACACATTATTATACATAAAAGTGGTGATTACAAGAAGGATGCAGATAGAAAGGTGTGTTTTACTGTTTGATGAAATGGGGGTTGCATGAGGGGGTTGATGGAGAAAACTCATGGGGCCGGGGTTTTACTGCTTTACGAGTATTTTTTTGGCACAAAAATTTATAAAAGACGATAGTATCTCAATAAAAATAACGAGAAACCTTCATATGATGGGACGGGACAGTTGTAATTAGTATTATGTCTTAGACTAATTTAGTATGAGACGATATGGTTCGATATGCATAGGGGAGCAGGAGGGGTTGATGGAGAAAGGTCATGAGGCTGGGGTTTTTGGTTGCAGAATGCAAAAGGGTTGTTTTGGTTTAGTAATGAATACTACTGTTTGTCCTTTATCATTCAGAGTAATGTCACATTCAAGCAATTAATATGGGGGGAGAGAATAAGATAAGAAAGAATAGACGAGGGAGGAATAGGAGGAATGCAAGATATGAATCTTCCTTTTCAGGATGAGATCACTGCGTTATCCTCATTTATTATTTAGCTTCTTGGATTCTTCTTCTCACACTCGTTTTCTTCATTCGCCATTTTTGGTGGTATCATGTACCAGATGTTGTTGTTTCACCCATTAGCAACTGCTGTGCCTGTACCTACTTTGAAGTCAAGTTTGACAAAGATACCTTTCTCTTTTTGGTTGAGGTTTTATAAAGTATATACGGCACCATTGTCCAAAATACTCTGCATTAATAAAAGTTACTCCACTTTGACTTTTGTTCCCATTTGTTTTTGGGTGAAAATTAAGGAGGTAAAAATGTATCGGTCAAAAAGAAGAGAGAAGAGAAAAGAAATGTAAGGAATGAATATAACTCACATGTTGATGACTTAAAAGGGAAAGGAAGAAGAAATAATGGCTCAGGCCAAAAGAGAAAGAGGAAACATAAGTCAAACTTGATAAAATGATCTCACCACAATTGATTGTGAAAACTGAAAACTCTTTGATAGCTTGATACTCCCTCTATCACGGTCAATATGTTACACTATCGTTTTTTTGATAAGTTTCACACCCTACTTTTTACTCTTTAATAAATTAACATTAAATTTTTTCTCGCTAACTTTACCACCTTAATATAGTAGTTGTGTATAAAAGAAATGTTAACTATTTAATGGGACGAATGAAGTACAAGGTTTGTATATTGAGTAAAAACTGTCATTATGTACTCTTTATTTTTATTTTAGTTTTGTGTAGAATGAATATTAAGGACACTTTTAAAAACAAGTGTTTTCAATATACGAGTAATTGCTACACTACTGGGGAGTATGATTTCATAAATACTGCTGGTATAGAGTCGTTATCAATAATGAGAACACTAGCCGTAAATCCTTCCAAAACGGTTTGTGTAATTAATGAAGTGTAAACTTAGTGCATGTAATCTGTTTCCATTATGTTTGTCATTTTGATTATTTATGTAGCGTCGTTGTTGGACAAAAAATAATAATGTGAGCATTATATTGGTGTATTTTGATCAATTGCAAATGATGACTTGTTTCATACCAATTCTAATTCAAAGAATAATTGCCGTAAAGATTGAATTCTTGTCTCCTTTCCTTCCACCTAATTTCTTTGTTTTCTTCTAATTACAATTTACAACCTCTTAATATATATACAAAGTATTTGTACAGTACTAACATATGCCTATAACATCAGGACCTTCATTAGTTTTGATAAGAAAAGACAAATGGTGCGAGTATTTTGTCGTTTGTTTAATTAGGTGGAGTTTTAATTTTAGTCTACACAAATGACCTAGATTTTCTCAAATCAAATTGGTATAAACAATAAACTATTCTCATAAATAAAAGCAAGGTAAAAAAAGGGAGCTTTATATATTAGTCAACTTTTACCTATTTATAGTAC
Source organism: Agrostemma githago (assembly GCA_958450325.1). NCBI lineage: Eukaryota > Viridiplantae > Streptophyta > Magnoliopsida > Caryophyllales > Caryophyllaceae > Agrostemma > Agrostemma githago. The sequence goes on from OY288240.1 coordinate 6,284,158, forward strand.
GTATTGTCTTGACTAAACTTTGCCTTTTGTGTTATCATTCATTCACTAATCATGCTTAACTTTTCCAACCGCACCATTCACACTTTCACACTATGAAACTTTGTTAGACTATGTTTATTCTTGGGTGTGTTTCACCAAAGTCTAACATATATTGCACTATTCTTTATTCATAACCTACTTTATCAAATTCACATAATTTTTCTACCTTTATCCACATCTTCCTTTCACCATGTTCCTACCCATATATTATTCTTTATTGATTTTTCCACCTAAATTACAAAAATCATCTTTGAACAATCAATATTTATTTTACAAAGTCGGTTATATTTACGTCGACGGAAAATAATAATTTTTTCAAATTTATATTTTTATTGGATATATATGTTTTGAGTACTAGTTTTTTTTTTAAAGATAAAATAGAGCAATACATTAAGGAAGAAAATGAGCAAAAATTTTTTTAGTAAAAGTATATATATATCAAAATTGGTCTCTATTTATAGACCATAAAAAAATATGACTGTTGGTAATATTTTTATTTTTTTTAATAAAATATTTTTTAAAATACATCTATTGCAAAGTTTCTAACACATATAAAAAATACTCCCTCCGATTTTTTATTATCTTCCCTATTTCCTTATTGGGTTGAAACACTCTTTCTTCTCTATTTCCATTTTAGGCCATCAATATGTGGTCTAGAATCACCCTTACATTTCTCTCTCTTCCTTCTTTTATTTTGAACCACATATTCTTACACCCTTATTTTCTTCCCCAAAACCAAAGGGGAAGATAATAAAAAATCGGAGGAAGTAGTAGCTATTAGAAATTGTCATGTGGCAAGGTGAAAAGGAAGGTGGGGATTGGGGAAGGTCCTCTTCACAATTGAACCCAAAACAAGGTTTGAATCCAAATTGTTTATTAATACTTTCCTTTCACCTTCCACTTCCACCTTCTTTCTAATCCCCATTAAACATGCTCTTAAATGTGAGGGACTGATACTGAGGGGTAATTAAAAGGAATACAGTATAAAATATTCCGTAGTTTTTAGTAATTCCTGTAGTTAGTCTAGTACTCCAGTTAAAGCAGCATGGTTCACTCTTCAATCTTCATGCAATAGCCCTATTATTTTACTCCATATTTATTACTCTCTCTGTTTTTTATACTCTGTATATATTTTTTTTCAATAAAATATTTCTCACAAATCAAAAATAGGAAAAACAAAACATAAAAAATGGAGGGAGTATTTCACAAAAATAGGAAAAACAAAACATAAAATATTTCTTTTATGAGTGAGTTTGTGATTGTCGCACACCTGAATTCGCCTCATATATACGTATGAGGTGTTCATCTTTGTAATGGTTGTATATATTCGTCATAAGAGGTTAAGTTACTTAAGTATTGTTGCAATTTAGAGGATGAGAGAAAAGTATTGGATTGTATTGAATGATTTTCAGTGTTACAACTTATGTTTTGATCTTAGCCGTAGCTATATATTTATAGGTACATGAGAATATAACAAAACTCCTCTAACTAACTTGTAACCAACTCTCAACTCTAACTAACATTGCTAACTTAGGTAGTTATATTCTATCATCCCCCCTCAAGTTGGAGGATGAGAAAACATACCCAACTTGCTCTGAAAACGTCGATGAAGCGGCCCATTTAGAGGTTTGGTTAGCATGTCTGCAGGTTGTTCAGTAGTAGGTACATAAGTGAGTGAAATGAGACCTTGCATTAATTTTTCCCTTACAAAATGGCAATCCAAGTCTATGTGTTTTGTCCTCTCGTGAAAGACCGGTTTTTTAGCAATATGTATTGCGGCTTGGCTGTCACACTTGATTGGAATCGGAGTAATGTCTTGGACATCTAACTCATGAAGTAGCCTGGTCATCCATGCTAGTTCTGCTGTAAGTCTGCGTAGTGATCTATACTCAGCCCCCGCAGAAGATAGTGACACGGTCTGTTGCTTCTTGGATTTCCAAGAGAGTAAACTTCCTCCCATAAACACTAAGAAGCCACTGACTGACCTTCTTGTGTGAGGACATGCTGCCCAGTCAGCGTCACAAAAGCCTTCAAGAGCAAAACCAGAAGAACTGTTAAGGAGCAGACCAGTGGAGATGTCTTTAGCTATGTACTTTAGGACGTGATTAGCAGCTTGCCAGTGTGCTTCTCGAGGAAACGCCATGAATTGGCTAAGCAACTGTACTGCAAATGATATGTCTGGTCTGGTGTTGACCAAAAAATTTAACTTGCCTACCAAACGCCTGTAATCAGCAGGATTATCAATAAGATTGGTTGATTGAGCATCAAGCTTAATTGTAGGATCCAAAGGGCTTTGAACAGGTGTTGTCCCATCAATCTGGAAATCAGTCAACAACTCTTTGGTGAATTTGCGTTGGGTAATGGCCATACCCCCTTCAACATTTGTAAATTCCATGCCAAGGAAGTAATGCAACTGCCCAAGATCTTTGATCTTGAAAGCATCATCCAAATAAGCCTTTAAGCTTGATATTTCACCTGTATCATTTCCTGCAACCAATACATCATCAACGTATACTGCTAGATAAACAACTCTCCCATTGTTCTTCTTGTGAAACAAGGAATAATCGTTAAGGGACTGTTGATAACCCTTGTTCTTTAGCGCTGCAGTAAGCTTTGCATTCCACTGACGTGACGCCTGTTTCAGCCCATATAAAGATTTCTGAAGCTTGCACACCAAACCCTTGTCAACTTGCATACCTGGTGGAGGCTTCATGTAGACCTCTTCGTCAAGATCCCCATGAAGAAACGCATTGTTTACATCTAACTGACTCATATGCCAACCATTCTTTATTGCTACTGCAACAAGGCTCCTAATCGTGGTCATTTTAACCACCGGTGAGAAGGTCTCTGTATAATCTATCCCTTCTTTTTGAGTATAACCTTTGACAACTAATCTCGCCTTGTACCTTTCAATGGAACCGTCAGACTTATGTTTGACCTTAAACACCCATTTACAAGAGATGAATTTCTTTCCTGCGGGTAAAGGGACTAAAGCCCACGTTTTGTTGGCGTCCAAAGTTTTGAATTCAGCTGAGATAGCCTCTTGCCACTCAGGATATACCGACGCTTCCTCATACTTGTGAGGATCTTGAATTGGAAGCGAAGAAGTAACATGTAGAGCTGTGGAATGAAAGACAGTACAGACAATATTTTCTACAGGAATAGACTCACATAGTGATGTGAGGGTGTTGCAGCAGACACTCGAAGTAATAGAGTTGCAATGTCTAATTGGGTGAACATAATCATGCAAATAAGTAGGTGGCCTAGATTGTCTAGAGGACTGTCTAACCGGGGGCACCATGACTTCATTTGCATTAACACGATTACTATTATTATTAGCATGTTCAAAATTATTATTAGTACCAGAATTATTAGATGCAACATCATTCTGCACGCAATCAGTCACAGGAACAGGAAGAAAATTGCTAATTTTATTGTCAACATAGGGAAACACATTCTCATGAAAAACAACATCTCTTAAGACAAGCAAAGAATGATCAACCAAACTCAACAATTTATAAGCTTTCTTGCCGAAAGGGTATGCTAAGAACACACAAGGAGTTGCTCTAGGAGCAAATTTGTCACGACCTGGTTTGGTCGTTGAGGCATATACAAGACATCCAAAGGCTCTAAGATGGGAGAGATCAGGCAGTCTACCAAACAAGACCTGATAGGGAGACAATCCTTTGAGAACTTTGGACGGGATTCTGTTGATAATATAAGTCGCAGTTAGCAAGCAATCACCCCAATATTTAATGGGTAGACAAAATTGAAACTTGAGTGCTCTAGCGGTCTCCAACAAGTGTTTGTGTTTACGTTCTACTACCCCATTTTGTTGAGGGGTATGAAAACAAGATGTCTGATGAATGATTCCGTTGTCAGCAAAATATTGAGCATTTGGAGCACTAGTTCCCAACTCAAACGCATTGTCAGACCGTATAATCTTAACTTTCTTGCCAAATTGTGTGTCAACCATAGAAATGAACGACTTAATGAAGGTAAATGCATTGCTTTTGCAAGTAAGCAAGTGAGTCCAGGTAGTTCTAGTGAAGTCATCTACTATTGTCAAAAAATATTTATGACCATTGTATGTTTGTGTATGGTAAGGACCCCATACATCTACATGTACAAGCTCGAAAGGATGAAAAGAAATCGAAGAACTGGTAGAGAAAGACAATCTATGTTGCCTTGATTTTGCACAAACGAGACAAGTATCCAACGAATCTTTATTTAGTACACTATTGTCTTTACAAATTTGAAGTTGAACTAGTTTATACAATGGTAAATGTCCTAGTCTCTTATGCCAAAGAACACAAGAATCAGAAGCAGTAGATCCAACAAATTTATTATCAACAGCAACATTGTAATCTTCTTCATTATGAATTTGTGGTTTGAATTTAGTAGCAACATTATCAACAGAATCAGTACGCAGCAGATACAAATCATTGTAATTTTTACCAAGAGTCAAGCGCCTCATTGAAGAGTCCTGCATATAGCACACATGAGGCGTAAAACCAATCATAACATTTAATTGTTTACTAAGTTTACTGATGGATAGCAAATTAAACTGGAATGTTGGCACATATAGGACATCATGCAGGCACAAATCTTTCGAAACATGGATAGTTCCTGAAGTAACAATGCTAATGATTTGACCATCAGGCAAAGAAACACGATACGGTTTAGCTAAAGTACTGAAACTAGAAAATAATGCCTTATTCGAACACATGTGATCACTGGCTCCAGAATCTAAAATCCATGAAGTAACAAGTTTAATGGAATTTATACCTGATGTAGAACAAGAATTACCAGCAAAATTCGCATGAATCACAGCAGTATCATGATGATCATCATGAGAATTGGAAGAAGAAGCCTGATTTACTGCAACATTTCCGTGATCCTCAGTGAAATCTTGACACACATTAGCAGCTAATCTTCTGTTTTTATTCTGAAGGTGCCAGCACTTAGCAACAAGATGACCCATCTTCTTACAATAAACGCAAAATGGCCTATCAGAAGTAGGATTTTGAGAATCTTTATCCTTAGAAGCATTACCCCCTTTGTAATTCTGCCCATTAGGTTTATAACCCTGATTAGAATTCTGATTGTTGTTGTTGTGAACATTCTGCCCAGCATTATTGTAGGAGGAACGCTGATTCTGATTACCCTGGTATTGATTCTGATTCCTGCCAGGATTATTGTATACATTTCTGCTGTACATAGCCGCAGAATCAGACTGGAAATTTATTGAAGGATGCAGCTCTCTTTGTTTTTCTTCTTGTAACAGATTGTTATAGATGATGGAAAGCTTGGGTAAAGGACTTTGCATGAGTAATGTGCCTCGAACAACTGCATAGGAATCATTTAAACCCATCAAAAATTGAATAATCTTCTGACTTTCTTGAAACTCCTTCTGCTTTTCCTTAGCACCACACGAACAGACACAAGAACAGGAAGGATTCATCCCCATTCCGTCAACTTCATCCCAGATTGCCTTGGCTCTAGTGAAATACGTAGAAATACTATCATTCCCTTGTGCGAATTCAGTAAGTTTCTTATGCACACCATACAACTGAGCCCCATTTGACTGACCAAACCTTTCTTGAAGCTCATTCCAGGCAAGCTTTGCAGAATCACAAAACAGTATAGAATCTGCAATCTGGGAAGAGAGGGAATTCAGAATCCAGGAGAAAACGATGTCATTACATCGTTGCCAATGCTTGAAAGAAGAAGAAGTTGTTGCTGGCTTGACAACCGAACCATCGACAAACCCAATTTTATTCTTGGCAGACAACGCAATACGCATAGCCCGTTTCCAATTTGTGAACCCATTTCCTTCGAATACGTTGGTGACTAACTTCACACCTGGACCGTCTGAAGGATGAATATACAGAGGATCATCGACTCCAATTTCAGTTGAGGAAGCCATTGAAGAAGAAGCAAGAACTTTGATTCAAGAATGATTCAAGGATGAATGTTTGAGATGCGGAAGCGGAAAGAAGATCAAGAGCAATGCTCTGATACCATGTTGCAATTTAGAGGATGAGAGAAAAGTATTGGATTGTATTGAATGATTTTCAGTGTTACAACTTATGTTTTGATCTTAGCCGTAGCTATATATTTATAGGTACATGAGAATATAACAAAACTCCTCTAACTAACTTGTAACCAACTCTCAACTCTAACTAACATTGCTAACTTAGGTAGTTATATTCTATCAAGTATTGCCCACCACGTGATTAGATAATTAAGATAAAACATAATGTCAATTTATGTAGATAATATTTGACTTGTCACAAGTTTATAACGTATATACTTGTCAAGAATAAGAATTTGCATGTGTTTAGATAAAGACAAATAGATGATCATGATTTCGGATCATAGTAGCTACAAAAGAGAAAGTTCTTGATTTTAATTTTTTGAAAGAATGAACATTGTTTAGGGCTTGCTTAAGATGGAGGTAATGTATTAAGGAATAATGAAGGTAAACTGAACTGGAAAATGGAGCAATACAGTGATGATGCTAAGTGGAAATAGAGAAAAAAAGATCAATATGAGAACTAATATGAACTCTTTTGGGTGTAAAACATTACTCCCCTCAACTCCCTGGTAATGCATTACTCCATATTGGGATAATTGCTACTCCTTCCTCCCCCTTTATTTACACAATAAAATAGCAACACTAACCATCAATCTCCTCCATTTTCTCCTTCATTTTAGCTGTATTACCCTTAATACATTACTCCAACTCTATGTTATTATCGTAGGAGTACCAACATTTGCTTCGAATGTAGACTAATAACCAACAAGAATGTGTACGTTGGTGAATTTTGTTATACATTGATTACTCCGTATGTATGTCATTATATCGAGTTTTAAAAATCGTCTATCCTTCAATACTTGTTTACATACGTAATCTGAAATGTATACTTTGTATTACTGCAAATTTTTGATGAAAAATAAAAGGAAATGAGGGTTTCATAGTTTTTGTCAACAAATTGTTTTAATAAGTAAAAGAGTCAAATGTATTACATCGAATACTACAAAATGTTGAAATACATGATATGGAGTGTATTTGATCCAATAATGATATTTTTTGATAATGAGATAATAATCTCTTGTGTACGTAAGAACTAAGAAGGTCCGATCCCCTAATGACCATTAATTGTTTATTTGTTGTCTAATGTGAACTTCATTAATTAATTAAGCAGCTAGGATAGAGATTTGTAGCTCTTGTTGGCTTTACTTAAATAAATGTAGGGTAATCAATACTCTACGTACGTACGTACGTAGGGTTAAACTTCCACTTGTGCGTGGATTTCAGCAAAACGGATTAATTAATATGATGTTCATGTGGATTTTACTTAAATCACACAGAAATTAAAGCAACTTACAGCAATTAATTACAGACACTATTCTATACTATTCTATTCTATGACTACCCTTTACTCAAATATGTCGTCGACAACTACCAAGTTAGGTTTAGATATAATAAGTACTCGTAACCCCTCAAAAATCGTTTCATTGGTTTGTCTTAAACTAAATATTCTTGATGTGCTTGTATGCATGTCAATTCTTTTATGAAACCGTCTTAATTATTAATGTTTATGTCTCAAACATTATTTATCGTTGAATTATCTATTACGGAGTATATAAATGATCGTGCGGGTCTAATAAGTTTCCCTATAATTGAAAAGGGCCATGGACAGCTAACAATGCAAGCCAAGTTAACATATGATTCGTGTTAATCTGAGTTGCTAGATTCATTTGCACATGGCCTGCCTTCATTCTACTAGGAAGATCGAAAGACATCCCACCCTTTTTCTGCATTTTCAATTTCTTGCTTATTTAATTTCCTCCTACACAATTACGAGTACATTATTTACCTACACTTAATTAACCAACTCTTTTTATATATATTTCTCTACTCTATTATCTCTACATTATACGGACTACAGTATTATTTATATGCAGATGAAATACTTGTTCACAATGTCAATTCTCAAGTCTTATGTTTTTTTTTCTTTTCAAAATTCAAATCAAAAGAGCAAGCAGTGCAACAGTACAAATGTAAAAGACGTAGAGAGAAAACAACTACGAATACAATCAAAGTTACATCAAACTGAAATTAGTTTGTTTGGAATTGAAGTTAACTAAACTCGACTGAACCTTAATCGATTTTATTGTCTTATTGATTAGTCCATCTTGAACCCGTAATAAGCAAAGTTGAACTGCCTCAATCGATCTGCCATATATATAGTCTTGTCTAGGGAATATCATAGTGGTAGCTGCCTAGTTGTAGAACAAGCAAGTGACACCAGTGGGATTCATATTAAGCCTTTATTCTATCCTTTTTGGATAAATCTAAAATAAACTAAGTTGAATTGAATTTTATAGGGGTAGTTAACTGAGTCGAATTCAAATTACGTGGAATTAAGTTGGAAAAAATCAAAGTGCAATTTTGTAACAAGTCAAGTCAATCCGACCTCAAACTTTAGTCTCATACTCCCAGGTCCCAGCCATGTGATCCAACCCAAGGCTAGCTACACCATCTTGATTCAGACGTTATTTTCGGGTGGGTGGCTTACTGGCTATATATAGTATTTGATGCTAATTTTTGTAGATAAACTTGATTTGTTACAATGCACAATATTTTTGGCCTGCAGTGCCCAACAAATGGTTGTTCCTTTTAAGGCAGAGGTAACGTAATTAAGCTTTGATTAAAGCCAAAAGAGTTGTTGATCCAAAAATGAACATTTCACTATAATACCCTCTCTATCTATCTATCTATCTATCTATCTGTATGAGTTTAATGTAAAAATGATTAAGATTATTGAAGCAAGTAGCAACCCTAGTAGGAGTAAGAAGAATTAGGTGAGTATGTTGTTATGAGTATATTATAGGAAGAAATCTTGTATTTTGTCCTGGTGTGCGGTGCCTTTGATTTATTTAGGAAGGCTGAGATTGTGCAAGTCCGGACTAATGGATTATAATATTATATATGCATATTTGCACGCATGCTACGCTTTTTGTTTGTTTGAGAATTTCGACTTTTATTCATACTAAATTATTGTTATAGGAGTTGGTTACTACAATTGATTTGCTTACTTCATGTTGTTGAATAATGTTCATGTGTACTCGTAGACGAATTAGGTAAATAAAGAATTTAAAAACATGAATTGTCGTATCACGTCCAATTTTACTTATCCCGTTATTATGGTGATGTTTAAAATAGAGTAGATCATGGGTTGGTTGGGTCGGACTTAAAGTTACAAAAAAAATAGTCCAAGTATATGGGTTGGGTTGGGCCGGCCTATTTTAAGGAGCCCAAACCCGTCCTAGAGGGCTTTTAATGGACCTCTGGGCCAAATAGGCTTTTTGGGCCATGTTATTTAGATAGATGTATTGTTAGTTTTTTACCAAACATCTAAATCTATAATAATACCCGTAACTCGTCTATCACTCTCAGTATCATACAAATTAATAAAGTAACAAGTATTAACAAGTTATTTGAAAAAATAACAAGTAAAATAACAATTTAACTTCTCCTTACCATATTTCAATACAGTATAATATGAATCTCGGTTGAGCCTTAGGACCTTAAGCACGGCCCATATCCAACCCAATTTTTAGCATGGGCCTTTGGAGCCGGGCTTTGGGCTTTTATGGGCCAAAAATCATAGTCCAAGCCCTCTTAAATATAGGGCTTCGCCGGGTTGGACTTATGGGTCTGAGCCGTTTGATCACCTCTAGTTTAAAAGGCTTGAGCTTTGATAACTATGATAAAAAAAAAGTTTATTAGATATTAGATCTTGGTTGTTAGATGAACCATCTAAAATATCTTTGGTCTCGCTAGCTCTGCTAACATGTCAGATGAATCAATCTCAACCAAAATTTTAGGCCTTTAAGATGATAATTGATATCCAACTAATATAATTATATCAATATATCCTATTAGGTGCCACATTGTGGCTCGAGCCTTTCATTCATACTCACAACCTTTTTCCTACAATAAGCAAATATATACTCTCTGTTTCAATCAAATAGTAACATTTGATTAAAGTATAACTCACATATATTCCACAAATGTATACAATTGATTGAAACTGAAGAATATATTAGTGCTTCTAGGAGTCTTGGACAGATAGATAGGTAACATAAACAGAGAAACGGATAAAAAGTCAAGCTAAGAAAAGAAGACAAAAAATATTATTCATATGAGTTTACGGTAAGACAATGATAACAATCAATAATACAAAACCTTTATATTTTAGGCTAGTAGGTGATGACTAATGAGTGGGGGCAAATGTATGGCTCCCATCTTGCGAATTGAATTGCGAAGGTGTTTGTTGTGAAGGACAAGACAGAAGAGTGAGCGTGAGAAGGAACATAGGACATAGGAGTAACATAACACAGCCACAGGATGTGCAGTGGATCACTCCATTTTCTATTGTTTGCAGTCCCCCAATTCTCCCTGCTTCATCAGCTGGACTACTTTTTAAGTCTCACTAACTGATAAGTGATGGGGCGGCCCAAAAGTTTTGTTCGAGTGTATATCCCATAAATAAATACCCAAACATTCCAAGTAGAGTAATAATCATGAGTTTTGGACACACCTCGATGGCCCCTTTGCTAGTTGCTACCTGTGGTGTGTTCGTACTCACAGGGGAATCCTTTAAGGCTAATCCACCTAGACGACACCATGTCTAACATATCATACCTCATGCCGTTTCTGCTAATCATATTTGTTTTTCTTCTGAATATCCTGTTTTTCAGCTCATAAGTTTCTTACTGCTGACTAAAATGTGGTTTACCTGTACAAAGACGACGACCAGAAAAGAAAAAATAAATAAAATAAAAGCAACACAATCAAAATGAAGTTTCCAGGTGCATCTTGACGAATCAGTAGAGCCAGGTGCATAGGTACATCACCCCGTACGTCGAGTTGCATTGCATAGAATGTTCAATGCCCTTGTTAGACAGCCAGGCTTAAGCATAAAATGATAAAAAGTATTGAAAGTGCAAACCATCATATCCAACCAGATAAGATCGTCATACAGTCACTTAGTTTAATCCATTTCACAACTCAAAAGTACATCCGGATATAAAATAAAAGGCTCACTATTCGATTATTTTCTCAGAGGGATTGATCCATATTAGATGCCGCAAAAATGGGTAAAGGCCTCTTCAACAAATAAGGCCTGTGGAAAAATGGGGGGAACCTCTCTATTTCCATCATTTCCCATGGAAATTAACTCATTTTATGTTATGTCTATCACAAATACGCATACAGTCTTACACTAATACATAGTATGACGTATTATATATCACATATACCACATCGAACCAGGATGGATTAGCATTCTGCAGTATACTCGATTGCCTGAATACGCTGCTGCTGATGACCTTTCCAACTCTGCCCATCAGAATTCTCCTCCTCATCTTCATCCACACTACAAGAGTTGTATTTTATGGATACAGGATAGTGCAACGGGCTTTCTGGGGAGCGGGATTGTTGTATGTCCGAGTTCGAGTAGCCCAACTCTAGCGTGTCTCCGCCCATACCTTCGTCCTTTGATGACAGGGTCTTGGTGCTTGTGCCAGCTGGTAGCTTTCGGATATGGAGTCTATATTTCTGCATAAGACAATGGAATTCATTATTTTTACCCACATCACTTCAGTTTATTTAAGGTTAATATCCTACTTGAGTACAGGTTAGCTCCATTAATTTCATTTTGTCTCAGTCAATTCCGCCCACTTCACTTCCCGGATTCAGTTTCGTTCATATCAGTTAACCCAAGTTCACTTTGTCTCGGCCAATTCAGCTCACAGCCCACTTCAGTTCGATTCAATTAGCCCACTTTAGTTCAGTCCAATTCGGTTGAGTCCAACTTTAGTTTAGTTCATTTCAGCTTGGAAAGAGCAGGGCTTAAATAGCCTACAAGCGGATAATTTAACTCTTGATTTATCATTAGACTCGAGATACGATTGCATCACAAAGGTGTGTTGAGTAGTGTATGCACCATAAACTGACAGGAAACAAGATTTCCTGGAATGGCAACTGACTCGGATTTAAAGTTAATCATCAAAAGGTTTATTAAAAAGCATGATCATCCAACATACTCCGTATCATTTTAAATTGTAACAAACCAAGCGAAATAAAGGGACAGAGAAAGGAAGCCTTTTAAAAGGAGTTCAGAAGCATTTTATGAATGATGGCAAGAATAGTCCCACAGCAACACTCTAGCAAACATTTTGCAGAAGCAATGAACCACACATTTTTGTGGCCTTCGCTTCCTCACCAACCAAAACATGTGTACCTCTAAATAACAGGATGTCAAGCATGCATGATATCCTTTTATATCTCATAAGCGCTACCAAAACATGTGTACCTCTAACAAGTTATCTTTATTTTAGCATTTCAGCGAGTCATTTGGCAGGAGAATGGAAATTTGTATGATCATAGTTTATAAACATTACTTCTATTATACGCTATTTGGACTTTAGAGAAACATAGAAGCTAAAACGCGGGGTTATGAAGTAAAGTTTTCAAATGAGATTCACCTGTAAATGGCTTTTAACTTCATCATTTGTAAGGCCATCCACTTGCATTAGCTCTCTTATCTGTTTAGGGGTGGCCACTGCAAACGCAAACACAAATCAAGTCGAGCACTTTAGTTATCTTACGAAAAATAATAGGCTAATGCTAGCTTGCACATCATATGCCAACAACTCGGTTTGAAGAATATGCTCTAGCTATAATTAACTTTTACTCCGTATAATTCTACAAAGAGCTCAACAAACATTACCCATTAACAAACTTTTGGCTATGCGTGAGGTGGTCTTACTTTATCAAAATTGGAACGACTAAGTAGAGTAGTAAATGAAGGAAGCAAAACCGAAGAGTTTAGCGGTCATTCAGAAGTGGTCCATTATACCAAAAGCCAAACGAGTAAATATCTCTGGATCCCAATTTATTGATGAACTAAAATATGTTAGCTGAATGGAGATTGGAGAATAACTGAACTTCTAGGAATCAAATTACAAATACAATGCATATGTTATTGTTAGCTGGAAAAGTGAAGAGAATCGAAAATTCCTTGTTTTCAAAGATTCTTGCACCAACTTTACGGCAACAAGTTTCTAAGAACCAACTTTACACACCACACCACACCTACTACCAGTAATACACAATTTTGAGGAGTGAAGTTGCAGTAACAAACCTTGGGACCCACCCAGCTTTTCAAGAGCATCCACGAACCGCCTGTGAAGCTCCGGCGACCAGCACCGCCTTTGCTTTCTCGACCCCGACTGACAAGCCGCTCTAGATTGCACCTTTCCGGTCTGATCAACCGAACCACCACCACCGCCAGCTGCTCGAAACATCTTACCACTCATCTCAATTACCGGTGGTGTCAGTAGCGACAATCCCGGAGCTTTTTCATCCTCCTTAAATGACGAATTTGCCCCTCTCTCCGATTTCCTCCCTCTTTCTTCCTTCTCATTACTCTGTTAAAACCCCATTTACTAATTTTAACTTTTACTCACCACAACAAATAATAATACTACGATAAAATAAATGAAACATAAAAAATAAAATAAAAACAAGTAATTGTAGATTGATTAAATTATCATACGAGGAAGACTGATTGAATTATTTGATTATTGATATCGCAAAACAGTCCCATCTAAATTTGAGCCGACAATTAAGTAAGATAATTGACGCCGTAAATATGTGACACTAACATTAAGAATGGAGAAATTACCGGAGCCCAAAGTTGAACAGAGCTCATCCAATCTTTTTTATCAACCACATCAATCCCCAATTTTACCCCTAAACTTTCACCCACTTTACCCTGCTGTCTCTGCTCACACTTTTGTACCTTCTCCTTGAACTTCCCGATCGCTGTAACACATCAAACACAAAACAAAACATTATCAATCAATCAAATTAAAATCAATTAAAACAATTAATCAATTTTATTTATAAAAAAAAAAAGGCTAACCATCTTTTAATAGAGTAAATGAAAGAGGAAGTTCACGCTGAAATGCTTGGATCTTCTTAACCTCTTCCTCTAATCCGTTAATAATTTCATTAAGCTTAATCAAATCACTTGAATCACCAATATTGATGATCGGAAAATCTGTAAAAGGTAGGCTTAAATCTAAGCTCAATTCCGGCAAATTACAAACCATGTTTTTTTTGCTAATTAAATTATAAGTTAATTAATTAATTAAAATAAATATAGCATTTAAAATCTTGGGTTTTAAGAAAGAAAGGAATAGATGGATAGGGATGAGGAAAATCGGAAACGTTGAAATAGAGAATGAAGGATGAAAGAAAGAAGAATAGGCACGCTATATAAATGGGAAAGGTGGGAGATGAATATTAATAAATGAGAAAGAATAAAAAGGTATACGAAATCGTTTCGTCGCGTATAGAATCTCTGTACTGGAATATGGGTTGTTTTTTTAATTAGGTGATATTTGGGGAGTAAATTCTTGATTAATATTCTTCTCTATTTGGACGAATGGTTGTGATTTTCAAAGGGTAGAATCAAATCAAGGGTTCATGTTTAAAGAAGAGATGGACTATTATGGGATTATATCATTCTCTTTTCAAAAATTTTTTGTACGGTCGTAATTGAAATGATTTCATTTCTTTTTGTTATTACCTAGCTATCTAATGCTCCCCGTCTCAAAATGTTTGTTCCGTTTACCTTATAGGGTGATGTGTGAGGTGGTGTGGTTAATGGAATGGCAAAATGGTAAATACTTTATCTTAGGAGGGACGAAGTTGTAAAAAAAGATAGACTAAAAAGGAAAGTTGAGAAATGGGACAATCTTTAAGAACCTACCCAAAAAAGAATAAGAGACAATCTTAGTGGGACGGAGGGAGTAGATTGGTTTAATTTGTGTTCCTGGTAAATTTTCAAATTTGTCGCACCAAGTATCACAAATATGAAGTACCAGTTGTTTTTTGCACCAATCGTTCGTATAAATAATGTAAAATGCACGTACTGATTGAGAGTTTTACTATGTATTTTTTAATGTATTGTATTTCTTAAAACTTAAGATAGCGACCTACGAAGTACAATATTTATTTTGAGTATTTCTTTTTCTTGTAAAAGTATATTTTTTTTGAAAAAATGACTTGAAATCGCAAAACTAGTTATACAAATTGGGGAGACTTGTATATTTTGATAAATATTTTTTTATCACGGAACTAATTAATGATATTATTCTATTTTATCCCCTCTTTTCATCAAAATAATTTGAGAAACTATGATATGCAATGCACAATACAAATCATTAAACTAAAATTTTACAATTATAAACAAAACGATAAATCAAGAAACTTTTAAAGACGATATAATTAGTTTCGTGGCGTAAATAAATGTGGTAATTTGAACAAACATAATCTAATTCATTTTTAAATTATATTATGATACACCATCATTTCATTTAAAAAAAATATGAGAAATTGTGATATAGAGAAAAAAATCAAAAGTATAAAAATGGTATAATCAAAAGATTAAATGTTAACTTTAACTTTTATTAAAAAAAATGAGTTTTTTGTCGGAAGGCACTAACATTTAGGTCTTCCGTAAAAAAGACATCTTAAGTTTTTTTTAGTTTTCATTTCTTTGTATAGGAGCACCAAAGCCCAAATTCCGTTAAAAAAACGTTAGATTTAATGGGTGTTTCATTTTTATTTCTTTTAATCATCTTCATTTATTTAATCAAACTCAATTAATTCATCCCTTTCCTCCATAATACTCAATTTGATGGCTATATATTAATCAAATATTACTGACTAAACCTTGAAATTGTATATAGTTCCACAAAATGAAACTTGTTGATTGACCTTCAAATAAATAATCAAAACGAAACAGAGGGAGTACATAGATAGTGGAGAAGCAAGTCCATTTATATTAAACATATCTATATGCTAATTGTAAAAGATGCAGGGCAGAATCCACGGAAGTTTGACGAGGGATGTCTGGAATATATATCATCATTAATGATCAATAGAAGAGTAATACATCCACTTTAGAAGCATAACCGATATTCACCAGTTTTGAATAATTGGAGTTACTTCCTAATGTTCTGATGTATTCAGTACTCTTATGGCGGTTTGGTTCACTCAATTTTTAGAATGAAACAAACTCATAGGTATGAGATTCATACCCTTGGAATCAAACTTGTTTGATTTTTCGAAAAAAAATTGTTCCATTTTTATTTGAAATAGTATGATTGAAATATTTTATTGAAAAACACTAATTTAAAATACTAAAAAAAATTAATTTAAAATTTTATTGATGTAACTCAGTGTTTAATATCGCCAAGCGTTGTTTTTAATGAACTTTTAATTTTTCATTCATGCTAGATTTTTTAGATTTGGTCAGCGTTATATAAATTTTTATATATTTAAAATATAATTATTAAATATAATTTTTAAAAAAACTAGAGTTTCGAATTTGATTCTCAATCATCTGAAAAATGAACCAAACACCAAATATCAGGAATTAAGTTCCAACCTCATACCACCCTGATTTGATTCATGTTTTCAACCCAATACCTTCTTGCGAACCAAACGGTCCCTTATTGATATTGGTGGGAGATATAAAAGAATTTTTGGATGGAAAACTGAGAATTATGGAGAAACAAAGAGGATGGATGAATCAATTGTGTTTGATTAAATAAATGAAGAGATTAAGATGAATAAAAATGAAACAACCGTTAAATCTAACGTTTTTTTAACGGGATTTGGGTTTTGATGCCTTTATACCAAGAAGTGAAAACTTTAGGTGCTTTTAGGCATGCAAAAAAAAAAACTTAGGTGTCTTCTGACAAAAAAATCTAAAAAAATACACAAAAACTCGCAAGAGATAGTCTCTAAACCTTCACTTTTAGAATAAGTTAAAATGAATCATTAGTAAGCGCGAAACTAGTAATTAAGCCCTAGACTATATTAATTTGTAAAATTGAACCTCATAGGTTTCAATTGGAGTGATTAGGTCTCATAAGTTATACGGTACATAATGTGAAATTTAACCCATCATCATAATCTCGTGAGAAATTAAATATATCACACTACAAAATACAAATATCAACCTAAAAACCTAAAAATAAAAAATAAAAAATTAATTAGTACTATTTATTTATAGCTATAAATTCAACTTATTGTAGGAAAAATTAATTAATTTTTGAAAAATAGAATTTTTAAACTTATACTCCGTAAAATATAAAAAATGAAAAAAAAAAAATTGATTTTTATTACTACACTTTTGTTTTTTTATATACTTCGTAGTACTTTTATATAAGAATTCAAAAAAAAAATGTAACTACATGATAACATGATAAACATTTTTCGTAGTTATAATAAGTTGAGAGTTATATATTACTTCGTACTAGCTTGGATTCATTTTCATGTTTTGTAAAACTTTTATTTGTTGATAACCACTAGTGAAGATATTTTAAAAGATGGTAAAAAAACTTAAGAGGAAAACTCCTTATTATAGATAAATTCATTTTTGTAATTTTCCATGAAAATTTGAAGGTTATTTTTTACATTTTACAACAAGTTCAAAAAATTGTAAGGAGTATATAATTATTAGCACTTGTATAAATTTCTAAAATATTTTTTTTTTCAAGTTAAGATTTTGGAAAATAAAAAAATTATCACTAATGCTTTTTCCGCTACGTATATTTAAGTATTTATTTATATTTTCTAAAATGAGATACTTAATTTCTTATGAGATTTTGGGTAAAGGGTTGAATTTCTCTCTTTATCTAACTCAAAGGACCTTATTACTCCAATTAAAACTTGAGGGGTTCAATCTCACGATTGAACGTAGTATTGGGATTTGATTACCACTTTCGCGTATTAATAAGTGACCACTAAAGTATCTTCTTTCTATAAAAGAAGACCACTCCCAGCTAGGTGGCACAATGAGTTCATCTCAATTGGAAATGAGATTGTTTAGGCAACAAGTTATCTCCACCATCATTTACTCCTATATCTCGAAAATACCATGTTCATTTAATTTTATAATGTTTGAATCACAATTAACTATTGCACTGGAAAACGTTGTTATTAAAAC
This sequence comes from Agrostemma githago, assembly GCA_958450325.1. Taxonomy (NCBI): domain Eukaryota; kingdom Viridiplantae; phylum Streptophyta; class Magnoliopsida; order Caryophyllales; family Caryophyllaceae; genus Agrostemma; species Agrostemma githago. The sequence continues at coordinate 6,302,304 of OY288240.1, forward strand.
ATTGTCTGATCTCTTCGTTCTCATCATCCCCCTTCCCTATGTTTGGAATGTCTTCATTCATAGTTTATGAATCCATTTCATTGTGGCTTTATATATGTCGAGCATGGCTTTAGACTAAAGTTTTTAGCCGTATTGACCGATGTTTGGTGAATGATGAAATGGTGGAGTTATTTCCGGATGGGTTTGCTAATTTCCTTCCTGAGGGGACTTTCGACCATTGTCCGTGTATAGTCCAACTTGGGAATCCTCCGAGTAGGAAGAAGCGTTCTTTCAAATACATGAATATGTGGAGTCGATCTCCTAATTTTCTTGCTTGTGTTGAGACGAATTGGGATGATCAAATTGCAGGTACCAGGATGTTTCGGCTGGTCACGAATTTGAGGAAATTGAAAGCACCACTGAAGTTGCTGAATGCTTCGTCGTTCTCTGACATTGAGAATCGATGTAGCTTGGCGGAAGTGGGGCTGGCGGAGCTTCAAACTCGCCTGCGGACTGACCGAACTGCGGCTTTAATGCAAGAAGAAGTAGAAGCAAACGAGGCGGTGCGAGTGCTTCAAGCTGCGCGGGCAGATTTTTGGGCCCAAAAATCGAAGCAACGATGGGCGAAGGAAGGAGATATAAATTCAGCATATTTCCATGGAATTTTGAGAGCTCGACGGGCTCATAATGCAGTCCCCAAGCTGTTGGACGCAGAGGGTGTTGAATGGTCGAGTAAGGAGGAGATTGAGGTTGCGTTTTTGAAGTACTACCGATCGTTGCTGGGTGAGTCCAACTCGGTTGAGCAAGTGTGCGTGGATACGGTGCGAATGGGGAACATATGCACGCTGGAGCATAAAAATTCCCTCTTGGCTAGTGTGACGGAAACAGAAATCAAGAAGGCCCTCCATGGTATACATCGAGACAAGGCACCGGGTCCGGACGGATTCACGAGTCAATTTTTTATTGATGCGTGGGATATTGTTGGAGGAGAAGTAGTCAGCGCGATTCAGGATTTCTTTGTTTCAGGTAAGCTACTGAAACAACTGAACTGTGCTATCATTACCTTAATCCCAAAAGTGAGCAAGCCTCAATCTGTGAAGGATTTTAGGCCTATTGCGTGTTGTAATGTTTTATATAAATGTATCACTAAGATAATTTGCGCGAGATTGGCCAAAATCCTGCCTGAGATAATTTCGCCTACTCAGGGTGGTTTTATTGAGGGACGGAGTATTGTTGAGAATGTTCTGATCTGTCAGGATCTTGTTAAGATGTATGGGAGAGGGCATGTGTCACCTCGATGTCTATTCAAGGTTGATTTACACAAGGCCTATGATAGTGTGGAATGGGAGTTTGTTGACCAAATGCTGCGTGCCTTGGATTTCCCGGACCATTTTCGTCGTCTGATCATGGAGTGTGTCACTACTGTTTCGTACTCACTCTGCGTGAATGGTGATTCTTTTGGTTTTTTCCCGGGGAAGAGAGGGCTTAGGCAGGGGGACCCTATGTCTCCTTTGCTGTTTACTATTTGTATGGAGTATTTCTCGCGTATCCTTAGCCATGGGAAGATTGACAAGAAATTTAGATATCACCCGAAGTGTGCCCCGATGAAGCTTTCTCATCTCATGTTTGCGGATGACCTACTCCTTTTTTGTAGGGGTGACTCTAACTCTATGCATTTTTTGTGGAGAGCCTTCGCTACTTTTAGTAAGGCCTCGGGGTTGATAATTAGTGCTGGTAAGTCCCAAGCCTACTTCGCAGGGGTGGATGCGGGGACGAAAGCGGATATCCTGCTGTTTTCAGGCTGTGTTGAAGGTACGTTTCCGTTTCGTTATCTGGGTCTTCCGATCCAAAGTACCCGAATTGGTAAACTTGAATGTGAATGCCTTGTTGCGCGTATCATCTCGCGTATTTCGAGTATTGGGGCGCGTCGACTTTCTTATGCAGGTAGACTGACTTTAGTTCAGTCTGTACTGTCCCAACTGCACAACTATTGGGCAATGGTGTTTATTATCCCGGCTTATGTGATGTCCAGAATTATTTCTGTTTGCCGGAATTTCCTTTGGACTGGTGGGGTAGAAGGTAATAATAGAGCACTAGTGAGTTGGGAGAAATTATGTTGTCCTAAATTGGAAGGTGGGTTGGGGCTGCGGGATCTGACTCTGTGGAATCAGGCTGCGGTGGCAAAATTAGCCTCGTGGGTCTTTCATCAACCGGATAGGCTTTGGGTTAGATGGGTGAATACTGTTTACTTGAAAGGGCGAGACTGGCGAGAGTATCAGCCTAACACCGATGTCACCTGGGCCTGGAGAAAGATCTGTCAGGCTAAAGAAAAAATTAAACATATGTATGTGAATGGCCTGTGGCATGGGGCGCGAGTTTATTACTCGATCTCGGAGGGTTATGAAGGTATTCGGGTTCACAAGCCGATGATGCCTTGGGCCCGTCTTGTTTGGAGTGGGTGGGGCATTCCTAAACATAGCTTCATTTCGTGGCTTGTGTTTAGGAGGGCTTTAAACACTAGGATTAACCTGGTTAGGTATGGGGTGGCTGAATCTGACCGTTGTGTTTTGTGTGAAGTGCATGAAGAAAGTTTGGAGCATCTTTTTTTTGATTGTGTGTGGAGTGCCAAGATCGTTGAGAGTATGCGAGTTTGGACGAAGAAACAAATCCCTTACTCTGGCGCGTTATTGTGGGTGTGTAAGGTGCGCGGGTCTAAGATGCAATGCAACTTTATTCGGGCTCTAATCAACGCCATGGTGTATCATGTGTGGAGGCAACGCAACTTGTGTCGAATTGATGGTGCGGTTCTCCGACCCATGCATGTCGTTAAGATGATTAAGATGGATGTCAGAAATAGAATTATGGCTAAGATTAAATACCCACTACGAGCTAGAGATGCGAGATGGTTGCATAAATTGATGTAGCCATTGATTTGTACATTGAACATCATCCTTTAATATACTTACCATTTACCAAAAAAAAAAAACACCCAAACTGCACGGCCTCGCCCGCACCATAAACCACACTCTTCTTCCACTGTTTTGGGTCTTCATCACTTCAGTGTATCATGCTGTCAAGAAGATCTAAATAGCAAGAAAAGCAATAAATCAGATGGAATAAATCGCAGAGAAGTGATTCTTAGAAGCAATGAGATAGCTACACTAGCCGCACTCTTTCATTTCAGGTTACATATATACCCTCCCCCCCTTTCTTTTAATTATTACTCCATTATTAAGCTAATCAATCGAGTAAGTCTCCTGAAAAACCGTCTCACTCATTTTAATTTCATGTTGGTGTTGATTATTTTGGGTGGCATGCACTCAGTGAAACAAAGCCAAGTTATTTGGGAGTGCAAAAGAACCCGCCTTCACTGACCTTATGTCCTGCTACTAAGAACTGCATTTCCACTTCTGAGACCTCTAGCGATCTCACCAATTATGCTCCTCCTTGGTATCTTTTTTTTTTTTTTTTCAATTTAATTATATGTTTTAATTACTTCAGTAGTATTCCTGACCAATTCAAGAGAAATTCGAAAAAAAATTAGTCTGATGATTAAAACCATGTACTCTCGACACGACAATAGTTTTCGGGTTCGAATCCTCATTCTTCTATATTATAATGCAATTAGTTGTGCTTTCAGTATCCCCACATCTTCACCATCTTCTACTGCTATTTTTTTGAAAGCCCTTTAGTTCCTAGCAAAAAGATAAAACAAAAAAACTCTCAGAAAGCTTTAATTTCTTTATTAACTCTAATTAAGCTCGATAAAACAAACATTTGTTTTACTAAGCTTTGATAAAACAAATATCATTATTAACTTTAATTTGTTTGTTGGATTTTTAGTCGATATATTTGACATTTAATTTCTAAAATTTGGCCTAATTTTTCCATTCCAGGTACTAGGTTAAGTTTGTCGTCGAAGATTTTTCGAGCATCAAATGTTAATTTGTGATTTTCGACTCCCAAATTCTGAAGTATATTCAAGACTCTACTTTGGATCTACTTTCGAGATTGGAACAGGTAAATTTTTCACAATATACACAATTTAGTAATTAAATAAAGTATTACCTTACACTCAAGCGACTACGTGAAAAAAAAATAACTTTCTATATCGCAGGCCGGAGAGGGTGACTCCATTCTTGAGGAACTTTCCACGTTTATTGACAATCGTTACCTGTTCATAATCCAAATCCATGAGAAGTTCAATGACTGAAATTTCTACCTATGGTGCCACATTTGAGGCCAGATTTTGGTGTACTATTTGTCAAAATAAAGAACAACGGTATATTAAAAGACTATGCAAAAATATGTTATTTTATAGCGATCTTTGTCTCAGGAAGAATGATCTTTATTTATTTTTTACAAATTTTTATTTTATTCAATTTGATATCGTTTGTAGATCCCGTATCACCCGTATGACCTAATTATTAATGAAATTGATCTTCATTTCAAAAAAAACATTCCGACATGAAAAAGATAATACTTCCTTCATTTTTTTAATATTTTTCCAATTTTCTTTTTGGTCAACTTTTTTTTATCTTCCCATCTCATTTCTTTCCATTTTGATCCATAATTTTTACCATATCACCCTTACTATTTACAATACTTTACACCTTTATTTTTTGCTATTTATACACACTTATCCTTCTAAAAAGTGAATGGGAAGATGAAATAAAAATGGAGGAAGTAGCAAAATGTAAGCCATGGTGATGCAAATGGCTAAGACTAAGGAGTTTATGGTGGCCAAAATGGCAGAGGAAAGTGAAGCTAAGGAGTAAGGATGCCGCATAACCGGACTTGTATAGTCCGACCCATTTGATCGACAAGTGTAATTACCATTGATAAAAAGGCGCGTGTCCCACTAAAAACAATGGGTTTAGACAAGTGAGAAAGGGAATCAACGATCTCTAGAAGCTGCGGACAATGTTAACATTGTGAGGGAATCATCTTAAATTTGTTCTTCTCAATTATTCGGATTCTGAATGCTATGAATCTGACACGTAGTGAAATGAATTATGCACAAAAGTCCCCACTTAATATTTGTTGTTACAGGTTTGTACATTTTATTTTGGGGGGAGGGGTACCCTGGCCTACCTATTTTATGGGTTTTGATAAGGATTCCTTTTGGACCATTCGATGCTTACAATGCAACATTATCTTCCTAATTATACCCGCAATTCACAAGATTCTTGCACTTTTCCACCCTTATTGTCCTTGCGGATCTTGCTTACGGATTCCTCTCTCATAATCTTGATGCATTTGGAATCCATTCACTTAGATTGATGATCGCAATTAATTTTCTAATTTGATTTCTTGCAATTTTGATTATCTTTTTTTTCTCATCTCAATAAAATATTCCTCACATATACTCGTATTAAAGAAAGGGAAAAAAATATTAAAATACGGAGGGAGTATTATTATTGTCGTAATTTAGAGTTGTTTCTTCGTAGAAGTAAGCCATAAAGCTAGTACTCCCTCCGTTCCAATGAATTGTTTGCCTTTCCTTTTGGCACCAAGGTGAGGGAACCAATGAGGTTTTGACATGTAGAGCAAAACTCATGAGAATGATCAAATTGCATATAAAAAACATTCCTAAAATAGAAAGGCAAACAATTCATTGAGACGTCCCAATATGGAATAGGCAAACAATTCATTGGGACGGAGGGAGTACAACACAGTGAAAGGAAAGTTAAACTCATACTCCCTCCATTCAAATCCAAACTACACATTTCTCTCTTTTTTTTTTCCGGCTAATACAAACATGAATCAACGTTTCTGGCGTGCTTTGATGGCTAGTCCATGCGCACGTTTATTAAGACTTCTAGGAAAATATTCGACACTTAAGCAATGAAAATACATAGAACAGTCAAGGAGATCTTGTATGATTCCACGGAGGTCGTTGAGAGGGAGAGTCTCAGCCGCGATAGTTTCAATAAGACGTAGACAATCAGTCCTAATGACTATGTGAAGGTATCCATAGTCGAGGGCCCAACGACAGGCGTAAAGGAGTCCAAGAGCTTCAGCAGATCAGAAGTAGGCGAGTGAGCAGTGAAAGTACGAGCATGCATAGCGATAGTTCCCCATCCCTCCGATTGGCAACCCAGCCGCAGGCAGCTGAGAGATTAGGAAGCCAGGAGGCATCAGATTCAATAATGATAGTTGGATAGGAAGGAGAAGGGTTGCCTGTAAGATGAATAGGGGTCCCGTTATGTAGTGGATGTCGAACTTGATCAGCATCTTTTGACCCCTTGGTCTCCAGATTAGTGATCATAGTTGGTTTCAAATTATGAATGAGATGAACGACATTGTCCGCAGTCCATTGCACACCATCGAAAATACACCTATTTCTGGCAATCCAAATAATCCAGAGAGTTCCAACAAAGCTGCAAACAAGGTGGTCCTCTTTGTCTTCCTTGTTGTTATTGAGAAGGTATTTAATCCAGTTAATGATCCAAACCGGAAGCGGGACGTCATTACTGGAGAGGCTTCTAATTCCGAGCGGTCCCCCCAGCCAGATTCGCGAGGAGAATGGGCAGTCTCTGAAGATGAGGGCAGCTGTTTCAATTTCTTCATTACCCGAAGCTCTGCAAAAAATACAGCTCGGGTCAATAGCAATCTTTCTTTTGTAAAAATTAGCACCAATGGGTAAACAATTGTGAAGAATCCGCCACAGGAAAACAATCCATTTTGCAGGGCAGCGCAGTTTCCACAGTTGATGTCGACAGAAGGTCAGAATAACATTGTCATTTAGGCTGCCGTAGTGTTTAAGTCGAGGGTGGTCTGTTCTGAACTGATTAAAGGCAGCACGATATCCCGACTTGACCGTATACTGTCCATTGGAGGAGAGAAGCCAGTAAGGCGTGTCGTCATCCTCTAGTCGGGGTATATGAATAGAAGAAATTTCCTTGACCAAATCTAAAGGGGAAAGAAAAGTGAGGATATCATTGTTCCAAATCCCATTATGAGAGATGAGGTCCCTGACTTTGGTGGGAAGACACTCAGAATGTGTCACGTCAATGCCCGTTTTTAGAGCCGGGATTGAACCAAAGACCCATCTATTACTCCATATGTCAAGGGAGGAATTTTTCCCAACACTCCAAGCAAGGTGTTGTGAGATCAATTTCATACCCCAGTGGATGCCCCTCCAACCCCAAGAGCAACCATTATATCTTTTGTTTAAACAGCCCACAATGTCCCTAATAGAGCATTTATATTTTTCGCAGAGGGTTCTACCAAGGAGATAATCTTTGTCGGTTAACACTTTCCAGGCAGCTTTCGCTAAAAGGGCTTGATTGAAGCATGTTATATTCCTTATACCAACTCCCCCATCGAATTTCGAGAGCGAAAGATAATCAATGCTCCTCCAATGTATAGTTCTTGATCCCTTGAAATCCGCCCACCAAAAATGTGCCAGGATCGAGTTGATTCTCCTGGCGACACTTATCGGAATACGAAAGACCGATAGAAAGTAAATAGATAGGGAGGAGAGAACAGAGGAGATCAAAACCATCCTTCCAGCTTGAGAGAGCAGAGATCCATTCCATGTCGAAATTTTATGTTTAACCCGATTAATAAGATCATTATAAAAAACCCTTTTATTCTGCTCTATAAGTAGCGGTATACCCATATAACTGCCCATAGGATTATTGCTTCGGATTTCTAATGCGGAGAGACAATTTGTTACATTCGCCATAGTGGTGGAGGGGCTGAAGTGAATGGCTGATTTGTCGAAGTTGATTCTTTGTCCCGAAGCCTGACAAAAAATTCCTAAGATGGACTTGAGGGAGCTGACTGATCCGTTATCACAGTGAGTGAAGAAGATAGCATCATCAGCAAAGAGGAGATGTGAAATTGGGGGGGCATGTCGGCTGATACAAATACCGCGAAGTCTACCAGTATCTTGAGCAGCAGATAATGTTGATGATAAGGCCTCCATACACATGATGAACAGATAAGGAGAGAGCGCGTCACCCTGTCTAAGGCCCCGAGACGGAAGAAAACGCTGTAGTGGAGCGCCATTGACCAGAATCTCATAAGTCACCGATTGAACACAGTTCATTATAAGATGCAGCATTCTGATTGGAAAGTTCATCGTAAGGAGAGTAGCTTGAAGGAATTTCCAATCAACTCTATCAAACGCTTTACTCATGTCAATTTTGAAAGCCATCATCCCACTGTCTCTGCGATTGCTTTTGTTTATGTGATGTAAAATTTCATGAGCGAGCAGAATGTTGTCACTACAAGATCTTCCAGGAATAAATCCATTCTGGAACGGACTGATCAGTTTGTTGATGACCTTTTTGATTCTGTTGGAGATGCATTTGGTGAAAATCTTCATGAAGACATTACATAAACTTATAGGTCTGAAATTTTCCACCCGTTCAGGGGAATTAATTTTAAGAATAAGAGTAATAAAGGTTCGATTGAATTCACGAAGGATATGTCCGGTGTTTAGGCAATGACAAGCCGCAAGGATGACATCATCTTTAATGAAATGCCAGAGGCGCTGGTAGAAGATGGCAGAAATTCCGTCGGGCCCGGAAGATTTTAAGGAGCCTAATTGAAAGACCGCAGTTCGGACTTCTTGGGGACGAAATGGGGCATCGAGATTGTTGCGATCCTCGTCATTAAGTTTAAGAGTGATGTTACTGAGAAGAGAGTTGTAAAGGGGATCAGTTTGGTCCATCGGACAAGGATCAGGGGAGTAAATCTTCTGAAAGTGATCCAGAAAAGCTTTATTAATGTCGGCGACATCATAGGACCATTCACCGTCATTGAGTTTCAGTCCGGCTATGAAATTTCTGCTCGATCTGCCTTTAACCTTGTTGAAAAAGAATCTGGTACATGAGTCACCATAAGAATCCCATGCGACTTTGGCTCTCTGTTTCCAATATAACGAAGAAGCTTTGCAGTAGTCACAAGCTCTTGATGGTGTTTGCTGTAATCTGAAGTTTCATTGGAATTTTTTCCCTCAAAAATACCAAGTAGGTCTTCTTCAAGAATATCATCAAAGTCACTCCATTTCCGACCCCAGTCCTTATGTTTATCAAGAGACCAACGTTTCATAATTTTTCTGCTATACTCCAATTTTCGAGCAAGCTTGAAGGGCTGGGAGCCTCTAACAGTAGACCATAACCCATCATCTATCCAGGCGGTCTTGATTTTATCTTTGCAATCTTCGAATTCGAGCGCCCAGGCTTCTATTTTATAGGGTTTATTTTTCTTGTCATAGCACAGGTTTAAGTCGACTTCAATAATTGCGTGGTCACTGATTTGAATTGGGAAGTGTTTGACAGCCGTGTTGGGAAAGGAAGTGAGCCACGAGGAAGTAGCAAAAGCTTTGTCGAGCCTTTCATAGATTCGATCAGGCCCTTCTCTATTATTGCACCATGTAAACCTCGGTCCTTTGAAAGGAATATCAATGAGATTACAGTCGATCTTCCATCTGGTAAAGTCATCAGCTCCTCGGAGGGAGAGATTATTGTGTCCTAATTTATCTTCAGTGTAGGAAAGTTCAACGTGCTGATATGTGAATGAAGCCCATCCCAGACGTGCTGTCTTGCAGGCAAATAGGGACTGCCATAAACAAAAACCAAATAAAAGAAGGAACTGTTTATTAAGACTCTCATGGAGATAAAGTTGACACATTTGTAAGCTACATCCATCGAGAGGTGTCCCTTCCAACCTAACCAAAGACCCCCACTAGTACCTTGGGCATTAACCCCAACATTCTTAAAATACCCTAAGGACAGACTAATCTTGTTAATAGACTCCACATTACATTTTGTTTCACATAGGAATATAAAGTCATTATATTTATTTAAGACCGTCGCTCTAAGCTTTGGAATTGCAGGGGAGAGCGGGTCATTAATACCCCTGCAATTCCACGACAGTCCTCTCATGGCTGGGGTGGAGGCTGTGATGGGCCAGCCTCCAGAGCCCCAGGAGTTGAAGTTGTAGCAGTCTCAGCAAGGTCGAAGTCGGCGTCGGTGATTTTCATAGTGAAGCTAGCTCTTGGTGAGTGATCTTCATTAGTAAACTTGAGCTTTTTGCCTAAGGAGAGCAAGTAGTTCTTAGTCGAATCCCTACAGTTGATTGAGTTATTCATTAGAATGATGAGGTCAGGGTCGGAGGATGATTTACGCTTGGGACGCAGCTTCTTCGTGGTACTAAAAAACAGAGGAGTAGGTATCATGTCATCCTTAGTCGGGGAGAGATAACAATTGTCAATCTGCTCGAAAGGCTTTTCAGTCGACCGATTGAGTAAGTCAGCTTCAAGGGGTCCAAATAAGTCAGTTGAGAATCCGTTAAGTCTGTTGTCAACAGACTGCAGCAGACTAATTGTTGCAGAGTTAGTGATGACATTCATCTCAGGTGAAGTGATGGGTTGAGCGATTACCATATCTAGGGTTGTAGCACCAGTATTTTCAGTAGCAGCAGTTATAGGAGGAGAAAAATTCAGAGCATCCTCGAACCTTTGCTCAGACGAGGGAGAATCAGAAGAAATCGGGATCGGGGACTGGTAATTGTTGTGCTCTTCAGAACTGTAAAGCGAGTTCTAAGTGGACGAGTTGATACTGCTTTCCCTGTTGAGACTATCATCTGAGTTATTGATGCTAAAGTTGGCTTCATTACTTGTGTCCTCATGATCCAGATTGAAATTTGGATTGGCAGCGTCAAAACCCGCCTGCTGGTTGTACTCCCGAGCAGGTATAGGTGGCTCATGGAAGGGAAACGCGAAATCGTTTGGAGGGGAAAAAGTCTGACCATAGCCCCTAGCATCTTCAATTGCAAATGCCACCTTGTAATTCCCTTCCAATCTATGGCTAACTGATTCGAAATACTTCGCACCCCGATCAAATGAGAAGCTCCATTCCATGTCACCGTTTTGTGGAGTGAAAAAAGGTTCTTCAGAGAGGCAGACTGGCTCAGCAAATTTTTTTGCATAAGGAGTTTCAAAGGGCTCTCCTCTCCATTCCCGACTCCCATTTTTGAAATTTCCTGAATTGGATGAAAAATCGGGTTCATCAAATTCATATACCCTCCCATGCTTGTTGGAGAAACTGGCATTGAAGTGTGGGGTTTGAAGGGCAGGACCCTTGAAAGGGATCGAGGTGACCAGGAATTTCATGCCCGGCCTAACCTTACCCCCGGGGTAGAGATCCAGATTATAGTCGATGTAGTTTTCGACAAAGAGGTCTGCCGACATAACTCTGGATGCGAAGTTTCCCACTCGGAATCTTGATGTGAGGCATTTTGAAGTAGTAGTAAAAGCCCTAAGATCGAGGTTGTACATTGTGTGTCGACCAACCCCCTCGAAAATATCATATCCCTTCGCATCGAGCTTGCAGAAAGTGGCATCCAAATTAGCAGAAATACTGGAAATGAGTTCCTTGCAGTGACCGGATTTGTGACCAATACGACCACACTTTGTGCCACATTTCTCTTTTGCACATTTATCGAGGCGCGTTTTGCACCATTGATATCTTTCATTTTACATTAGCGAAAATCATAAAAAATTGATATTCTTGACCTACTCGTAAAAATGAATCAAAAATTATCGAGAATATCAAAAATTCTCTTTAGTTGTGAATAGTGTCAAAAAAAGAAATGTGTAGTTTGAATTTGAATGGAGGGAGTAAAGGATTCCTCCCCAACTTTTTTTGGGGGGAGACCAAGGAGGGAGTAAAGTAATACTCCCCCCTGTTCAGAGTATTCCTCCCCAATTTTTTGGGGGGAACCAAGGAGAGGAGTAAAATAATACTCCCTCCATTCCAACCATTTGTATACATTTGGTTTTTTAACACTATTTATAAGTGATGAGAATGTTCAATGTTACTTCTAATATATAAGATAAAAGATAGTCATGTGTGATCTTGTTTAAATCGTCTAATAAAATACATTATGAATATCAAATTTTTATAATTTTTAGTAACACGTAACTAAAGATATAGACAAAAGAAAATGAGTATCGACCTACGTGCATAAAGCAAACGTATACAAATGGTTGGAACGGAGGGAGTAATAAGGGTGGAGATAAAGTAAGAGAGATGAATAGAAAGTGGGATATGAAGTGTAAAAGGTGGGGTATAAAGTGAAAAGGTGTTGGGTTTAGGTGTGGAGGAAAAGAATAAAGAATGTGTTCCGGTCACGGAAACAATTCACCCGGCCTAGGATCCGGGTTGTACAATCGGGTTAATGGTGAACAATTGATCGTTTGATTTCCCTTGGTCTCCCCTTTCTCTCACTCCCTGGATCGGACCTTCCCGGCGGAAATGGCCTGCTCCCTGCACAATGAACGCACAGGGCCTCGGAGGTTGTCCGAGGAAACCCTCTCCGATGCCTAAGTCAGTCCGTGAAATTGCCTTTACGAACCTAGCTCGTGAGGAACTAGGTGGCTTTTTTGGAGTAAGAGTCTAGAGAGAGAAAATCCAACCCCTCTCATGTGGGAAATGGGGAGGTATTTATACCTTCCCACAAGAGAGAGGGGAAGAGAGGGAAGAGGAGGAAAATGGGTGGATGCTGGCGCGACACGTGGACTTACCTCGTCCACCCATTTTCCCCTTACCTTAGGCAGAATGACGGATGGGTCCTCGGTTCTCCTTCGGCTTTGTTCAGGCGGGAACGCCCTGGAAGCAGGCGGCAGGCCTGGTTTACTCCGTTTGGAAGACGGCCCAAGGAGTTGGGGCCACACTTGGGAGATTCCAGTGATTGATGGAAAGGCTGTTGGACGGACCTTTCCTCCCTCTGGGATCGATCGCCTTGGGGCCTGATTTGCAGGCGGCCAAAGGCAGGCAACCGACCCCCATCAATTGGCCCTCGCCGGCTGAGGAGGAACGGGGTTCCAGCTCGGCAGGCGACGTCTTGCTCAGGGACAGCGAGAGGTTGCTTCTTTGGACACTTGCATTTAATGCGTCGCACGTTCCCGAGGGAACATGCTTTAATTTCTCTGGGCACGCAGGGAGTTCAAACGTCTTTCGTTATGATTACCCTCCTTTGTGTAGAGAATTTTCGGGCAGCGTGCCAGCTCGGTGATTGGCTTTCTTTCTTGCAGAGGTGGTTGGGGCACCATTAATGCTCTGCTTCTGTTTTTCGTATAAATGGCATCCTCCCTCACTGTCCTTATGACCCACTCCCAATCTTTGTTTTGTCTTTAATCATGGCTTGGGTCAAGAAAAGTGTGATTCGTCGTGGAGCTAGGCATGTTACTTTCATTTTCAGAGGCTTTTGGAGGCTCCGATATGCTCGTGCCGCCTACCTAGCCGTTCGCCGGGGTCGCCGTTCGCAACTTCACTTTCGCCGGAGAAGTCAGAAGGCTTCTGTTAGGATGGGCAAACGCCCTAGGAGGTTCTCGCCTCCTGCTGCGCCTAGGTTCAGGCGCTGCTCCCAGGGAGGGGGCTGTTATGATAGGGGGTGCCATGAATGCTTTCCATGGCTGCACCCTGAACAATTTGGCCCCAACTCTGACACCGATTCCTCCTTGGCGTCGGGTCCCTCTTCGCCTGTGAAGAAGACAGACTGTCGCACCTGCGACGAGTCCCGAGCTGTTCCCTTTGGAAGGGACTGGGAAGACAGCAGCCATGACTCTGATGACAGCGAGGGTCTGGGCTGCCTGAGCGACGGGGATGAAGATAGAGCTTCTGATGACCCCTTCCAGGGCTCCCCAGACTGGGACTGGGGCTCGGCTCTAGGGAGCCCAGGCAGCCCTGGAGATTGTTCCCCAGATTTGGGCGATGACTAGGCCTGCGAGGCGTTGGATTTCTGCCAGGCCGGAACTTTGGGCCTTAATGTATTTTTCTTCCTGTATCTGTCTTAAGATGTAACTTTCTTTTGTAAGATCTTAATGAAATGAGGATCAGGCGGTGCGTTTATGTGTTGCGATTTTTTTTTTTTTTTTTTTAGGGGGGACGTCATAGGGTGACCAGTCTGCGGACACCCTTTGGTCCTCCCAAGGTTTTTCTTGGGAAGCTGCCTAGGGCAAACCTCTCCAGGGGTGACACGTGGACCGCATCCCTTGGATGAATTCCAAAGGGTTGAGCGACTCTTGGCATGTCTTCCTCTATAAAAGTGATCAATTATCCATCACTCTCCTCTTTTCCAATCTTTCTTCTCTTTCGACATTCCTTCACTCTCTTCATCTTGTCAAAAACCCTTGAGCATTGACGGATTGCATCTACCTTGCACCCCCATTTCCCTGAGACTCTTTCTTCGGGCTTGTGACGTGCTGTCAGGCGATCTTTAGGTCAGATTTTCATCCTCCATTCTTTTTTTCTTTCTTCGATTTCCTTTTTCCGCTTCTTTTTTAGAGTACCATGTCTAGAACCCGTGGATTGATTTTGCCCTTTGTCGACCCAACAAAGCGGGGAGAAGGGATGGATTTCGCCTCCTCCTCTAGGGAGGTTGCTCCTGAGGAAGAGCATTCGTCAGGCAGTGGGGGCGGTAATTCTCCTGACCCCCCTTCGTATGATGCTATTGACTCAGACGATGGGGCTTTGGAAGTTGACCCTTCCAGAACTTCCGGCCCCCTCGTTCGTCGGGAAAGGGGTAGGGTTTACTATCTAGATAGGTTAAATACCGCATCCCTCTGAGTACTTTTCCCGACCGGAAAAATCGGGAGACGATTCTTGCTAAGAATGCCGCCGTTGTGATTGAGCGGCTCTATAACTTCGGGGAAGGGTACACAGTTGTTGTCCCTGGCGAAAAGGATACCGTATGCAACCCCCCGGATGGGTGCATAGCGGTTTATCACAAATGCTTAGAGTTTGGTCTTCGCTTCCCCCTCCATCCTGCTTTAGAGGAGATCTTCAGGCACATGAACGTCGCCGTCGCCCAGCTGACAGCCACAGCTGTCAGGGCGCTGATCTCGTATGTCTGGACCTGTCTTTTCCACCGCATGGAGCCTTCCATCGACGCCCTGCGGTTCATGGTGGGTTTACAGATGGTTTCTTCTGGGAGTACGGGCTGCCCTGGTTATTGGTCCCTCCTGAGGCAGAAGGGACATTGTTTGGTGTGGCCTGGTATGGACAGCTTGAGGGACTGGAAGAACAACTTCCTTTATATCCACAGTGCCCATGGGTGGAGGATTCCTCGTCATTTCAGGAATCATGTCCACACCAGGATGGAGACCCCTGAGGAGTACCACCCTGGCGTGGGTGGGAAGGCCTTGGAGGTTAAGCTAACTGAGAAGGAGAAGGAGTTGACGGCCTACTTTGCAGGCCACACCAACAAGTACGGGGTGTATGGCCCCACCTTATGGCTCCCTCACGCGGAGCTTATAGCGACCGACAATTATTTGACCCGGTTGGGCATGAACCCGGGTCTGGATAAAGGTAGTTCAGGAGTGCTGGTGATTCCTTCTTACTCTTTTTTCTTTTGAAAATATTTTGACAGCCTGTTTGTCTGTCCTGCAGGTCTTGCCACTTTTCTTTGGAAGAAAGGGGAGGTGAGACGCCTGGGCCTGGACGAGAACCTCACTGTCATCCAAAGTCGCCCTTCTCTTCCCCCTGGTTTTAAGAGAGGCGAGAAAAATCTGATGAAGCATTTGAAGGGCCTGTCATTCAGTAGGCCAAGGCTTCCCCCTCCTCCTCGAGTTACGCCCGCTAAGACGGCGGTTTCTGAGGCTACCCCTTCGCCAGCTGCGAGGGCGATTGCTTTCGAGGCTACTCCTTCGCCTGTTGGCAGGCAAGAGGGCTTTTCGGCAGGGATTCAGATTCCCCCGCAGTCTCGGGCCGTAGGTTCAGAGGAGACTGGGGAGAGTACCCCCCGGGCACTGACCAGAAAGAGGAGTCGGGAGGCCCCTAACGTTGACCAGGTGGTGGATTTGGAGACTGCCACGCCTGAACCCAAGCGTCTTGCTCCGGAGGTTCCCGCCACCCTTTTCTCTGAGGAGAACGTTGAGTTCCACTATAACGCAGGTGACAGCCAGGATGTTTCTGCCCTACTCTCCGACTCAGGGGCGGTTTTAACTGACCATCTTCTCAAGACCGTCAAGTCTGCTACCAGCCAAGTGACCCAGTATATTAAGCGCACCTCCCGAATTATGCAGGCTTCCGCGGAGCTGGCTGCCCTTGGTCGCCTGAGTGATGAGGAGCTAGCCAACCCCGACCGCCTGTCTGCAGTTGAGAGGGACGTTGCTCTCATTGCCAGCCTGAAGGATCAGCTGGCGAAAAAGGAGACTGAGCTAGAAGAGGCCAGGGGTCGGGCTATCCACTGGAAGTCTGAGAGCGAGAAAGCTACACGGGAAGTGTCTAGCCTGGGGGAAGAGTCTAAGAGAGCTCAGCAGGCCTTTGCTGAACTGGAGCAGGCCAGAAAGGCTTTGGCTGAACTGGACCATGCTAAGAAGAGCGTTATTGACCTCGGTGAGCGCCTCTCCAAGGCAAACTCTGATCTGCAGACGGCCCTCGGCGATCTGGCGGCGAAGACCGAGGATCTGGCGGCGAAGACCGAGGGTTGGGAGAAAGAGAGGGGTGAGATTCTCCAGGAGGTGGAAATGGCGGTGTCGGCGGGCTTTGTTAATGGTGCCAACTCCTGCCTGAAGGTTGTCATGGAAGCTTTCAGGGAGATGTTCCCGGGTTTTGACGAAGATGCCTTCCGGGCCCTCTACACTGCTAAGGATGAAGCTCAAATGAGTAGGCTGTCTGAGGGAGATGCTTCCGGCCCAGACGCTCCCCCTGCTTGACATGGAGGGCAGTCTTTCTCAGAGGGCTCTTGCTCGTCCCCTGCTGCGCCTGTGCCAACGCTTTAATTTCCTTTCTTTGCGCGCCGAGCCCTTTGGTGGCCGGCTGCCGTACTCTTGGCTGTAACTATTTGTCTTGAAAACTTGAAAACTTTTGCCTTGTATTTCCTTGACACTACTTTTTCTTTTATATGCGAATTCTGTTTGCTTTTTTGTATTTTGATTTCTCATGAATTTGATTCGTAGCCTGCCTGCCTGTAAGTAGGAGGGTTTTTGTTTGCTTGATCTGCCCCTGGTATTTGTTTAAAATCCAGGGAGCCTGCCCCCTGCCTGCCCAGGGGTAAGCAGGGTAGCTTTTGTGTTTTTTATACAAGGTTGGGGGGCCTGCCCCCAGTCCTTGTTGGTACGGCCTGCTCCTGGCTTTTCGTTCAAAGTCTAGAGGGCCTGCCCCCTGCCTGCCCAGAGGTAAGCAGGGTAGCTTTTGTGTTTTTTTATACAAGGTTGGGGGGCCTGCCCCCAGTCCTTGTTGGTACGGCCTGCTCCTGGCTTTTCGTTCAAAGTCCAGGGGCCTGCCCCCTGCCTGCCCAGAGGTAAGCAGGGTAGCTCTTTGCGTTTTTTATACAAGGTTGGGGGGCCTGCCCCCAGTCCTTGTTGGTACGGCCTGCTCCTGGCTTTTCGTTCAAAGTCCAGGGGCCTGCCCCCTGCCTGCCCAGAGGTAAGCAGGGTAGCTCTTTGCGTTTTTTATACAAGGTTGGGGGGCCTGCCCCCAGTCCTTGTTGGTACGGCCTGCTCCTGGCTTTTCGTTCAAAGTCCAGTGGGCCTTCCCCCTGCCTGTCCAGAGGTAAGCAGGGTGGCTTTTTGGTTTGCGTTGGGGGGTTCACTTTTCCCAATTTTGGCAACAGGGGGGCCTCCCCCTATTGCCCCCTGCTCGTTTGTGTGTGAAAGATGCGAGTGTGAACAGGCAACGAGTATAAATCTGTTTCTTCTCATTTCTCTTAAAATTTTCTTTTTGACATTGGGGAGGTCGGAGCCGTCGACATTTTTGACCGTCCTCCGCCTTTTTTAGTGAAAGTAAAAACTGCCTGTGTTCTTGTTCAGACGTAATATTTCTTTAGCGTGTCTGCATTCCAGTGAGCATGTAGCTCTTGTCCCTCGAGGTTGGCTATTTTGTACGTGCCTGGTCCCAGAACCTGAGTTACTTGGTATGGGCCCTCCCAATTGGCACTCAGCTTTTCATGTTCTCTTGACTTCCCAACCGCCTGCGTCTTTCTCAGAACCAGTTCGCCCGTTTGGAAGTTCCTCTGTCGTACCTTGCTATTGAAAGCTTTCCTCATTCGCTGCTGGTAGGCAGCGATGTTGGTACTGGCTTCCTCCCTTAGTTCATTCACCAGGTCTAAGGCCTCAACCATTGCAGCTTCGTTTTCAGCCTGGTCGTACTGCAGGGAGCGCAGAGTGGGGATTCTTGTCTCAATTGGCAATAAAGCCTCTGCTCCATATACCAGGCCAAATGGGGTCTGGCCTGTAGACTCCTTTCTGGTAGTTCGGATGGACCAGAGTATGCTGGGGAGTTCGTCGGCCCACCTACCTTTGCAGTCATCCACCATTTTCTTCAGGCCGTTCAGGATTTGTTTGTTGGCTGCTTCTGCCTGCCCGTTGGTTTGGGGATGACAGACAGCTGAGTAGGCGACTGAAATGTTGTGGCTTTCCAGCCAGATTCTCAGCGGATCGTTATCGAATTGCCTACCATGGTCAAATACCAACATCTTTGGTAGGCCGAATCTGGTGATGATGTTTCGCCAGATTACTTTCCTGACCGTCGGCTCGGTGATATTGGGCACTGCTTCGGCCTCCACCCATTTGGTGAAGTAGTCTATGGCGACAATTAAGAATTTTCTGCCCCCTGTGGCCACCGTGAAGGGTCCCAGAATGTCCATCCCCCATTGAGCGAAGGGGATGGGGGATAGGATTGGCCTGAGCTCCTGGGCCGGGGCATGGATTGATGGGGCAAAGAGTTGGCATTTCCTGCACTTCTGGGTCAGGTTCTTGGCATCCTCCAGCATGGTAGGCCAGTAGTAACCTGCCCTGAGGGCTTTGTGGGCCAGTGCTTTTCCACCAATGTGGTGTCCACATATCCCTGAGTGGATATCCTCTAACACCTCAGCGGCCTGATCCGCTCGCAGACATTTGAGCAGCGGATGAGTAAAAGACTTTTTGTAAAGCTCTTCATTAATGAGTATGAACCAGGCTGCTCTAGCCTGCGCATCAAAGTAAGGTCTACGACTGGTGAGGACTACGACTGGATGCGCATCAAAGTAAGGTCTGAGCTTCCTGGCAGCAACTATGACCGCGTAGGCGGCTTTTTCAACCATCGGATAATTCTTCTCAGCTGCCCCCAGCGCATGACTTACAAAGTATATAGGCTGCTGGGCGCCTGCCTCTTCTCGCAGGATGACTGCGCTGACAGTTATATTGGTTACTGCAATGTAGAGGAAAAGCTTTTCTCCTGCTACTGGCCTGGCCAGGGTGGGGAGCTTCTTAAGATGGTCCTTTAGTTGTTCAAAGGCCTCTTTCTGCTCGTTTTCCCACTTGAACTGTTTGTTTCCTTTCAGTATTTTGAAGAAAGGAGTGGCCTTGTCCGCGGATCGGGCGACGAACCGTGCTAAGGCGGCCATGCGGCCCGTCAGGCGCTGGATGTCTCTAATGGTCTTGGGCTCAGGGAGGTCTAGAACTGCCTGAATTTTTTCAGGGTTGGCATCTATACCCCGAGAACTGACCAAGAACCCCAGGAATTTTCCGGAGCGGACTCCAAACGTACACTTTTTCGGATTTAGTTTCATTTTGTAAGCGCGCAGGGAACTGAAGGTTTCCCGCAAGTCTGTCAGGTGTTCTCTGTCTTCTCTACTTTTCACGATGGCATCATCAACGTAAGCCTCGATGTTTCTGCCTTTTTGTTTCTCAAACACTTTATCGACCAACCGCTGGTACGTAGCCCCTGCATTTTTGAGCCCGAAGGGCATCATCTTGTACATGTAAGTACCCGAACTAGTGATGAACGCACACTTCACCCTGTCCGGTTGCCACAAGTATACTTGATGATACCCTGAAAAGGCGTCCAGGAAGCTCAGCATGGTGTAGCCACTGGTGGCATCCACCAGCTGATCGATTCGGGGGAGCGGATAGCAGTCTTTCGGGCAGGCCTTGTTCAGGTTCGTAAAGTCGACGCACATTCTCCATGCGCCTGACGATTTTTTGACCATGACAACGTTTGCCAGCCATTCTGGGTAGTCGCAGACTTCAATAAAGTCTGCTTTCAAGAGTTTGTCAATTTCTTCCTTGATTGCTGCGTCTTTTTCCGCAGACATGTTTCGTTTCTTCTGTTTTACAGGGCGAGCATCCATGCTTACATTCAGCTTGTGAACGATGCATGATGGATCAACGCCGGGCATCTCGTCTGCTGAATAGGCAAATACGTCTTTGTTCTCCTTCAGTAATTTGACCAGTTCGGCCTGGTAGGATTCCTCTAGGCCTGCTCCTACCAGGACCTGTCTTCCTGGCTCCAAGTCCACCAGCATACTTTCGCCCCCTGGTTCCAGGCGGTCGGGTGTCGCGTGCTCGACTGGGACTTCGCCTTCTCTGCAGGGGGAACTGTCAGCTTTTCTTTTTCCTTTTCTGTCTCTCTCGTGCTCTTGCAGGGCCACGGAGTAGCATTGTCTGGCTGACTCCTGGTCCCCGCGTATTTTTCCTTCCAGCCCGAAGTCAGTGACATACGCGATGGTGAGAGCCCTGATGGAGATGGCCGCCTCGATTTCGTCCAGAGTGGCCCTGCCAATCAGGGCGTTGTAGGCAGATCTTGCGTCCACAACGACGAAGGTTGCCCTGACATTCCTGGCTGTAGAGCCTTCCCCGAAGGTTACGGGCAAGTCGATGATTCCCATGGGTAACACACCTGCCCCACTGAATCCATACAGCGATCCGGGAGCAGGTTGCAGGTGCCTTTTTTCCAGGCCCATTTTTTCGAAGGCGTCCTTGTACAATAGATTTGTGTACGCGCCTGTGTCCACCATGCACCTTCGCACAATATGGTTGCTGATCTCTAGGGACAGCACCAAAGGATCACTGTGCGGATACACCACGCGTCCTGCATCATCAGGGGTGATGCTTAATGTCACTCCCCTTGGACTCCCTGCTTTCTCAGCATAGCAGATCTGGTTCCTCAGTTCGCGCATTTGTCTTTTTTGGCCTCTTCGACTGAGCTGGCCTTCAGTGCCCCCTGAAATTACATGGATCACCATGCGGTTTTGCACTGACCCTTCGGGTTTTTCAGACACCTCCTTCTGAGACTTGTTCTTAGCTGCGTAGTTGGCCAACCATCCATTCCTGATTAACTTCTCGATTTCGTCTTTCAGGTGACGGCATTCCTCGGTGGTATGGCCTATACAGTCGTGGAAGGTGCAGAACTTCTTGGGGTCTCCTTTTGGGCTTCGAGGTTTGTTTGGGCGGTTCCATTTAGCAATTTCTTTTTCCAGTTCGAAGATCTCTGCCCTGGATTTGTTCAGAGCAGTGTAACTGTCGAATCTGGGTTGGTAGACTGGGCGCTCCTTCTTGGGAGTGTCTCCCTCTTCCCTTTGCTTGCCTGGCTCACTTCTGTCCCTTCCACCCTGCGGTCCCCCTTGAGGCTTTGTTTGGCCTGTAGGGGTGTCCGTCAGGCCGTGGAACTCTTCTTGCAGAATGAACCCTTCCGCAATCTTCCTGGCCATGGCCAAGGTTTCTGGTTGGGCCCTGATCATCTGGTTTTTCATTTCCCCTGGAAGTAGGGAGATTGTCAGGGCGTAGGCGGCAGTGGAATCATCGATCTCCCTGACCTGTTGGTAGGATAGATCAAACCTTCTCATATATTCTCTCACACTCTCACCCTTTTTCTGTTTCAGGGTCATGAGATCGAAACGGGTAAGGCGTCTTCTCTTATTTCCGGCATACTGTTCGAGGAAAATTTCAGCCAACTCTATGAAGAACCTGACTGACCCCTGGCGGAGGTCTCTGAACCATCCCTGCGCGAGCCCCACCAGGGTGGTAGGGAAAACTTTGCACCAGATGGCATCATCTACGTCATACATGCCCATGTGGCTTTCAAAGGCTGCCAGGTGGTCTTCAGGATCTGTCGTCCCATCAAATTTGATGGTTGGCATTTTGATTTTTGGAATGGGGTACTCTTGTACCTCAGGGTGCAGCGGGGTTTTTGTGGGCCTGCCCACCAGTCGTGACCTGCTTTCCCCAGACTGGTTACCGTGAGAATCCCACTGTTTATGGGTCGGTTTCCTCGCACTGGGGGAGCGGTGCCTCGGTGGTGGCCTGCTTGCCGCCTCATCCTCTGTTTCCGGGGAGATCTGCCTGGGCCTCTTCCTCTGAGAGTGGCAGAGGTTTTCACCCTGATGGTGCCTGGACTCGAGCGGTTGTCCCCGGTTGAGCCGGGATTGCAGGCTTTGGGATAAGCCGGGGGCCGACTGTTCCTTGGCCGCAGGTGTCAGCCTGGAGAAAACTCCGCCTGGCCTTTCTCCCAAGCGTTTTGACACAGGCTCCCTGGGCCTCATTCGCTCTTGTAATCCTTGGGATAAACCTCCCTGTCCTCCAGACGCTGATTCTGTTGTATGAACGGAGAATGCCTGCTGGACAGGTGGCTCTGGATTGCCGGTAGTGATGCGCCCTTGCACGTGCGTATACACTTGAGTTGTTCTCCTCGCTTTTCTCTGAGCATTTCTGGCGGCGGTCCGCCTCGTGCCCCCGGCCTCGTCCCTGCTGACTGGGGACGGTTGCCTGGGAGCCGATGCGACCCTGCCTACCAAGTCCTCAGGTGTGAATTCCTGATTCAGCATCGCAGAGAAGAACGCGGCCGCCTGTGCCATCTGAGCTGGGGTCAAATTGAGAGCACGTCCTGGGTGTGTCCCCAACTCAGGTGTCACAGCAGTGTTGGACCCACCGAGGGGATTGGTTCCTTCCACCCCTAGGATCGTGGCAGGAGGAACCCTTTCCGACTGCGGCATACCATACAGGGGGGTCACTGGTGGGACCGTCGGACCCGCTCCTGTACTGGCATCAACGATTTCTGGCATGATTGTGTTTAGTTTTGTGATTATGAGTGGTTGATTTTAGTGGGTAACTCGTGAGCACAACCGTAAGTTCCCCACAGACGGCGCCAAATTGTTCCGGTCACGGAAACAATTCACCCGGCCTAGGATCCGGGTTGTACAATCGGGTTAATGGTGAACAATTGATCGTTTGATTTCCATTGGTCTCCCCTTTCTCTCACTCCCTGGATCGGACCTTCCCGGCGGAAATGGCCTGCTCCCTGCACAATGAACGCACAGGGCCTCGGAGGTTGTCCGAGGAAACCCTCTCCGATGCCTAAGTCAGTCCGTGAAATTGCCTTTACGAACCTAGCTCGTGAGGAACTAGGTGGCGTTTTTAGGAGTAAGAGTCTAGAGAGAGAAAATCCAACCTCTCTCATGTGGGAAATGGGGAGGTATTTATACCTTCCCACAAGAGAGAGGGGAAGAGAGGGAAGAGGAGGAAAATGGGTGGATGCTGGCGCGACACGTGGACTTACCTCGTCCACCCATTTTCCCCTTACCTTAGGCAGAATGACGGATGGGTCCTCGGTTCTCCTTCGGCTTTGTTCAGGCGGGAACGCCCTGGAAGCAGGCGGCAGGCCTGGTTTACTCCGTTTGGCAGACGGCCCAAGGAGTTGGGGCCACACTTGGGAGATTCCAGTGATTGATGGAAAGGCTGTTGGACGGACCTTTCCTCCCTCTGGGATCGATCGCCTTGGGGCCTGATTTGCAGGCGGCCAAAGGCAGGCAACCGACCCCCATCAGAATGATTAAAATTATTTCCAAAAAAGGAAAGTGGGAAAAAAACCAAACTAAGCTCAAAAAGGAAAGTGGGAAGAATATTCAGAATAGGAGAGAGTAATAAATGGTGGAGTTAAAGTAAGAGAGATGAATAGAAAGTGGGGTATGAAGTGTAAAAGGTGGGGTATAAAGTGAAAAGGTGTTGAGTTTAGGTGTGGAGGAAAAAAATAAAGAATTGAAGGAAAAATAAAGAATGATTATAATTATATCCAAAAAAAAAAAGTGGGAAGAAAAACAAACTAAGCTCAAAAAGGAAAGTGAGAGAAATACTTGGAATAGGAGGGAGTAACTTATTGCGTGGCATATGCTGTGTCTATGCACAATTGTTAGATTTATGCCTTGAATGTTGTTCTAAACGACTATCAGTCGAGTTTTAGAGGTACGTGAAACGCCATGGTGGGGGACTTGGAGGCTAGAGCAAGCACCAAAATCACAAACGATATCCTATTAGAGTTTTTTTATACGGAGTAATTCGTTTGGGTTAGAGTTTTTCTAGTGGGTCTTTAATTTCTAGAATTCTACTTTCTAAATCTCACTTTAACAATTATGTATTTCATAACTTTCTTAATCTGAATTGTGTAATCTTCTCAATCAATAAAACTTTTCTCCCTTGTACCTATAGACATACGAGTAGTTAATACAGAGTATATCGTTAATAATGAACCATGTAAACATATGTTTATTGTCTTTATTGTTAATGTCTTAATGAACCCCGTGTCTTTGTCTTAACAAGTGGAATACAACACCTAGGTATGTTTTGAATTACAATTGGTCGCTTATAATTGGAATTTAATCAAAGAGCTCCAAGACCGCACCTTTCTCCTAAACATACAGTACACTAACATCAACATCTCGTTTTCGCCGTACCCTGGCCGGCCTATCACTAACATCAACACCACTAGTACTACCACTATCTTCTCAACAACTAACACATGTTTTTCTAACAAATATATGAACTCCATTATCACTAAACAAAGTCCTTGTCCTTCATCCTAACCCACACTCACTTCCATATATATACTCCTCTCTAATTTATATACTCCTCTCTAATTTATTCGTTTGTTTTTTATTGAAATATTTTTCACAAAGAATATTAAAACAAACAAATGAATAAACGAGGAATATTAATTAGCAAGATAATCCAATAATTATCCACAGAGTAACTACATGTTATTGAACATAATTGAAAAAACACAATTGTTGTAGACTACTCATTATGCAGTGCCCTAACCCATTCTCCAGTCACCACTCACCACTTCACCAGCCACATCTATCAATAAGGATTTGTTAGGGTAAATATTTGTAACCTACGTAGATTAAAGTAAGGGTTAATATATGAACTCCGAAAATTAACTACTCGAGTACAGTACTCAAATCAAATTTATTTTAATCCAAGACTTCAAGGTGGAGTTATAAATCCAAAAGCATGGACTAATTTCAATGTTGCTTTAATTTCATAAAGGGCCATATAAGTAGTTATACTTGTACTATATACAAGTATTTTTTTTAAGGATTTTGTAGATTTTTCGGTACAAAATACGGAGTATTTGTTCAAAAATTAATGTGAACTCAAAACGACCCTACCGAGGAAACATAGAAGTATAGAACCATGACTCCAACCACTTATTAATTCATCCCTTATTTACTCAGCCAATGTCAAACAAAGCTCTCACATAAGTAAACTGATGCTAACCGAAACATAATTGAATGACGTATATTAGCAATATCATCTTACCTAGTTACCTCTAATATGAATATATATATATATATATATATATATATATATATATATATATATATATATATTATACTTTTAGACACTAAAATACTACTCACTTCGGACATTATTTTTTGCTCAATTTCATTAAAATATACTTCTCACAAATATTGAGGTAATAGGGTAAAAAGTAGTGCCCAGAGGGTGTACTTCGTATTAGGTACATAGTTTATTTTTTCAGTGTTAACAAAAGGTTAAAAGCGCGCAAACTCATACAATTTGTACAAGATTAACATTAGTAACATCTTTAAACTCATGACGTTTGATCAATTAACCAACAGTTATAGGTTGAACTCCGATCTATTAAACAAACATTTTAGATTTTTTTGGCTATTATTATACTCCCTCCGTTCCAATGAATTGTTTGCCTTTGGTTTTGGCACCAAGGGAAAGAGATCCAATTAGGACGTGACATGTGGAGCCAATGATCAAATTACATATAAAAAACATTCCTAAAATAGAAAGGCAAACAATTCATTGAGACGCCCCAATATGGAATAGGCAAACAATTCATTGGGACGGAGGGAGTATATCTTAATGCTGTTTGTCTTTCTCTAAATACATGTGAGAAGTATTTTACCGAATGAAAGAGAATTAAGACACGAATGGAATATTATTTTTCTAATTATTTGTTTGAGACTGCATAGTAAATCGTAGATAATGATCGAATCTTCAACCTATGATTGGTATAATTAAGATAACTACTACCCGCCTACCACTTGAACTAACCCTCCCTAGCTATCTAATACTCCGTACAGTAGTACGAGTATGCCATTTCTTTAAACAATGGTTTGATACTTGAAAGTGAAGTCTAAGCAGGATTCTTATGAAATACTAGGGCATATTTTCACACAAATGTGATGAGCATGCATAAAAATTCTTTTGGCCTTAAATCACGTGGACGTGGCTGGGCTATGTTACAACTCAAAAGGAAAATCGAAGACATATTCTTATTACGAGTAGTTATTAGTTGTCGTCTTGTAGTAGATATATACGAAATCAGTAGTAGTTACTTTGAAGCCGTTAATTTAATTGGCTAAAACACAAGAATAAACTCATCCGGAGTACATTATTCTCATCACAAGCCATACAAACATGCATAACTTTTGTACTTTATGTTTTAGCACGTCTCGATCTATAAAATTTCAAATCACATGGATTTACTTTAGTTCATTATATTCGTGGCCGGGCATGGGGCATGGGGCATGGGGCATGGGCATCTATGTATGTAAACTAAAACAATAACTATTAGGTACTAGTTGTATCGGTTTGTGGAATCTAATACTCTTTGTTTCTTCCCCAAATATATATACATATATCCATAAATTTATAAAGTGTGGTTGGAAACTTAGAAGTGCATGTTCAAGGGTGGAGCAATCTTAAGAATAAAGCGGTACAGATCGAGTATCATATTTTCAATGTCAGTATTATGGTATTTTTGCTACAACCCCATATCAGCCGCTCATAGTGTGTCCATCCAAATATACTCATATACATCCCGAGTATTTAATTAATACTGCCTCCATCTCAAAAAGATTGTATGTCCAATTTCTTCACTATTTGTGACAAGTATTTTAATGAAACGAAATAATTTTAATAGGACGAAGGGAATATATATAGCTCATGATTTAGTTAGATTTAATTAAAATTTGAATACGGTTTAGTACGGTGGTACTAAAGGGTGGGTGGGGTTTGGAGAAGAGAGGATTTGAAGAAAAGAGAGTCGTATATAGGTGGATAAAATGGTGGATTTGAAAAAAATGATCCTTTATTTGGATGGAAAATAAATTGGGGTGGTGTTTTTTCATCCTATTGCTTTACATTATTATATACTACCTCCGTATCTATATGTTCGTCCACTTTTAATATAATACTCCACCCATATATTAAATAAAGTGGACGAACATATAGATACGGAGGGAGTACTAGTTTCGGTTATTATTTTTCACTCCGCTTTTAAAGGTGTATTTAGATAGGCGACAAGTCTTCCTTGTCACAAGGTTATAACAGGTCAAGTATTGTCCACTTGATGAATAATGACAAAACATTTGCCACCCACTTGCCACCATAATTTTTGTTTTATCTAAACAACTTGACCTGTTACAAGCATGTGACGATTTTACCCGTCACAAACAAGAATTTATGTTAGATAGACCAGGAGTATTAAAGTTGGACCGAAATGAAGGTAAGGAAGAAAATGAGATGTTTCCCTCCAAATATTTCATTTGTTGGAGTGCACTTAATTAAATTGTACAAATTCTTGTTTGGGACGGAGTTCTCCATCGCTTATTTATAACTTGTCAAATACAATTCGTTTTCATATAAAATGACAAAACACTGCGAAAATAATGTGTTGTCTTTTCTATCAAAATTAGTAGTATTTGACCCGTTATACCAAAGTGACGGATACCTCCGTCACAAGGGAGATTAGCTTATTAAATTGTACTACTAGTTTAGACACCGTACAAAATGTACGACTTATATTAGAATTAAATTTATCATTAAATAAACTAATAATAATAATATACGGAGTAATAATAGGTTTTAATTAAGTTGATCGATGTATCACTTTATGTTAAAAAAAATTATAGTTAGTTGGGATAATTACAATGTTATTTGTTAAAATAAGGGCGGATGTACGGACTGGCTCGCGAACAAGGGTGCTACTCAATCGGAGCAAATTTCTTTAATGGAGTACTCAAAAATTCCCTTACTCTTTGTTCAAGTTGGTTCAACTGGACGTGGGTCGTGGGGGACTGGGGTGTGGCTTGGCCTCGTCCCCTATTTTGAATTAGTAGCTTTAATTTTTCTTCTTTTCTTTTTCGTTTGGATTTTTTATGCTTCTAACCAAAAAAAATATACACGGAGTGATTGTTTGAACAAATCAATGTGACAAATATTCTTTCCTCCGAATTTTTATTATTGACCCGTATTTTTTTTTTTTGCTGAGTTTGATCTTTTATTCACTTTCCATTTTAGGCCATAAATATGCAGTTCACATTTTGACACTCATTTCTCACTCTTCCTTCTTTTTTTAATCACTCATTTTCCATTCCCTATTTTTCATCCAAAAGCAAATAAGTCAATAGTCAATACTGTCCAAAAATAGGGCATTTATAAGAAAAAAAACGTTAGGGCTCCTGTGGACTGTAGCAGTGAGGTTTATCTTTGAGCTAAATAGTATTAAAACGATCCCATTTTGCTAAATTTTCTAGTTATATAAGTCATTATATATTTTTAAAAAAACAAAATCAAAATTTGTTACCCCAAGCATGAGCATACTTTTAGTCTTCCGGATAATGGTTAAAATTTCTGATAATTAGCCACTAAAATGATACTCTCTCTGATTTTTTGGAATTGTAATCATTTATACGATTTATTTGGAGTATTTTAATCAATTGTTGCAATTTCAAAGAACCAAAGGGAGTATTGCTTTGGAGAGTGGACTATAAACGGAACGTTACAAAATTTTCTTTCTTTGGAAGGTTTGTTTAAGCTTTCCATAATTGACAAGCTGTGGAATGTGATACGCTTGAAATTACCAATATTCACTAAACAATCGTTATAAAGTTAACACAATTTCTTTAATAAAATCGTTCTATACTACTATAAGACGAGTCACCACCAAGAAATCCAAAGCAATTAGTTTAAGCGTTAGTCTAATAAACCTTCACCTATAAGTTAAGTTTTCCTATGACATCGAATCCAATGTAGGATTGAAGGCAAATTAGCTCACCCTCGAGTAGTTGTCGAACAGATTAAGACTGAGATTCGAACTTGAATTACGTGGATGGTTAGAGGAACGCCTTCTATCTGCTTTGGAGATTGGCCGACTTAATTAGCTGAGTACATTTTTACCAAAAAAAAATAAATTAAGTTTCCCTAATTCAAATTTGATTTTACGATATAAAACGGTTTTATAGGCAAATACGGAGTAGAAGAGTTTTTCAAAACCTAAAGACTTTGGGTTTGGGAAGGAGGGCTTTTACAAAAACACAATCTAGCCCGTTTACCATTAATGGGCCGCTGATTCGCAGCGAAGTCGAATTGCAGGCCTAGACCCATCCCGCAAGGATAACGTTCTATCTCCATTCTCCAGCAGCTTTCAAAAAAACAAAAAGGTGGATCTGATATATAATCAGGGTATTGAACCCTACGTGAATCGAACACGCAACCTTCTGATCTGGAGTCAGACGCGCTACCATTGCGCCAAGGATCCTGTTGTTGTTGACACTCTTCCTCAGAATGTTAATATACAAAAGTATAATCAGTCGTGAGATAAACAAAAGAAAATTGAATGGTGGGGAATGGCAGTTTGCAGGTAGATGGAAAGAAGCGCGTGGGTCCCAAAGTGGCAGGAATCAGCGAACATCGCATGTGAGATTGTGAGGGAAGGATAATTGTTGATTGCTACATACGAGTATTTATTATATACGCCTATTTGCTTATCCACTTTGGAGACTGCATGCCCTTCCCCTTAGACAGTGAGACATTAGTGCATGGTCTTCGATTGAATTCTGATATCCCTTAATCAATATGGGTTAAACATTTATCTCTTACCGTTTAATCTTCCTTGTCACGGAATTATTCTTGGTATCATTAAAACGGGTTAAATAATGACAATAAGTACACGCATTGATATGACCCAGGTAATTTGCTTTTGTTTTTTTCTATCTAAATGAATATTATTTGACCTGTCTCATTAATATGACGGATATCCACGTGGCACTCGACACTTAATGTCCAAAGCTCATGGGGTGACCCTGCATTCTACTGGGTTGGGTCGACTAATATCTGGATGGATTTACGGGAAATCTGATTATCATAGAAACGTTGTGCTTGTAATTGAATGATACATTATTCGAACACTAAACGTTTTAATTACAAAAAAATCCAGAATTGTACATCCAGAGCGAACCAAAACGCATGGTACGAAATTTAGGTTAAACTGAAATGTGCCCCGATACGACCTCCCGAACAACTTGAATTGAAGTGTATAAATACACATCTTTTAGAAATTCGGAGTCCGGAATAAAATGGCTAGAAATAACATGGATTGTTCAACGGGTTTGTTTAAACGACCTTACAAAATATGTGGCTCAACAGAGACCATTTGAGGATTTTGGTATCTGTTAAGCCACCGTTTGTCGAGATTGATTAATCATGAAAATGATATGCAAACTTTTTGATTGGACGTGAAATTGGGCAGCACGTTGAACCGGCACCTAGGACACGTGGTATGAAATTCATGTTAAGAGAAACGTGGCCCAGTACGACCTCCGTAGCATCTCTTAAATTGAAGTGTATAATACACATTTTTCCGAGAATCTAAGGTCAGAAACAAAAATGGCGAAAATCACACGAGTTATTCCACGAGTCACCCAAAATAACCACACAAAATATTAGCAGCAACGGAGAACATTCGAGGGTGCCGGTAAGGATATTCCAGCGTCGGTCGAATATATGTTTGTCGTGTAAAGCAATGTGTACTTGTTCTTTTTTTGGCTTGAAAACTGATGCCTGTCGTAATTGCAGTCAAAATTAAATTTATAATTCACTTATAGACTCTAACTAACTAGTACACGCCAACTAAGGGTCCAACCCACAGAGAATAATGATACTATCTCACATAATTTAGCAGTATTTATATAGTTATAGAAGTATGAATAAAACGGGGGGGGGGGGGGGGGGGGGGGGGTCTAATGATACGAACGAGATACATGCTGAAACAACCCTTGACACATGGTGCAAAAAAAAAAATGAAACCCAACTCTGTTCGACCTCCGAAGCGGCTTAAATTAAAGTGTATAATGCACGATTTTCAGAGATTTTTGGGTCCGAAACAAAAATTGTCGAAAATAGCACGAGTTATTATCCGGCCATTCAAAATGACCACACAAAATCTTAGCATCACATCAACGGAGAACATACGAGGGTACCGGTAAAGGATAAACCAGCGTAGGTCGAATATATGTTTGTCGTATAAAAGCGATGCATACATGTTGTTAGGACTTGAAAACGAACGAGATACATTTTGAAGCGACCATTGACACATGGTGCAAAAATCGAACAAAAATGAAACTAAACTCCAAACGGCTCAAGTTGAAGAGTATCATACACATTTTTCGGAGATTTTCGGGTCCAAAACAAAAATAGCTATAAATAGCACGAGTTAATATTCGGGCCATTCAAAATAACCACACAAAATCTTTGCATCAACAGAGAACATTCGAGGGTGACGGTAATGGATAATCCAGCGTCAGTCAAATATATGTTTGTCTTATAAAAGCGATGTGTATTTGTTGTTTTGGCTTGAAAACGAATGAGATACATAATGAAGCGACTCTTGACACATGGTGAAAAAAAAATCCAACTCCGTTCGACCTCCGAAGCGGCTCAAATTGAAGTGTATAATACACATTTTTAGAGATTTTTGGGTCCGAAACAAAAATAGCCGGAAATAGCACGAGTTATTATCCCGGCCATTCAAAATAACCACACAAAATCTTTGCATCAAGGGAGAACATTTGAGGGTACCGGTAAAGGATAAACCAGCGTAGGTCGAATATATGTTTGTCGTACAAAAGCTATGCCTACATGTTGCTAGGGCTTGAAAATGAACGAGATACATTCTGAAGCGACCATTGACACATGGTGCAAAAATCGAACAAAAATGAAACCAAACTCCGTTCGACCTCCGAAACGGCTCATGTTGAAGAGTATCATACACGTTTTTAGGAGATTTTCAGGTCCGAAACAAAATGGTTGTAAATAGCACGAGTTAATATTCGGGCCATTCAAAATAACCACACAATATCTTTGCATTAACAGAGAACATTCGAGGGTGCCGGTAATGGATAATCCAGCGTCACTCGAATATATGTTTGTCGTATAAAAGCGATGTGTACTTGTTGTTTTGACTTGAAAACGAACGAGATACATACTGAAGCGACCTTTGACACATGGTACAAAAATCGAAAAGAAATGAAACCCAACTCCGTTCGACCTCCGAAGCGGCTCAAATTAAAGTGTATAATACACGTTTTTCAGAAATTTTTGGGTCAGAAACAAAGGTGGCCAAAAATAGCACGAGTTATTATCCGGGCCATTAAAAATAGCTACAGAAAATCTTAGCATCTTCAGAGAACATTCGAGGGTACCGGTAAAGGATAAACTAACATTGGTCGAATATATGTTTGTCGTATAAAAGCGATGCCTACATGTTGTTAGGGCTTAAAAACGAACGAGATACATTCTGAAGCGACCATTGACACATGGTGCAAAAATCGAACAAAATGAAACCAAACTCCGTTCGACCTCCGAAACGGCTCAACATGAAGTGTATAATACACGTTTTTTGGAAATTATCGGGTCCGAAACAAAAATGATTGTAAATAGCACGAGTTAATATTCGAGCCATTCAAAATAACCACACAAAATCTTTGCATCAACATAGAATATATTTGAGGGTACCGGTAAGGGATAATCCATCGTCGGTCGAATATATATGTCGTGTAAAAGCGATGTGTATTTGTTGTTTGGGCTTGAAAAAAACGAATGAGATACATTCTGAAGCGACCCTTGACACATGGTGCAAAAATCGAACTAAAATAAAACCCAACTCCGTTCAACCTTCGAAACGGCTCAAATTGAAGTATATAATACTCCCTTCGAGTTTTAGTGTTCATCCTTTTTTTTTAATGGACTGAGTTTGATCTTTTTTCCTCTTTTCTTTCTAGGCTATTAATATGTGGTCCACATTTACTCATCCATTTTTCTCTCTTATTCCTTCTTATTTGAGCCACACATTTCCCCTTCCATGTTTTCCACCCAAAAAAGAAAGGGGAAGAACATAGGAACTCGGAAGGAGTACGTACATGTTTTCCGGAGATATTTGGGTTCGAAACAAAAATGGTCAAAAATAGCACGAGTTATTATACGGGCCATTCAAAATAACCACACAAAATCTTAGCATCAACGGAGAACATACGAGGGTACCGGTAAAGGATAAACCAGCGTAGGTCGAATATATATTTGTCGTATAAAAGCGATGTGTACTTGTTGTTAGGGCTTGAAAATGAACGAGATACATATTGAAGCGACCCTTGACACATGGTGCAAAAATCGAACAAAAATGAAAACCAACTCCTTTCGATCTCCTAAAAGGCTCGAATTGAAGTGTATCATACATGTTTTCTGGAGACTTGTATCCAAAACAAAAATACCCGAAAATAGCACGAGTTATTATCCGGATTATTCAAAATAACATTACAAAATCTTAGCATCAACAAAGAACATTCGAGGGTACCGGTAAAGGATAAACCGACGTCCGTTGAATATATGTTTGTCATATAAAATCGATGTGTACTTGTTGTTTGGACTTGAAAACGAACGAGATAAATTCTGAAGCAAACCTTGACACATGGTGCAAAAAGTCAAACAAAAATGAAACTTAACTCCGTTCGACCTCAGAAACTGGTCAAATTGAGGTGTATAATACACCTTTTCTGGAGATTTTTGAGTTTAAAAAAATGGTCGAAAATATCACGAGTTATTATCCGGGCCATTCAAAATTACCTCAGAAAATATTAGCATGAATGGAGAACATTTGGCGGTACCGTTAAAGGATAATCCAACGTCGGTCGAATATATGTTCGTCGTATAAAAGCGATGTGTCTTGGACTCTTTGTTGTTTGGGCTTGAAAACGTATGATGGTAGGGTTTTGTCGTGAATCCCACTGATCAAGATAAATGAACTAACCTAGGCTTGGTAGCAAATGGTAAGTCGGGTCGAAATCCTCAGGAACGATAAGTCGGACTAAGGTAAGTTAGGGTTCTAGACTAGGTTCAAGACGAACGAAAGTGATCGGATTGAGTTGTGACTAAACTAGAGTCTAAGAACTAAAACAATGCAAAGCAAATGAAAAGTGCTAATCAACAATAGAAGAAAGAAACTAGAGTTAGGTCGGGTTCAAGGGTGTCTAGGAGGTCAAGGAGGAATAGGGAGTCGGTGTAATCGACTACCCTTGGTTACGCCCGGGCTCTCGCACCTTGACGATCAAAGGAGTCTACACTACGCTTTCGCCAATAATGATGATATCCAACAAACCAACATGCATTAACATACAAGAGGAAACAAGGAAACATGAATTTCTCAATCACAAGTCTACTTGGTATTTCATCAAACATGTTATGTGCACAAAGGTAGGAGGAAAGGTAAATGACACCAAACACCACCAAATTTCACCCTAATCATCCATTAATCAACACCCAATCCCCCTACTAACTCTAGCATGAAAATCTACTCACTCTTCATATATAGGCAACCCACAACAACTATCAACACAAATAACATTAAAATGACATTCATATTGAAGAATAAGTGAGTGTTAAACATGAACAAAGAATAGAAACAAACTAAAACAAGATTAAGACTAAAGAAAGATTAAGGAGAAGAGAAATATACCAATAAGATAAAAAAGGGAAGGAAAGATTAAGTCTTTGCATAAACAAACCCAATGGAAGATCTCCAATGTTGTTCTTGTGTCGAGTCATGTACCCGGTCGAGAATATGGGTGACATGGCCGGTCGAGCACCAGTGAGCCGCTTTCTTTTGCACCTTCAATCACGGCCATGTAAGTGTAGGACACAGCCATGTAGGCCTAATGACGCTCTTATACTTCTTCCTTGGTCCTCATGTGATGCTCGGTGGTTCTTGTGTGAGGCTCGGTGCTCGGGATCGTCTCAAGTGGACCCCTATGAGACTCGGGATCGAGCCTAAGGCATCGAGTCATCCTTGCTTCACTTTATTTGCTCTTTAAGCGTCGGAAACGAGATGAAATCGTTCCA
The DNA here is from genome assembly GCA_958450325.1 of Agrostemma githago. Lineage (NCBI taxonomy): Eukaryota > Viridiplantae > Streptophyta > Magnoliopsida > Caryophyllales > Caryophyllaceae > Agrostemma > Agrostemma githago. Next base: position 6,337,489 of record OY288240.1, read on the forward strand.
TTTCTCTATGATCGGCCTTAGAACCCTAAAACACACTAGAAGAAGTATAAGAGGCCTCAAAATCCGCTCCCAAGAGCGGTTCCGGCAGAGAAAAAGGGATAAAGCACGCGAAATAAACATTACAAAACAAGCTTATCAACGTACGAGATACATTCTGAAGCGACCTTTGACATATTGTGCAAAAATCGAACAAAAATGAAACTCAGGCCAACTCCATTCGACCTTTGAAACGGCTCAAATTGAAGTATATAATACATGTTTTACGGAGATTTTTGGGTCTGAAACAAAAATGGTTGAAAATAGCACGAGTTATTATCCTGGCCATTCAAAATAAGCACACAAAATATTAACATGAACGGAGAACATTTGAGGGTGCCGTTAAGGGATAATCCAACGTCATTCGAATATATATATATATATGTTTCTCGTATAAAAGCAATTTGTACTTGTTGTTTGGGTTTCAAAACGAACGAGATACATTCTGAAGCGATCCTTGACACATGGTGCAAAAATCGAACAAAAATGAAACCAAATTTCGTTCGATCTCCGAAACGGCTCAAATTGAAGTGTATAATACATGTATTTCGGAGATTTTATGGTCCGAAACAAAAATGACTGAATATAGCTAGAGTTAATATCCAGGCCATTCAAAATAACCACGCGAAATCTTAGCATCAACCGAGATCATTATAAGGTGTTGATAAGGGATAATCCAGCATTGGTTGAATATATGTTTGTCATATAAAAGCGATGTGTACTTGTTTGGGCTTGAAAATGAATGATGCGTGCCGTTTCTATTCGATTTTTCACCTATTTTGGCACGCATTTCTGTGCCGGTTTATTATTTTAGGAGTCGGATTACGCTATTTTCTCCCATATTTGCTACTCGGGTATTCTTTTGTTGTTTTGCAGATAATCGAGACCGAGTAGTTAAAAGAGCTAAAAATTGCATCAAAAATATTAAAGCTCTGAAACCGATTTATTGTAGACCAAGAAGAAGGAAGCAAGTCTATAGACTAGACTGTGAGTCTATAGACTGAGAAGAAGGAAGTAAGAAAGCTGTTGATTAAAGCACAAGTCTATAGACTGGGAAACAAGTCTATAGACTGGGAACTCAGTCTGCAGACTTGGATTTCAAGTCTACCAGCCTAAAATCCAAGTCTGCAGGATAGGATACCACTCCAAGACTAATTCAGTTGACGTTACCCACTACTGCCCCAATTACGCTCTTCAGTTCTTCCCACTACCTAGTTAATGGGGTGGTGGAAGCAGGAATTAAGCAACAGTTAGGAAGGGCTTGAGCAGTATAAATAAGGCTTTAATTTTATCTTCTTATCATCTCATCTTCTTCTTCTATCTTTTATTCAGTAATTCATTCAATCATTCACACAATTCTGTAAATAGTTAGATTTAGTTTATTCCTAATTAATTTTCTCAAAATTTCAATCATTCAGTCAAGATTCGGTTTTTATTATTTTCTGTCTCATTCTACTAGCAATTTTCGTTTCGGTGATTCCCTCTTCTTCCCTAATCTCCCTCCTCTCCGGTTACTGTTATTTTCATATTCTCTTTTTCTTTATTACTGTAATTATTATGCTTAGCTAATCTTCTTCACTAGAGTTTAGGTGAACTGCGAATTGAATCGAGTTTATATGTGATAACTGAATAATCAACCTTTACGAGTTAAATCGCTCTTGCAACATTATAACGACGAATAATTAATTATAGGCCGTAATTGATTGTTTGTATCTTGTAAATCCCGACCTAAGACCGAAAGCCTGGAACGGATTAGACTCGTTGTAATCGATAAAATTCCCTAATAAGTAGCGAGAGCCCGTTAGGTGACTTCTAGGATGACTAGTGATCCGAGAGGACCGTGTCGATATCCTTTAACTCGTCTTAACTGATTATTTGGAAATCGTATGTATGCTTGTTTTAATTCGTGGTGATCCGAAGACTATGGTGCTTTTCTTATTTTGATTAATTCATTATTTTTATTATTTAGATTTTATTAGACCGTCAGCTCACCAAACCATAAAATCGTGACCCGATAATTTAATTGACTAACTTATAATTTTCAACCTGCCTCCCTGTGGAATCGACCCTGCTTACCGCTAGCTACCCGTTAGTAGTAATCTAGGATTATTTTGATCACGGTGACGCGACTAACCCGTATCAATTTTGGCGCCGTTGCCGGGGAGGCGACGCAAATTTATTTGTTAGTTAATTAATTTATCTCTCATCTCGGGGAATTTTTATTCCTTGAGACCGATCTCACTGTTTCTATGAGAATGGTTGTTGTAGATTTTCCGCAGGAGTCCGATGAGACTTTCTCTAAAAAGCAAATATTTCACTAATGAAACACTTGTTCTTACCGTTTTGAAGGGTATGACGGAGTCTACTAAGGCCTACTTATATTCTACATGTAAGGATTTCGAAAGCAAATCCTACGACGAGGCAGTAGATTATTTCGACTGGCTAGCTGAAGAAAGTGTGAAACCCGGTTTTTCATTTTATTTATCTAGTGATGAACCCGTCGGTGAGATTAGTGATGTGAATATTTTTGAAAATCCTTGTTTTGACTGTGAGACAGGTTGTGACGAAAGCTATGACACGAGTCTCGCGGCTCCATTTTGTGAGAATCTATTTGATGAGGTTCGTGAAGAACCTTTTGATTTTGAACATGAGGTCAAGTGGGATCGATACGAGAATGACACGTTCGAGGACAATATTGAGGTTCGATGGGACGAGTATGAGGACGACATTGTAGAGGAGCCATCGATTTCTTTACCCGTTATCGCCTCTTCTTTTAAGGTTTTGTCCTTCGTTCCTTCCGTTCCACTTCTTTTTCCCCCTCCGTGTTTATCGGCCCCACTTCCATTAATTGCTGAGAATTTTCCTATGAACACTGACACTTTATTTTCTGATTTTAACTTTGATTCTCTATGTCTTCGTGACGAGGAGATTAGTTCAGTGTTTCAGGAGGAAATTGATCGTCCACCCCGTGATAAGATGGCTTGTTCCGTATTTCATACTTTTGCTACTAACATCCTATCACCTGCGTATATCTGCATTCATATTTCTTGTGCTCGGGAATATGACATGCTACTGAGGGCATTGATTCGTTTTTTAAAATAAAATGATGAAGTGGCCGAACCAAGGTCGTGCGGGACCGTAAAAACCAGCGCTGGCCGGGAGGCAACCCGGGTATTTTTATTTTTAAGTCCGAATAAAGTAGTTACATTAATTTTAGCGAGTGAGAACGAGGATACTTATATATATCTAAAAGTTGTGTGCAGGGTTTACTAACGATATACCCAGCTGAGTCTAGTGAAGTATACCAGACTGAGCACTCAAGTCTACAGACTCATCCCAGTCTTCAAACTCTACCATCAGTCTGTAGACTTGTCTATCCCAGTCTTTAGACTCAGTTTACTCGTTTAGACTCAGTCTTTAGACTCGGCCCATTATTCCTACTACTACACCAGACTGAGTCCCCAGTCTACCCACCCAAATCCCCAGTCTACCCATTCTCCATGCCTAGTCTGCCTACTTCTACCCAGTCTGTAGACCCACCCCACCCTCAGTCGCCTTTTTCAAATTCCAGACGACTCTCCATATTCCCTCATCCTCACCCACGCCTGAACTCCACCTCCACTCCTCCGTCATCCGTCGCCTGCCCAAACCCTAACCTCCGCCCTCTATGCCACCGCAGAACATCATCACCCTTAATCTCCGTTTCCACCGTCGCTTCCACCCTCCGCCTGTTCCGCCGCTCCTTCTGCCTAACTGCCACCCTCTCCTTCGCCGGACGTCCTCCTCTTCCCTTCGCCATCCTCTGTCACCTCTGCCACCCACCACCGCCCATCGCCGTATCTCCTCCTTCTTCGCCTCGGTTCCATTCTCCGACAACCGCCCACCTCCACCGTTCACTTCGCTTCTGCCAGACGTCTACTGCTTCCTCGCCGTCGTTAGCCCTGCCAGTGCCGTATTCCAGCCACATCTGTGATTTTCTCCGTCGAGTTCTTCCGAACTGCTGGGTTATCCGGCGTCCAACATTAATTGCTGGATTCCAGATGACGGGTTCTTAGCTTTGAGTTTCTACGTGTTTCTGCTGTGATTTTGTCATGAGTTTTGCAGAATTCTATAGACCAAGAAAAGAACCACCAAGACAATGCACAGGAACCGAGGCTGAGAACAACCAACAAATTGAGCAAGAACAAGTGAGCAAGGGAATCGAGGTAGACACTGAGGTCGTCTTAGTCGGAATTTGACCATAATTTGGGTCTGGTTTGGGGAACCTCATACATATTTGGTATATCTCTTTGTCACTCACTCTTTAGATATGCTTATTTAGTTACTTTATCCATCTCTTCTGTTGTCTAATTTGTGTATACAATGAGGACATTGTATTGTTTGGTTTGGGGAGGGTAACTAATTTGCATTAGTTGCATATTTCCTGCATTTCAGCATAATTTTTTTTTTTGAGTCGTGTCGGAACAGGTTAAGATAAATCGCTTTTGCCTCTTCTTTACTCGTTTTAATTACTATCTCATTTTAGTGACATTTCAGTTTACTTGATCGAGTCTTAGGTTATGGCATATTTCGATTGTTGTTTCAGTTAACGAATAAACTTGGCTTACATTGTTGGCAAACTACTTAAATTCTGAGATTTAGAGCCTTATGAAACCGATGACATCAATGATCGGTCTATTTAAGAATGAGAGTAGTTCTCCCTATTTCGCATGTAACATCAAATTGCATAAGTGTGAAGTCCGTCTCTTAAGTCTTTGTGCTTTCGGGTCGTAACTTTAGCATATGTCGAGGCTTTCTTATTTCCCTTTCCGTTTTAATTTTCACTCAAAAAAAAAAAAAATCGAGTTATCCCTTCACCACAAAATTAACCACAAGCCTAAATTGCCTACTCTAGTCGAGATAGTCATGATGATATTGATGTGTTGCTGAGATAAGTCGGTTCGGTGTATATATGTTTCCAAAAAAAAAGGAAAAAGAAAAGAAAAGAAAAAAAAATAAAGAATAAAAGAAAAGTGGAAAAAGAATTGAGTTGTGGACTCCGATGCTTCATTGTGACAATTTTATGGAGTCGATTTGGGTGAAATAAGCATGATATGGAGAATACGTACTTAATCGGCGTTATTTTATCGTTTGTGTGGTTGGTATTTTGGTGATGTAATTTAGAGGTTTGGATTGTCTAGCTCGACTATTAACTCCACATTCCCAAAATTATAACCCCTTCTTACCCGTCACTTAATCCATACCCCATTTCACCATTTTACGCCTCGATATGTGTTTAGGTCTCGATTAGTTAGAATGTGCAAGTGATCGGTAGAGATTGTCGTCACATTAGATTGCATGCATGCGTTTATAGGTCGCAGATTAGGCGAGCGTCTTTCTTTCTCTCTATCTCACATTTATATTCTACATCCCTATCATGAGAGCAGAGTGTAACCGCGAGAGTCCGACAATGATAAGTCTAGCAAGGTTGACGGTTCACTGTTATTCTTTTGATTATGCCATAGCTTGAGTCAGTTCATGTTTTCTAAGTGTCGCTAGCCGAGTTAGTTTTTGTAGCGAGTCTAGTCTGGGTAACAGCTTTGAGTTGTATACCGTTCCCATAGATCTTGTGTTTGATTGCTTGAGGACAAGCAATGGTTCGGTTTGGGGAGATTTGATGCGTGCCGTTCCTATTCGATTTTTCACCTATTTTGGCACGCATTTCTGTGTCGGTTTATTATTTTAGAAGTCGGATTACGCTATTTTCTCCCATATTTGCTACTCGGGTATTCTTTTGTTGTTTTGCAGATAATCGAGACCGAGTAGTTAAAAGAGCTAAAAATTGCATCAAAAATATTAAAGCTCTGAAACCGATTTATTGTAGACCAAGAAGAAGGAAGCAAGTCTATAGACTAGACTGTGAGTCTATAGACTGAGAAGAAGGAAGTAAGAAAGCTGTTGATTAAAGCACAAGTCTATAGACTGGGAAACAAGTCTATAGACTGGGAAACAAGTCTATAGACTGGGAACTCAGTCTGCAGACTTGGATCTCAAGTCTACCAGCCTAAAATCCAAGTCTGCAGATAGGATACCACTCCAAGACTAATTCAGTTGACGTTACCCACTACTCCCCCAATTACGCTCTTCAGTTCTTCCCACTACCTAGTTAATGGGGTGGTGGAAGCAGGAATTAAGCAACAGTTAGGAAGGGCTTGAGCAGTATAAATAGGGCTTTAATTTTATCTTCTTATCATCTCATCTTCTTCTTCTATCTTTTATTCAGTAATTCATTCAATCATTCACACAATTCTGTAAATAGTTAGATTTAGTTTATTCCTAATTAATTTTCTCAAAATTTCAATCATTCAGTCAAGATTCGGTTTTTATTATTTTCTGTCTCATTCTACTAGCAATTTTCGTTTCGGTGATTCCCTCTTCTTCCCTAATCTCCCTCCTCTCCGGTTACTGTTATTTTCATATTCTCTTTTTCTTTATTACTGTAATTATTATGCTTAGCTAATCTTCTTCACTAGAGTTTAGGTGAACTGCGAATTGAATCGAGTTTATATGTGATAACTGAATAATCAACCTTTACGAGTTAAATCGCTCTTGCAACATTATAACGACGAATAATTAATTATAGGCCGTAATTGATTGTTTGTATCTTGTAAATCCCGACCTAAGACCGAAAGCCTGGAACGGATTAGACTCGTTGTAATCGATAAAATTCCCTAATAAGTAGCGAGAGCCCGTTAGGTGACTTCTAGGATGACTAGTGATCCGAGAGGACCGTGTCGATATCCTTTAACTCGTCTTAACTGATTATTTGGAAATCGTATGTATGCTTGTTTTAATTCGTGGTGATCCGAAGACTCTGGTGCTTTTCTTATTTTGATTAATTCATTATTTTTATTATTTAGATTTTATTAGACCGTCAGCTCACCAAACCATAAAATCGTGACCCGATAATTTAATTGACTAACTTATAATTTTTAACCTGCCTCCCTGTGGAATCGACCCTGCTTATCGCTAGCTACCCGTTAGTAGTAATCTAGGATTATTTTGATCACGGTGACGCGACTAACCCGTATCAATGAACGAGATACATTCTTAAGCGACCCTTGACACATGGTTCAAAAATCAAACAAAAATGAAAACAAACTCTGTTCGACCACCGAAACGGCTCAAATGAAGTGTACAATACACGTATTTCGGAGAGTTTTTGGTCCGAAACAAAAATGGCTGAAAATAGCACGCCAATCAAAATAATCACGCAAAATCTTAGCATCAACCGAGATCATTCGAAGGTGCCGGTAAGAGATAATCTAGCATTGGTCGAATATATGTTTGTCGTATAAAAGCGATGTGTACTTGTTGTTTGGGCTTGAAAACGAACGAGATACATTCTGAAGCAACCCTTGACATACGGTGCAAAAATCGAACAAAAATGAAACCCAACTATGTTCGACCTCTAAAACGGCTAAAATTGAAGTGTATAATACGCGTATTTCGGAGATTTTTGGGTTAGATACAAAAATGACCGAAAAAAGCACGAGATTGTATCCGTACCATTCGAAATAACCACACAAAATCTTACCCATAACGGAGAACATTCGAGAGTGTCGGAATGGGAAAATCCAGTGTCGGTCGAATATATGTCTCTCATGTAAAAGCGATGTGGACTTGTTTTTTGGGATTGAAAATGAACGAGATACACTCTGAAGTGACCCTTGCCACATGGTGCAAAAATCGTACAAAAATGAAACACAATTTCATTCAACCTCCAAAACTGATGAAATTGAAGTATATACTACACGTTTTTTGGAGATTTTTGCGCCCGAAATAAAAATAGCCGAAAAGAGCATGAGTTATTAACCGGGCCATTCAAAATAACCACACAAAATATTAGCAGAAACGGAGAACATTTGAGGGTGCCGGTAAGGGATAATCCAGCATCGGTCGAATACATGTTCGTCTTGATAAAGCAATGCATGCATACTTGTTGTTTGGGCTTGAAAACGAACGAGATACATTCTGAAGCGACCCTTGACACATGGTGCGAAAATCGGACAAAAATGAAACCCAACTCCGTTTGACCTCCGAAAGGGCTCAAATTGAAGTGTATAGTACACGTTTTTGGGAGATTTTTGGGTCCAAAACAAAAATGGCCGAAAATAGCACAAGATTATATCCAGGGCATTCAAAATAACCACAGAAAATCTTAGCAATAACAGAGAACATTCGAGGGTGCGGGTAAGGGATAATCTAGCGTCGATCGAATATATGTTTGTCGTGTAAAAACGATGTGTACTTTGTTGTTTTGGGTTGAAAACGAACGAGATACGTGCGACCCTTGACACATGGTGCGAAAATCGAACAATAATAAAACCCAACTTCGTTCGTCCTCCGAAAGGTTCAAATTGATGTGTATAATACACTTTTGTTGGAGATTTTTGGGTCTGAAACAAAAATGGCCAAAAATGGCACGAGTTAAAATTCGGGCCATTAAAAAAATCCACACAAAATCTTAGCATGAATAGAGAACATTTGAGGGTGCAAGTAAGTGATAATCCGTCGTCGGTCGAATATATGTTTGTCGTATAAAAGCAATGTGTACTGGTTTGGGCTTAAAAACAAACGAGATACATTGTGAAGCGACCCTTGACACATGGTGCAAAAATCAAACAAAAATGAAACCCAACTCCGTTCGACCTCTGAAACGAGTCAAATTGAACTGTATAACACAAGTTTTTCTGAGATTTTTTGGTCCGAAACAAAAATGGCGGAAAATACCACGAGTTATTATCCAGGCCATTCTAAATAACCACAATTTTTTTAGCATCAACAGAGAACATTCGAGGGTGCCTGTAAGAGATAAACCAGCGTCGGTCGAATATGTTTGTCTTGTTAAAGCGATGCATACTTGTTGTTTGAGCTTGAAAACGAACGAGATACATTCTTAAGTGACCCTTGACACATAGTGCAAAAATCGAACAAAAATGAAACCCAACTTTGTTCGACCTCAGAAACGACTCCAATTGAAATGTATAATACCTGTTTTTCGGAGATTTTTGGGTCTGAAACAGAAATGGCCGAAAATAGCACGAGTTATTATCCGGGCCATTAAAAATAACCACACATAATATTAGCATATATGGAGAACATTCGAAGGTGCCGGTAAGGGATAATCTTGCGTCGGTCGAATATAGGTTTCTCGTATAAAAGGGACATGTACTTGTTTTTTGGGCTTGAAAATGAACGAGATACATTCTGAAGCAACCCTTGACATAGTGCAAAAATCGAACAAAAGCAAAACCCAACTCCGTTCGATCTCCAAAACGGCTTAAATTGAAGTGTATAATTCACGTTTTTGGGAGATTTTTTTGTCCGAAAAAAAATGACAGAAAATATCAAGAGTTAATATCCGGGCCATTAAAATAAGCCACACAAAATCTTAGCATCAACGGAGAACATTTGAGGGTGTCGATAAGAGATAATCCAACGCCGGTCAAATATATGTTGTGTAAAAGCAATGTGTACTTATTGTATGGGCTTGAAAACGAACGACATACATTCTCAAGCGACCTTTGACACATGATGAAAAAATCAAACAAAAATGAAACCCAACTTCATTCGACCTCAGAAACAACTAAAATTGAAGTGTATAATACACGTTTTTCGGTGATTTTTTGGTCCAAAACAATAATGGCTGAAAATAGCACGAGTAAATATCCTATTGTAGTTTGGCCTTGAAAATGAACGAGATATTGATGCACGTTCGATTGTCGCCTATCTAACACGATCAAACAAAATTTATAACTCCAACTAACTACTACGTAGTAGAGGTAAGTCGGGATCGATCCACAGGAACGGTCTATGTAAAATTGGTCAAGTCGAAGTCTAATTGTGTTTGGGATGTGAAAAGGGGGGTTTTGAGTAGGGTTGAAACTAAACTAAGGTAGTCGATCGAAACTGGCTAAAACGGAGAACAATAAGAGGAAAGGTGTTAGGAGGAGTCGGGGAATTAGAAACGGGATACATAAACAAGGAATCAAGCAAACGATACACAATTGATAAGGGGTGAGTCATCTTTCAGTTTCTCTACCCAACCTCGCTAAAACACACTTTCGCGGTGAAAAAGCTAGGTCACTAATTAGAATTACCCAAACCCCGAGTTTCCTCATATTGATAAATACGGGTCAAGTAAATTGATCAAATAAAGTCAACACATATACAACAATTCCAAATTAGACAAACCAATCCAAATGTATTCAATCACAGGAACCCCTAATTCATGTTACCCAAATTCCTCCTTCCCCAACCCCTAACAAAAATCTACTCACAATTCATGAAGCGAATAACAAGAAAACTAACTAGAGAAATTGGATTAAAAGCATACATGATGATAAGAAGCTAAGGAAATTAATTCTATCACAATGGAGAAAACTAAAACCAACAATTAAAACTACTCAACAAAACATAAACAATGCAAGAAAAATAAAAAGGAAAAGATGAGCTAATGAAGAAATAAGAATGATAACCAATATAAAGAAGAAGGAGAGGAAGAGAAGGTACCAACAATCAAGAAAATCCAGAGGATGAAGATGAAGATTGCAATAATAACATAAATTTTTTTGAAGAAAAGAACAAAGGATTTGTCACTAATCCTTGCAAATCTCCCCAAAACCTTCTACTTTGAAAACGAACGAGATACATTCTGAAGGGACATTTGCCACATGGTGCAAATATCAAACAAATGTAAAAGCTAATTCCGTTCGACCTCCGAAATGGCTTAAATTGAAGTGTATAATACACGCTTTCGGGAGATTTTTGGGTCTGAAAAAAAAAAAGACAAAAAATATCAGGAGTTAATATCCGGGCCATTAAAATAAACCACACAAAATCTTAGCATCAACGGAGAATATTCGAGTGTGTCGGTAAGGGATAATCCAACGCCGGGCAAATATATGTTTGTCGCCTAAAAGCGATGTGTACTTGTTGTATGGGTTTGAAAACGAACGACATACATTCTGAAGCGACCCTTGACACATGGTGCAAAAATCGAACAAAAATGAAACCCAACTTAGTTCGACCTCCAAAATGGCTAAAATTGAAGTGTATAATACACGTTTTTCGGAGATTTTTGGGTCTGAAACAATAATGGCTGAAAATAGCACGAGGAAATATCCAGGCCATTCAATATAACCATAAAAACTCTTAGCATCAACGGAGAACATTCGAGGTTGCCGGTAAGGTAAAATCCAGCGTCGGTCGAATATATGTTTGTCGTACAAAAGCATTCCGTACTTATAGTTTGGCCTTGAAAACGAACGAGATACATACTGAAGCGACCCTTGACACATGATGCGAAAATCGAACAAAAATGAAACCCAACTCCGTTCGACCTCCGAAACATGTCAAATTGAAGTGTATAATACACGTTTTCAGGAGATTTTTGGGTCCGAAACAAAAATGGCTAAAAATAACACGAGTTATATTCGGGCCATTCAAAATAACCACACAAAATCTTAGCATCAACGGAGAATACTCGAGGATGCCGGTAAGGGATAATTCAACGATGGTCGAATATATGTTTGTCGTGTAAAACGCGATATGTATTTGTTGTTTGGGCTTGAAAACGAAAAAGACGAAAATGAAAACCCAACTCCGTTCGGCCTCCGAAACGGCTTAAATTGAAGTGTATAATGCACGTTTTTGGGAGATTTTTGTGTCGAAAAAAAAAGACAGATAATAGCTGGAGTTAATATCCGGCCCATTAAAATAAACCACACAAAATCTTAGCATCAACGGAGAAAATTTGAGGGTGCCGGCACGGGATAATCCAACGTCGGTCAAATATATGTTTGTCATGTTAAAGCGATGTGTACTTGCTGTATGAGCTTGAAAACAAACGACATACGTTCTGAAGCGACCCTTGACACATGGTGCAAAAATCGAACAAAAATTAAACCCAACTTCATTCGACCTCTGAAACGGCTAAAATTGAAGTGTATAATACATGTTTTTCGGAGATTTTTTGGGTCCGAAACAATAATGGCTGGAAATAGCACAAGTAAATATCCGGGCCATTCAATATAACCGCAAAAAATCTTAGCATCAACGGAGAACATTCGAGGGTGACGGTTAATACACATTTTATACATTATTATTATTAATATTATTAATTATTAATAATATTATTACTATTAATTTATTTATTTTTCATTTATTTTTAAATTATTAGATAATTTATATGAGTAGTTATTAGTTTCAGCTTCTATATGAACAACTCAGCTCCTATCAATCCAGCTCAATTCAATTCAGTTTTTATCGAAAAGAACATGACCTTACACTTGTAATAATAATAGGGAAAATATTAATAAGAATGAAAAATGACACATTTTGAGATAGAGAGCAAATGAGTAATAGAGAAACCATGGCATGAATATGAGCATCATATTATCGATTCAACCTTGAGCCAAAGTTGATGAACTAAAATTTCGAAATCTATCTAATTTGGTTAGGAGGAAGTTGAGTTGGTCCAGATTTCATGAGCTACACTAGAAGTTAGGATAAGGAAATGAAGAGTATCGCAGAAAACCCTCCATTTTTATCTAACTAAGATCATGTTACAACTTACAATCATATTTTAATGCGTCTGAAGTCTGAAACATTAGATTCGCAGCTGATTTTCGCTAAATTCCAATCTGAAAAAAAGCACAAAAAGACACTAATCAATTATTGCTCAAACTCCACTTTACTTGGTCTCTCTAGTCTCTACTCTGTAGTCGGTGCACTGTCTAAAATCCTAAACCAAAAAACTCGAAATTATTCACTATAATTCCAAAACCGCGTAGAAACCCACAAAATAAAATTAAAAATAAATACTCACTACTAAAATATTGATAGATGCAAATATGCAATAAATAGAATACAAATTCTCACAACTTCCACCTACTTTTTACTCGTATCTCATTTCCAAAGCTGTATTGCATTTTGCAACATTACATTATTACATATATACAACTAGCAGTAGCAGTAGCACTAGTAGTTGTAGTTCTTCTCTTCATCCCTTTTCTCTTCCATTCTCTATACAGCTACAGCCTACAGCCTACAGCCTACAGGTTTAATGGGAAGAAGCAGTCAATTAATCCAATCTATTATTAGTGGGTTTTTGGTGATACTATTATTCTGCATTTCTACTGCAAAAGCAGATGACCCCTATAGATATTTCACATGGGTCGTCACTTATGGGACTATTTCTCCTCTTGGTCTTCCTCAACAGGTTACTTCGACTATATATATATATATATATATATATATATATATATTTCCATTGTTATTGTGTTCGGTTTTAAAGGACGATTCCTGTTCGTAATAATTTTAATTTGAGTGTGGTGGCACGGCACGCAGGGCATACTCATCAATGGTCAATTTCCGGGACCTCAATTGGATTGTGTCACAAATGACAACATTGTACTCAATGTTGTTAATAACTTGGACGATCCCTTCCTTCTCACTTGGTATATTATCTTCTCTCTTAATTTCAAGTTATTGTTATCTCTTGGGGTTTTGATCTGATGATTTAACTGCAACATCAGGAACGGGATTAAACAGAGGAAGAACTCGTGGCAAGATGGAGTGTTGGGAACCAACTGTCCAATCCCTCCAAACTCAAACTACACATACAACTTCCAGCCAAAGGATCAAATTGGCTCCTACACTTATTTCCCATCAACCGCCATGCATCGAGCCGCTGGTGGCTTTGGTGCTCTTAATGTCTTTTCTAGGCCTCGCATTCCGGTTCCTTATGCTGACCCTTCTGGCGACTTCTCTCTGCTTATTGGTGATTGGTTCAAAACCAGTCATAAGGTCCGTCTCTTACTGTTAGCTTATCATGCTTTCATTCACATTATGTAGGTAGTGTTCCTGTGTGTACTTGCCAACTGAGAACCGACGTTAGGCTGTTTTAGAAGTCGGTCATCATTTCGCAAACTTCATTCAAGTTGTTTCCTCTTATGTTGCAGTTTCTATTACAGCTTCATACCCTTTATGCAGTATTGCACTTATGCCTGAATCATGGCATAATTTACCAAATGTTGTAACATAATAATATTGTATTATGCAGTACCTACAGCAAACTCTGGATTCAGGAAGCGCTTTCCCATTCCCTGACGGCCTGCTCATAAATGGCCAAACTCACACCTCTTTTACTGCAGACCAAGGTCGTCCTTAGTACTTATGAACGAACGATGAGTCTTGTATGAGACTGTCTCACATGTATAGCTTATCTAATTACTTTTTCCCTCTCAGTCATTTATTTACCTTTTATATTATTTGTGGGAAAATATTTTAATCAAAGGTAAAAAAATGATTGTGACGGAGGGAGTATAGGTTTGACTGTCGCATTGTGACAGGATCCTGCTCAGTCGTGACACCGACTTCTAACATTATTGTTGCCTTGTTTATCTTTCAGGTAAAACATACAAGCTGAGAGTTTCTAATGTAGGGATGTCCACGACATTCAATTTCAGGATTCAGGGTCATAAGTTGAAGGTGGTTGAAGTGGAGGGATCTAATGTTCTTCAGAATGTGTACGATTCAGTTGATGTGCACGTGGGTCAGTCGCTTTCAATCCTAGTGACTTTAGACCAGCCTCCTATGGACTACTACATTGTGGCGTCCACGCGGTTCACTGAGGTAGCTCTTACAGCAACTGCAACTCTACACTACTCCAACTCTAACATGCAGGTGTCTGGAGCTTTGCCTGCTCCCCCTCCAGGTGAATATGATTGGTCTATGCAGCAAGCCAGATCCTTTAGGTACGGACGAATTCCAGACACAAAAATCGATTTATATTTTTTTTACGTTATTGAATGTGTTGTTTGTACATAGACTGGATATCAGGAATGGTTATTTCAAATAAGAGTTATTACTGGTTAGGATCAATTTGGTCATGTTCTTATCTGCTGACTTAAGATTTGAGCCATTTCCGTGACAACGGTTACAAGTGAGGTCATTTTTGGGTCATGGCTGTTGTGGGTTTTGTCTAAATCAATCAATTTGAGTCTACCTTGGGTTGCTCATATCTGATCGTATCCAAGTTCGGTTTGGGTCTAGTCAATCCAAATCAGATCAACTTTATAGTCTTAGTTTATGTACAATTCCTGGCCGATTCCTGCATACTGCGGACACTTTAGTCTATATTGTTTAGTAATGGGATAACATTTTTTTATGATGGCTTCATGTAGGTGGAATCTAACAGCAAATGCAGCCAGACCCAACCCACAAGGATCATTCCATTACGGAATGATTCCGATTTCAAAGACCTTTGTGTTAGCCAACTCGGCTCCTGTAATCAACGGGATTCAACGCTATGCTGTCAACCGTGTATCATTTATGTACCCCGACACTCCTCTGAAGCTTGCTGATTATTTCAACATTCCGGGAGTTTTCAGCTTGAATTCTGTCCAGAGCACCCCATCTGAGGGTTCCCCGTACCTTGGAACATTGGTATTGGGTACTTCTCTCCACGATTTCATCGAAATTGTGTTCCAAAATGACGAAACTTCCTTGCAGTCCTGGCATCTTGATGGTTATGACTTCTGGGTTGTTGGGTAGGTTTTTAATTTTTTTTGTATTGTGATGTTCTCCTGAATCTTACGAAAGCTTTTGACATTTGATTGCTGAAATTTTGCAGCTTTGGTGGTGGTAAATGGACACCAGCCAGTCGGAGTTCTTACAATCTTGTAGACGCTCTTACTAGGCACACTACTCAGGTATCTTATCGCCCCCCTTAATCTCAATGATATTAAAGGTTAAAGACGGTCTGATGCACAAGACGCTCACAGAGTCCATCCTTATATCGTCTTCACTTATCAAGAACGGTCAAGCAATGTCTACTTTTATAATTTCTTAAGCTGTAATAAAATAATAGGTCGACTGGATATTAGCTTCATTTCGTTAAGTGGAGAGTCGGTGATTATGGTGAAATGGCAGGTGTATCCAAACTCGTGGACAGCAATATTGGTGTCATTGGACAACCAAGGGATGTGGAACATAAGGTCGACAATGTGGGGGAGGCAGTACCTGGGACAACAGCTCTATCTCCGGGTGTGGAATGCTGTCAAGAGCTTTGCTAACGAGTATGACCCTCCGACTAACATGCTTCTCTGTGGTAGAGCTATCGGACGACAACACTAAGAGACATGAATATGTATCACTCAGGCAGTCAAGAGGGGTTGATAGAATTTCATATCACACTCCATTCGGCTATACTGCAGCTGTCGGATTTTGATGATTTTGTTATGAGTCAGTGAGGATTTTTGTGATATATATACTCTTCTTAAAAGGCTATATTCTCATATCATATGTACGATTTATTTACGACTACAATTTTTGGTTCTATTCATTACTCCCTCAATTTATTAATGCTCTGTCCATTTTCCTTTTTGAGATTTTTTTATTGTTCTTCCATTTCTATTCTTTCTATATTAGTCTCTCACATCTTCGTTTTTTAGTCATTTCCCTTGATGTCCAAGTATGTGAGACTGATTTTAGCCGACCCTCTCCAACAACACAAATCTTATGATCTCTCGATTTCATCGGCACTAGAAAGTTACTACTTATAATAATGTTGTTTCACATATTGTTTAATAAGATGGTCTGATATCAGAAGGTTAACCCAACCCAGCCCAGCCCATTACATCAAACCCAAAACAATTAATTTGATAACTTACTATTCTTACTACTAGTCCTACTAACCTTGATTTTAAAGTTGGAATTTCCTCTTTTGGGCCATTCTATGCTATAGAAGGTCCTAACTCCTACAGGGTGAATATTAATGGGCGGGCCAAGAGATGCAGAACTTACAATCCTATCTAGTTGAGTTAAGTCAGTTGGTCAACACCAAGAATAACTGGCGCTTGTAGGTTGGTTTCTTTTACGAGTATCTCTTTTGAACTCGTCCTATGATATGATATAGGGTGGTCGAATACAGATCGGAGTTATTCGTGAGTTAATATACCCTAATAAAAAGACCTTAAGCAAGCCTGCTGGGTCAGCTAGAGTGCAGTAGTATTGTTTCTGGTCGGAATTGGGTACCATAAAACCATTCTGATCCATAAGTGGCGGTTCATTGTTGGTTTGGTAATATGACATATATAGCGGCACTTAAAATCATCAACAGAGTACTCCGTATAAGGGGATGTTCAAACATCAGAATAGAGTTAATTGATAATGTACCAACAGTTTGCACGCAATGTTGTCCCGAAATCTTCCGATTGAAAATGGCCAGCCCTAGTATACTTCCTGATAATTTCTCATGCTGTATGTATAGTATATTGTTGATTAAACCCGACTTCATATATCACGTCAAATCATCAAACCAAGGACATTCGATCTGCTAGCACCTCTCGTGTTGAGAAGGGAATGTATGGTTTGTGTGATTGTGTCGAAATCATTGGAGATGGGAGGATGATTATGTGTGAAAATTTGTCTATTTTTGCTCCTAATTAAGCGTATTTGCATACAAATTAACTTGACGAAAAAAAGAAGGCATACTACATTTAGATTGCCACCAGATTTATAGCCATTGTAGGAATTCAATCCCTCCATTAGAGAGAATTATACTCCATATACTATATACGAGTATGTTTTACGAGGAATTAATAATGTATGAGATGAAATTTGAATTTAAAGAAGGTGATCGAATTAATTGATCACATAAATCAATAGGAGATGCTTTATGCACTTAATTTATTATATTAATTAAGTCATTAGCTGTATAAAATATGATGAAAGAGTACGCAATTTGCATCCTCGTATCGTCATTGTAATATCTTTTGGTTGGTTAATAAATTTCTGATGCGATTATACTCCATATATAGCTAAGTCGGCAAACCGCGTAAATTTTATGTCCATACCAACTACCTTGCGGAGCTAGCTAGCAATCTTATAGCGTTATATATACTCCCTTAATTGAAAAGATACTCCAGTTGATATGAATGATCAAATATGATAATTAATACGAAAAGAAATTGTGGAGAGATAATTTAAAAAGTTTAGTGGACCTACATACTGGTCATATTTTGATTCAGAGCGAATAATTAATTAATTAAAGGGATAAAGACGGTAATCAAATCAATTGTGGAACAACCAACAAAAAATACGTACAAATCAAAGGTAGTCTTAGATAAACATAATGAGCGATTAAGGAAGATAATTAGCCACATTAAATCCATATACCTCAAATCCCAACTAACTACAATGAAGAGAACAATTAACCAAAGAAACCTCATCGATCATAAAAAGAACGGAACAAAAAAAGTAACATGAAATGAAAGAAACACCCCCCAAATTAAACTCAAAAACATACAAACTAATTAAGCTAAAGCTAATTAATTAAGACACCATCACATTATAGGTTATATATGATTGATCCATTATAAGTATATATATTAATATTAATATAGTTTAACTGTTCAAGGATATGCACCATTTATAGGTACTGCAGGAAAATCAGACCAACTTGAAATTGCAGGATGAGATGCACCACCCATGAATCCGTAACTACTTCCCAAATGATCTCCTCCTCCACCTCCAAACGGTGTCGTATCAAGACTAGAAGAGGAGGGTGCGGGTCCCACCATATGCCCTAGTATAACCGAACCCGGGTTGTTTTCATTACAATAACCATGGTTATTAGATGATGATGATGATGCTTTCAGCCTTTGATAAAGGTCCATAATGTTACTGCCTCCATTATTGTTATCCATATAATCCGGGGCAAACCCGTTTAGCTGGTGTTGATTGTTCCCTGTAAAGGACCCGAGTAGAGATGCAGATCCATTTCCATACGAATCCAACCCGAGTGAAGTAAACACACTTGATGCAGGGCTAGGGTTAGAGTTAGGGTTAGGGTTTGGAAAAGGGGAAGAGCCTCTAAGTAAGGCCAAGATGTGGGAGTTTTGGGGCTGAGGAAGAGAAGATGACCAAGGTGAATGATCCAACAACCCGGGTCCAAGGAAAAGAGAGTTGTCATTGACAAGCATCTCTGATGAGAAGTTGGCCTTAGCTGCCTTTGCTAAGAATAAGTTGTTTGAGGTAGTGCATGACTTGGCCATGGTGCCGGATGTTGGGGAATTGTTGGTTGATATACAACTCTTGTTCTTCCGACAACCGCCACCAATGGGAACATTGCGGAGGGTGCCGCCCTTGGTCCAGTAGCGGCGACATGTCTTGCAGAAGTGTCGAGGCTGAGTGAGGTTGTAGTTGTTGTAGTAGCAGAACTTGGTGTTGGTGGAGTCACACCTTGGACACCTTAGGTTCTGGCCACTACTATTACTATTAATATTGGTGTCGGAGTTGTTGGTGTTGGTGTTAGTACTATTAAGGGCAGTGGCAATGACGACGGTGGTAGGTGGGGTTGTTGCAATCATCGAAGTGTTATTAGTAGTAGTGAGAAGTGGTGAAGTAGTAGTAGTAGTAGTAGAAGAAGAGAAAGGGTTTGATGAGATGCTTCTATCAGGAAGCAATAAGGTGCTAGTAGGATTAGCACTTCCACCACCTCCCCCAAATAGTTCTTGAATCATCTCTTTTGATCTCCTTTTTAGATCAAGATTGGCTTTTTTGGGTGTTAAATTTTGTGTTAAAAGAGGTGTTTAAGGGGTTTCTTTTTTCTTGCAAGTTCAAAATGGCTGAGGAGGTTTGGTTAGGTGGTGATGTATGTTTGTGGGTTGGAAAGGAAAAGATAAGAGAGTGGTGTTAAAGGGTGTACATACAGATACAAGTGGCCGGAGTGAGGAAGCTTTAGTTGTGTGTATATGAGAGATTTATAAGATGATGAAAATGTTGCTTTTTTGTTTTTTAGAATTAAATAAATCTAAAGTATGTTTTGGATTTTTGGAATGCGGTTAAGTATGTCGTTGGGGGTAAAATGAATTCGGGAATTTATTCTGTACTTTTTCCACCAAATGTGTCCTCTACCTGCCTCTTTGCTTTTATTTGACCATATTCCTAATTTGTTTTTTCTAATTTTTAGACTTCAATTTTTTAATTTCCGGTTTAGTATCATGTATGTATGTATATATACTACGAAGAAATCCGCTCCAAATGTACTTAAAATGTGTTTTTAGAGCACATGCATAGTTTTTTCCCAATATTTTGAAAATTGAACAATTAGATTTTATTTTTTTGGACAAAATATATTGGAAAATGAGTTGACGCCACCCGAGTTATTACGGTAATTTGTTTACATATTTTAATTCTCATCTTTTAAAATGTGAATTCAAACCTAAAGAGTAGTAGAGTGTAGTTTAGTAAGTTCAATTTTTAGTTAGTTAGAAGATATGAAGTAGTTTTTAAAAAAATCTCAAAGAATTATTGTGAAAAATTAAAATGACTATACTTTCTATACAAAAAATTTCTTACGAAATATTGGGCCTTGCCTCCGTCACAAGAGCATAATTGATGGCGCTTCGTTGAGGTCTGTTAATTGCTAAAGAACTTAATTATTCCAAGTTAATCATTCAAACGGACTCGATGGTAGTTACTCGCTTGCTAAATAAAGAAGTTGTGCACTCAACTACTCACTCGCACATGATAATGATATGCAAGTGTCTTATTAACGCTCGGGAATGGGAGGTTAAAATAAAGCACATCTATAGGGCGACTAATAGTTGTGCGGATTGGTTAGCTAATATGCCTAATAGGGGAGTGACTCAAACTCCTCAATTGCAGAAATTGGAGGAGTACCGGATACCAGACGCGCTTTTCAATCTAGATCAACAAGAGATGGGAGGCACTAGTTGGCCACGAATAATTCCGCTTTATGCATTTTAATGTTGATTTATGAGCTGTTGTTGGGTTAATCACACTTCATTTTCAACCGAAAAAACGAAATATTGTACTCCCAAATTACACTGTGAAAATTTAAAATGACTATACTTTCTAAAAATAGTAAAACAAAAATTTCTTGAAATAAAAAGTAGTACAAAGTAGATTATTTTATTTCACACGGAGTACTTATTTATTATCAGCAAGTCTTGCTTGTGACGGATATATCCGTCACAAGCATGCGACGAGCCAAATACTATCCATGTGGTAGATAAGACAAAATATTTGTAGACATTTTAGTCTTGTCTTATCTATCCACATGGGTAATATTTGACCCGTCACGTACTTGTGACAGATATCGCCGTTACAAGTAAGAATTTGTGATTTATTATAGGGGAAGTTAACATAATTTGCAAGGTATTATTAATAAATTTTCATCTTATCGGCCAACATGCAATGCAAGAGTAGGGGGTATATTTTTATAAGAAAACTAAAAGGATAATAAAGGATACGTACGTACGGTATTTTCTTCTTGAACCTACTTTGTAGCGTAAATTCAACATTTGATCGACCTACATAATGATTATTCTCATCATTTTCATTTGACGAAAAGAATAGATCGAACCACAAACTTTGACCAACAAATCAACATTAACCAAACGTCGTTTATGTTCACCTTGCTTTTTACCCAATTAAGCCAATCCTCGTTCTGTGTTAACTATACTTTTTTTTTTTTTCTAATTTCTGTTTAATAGATAGTTGTCCCTTTTAAATGTCTATTCTTTATTCATAGGATCGAGTTGCCTTATGCGTTAAAAATTCTTTTATTCCAATTAATAAAGTGGATTGTTGCACACAATATAGTGAGGGAAAAAATCAAAATTATTTATTCAGATATCCAACAGCTCTGAACACTACCTTCAAGATCGATGATATTTTCCATAAGGCAGTGGCAATCGGCATACCGCATAAATACAAGAGCTCCTCATTACTCGTTACAAGAACTTCTTATTCCTCTGAATTTACTATTTTAAATTTTTAACTTATTTGTTTTAAAGTTTTACTCAGTACTAATTACTATGAGCAAAGCAATTGTTGTATCGTGCGATAAAGTTAAATATTTATAATTTATGTTAAAAAGTGATCATTTTAAATTAGTTAAATAGTGATCATTTTTAAAAAAAAAAATATTAGTACAGTTTTTTCCATCTCGATCATTTGTTTATCTTTTATGTTATTTGTGAGGAAATATTAAAATCAAAGGTAAACAAATGACTTAGATGTGAGAAGTACAAAATGGTCGATATTACTTATATTAAAGTGATTACTAACTAACATAGAGTGAGTTTTTTTAACCATAAATTGTTAATCAGCTATATCGCACGGTATAACACAATGGTTGTACATACGCTATAATTTGTATTAAAGTTTTTATTCTTTTTGTAGAAATCTATATTTCGATGATGAGAAAAATTACATAACCCCGGTATAAATAATCGAGTCTAAGACTAGATACAACAAACTAAATTGTAAATTATATACTCCCTTTGATTAAAATATTTTTTTCACAAATAATATAAAAGTAAACAAATTATAAAGACGGAAAGAGAATTTATCGGAGTATATAGGTGGCAAGTCAGACGTGATTATAAAATATCTTGTTTTACGTCTTAAATGATAGATACTCTCTCCGCTTTTAAGATTATCCCGTTATAATATAACACTCCACACATTTGGGGAAAATAGCTGAAGGAAGCATAATATAAGGATTATATGGTACCATAAAATAAGTATTTTACCAAGAAGAGAATGTAATGTTTGGATTTGATAATTCGTTTAGACTTTAGAGTAAGGGTAGACATTGGATTGGATGAGAGGTAGTAATTTCCAGCTAGCTTTTGAAATTTCACCTTTTATTTTCACCTACTTTTGTCAAACAGAGCCTAATGTTGTTAAATAAATTAATTGCTAAACACGTATACAAAATTAAGCTAATTGAAATAGAGTCTTGTTTACTCTGTCATCAAATCGTACCTATGAATTAGTGTAAACACAAATTCTTATTTGTAACAAAAATATTCGTGATAAAACTTGCGAGGGTAAAAAGCATAATGCTTATGGAGGAGCATATGACTTGTATTTATCTAACATTGAGTGATAAGGACTGCGGGAAGTGAAAATTCATGGGGAGTAAAAAATCCTGAGAAATAAACTTTTGTCCTAATTGAGATGTTCTAAAAAAATATTTGATTACCTAATCTATGTAGTAAGTCAATTCTCGAGGAACTTCAGCTCCCCCTATAATCTTATATGTGGAAGTTGAGTGTTAAGTGCTATTTTTAGCACTAATTGTGAGTATATATCGTCGTATTTGTGGTGTTGAGAGTTAATTTTGGGGCGATATAGTGACATTTGAAGCATTTCTGATGATCTCGCATGGTTTGATTATATATGTGTTTTTTGATGACGCTTCTAGCTATTTTGAAGAGCCGAGAAATTCATGTATTATGCCCAGATTATAGTGGTGGTATACGTGTCAAATGCCGGGTTATAACGAGGATTGAATGAAGAAAAGAAAAGAAAAAATTAAAGGAAAAGCAAAGAAGAAAGAATTGGGAGTCTTTTAAGTGCCGCTACTAGCGGATGACGAAGAGCAAAACTGCCGCTAGTAGAGGCTTCATCAGAATTCACGCAATTTGTGAAGCTTCCAGAGTGCCGCTAGTAGCGAAATGTGCCGCTACTAGCGAACAGCTACCCGCACAATGACTTTTGATCTCCCTCTATTCTATCCTACTTATATGGGATTACTATTATTATTAGAATATGCATATCATCATTTCTAGACTACATACAAAAAAGTTATACAATTTTATTAGATTTAGGCATTTTAGTTTTATTACTCCAAGACTTTGAAGAAGACGATCATTCATCATTTTGATCATCAATCAACAATAAGTTTTTCTAATTCTCTACTTTTTATTTTATTTGTTGATTGTTATTGTGATGATGAATTGTGAGTAGTTCTTTTATCTAGGGCTCGGTGAGCCGATAATATGGGTTATTGATGCTTTGATTTTAATCGCGCTTTGTTGAATTATTGAATTGGGTTTGTTTTGGTTGTGCTTAATAATTGATTGATTAGTTTGAATTGCTAGGTTTGAGTCTAGATTATCATTACAACGAGAGTTGGATGTTTTCATATGAATCATGCCTAAAAGTTTGTATCTTTGTCGATTAATTTCTACTCAATTTGAATTACGACGAGAGTCGGGTTTTAATTTAGAGAACCGAAATAAGATTTGAACTTTCACCTGAGAATAGTGAATTGGAATAATTGGGACATGTTAGTATCGATTCTTAATGCGTCTGGTTTTGTTATTCGTGCCATGAGAATAGGATTTATAGCATGCTAGATAGGCTTTTTGTGTCTCGACGGAGAATTTAGAGTATTGATTAAAATTGGAATGCTAGTCTCACCCAAGACGGTAATTTGACAAAGTTGTGCTACTTTTTGATTGCATCGATAATCCATGTTATTGGTGAACCACTGCCCTAGGTCTTTCTATTATTGATTTCATCTAGATTTATTACCTTCCGTACTAGTTTGTTAGAAATTAGTTATACAATCACCATTTTGATTTATTCGACGTAGATAACTTGAGTTAGAAATTAGCTAGTACTTAATCATTCACCTCCCTGAGATCGACCCGTATGCTACAATACCCGTACGCTTGCGGTACTATAAAATAAAACGTAACAAGTTTTTGGCGCCGTTGCCGGGGAGGTAATGGATTAATATTAGCTTAGATTTTTGATTTGTTAGACTACGTTATTTTTCTTTAATTATGTTTTATCTCGGTTTTCCACAATATGAAGATGAAGAATTTTGGGCTTACCTTGATCGACTTAAACAATATCTTGTCTCACTGGATGGTCATGGCTTTAGTGACGAAGAGCTATGTCTAACAATAGAGAAAGGTATCAACAGTTGTACACAATCAATGCTTAACTTTTCTAATGGAAATTTTCCTTCCAGGTCTGATGATGAAGCATTGAAATTTTATGACTGGCTATCTCGTGACGGTTGTAAGCCAAATTTCTCTTTTTCTTTGTGTGTTAAAGACAATATTTATGTGGAAACTAGTGATAATTGTGAGCTTGTAAATAATAGTATTGAGCATGATAGGAGCGTGAGTGAAATTTACCATCCTATTGAGAGGTTTTTGGCTGAGGAGGAAGTTAAGGATTGTGATTGGGAGGAATTTGTTCCTCACAACCATTCTAATATCACTCTTTATGGTTGTACTTCATATCCATCTTTCAAATATAATCCCCTTAATATGGTTCCATCTTTTCCTCTCCTTTATCCTCCACCTTGTCTAAGCTCATTACCCTCTTATAATTCCATAAGTATGAAAGAGTTTGCTTGGTGTCGATCACCTTCTCTTTGTGATAGTTTTGGAACAGATAAAGGTAGGCCTCCTGAAATTTCTAAGATGATTATTAATGATATTTCGCCTTTACTTTGTGATATTGAGAATGATGTCTCATCCTCCAAATCTCATGCTACAAATTTTGATGGACTTAAGACTCTAACATGGATATATGTGTTTTTGCATGATAATAGTTCCTCAAAAATGTATGATAAGTTCCTACGATCTTTTGGTTGGGTCTTTGTCTATTGGTTAACATGTTGTTATTCACAGTTATCTAAGTCGCATTCACAGGTTTATGATCGTCTCCTAAGAGCTTTGACTGCATCTTCTTAAGAATTACACTACAAAAGAATGCATCAAGCTAATGATGTTAAACAAGCGCTTCTTGGGAGGCAACCCAAGCTACGTATGTATTTTTTTCCGTTTTATTTATGTAAAGAAAAAAAAAGAAAAAAAAGGAAAAAAAAAAAAAAGAAAAGAAAAGAAAAAGAAAAGGGAAAAAATTGTGAAGGTGCGGGGAAACTGAAATGACTTACTTGTGAGAGTTGATGCCCGAAGCTTCGATGGTGCCTAATTGGGTTGACTTGTTTGTATCGAACTGCCTTAAGTGTAGGAAGAACGTTAAAGGAAAAATTAGTATGGGTGGCATGGTCACATTGATACTCACACATTTGAAAGTCACTATTCCTAGCACAGTTACTCTGGTGACGGGAGGTCACTTACTCGATTTTGATACATTGGAGCGTACATTTATGCTTCAAGATTCGGTGACCCGTGGTTATTTTTTATGGCGTCGTGGTCCAAAAGCTTCACCTTACTTACGATTGCCTCGTTCTACGGAGCAATCTATTCCTACAGGGCCAAGGACCATCGATTTATATATACCACGTGACCCACTTACTCTCTTGGAGCCGGGTGACAAAAGGGTAGCGAAGCGAGTTTTAGAAAAAGATGATGATGCTATGGATGGTAGTGATGATGAAAATGCGACCGAGAGACCTTCTCCCTCATTCACACATGCTTCTTCTTCTTCTAAGGAGTCCGATATGTGGAGGTTAGAGGTCGATGATTGGCGAGCGGAACAAGGGTTAGCTATGAGGGAAATCCTAGAGTTGTGTCGAGGTTTCGACAAGTTTTTATCGGCTAGGCATCCTAACACATACACTCCCCCTTCGGAGCAATTTTATGCAGAGTTGGCGGCTGAGAGGAGCGATATTAATAGTCGTCGGGAGGCACGTAGTGGCTCTCGCCGATCTTCTGGAAACTCCTCTGATTCTTCTTGATAGGTGATTTGTCCCCTCTTTCCTATTTTTATTTGTCTTTCTCGCATTGAGGACATTGCTCGATTCAAGCATGGGGGAGGGACATTTCACTTGTGTATATATTTATTTTCTCAAAAAAAAAAATAAAAAAAAAAAATTAATGAATAAAATCCCGCTAAGTCGAAAACCCGAAAGGGCGGCTTAGGCAAAAAAAATGGGAGGCCTCGCTAGAATGAAAATCTGCAAGGGCAGACGTTCTAGGCAACATTGAGGTTGTGAGTGGAAAAAGTGAGCTCAATAAAAAAAAAAAAAAAAAAAAAAAAAAAACTAGGTTGAAAACCCGAAAGGGCGGCCTAGGCAAAATGAGGGATTAAAAAAAAATGAAAAAATGATGAAAAAAAAAAGAATAAAAAGAAAAAAAAGAGCCGCAAGAAAGAAAAGGGGCCATAATATCCCGTACTACGGGCAAATAGTAAACATCATGGCGGTCGGCGACAAAAGAAGACGGCGTTTGGAGGTAAGGGTTAGGATTAGGACCATTTGTTGGCGTCGTAGATTTGTGTTGGAATTGGATTGTGTGTTGGGGATCGTTGGTTGTTGTGATCCTATTTTGGTTATGATGATGTTTATTGATGTTGATATTATTGGCTTCTAATCGAGAGTGTTTTTGAGCTAGCATGGGGAAGTCCTACACTGACTTGACTCCTTGGTTTATCTTTTGGTGTTGACCATGCTAAGCTAGACGATTTCGGAGTAGGTAGTGAGGGTGATATAAGAAGGAAGTTGTGAGAACCACTTGTGAGTGAGGGAGTTAGCTAGACCTTACATTGATATCGTCTTATGCCTTTAAAAAGCATAATGCTTATGGAGGAGCATATGACTTGTCTTTATCTAACATTGAGTGATAAGGACTGCGGGAAGTGAAAATTCATGGGGAGTAAAAAATCCTGAGAAATAAACTTTTGTCCTAATTGAGATGTTCTAAAAAAATATTTGATTACCTAATCTATGTAGTAAGTCAATTCTCGAGGAACTTCAGCTCCCCCTATAATCTTATATGTGGAAGTTGAGACAGACAAAACAATTTCAATTTTTGCAGTTCATGGAAAGTAGAATTTCCCATCATTTTACAAGACAATCAAACAAGGTCAATCTATCACAAATATGTAACAAATATATCCGTCGTAAGGAAAACACATGGAAATACATGCAAAATTATTAAGGATAAGATGAAACTTTGGAGTGTCCTCTATCATATATAGGTTTAAATAGCGTCGGCGCGCTATAGCATTGGGATCGACCCTTCCACCCTCCACTCACTCTAATAATCGCTAAATAAGAGCACTTGGTTCTACAGAGTACTAAAAAAATACTGTAATGGCCATAAGGAGGCGGGAGTGGAGATTAGGTATAGTGAAGCATAAATAATGGCATTTAATCAAAAACATGGAGTAAACAATTAAACATGCAATCAAATTTCTCAAGATTTCAGAGTCCATTGATTTATTTCGCGTTCTTGTAGTTGTAGATGCCATTCAAAGGTAATGATTAGAGTTCCAAGATTACAATTTAAAGCACACTTATATCATGTGGAGCTACGTGTAAAGTTATCTCCCTTCTTCCCCACCTATATATTTTCCATATAATCTTGTAACCGAGACTTATGCCATCAATTAAGCCATGCCTTAAATTACACCCTCCCTACCCTATGATTCTATGAATAAATAACTTCCACTAACAATATAACTTATCTTATCACAATTGATACGTAAGAGACATCTTATTCTATTTGTTTGGAGGTTTAATTGTTACTTATGACATAATTCGTACTATCATTTATTTTCGTTTTTAGGTGTATTGATATTTAATAATATCCTCAAATATATCAACAAAGGATGTTAAGGAACAATTATCAAAAAGTAAATAGTCATCATACGTCATCGCCACATTAAGAAAACTTTCGTCAGCGGTAAACACTCTATGAAAAAAATCATGACAGTAATATTTCGGTTACCAATTAAATATTGTCTGCATTATTTGTTATTGTTCCTTCATCTCTTTATACATAGTCTATAAGATGCCGCTTTGATGAATCATTTTACTCACTTAGATGTAATTAGTTTTTGTAGAAAATTATTTTTATGACAGGTAGTTTCTATTGTGCGTTTGAATCTCGTATTTGAGTTGTTTGAGATATACGGAGGATAGTTGGGAATTTGGGATTTGCTTTGTCACTTGGTTGTGGTTTGAACCCCCGACCCTTGTCCACGATGGGATAAGTCGGTTGGGTCTAGGTAGTAAACCTTGCCTCTTGATTTGCCTTGTCCTACCTAGTTGAATACGGGAGTGAGAATTAGGTAGGGTACCCTAACTATCGATCTAGAATCTTCACCTTGGGAAAGAGGAGAGAAAGAAGCGGGATTAAGACATGTACTTAATGACCTAGGGTCTTGAATTGGATTGGGTACCACCGGAGTGAGCTCATTCAATTATTGATCATGACCTAGGAATCCGATTCACGAAGTTCGGAGGGAGGTGATCGGGGTTACTTAATCGAATTACTTGTTTGGGAGAGGGGTAGTCGGCCCTTAGAGGCGTTCCACACGTCCATTTATCCCTAGCAACTCGTCACTCGGTATTCAGTATTCCTTGCTGCTCATGATTAAATTATGTCAGTGGTGAAATCAGATCCTAGGTCTTTCGTTGATATTAGATCGTCATTCTTATTACTTGATTATTAGTTTGCTTTGATCTGCTTTTATTAGTTAGTCTAGTTAGTTTTAATCACTCTCTTGGTAATCGTTTCGTGTTGCTAATTCATGATTCGAGACCAAAATAGTACTCATTCCCGATCTCCTTGCAAAGTGCCGCAACGATAACTCATGCACTTGGGAGGTAATTTATTAAGACACAACATTTTTATTATGAGTAATCAACGTCCTTAAAGTAATATATTTGTCTAAATGTTTAGGTGGATTATTAACGTAATTACTCTTTGATAAACGTCATTTTTCATGAATCGCAGTCGCAGATATACAAAAATATAGACCGTAGGAAATAATATAATCATCTGATAAACATCCGATTTTTTTTTGTGTCCCTACAACAAGAATCTCGGGTCCGACACTGACCATATCGTGAGTAAAAATAAAACCTCAAATCATGTGGTTGGAATAAGAGAATTCTAACCGTGATCTATCTTGACTGGGATATTAAGTTTTGTTAGTGGATTATGATACACCACTATAGGCGCAACATGCACACATAAGGACAAACTGAGAAGGATGTTCAAAAGACTATATTGATGAAGAATGAATAAAAACGTATGTAGGCAGAAATGTTAAGTAGATGGTGGAGGATGGTGCCCATGGTGGTCTACTTGTCTCAAACATGAAAACAACTGTAATTCTTACGATTTAACCAACTACTCCCTCCATTCAACTTCACTATTCACATTTCTTTTTTTGACACTATTCACACTTGAGAGGAATCTTCGATATTCTCAACAATCTATAAGTGAGAATATAGTCACGTGGGATTTTGTTTGATTCGTCTTTATGACTACATTATGAATATCAAATTTTTATAATTTTTGCTAATGTAAAATGAAAGATATAGCTAATGTAAAATGCGCCTCGGCAAATGTGCCAAAATGAATAGTGACAAGTGGAGTTGAATGGAGGGAGTAGTCTGTAGTCGCATCCTACAAGTGTTATCGGAATTTCCTTTAACCCTTCCACCTACGTCACTTTCAAATGGGCATAATTCAACTAACCCATATTCCCTCGGTTCTTATTATGTTTCACCTTTTTATAATGATTAAGAAAATTTTAAAATACTATTAAATGTACAATAACTTGGAACAAATTAATATTTAATTATTCAAAGTGTGGTATTACAATGACATCTTTGGTAAGGGTGTTCACTGGTTCAAACCCGGATCGAACTGGACCGGACCGGATAGACCCGTGAACCGGCAAATCCAAAAATCCAAACCCGCGGACCGGACTGGTTAACAAAGAAACCCGGACCGGATTGCGAACCGGTCACCAAGCTTTTGACGACCCGCAGACCGGACTGGTATGTGCCCAGGTTTTTTCGAGTCACTTTTTGAAGAGCCCTACTCTTCTTTGGATACGAACGAAGAGAGTAATAACTTAAGACTTTTTTTCAGCACAAGTAATAAGCATAGTTCGAAGAATAAAAACATGTTTTTCAAGGTCCGGAGGTCTTAGAAGTGTCCATATAGATTCGCCAATGTAAATAGTCATTTATTCAGATCAATCGTGTTACTAATTAATCGCTTTTACCAAAAGAATAAGAAAATAAGAGTTGGGTAGTGAGACCACACAACACAACATCCCCATATCACCCACGACAATAAGCCTAAAATAGAAACTACTCCTAGATAACAATTGATGAAAATAGAGTAGGTATCAAATTGATTTAATCGGATTTCTTAACCTAGTGGTTAAGACTAAACATCTTGGACAATAGGTCTCAAGGTTCAATCACTCTCCCCTATATTTTAATGAGACTAAATACGTGATCAAAAAAACCCTAACAAGCTAATGATTGTATTTTGTTTCAGATGGTGCCAGAACTAGTAATTAATTAAGGGATAAATACGATAAACAAATCAATTGAGGAAACAACCAACAATACTTACAAATCAAAGGTAGTCTTAGATAAACATAACATAATGAGCGATTAAGGAAGATAATTAGCCATATTAATCCATATACCTCAAACCCCAACTAACTACAATGAAGAGAACAATTAACCAAAGAAATCTCATCGATCATAAAAAAAAAAAAGTAACATGAAATGAAAGAAACACCCTCCAAATTAAAGAACATTAATTTAACTCAATAAGATAAAAACTAAGCTAATTAAGATACCATAACATTCTATGATATATATGATTGATTATAAGTATATATTGGAGTAGTACGAGTATTTATTTATATAGTTCAAGGATATGCACCATTTATAGGTACGGCAGGAAAATCAGACCAGCTTGAAATTGCAGGATGAGATGCACCACCCATGAATCCGTAACTACTTCCCAACTGATCTCCTCCTCCACCTCCAAACGGTGTCGTATCAAAACTAGAAGAGGAGGGTGCGGGTCCCACCATATGCCCTAGTATAACCGAACCCGGGTTGTTTTCATTACAATAACCATGGTTATTAGATGATGATGATGATGATGCTTTCAGCCTTTGATAAAGGTCCATAATGTTACTGCCTCCATTATTGTTACTTCCATTGTTATCCATATAATCCGGGGCAAACCCGTTTAGCTGCTGTTGATTGTTCCTTGTAAAGGACCCGAGTAGAGATGCAGATCCATTTCCATACGAATCCAACCCGAGTGAAGTAAACACACTTGATGCAGGGCTAGGGTTAGGGTTAGGGTTTGAAAAAGGGGAAGAGCCTCTAAGTAAGGCCAAGATGTGGGAGTTTTGGGGCTGAGGAAGAGAAGATGACCAAGGTGAATGATCCAACAACCCGGGTCCAAGGAAAAGAGAGTTGTCATTGACAAGCATCTCTGATGAGAAGTTGGCCTTAGCTGCCTTTGCTAAGAATAAGTTGTTGGAGGTAGTGCATGACTTGGCCATGGTGCCGGATGTTGCGGAATTGTTGGTTGATATACAACTCTTGTTCTTCCGACAACCGCCACCAATGGGAACATTGCGGAGGGTGCCGCCCTTGGTCCAGTAGCGGCGACATGTCTTGCAGAAGTGTCGAGGCTGAGTGAGGTTGTAGTTGTTGTAGTAGCAGAACTTGGTGTTGGTGGAGTCACACCTTGGACACCTTAGGTTCTGGCCACTACTATTACTATTAATATTGGTGTCGGAGTTGTTGGTGTTGGTGTTAGTACTATTAAGGGCAGTGGCAATGACGACGGTGGTAGGTGGGGTTGTTGCAATCATCGAAGTGTTATTAGTAGTAGTGAGAAGTGGTGAAGTAGTAGTAGTAGTAGTAGAAGAAGAGAAAGGGTTTGATGAGATGCTTCTATCAGGAAGCAATAAGGTGCTAGTAGGATTAGCACTTCCACCACCTCCCCCAAATAGTTCTTGAATCATCTCTTTTGATCTCCTTTTTAGATCAAGATTGGCTTTTTTGAGTGTTCAATTTTGTGTTAAAAGAGGTGTTTAAGGGGCTTCTTTTTTCTTGCAAGTTCAAAATGGCTGAGGAGGTTTGGTTAGGTGGTGATGTTTGTTTGTGGGTTGGAAAGGAAAAGATAAGAGAGCGGTGTTAAAGGGTTCGTACAAGTGGGAGTGGGAGTGGGAGTGGGAGTGGGAGAATGAAGCTTTAGTTGTGTGAATAGAGAGATTTATAACATCATCAAAAAATTGTTTTTTTTAAAAAAAAAATTATACTTGTTAGAGCAAGTCCATTGGTAAGCTACAAATGCTTGTAGTTTGTCTTGTCACATCGATTTTTGTAACTACTTTGTTTTTCGGCTACATACTGCTCCAATGGTGGACCGTAACATCTTGTAGCTTGCTTGGTCCCACATCAATAATTTCTTCCAATGATAAATTTTTTCTTTTATTTTTTAAATGCAAGTTAATGTACCTCTATCAAGCTACAACCAAAAATCTATCTTCAATAGTAAGCTACATGCTTACTATTTTGCAAATATTGCAAGCAAATCCCAAAAAAGCACTATTGGACTTGCTCTTACTCCTTAGTTACAATAAAAGTGTTTTCTTTATATATAAAGATTAAGGTTAAAATAAAGAGAAAGATTGGTTTAAATATTTCTTCCCCGTTCATGTCCAAATGATACGTTTTGATTTTGTAAAAGGATTAAGAAAATATTAAAGTAATACTAAAAGAACAATAATTAGTGACAAATTAGTATTTAATTATAGTATACAACCGTTGTACCGTGCGACAGATCTTAAAACTAGTAATTTATGGTAAAAAGTTACCACTTTATGTTATTTAGTGACCACTTTAAGTTAAATAGTGATCACATTTTAATATGAAAATGTGGTCATTATTTATCTGAAAGCGGTAACTAACTAACCTAAAATAGTCACTTTTTATCATAAATTGCAAATTTTTACTATTATCGTATGGTACAAGAGTATAAATAGGTTAGTAATATAAGGGAAGTTTGATCCAAAAATTGGACTAAAAAGGAAATAGATCAATTGGATTTGAACGTCCCAAAAAAGAATACGTACTCTTTGAATATGAACGCAAGAAGTATTACTTTCTCTAGCCATCTAACAAGCGAATTCCAATATTATTATTTTATAATCATCTAAATGAATATCAAATGGGAAGAAATTAGGTGATTGGATGAAATATTAAAAGATTGGAGTACTACGAGTATTATTTATTGACTGCAACACGCATTAAAAAAAATGTAAACTACAGTATTGATCTGTCTAAGGTGGAGTAAAAAAATCTAAAGTATGTTTTGGATTTTTGGAATGCGGTTAAGTATGTTGGGAGGTAGAATTCGAATGTACGGTGTACTTTTTCCACCAAATGTGTCCTCTAGGCTCTAGCTGCCTCTTTACTTTTATTTGACCATATTTATACTTTGTTTTTTCTAATTTTTAGACTTAAACCTTTAACTTCCAATTTACAGTAGTAAAAGAATACTACAGAGAAAACCGCTCCAAATGCACTTAAAATGTGTTTTTATAGCACATTTATAGTTTTTGATAATGGAGTTTTTTCTAAGATATCTCTTTTGAACACATGATAATGCGTTAAGTAATAAAGAAAGATTCATTCTCCCTTCAATTTTCAATGATTTTGTCATTTGTGTGATATATGTGAGGAGAATATTATATATCGAAATAGGGCAATCTATTAAAATTGATGGAGTATTAATAACAATTATCTAAGCAATTAGTCTTCCTTTTTTTTGGAGAAAATATATCTAGAATCTAGATTAACTTGAATCAAATCCATAGTAATTGTATCTATTGAACTGAAAAATAAAGATTCACACAAGATATATGAAATAAAGTACGGAGTAATAAACGAATCTAAATTGAATCAAAGTAAACTAAAGATAACCCTTTCAGAATAAGATCAGATCCACGTATCCATAATGAGGCATTTTAAAGATATATGAAGTAGTAGTTATCAATTGTCATTAATGGTTGTTATGTAACTATGTAGCATATTTGTGACCTATTCATATGGAGTAGTTTTACCTCAAACATAGGTGTAAAACCCTAAAAAAATCACGGTAATCTAGTTGTCTTAATTTGACATAAAGGGCATTATTGTACAGCCCAATTACCGTGAAATTTTAAAATGACCATAGTTTCTACTAATAGCAAAACAAAAATTCATTAAAATGAAAAAATAAATATCCAAGACAAAATTACACATTACCGTCTTATAAATACCACCTTTCTCAAATACAGACTTATGAAAAAAATTTAAAAATTACTATCTTATACAACATTATTTATTAATTTTGTTACCTTAAATGAACTGGGGATAAATAGACAAAATTTCATTAACAATTGAACCCCTCCGGCCTCCTTTCTAATTATAAGACGATTTTGCCCCTATACCTATTTAACCCCCTTTCTCTAACCATGATCGAAGGTTTAACAAATTTTCATCAATGTCTTCTCCTTTTCCACTAAACTAGTCCTTTTTTTTTTTTTTTTGCTAAAGTCCACTATTGGAGTACTCCGTACTAGCTAGCAATTGTTGCCTACGAACAAGGTATTCTCTACTCATCAATTTTGTACTTTGCAAATTTAGGGCTTGTTTGGTTGTCTCTCTAATTCTCGGAAAGTGAAGATCCCTGAATTGCATTTTTAGTGAGTTGTTTGGTTGTCCATTTCATGGAATTTACCACTTTCCAAGAATTTTAATTCCTCTCTAATGGGGAAAGTCATTCACCAGATCCCAGATCCCCTTGGTGTGCAAAACTTCTCGCATGAATTAAACTCATTTCACTCATGATAATCAAACAACATTTTTTGTAATTTCTATGAAATATAAATTATGTGAATTTAAATTCCCGATAATTTCATCTTCCCATAATGAACCAAACGAACCCTCACTAATTATCTACAAATTAGGTCAGTGTATTATAATTGTTTTCTATATTTGTAGTTTTTTATTAAACTATGGAGTAGTACATTTTAAAGAAAAATTGTAAAAACCCTAAACATGGAAAACATTTAATTAACAATCAAATTTGAATTTAAGTGTGATAATAAAGTGTTATTTCCTCTACTTTGGTCGTTTATTTTTCCTTTTTTATTATTTATGAGAAACATTTTAATCAAATAACAACAAATGACCGAGACGAAAAGAGTATTACACTTACAATAAACTAAATTCATTATTCATAGTATCACTATTAACTAAATATAACAACAAAATATGACTTTCAATGTCATCAATTCATCGAAATTAAACCCTAAGTTTACTAAAACAATTGCATCGAATTTTAGAAGATTGAGGTGTTTTACATAGCTTGTAGATGATAACAACATGGGTTTTCTTTAATTGCGCCAAAATTTAGGTTTTATTAATCTGGGATTGAATGATTAGGAATTTTGGACCGAAAGATTTGATAATTTAAGGTTTGATAAAAGCTAACTTTAGGCGTGGTAGTACAAATTTTAGGACTTAGAACTCGCTTGGAATGGGGTAATGATTTCGGGGATAATAGAGCAAAAATAACTAGAAAATGATGGAGAATAATAGTGACAATGCTAAGCGGAAATGGAGAAAATGAAGGTAATCTAACCTATTTGGGAGAAAAAAAACATTACTCCCCCTCTCCCCCAAGTAATGCATTATCCCAAAATGGGGATAATTATTCATCCCTCTTATCTCTTTTACACCATAAAATGTCACAACCAAACAACAAGCTTCTCCATTTCTAATTCATTTTTGCTTTATTATTCTCGAAATCATTACCCACATCCCAAGCGAGTCCTTAGGAGTAAATAACTTGTTAAAATGTCATTGAGGTAGTGAGGTGAAAAGGGGAGGTTCTTATATGAGGGACATTTTCGTCGGTTCACAAAAATTTCACAATTCAATTTACTACTTATCTACGAGAGTTCATTGTAGAAGCAAAATGAAATGGGAAGTATTTTGTAAGGTAGTAATTGTTGATTTTTTTATAAGTATGTACGGAGTAATTGATAAAATGTGATATTTATAAGTCTGTAATTTGTAATTTTCGCCTTTTCTTACTCTGTATTAGTTAATAAAGTGCAAGTGTGCAACTTAACATAGCTGACAAACTCCTTACATTTTATCGAAGATGTCATGTACCAGTAGTTAAGATTAAGGGTAAATTAGAAATTACTCCTTTCAAAGTTGCGGTTTTTAAAATTTACTCCCTTATGATTTTTTTTTAATATTTTACACCCAAAAAGATGCAAAAGTTCAAAATTTACTTGCAATCTAATATTCCGACGAGTTTATGTTTTTATTGACCGATTTGCCCTTCTTTTATCGTACGCCCCCTCCCCCACCCCCACCTCTTATTCATTTTTACTTTCCCAAATCTTTCAATATCAATTCCAGGAAACCTAAATTCCCAAATCGAGAAGTAATGATGGGGATTTTTTCCCCAAATTTACTTGCAATCTAAATTACTCTTGCAAAAACGTTCGAAGTGACTTGCATATTACCTGAAGATCGAGAAGCTCTTGAATACAATAACCGACTTGCAAATCTTCAAAGTAACTATTTTAGGGACGATTCCAATGGTGGGGATTTTTTTCTTTTTCTTTTTTTTTTTTACAAATGACAGTATAAGGAAGATTTTTTTAGAAACGAGACCATAAGGGAAGGGGGAAGAAGTGTAAGATGAAGACATGGGCAATTTCGGTATTAAAAATAGGAAAAAGGCAAAAAAATCAAACTCGCCGGAAATACTCGTCGGAATATAGAATTGCAAGTAAATTTTGAACTTTTGCATCATTTTGGGTGTAAAATATTAAAAAAAATTCATAAGGGAGTAAATTTTAAAAACCGCAACTTTGAAGGGAGTAAATTTTAAAAACCGCAACTTTGAAGGGAGTAAATTTTAAATTACTCTAAGATTAAATACCTTGAATAGTACTCCCTCTCATTCATTCTATTATTTACGTGGGGCCGTTTTTGTGATGATAAATGGTGGATCTATGTAAATAATTGAATGGATGAGAGGGAATAGATCTCAAGTTCGAATCTTTTTGCACTACAGTATATTCTATTGCGACTAAGTGTGTTTTCATTTAAAAAAATCCTTACATTTTACTTTTAGCTCAACAAAATTAACGCACAACCCAAGAGAATTGACTATAACTCGATAAAGTTAAGATTTTTTGTCAGAATGTCTAACATTTAGATCTTCTTCTGTAAATAAGGACCTATAGTTTTTTGTGCCCAAAACGACCTTGCCTTTACATTTCTGTATCTGGAGGCACCAAAACCTAAATTCCGTCAATAAAACACTAACACACATCAATTTTAACTGTGATTTCATTTTTGTTCATCTTAATCACCTCATTACTTAATCAATTCATCATATTATAATATTTGTCTTTTCTATAATATTTGACCCGTTAATTAGAAGCTTATCATGGATATTATTTCCATTACAAACAAGGATTTATGTATAATCTTGCGGGGTACATATATAGTTGCACATTAAAAATAGTAACATCGACTCCATCATATACCACCTGCGTTTCAATCAATTTCATACGTTTGCTTTATACCCCTACATCAATATACGTTTTCTTTTCTCCATATCTTTAGTTACATACTCCCTCCATATTCTTGACTAAGCCCCCCTTTCCTTATACGGTCTTTTTATTTGTTAGCCTCTTTTCTCAATAAGGCAAATTTCTATCTTATCAAATGACTATATCACCCTTATAATGTTGCCTCACTTGTACTCTCCCGTTAATTTATCTTTATTATCTCTTTTCTCTCACATAATTATTTTTTTGATTTTTCTAACGTGTGTCCAGTGGGCACACGTTAAGATGCTAATTACAGAAAGAATTACAATGATTTAATCAAAAGAAATAGAAATACTAACTAATAATGGAGTACTATACTTAAAGAACATCAATGAGATCCCTTCTAAAATTAACATATTAACGTGTGTTCACTAGGCACACGTTAGAAAAACTATTACTTTGTACTCATTTAATAGTAGAGACACCCACCACCCTTTCTTTTAACACTTTTCTTAATCTTTGTGCTCAAAGCCTCAAACCCAATGAGACTTATTCAAAGAATATAGAGGGATTATTTTTTAAAATCTTAAAATTTTGATGTTCATAATGCATTCGATTCGATTACACAATTTAAACAAAATCTCTCAAGACTATATATATATATATCTTACTCCGTATCTTATATATTAAAGGTTATATCGAATATTCTTTTCACCTATAAATAGTGTCTAAGAAACAATCAAACAAACGTATGGAATTGATTGAAATAAAAAATATTAAAAAAGCAGAGTAGAAGATTAGTACATAATCATCAGAAAAGTGTACTAGAGAATTCCAAATGTTGAGATGGTTGGAGGTGGAATTCCTTTGGTGATGTTGGTTGGGATTACTGAGGGAGTAAAAGACGGAAGAAGGTGAGCGCGCGTGCCGGGCGGAGGCCCAAAACTGATGGGGATGATTTTCACAGAATGTTTGTTGGGACTCTATTTTTGACCGGGCAGCCGCGTGCGGCCACTTGAATACGACAACACATTACAATTACACTATTTACTCTGTGTTTTCCACTTGTTTCTTTTTACGTACGTACTCTTCATACTTCCCATTTCCATTTTCTTTCCTTTTTTCGGTATTGCTTACTCTACTGCCTCTACAATATTCGCAAATTTGTGTATTTTATTTGGTGCGGTAAGGACAAATGAAGGAGCAATATTATTATGTGAGATCGTATCATAAAAAGTTTAGCTGTAGAATCAGTCTTTTGTGAGACAGTCTCACACAAAACAAAGTTATTGTAAGACATCACAAAACTTTTAAAACACACTAATAACCAACGAAAAATTAAAATTAAAACTAGAAAATTAAATAGTAATCACCTCTCATATGAGAAATTTTGCCATAAGATTACTGTGAAACCATCTCATATGAGAATTTGTGATACGGGATTCAATCACAAACAATTTTGATTGGGAGTTTGTTGGCGTTGAGATAAGGTCTAGATGATGCGTCTTCAAATTAATTAAAAGAGTGTAACGCGAGGACAAACTATAATGTACGGAGTAAAAAGTAAATTGAACCTATTTCAAATCTCTCCTTGGTCCAGCTATTTATGACCCAGCACTAACCAAATACTCCCTCTGTTTCAATAGATAGGTTATATATTTACTTTATAGACAAAAATTAAGGTAGTGAGAAATAATTAAGGTTTATTTATTAAAAAGTATATCCCAAAAAGGAAGGTGTGAACCATTGATTAATACACACAAACGAGGAAAAATGTGAACTAGGGACGGAAAGTGTGTTATCTTTTGGAACAAAGTTTAAGGAAATAACAATTGGTGAATTTGGACCAAACAAAATCCACTTGCTTTACATTAATATATCAAAAACTTACAAAAAAATAAATAGAAATACATACTCCCTCCGTTTCAATGAATTGTTTGCCTTTTCTTTTGGCACCAAGGATAAGGGATCCATTGAGGAGGTGACATGTGGAGCAAAACTCATGAGAATTGTCAAATTGCACATAAAAAACATTCCTAAAATAGAAAGGCAAACAATTCATTGAGACGTCTATGGAATAGACAAACAATTCATTGGAACGGAGGGAGTAGCTATTAAATAATAATACGCCCAAAAAAAAATACTCGTATTAGACTTCGCTTCTACGGTCATCAATAATTTCATATGATGAAAATTAATTAGGATAAATCATAAACAATTAGCAATTTCAGAGAATCATTAACAATTATAAAACTAATTAAAGAGCCAATAAAGATGAGATTTGAAAGACGAGGGAGTTGCGCAAAACTAGTACACATGATATGGCGTCGAATCGTCGATAAACATGAGAATGATACGCAGCGTATGCAGGGCCAGAGCCAGGGCCAGGGCCAGGGCCAGGGCGGGCAAAGAATTGAATTGAATTGGAGGTCCATTATATTATTGGGATCACAAATTTCACAATCTTGAGTCTCGATTCATACTACAAAACATATTGTAGTGTGTGCCCAGGCCATGTCTTTATTATATACTGTATGCAACCATTGCAGCTTTTGCTCTTCTCTTCACTTACAGTATTACGGAGTACTACTTATTAGTCCCTCGTTTTAAGTCGAATCAAGAAATTAATTGTTTATTATTAAAGGTATAAATGAGTTAAAGTTAATTATTTGTTTAATATTAAATGTAGGGTAAATAGAGACATTTATGTAAATGTATAAGATTTAAAGTATTTATTTTTAATATTAAAATAATGACTAAAATGAAAAGAGAAAGTTTGGAATTGAACGTCCCAAACAGAAATAAGGAAAAGTTCAACTTAAACGGATGGAGTAATCCGTATACGCTATTCCTCTATGCAATTCGCTTATTAATCTCTTAACTGATTAGTTTATGGTACAGTACTGCTACTAAAAGTTGATTGTGTCTTAGATACATACGAATAATCTTTCAGATCATATACTTATATCTCCCTCCCTCTATCTTCTTCACCCACAGGCCAGTCATCAGTCATCATATGATGATGACAATTGACACATGTATATACTCCCTCCGTCCCACTAAAATTGTGCTGTATTCTTTTTTGATAGGTTCTTAAAGATTGTCTCATTTCTCAACTTTCCTTTTTAGTCCATGTTTTTTTAAAACTTCGTTCCTACTGAGTCAAAGTATTTATCATTTTGTCATTCCATTAACCCACACAACTCACAAAACATTATGACTCACCTATAAAGGGAGTCATCATTGTCTATATACCCAATCATCACACAATTTTCTTCGTTATTGTGCAAAAGTAAATGGGACAAACATTATGGGACGGAGGGAGTATATATATATATATATGTGTGTACCAGCATCTTCCATGAATTTATGTTCCAATGAGCATTACCTAATAATACCATCAAATTGATCTAAAACCTAGCCTAAAACGAACCCGTACTTTAATTTAATTTAGGGTAATCCTAATACCACACTAAAATGTAAGACTCCCTCATATATAATTTACTGTACCAACATACTTTTTAAAATCAAATTTATTAAATTTTGACCTCGACAATAAAAATTCAAATAAAAAATACAAACATATTTATATTTATTACTTATAAAGTAGTAAAGTTTTACATAAAAATATTGTCAACAAAAAATATACTCCCTCCGATTTTTATTTATCTTTCATGTTTTTTTATTTGGCTGAAACACACTTTATTCTCTATTTTCATTTTGGGTCATCAACATGGTCTAGAATTTCCCTTACATTTCCCCTTCATTAATTAGATCCATTAAAACATTACCTATTTTATAGCGTACTCCTTAATTTCAAACTATTTCCATCTTATTATTCTATTATTTATGTCAGATGCCAATATCTCTTATATATTAATGCTGAAGAAAATAAAGCCACCACATTCACCCACGTCATCTGCCAAGTCATCGTCCTACATGGCGCCACGCATAATCCGACGTGGCTTTTCGTTTTTTTTAAAAAAAGGTTAATTGATTGCAAACCGACAGCAGTTACCTCTCCATTTAAATGCAACTTCCCACTTCATGTTAACTTCCAACTTCACGTTAACTTCCCCCTTCATCTAACTCCTCCATACATACTATGTATAAATATATATGTTACAGGTTTCAGTAATTGTTTATTTTCTCTGTTTACTGTTTTCCCCAAATTCACCAATAAATTCAATTCACTATATCTTTTCTTCACTGTTATAATATGGCGTTTCAATTTCAACCAAAATCCATCGCCGAGATTACCGAAAGCATGAATGCAGTTTCCATTACGGTTAGGGTTATGCGAAAGTGGTGCCGAATGAAGAAGCAGCCAAACAGCGTCAACAAGATCAATGCCAAATCTAACGATATAATATTTGGCATCGAGTTTATTTTCGTTGACAGCTCGGTGAGAATATCATACAAAACGTTATCGTTGTTGATCTAAATTTTTTGATGTTAAAATTTGAACGTTATCGTTATTGATCTCAATTTTGTTGATGTTCAGGGAGCAACGATTCAAGGGACAGTCAGACAAAAATTGGTCAAGCTATACAATTCGGGTTTCAAAGAGGGTGAAATCTATACAATTTCTAAATTTTCAACTTCATCAAATGTTTCCGAAGAAAAGGCGACCTCTCACAAGTGCCGTATTTGGTTCGAATACAGCACAAAAGTTATGAAGATGCATCCTGACCCGAACATTCCTTTATGTGTGTACAACTTTGTCGAATTCGAGGATATACTGCACGGCAACGTTGACGCCAATGTATATTTTGGTGAGTACACATATAATAGATCTTCAAATAATGAAACATTTACGGTTTTTATTGTTTATCATATGTACAGTTCTGACTATTGTTTACCACATAGATGTGATAGGCAAGTTTGTTGAGTATCAAGCAATTCAGAAATCTGCAAAAGGCTTTCACTGGACAACTATCACCCTCGAAAATGCACAGTAAGAATCCTACTTTTATCTACTTATGTTCTACAATAAGAGATATATATCTTACTCCGTTTTACATGTTCATGTAGGAAAGAGCAGCTATGTTGTTCCATCTTTGGAGAATTCATAACAGACATTGTTCGTATTGTTAACATCTACCTTGACAAACCTAGACCTGTGTTAGTGTTGCGACACGTCAAGAGGAATGAATGGAGAGGTATGTTTAACCCTTCAGTTTTACATCATATTCATGCTGTTATTTTACTCTAACACGGGCTACTGTTATCTCATTTGCAAAGACAAAATCAGCATTGTTACAAGAGATGCAACATTGATCATTGTTAACCCAGACATGGAAGAGGTTGATCGTTTCAACAGCATGTAAGTTTAATGTACGACAGATTCGACGTGAAAGAACATGTTATCATACCTACAAAATTACTGACACTACAACGTTTTTTTATTAGGTACACTCCTAGCAAGAGCCCAGATCGATGGAAGTTACGCTACCCACCGACCTTGACTCCCGAATCAGCAAGCATACTAAATGGAAGTAAATGTGCTTTTTTGAAAGAGATTAAGAGTAGTGAGAAGGTACAGTAACCTATTTCAGTACTACTTCATTCCGTCCCAATACTGTAAACAACTAACTAATTTCACTACCATTCAATTCTATG
The DNA here is from genome assembly GCA_958450325.1 of Agrostemma githago. Lineage (NCBI taxonomy): Eukaryota > Viridiplantae > Streptophyta > Magnoliopsida > Caryophyllales > Caryophyllaceae > Agrostemma > Agrostemma githago. The sequence goes on from OY288240.1 coordinate 6,381,358, forward strand.
GTTAAAAGGCTGGAGTCTTTGTAACCTTAGCGATGTTTTATGAAATGGACACATCGAAGGAGTGGTGTTACAATTCATGTGAAGAATGCAGATCCAAGATCATATTAAGTGACAACAACATGTGGTACTGCAAGAAAGAGATGTGCAAGCAATACAACAGTGCTAAGCGCGAGCCCAAAATCAGGTCACCACTAATCATTTGTCAATTCCCCCAATTCAAGGGGATACAGTACAGTAACAATATGGTTTGCCCTTAGCAGATTCCAGGCAAAGTTTATGATTATGGATGATGCATGTGAGTTTGCTGAAATCATAATATGGGATGAAGATATGACAAAGCTACTGTCAAAGTCAGCGACAGAAATATTAAAAGAGCAGGAGGTAATTTTTGGGTGCTTTCAGTTTGTGGACAGTTTCATTTATTTTAAGAGATTGTTGCACTAATCTTACCCTACAATTTGTAGGATGCTAGGCCAGGAGGACCCCCACCATCAAATTTTAGAGCGCTAATAGAGAAGGAATATCTTTTCAAACTGCGAGTAACACAATCATTTAACATTCAAAAAAACTCCCACTGCTACACTGTCACAGGCATGTCGGACAACGAGGCCGAGATCAATGAGTGGAGAGAGGTTATGAAGTTAAGTGAGGTAAAAACTATTTAGGATTCAGTCAATTGTTATTGGCACTGTTATTCACGAGTGCCTAATTGCACTACCTCCAATCGGCAACTCCTTAGGTTTCATCCAACTCTACGGTTGTCAAAGATCTGCAAACTACTGTCATCAACGAACCGGGTTCAGGAACGAGTAGGGTTCACTTGCCACTCGAGGTATGGACTAAAATACTCCTGCTGCCTCCTATAGGAACTACTATTTCCATATAGTACACTAGGTAACTACACCTGTGTGCTATGTTATGTAGAATGCTAATGAGTCAGTAGAAGTTAGTGCACAGCAGAATGCTAACAACAGAGAGGTATGAGTTTAGAAAATCAAGACACCTTCACTCCCATCTACCAAACTTACGTACTACCTCACACAGATATTCCCTCAAATTTCCTAACCATATTCTCTACACAGATCACGGAGACAACTACAGCTGAAAATATCATAGAGGAAGATGCAGCTAATCAGGTAGACATTCTGTGTACGTAATCAGTAGGCTGCCTAAGCATTGAGACAACTATGGATTACATTGTCAGTTAATCTACATTGGATGACGACTAACATATTCCACAATGCTATTTAAACCAGGTTCTTCGAAGTGTTAGTTCGAAGGCTGGGGAGTCATCCGAAACCAACGAGCCAGTGCCAAGGTTAAGGAAGCGTTGTCACGGGAACTAAGTACTAACTAATGACATCTACTATTTCATGCTCAGATTATTTAGTTTTAACATACTGTTTCATGTTTTGATTGGGCCTAAAGGATTATATTTTTATTTATGTTTACTTATAACTTTTTTTACTTGGAATTCTTTAATCAGAAATTAGGTGTTTTATTTATTACTATCATGCAAACAGATAATCTCTCAGGCAATTGTTTTCAACATAACACCGGAGTGCTGACGTAAACCTCCACTATTTTGCACTGATAGAGGTGTCGCTTCAATTAGACTCAGGAAATATTAAGTCTACCCATTTATTCTAAGAGCATCTTACTCTTTCACTAGGGCTTTAGTGATAGAATTGACACTTCAATTAGACTGGTAGACTTTTTCCCTCATATATCTAAGAGCATCTTCCTCTTCAGCAGAAACTTTACTGGAGGAAAAAGCCTCACCCCTGATGCCACTGTTGACTTACAACTACTGCACATCACCGAGATTTTGTTGCAACCACTTAACCTCTCAGGCAATTGTTTTCAACATGATGTCTGAGTGCCAGCGCACAAACTCCACTACAGTTCAATGATAGTGGTGTCGCTTCAATTAGACCAATAAGGTTTTGTAGTCTGCCCATTTGTTCTGAGAGCATATTACTCATTCACTAAGGTTTATTGAATGAGTTAACACTTCAATCAGAATGGACAGCCTTCTGTTCCCTCATGTGCCTAAGAGCGTCTTCCTCTTAATCGAACATATAACTAAGAGCATCTTCCACTTAATCACAGAGATTTGTGGAGATGTAGGCTGCACTCGAGGCATCCCAGTTGATTCACGACTATTGCGCATCACAGAGGTCTTAAGGCCACATTGCACCCCACCGCTTTTAACACATTTCAACTACGGAGCCGTTACAACTTAGCATGACCTACAAGTGACTGAGGACGCGATGGGTGTACAATTTTTTGACAACAAGGAGAAAAAAACATGTAAACCATTGCTATCAAAAGTCGAAAACAGTTTGCAACCAGTGCTGTAAGGAACTCTCATCACTTATATGCGTGTGTCAACCCTGCACATCAAAATTCACAAGTGTGAGTTATAAGTTGATCCATATAATAAGAGGGTGTACATACATGTTATATATGAGGTTTATTTAACAAATAAACAGTCAACCCGAATTCAAACATTCCAACGCATTTGAGCATAGAGTGTATGAAATTGACATATCAGATGAGAAAAAGGCCTACTTGACCACTGTACACTTATTTATTGAACCAATAATTTAAATTTATTGTCAGTATCGGAGCACAATTATAACATATTCATATGAATATCTAATTTTACGTTGCGTATTCCAATTGTGCGCTACTTTATCACAATAGTTTCAGCTTATTGTACACTTATTTATTGATCCAACTATTTAAATTTTGTTATTAGTTCTGGAATTCAATTAGAACATATTTATATGGATATCTTATTTTACGTTGCATACTCCAATTGTATGTTACGTTATTTAATAGAACCCTTCATTACTGATTTTCTTTACTCACTAACGTTATTTTCAGTTATAGTAAATGAAATTTTGGGCAACTAATCTTCACGTAGTCGTGGTATTCTTTATGGTAATGGTAATCTTGAAGCTAATGGCTTTTATGTTACAGTTGAGTTGCATAACATAGCGGAATCAATGTAAAGCCAAAAATGAATAGTAAGCACAGGATCACAGCGTAGTTATACCCAACTCTTTCAATGTATCTAATAATCTAATAAGTAATTATAACCAAAAAAGAAATAATAGGAATTTACTTATCTTTTAACTGCATAAACACGTCATATTTTCAACTCCCCACTTCCGTCGTGTGTCAATGCAGTTTAGTTCCAACCACCCTATCTCTCATGTCCATTGCAACTCCCCATGTCATCAAATATATATATATATATATATATATATATAAAATGTTAGTATCTAAAAACAATCAGGGCACAACAAAAGTCACAAAACATTTTGCCCATCTGAAAAGTAAACAAATTCAATGTCTTCACTAACAGATCACAACTCTTTGAGTGCTTCTAATCAGCGTCCTTTCATACTGAATAACATTTCAGAATTGATAGCACTTCGCAAGGTAAGATATTGAACTTATCTTTTCGTCTATTTAATATATACTATCTTTTTCTTCTAATGAATTTTTATTTTTTAAGCCTGGCAAGTATTCGATTCTTGCAAAACTCAAGGACGTTGACACTACAAAAAAATGGTACTGCAACAAATGCAAGAGCTGTGCAGATACAATTGGAATGAAGCAAGATAATTTATGGCATTGTATAAATGACATCTGCCCAAAACTTGACATTGGTGTCGAGGAACGAGATATAATGTCGGTAGCAAAGGCAACTTTGATTTTTTGAAGATAGAATTTTAATTGAGCAGTTATTAATTTTTTTTTATTTTAGATATGATGTTACTTTCTTAGTGGAGGATCAGAACGGTGATCAAATTAACATCACTACCAATAATGCACAAATGGAAGATGAAACAGGATACAATGCATCTGAGTCCATGGAAATGTGTCAGCAGGTATAATTATCCTAAAAAACACCATTATAGATCGGTAGGGCATCTATTATGATTTCCTTATGTATTGTATTTAATAATTTAAGTTGAACATTGTTAACTATAGATTGATTCAAAGGAAATCCCAATCACAATAAAGACAATGTTGGGCAAGGAATTTATCATAGATTTGGAAGTGTGTCGCTACTTTAATGTTGTGGTTGATACAAGATGCTACTCTGTGATTGATCTATGTTCAAACATAGACGTGATTCGAAGAAGGAAAGCTTATTTGTGGCCAATGCAGGTATAATAATAAGGAAATAAGTCATGAGATTAGTTTAACCATGTGTTTAAGTATGTTGTAATGTTAAGTCTTTCATGTATACCAGGACTCAAGTTCAGTAACTACATTGTCCGAGGTGGTTGATTCTAACTCTGACAGAATTGATGAGAAGACACCCATGAGCAAACAGCCACGCAAAAGACTATTTTCGTCCATGTGTGATATAAGTGTGTCAAGATCAGAATCATCGGATGATGAATCCACAGTCAAGGGAGGGTTTAAAAAACAGAAGAAGTGAAGATTGGTTGCAGTAATCATTTTGCTTATGTATTTGTCTCATTTGTTAGTTTAAACTCACTTATTTAGTGTCTTTTCAATTAATTCTCTCATGTTTTTCAATTAGTTGAACAATATTATGCTATTTTTTATAATTTAACAGTTTGTTTTCCCTGATTCATTTAGTTCCTCAAATGTCATGCATATATTTTACATATTCAAGTTTAAGACACTCTAGGCATGTAAACGTAATCTGATATCAGTTCCACAATTGTCGAATATAATTGTGTGATAAATCTTACTTCATAAATAATAATTTTATAAGGTGTAATATTCACATTGGTTAACTGAACTGATTTATAAAGTGTTAACATGTAGCCTCCACTAAAACTATTAGCTAAGTCACTTTTAAAATCCTTTTCGACATTTTAATACCATGACATCTACCCAAATTGTAGTTTATTTGACATAATTTCTGAAATTATTGTGTAGAAACAATCACTATTATTCAAGTAGTGCCCCTCAGGCAACTTATTTTCAGCATGGTACTTTATTCATTGCGTAAACACCCCTAAGATTCAACTATATACAGAAGACACTTCAATTAGGTAGACGGGCAAACAATCAAAGCATGTCTGATCCTAAGAGTGAATTACTCTCAAAGTTTAAGTTAAGGAGTTATCACTACAATTAGGTCGACAAACTACTGCTACTCCCATTCTTTTAGCCCTACTATTTGTTGAAAATATGATTCTCATACATTGAACAATAGTAGGGATTAAAAGAATGGGGGGAGTGTATTATGCCCATTCATTCTAAGAGTGTAAATCTGCAGTCCAGGACCTCAGTAGGTAAATAAGTTGTGTTCATGCTTCATACTTGAGTTATAGTTGCTCATCATTGAGGCTTTTACACACCATTACACTTTAAGATGAATATAATATGGCTAAACATGTTTTGTGAAGATCAGATGTTCCCGTGTATATACAGCAGATTTTATTAGCTTGGTTACCAGCAATGCACATCTACACTGTCAGTTTCTTTCTCAATCAAGTATATCAAAATTGTTTTTTAATGATAAATTATATCTCCATCAAGATAGGTTAGTAATCCACTCCTTCTAGAGTTCTACTAATATTTAATAAGTCAGCCCCATGAAGATAGTTATTAGTTGTTTTCTCTCAACACTACCCACTATCTTCTTAACCAAGTGTAACTTCTCCTGCTAAACTACCCACAACTAGCATGATAGTCTAGACTTCTATTAATGCTAGACCACTATAAATACATAAGGAATACCATTTTTTTTGTGCACTACCAAATTTGAAGAATAGTAAACAGAAAAAATGGCAGAATTAGAAATCAGCAAACCAAAGTTCTGTACTTTTGATAAGTTGCAGCCATCACGATTTGAATTTTACTTTGAGGCTAGAGTTGTGCGTGTTTGGAATGCAGAAGAAGATCTATTCGATAGGTTCAATCAGGCCAACAACTCAATTGAGGTCTTAATGGTAGACATAAAAGTAAGTGTTGTATATTAGTTATTCAATTAGATTCTTTTTTTACAATATTATTAGGCTAACAGTATGCAACATTGGGTAAATTTAGGGTGATACAATGCAAGCAAGAATAGTGCATGACTTGAAATCAAAATTTGGGGGAAAGGTAAAGGAAGGGCAGATCTACAAAATTAGTAGATTTCACTTTGAAAACAATTTTACATGTGAGGCTGCCACCAATAAAGATTGGCGTATAAGGTTTATTTCATCTACTATTGTTCAAGAAATAGAAATTGCAACCATGCCAACATTTGGTTTCAATTTTGTGGATTTTGGAGACGTAAATGACAACAGCCTCAAGGGGAGATCCTTAATAGGTAAATTTAGTACTTTTTGAAGAAGTTATAACTTGACCATCTATTTCATATTATTACTAACAAAGATATGTATGCAGATGTAATTGGCCAGGTGGAGAAGTATAGTGTTCTCCTTGAAAATAGGATTTTTGATTGTACTACTCTTGAACTACAAGATTTGAAGTAATTTTCTAAACATGTTTACCATTTTCAACTTCTGAACACCAATTCAAGATGTTTATTAAATGTTTCTAAATGACCTTAGGGGAACAACTTTGCCAGTATGGATATGGGGAGAAATTGGAAATGAGCTCAGGTCAATTGCAACTGACGATAGATTCTTAGTACAGAAGCCCATAATTGTGCTCCAGTGTCTGCAGAGAGCCCCATACTTAGGTGTGATTTATATATTATTCGTGCATATTTGAAACAGACTCTAAAAAACCTAACTACTCATCATGTGTAATAGGAGAGATGAGGGTATCATCAACTGAAGCAACGAAAATACATATCATGCCGGACATACCACAAGTGAATGAATTCATTTCAAGGTCAGCCAAATAACATAAACAGTGGCTTAAATTTTATTTATTTTATTACTAACAGGTGCTGATGAGTGTATTTTAACACAGGCACATAGATCAAAGGGTTTTTATAAGGGATATTATGGCTGCAAATTGGAAGATGGTTGATGTGCAGAATAGTGAAGTCAGGAACTTGGGCAGAAAAAGGATAAGGGCTGAATTTACCGATGAGACTACCGATGAAGATGTTGAAGTCCTTGAAATATAAAGAAGAAGATGTCATGCATGTTCATTTTTATGTTAATTGATGCTCTGAAAGACTAATTTTTTCCCGTCCTTATGTTTTTTTTTTATCTGTGTGGTGAACTATTTTTAATTATTTAATGTTGCTTAAAGTTTGTTTATTTTATCTTTTGGAAGCGACACATTATGCTGTTAAGTGTGTGTGTTTGTGTGTGTGTGTGTATATATATATATAAATATGTGTATATATGTTTACTGTATATGCAGGAGCAGAAGAACATGAAAGCATAGGACATCCTTTGGTTGCAGCAACTTAATGACTGCATTAACAATCCATTACAGGATTTTTGGCTGTGGTACTTCTTATGTACAAATTGAGCAACTGTTGTGTATTAGTAGTGCATAAGCACTGCCAGATTCCCTAATAACACTACGCAGCACAGAGGTTCAGAGCGTACACATAACACGCTTCAATTAGATAGAGACACATCATATTAGTCTTTCCAATTCTAAGAGTGAATTACTACTAAACTAAAAGTTATAGAGTTATCACTACAATTAGGTGGATAAACTATTGTACCTCCCATTCTCCAACACCAACTATTTGTTCATACACAATTCATGTATATAGAACATATAGTTGGTGTGAAGAGAATGGGAGGTAATATATTGTGTCTACTTATTCTAAGAGCATGCTTATGCAGTTCAGAATCTCTATGGATATGTAGAGTGTATTAGTTACTAGCAGTTTATTTACCGGTGTTGCTTATTGTTGTTGTATTTGCTTTGAGTACTACTGCAATCCAATCAGCATGAGTTATGAATCCATCTCTACGCACCATAAAGATTCAGAGCATACACATACGACGCTTCAATTAGATAGATGGACAGCTTATTAGTCTGTCCACTCTAAGAGTGAATTACTCTTAAACTATAAGGTTTAGAGTTATCACTACAATTAGGTGGATAAACTATTGCACCTCCCACTCTTGGACCCCAACTATTTGTGCATATACAATTCATGTATACAGAACATATAGTTGGGGTCAAGAGAACGGGAGGTACTATATCGCGTCTATTTATTCTAAGAGCATACGTATGCAATCCAGAATCTCCATGGATATGTAGCCTGTATTCTTTAGTTGCTGTCGATTTATGGTTGTCGGTTATCATTGATGTATTTACTTTCAGCACTATTCTCATGTAATGAAGATAATATGTCTTAATATGATTGTGTGAAGATTACTTAATCAGATATTTAGATGTATTTTATTAGTTTATTTATACAGTAAATGTCAATTATAAATATTAGTAGAACTACCTTATTTAAGGTAAGAATGATAGTCTCACACCTACGATTGTGTCGATTTTTGTTTGTATAGAACTCTAATACGAATACAATTTTAATATTCATGAAAAAGATAACAAACTCAATAATTAACAACTAAGAAATAATCACACATAATTAGTGTTAGTTGCAGGTAGAGTTTTGTATAAGTTCTAACAGGTACTTAAAATATAGTTAAACATCCAAGCAAAGACTAAGTTTAGTTTAATTTAATTGATGTATGATTTGGTTTAACTGACTCAATTTATCAAAATATCTCCCCACTAACAGCAGTTGAAATGGAGTGTTAAGAGTAAGTTAGCAACATTCTTTTTAAATTCCTCATTAAATCATTGCTCAAGGCAATAACATCACAATCATTCAATGTCTTCAATCTACCCAAATGTCAATTAGTTCATACTGAAAGCTTCTTCAATTAACCAAAAAAAATATTGTTATATCGTGATATTATAAAATCTTTGATGGATAATAGAAGTTCAGCAAGAAACAGCAGCAGAAGCACAAGGGATGGTACAAATCGCTGCAGGATAGAACGTATGTCTTGCTCTATTTCATATGATTTTCATCTTATTTTTGTAAAAACATGTTTTTTTCTCTACTATTTTCTAAGGAATATATAGTGTCATATCTAGAGTACATTACAATTATAATCTGCAAATCCAAATTATTTGACACAAAAACATGGAAAAGGTAAATGAGTCTTTGTATTCTGTACATGTCTATCATTTGAGTGTTTTTAAAAAAAATTATAGGTGATTACTACTTTGTTTATTTCTCTATCAAGAATTATTACCTTTTTACTGTTATTTAGAGGTTTTTGACAAAATAGAAATACAATTCACATTTTCTGGAGGTTAAATTTCCCAAATCTGCCAAAATAGAATTACTTGGATCCTGTTTATGTGTTAACCCAAGTGTTAAATTTTTGGTCCATTTCAGATCCAAATCTACCCAAATCTGTCTAATTTTCCGTCTTCTATTTAGACTAAGTGTTAAATTACTAAGTGATATTATGCATTTCTGCCAGTGACTTAGAAGTTAATTTATTTAAACGCAATATAGAATCTAATATTTTGTTAAGAAAACTGAGTTACTGAATTATAACAGCTTACATTATAATTTGTAATAATCGGTTTACATTTTTAAAAACACATTGTTCCTTTTTACTCTGTTTTAACTCAGATTTGGGAATAAACACATCATTTAGAATTTAAGTGTATGAAATTTACAGACTGTTAGAAATTTCAGAACTAAGTATTTCTTTTTACTGTGCATGCTATTAGGAACAAACATAGGAATTACAATGACAGTTTTCATGCCATTTTGTGCCTAATAATTTGTCATATATATTCGTTAGTATACAGACTTGCTACACAGATCATTTTTTGGTGATAAAAACATAAGTCTAGATCATGAAATCTATGGATTTTCAGCATGCTACACTTCAAATTACAACATCTAATAATTTCTTGAAACATGCATGCAATTGGGTACAATAAAAGTTAATATCACAATTTACATAAAATATAAAGGGTTATTTAACAGGAATAATACCAACTTTGGGTGGTATTCCATAAATAAAACCAACTTTAATTAATATGAGAATAAAACCATGTATGCGATATATTATACATGAACGAAATTGCTTCTTAAATGACCGGATGAAGTCAGCTTTTGTGGGTCCCACACTAGTAATTAACATTCATCTTCATCTTCTCTAAATATCAAGTTGTCACCTGAGATTTACCAAACACCTATTTTCATACTAAATTGCTTTGAAATCAAATATCCAGTAATGCATCTCATTCAATCCTCTTCGTTTCTCCGATTCCTTGTCCAAAACCCAGATATTAAATTACTTGTTGATTATTCATTTCCAGATTGGATTTGATAAAATATGGAAAATGAAGATAGAAATAACCCAGATTTTAATTGATGATTTAGGATACCAACTGTCCTGTCCATTGGGTTTTCATCCTAAATCATTTCTTCCACCTCTATCTGTATCTGTATGTATGATGAAATGGTTTCTTCAGATCCCACAACCTAAATGATACTCTACGAAGTACTGTATTTTGATAAAGCCCAAATCTGAATTCTATGTGTACCAGTTCCCACCTTCGACAAGATGAATTGAGGAATAAGAAGATGAATTGAGGAAGAAGATGAATTGAGGATGAAAGAAGATGAAGTTTGAAGTTAAAAGTTGAAAATTAATGAAGTTAAATGTGTGGGTTTCTTTATTGTCATCCACTAATTGTATTAGTGAAATATTGAACAGGCGTAGGCGGTAGCAGGTAAGACTATTCCATTCGTGTATAATATCTCTCATACATGGTTTTATTCTCATATTACTTAAAGTTGGTTTTATTTATGGAATACCACCCAAAGTTGGTATTATTCCTGTTAAATAACCCAAATATAAAAGGTGAGGTTTAGTAACAAACATAGTAGGATGGAAAAAAAGGACTCCATTTTTTTAGGTTAGATTTCTGAATAGACACACAACACAGAATCATAATATGTGAAAAAATTGAGAATGTTACTTTTCGTTTTTACTATGCATGCAAATTTTAAAAATAAAGAAGATATTAGAGATGTAGGGAAGTGAGAAAAAAATTTCATAAACCCCCAATATTCATAAAAAAATATTACCTTCAATTGGATGCGGTGTTTCATCTTTAAAAAAATAGATTAATAATAGCATGTCAGGAGCCTTAAACCCTCATTTTTGTGTATAGTCCATATATTCTTTACAGATTTGCAAATAAGACACAGTAATCTGCACAATTCAGGAGAAACATATAAGTGATGACACATTCATAAAGCGAAGATTTCGAAATTTTACAATAAAAACCCAAAAAAATAAGGAGGGGGAGGCTCACTGATGGTAAGGGATTTTGTCGCGGAATCCCGACCGCCAAATAATAACCGGCTATTCCTAACTTGGGTAGATAGGGTAAGTCGGGTCGAATCCACGGGGACGGTAAGAGGCGTCTAGACCAAGTTCGCCCAAATACTTGACTAGGTCAACGAGCTAAACTATAGAATGATAGAGGGGGAGAAAGCTAGGCTAAGACTAGGAAAACAAACAAGGAAAACGGGCTAGGATTAGGTCGGGGTCAAAGGGGTAACGGAATGGTCAAGGAAGAAGCTAGAGCGAAGGAGGTAGTAGGGTGATCTAGGTCGGTCCGGGCGGTCGCAACTTAAACCGACCTAGAGGTTCCTCATGGAACCCATTTTGGCGACACACATGACAAACGGGGTTCTAGCTCGCTATGGCCTAGATCAAATCCGGGCGGTCGCAACTTAGACCGACCTAGGGGTCGTCCTCACCGGGCTCTCGCAACTTAATGAGGGAACCGAACCCATAACAACTAACACCCACAAGGGAAAGGCAAGAAAAACAAGCAATCTAACTTACTTAGTCATTCAAGCAATTCATCAAACATGTCATATGCATCAACCAAGAGGAAACCCAAATCTTCCACCCACATCTCCAACAAACCCTTAATCACCCAATTAACACCCTAATCACCCTACTAACCCTAGCAAGAACACTACTCTAACATAACTAAACTAATTCTAACACTAACAAGATGAACCAACCCAAACACCAAAACATATATGAGTGAAACTAACAAGAACTATGAACTAACAATAATAAAGATCAAAGATGCAAACTTGGATGAATCAAACAAGACAAAGAGTAAAAAGGAAGAGAATTATACCATACTAGTGAAGGATGCAAAGATGAACACTTGTATATAAGAAAACCCAAATAATTCCTCCAAGGTTGTCAATCTTGGATGGATTCTTCAAGAGATCCAATAATACAAGATTAAACTAAGATTAACTACTAATTACCGACTAATCTACACTAATCTAATCTTATCTAACCTAAAGTAGTCTAGGGTTTAAGGAGAGGTGAAGAACATAAGCTAAGATTACAAGAGGAGGGGTATTTATAGGGTTACAAATGGAAGGGAGAAGAAAGAAAGTGAAATGCGGGCAACAGTGCTTGGTCCCGACCGGGACGGACCATCCCGACCGGGACGGACCCACCATCCCGACCGGGACGGGTTGGTCCCGACCGGGACGGCCTTGCAGTAGCTCCATCAAACTCGCACTTCATCCCCGACGGGATGAGGTGCATACCCGTCGGGGATGGGTCTTGTAGGCCTCCAATATGACCCTTTTGGCTCCTCCTTGCTTCATATGAACTTCTCATCGATTCTCGGGACTCGGGATCGGGTCTCGGGACTCGGGATTGGGTCCCAAGGTCTCGGGGTCGATTCCGAAGCATCGAGTCATCGTTCCTCCGCTTCGTTGGCTCCGAAAAGTGTATGTATTGAGTCGGAATCGCTCCAACTCTTCATGAAAGGTCTCGGGAACCTGAAACGAACTAGAGGAAGCATAAGTAGCCCATAAATCGCTCCCAAGAAGCGATTCCACAAGGAAAATGGGACCAAAACACTACGAAATAGGCACTACAAACCACACTTATCAACTCCCCCACACTTAACCCTTACTCGCCCTCGAGTAAGCACATACTAACTACTATACTAGCCGAATGGGTATTAGCGCACCCTACGCCCTTTCAACTCACGCGAGTGCACTTAGAGGAAAAGTGCACTCCGCAAGGCAAGTCGGGTCTTGCGACAAAACTCTGGATGCAACCGGACACAAAACACATAAACAAACAAACACACAAAAGGTTGCACCCAAAAGAAAAGAAATACCGCTTCCCTCAAACAAGCGGTGAAAGAAGCACCGGTTTAGGACTCAAGGCAAGTGACAACGTTCCCAAGCTAGCAATAAAAACCAAGATGGACTAAACCCTAATAGTATGACGACAAAGCAAAAAAAACGTTGGTAACTTACCTCGGTTCCTCCTAACCTTCTAAGAACGTACTAAGGGACGATCGGCGGGATGGAAAAAGGATGAACCACGGTGTTAGTCGACACTGTAGGTAAGTGAGACCCCGCCCCCTTTAGCAAAGAGCCAAGAGGGTCGTCCCATATCCGAAACCGCCTAACTCGTCCAAGTAAAAAGGTGAAAATAACATGCAAAATGAGGGGAGACCGACTAATGCCGCTATCATCCTTCCTCGGGACTCGGTCCTTTGGTAGGCTCTTCACGGCAAAAGTCGGAAAAAGGCTTATTTTTGTGGGGTTAAGATCTTTTTGTGAATCGGGTTTTCTTTTGGCATTTTCTCTTTTCTTTTGCATTTTTGCCTTGTTTTGCCATGCCATTCTTTTTCTTCTTTTCTATTTTCTTTTTGGCTTTTGTGCCTTTTCTTTTTCTTCATTCTTTTCTTTCTTTCATTTTCTTTCTTTTTCGTTTCTTTGCCCTTTTGGCAAGATTTGGCTTTTTGGCATTTCTTTGTATGACAAGAAAGGGAGAAATCAACACTTTGCGATTTATTGTGTGGATATGTGTAGGAGATAGGTGAATGGGTGAGTCGGGACGGCGCCTTCCCTTCAAACCCACAAAAAGTGGAGAACTTGGACTAATTAAACAATCCCAAACACGGTCACCTAGGGGACGGGACTCGGTAACCAAGGCCTTTTCACACCGTGGGTGGTCATAATGGTCAAAAGTGCAAATCCCGAAGTAAATCCCTAGTAAGCTAGGTGGACTCAAGGTAAAGGACCAACGAAATCATTGATTTAGGGTCATTCTACTAGACTAAAGTCCAAGACTCGATTTATACTACTAGAAAGGGACAAAATTGCACTCACACACTAGCCTCTAAACCGGGTTTTCGAAAACGGTTTACACACATGACACACAACATAGCACAACACAAAATCAAAGACATGACGAAAATGAACGAAAGAAAAAGAAATAAAAGCAACAAAACAAAAACAAAACAAAACGAATACATGAACAACACAAACACCACCCCTAGCTTCCGAATGAGCAACCAACCAACATCAAACTTTTACAAAGCTCCTCCCGAGCACACCACATCACAAATCTTCTTCAAGCTCCACAAGAGATAAAGAAGAAAAAGGGATAAAGATGTTACCGGAAGTCTTGAAAGCTCTCCAAAGCTAATGGCGATTAGGCAACCTATAAGGAAAAGAGGGGGGCAAAACACGCACAACAAAACAAATATACAACACAATGACACAAGAGGAAAACACACAAAAGAAAAATCTTTTTGATTTTTGTGAAAAATTTTCAAATTTTTAGGGTTTTTAAAGATTTTTTTCCCAAAAACTAAGAAAATAAAACTAACTACGTTAGAATATCACTCCCCCACACTTAAGTCGAGCCATGTCCTCATGCTCGACCGTAGTGCACGGAGCGCAAAAGAAAAAGAAAATAAACTACGAAAATAAAGCTAAAAATCAAAAATAAGGGTGAAGAAAATGGTAGAGTGTGTCCGGCCGGGGTGTAGTCAAGTCACCGTGGGCCGAGACAAGAAAAAGATATGGATGGGGGAAGAAAATAAAAAGAAGGAAATAAAAGGAAATGGGAGGGGAGGGCTAGGTGTAATTACGTCACCTAGCCCGGATTCCGCCTAAATCCGACTAAATCCGACAAAAAAGGGGTGAAAAACCTGTAAAATTTGGATTTTGAAAATGACTCTCGATGTAGTCACATCATCGAGAGTCGGGAGCAACCAAAACCAAGGCCTCGAAGGCCACCATGACAAAGGGGAAGGGGATAAACAAGGGGAAAACAAGCAATAAAAACGGAAAAGAGAGGATAGTTGCCTTACCGACCGGTTAGCAACTCACTCGCTCCATCGTCTCAATGATCAGTATAAGTACTTGCTTGTTGTCGCCATTGTTATCCTTCTTCAAGCTTGAGAAAACCGCATGGCTAAGGTAGTGGGTTGGTAATGGTGTGAGGGGTGGAAATTGGTGTGTATACCGGTGTAAAGTAGGTAGAAGATGAAGTGAGGATATGAAAATGAAGTATGTGGGTGGTACGATATGTGCAAGGAAGGTAGGGAGGTTGGGTGGGGGTATACAATGGTTGGGTGGGCTAAAATGTCGAAGAAGAGGCACCAAAAAGGAGTTGGGGATCATCCCGGTCGGGATGGGTGGTCCCGGTCGGGATGACATACCCGTCCCGGTCGGGAAGCCTCCTTCCCGATCGGGATGACACTCCAGTGGACTCGGTTTTTGGCACCCTCATCCCGATCGGGACGGCCCCATCCCGGTCGGGACGACACACCCTTCCCGGTCGGGAAGGGTCTTCATGACTCCCATGGCCCCAAAAACCGACTCCCTTACTCACGGTCCAAGCTCTATCACTAACCACTCCTTTCTAGGAGTCACCTTCACTTCACCTAACACAATAAACTCAAAGTACACATCAAATTCACTCCCTCACATCGCTCATCAAAAATCCAATATTACAAGAATATCACAAAGCTAACAAAATCAAGAGATAGAACACACAAATACAAGCACAAGTACTCTAAAGAAGAGAGGAGGGGAATATACAACATGACGGTTCTTTAGGAACTCCGTCAAACCTAGGATGGTGGACTCTTCTTCAACCATAGCCCTCAAGGGCATGGAGGAGCAAGTCGAACGCGCTACCGACATCATAGTGGAGGCCCAAGAAGCGCTCGAGCTTAGCCAACCTCCACGGCCTCCAAGGTGGAGGCAAGAAGTAGGATTTCCAAGACCCAAAATCATCATTCGTGTTGTCTCCGGGGTCTATCCATCCTACGAGCTTCACCGACCTCTTCCTCCCTAGGCATCTCCTCCAATCACAAGCAAGCTTCATCTCCAAGAAACAAGGCACAAAAAGCGGTTTTGGCCTCACTTCCTCGTTGCACACCCCCACACTTTCCTCAAGTTGTGGTTCCCCATCTTCATCATTAGGCCCCACATCATCTTGGAGAAGAGGATCGAAACTTCTACCGGCGGTTTCAATCTCTTCCAAGTCATCTTTCGGTGTACTAGCAAGGGGCTCTTGATGCTTGTCCAAATTATCGCACAAGGGCAACTCGAGGCTAACAACTTCACCCAACATCCTCACAAATTCCACCAAACCATCCAACTCACCATCCTCCTCCAATTCCTCACCAATGTTGCTTTCACCAAGGGTCATCTCCTCATTCGTCTCTTTTTGGGTAGATGATTGAGGTTCTTCAATGCAAATTTCTCTATCAAAGGGAACTACATCGGCGGCTTCGTGATTAGGTTGCTCCTCTCTCTCAAGTGGGCACCCTCCATCTAAATGTGATGCCCGGGATAAAGACATTACGGTTTGAACCGCTAATGCATTTAAATGAGCATCCCTCGCCTCGTTTTCTCTTCGAATTTGGGCCATTAATTCATCTTGTTGTTTTCGCAATTGAATGGCCGATTCTTGAAGGCTCCTTTGCATTTGAAGAAGTGATTGAAACTCCTCCATGTCGGGCAATTGGTGATCATTGGGGTCTTGATAATCTCCATGATAATCTTGATAATCTTGATGACAATCTTGATAATCTTGATTAAACATGGTGTCTTGATGATGCCCAAGGGGTGGGGCATCATAATGTTGGTAGCAAGGTTGGGGTGGTTGGTAGTATTGTGGGTCATGGGGTTCATATTGTGGTTGGGGTGGAGGGTAATATTGTGGGTTTTGGGGGTATTGGCTTCCATATAGTGAATCTTGATTGAACATGGTGGGTTCACATTGATAACTCGAGTAATAGTCACCATGATCGTAGGATTGGTAATCGTTCACTTGTTGGTAGCCGTTTTCATAGCCTTGAGGATCATACCCATCTTGATTACCCCAAGAAGCTTGATTATGGTAGGGGGACGTCATGTCATACCCTTGGTTCATGGAAGAAGAGGAGTAGCTCATAACGGCTCCCGAGTGTGTGGAGTTTAGATCAAACCCCATGCTTGCTCGAAAATCGTAGTCCATACCCGGTTGGAAACCACTCATTCTAGCAACCGTCCGTTAAAGCGGCTCTTAATCGCAAGAAGAAGATAGTCACCACCTCTAAGCATAAACTGTAGACTAGGAACAAACGTGAGAGTCTAGTGCTTTTTGGGCACTAGACAAGAGAGAAATAAACCACACACACACACAAGAAGCAAGGTAACCAAAGAAAAAAGAAAAACACAAAACACAAGACAAAGCCAAGTAACTAGGAAAACAAAGTCTAAACTAGCACCGTCCCCGGCAACGGCGCCAATTTGATGGTAAGGGATTTTGTCGCGGAATCCCGACCGCCAAATAATAACCGGCTATTCCTAACTTGGGTAGATAGGGTAAGTCGGGTCGAATCCACGGGGACGGTAAGAGGCGTCTAGACCAAGTTCGCCCAAATACTTGACTAGGTCAACGAGCTAAACTATAGAATGATAGAGGGGGAGAAAGCTAGGCTAAGACTAGGAAAACAAACAAGGAAAACGGGCTAGGATTAGGTCGGGGTCAAAGGGGTAACGGAATGGTCAAGGAAGAAGCTAGAGCGAAGGAGGTAGTAGGGTGATCTAGGTCGGTCCGGGCGGTCGCAACTTAAACCGACCTAGAGGTTCCTCATGGAACCCATTTTGGCGACACACATGACAAACGGGGTTCTAGCTCGCTATGGCCTAGATCAAATCCGGGCGGTCGCAACTTAGACCGACCTAGGGGTCGTCCTCACCGGGCTCTCGCAACTTAATGAGGGAACCGAACCCATAACAACTAACACCCACAAGGGAAAGGCAAGAAAAACAAGCAATCTAACTTACTTAGTCATTCAAGCAATTCATCAAACATGTCATATGCATCAACCAAGAGGAAACCCAAATCTTCCACCCACATCTCCAACAAACCCTTAATCACCCAATTAACACCCTAATCACCCTACTAACCCTAGCAAGAACACTACTCTAACATAACTAAACTAATTCTAACACTAACAAGATGAACCAACCCAAACACCAAAACATATATGAGTGAAACTAACAAGAACTATGAACTAACAATAATAAAGATCAAAGATGCAAACTTGGATGAATCAAACAAGACAAAGAGTAAAAAGGAAGAGAATTATACCATACTAGTGAAGGATGCAAAGATGAACACTTGTATATAAGAAAACCCAAATAATTCCTCCAAGGTTGTCAATCTTGGATGGATTCTTCAAGAGATCCAATAATACAAGATTAAACTAAGATTAACTACTAATTACCGACTAATCTACACTAATCTAATCTTATCTAACCTAAAGTAGTCTAGGGTTTAAGGAGAGGTGAAGAACATAAGCTAAGATTACAAGAGGAGGGGTATTTATAGGGTTACAAATGGAAGGGAGAAGAAAGAAAGTGAAATGCGGGCAACAGTGCTTGGTCCCGACCGGGACGGACCATCCCGACCGGGACGGACCCACCATCCCGACCGGGACGGGTTGGTCCCGACCGGGACGGCCTTGCAGTAGCTCCATCAAACTCGCACTTCATCCCCGACGGGATGAGGTGCATACCCGTCGGGGATGGGTCTTGTAGGCCTCCAATATGACCCTTTTGGCTCCTCCTTGCTTCATATGAACTTCTCATCGATTCTCGGGACTCGGGATCGGGTCTCGGGACTCGGGATTGGGTCCCAAGGTCTCGGGGTCGATTCCGAAGCATCGAGTCATCGTTCCTCCGCTTCGTTGGCTCCGAAAAGTGTATGTATTGAGTCGGAATCGCTCCAACTCTTCATGAAAGGTCTCGGGAACCTGAAACGAACTAGAGGAAGCATAAGTAGCCCATAAATCGCTCCCAAGAAGCGATTCCACAAGGAAAATGGGACCAAAACACTACGAAATAGGCACTACAAACCACACTTATCACTCACCATTGTTCATGTACAGAAAAATCTCGATTTAAGATAAGATCCATGCATGCAAAGAATGTGCAAGACAGAACAATAAACGGATCAATAATGAGAAAATATCTATATAATCAAGATTGCAGAAGACAAAAAAAAAAAGGAAAGAGCTCACCATTTTCGTCTACAGCTATGTAGATCTGGAATTCCATTCCGGATAGGAGGGACGCATGCAAAAAACGTAGATCACAGGAAAAAAAATTAATTGATGAGGAAATTAAACAAGAAAAACACAAAAAAATAAGGAGGGGGGAGGCTTACCGTTGTTCGTGTACAGAACATGTAATCTGGAGCTCGATTTCAGACATGCATGCAAAGAATGTGCAACACAGAAGAGTACACGGATCAATAATGAGAAAATATCCACATAATCAAGATTACAGAAGAAAAAAAATCAAAAAAAGGAAAGAGCTCACCATTTTCGGGTAGAGCTATGTAGATCCGGAATCTTATTCCGGATAGGAGGTATGCATGCAAGAATCGTAGATCACAGAAAAAAAATGAATTGATGAGGAAAACTGACAAATTCAAGATTTCAGAATTATTAAAAGAAGTCACGATTTTTCCGACCACATGAAGTAGATCTGGAATGTGGATGACAAAACTCGAGCATTTTCCTAATCAAGCAGTATAAATGCCGATCAATCTAGAAACAGCATACAACTTTGGATGAAAAATGGTCGAATTAGTGAGGATTAGAGAGTCAGTGAGTAAAAATTGAGTGAAGAGTGAGACTGAGAGTGAAATTAGGGATAGGGTTAGGGTTGATAGTGAGTCGGGTGGGATTAGGGTTTTTAGGGGGAGAATTCAGGGGGACATGGTATTTATATGGGTGGGTGGTTAGGGCTAAGGTTGGGTCGAGGTTTTATCTGGGCCAAAGTTTCGGTGGGCTTCAAATCTGGTAGCAACTTTTATTTTTTGTCATTTGGGCCGGTGTATGACTTTGGAAACCGACTTTTGATATCTGGGTTAAGTTTGGGCTACGATTTTGTTTGTGTCCGACTTGAAGTTCAGTTTAGTAGGCGCTATGGGTTTGGTCCAGTTCCAATACTGTACTTATATTTTGGACCAAATTTGATAGAGTCGGATTTTTCCCCAGATTTGTTAGGTTGTTCACATTAATTGGGCCTTCGTTCTTGCTTCGTAGGAACATTTTGATTGAACTTAAATTTCTATCGTGTTGTTTCTGAGTTTAAGTTGATTTGGTCGAACTTCGGTTGTGTTAGGGTCACATAATAGTCATTCTTATGGACTTATATGATTATTTTGTTTCCTCTATTATTGATTACATTAGTAGTAAAACTAATAATAAAAAGTAATCACATGATCACATATTATAGGACTGGGATTATGAGTATGTCTTATCCCATGTTGTATAGTCTTGAGGTTTGGGTTGACCTGAACTCGACTCATTGACCTGTTTCATCAAGTTTACCCTTCCGATTTAGTTAGTTGATGAGAAATGTTTTGTTTTCCCGTTTTGTTTTGTTTTAATTACTAACGTTTTCTGTTGGTTTACTACAATTCTTTTTTTAAAAATATTTAGTCAACCTTATGTACCCACATTTGATACACATATTTTGTTTGATAATATGTTCTGTTCAGTGACGTTCACTTTATGAATTTCATATTGTTATTAAGGTGGGGAGAGCAGTGGATTTGCAGATGAAAATGTTGCACCAAATCAGCAGCATGTTATAGGAATCCATGATCCTTTAGGAGATACTACTGACGGTACCTTATACCTGCCTCTTACACAGATATATGCCTGTGTATTTTTGCATGCCTCTGCAGCTAAACTCAACATGAAATTGGTATTATTCTTCAGGTGTTGAAAGCAGCAGCTTTGCTAATGAAAATGTTGACTCAGATCAACAGCCTGTGCTAACCGTTTCCACTCCCCTAATTGATATTACCAATGGTACCTCTCACTCGCCTTTCTTTTTCTATACTCATGCTTACATGTGTGTGTGTCTCCATGTGTCTATGTTGGTATATATGTGTATGTGTGTATATACACGTAATTGTTAGTTTTCGGACCCATTATTTTTAATACATTTTAATGCGTCGTGTTCTTATTAGGTGCTCGGGTCCATCGACCTACACGACGACTTGCCTCACGTCGTCGCCGTGACTTGCCCCATTGTCCTTCTACTCCTACTTCTTTTAGTGCGACCCCTTCTTCTGTTATTTCATTTGAACCTGTCATTCTTTCACCGGCGCAACAGGCGGCAAAACTTAAAAGGGCCCGTAGAAAAGAACTCACTGCAGAAAAAAGAAAAAGATCAAACTACTCGGTTCTTCGTTCTCGACCAGGTGATTTACGTGTGTATTTTGATGACAGCTTTAATTTGTTCTACAATGACACTTTCATTTCATTTGGTGCATTATATTAGTTGTCATTCTTAAGGTTTTGCTCTGTGTTTAAGATAATGGTGCCTTTGAACAAAATATATCCACAATATGTTCACCTCTTACAGATTGTGACGATTCGGACGACTCACTTACTACTAACCCAACACCAAGTTTGCGTTCTGGGTTCAATGAGGCCAGTACTTCATCAACTCCACATATTAATCCTTCTTCTGATAGTATGTTCCTTGAAAACGCTTCCGGACATCACCAATTTGTAGAAGGACTACCCAACAATGCCACCAGTGGAGTTCTAGATATTCGTGCAGGTTTCCCTTACCCCTTTCTTGAACTTAACGGTTCTATATAAGCTTATTAGATCCTGTTTACATGCATGTTTTATATTCCAGTATTGTTATAATTGTTTTCATAAACTACTGCTGCAGGTTCAATTTATTGGGATATTGGTGACCCGGAATATGAATGCCAGATGTGCAAAGCCCAAATGTGGTATGAGGAAAGAATTGGTAAAGGAAAAGGCACGACAAATCCAAGATTTTCTTTGTGCTGCTCGGATGGGAAGGTAGTTTTGCCGTATCTAACCCAACCACCTGCACTGTTAAAATCACTTTTGACAAGACAACATCGTCTAAGTTCTACATTTATTAGCAATATCCGCGGCTATAATTGTGGGTATGCTTGGTCATCCACTGGTGGCATTATTGATAAAACAATCAACGTTGGTCGAGGTCCATACACGTTTAGGATGGGAGGGCAGAATGTCCATCGAATTGGCAGTTTGTTATCTCCTGATGGATCTATTCCAAAGTTTTGCCAGTTGTATATCTATGATACGGAGGAGGAGGTTAATAACCGAATAAATGCCGTAACGTAAGTACCCTCTGCATGCTTATTTTGTGTATTTGATTTCTCATACTAACCTGTTCATGATGTTTACTTCCTCTGTACATCTTCTTTTTAAATAAGCAGTGGTGGCGGCCGTAGTAGATTCAACGAGGAACTTATGCTGTTATTGAAGGAGATGATCGACGAACATAACCCTCTTGCAAAGACATTTCGGATGGCCAGGGACAGATTGTCATCAGATGTAGAAGGGGAAGTTAGTATTAGACTGATTGCCCGAAGATGCACTGATGGGAGAACTTATAACCGTCCAACTGCTTCAGAAGTTGCTGCTGTGGTTGAAGGTGACATAGGCCCCAATATGGAACATCGGGACATTATTGTACAAAAATCATGTGGACAATTGCAACGCATTTCCGAGTTACACCCGTCATATCTTGCCCTACAGTATCCTATTTTGCTCCCGTATGGTGAGGATGGATTCCGCCTACATATCCCTCACAGTGAAGCATCTCTTGGTATAAGCAATAGCCTTAAGCCGCACGAGGAGCTCACTTTACGTGAGTTCTTTGCCTTTCGATTTCAAGATAGGCCAATGGAAATTGAGTTCCCTACGTGGTCACAATCTTGCAACTTATTCCAACAGATTTGCGTTGATGGATACATGATGGTTGAGTCTCAGAGATTGTCATTCTTACGATTCAACCAAGATTTGCTGAGGGTTGACAAGTACAAAAATGTTGTTGATGCAGTTGAAGAGGGTAATGTTGATCCATCGTCGACTGGTAGTCGCTATATTGTACCATCCTCTTACACATCTGGCGATGCTTATATGAGGTCAAAGTATCTGGACACTATGGCTATTTGTAGGTGGTGTGGGTACCCAGATCTGTTTATTACCTTTACCTGTAATCCTAAATGGCCAGAGGTTACACGCTTTGTCAGCAGAAGGGGTCTTCGCTCTGAAGACCGTCCAGATATTTTGACGCGAATTTTTCAGGTGAAACTATATGAGTTGATACAGGACTTGAAAGTTCGCGAAATCTTTGGGAGGACTAAAGCAGGTATGCATATATGTTTTTGCCCAATCATATCTTAATTTGTCCTTACCTTTTATCTTTCTTTTGTACCAATTTACTAAATTTAAATTGTTTGCAGTTGTGTACACAGTCGAATTCCAAAAGAGAGGACTCCCCCATGCACACATCCTGCTCTTCCTCCATCGAGATGATAAGTTCCCGGAGGTAGTAGACGTAGATAGGATTATTTCGGCCGAGATTCCCGACGAAAGCCAGGATCCCATACTGTTTGCCGCAGTATCAGAGTTGATGATCCATGGTCCTTGCGGTGTAGCAAATCCTCAATCACCATGCATGTTAGATGGTGCATGCATTCGGAAGTTTCCGAAGCGATTCAACCCCAGGACCACAGTTGACAAGAATGGTTTCCCTATTTACCAGAGAAGGGATAATGGACGAACAATTCTTAAGAACGGCGTGCCCATTGATAATCGGTATGTTGTTCCCTACAATCCCTACCTTATGAATAAGTATCATGCTCACATAAATGTGGAGTGGTGTAACCAAGCTAGGTCAATTAAATATTTGTTCAAGTACATCAATAAGGGGCCTGATCGTGTTACAGTGGAATCGTCCCATAGTCGTCGCAGTAACCAAAATAATGTCGACCAGATTCAGAAGTTGTACGATTGTCGATATTTGTCTGCATGTGAAGCTGTTTGGAGGATTTTTGCCTTTGACATCCATTATAGGACTCCTGGTGTTGAAAAACTTCAGTTTCACCTCCCGGGTGAGCAATCTGTTATCTTCGAAGATGATGACCCAATTGACGAGGTTCTTGATAACCCAAGCATTGCTATGTCAAAATTTGTCGATTGGTTTGCGTTGAATGCTAGGGACCCTGGTGCACGTGATCTTCTTTTATCTGAGATTCCTCAAAAATATGTATGGGATAGGACTAAGAAGCAGTGGAAGCGTAGGCAAAAGTTTTTCGCAATTGGTAGATTGCACCACGTTCCCCCAAAATGTGGTGAACTCTACTACATGAGAACGATGTTGAACCATTCTAGGGGAGCAATGTGTTATGAGGACATCCGAACTGTAAACGGTACCTGTTATCGGACTTTTCGAGAAGCATGTTTTGCTCTTGGCTTGATCGGTGATGACACTGAGTATGTTGATGCAATTACGGAAGCACACTACTGGGAGTCGGGTAGTTATCTTCGGCATTTGTTTGCATCGTTGCTGTTAACCGGTTCTATGTCCATGCCCCATACCGTGTGGGAGGAAACTTGGGAATTGTTATCCGATGACATCATCTTTAGGCAACGTAGAGTTTTGTCGAATCCCGGTAAGTTTAGTTTTTCCTTCTGTATTCTTTGTAAATATTTTTTAGAATTCATCTTCATTTTGGTTACTTTTTTGTCATAGACTTAGAGTTGACTGAGGAAGAGATTCATAACTTGGCCTTGCTCGATATTGAGGCCTTGCTACAGAGTAATGGTAGTAGTCTGTCTATGTTTGAAGACATGCCCATTCCTGATTCATCGGTTTTTCCGAGCTTACGTAACACTTTGATTCGAGATGAATTATTGTATGATAGGGATGCTTTGCGTCACGAATTTGAAGTTGCCCTGCCTATGTTAAATACCGACCAGCGGTTTGTATACGACGAAATTACTAATGCCGTAACATCGCAACGAAGTGTCGTTTTCTTTGTGTATGGCTTCGGGGGTACAGGAAAGACATTTATATGGCGCACGTTATGTGCTGATTTGCGCAGCAAGGGGCAGATTGTGCTTCCTGTTGCATCCAGTGGAATTGCGGCCACTTTACTTCCCGGAGGCAGGACAGCCCATTCCAGATTCGGCATTCCGATTAATGTTGTTGAGACTTCCACTTGCTCCAACATTAAGCCAGGGTCCGATTTAACTGAGCTAATAATGAAGACAAGTCTCATTATTTGGGATGAGGCACCCATGATCCATAGGCATGCCTTTGAGGCTCTTGATCGTAGTTTGAGAGATGTTATGCGTGCTGTGAGCCCATGTAATGCGGACTTGCCTTTTGGGGGTAAAATTGTCGTGTTTGGAGGTGACTTTCGACAAATACTTCCAGTTGTTCCTAAAGGAAGTAGGTCTGACATTGTGCATGCAGCTTTATTTTCGTCTTACTTATGGTCGTCGTGCAAGGTAATTTTTCTTCCCTTTTGAATGCTTTCGTTGTTTGTCGTGTCATCTACTTTTTAGTTTGTCTACATTTTTCCTATATGAATCCTTCCTTTTTTTACCCCCTATGTTTATAAAGGTACTCAGACTCACCCAGAACATGCGTCTTCAAGTCGGTACCTCTCCTTATGATGAACAAGAGGTACGAGAATTCTCAGATTGGATCCTCAGAGTTGGTGACGGCTTGGAAGGTGGGCGCAATGATGGCGAGGTGGATGTTAAGTTTTCAGATGACATTCTTATCCATAATGTCACCGACCCTATTGCCTCAATTGTGTCCAATACATATCCCAACCTATTGAATCGGTTGTGGACTGATGATTATTTGCAGGAACGAGCGATTTTGGCCCCTACCCATGAATTTGTTGAGTTGATTAACGACTATGTATTATCTCTTCTTGACGGTGTAGAGCAGGTCTATTTAAGCTCTGATGAGGTATGTATGGACGAGATAGTTCCGGGCCAGCCTGATGTGCACTCCACTGAGTTCTTGAACAGCATTAAGTGCTCCGGGATTCCTAACCATGAGTTACGACTGAAAGTTGGTGCTATGGTTATGCTTATAAGGAATATTGATCAATTTCGTGGGTTGTGTAATGGTACGCGCTTAATTGTGACTCACTTGGCGAAACGAGTCATTCGGTGCAAGGTGCTAACGGGCAGCCATGCAAATGATATAGTTTATATCCCGCGTTTGACCCTTTCTCCATCTGACTCAGCCAAGTTCCCTGTTCGGTTTACTCGGCGGCAGTTTCCTGTTTCCATATGCTTTGCCATGACAATCAACAAAAGTCAAGGGCAGTCGTTGTCACACGTTGGCCTATATCTCCCTAAACCCGTGTTTACACATGGTCAATTATACGTTGCTTTATCGAGAGTCACCAACAAAAAAGGATTGAAAATCCTTATTTTCGATAGCAATCATCGGACTTCTGACACTACCACTAATGTGGTATATCAAGAAGTTTTTCAATATTTGTAATTAGATTTGTATGGTCGCATAAGTTTGTATAGTTGTCTGTTCTTACTATTTTCAGCTTTACACTTGAGTGTATATGTTAGTTTCAACAAATATGTATTACTCCTATTTTTAATCTATTTATATGTTAGCTTTACACTTCAATGTATATGTACTCCCTCCTATTTATTAAGTTCACAAATCATGATTTTTATATGAACTGATTTTCATCATAGTATGTATTCTCATCTACTAAATTTTTTTTCATTTAAATATAATTATCATTTTTAATACAACCGTGCAATTTTGCACGGGCCAAAACCTAGTTTATTTTAGAAAGTGTAAACATAAGTTGATAATTTGTTAAGACAAAAAAAATAGTTAGTTAAGTTATTGAGAGCCTTGGACATCCGAATTAGAGATCCGAGCTTGAATTGTAACCCAATATATATATGTCCGACCTAACCCAAGTTGATCATAATGTTTAGTTATATAATCAATGCTACATAAAAATCGATATCTCTAAAAAAATTGATGATACTAGAACTGAAAACGTCTTACTCTCTCCGTTCCATTTGATTCTTTACATTTACTTTTTCACACGTTTTCTTCTGTTCATATCTTTAGTTACATATTTCTAAAAAATTTAAAAAATTGATATTTATAACGTACTTGATTAGACAATTTAAAAAAGATCTCAAATAACTATATTTTATCTTATACTCCGTATAGTATTAGAAGTTATATCGACAATCTTCCACTTATGAATAGTACCAAAAGAGCAAACATAATGAACGTATTAGCTAACTCAAACTCGACCAAATCTAGACAGAACTGAAAAAGATCAGACTCATATGAACCCACCCTGAACCCAAAAAGTGAGCCGCTAGGTCTAAGCTCAACCGTACCCCAATCAATTTAGTGAATCACTTTACCGTGTTATTGTGTACATTAATTTATTTATATTCCTTAGATCAACCAACATACCATACTTTTCTACTCCGTGATTAACTTGAGAGAGTTGAGACTGTTATTAATAACTACCGTTATTGTGTACGATCAGGGCCGGTCAATGAAATTCGGAGGCCATGTTCCAACTTCAATATGGCAACCTCAAGATCAACATTAATTATCTTAACCACTATTCCAATGTATCACTTTTGCTAATTTTGTATAATTAATATAACGGATATTTCCCACGGTACCCTCGAACTTTGACACATTACACATAGTACCCCTCATTTTAAGTTTGTTCCTATGATAACCTTGTGTTTTGTGTTTAGTGCCCATGGTACCCCTGATCAGTTTTCTGTCATAACGGCGTTAAAGTTAGTTTAGTTAAAGTGATTAATTTGTTT
The DNA here is from genome assembly GCA_958450325.1 of Agrostemma githago. Lineage (NCBI taxonomy): Eukaryota > Viridiplantae > Streptophyta > Magnoliopsida > Caryophyllales > Caryophyllaceae > Agrostemma > Agrostemma githago. Next base: position 6,409,381 of record OY288240.1, read on the forward strand.
CAGAGGAAAAATTAGTTAGGACAATTAACGAACTTCTAATTAAAATAATTGAAACTTAAGGGAATGTCTATGGTACCCATGTGTTTTCAATGTTTTAGCCATGGTACCCTTAAATTTTAAATTTTTTGTCCATGGTACCCTTGTGGTTACAATTCATTCAAGGATACCATGGACAAATAATTGAAACCACAAGGGTACCATGGACAAAAGATTGAAAATACAATGGTACCATGGTTAAAATATTGAAAACACAGGGGTACCATGGGCATTTCCTCAATTTTCAACTATTTTAATTTGAATTTCATTAATTTTCTAACTAATTTCACCAAAAAAAATTAAAATTAATCACTTTAACTAAACTAACTTTTAACACCGTTATGACGGAAAATTGATCAGGGGTACCATGGGCACTAAACGCAAAATACAAGGTTACCATAGGCACGAACTTAATATGAGGGGTACCATGTGTAATGTGTCAAAGTTCGAGGGTACCGTGGGAAATTTCCCTTAATATAAATATTGAGGCTCTTCACCTACTTGAGCCCCGGTTCCTAGAACCTAATGGATCGCCCTATGAACCGACCCTATATACGATATTGTTTGTTTTGTGTCAAGCCTTTATATACTTAATTTTGGACTCTTTCACTTCCCAAAGACTTTGTATCATCATTATCAGAAATATAAAGATGTGATTTGAGGTTGAGGTTGAGGTTGAGGTTGATAATTAAGTGGAGAATGATGAATAGAATAGACACGAATGGAAAAAGGAAGGGAAGCATTAGATGAAGAATTATGGATTATGATTGTCACGAGCCACATTGATTCATTCTACAAGATGGGTGAGATTGAGGGGCCTGGCAAGGTCATTTAGCACTGCCATTTGTCTCCCATTAGGCGGCAATACAAGAGGCTATTATTCCAAAGGAGGGTTCCACATTTACCAATTCAGGGACTTTAATTGCATAAAAAAGGGTAAAACAGTCCTTTTACCCCGGCCAGGGAATAGTAGCAGCAGAGCAAGTCACCTTCAGATCAATTCCTTCAACAATCCCATCTCACTTGTCCCTTAGGCCTTACTGATACATGCTGCATGCAGCATGCCCCTAAGCCCTAAACTAAAGTCCTTTATGATTGAAATTAGGTTGCTGCCAAATTATGTTTATTCGTACAACTAGCGTACTACTTTATTATACTCCAAAAATTTGTTTCTTCTATTTTAATTTTTTTATCACCAGGAAAATCGCAGTCGTTATTTTAGGTGTGTTCTGGAGCACAAGTTCAAAATTTAAAACCTGAGACTCATGAGGCTTCAACCTGAGACATATGAGACGATATGATGGTCACATGTTTTAATCACTCGACTCTACCCTTACGACTTTATATTATAATTATACATGCGCACTATAAATAATATACTCCCTCTAATTTTTATTGTTTTTCCCTGTTTCTTTATTGGATTGAAATACCCTTTCTTCTATTTTGGGTCATCAACATGTTGTTTAGAATTACCCTTACATTTCTCTCTCATCCTTTTCTTTTTTGAGTCACACCTTTTTACACCCTTATTTTTCACTCAAAAATCAAATGGAAAGATTAAAAAAATTTGGAAGTAGCAGTATATACACTTCTCATGACTCATGAGTCATACACTATTTATTTGCCCTAGCTAGCTAGCTAGCTAAGATGTGGATGTCTGTCAGTTTTACTTTGCCTACGTTAGAAATCAAGAATCTTGATACTACTAGTGTATTGCAGACTTACCATTTTCGTTTGTTCTTTTCTTTTGTTTTCTTGTAAGGGAATGTATGTCGTGGTGCCATTACGATTTCAACCATCTCATAAATCTCACGCTATTAAGAACGAGAGTTAACTTTACTAGTAAGAGCTAGCTTCTATTATTCTAATTATAAGATTTGGGATTTGATTCTTATCTTCGATACTATATATGCTCATCCAAACCAAATACTAGGGGAAAAAAATCTCACAATGCAACCCTCACTCCCTCAGGCCTCAATCACGATTCACGTTGTTAGCTAAGTCGACTACTATGACTAGCATATTATTCATTGACCCCTCTCATCTAGTTCAACAAGTTTCATCCGATAATCCGAACGATCTATTCTCCTTTTGGGCCTTTGACAACAAAATTTACCAACCAATCGTCATATTCTCTCTATATTTACAAAAAAAATGTCATTATCTTTTATTCACTTTAATTTAGGAGTCAACCTTATGACTTTATAATTTACCATTAATATTCTTATTTTTACTTATTTTCTTAATAGTTAGATAAGTTATTAGGACGAAGGGGCTGAATAATAATATAATCATTTTAAGTTAAAAGTTAAAAGAGAATCCTCTAAATAATAGAGGAGCACTCTTAGTAAAAGTCTGGAGCTAGGGTTTAAGGTATAAGTTACCAACCTTAGCTTGACATTTCTTTCGTCTTATTAATATATTTAAACTCATTAACTAGTTACTAGTTAAGAGGATAATTTCCATTTGAGATTTGATTATTAGACCAATATTACAGTACTTATGTACATTAATTGTATAGGATATAATAATTCAATAATGGGAATATGGGATTGCATATATGGTAGCATTATGCATAAAATTGTAGTCGTAGTGAGATAGTGGTTGGGCGAGGTAGCTACAGTATAAGAAAAAGAAAAGAAAAGAAAAGAAAAGACTAGACAGTAGATATAGTTTTAGTTTTAGTTTTAGTTTTAGTTTTAGGTGTGGGAGCCAATAATTGGTCCGGGAGTGGAAGGCACTATCACCCTGCTACCACCTAGCTATCAAACTTAATTGGCCCCATCAACACACCCTTGAAGATGCCTCAATCATTCAAAAACACATACAAACATTCTTCATCATCATTTTCCTACGCCATTATTATTATTATTATTATTATTATTATTATTATTATTAGCCAAAATCTTAGTCCACCACTACACCGTAATATACACCATAACCAACTCATTTACGTTAATAATATTTAATTTGAGCTATGTATTACATGTTGATTGTATTATTGTATATATACGGAATATATCTTTAAACTTCAGCTCCTATAATTGAAAATTTTATACAATAGTATAGTATTTGAATTCAACGTGACTACGTGAGTTCTCATATGAATGGAATAATATATGAGTGTATTATTAAGTTCATAAAGAGCTAGCTAGTACAATAGTGGTGCTCATTATAAAGAGCATAACATATCAATGGATATATAGTTGAAAATTATTTAAGTGATAGTATTAGGAGAATCGATTGAAACCTTTCACTATTTCAGATTATTGTTAGTTTTACTTCAAATTTCATAAATAAAAACAATTATACATGAAATTCTTGAAAATCAAACTCGCTAAGAATATATAGATTGTTTAGTTGACAAAAATGTGAAATAAGTTAACTCAAGCATGCATATCGACAGTAAATGAGATCTATATCCTTTTTGTTTAAGAGAACATATATGAGGATGATTATAATACTAGAGAGATAGATTTGAATCATATTTTTATAATCTTATCAACTAAATTATATAGTTGTATGAGCAAGATTAATCCGGATTAAAATGCTGCTAGGTTTTACATACATAGGTAGGATGTCATGCTCCACTTTCAGCAATATCAAAACAGAAGAGAAGAGACAAGGATAGGTCATTGAACATGGGAAGTTCAAGTGGGGGATTCAAACTGACTAAAAAGCTAAAATAAATGTGACAAGATTCTTTACCCTCATCTTCAAGATACCACAAAGATATGATCATGTCTCCTACCAAAGTTCTATACCATGTGGATTCATCTTAATTGGATCAACTATAAAAATATAAGTATATGGTATAAAAAAAAAAGGTGGGGTAAATAAATAAAATTCTACTTAGTAAATAATGTTTGTTTTAGGCATATATATTTAGTAGAGTAGTAAATTTATTGGATCAAGATTAGATTTGGTGCATTTCTAGGAGTTTGCGTTAATAGGCAGGCTTTAGTGGTCAATTGAGGAATAATATATTGAGTGTAAGAATATGTATGTTTTTTTCATGCGATACGAGTAGTAGTATATGGATATGTGGCGAAGATCCCAATTTCCAACCAAGGCCATGTATGATTTAAAATACCAAGATTAGATTTAGTTCCATGGAAGTACGTACTAAATGTGTATGATCAGGGCTTTTGATGTAAATTAGTGCATCATCACGAGGCCACATTTCATAAAGCTCAAAATTCTAGTCTCGCTAATTTAATCCCTTTTATTTTAACCAGAAACATTTAGTCGGGCTTTCCACATGTTAACCATTCACTCCATAATATATATACTGTACAAATGAAATATTTATAGAAATTTAAATTATTAAGGAATTAAATCTTTCATTCCATAAATAATATTTGACAAGCATGCAAAGTTTAAATCTAATATGTCGCCTAAAATAACAAAAAGTCATACGAAAATGCACATTTTTTTTTAGCGAATAGATCCTTTCATTAATAAAAAGTCATACAACATCTATAACTTATATCGAAATTGAACAATAAATTCTCGTCAAAACAAAGATCTAGCTTTTCACAAGAGAGTCTTCGGATCTTCCAAGGTTTTGAGGAGAATCGATTTCATCTAACCTGATAGATTGTAGTCACCAATCTGACATAAATTGAGATACTATACAATGAACGATTGTGGTACTGATCTTCCGCGTCCTCTTTGCTACCATAGATTCAATATCTCTCCTAAAAGAGAGAACGAAATCCATCAATTGATGGGGACGAAACTCTCCAAAAGAAGAGGACTTATTAATTATAAATAGAAAATTAATACCGATACTAATACGTACTAAAACGATATAATAGTTAAATGGGGGGCGCTTACCACCAATTAATGGTGGTAGCCTCAAGGTTTTTTTGGAGGTTAGGGATGAGGGAGAACCGGAGAAGGGTTTAGTTTATTATTATTATTATTATCAAATTTGTTAAACTAATTGTATTGGGTTTTTATTTAATGGATCTAGTCTTGTAATATAAGATATGAAAATGCACATTTTGTAACAAACGAATGCTACTTAAAATAAGGATAACTTAAGGTTAAATTCATAGAAAGAATAGGTGTCGCATATACCCATAAGTTAAATATGAGAGAGAGCGTCAAACTCAGAAGGTCATGAGAGATTTTCTTTAAAACCATGGATAATTACATACGGAGTAAGTACATACCATCTTATTAGTAGTTTATTATAAATTAGTGAACTCTCCATTTATGTTATCGATATGGAGCAGTCACCTATGAACAATGAACTTAAAAAGATTTACAAGGAGCGATTTCTCAATACAAACATCTCAAGATATAATCAACGTTTAAGGACTTATATATCCCGAAAACGAAAAGGGTATATCAAGATTTTGTACGTAGGAAATGTATATTAACGTCATCACCACCTTTCCTACAAGTTCAATTAAAATACCTAAAATTCAAATATTGTTATTATTATTGTTATTATTATTAGAATGAATAATAATATGTTTCATACTCGTTGTCATATCTCATTTAAACCATCATTACGAAGGATTAGATGTTATGTAGACTATTACAGAGTTATGTTACATCTCCAATTCTCTAAAAATTACCGTCTTTTTATTCATATGTAAAGATATATTAATAATAGCAGTTTGAAGTTTTTAGAGACGTAACCATAGGAAGTAATAGTAGTAGTATGGATATGAAGGGAAAAAGCCCTAGGTTAGTAGGCTGGTAAGGTAGGGGGTAGTCCCAGTCCCATGACATGTGAGATTGGGGACATGCATGTTTGTTTCAGGTAGGTAGCGTAGGGTAGTACTGTAGGAGTGAGTATGGTGAATATATGTGTCATATAGTAATCAGTGGCATGATACAAGACGAGTCTTTTGAGGGAGGGCTATATATAAATAAAGACAACAATGCTAGTACGACTACGACTACGACTACGGGGCAAATGCAAATGCAAATGCAAATCAAATTTGATAACTGAATCTATGTTTCTACCAAAATCATGCATGTTTATTGTTGTATGACGACGACGACTCTCCTTTTTACAAGAAATTTTCTGAACCCCAGGCCACACTCATTGTTGCTATCATGCAGAATCAGTATTCAGTAGTAGTAGTAGAAGTTTCTGCATTAATCTTCCTCAGCTCACTCATGATTTCACACTAGATTATTGTGCCAAACTACACTGATTCATCCATCATCACTATAATAATAATCATTCATTCTTAAACAAATAGTTATCGTCTTATATTAAAGTTTCAATTTGTCTGCTTTATTTAATCGGTTTCATCCATTTTTAAGCTTAGAAATGAATCAACTGCGAGTACTACTTTATATAGGTAGCATTACATATAAATCCCGGATCCACTCCTCCTACAGTATTATAAATTTCTATATAGAATCATTGGAGTTACTCTTAGCTGACGCAAGGCCGGGTTTCACAGTTCCCAAATCAATCCTATTATCCTCCACACATGACGGTCCCACGTTCTCCCTCGCCGTCTCCGATCCACGCATCAGATTCAAAATTGTTGTACATGTCCCCATCAAATATAAAGCACAAAAATAAAATTATACTCCCTTGTATCTATATGTTCGTCTCATTTTATTAAGATACTTCTTAGATATATTAGACAAAAGAGACGAACATATAGATACGAAGGGAGTAGGGAGTATGTAGTAGATCAAAATTGTAGTATCAAATAAAAATACTAAAAATGAGGATTAAAAAGATTAGATGTCGAATACAGAATACGATTTTCAAAACCGAAGTGAATATCTGATTTTGAACACCCATAGGAAGGGTGATGGTGAAGAAGAATATATGGGAAACGTTGATATAGAAGGTAGGTAGCACCAAAGTGGGCCAGACTTATGGATTTGATAGGTTCGATGGGTAAGAGATAAGATGTATAGTGGGCCAGTGGGGTTCACAGATTTAGGTCCAGTAATAATATCTTTATATTTGGACCAATATTAGATGCATTGGGTCATGCCGCATATACGAGTACATGGTTAGGGCCAGCGCAGCCGCAGCTATTTGCCCGCCTCACTTCGTTTCTTTAACGCTCTATCTAGTACTTCTGCGGTAGATATTTGAAAATACTCTCTCCTTTATTATTTAAAGATTTATTTGTGACGAAAATATTCGTTACAAACGTGTAATGAGTCCAAATAATATGCAATTGAGTAGATAAAAACAAACTCATTTGCTACTTCCTAGGCTTGTTTTTTCTGATAAAGTGGTATTATTTGACCCATTGCTGATTTGTGGCGGATATTATTATTTTGGGACTTGGTCTCACGATATTTTTTTTTGGGACCTCCCACGGGTAGTTACTTTTATTATTACTTTGTTTTTATTAGTATGTTTCACAGTAAGTTACCATGAGACGACCTCATAGGAAGTAACCCAAAGTAAAAAAAAGAGGAGGTTATCAATTTAAAGGATAACTAGTTGCCATACCCGTGCACCACAAGGAACTATATTGTTTTATGCTTTTTTAATTCACAGTTATGTCTTTTTTGCCTCATTGTCCAATTTTTATTTAATTGTTTATTCATTTTTTGTTTTGATTTCATGTCTTTGAAACTTTATTTACATTCAAAGTTATTTGTGATATCATAAGCAATAAATTGAGTAATGTATTATTTGACGTTAATGCGATAAATCAATAATGATGGGTTGTTGGCCTGGGTGTTAAATTTTTGAGTTTGTAAGAATGTAAGAGAATTATTATTGGAGATATAACACTATAAGATGTAATGTATAATAACTAATAAATTATTTTTTTTTAACTTTTATTGGAGAACATAATCATCTTGCAATTATTTGTCTTCTGGCTTTGTTTTTCCTTTGTTTTTCTCTCACATCTTTAGTTTAGATTTTCAAATCTTGGTCTTTTTTTTCCATACTTTTTATTTTTACGGTTGCTTTTTTCACTACTACTTCAGACCTATAACAAATCTTGGGTGTGTTAGTTTTATTATTAAAATATAAGCAATTTATTATTTATAGTTGATGTACATACTAATTGTTATCTTATCCCTTGTCTACCTTTCTCTTCTCATTTTTAATTTGTGTGTCTACCGCAAGCTTCATAATTATTCACATATTTACATTTAATGCTTCATAATTAATAAATCTATGATTTTATTTTGTTAAATTCCAACCAATAAGATAGAGGTGACATGACATCTCTAAATCTTTTGAAAATGAAATAGTGAAATGTGATGGTTTGTCGGACAATTAATATGATAATAATAATAATACTAATACTAATAATAATAATAATAATAATAATAATAATAAATTTGTAGTTTTTCTTAATATAGGTTGCAGTTTATAATAAATAATAATAATAATAATAATAATAACAACAACAAATCATATACGAAGTACTCCCTCCGTATCTATATGTTCGTCCACTTTGTTTAATATATGGGTAGAGTATATATATTGAAAGTGGACGAACATATAGATACGGAGGGAGTATGTAGTTACTGTAGTAGTAATAATATTGTAGTAGTAAAAACAACAACAACAACAACAACAACTATAATAACATGAATGAATGTTTGTGGTTTAATGCTTTTAGTTTTATGGTCTAATTAGATGATGACATGTAGATTAATTAGAAGGGGAAATTAGGCAAATGATGTATGAGAGATGTTTTGTTTGAATTTTAATATATTATATAGATTATTTAATTTGAACTTTTATGAAATGAACTGTTCTTATGGTATACGGAGTATATGACAATCTTATAGTCTTATACTTCCAATAACAATTTTGTGTCTTGGTTTAAGAATTAGACTCTTTTCTGTCTTGGTTGGCAAAAAAAAAAATTGTGTATAAATTTACTTGTTTGGGTTTTTAGGTTATAGGCTGATCTTACGCTATAAGATGGTCCTATAAACTAGTTCCGGAAACAATTACTCTGTAAAATTGTTTAGTCATATAATTTAACCGATCATAACAAGAATGACCCGACTCATAATTAACACTCCGGAACTCCTCTATTATCCGTGATAACTCTCATTTTTTTTAATTTAATTGTCGTCTTTCTCTTCTGTTAAGCCCCTCTTATGATATACGACGATCACATGGGAGAGTTACTCGTTGGATAAATTAATGCAGAGAAGTTTTTTTGTAATTGTTTTCCCAAAACTAACAAATTTAACTATTCGAACAAATCGACGGACACCAGTGGTTTCTCCTGTCCGTTTGGGTTTCCTATCTTTGTTGCTGCTTGTTTTGTCTTATCTTGTCCTTTTTTCTTTCTTTGTTGGTCGTGCTTTTCGCTAGTTTCATCTGATCCTTTTAATAAGAGTCTTTTCTGATCATCGTTACGGTTTAGATCGTTGTTCTTTATAAGTGCATTTTCTGATCATTGTTACGGACTAGGTAGCCTAATGTGGATTTATCGGGCTCGTATGGGTGGCTTGTGATCGGGGAAAGTTTTTGGGGGGTGGGTTAGGGTTTTTGAAGAGCGGTCGGGTCCTTGGCGGTTTTCCCCTTTGAAACTCTCTCATGTTTCTCCTTTCCCTTCTAAGTTTCCTGCTCTCGTTACTAATAAATCTCGTTACTGAGATATTTAGTTGTACGTCTTTCTAGTCAATCGTCTTTCATGCTTCTGAAAGTAGTAATAATGATCATAATAAGGTACTTAAGTATCATTTGTCTCGGGCGTGGGTTGGATACGTCACTTGTTTAACTACTTTGGTTAGGAGTTTCGTTGGGAGACGATCTTTGTTCTTTCTCAGCTTCTTGTTGAATTTCTCATACTGTTGGACTTATGATCACAAGGTTCGAGTTGCCAAGTGTAGGGATTTTTTCTCCATTGATAGCAGACCTCGTTGTCTTGTCTCTCTTCCTTGCCTTCTACATTTTTCTCGCAAGAGCGTAAGTTCACTCGGTTCTTGTTACTCTACGGCTCGTTTGCATCGACATCTTTCGGAGGTTAGCAGCGCTGATGTTATTTTTTAAGTAAATGACAAGAATCTTCGATTAATGACGTTATATCATACTTGAAATACATTTTTTTAAGTAATGACCTAGACTAAAGAATAAGCTCCTGAATTAGTGCGGCAAAGACCTTCTTGTACACGTCCTCGTGTGAAACATTCATGGCAATTATCATTTTAGTCAATTTCGAGAATATGGTATGGCTTTGTTCTTGGTGTTGTTTAATAGATGGCGAGTGCCACTTTTCCCTATCCAAAAATCTCCATCAACATGATTTTGGGTGTTTAGTTTGAGCAATGATCGGGCTAAAGTGATTGGATCGTAATATGAATGAAAATGAGGTAGTACCCAATGTAGTAACCTAAGCTAATAAGAATATGTTAAGCAAGGAATTATATTATCGCCGCATGAGTTATGTGTAATATATTTGATTCTTATTTTACAAACCTGGTAGACATGTGTTGGTTCTAAGTGCGCTTTTCGTTGAACCAAAAAAAAAGATAATCGGGTATATTATCGTCGCATGAGTTATGAAAGATTGGACAAGGCTTTTGCTTCCCCATCTTGGATCTCCATCTTCCCAAATTCCGTTATTAAACACTATCCCATCCAAATAAGTGATCATGCTACGATTGAAGTGGACTTCAATCTTTGTCTGGATAAAAAACACGACACTACAAGTGGAAGCTTGGATTTTTTACTAGGATGACTGCAATAACAAAATTATGAATGATTGGTCCAACAACGATCATTGGCCTACTGTCAAAGGTTCGCATTCCTTCAAGCTAGCACGCAAACTGGGTTATGCAGAGCTATTATGAAACGATGGGCTCTTGATAAACGACTCGAGTGGGGTAGAAAATGGTCCGAGTTCGACGACATCCTAGAAGATGACCTTGACGATATTTTTTCTGCTCATGATGTATTTAATTATAATCTTCATCATCTTCCATTCATCTATCGGAGCTGACAACCTACTGATTAAATTCATTGGCACTTATGGACTATTTGGATTGCAAGAAACAAGTGCATCTTTGATGGTGCATCATGGCCGGCGGATGTGACTATCAACCTCATTAATTCGTTTAACCTAATTTCAAAAACTAAGATTGACACTATTATTATGGGCACTGCTGCTCAAAAGGATGTTGCTACATACCTTCCGCAATGGTACCGTCCTTCACCTTACTGGTTGCAATCCCTCTTCTTGTCAAATTGTCTTAATTGTAGACGCCTCTGGGGTGCTTCATAAAGATGCCACTGGTGGTTGGGCTGCGATTGATTCTAATAATTGCGTAATCTCAATGGTCAACTGCACCTTTAAAGCCCACTCACCTGTCCTGGCAGAAGCTACTGCCCTTCTTGAGGCAGGCAAGTGGGCCTTCTCTTGTGGACTCCTTCACATTATCGTGGGGACAGATTGCCTGAGCCTCTTGGAGGCCATATCCATCGCCAATCTCCCTAGAAACGATCTACCCGGGATTATTGAAGATTTTCTCGTTTACACTTCAAGTTTTCGCTGTCTTTCTTTAAAATATTATTCCTAGAACTCTCAATAAGCGCGCACATGGATTAGCCATTGATGCGCTGAGAAACTGGTAGCTCTCAGTTATTTTCAGTTTGCAAAAAAGAAATCGGGTATGGGTCTAAGTTATGCGACCCACGTCCCATAGACCCATTAGAAAAAAACATCATCCATTTCAACATATTTATCCCTCGTTAAACGGACTACTTTGCATGTGTATTTTCGGACTTCTTTTGTTCTACACCTTTGATTCATCTTTATTTAGACCTCCGTTGTACTAAAAATTTAAAATGTATCTCTTCACACCTTTTTTTTACAAGCGTGTTGTGTCGTGAGCCCGTAGGTAGATCTAGACCTGGCAAACAAGTCATTCGGTTCAATTTCGAATCAGGTTAAATCGATTTGATCATAATTGTGTTAGCCTAAATTTCAGTCTCAATTCGATTTCGATCGGCCGGTTCATTTTGGTTAGCCACTTTTATCGTCGGTTTACGATATTTCGAGTCATGTACGGTTCGGGTCGGGTCAATAGTAGGTCGGGTGAGTCTCGAAGCTCGAGTCATAATAAATTTCTTGAATAAAAAAATAAATAATTTGTCTTAAACTTTGTTATAGTTTTCAAATTGTAGGTAATACTTCATAAAATCATTAATAAATAAAGAATCAATGAAGAAATTCATAAATTTGGGTGTTTTTAAGAAAAAAATACTAGTAAGTCCCTGTATACTAAAAGAATAACTCCCCATTAAAATTTTCCCTCTAAATAGTCAATCCTATTTATAGAAACAATATAAATCATCTACAAATTAAATGCAAATAAGTCAAATAATACAATATTAATATTTTACAATTGCACAACATTGTAAACTACGTACTATAAGTATTATTAGCTTCCGGACGATGTAATCATTAAGATTTATAAACTGATACTTTCTTTGTTCAAGTCCAAGCTATCCAGATTCGTTTTTCAGGCGTTCAAGTCTAAGCTTTCAATTTCCATTTTAGTCATTGTTTTAATATTAAACAAATACTTTAAACCTTACGTACATATTTAAAAAAAATGTCACTATTTACTCTACGTTTAATATTAAACAAATAATTAACCTTCACACATTTGTATCTTTAATAATAAATCATCGGTTTCTTAAAACTTGTGCTAAAAGCAAATGAGTAGCTTTGACTTGTGTAGACACCCGCATTTTGTCTGCTAGTGTCTATCGCAGTTCCCGACAAAACACCTGATGATGATCGGACGCTAACGTGACTTAATACGCTCTAATACGGACTCGGAATCAATAGTATCCGACGTGGGCATTTAGCGAAGTGCAAATCTCTCAAAACCGACCTCAAATCCAGGCCCAGTGGGCCGTTTCCAATAAAATGAGACTAATTTGGGTCAAAACCGTCACTGGAAATAAATCCCGTCTTTTAGCGACCGGGTCAAAACCCGGTCAAAGACGAAACCGTCTCACAAAATCAGCCAAGTTCACCTTCTAGAAATTGGCGCCCAAATCAAAATTCAAAAAGCAAATCAAATCAAAAGTCAACCCTTCCTAAATTAACTCAACTCACCCAACTCACTCACTCTATAAATACCCCATCACCCCAACACATTACACAACTCTTTTCAACCTTTTCCAACCCTAATCACCTTACACTTACAACATTTTGGCAACCCAAAATTAGTCACATTTTACACTACATCTTCAACCTTCAAACATTCATCACCCTTGAGTTCTAGGCACTCATACACACACACACAAATACATTCAAAATCCCGAGATCAAAACTCGTCAAAGACATACACCATAACTCTACTTACATATCTCGACACTCCCGCGCTCACGTCGTCACTACGAGTCCGTTTCCGAGATCGTTTAAGCATGTAGGTTGAGGGTGTCATCAAACCCCGTTCCTTTTTCCCTTATCTTTTTACCGTTTATATATATATATATATATATATATATACACGTATTATTATTATTATTATTATTATTATTATTATTATTATTACTAACCGCTAACACTAACATTTAAATTTCGTGTATACTAACTCTCTAATCTAACACTTTTATTTATCGCAATCTAACATTTTTTATTTATTGTATCTAACACCTAACATTTAATTTTATCGTTTACTAATTTTTATCCTTTCGTCATTAACATATTAATACCGTGTATATATATATATATATATATATATATATATATATATATATATATAGAGCAAGGATCAAGTGAGTCCTCTTTTCATCTTTGAGTCCGTAAGTCCTAATTACAACCATTGATTTAGAGGGAGATGGATGGTGGTGATTGATTTGAGTAATAAAAGAAGTAACTGACATATATGGTAAAAATATATGAAATCTCTCTCTTCCCTTAATTCTCTCTACAGAATCTTCCTCTCTCTTCTCATACACATTACCTCATAATTAAAAAAAATTTCATTCAAAACTCACCCGCCCAACTACTGTACAACCTTTCACCCTTCATCTTCATGATTATTTCCTCTTCATAATTTTCAATTGTCATATTCAACAATCGTCATCTTCATAAGCTTCGAAATTTCTTCCTCACAAACTTCAAAATTCAAAAATTGTTGCAGTCATATTCAGTTCAATCCCTTCAACTATACCCAGGAACGCTTCGATCATCTTTCTATGATTAGAGTTTACAAAATTTTCAGAGTTTTAACCTTTTTGTGTGCTAATTAGTGATTGCATATTGTCATCTGGGTATTCGACTTACATTGAATTTGATTATCACTAATGGAATAACGCTGTTAAATTCTATTACACTGACTAAGTGTTCCTGTTACTCTAAGGAACGACTGGTGTTACTATGAGAGTGAATGATGTTAACCTACAATACAAATCTGGTCTCATAATCAGTGTGTTACAGCGACACATTGTAGCTGTTACTTTAATGATTAAATGATGTTACTCTAAGTGATTAATGATGCTATTTTCATAATGGTGGTTAAACAACGCTGTTTTCATCAGTTACTCTGACGCATTATATATGTTACTTCAAGGAACGAATGTTGTTACTTTGGTAATGAATAGTTCTAACCTAAGAAAGAAGGTTGTTAACCAGCATCAATGTGTTACTCTAACGCAATGTAGCTGTTACTTTAACGAACAAATTATGTTACTATAAGGAATGGTTGTTAACCTGCATTACTGTGTTACTCTGACTGTGCTTGTTATTCTAAGTAACGAATGGTGTTACTATGGCAATGAATGAAGTTTACCCAAAATACATGTGGTCTCATAATCAGCGTGTTACATTGACGTATTATAAGTGTTACTTTAATGAACAAATGATGTCACTCTAAGTAATTAATAGTGTTATTCTTTGTCTCATGGTTAAACAATGTTATTATCATAAATTACTCTGACGCATTATTTATCGTTCTTTAAAGAGCGACAATCGTTAATTTGTTAATGAATGGTTCCAATTCAAGCTATCCTCACTTACTTTGGTAATCATTTGTTTAAACAACACTGTTGTCCTCAGTTACTTTAACGCGTTAGGTCTGTTACTCTAACTGACGAAAGGTGTTACTCCAATAGAACTGAGATGTTACTCTAACTAAATGCACATGTATTAAATAAAATATAGAGTTAATTGCTACGTAGCACAACGCTACTCGTAAAAAAATGTGTACAAAAATCAGTTATTCTTGTAAACAAAAAAAGGCAAATATTTTTATCATGACAAATCCGCAAGCCAAAGCGTAGATTTTGTAAAATTCCACTGCCTCATCAATTGTTCCGAATACTTGCTTCATGTACGGAGTGAAAGCCTCACACACACATCTCTGCATCATTCTTGTGCATTCGGTTCTTTGTCAATGCTTCATGCAAGAAATTAAAAAACCATACGCCCATGGACATACGTGTTACTTCAACTCATAAGTTGTGTTACTTTAACTCTTAAAGGAAGTTACTTCAACGTCAGCGCCAAAAACTCTTTTCAATGTTACGTGTTTGTGTTACTCTAATTAGAATTAGGTATTACTGTAATTCATAACGTGTGTTACTTCAATGCCATGTCTCCTTCAACATAAAGCAAAACAATAATATCAGTGAAACAATAATATCAATGAACCATTGTTATTAATCCATGATTAATCAAATGAATAAAATTCCACCTCTTCCAGTGTTATCCTGTGCGTTCGCATCTTTGCCAATACCACCTGCACAAAATTGAACAGCGTTACACCCATGCAAACCATTTGTTACTTCAATTCCTAAGTTGTGTTACTCTAACGAGTGCAGTACGTTACTTTAACATCATCATCAAAACCCTTTTCTCAACGTCCATTTGTGTTACTGTAATTGCAATCAAGTGTTACTTTAACTCAGAAGGCATGTTACTTCAACCACGTTTCTACGTTAATAGAAATCAAAACAATAGTATCAGTGGATATCATGGAAAATCTAAATAAAAAACATAAAACCCTGGAATCTATAAAGATCGAGAGAGCAATTAACCATTGATACGAAATTATGATGAACGAAATGACAATGAAAGCAATATAAACATGAAAATCAACGTAAAAAAAGAACGCAAATTGACGCACAATTTATCCATGAATAAAAATTGAATCAAAACGTTAAAGAAATATTGAAACTCACCATTGTTATACTCGATCAATTGCTTATCAACAGTTGAAGAAGATGACGCGGTTATTGAATCCATTGTAACGAAATTTCAAGAACAGAATTGATGAATGAACGTGAATGAAGAAAGGATTTTTTTTGTGAATGAAGAAAGGGTTTTTTTTTCAGGTTTGAATGAAGGTGAATGATGAATGAACGTGAATGATGAATGAATGTGATCAAGGGAGTTATTGTTTCCTAAATTCATGGGAGCTATTTTAGGAACGTAAATCTTTTTTTTTTAATGTAAATGCTAGGATGCATCTTGTCCATCCATCCTCATCCCATCCAATGGATGAGATGAGGACTTATGGACTCATATAGAGTAAAGGACTCATAAGAGCTTTACTCTATATATATATATATATATATATATATATATATATATATATTTATATAATATTAAAATTCGGATCTTAACACGTTTGACTACGACAATCATCCAAAGTCCGTTTAATCCCTTTACGAGTCACGACGGAGGTGGCACCCTTTCGAGGAGCGCCGCCCCAATGTACTCAAGGGCATAACGCGATCGTGATTGCTCATAGTTGAACGCGTAAGACTCCATTTCTAAGATTAGTACGAGATCCGTTGAGGCGAAAACCGACATCACATAATCCTTTAGGATTTGTATCGATGTCGTGACGCGGAGGACTATAATTTCGTTATTAATCAAACTTTTCAATCACATAATAGCATATTTCATAAAATCCCGATAACGATCTCATAATTGTATATACACGTTTATGACATCGAGAACCGAGTTGAATTTAAATAATGCAATATTTTTATTTAACTCGGTCAATTATCGAATTCAAACAAATAAAAATGAAACGAGCCATGCCTCGTACAGGGGGCACTCGATCGAGTGCCATGGGCCACTCGATCGAGTAGCACTCCAAAAACCGGGTAGTAGCTACCTTAAAGGCGCACGCGACCGAGTCCATGCCATGACTCGATCGAGTGGGTCTTGTAGCCTGGAAATCCGAGTGCTTCGATCATCATTTGAGCCTCGTCATTTTTTACGACTTTTAGTCGACACGTGTAAAGTCAATCACGTGATCCTATTTTTCAAAACTCATGCATATCATATCACTTAAAACGACTTTGATCGACGGTCTTGCACTATTAATCTTGTGTCGACGACTCTTTAGTCGTATCCGACACATAATTAATTTAGACTCTATTCCTCGATGTGATAAGTCGGGACAAGGCATCGGGATTCGGGATCGGGCTAGCATCACGCTTAGGTTCCATATCTCCGTCCTTCGCTTAATACGCAATATAATGCGTAATTAATCGAAGTTCGTCCATTTGCACAACTTACGGTCTAGTTTATATTTATTATATACGGGTCCGTTTCTAGTTAACATTTGCTGCTTATAATTCAGTTATTCTATTTTATTGCTCGTTGTATTGTGAATTCCGGGTTGTATTCCGCCCGTGTAATTTGTAATTTATTTACGAGTTTTCTATTATTTGATGTTTGCCATTTATTTATTTAAATGAACATCACATGCTAAATCACTTTGACGTGAATCAAGATGCATTAAATGACGTAGTTAATCAACAACTCGCATGCTTAGCCCGAAAACGCTGTTTGCATATCATTTAATCATTTTACTAGCGCGCGTACACGAACACGAACGATGTCTTAGTAGAGGCCGCCATGTGCGGGCGGGGTTGGGTGTCCTTAGTGGGCTTCCCAACACGTACCCTCACCCCTTACTCAGAACCTCGGTTTCCGGATGCCCGAAACCGTTGGCGCACGAGAGTCATTTTATATACGAAAGCCGGTGTAAACGGTATCGGTATAATAATGCAAAGGGACGAGCCCCATGAACTCTGAAATCGAAGTGGGCTTACTTTGTGTATAGCCCATGACGACATAGAGTGGGCTCGTATGGTTCCGAATAACCACAAAATTCGGTGGCGACTCCATTTTGACTTAAATTTCGAACCCGAGAGCAATCTCACCACGAGATTCATTCGCCTACCCAAACCCGCGCGTGGCCGCGTTGGGGTGGACCTACGTTATGTCCACAACTTGAACGGAGGGAGTATTATTGTTGGCTTCATGATCACAAAAAAATAAATAAAAATATACATTTCATTACATCAGTAATTTCTTTGAATTTCTTTCTCTCTCTAAATAAACTGACCCTCTCGTCTCTTCCCCAAAGAAAAAACCTAAACCCTAACTTATTTTGCAGCCGCCGCCCCACCACCTGTCAGCCACCCAGACTCCCCTGCCTGGCCGGAGATGGTCGTCTTCTTGACCTATCTCCGGCCAGCCGATGAGACTTCCGTCCTTTCCGTTCTTATTTAGCTTTCCCGTCTCCACTTTGTCATCGGTTGAGGCCACCTTTCGTCCTTCTTTGTCTAGTATGTTTGTTTTTGGATATTTGTTTGGTTGTTTTTTGTGGTGACCGTCGGATGTCGTCGTCCCTCTCCCGCCTGTATCACCGTCGTCGACATGGTCCGATCGCCCCGTCTTGTCGTCTTTGTCCGATCTCCAACCCGGATGCCTTCTCGTTGTTAGTTGTTGTTTTTTTCGTCGCTTTGTCGTCTTTGTCTGTCGGGTTGTCGGCGTTTGCCGGGGGCGTTCCCCCCTCCCCTCGCCCCCCTCCCCCGCCCTCCGGCGACCGACTTTAACCGTTTGTTCCTGTTTCGGCCCCCTCCCCTTTCATTGACTACTGCTGGTGGGTGTTCCCCCTCCCCTCGCCCCCCTCCCCCACCCTCCAGGTTTGGTCCATGTTTTGTTTGGGTCGGTTGGGCTGGTGGTTTGTTTTGTTTCTGCGTATGGGTCGATTAGGCTGCATGTGTTGGGTCGGTCAGGCTGCATGTTTTTTTTTTGGTTTGTGTCTGCTTGGTTTGGGCCGGTTTGTTTGGTCTTATTGGCCGATTGGTTGGTTTTCATGTCTGGGGTTGAAAGGTTTGGTTGTATGATCCTTGGTCCGTTGGGGTAGTAAGGTTCGGCTGCATGATCCTTGGTTCGTTTTCTTTGATCATACTAGACTTTGGTCGAGGTCGTGTCTCTCCGGTCTTGACGGGTGTGAGTCTTTCTGACGCAGCCTCGGCTGTTATGTGTGGGTTCCGCTTTTAAGGACGGTTTATGGTCGGGGTCTTTTCGGGGTTTATCTGGGTGCCTGTTGTGTGGCTGGGTCCCGGTGGCTTTCTCCGACAATGATCTCCCATGTAGCTGCTCTTTTTATTACTTTCTTAATAATAAGTTTAAATATCATCCTTCTTTTGAATAAAGGCTTCTTTACGGAGGCTTGTTTGCGTTTGGAGTGGGTTGACCTGACCATAGATTGGTCTTGTACTGGTTCTTCTGTTAGGAATTTGGTCTTGTCGAGGTCTTTATCCTCAACTCTTTGCATGATGCTTGGTTCGTTGGTTCATTCGCCTCATGACTGCAGGGTTCGATTATCAAGATGTAGGAGTCTTTTCTCCATTAGGCAGACCTTCGTCACTATACGGTTCATTTGTATGGATGGTACCTGGGAATTAGCAGCTGTGTTGATTATGTGGATGAAGACGCTCATTTCCAATCATTCGTGCACCAACAACTCACTCCTATCACCAGACGCCTTTATTTTACCGCTATTATATTAGTTATAGATTGTGATGTTTTTATGTTAAATAAAAGATGTAATATGGGCTGAGAGTCCAAACAGCATGTAATCGATGCTCTTTCTTCGTTGGCAAAAAAAAAAGTAATTTCTTTGAATTAGTTTTCCAATTTCAATCTTAATTCTCAAATTAAAAGTTGGGACATAAATGTTAAAATAAAATAAGGTTTTGTATACAAGTGATCAAATAAGAAAATATATGTGTAATTTGGGTTTAAATCACTATGTTTTTTACTAGGTATGAAAGATTTTAGTTGCTTAAATACAACCCTAAAATAAAATACAGCAACAATTGAAATATATCGTGCAAGTATGCACGGGCGTTGGTTCAGTTATATTCAGGTTCTGGCATCATTTGGTTATATTAAGTTCGGTACAATTTCGTTTCAATTCAGAATGAATTGAGATTCGGGTATTATTCGAGTTTGATCATATCGGGTGTTTGATCAATTATCAGTTTAAATATTTTCGATAGATTTTTTCAATTTGGGTTTACTTTGCTAGATCTGGGTAGATCTATACTAAACACAGACCCATTGACTTCAGTTTTGGGTCCATGGGTCCATTGATCTTAAACCTTACGGATCTGGATATGTCTGAGTCTAGGAAAGATACATACTCCGTATAACGGGTTCAGAGTCGGGTGATAATGGAGTCGACCCAAACCCAACCTATTGCGATGCGGACCTTTGTGGTCGAGTTGTTGGCCTATTTATGTTTACGGTAGGGAAATTTTGAGCAACTGAAAGTTCCTCGGACTTGATCTTCTTGTGCTTACTCCAAGCACAGCACAAATTCCGATCATCCGATTGAATTAGAAATTTGATTTCAGATGAATTGCGAAGTGTGCCAACTCAAGGAACTGGTTTGCGTCTCCCCTCTTTCAATTCAATTTGTGCTCAATTCACTCATGCTTACTTGTAATTTTGTGATTTTTGTCTTCTTGAAGCAAGTAGATGACTTCGAGATCAAAGAAGTTGTACGATGTAAGCTATTTCTGTCTTCCCTCATCATCTGAATTTTCTGGAGTAATTATTACCTGGAATCCAAATCCAAATGATCTTAATTCGCGAGTCTTTATATGATTAATTAATGGAGTATGGAGGATTTTTGCTCTTTCTTTGATTGTCATCAAATGTTTTGCTTCAGAATTACTACAAGTTACATGTTTCATGATTTTGGATATGTATGCACTTTGCAGGCATCTTGCATACAATTATGTTCCATAGGGCTTTAGGGCTCGTTCGGCCCAAAGATATTGATTTGGAGCTCTTTGACATTACATATGTGAGTTACTCGTATATTGCTGTAAATTTGTTTGGAAATAATAAGTATTCAAATCGGGGTGCATTATGTTAATTTATGAATTTATTACGCCCTCCATCTGTTCCGATTTTTTATCGTCCCCCTTTCTCTGTTAAGCTTTCCCAAATTAAGTCCCTCATTTCTGTTTTGATTTGAGTAAGGAAAAGAGTGATTTTTGAAGCCTTGTTTACCACTATTGACTATTCCACGAATTCTTCTGAAAATGGAAAGCACGCAATAAAAGTGGAGGGACTATTGTTTTCGAGGGCTTTTGTTCTGAACTGCTAGCACAACCCGTAGACCCAACCTTCCTGCGTTTGGAGCTTTCAATGGATTGAATAGTCGTACGGCTTTTTCTATGGAAACAGAAAGAATAAACACTTAGACAGGAGGATCTTGATGAAAATTTTGGGATAAATGAGATTAGAGGAAAGGAGACATAGGTTTGGTAGAAAATACTCTTAGTCTGTTTGGATTTTTGTAGTCGTTTCTTTCAAAATGAGGAGGACATAATACTTCGGAGTATTGATTTTCCAATGAGGTCTGCTAAGAATTTGTCTTTTTGTATCACTTGCAGTGATGAAAGAATAATCTGTTACTCAAATGTAATTTTTAGATACTTACCTGTAACAAATTTACAGGTCCAGTGTGGAGATGTGGAACTTGAAAAAAAGTTAGATGAGAAGATTGAACAATTCATTTCTTGGGTAGAGAAATACCCAAATAAGAAAAGTCAGGTTTGTAATCTTTGTTCATCAAAATGAGTTGTGAGTTGGTTAAGCCAGATGTTTGCGGTATATTAGTCACGTGACAGTGAAAGATGGAATTTTCAGGGAAATACAACCCCAGATAAATTTTACTCCAGTATTTTTTTTCTTGTTCATTCCTTTGTATTTTTAAATAAGACGGCATCCTTATTTTGGTCAGATTGAGCTGGTTTCTCTATTGAACCTTAAGGCAATCTGTACTAGTTTCAGTTCTTGAAACATTAATTCCATCCTGTGAGCAAAAGTGTGTAACCATGTATTCACCATCCTTGTAAAGATGCAAAGCAACGAGTGAAAAAAAAAAATTACAGGGCTGTATGGTATGTAGTTTGCCTGATGGAAGACCTCTGGCTTCAGTTGTCATTATCACAACTGTTCATTCTACCCTCCGTAAAATAGGGAATAATCTAAATCTTTTTACTCTTCTCAGATTTGTCTTTCTTTCTATGAAATAAAGAACAACAAGGCAATCTGGTTCTCAAACAAAGTTGAACGTTTGATTTGGGAACAATGGTATATTAACTTGAACGTGGCCCATCAGCGAGCAAGTGCTAACAAGTCTTATCACTCCAAAGTCGTGGCCTCAGGAGGTAAAGTGATAGGAGGCTTGTACATTCAGTTGACATTGTACTCTGCTCGTTTAGTTCACTTTTCCTGTAACCTCCTTTTGACTACTTTCTTCAGAGGGTTCGTTGGAGGACAGAAATTCTCAGAGGTTTGCAAAAGAAATTTCGCTTCGAGAGGTTCTTTTTCAGATTATTAAGTTCGTAAATGAGAAAAAAGATCACATTCCTCCCATCCCAAGCCGTGAAGGGATCTCATTTCCCTACGAGATCACTATACCAAGGTGCGTTATCCATTCTCCTTCCATTGGTACAATAGATTTCTATTGAGACCCTGAATAAGTGACTGGAACCCATTCATTGTTCGTTGATTTATTGGGGCTTCCTCTTCATAAACTACGGGTGTCATGATCAATTGCTGACTTTTATTTTTTGGCGTCTCAGCCAAAACTTAGTTTCTTTAGCTAGCAGGACATACATACTCCCACTTTTAAACCAAGCTATAGGTTATAGATAGTCATTATTTTCTCCTTCCATATTACTCAAAGACGGTTACACGTGCCTTGGTATTATAACTGCTGGAGTGCTGGACTGTCAAAGCACAATTTTTTTGGCTTAAAATGGTGTTTTAATTGCCATACAGCCATACCTATCGAGTCTTGGAGATATTTTTGAGTACATGAGGTTAGGGGTGTAGACGAGCCTAGCTCAGAGTAGACTCGGGATCGGCTCGTAATTTTGACCCCGAGCTTGGGCTCGGCTCGTCGAGTCGAGCTCAAACAGTCGAAGCTCGAACTCAACTCAGTAAAAGCTCGAACGAAGATCAACTAGTCATTTTGTTCTTTTCATTTCAGTATGAATATAAATAAAAATAACTTCTAAAAAATCTTTAAAAAATTATAAATAATTACAGTATATAATTAAATATCAAAGTAACATATAATTTAGAGTTATCAGAACTCAATATTATTACACTGAAAACGAGTCCAGACGAGCTTACGAGCCGAGCCTTGCTTAGCTCGGGATCGGCTCGGATTTGAATGAGCTCGTTTTGACCAATTTAGAGCCGAGCTTTGCCTGAGTTACATGAGGTAATGTTAAGTATCATACTCGCATAGATCTCTTTGTGCAAGTTGTAGACTGTTATAAAAAAAATCCCAAAGCCACTCCCTCTCTCTCTAGTCTCTGCTCACAAATGATCAAGAGTTTTTGGGTGTTAACGTGTGCCCTTCTTCCTTTCGTTACTTGGTAATATTTTTGTTTGTGTTTAAACGTTCCGTGTGGTGGCTGAATATGATTGAGCCTGAATGCTAGCCATCCACTCAAGCAAGTTTGTCTGTGAAGTTTGCATCTGGTATAGATTACTAAGTTGCTTGCGGAGTAACTAGGCGCTATATGTTAATGTTGGATAATATATACCTGCAGTTGTACCAAACTCCTGATGACTGTATATTCCCCTTTCCTGTTATATCCTCAATCTTTTCTTCCTTTAAACAAGTTCTGAAATAAGCAAGATGGTCCACACAGTAATATATTCGAGACTATTTAAGACTCCGTAGGAGGAACCCTTGAGACAGTGGGGTAATGTTTTTGTTGTTGTACCCCATTTAACCACTAATTAATGTATTTGTCCAACTCTTATCAATACGAAGTATTAGACAATGTCACAAGAGACTAGCTGGTTTCTTAAGATTCAAGAACATGTTACACATACCTTGAAATTTGATGACCAATGATTTTGTCAATCTAATGCTTGAATTGTTCAGCTCTTCAGACACTACGTTCGGGATGGATATAATTAAAAGGATGCTTCAAACTGGCCATCCAACCATGCTTAGTTGATCAGTATTCCAAGGAGACTACAGTTCGACTCATCTCTTTCAGTTTATTCATGTATATACTGCACCGATGCCTAGTTATCTTGCTTCCATTTCGTTCATGTGTTGTCGCATTCTTGTATAGATGTAATGATTCTCTGGTCATGCCTTGTGCAGTTAGATATTGATAGGACTGATGATCTCTTTTGAGGTGTTGTTGGGATAACAAAATACGGAGTAGGAGGGAAATGGAAGGAATGGGAAAAGAGGGGAAGGGAGGAAATGGACGGGGATGGAGAATGGAGGAAATGGGTTTATCTCGGACGGAAAATGGATCCTTCGAATACCCATACCCATACCCCCTTATTTCCCTTTTATCCTTATTCCCCCTTTCCTATATCCTTCAAGCCCTTTAGCCTAGAAACAACATAAAATGGTTGTTTACGACTTCGTGATGCTCATCACTGCAACAATTTACTCAGGTTGAGCTACAAGATGAGCATGAGCCGTTTTGGTCATGGATTCAGTCAGGACACGGGATGTATAATGTATTGGGATGACTTGTGAGTCTTTATTAACTCATCAATCAATAGGAGAAGTATTTATGAGACGATTGATATGGTCGTTGAGACATAAAATGCTTTGTTTACATGAGAGGTAGCAATACGAGTGCATTTAGAATGTGACGTACAAATTTATGTTAATTTTTTAAAGTCATTGTGTGAGAGAAATATACCCCTCGAATTATAAATATGTACGATAAAAATTCAGTTTCAGTTAATAATGCGAAATACTTTGGTCTTGATGTTTCCGCATATTATAATCCGGAGTACTTCGTACAAGTTTTTCACATTACTCAGTACGTATTTTAATGGGTTGATTTAATAGAAAAAAACTTTACAATAATAAAATTAAAAAAATTGAATGCTTTGCCACATTCAGTAGGAGAAAATACACTTGGTATTAGATTTGATAGACTGCTTTTAGGATATTTTTTATAACACAAATGTAATCAATTAGTAGCAGTATAGTTGTTTAGGCGGATTTTTTTTTTAATTAAAGAGTGATATGTGTCTCATTGTGTTGAGGAAAATGAAGATATTTTTTATTACGGAGTATTTCACTATTTTGACTAGTGAGAGCCTCGCATCTCCAAATCCCGAATTGCATTAGCCATTAGCTCTAGCACTACTAGAAACTACTCCAGAAAGTAGCCTCAGGTAAAAAGAAAAGGCCAGTGGTAAGAGTTGTATTCTTTGAATAAAATTAATTAATAATCGTAACCTTGAAGAGTTTAGGATAAGAGTTTTGTCAAGTAGAGAGCAACGCATTGTACAGTATACAGCTGTTGTAGATTAAACACTTATCTATCACTCTGCCAGTCAGGAACTCAACTACTGCCAGTGAGCCGCCGGGGGCAGGGGGTTGGCCTTGACTCCGACTTGAGAGAATGAGAGCACCACGAACTCACCTTTATCGGATACGTTAGGAATATGTTCTTACCAATTTTTTTGGCAAGTGACAGTATGATCAAATTTGCGTTCACTATGAATACGTCTTTAACGATTTTTTAGTAAGTAATACTATCGAATTTGCTCTTAACAATTCATTATTTAATGGATAGCCAATTAGGGAAACCGGGTCAAACCCCCATGGAACAACCATTATTATTTGATGCCGTCAGACATGTATTCCCTCCGTTCAAGTCAAACCTTACCCTTTACTTTTTGCACAAGTTCTAAGAAATCGATTGTTTATTATTAAAGATACAAAAGAGTTAATATTTGTTTAATATTAAACTGTAAGGTAGATGGGGGCATTTATGTAAATATATAAGGTTTAAAGTACTCCCTTTGTATTTATATGTTCGTCCATTTTTGTTTAATATATGGACGAAGTATTATATTGAAAATTGACGAACATATAGATACGGAGGGAGTATTTGTTTAATATCAGAAGTATGACTAAAATAAAAATGAGTAGGTTTGACTTGAACGTCCCAAAAAAATAAGGAAAGGTTCGACTTAAACGAGGGAGTATCGAGCCATCAACTATCGATATCAACTGGTGATGGAAATCATAGTTAAGGTGTCATCAATATCGCATAATAATTGGCTCCAAATATATTCTTGTACGCACGTAACATCACCCATTTTAAAACAATACTCAACTACTCCGTACTGCTCCTGACTCAACCCCAAACCACGTTATTTAGTGCTCTCCCTCCCACACCAGTCTTAGGCTATTACGCATTCCACATTTCCACTCTAATTACTCCCTTCTCCGTTCAACTCGAAGTTTTCTTTTTTACTTTTAACACAAGTTTCAAAAAATTGATTATTTATTATTAAAGATATAAATGTATAAAAATTATGTACGGAGTATTTGTTTGAACAAAAGGAGATGAAAAACTTATAATTGAACGTCCCAAAAAGAAAATAAGAAAAAATTTGACTTCAATGGAAGGAGTATTAGTTTGCACTAACAATATTTTGTTTCTCAAGTTGACATACACAAACCTTATCATCATTACTCTTAATTATAAATTTACTTTCTTTAAGCATTATTCTATGCCATTATATATCCAGGCCAATAAATAATAATGTGACATCATGTAGTATTCCCGTCCCAGTCATTGCCCAATTATTTGTTTACTTTGATTAAAATAGTACTGAAATTTAGTAACGAACGAATGATATTGTAACTTTAGCTCTTAATTAATTTTTTTTGGTGTGATGTTCTTAATTACTTATAAGTAGGACATATAAACCCACACCATTATATCTCCAACACCCCCCCACCCCCCATATCAAACACCAACACAAAATGGCAAATTCAAAGAAAGAGAACAGTAAGCAGTTTGTGTTAGTACATGGGGCATGTCACGGTGCCTGGTGTTGGTACAAGCTTAAGCCCCTCCTTCAAAACGCAGGCCACCGTGTCACGGCCCTAGACATGGCTGCCTCCGGCATCAACCATAAGGCGATCCACGAGCTATTGACCCTGCGCGACTATTCTGAGCCCTTGATTCAGTTGCTTGCATCACTTCCTGATGATCAAAAGGTTATCCTGGTTGGACATAGCCTTGGTGGCCTAAACCTGTCCACTGTTATGGAGATGTTTCCTGACAAGATCGAAATGGCTGTTTTTCTGACTGCCTTCATGCCTGATCATCAACACACCCCTTCTTTTATTTTCGAAAAGGTACGTACGTATAACGTAGTATGTCGATCGCATGTATGGCTACTCAACCGGCCCCATATAATATGTATGTAATTGATTGATGAGACAGAATCATTATTTAGTTTGTTTGTTTGTATTCATTGGAGAATGAAGTTTGTTGCGATGCATCCGGAAGAAGATTACTGGCTGGATACAGAGTTCAAGGGCACAGGAGATCCGATGGAGACTCTTACAACAATGTTTTTCGGACCTAACTTCATTTCCAAGCTATATCACCTGTCTCCCCATCAGGTATATATATATATGGTCACGCTTATTAATCTGAATTATTATTATTGCATTTTGCATACATAGGAATTGCATAATCAGTCGCATAAATTGAAGTAACGTAAGATGAAGCAAAGTGATGCGTGTCGTTTTCGCAGTCAAAATTAAATTTATAAACACTACTAACACTACAGTAGATAGGTTAAGTAGAGGTCGATCCCACAACGACTGACATTATTATCTAAGACGATTTATTATTTAATAGTATAGATATATATAAAATGGAGAGATTTTGTTGGGTGAAAAATAATAATAAAAATAAAATAAAATAAAAACATGACATGAATAAAAAAATTAATCATAACTATATTCGAGACATGCAATATATGATATAGTCGGGTTAGTCATCGATTCAATTAATTAGACTCAAATAGATCGGTAACTAGTTAATTCCATGAACGCACGCAAATTACTAGTTTTATCGTTTCGACTCGTTAAACCCCGTGAACGCACGCAAGTTTAATCCTAACCAAATTTATCAAATTAACCATGAACGCACGAATTAACTTAACAAATTTAGTCGCATTAAGAATACTCATAAATTGAATTACATAAAATCAGAACGCTGCAATTAAATATAACTTAATTATCATACAAAATTCTACCACTTAAATTAGACCAGAACGCTGCAACCTAATTTTAAACCCTATTAATTTTACAATCAACACAGGTAAATAATCTAGGTGATCAGGCTAAATTAATAAACAGTCAAATCATGAATTTCGTACGAATATCAAAGTACTAATTAAAGTTAAACAATAACGTAATCTCATAACCCTTTTGATAATAATCGGTACATTACATGTTCGAATAACTAAAAGATTAAACTAAATAATTAATTAAACGATAAATAAACTAAATAAGATAGATGAATACAACCGTTAGGTAAGTAAGGAGTTGAATTGATCGCGTCCCGCATTAGAATCCGGTTGAATTAATTTGTACTGACCTTGGCCATGAAGGCCAAGGCCTTCGCCCTATTCCTATGTGTGTGTTTTGCGGCTCCTTGTTCTCCCCTCCACTACATTGAAGCCCTAATGCTTTCTGTTAATTTGCTCTTAGTGAATTTATTCTTCCCTTAATTAATTGATTTTGCTCTTACAATTCCACATCTTCTTCCTTCCTTTTTACACCGGATTCTCTTTTCTTATTTTTTCATAATGGGCTGATGGTTTCAAGCTTGATTTCGACCCATTAAATGATGGAATTTGATTTTGCTCTCTTCAACAAAGTTGTTCATCTCGAACTTAGCTTTCCGATGTATTTTGATTTTGCATTATTCCGACATCATATGAGTGAGATATTGTCGTCTTAAGACAGACTTGCAAACATACATACGATTTTAGTAGTCTTGCAATCTTAAATCCAAGTGAGTTATTACTAATTAATTAAAATATATATTAAAAACTCAATTTAGCACAAAATATCAAAAGTTAAATAATAAACCCAACTTATATAAAATAATCATTTTAATTCAAATAATACGAAAGACGACATAAAAATAATACGAGTTATATTAAAGGGGTAAAAATACGTATAAATACCGACTTATCACAAAGCAATAATTGAGTGATGACGATAACATATGCTGTTGGTAAAGCAGGATTTTGAGCTGGCGGAGATGTTAAAAAGGGCATCGTCTTTGTTCGGACATGATGTGTGGAAGCCAGAGACGAAGTTGTCAGAGGAGAAATATGGGTCAGTGAAGCGGGTTTTTGTGGTGTGTGAAGAAGATCGAGGAATCAAGCAAGGGTTTCAGCGGTGGATGGCTGAGAACAGCGGGGTGGAGGTAGCAGAGCTGAAAGGAGCAGATCATATGCCAATGTTGTGCATGCCACAAAAACTGTGTGACTGCCTTGCGGAAATACTCACCAAATACTGTAATTAATTAAGTGATCGATCAGCAGATTGATGGATCGGTGAGTCGACATCCAACCGTGACAAGATACTTCAACAAACTAATTAAGGAATAATACTGATTGATGCAACAAGCTAATAAGACTACTTCAATTCAATTCAATTCTTGTGTTATGCGTGAAGAAGTCAGATGGTTAATTAGCTAGCTAGCTCAAATAATTAATGCACATTTGCATTCCTTGTATTATTGTATAAGAACTATAAGTCTTCTGATTTATTTGCCTTGTCTTGTGTCTTGATTCATATGGTACAAAACCAGCATTTCTACACCATCTTCCCCTTTTTTTAAGCACCGTGGAGTTCCTTTTTTTTACGGATTGACTGAATGATAGAGGACTATGATAATAGTAGTTTAAAGGATGGTCTGTCGTAAAGAATATATCTGTCATCCAGGTGGGATAGATGAAGTTAGAACTTAGAACTAGAAGTCATCCATCAAATGGTCAACCATATAGCCTCATCCGGCCCCACTCAACCCAATTTTTTGTGAGGACTTGAAGACATTTTGTTAGGAAAATTATTGTTTGGAATGGTAATATCCGTCATAAATTTGTGAATGACCAGGTTAAATTGTATATTACGTATCTATTTGGTTATATAAAAGACAAACAATTTGCTATTTCTTAGGTTTGCATTTTATCATATCTAACAATTTGATATTATTTGACCAATCACCAATTTAGTCAAGATGGTTGTTTGACTTTTTTTGACGGAATTTGCACTTTAGTGCCTCAAGATAAACAAATGCAAATGTTAGGTGGTTTTGGGCAAAAAAAAAAAAAAAATTATAGGTGCATTATTTACAGAAGACATGAATATTAGGTGGCGCTTCTAACGAAAGCCCAATTTTTTACTCTGGTTAAGTTTCAATCGGTAACCGCCTAGAATTGAAACAAATCTAACATATGAGGTACGGAGTACTATATATGACTTCCCCAACCTCATAACCTATACGCGAAACGAACATCCCTTAATATTTTAGCCCAATGTCTCCCTAAAATATACTCTATGCATATACGACTAAACATTCTAAATTCGTTTAAAAAAATGTTTCTCAAATAGTAATTCTCATTTTCAAACTTTATAAATTAGATAATTTTCTTTCAAAATGTATATCACCACTAGTCCACTATAAGTTGTACGGAAAGTTCATTTAAGCCCAAAATCCACTTTAGCCGGCCGTTCAAGGCAGGTTTGGGCTAATTAAAGAAACCTGCTCTTTTGGCTCAGCTCGGCCCCACCCGAACACTTGGGCCGTTTTTGTTGTTCTGGCCCTGGTCCAAGCACTACCAGAACCAACCCACGATCACCTTTAGATGAGGCTAGATCTGACCAAGTGACCATAACTCGGAACCAGCCCATAGAATGGTCGGGTCAATTCGAGCCAACTAATTGCAGGCTCGAACATGGCCCAACACTGTTGGTGGACCCGAGATGGGCCGGGGATAGAGGCGGCTGGACCTGTGGAGTACTGGAGTAGATGGACCAAGTTGGTCAAATCTGGAGCTATGACCAATCAGATCTAGACGAAGTTTTTAGGCGTTGTATTGTTTCTCTATTAATCGTTACAATCTTACAATTCTAGATGTACTGTGCTTTCCTGAAGAGCCTAGACAGTAGACACCGATAAGGCGATAATTGTTAGGCCCACGGGCGGACCTAGAGGGGGGTCCGGGTGGGCAAAGGCCCCCAGTCCATTTAGAAATAATTAGGTTTGAGTAAGATTATTTATCATTATAATTGTGTATTTGTGTTGGTGAAGTGGTATATGTGTTTGTTGGTTCGAAACCTGGCTGCTGCATTTTGTCTGTATATAATTAACCTTTTAACCTTTGTAGCTATTCAAAACATCAGGACTGTTGAACCCAAGGTTGATCATGTAACCAATCTTACCATCTCATACTTAATGTCATTGCTCAATGAAAATATCTATATATTATACTTAAACTATTTCTCAAAAGTTTCATTCTTTTACTTATAGATTATTCACAACACGTTGCAAATATTTCTCTTAATTTTTTCCTATATAATGTAATTAGTTTATTTAACTTGGTAATGATTTTAATAACCGTGTGATAAAAATATGATTTAAAATATATATAAGCATTTTTTGACAGGTCTCATTGTTCATTATTATATAGAAAAAAATATCGTAAAAATAGTTTAAAAAAGCAAAAAATGTCGAGAAAAAAATAGTGTCCTCTAGGTGAAAAATCCTAGGTCCGCCACTGGTTAGGCCCATACATATAACATATCCCACCGACGTGTTTTTTTTGGAGATATCCTATATCAAGTAATGCATGCAACCAATGCAGTGTTGAGGTGTCCTCAATATCTCATATGATAACATGCATGGTTTGTATTCTAGTGCTGAACTGCCAATTGTATGCATGACCAAAATGAGAAAATGAGGAACACAAATTAATTACAAGTTAACAAGTAGAATGATATTGATCCATAAAATAGATTTAGTCTGGCCTTGTCGTCATTATTCATTAATACGAAGTGTCATCTAGGATCTTCGTAGAACATGCATGATTATGTCGATCGATCTATGTGGGGTGATATATATGCATGAGTGATGGGCTAGGCCGGGACCAATTCTAAATCGTTTTGGATCACAGTGCTTGCAATTGCTACTCTTGAAAGTTGAAACAGTCGTCGTCGTCTAATTACTACTGAATCACTCAATTTTAGACGACAAGATCTCCTGTGTGTATATATAGTGAAGTTGAGAGTATGGCATGCCATAAGCACCCAAGTACCCAACCCTATCCACATTCCAACCCATAAGTAACAAATATAAATATAAATGAAAGGGAAGCACTTTGTGTTAGTACATGGGGGATGTCATGGTGCCTGGTGTTGGTACAAGCTTAAGCCCC
Organism: Agrostemma githago; assembly: GCA_958450325.1. Lineage (NCBI taxonomy): Eukaryota > Viridiplantae > Streptophyta > Magnoliopsida > Caryophyllales > Caryophyllaceae > Agrostemma > Agrostemma githago. The sequence goes on from OY288240.1 coordinate 6,441,966, forward strand.
TCCTTCAAAATGCAGGCCACCGTGTCACCGCCCTAGACATGGCTGCCTCTGGCATCAACCCTAAGACCATCCACCAGCTATTGACCCTGCGCGACTATTCCGAGCCATTAATTCACTTCATTGCATCACTTCCTGATGATCACAAGGTTATACTGGTTGGACATAGCCTTGGTGGCCTAAACCTCTCCACTGTTATGGAGATGTTTCCTCACAAGATTGAAATGGCTGTTTTTCTGACTGCCTTCATGCCTGATCATCAACACACCCCTTCTTTTATTCTTGACAAGGTACTTATTTATTGTGCCGCCTTCAATTCCCATTCCTTCATTTTTTTTACTTTGGTTTAACTAGCTAGGAAATAAAATCACCTTGCAATCCGTGGTTTTAGACGTTTAGTTATATTTGGCTCGCTGGTTTTGCTTAAGATGATTCGATTAAGCTTATGATCGATATAGGGATCGGACTATCGGAGTAGAGTAGTCACTAACTTACTATAGTTATCGAGAAAGTCTCATGTGAGACAGTCTCACACTACGATTATTTTGAGACCGCTCACGTAAGAGGAGATTACTAATTGTATTGTCAAACTGTCACATAAGAGAATCTGTGATAATCTCATCATCAAATGGACTACACAGTATAAACCTAAACGATTTTAGATTTAATACGGTTTTAAGTGGGATTCAATAATATCAATAGAGTTTGGTCTCAAAAGAAGAAAAGGAGACTCATGCTTGTTTGGTTGTCAATATAGGAACTCTCTAAATTATACTCGTATGTAAATTAGAAAATTGATAGGTTGTTTGATTGCTCAATTCACATGAATAGACTTCATTTCCATAAATAGACTTACATTCAACCAAACGTAATTAGTACATTTAGTAATCAAACGATGGTCCCAAATCCGGCAATCCCTACCTACATAATATTATACTCCCTCCGTTCCATTCAATTCCATACATTTACTCCGTATTTTTTTGACACTATTCATAAGTTAGGAAAATCTTCTATACAACTTCTACGAGTAATATATATACTCTCCCATTCTTTAGATTTTTACTATAAGTTGAAAATATATGTAGGTAGTATTTTAATCACATGATATGAATCCAATGATCGACGGGGTGTAATATAAATCATACATAGACCCACTTTTTTGTAGAAGAAAAGTGGATCCATGTAAAACTTGGATTTGATGGAAGTGAGTAGTTAGCTAAGACCGTAAGATTTAGGTATAAATATGAGTATGAGTAAATATGAGTAATCATGTGTTTTTTTGGGTCTTAAAATGAGTAAAATATGAGTAATCATTTGTTTGGGTCTTAAAATGAGTAAATATGACTAATCATGTGTTCTTTTGGGTCTTAAAAAGAGTTCTGACAGTGAATTACCTCACATCAAAAAATTATTATAATGAAATTTATATTATAAATAAGAATAATCATTCGTTCTTAAATATCAATAGAAAAAACTTTTGAATCTTAGAAAATATCTTAATAAGAGTACAAACTTAAGTAAAATAATTTCACATCGAAAAATTATAACAAGGTCATGAAACTCTGTATTATATATAAATAATTCTACACACGATGATGAAATTCTAATCAATCCTCCAAATTACGATAAGGTGATGGAATTCTATATTATAAATAAGAGTAATCTTTCGTCTGACTAATCATTTGTTATTAGATATCTTCCAAAACTCAATTGAGTCTTAAAAACCTCTTAAGACTATAAACTCAAGTAAAATTATCACAAGAGTTCTTAAGACTATACCTAAACTTACGTCAAAATTATTCTATATCGAAAAATTATGATGTAATTGAAATTTATATTATAAATAAGATTAATCATTCGTTCTTAGATATCAAAAAAAGTTTGAGTCTTAAAAAATACTTGAGACTATAAACTTGGGTAAGATTATCCCACATTGAAAAATTATAATAAGGTGATCGAATTTTATTATATAAATAAGATTAATCGCCCATTCTTTAGTTAGATATACAAACAAACACTTTTATTGTTATAATTATCTTAACGTTGTCTCAAAAAATTATGATGAGGTGATAAAATTCTATATCATAAATAATAATCATTTGTCCTTGGATATCAGTTAAAAAAGTTTGAGTCTTAAAAATGCTCTTAGGACCGCAAGCTGATGGAAAAGAGAAATCATTCGTGTTTAGATATTAACCAAAAATCTTTGAGTTCTAAAAAGATTTTTTAAGACTATAAACCTAAGTAGAATTATCGCATATCGAAAAATTATGATGAAGTGATGAAATTCTATATCACAAATATGAGACATCATTCGTTTTTAAACTTTAACCAAAAAAATTGTCTTATAAAAGCTCTTAAAGTTATAAATTTAAATAATTATTCCACATCGAGAAATTATAATAAGGTGATGAAATTCTGCTATATAAATACGGAGTGAAAGCAATCATTCGTCTTTAGATATCAACGAGAAATCTTTTGAGTCTTAAAAAACATTCTTAACAGTTAAATTCAAGTAGAATTATCTCACATCGAAAAATTATAAGTGAATTGAATTATTATATAATTTAGAGAAATCATTCGTCTTTATATCTCAACCTGAAATCTTTTGAGTCCTAAAAGAGTTTTTTAAGACTATAAAATTAAGTAAATTTATCTTACATCGAAAATTATGATGAGTTGATAAAATTCTACATCAAAAAAAAAAGAAATTATTCGTTTTTAGATATTAATAAAAAAATCTTTTGAGTCTTGCAATACTACTCTTATAAGGTTATAAATTAAAGTAAAAAAATTGTCCTACATCGAAAAACTATAAGAAGGTGTTGAAATTCTATTATATAAATAAAAGTAATCATCGTCTTTAGATATTAATCAGAAATCTTTTAAGTCCTAAAAAGTTCTTAAAATTATAAATGTAAGTAGAATTATCACACATCGAAAAATTATGATGAGATGATAAATTTTATACTACATCATAATTCATAAATAAAAGAACTCATTCGTTTTAGATATTAACGAAAAATATTTTGAATCTTCTAACAACTCTTAAGGCTATAAATTGAAGTAAAATTAGTTACATCGTGAAATTATAATAAGATGATGAAATTCTATCAATCGTCTTTAGATATCAATCAGAAATCTTTTAAATCCTAAAAAAGTTCTTAAAACTATAAATTTAAGTAGAATTATCACACATTGTAAAATTATGATGAGATGGTAAATTTTATACGGAGTACTATATACTCGTAATAAATAAGAGAACTCGTTCGTTTTAGATATTAACGAAAAATCTTTTGAGTCTTATAACAACTCTTAAGGCTATAAATTGGAGTAAAATTATCTACATCGTAAAATTATAATAAGATAATGAAATTCTATTATATAAATAAAAGTAATCATCCGTCAACCAGAAATCTTTCAGTCTATTTATAATATCATGAAATCTAATTACTCATATCGCTATATACGCGCTACGTACAATATGTTTTTGAATTATCTATGTCAAATTGGGTCTCTTACTTTACATTGATACGTAAATATTATTTGTCATTTTATTTATTAGTTATTACATTTATAATAATAATCCGTAGATAATATTGTTAAATGCAAAACTAATAGAATAATAAATAAATACTCCATGTAAATATAAATGAATATTGATACAAATATGTAGTTGTAGTTGAGGATGTACTTGTGTGCGAGGTAGTTTAATTAGTATGGTCTTTTTAACTACAATGCACGTCTACGTCTTAATTTGACGTTTACCGCATATATTACCCCATAGATACACATTTATGTATGTGGATAGTATTTCTTTACCATTAGACATATTCTTACTGTTGCGTAGTCTCACCAATTTATGTAATCCTCTAACATGGTGTCATTATCATTGTCATTAAAAATCGATCCATGCATCGCACGAGCTTTCCAACTAGTATAATAAATACTTGTATTGGGTATTACTTTGAGTAATTACGATCATATTACGGAGATATTAATCATAAATTACGTCTAACTATATAAGAATTTCTAAAGAGAGTTATTATAATCTTATCACTAACTTTAAAAACTAGTAATAAAAATTATTTATTTTTATTAAGTATGGGCCGGGCCGGGTCGGGCCAAAATTTGTGCCAAATTCAGGCCCAAACCCAGCCCAAAAGCCCTTTGGGCTTTTTAGGGTCAGCCCATTGACTTTTTTGGGCCATAATATAAGGCTCAAGCCCTTAAAAAAAACAGGCCATGTCAAGCCGGGCTTATGAACTTGGACCATTTGATCACCTCTAATAGCAAGTGTACTTAAAAAAACTTTCATAGGAACTCTTAGTATAGTACTATAGTACCCGGTAGTACATATTTTTTTCTTAAACTTATTTGTGAAATTGCATGAAAGTTTCAACCTTAAGTAGTACAGTATGTCAGCTGGGATTCACAATTTTATGAGTAAAACTTAAAGCATAATTTGTTTTGTGACATTGGGAGAAGTTTGGTGAGGTGAACTCAAAAGAAGATTTTTGGCTGGACACAGAATTTAAGAGTACAGGTGGTGATCCGAAGGAGACTCTTACAACAATGTTATTCGGTCATAAGTTCTTGTCCAAGATGTATTACTTGTCTCCTCCCGAGGTAATCATACATTCTTCCACATGCATTTTGATTTCTTCTCATACAAAGAATATACAGTACGATACAAAAAACGACGTCATTTTATCGAGATATCTCTCATTGACTAGATGATAGATCAAATGCAAAACTTTTACAGTATTATTCTATAAACGATATTAAGTGTTGTTTTATTTGAAAGATTATGAATTGAACCATGTGATTTTAAATTGATAAAGATTTTAATAGAATATAAATGTAATGGTTGGGTCTTAACCTTACTTAGATCTTTGGTTGAATTAGTTCATCGAACATGGTATCAGAATCCTGACAGCCCCCATATGGAAGCACATATACATGATACATGGTATGGGGAGTCCAATGAGCATTTGAATGAGGGAGCAATTTTTGGTTGAGTTGGTTCATTTAATCGATTTTAAACCTGATGTTAAAGGATTTGGAGCTGACAACAATGTTGAAAAGGCCATCATCCATGTTCCTTAATGATGTATGGAAGGCGGAGACAAAATTGTCGCCGGAGAGATATGGGTCGGTGAAGCGGGTGTACGTGGTATGTGAAAAAGATGAATCAATCAAGCAAGAATATCAACGATGGTTGGCCCATAACAGTGGGGTGGAAGTTGAGGAGCTGAAAGGATCAGATCATATGCCCATGTTCTGCATGCCACAACAGCTTTGTGTCCTTCTTCACAAGATAGCACACAAAGGAACTTGCCCAAGTAAATTGCGCGACTAGGGATTATTGCTAATACAATCAGATAACACATCCGATCGTGTACTCTGTGTGATTTGATAGTTTGATACCGCTCATGAAGGTTTCCGTCGTCTTTGCGTTATGTGTTTTATTTTAAGGTGTACGTAAAACTAATCTTACCATTCCCATTTTATATACTTGAACTATAATTATAGGGGTTTGGCAAGCGTGTGCTATTTGGTGAGTTATGGTGGGTTGGTGAAGGAGTTATGTCCACTGTCTACGGATTTACCTGCTTAAATCTATGTATCCGATATGCCTTACTAGAGGTTGATGTCGGGTTGACATATATATGGGTTATATGTCTGGTGGTCTTAAGTGAGCCCATTGGGTCACACACAATGTGTACGGGATATTATTAATATATCGGTATATATTAATATATCGGTGTAAGTAGTAATACGATTACTAATATATCGGTGTCACACACAATATATTAGTATATAGTAATATATCGGTGTCAGTAGTAAGACCGATATTAATATATCGGTGTCACTAGTATATATTAATAATCTAGTTATGGTAACTAGAGTTATTGTGATAATCTAATTATACCAATTAGAGTTGTGAAATAACTTTTATATGGTAACTAGAATTATTCTGATAATCTAATTATACCAATTTGAGTTATGGAATAACTTCTAGGTTGAGTAACCTAGCTCTCCTATATAAGGAGGTTCATATGATGAACCAAAACATACAATTTAGAGTATTATTCCATATATTATTAGAAAGAGAATTTTATGAGACCGTCTCACAAAACCCTTATACTAGCATATACACCGCAGTTCCGTACCTGTGTGGATACTAACGGAGGCATCACATCTGGGTTGCTTTATTCTGTCCGTGGGGAATTATATATACTTCTGGGTTATTATATTTCTTATTATTCTTATTAATACGCTCTTCCGCTGCCAATAAGGTATATTCGTTATCCCTCTATTGTTTGTCTTTTCGGTTAATACTCGTAACAGGTCCTTGGGTTTAAGAGTTGTAACCCTTCAGTGGTATCAGAGCCTCTGTTATGTAGTATTAATCAAATCGACCTGAATCTTTGTCTCATTGGTTATGAGTGATTCTATCGCGTATTAATTTGATTATTTCTTCGCTGTTATGTCTCGTATACTGATATGTCTCATAATTGGTTGTCTCGTATTAATATGCTCATACCAATAAGATGTTATAAGTAATGAGTACTCCGTTTAATCATGACATGCTGCAAGTTGTTGTCTTGTTTCCACCCCCTCTGTATATATATTTAATATAATACATGACTATGTAAGAAGGATGCATGCTGCTAGTTGTTCTTTCACCTCACACTCCGTATATGTCAGAACTTTAGTAATATAATTTGATTTCTGATTGTCAGAAATATTTTATCATACTTCTCACGTACGTTTTTTTTCAATTAGTTGCTTAATCGTGTCACATCTAATATGATTAGTCTAGTAATTACCGATTATGTTTAGGGTATCTTAATTTGTGAATTTAAATTGTTAAATTATGAAATTAATCCTTAATTTTAAGATATAATATAGATTATGTTTTAATCTATTTACCCATCATAATCCTCGATTTCCTTGTTGACGATGAAGCTAATAAGATTGGTCAAGATTCGATTGAAATTGAGAAATTAAAATTACTAAAAATTTTATTAAACGATGAGTCCTAATATGATTAGGACAAGACTCGATTTTTGTATAACGGACGAATTAATGGAATTTGGTCACTTTTACATGTTGTATATTAATTTCATTCGGGTTCCTTATAAAACTTTGTTCTATACACGATAATAATTGAATATTATGTCATATGATGCATGAATGTTTATCTTATGAGACTTGTGTGTTTAGAACTAATAGGTCGCCTTGTTAGATGACCTAGAAACATGGTTAGGACCCATAATGCAATTATTCCCTCGCAAATATTTAAGTATTGCCTTTCCATAACTAATCACTACAATAATTTCATATCATTGGTTAAAGTGACTGCCTAAGCGGTGCTTTGTCGATGTGTGTGGACTGAGTAGGTGGGTAACGGTTACCCACAGGTTTAGTTTGGTTTTCTTAAACATCGCTATCAAGTCGGACTTGGGCTTTGAGGCAAATAGTTGGTTTCATATGATGATTTATACCAACAAACCAAGAATTACGTGGTATGTAATCGACAAGAGGCAAACGTCAGGAAGGGTCTAACCCCTGAAGTACTTATGGTACAAAAGGGAAGGGGTTTTAAAGGCAAAAACAAAGGAAAGGCGGCTAAGGCAAATGTTGCTAAAGCCAAGCCGAAGTCTAAGAATACGCCTAAGAAATCTGATGAGGACCTTTGTCACTACTGTAGTGAAAAGGGGCATTGGAAGAGGAACTGCCCAAAATACCTAGAAGATAAGAAGAATGGAAATGTTGCTTCCACCTCTACAAGTATTAATGTTATATTAGTAAATGTTACTACTAGCTGCTCTACATCATGGGTATTTGATACTGGATGTGGTTCTCATATTTGCTGTAATGTACAGGGATTGAGAGACGTGAGGGCTCTGGCAAAAGGTGAAGTGGACCTGCGCGTAGGCAATGGAGCAAGAGTTGCTGCTTTAGCTGTAGGAACATTTCATTTAGAGTTGCCAAGTGGCTTAATTTTAGAACTAAATAATTGTTATCATGTACCTGCCATTAGCAGGAATATTATTTCCGTTTCTTGTTTGGACATGAAAGGCTTTGATATTTCAATAAAGAACAAATGTTGTTCCATTTCGCGTAATGGTATTGTGTATTGTCAAGCATTCATTTTTGATGGCTTATATGTTCTTGATTCACTTAAGCAGCTATATAATATTAATGATGCAAAGCGGTTGAAATCTAAGGATTCTAACCCTACTTACTTGTGGCATTGTCGTTTGGGTCATATAAACGAGAAACACATACAAAAGCTCCATAAGGATGGACTTTTAGATCATTTTGATTATGAATCATGTGATATATGTGAATCTTGTTTGCTTGGCAAGATGACTAAGACGCCTTTCACTGGATACAATGAAAGGGCATCTGACTTATTAGGACTAATACATTCGGATGTATGTGGTCCAATGAATACCACAACTCGGGGAGGATTTTCATACTTCATTACATTTACTGATGATTTCAGTAGATATGGTTATGTGTACCTGATGAGACACAAATCGGAGTCATTTGAAAAGTTCAAAGAATTCCAAAATGAAGTACAGAATCAACTAGGCAAGACAATTAAAGCCCTTCGATCAGATCGAGGTGGTGAATATTTGAGTCAAGATTTCAATGATCATCTTAGGAGTTGTGGAATTGTTTCACAACTCACTCCACCTGGAACACCACAATGGAATGGTGTGTCTGAGAGGAGAAATCGAACCTTACTAGATATGGTTCGATCTATGATGAGTCATGCAGACCTTCCTATTTACTTATGGGGCTATGCGCTCGAAACTTCTGCTTTTACACTTAATAGGTGTCCATCTAAGTTAGTTGAAAAGACACCACATGAGATGTGGACAGGAAAGGTTCCTAGTTTGTCTTTCATGAAAATTTGGGGTTGCAAAGCTGATGTTAGGAAATTGATTCCTGAAAAGCTAGGACCTAAATCTGACAAATGCGTTTTTGTTGGTTATCCAAAAGAAACTAGAGGCTATCACTTCTACAATCCTACTGAGAACAAAGTGTTTGTTGCTCGGAATGGAGTCTTCTTGGAAAAGAAGTTCATTTCCAAAAGGAGTAGTGGGAGTAAGGTTGATCTTGAAGAAATTCGGGATATTCAGACATCCACAATTCCTAATGAGGAAGTTGAGGATGAGGAGGGGAATGTGCAAAATGTTGCGATCCCACCACTTGAAGAAGAACCTACGCCTGTTTCTAATGATTTTGTCCCTCGTAAGTCTGTAAGATCTAATCTTGGGCAAACTCCGGCTAGGTATCATCATGATTTATACTTGATAGAAAATGATGAACCTGAAACCTACAAAGAGGCAGTGATGGGACCAGACTCTGAAAAATGGCTTGAGGCCATGAAGTCCGAAATGGATTCCATGTACCATAACAAAGTATGGACTTTGATAGACGCACCCGAAGGTGTCAAAACCATTGAGTGCAAATGGGTCTTTAAGAAGAAGATTGACATGGAAGGACATGTAGATGTCTATAAAGCTCGCTTGGTGGCTAAAGGTTTCAAGCAAACTCATGGTATCGACTATGACGAAACTTACTCACCAGTAGCGATGCTTAAATCCATTAGGATTCTCTTAGCAATTGCAGCTTTTCATGATTATGAAATTTGGCAAATGGATGTGAAAACAACTTTTCTTAACGGGAATCTGCAAGAGGATGTGTACATGACACAACCCGAGGGTTTCATATCAAAGGATGCTAAGAAAATATGCAAACTTCAGCGTTCCATTTATGGACTGAAGCAAGCATCTCGGAATTGGAATCTTCGTTTTGATGAGCCAGTTAAAGCCTTTGGCTTCTGTAAAAACGAAGTTGAGCCTTGTGTGTATAAGAAATTTAGTGGGAGTACAATAGCAATTTTGGTTCTATATGTCGATGACATACTCCTAATTGGAAATAACGTTCCATTGTTGCAATCCGTAAAAGGTTGGCTTGGAAGTTGTTTTTCCATGAAAGACATGGGTGAAGTAGCCTACATCTTAGGAATAAGAATCTATAGAGATAGATCAAAGAGGTTTATTGGACTTAGTCAAGGAACTTATATTGATAAGATCCTTAAACGATTCAATATGACGGATTCCAAAAGAGGGTTCTTACCAATGTCACATGGTGTCAATCTAAGCAAGAGTCAGTGTCCCTCGACACCTGATGAGCTAGAGCGCATGAGTAAGGTTTCCTATGCCTCGGCCATAGGATCCATCATGTATGCCATGTTGTGTACTCGTCCTGATGTAGCTTGTGCTCTAAGCATGACGAGTAGATACCAGTCGAATCCGGGTGAAAGTCACTAGATAGCAGCCAAGAATACTCTAAAGTACTTAAGAAGGACTAAAGACTTATTCTTGATATATGGAGGTGAAGAGAAGCTCGTTGTAAGTGGTTACACCGATGCTAGCTTCCAGACAGACAGGGATGATTGCAAATCACGGTCCGGTTTTGTCTTTTGTTTGAACGGTGGTGCTGTAAGTTGGAAAAGTTCCAAACAGAGCACAGTGGCAGATTCTGCAACAGAAGCTGAGTATATTACTGCTTCGGAAGCATCAAAAGAAGCTGTTTGGATTAGACAGTTCATCGAGGAGCTGGGAGTTGTCCCTAGCATTTCAAGCCCCGTGGACCTTTATTGTGATAATAATGGTGCCATAGCGCAAGCTAAGGAACCTAGGTCTCATCAGAAATCCAAACACATACTTAGAAGATTTCACCTAATCAGAGAGTTCATTGAGAGAGGTGATGTCAAGATATGCAGAGTACCAACGGAAGCAAATGTTGCCGATCCCTTGACAAAGCCCCTCCCGCAGCCTAAGCATGAGAGTCATAGAGCTGCGATAGGCATTAGACGCATGAGCGAATGGTCTTAAGTCCTATTTAGGAGATCCTTGTTTTAGTGGGAGTATTAATTTTATGCTGAACTTTGTAATTTTTACTATTGCTTTTATTTAATAAAGTGCAATTTTTATTCAATTCGTGTATGGATTGTTTGTACCTAAATAACATACATTGATGAAATAGACCACTAAGTACGTGACTTAGTCCTGGAACTCTATTTGGATGATGTAATTATTTTGTCTCTAGTCAGGGTATTGTGTTGAGACATTTGAATACCCTTAAATGACTAGTGTGTGAGTTGGTTGATAACTAAGTTCCTTGAGTCATAGGTATCGAGATACTAAATCAGGCACACGGGTGTATGTTAAGAACATGCATTAGACAGACCCGCCAAAAAGGATCTTACTAAGATTTCGCTTAGTGTCAGTAAAGTTCTTTGCAAGTTATGAACTTGTACGGTCTTTAGACCTGAGTCTTTGACTATTCTGTACATGTGATGTGTATGCTTTGATACTATTCCTCGTCAGCTGTGAAAGGGGGCTATGGAAGGTTATTGGGCATGCATGGATCATGTGACAGGATGTGGTTAGACAAGAGGGGATTTGCTCTTCCTTTATTGAAAGGAATTTATTGTTTCTTGGCCACTCGAAGAGTGTGACTTATGCAAATGCGTGGCCGCGCTCAGATAGGATGATTGTCATCTATCTGCTCTTTTAACAAGTCAACTCAGAGATTCGAGTAAAAGATTGAGACATGTGAGGATGACACTTTTTCTTACCTCATTCTCAATTGGAGACAATAGTAGCAAAGAGACTTAACGCCGTTCTTGAGAGGACATGTACAAGTGGGAGACTGAAGGAGTTATGTCCACTGTCCTACGGATTTACCCGCTTAAGTCTATGTATCCGATATGCCTTGCTAGAGGTCGATGTCGGGTTGACATATAAATGGGTTATATGTCTGGTAGTCTTAAGTGAGCCCATTGGGTCACACACAATGTGTACGGGATATTATTAATATATCGGTATATTAATATATCGGGCCAGTAGTAATACGACTCAGTTGTGTTGTCGGGTTATGGTAATTAGAGTTATAGTAATAATCTAGTTATGGTAACTAGAGTTATTGTGATAATCTAATTATACTAATTAGAGTTGTGAAATAACTTTTATATGGTAACTAGAATTATTCTGATAATCTAATTGTTCCGGTCACGGAAACAATTTACCCGGCCTAGGATCCGGGTTGTATAACTGGGTTAATTGTGAACAACTGATCGTTTGACTTCCCTTGGTCTCTCCTTTCTCTCACTCCCTAGATCGGACCTTCCCGGCGGAAATGGCCTGCTCCCTGCACAATGAACGCACAGGGCCTCGGAGGTTGTCCGAGGGAACCCTCTCCGATGCCTAAGTCAGTCCGTGAAATGCCTTGACGAACCTAGCTCGTGAGGAACTAGGTGGCGATTTAAGAGTAAGAGTCTAGAGAGAGAAAATCCAACCCCCCTCATGTGGGAAATGGGGAGGTATTTATACCTTCCCACAAGAGAGAGAAGAGAAGGAGGAATGGATGGATGGGAGAGTGACAAGTGGCGGCTTCCCATCCACCCATTCCTAATTACCTTAGGCAAAATGACAGGAGGGCCCCTGGGGTTCACGGCCCTGCCGGCCAGGGATTTCCCCAGGGCGGACAATCTCTAAGTGGGGCTGCCAAGCCCCGGCAGGCTGCATTGGCCGGTGCTCTCGGCGGCTGGCGGCCAATTTAATGTTTTCATGCTTTGCTCTTGGTTCTTGCTGGGGGCTGGTCTTTCGACTCTTCGACAGGAATCGCCCCCGGGGCCTGCATGACAGGCGGTTGATTGTCAGGCAGACCATCCCAATCAATTGGCCCTCGTCAGTAGGAGGAAAGTGAGACTTTTCCTCTGCTGGCGACTCTTGCTTGGGAGGGGGGTTGACTTTCAGGTCTGTCGCAGCATTTAATGCTTCGCGCCTTCCCAATGGAACTTTGCACTGTTCCTGTCAGGAATGCAAAGAGGCAGGAATACTTCCGTGATGATTGCTCTTTGCTTCTGGGTGGATTTTGGGGAACTGTGTGGAGTTCCTGATTGGGGGCTCTGCTCCCCGGGTGGTTGGAGCGCTTATTAAATGCGGAGTTCACCTCGGTATAAAGCCTTCAGCTTCCTTGATCACTTGTGCTTCATTCCGCTTTCAATCTCCCGAATTTCTTCACTTTTAAACATGGCTTGGATTAAGAAAAGTGTGGTGCGCCGTGGAGTCAAACATGTTTCCTTTGTCTTCAAAGGGTTTTGGCGGCTTAGATATGCGCGAGCTGCCTATTTAGCGGTTCGCCGGAGCCGTTGCTCCCGTCTTCGCCTTCGCCGGAGGAGAGGGAAGGCCTCCATCAGAATGGGCAAGCGCCCTAAGAGGTCCTCTCCTCCTGCCATGCCTAGATTTAGGCGTTGCCCCCAGGGAGGGGGCTGCTATGACAGGGGGTGCCATGAGTGTTTTCCATGGCTACACCCTGAACAATTTGGCCCTAATTCTGATACCGACTCTTCCCTGGAGTCGGGCCCTTCTTCGCCTGTAAAGAAAACAGGCTGTCGTTCTTGCGACGACTCTCGAGCCGTCCCTTTTGGAAGGGATTGGGAAGACAGCAGCCGTGACTCCGATGACAGTGAAGGCCTCGGCTGCCTGAGTGATAGGGACGAGGATGGGGCTGCTACTGACCCCTTTCTGGATTCCCCAAGTTGGGACTGGGGTTCGGCCCTTGGAAGCCCAGGCAGTCCTGGAGATTACTCTCCAGACTTGGGGGATGACTAGGCCTGCGCGGCAGAGCCTTCTAATTTCTGTCAGGCTGGAATTTTTCCAAGCCTTATGTAATTTAATTTTTTTTTTTTTTTTTTCTTTCATATTGGCCTTATGATGTATCTTCCGCTTGCGGTATTTTCAATGAAATGGATACTTTGCGCATTTGAATTCTTTTTTTTTTTTTTTTTTTTTTTTTGAATCTTTCGCTTCTTTTCTTCCCTCCATAGCCTAGATGTCACGAGCCCGCCCCCTTTCTTTCGATTCTTTGCTCGGAGGGATTAGCGGCGGCGACGGCGGTCGTCGTGACGTAGCTTCCTCCTCCAGGGTTGGCCCCCGGGATGGAGGTGATTGTAGGGGAGAGGGGGCTGAGTCGCCTGACCCAGCTCCCTTTGATGTGATCGATTCCGACGATGAAGCCCTGGAGGTTGACCCCACCAGGGTGGCCGGTCCTCTCATCCGCAGGGAGAGAGGGAGGACCTATTTTTTAGACAAGGAGAAGTACGTGGTTCCTTTACAGACCTACCCCGAGGCCAAAAATAGGGACTTGCTTTTGGAATGCGACGCAGCTAGGGCCATAGAGCAATTTTACAACTTTGGGGAGGGGTACACTGTGGTGATCCCTGGGGAAAGGGACACAGTATGTTGTCCTCCAGATGGGTGTGTAGCTGTCTTTCATAAGGCCCTAGAGTTCGGCCTGCGATTTCCATTGCATCCTTTCCTGGAAGAAACTTTTAGGAGGATGAATGTTGCCATAGCCCAGCTGACTGCAACAGCCATTAGGGCTTTAGTGGCTTATACTTGGACTTGCCTGTTCCATGGTGAGGGGCCCTACATCGATGCCCTTCGCTTCATGGTCGGCCTCCAAATGGTGTCTTCATCAGGGGGGGATGGCTCCCCTGGTTATTGGTCTCTGCTGAGACAGAAAAAATACGCCCTGGTGTGGCCACCCCTGAGCAGTCTCAAGGATTGGAAGAACAACTTTATATACGTCCGCAGTGCGACGGGGTGGAAGATTCCCAGACACTTTAGGAATCATGTCCACACTCGTATGGAGACGCGTGAGGAGTATCATCCTCGCGTCGGGGGGAAGGCTCTGGAGGTCAGGCTGACTGACAAGGAGAAGATTCTGATTGAAAAATTTGAGATCGTGGCGGACAAACATGGGAATTTTTGCCCTGTTTTCTGGCTCCCTCACGCGGAGCTTATCACTACTGACGAGTACCTGCTCCCCATGGGCCTGATTCGTGGCCTTGAAGGTAGTTCTAGGGATTTCCTATTGTCGCGGTTTTCTAGGGACTTTATCTCTCCCTGCTTTTTAAATGACCGCCTCTCTGTTTCTGCAGATTCCTACTCTTGGACCTGGACTAGGAAGCAGGTCAGAAGGTTAGGCCTGAACGAGGAGTTGCACGTCCTCTCAAAGCGCCCTTCCCTTCCGCCAAACTTTAAGAAAGGAAGCAAGGCTTTAATGAAGCTCGTGAAAGACTTCGCTGCAGGTCGAAGATTGCCCCTTCCTCCCCGGTTACCTTCGTCGAAGCCGGCGACTCCTACTCCCAGCACTCATGAGGGGGAAGCGGAGGTCACCTCAGGGGCTACTCCTTCCCCTGGCCAGAAGCAGGGTGCTTCTTCAGCTGGCCCTCGGACCTCTCAGGGAACGCAGCCTGGAGATTCGGAGGGGACTGGGGAGAGTACTCCCTTGGAGGTGAGGAGGAAAAGGGAGAGGGAGCCCCCCAGTACTGATGTGGTGGACTTGGAGGCGGATGTCTCCACCCTGGATGCAAAACGCCCTGCTCGTGAGCCTTCGAGCATTCCCTTTCCAGAGGAGAATGTGGAGTTTCACTATACAGCTGGGGATAGCGTGGACGTTTCAGGCCTACTTTCCGACTCTGGGGCTGTCTTGGCTGACCGCCTTACAAAGACGGTAACTTCTACCTCCCACCAAGTTCTTCAATACATCCAACGCACCTCCAAGGTTATGCTGGCCTCTGCAGAACTGGCGGCTCTCAGCCGCCTGAGCGATGAGGAGCTAACGGTTACCCCTGGGGCTCCTCCTCCAGACCGCCTGGCTATGATAGAGAGGGACGCTGCCTTGATAAGCTCTTTGAAGGACAAACTGGAGGAGACCAAGAGGCAGGCTGATAACTGGAGGGTGCAGGGGGAGATGGCTGCGAAGGAGGTTGCCAAGCTGGGGATCGATCTGCAAGAGAGCCGACAATCATTGGACCGTGCTAACATATCTTTGGCTGAGATGGGGCATTTGAAGGGAAGGGTGGCAGTTTTGGAGGAGCAGCTGTTACAGGCAAAGTCGGCTTTTGACCAGGCACAGTCGTCTTTTGACCAGGCCAAGGGAGAATGGGCAAAGGAGAAAGAGTCCTTGGCTGCGGAGAATGAGGAAGCAGTGGGTGCCAGCTTTGTGAGTGGCGCCAACTCTTCTCTGGAACTGGTCATGGAAGTGATAGGGGAGATGTTCCCTTCTTTTGACGAAGACACTTTCCGGAGCCTTTATTCTGCCAAGGACGAGGCCCGGGTGACCAAGCAGCCTGATGCAGATGCCAATACCCACCAAGATGCCGCATGATGCCTTTTTTTTCTTTTCATAAAAACTTTGCATTTTCCCGTGCTGAACCGGTGTTTCACGGTTTTTCTTTGTAATATTTTGACATTCGGTTTTTCCCAAGTTTGTAAGAATTTTCACACCCTCCACGGGTTGCTTGTAGGATATTTTTCTTGGCTTTATTGTCTTAAGGATTTTTTTCTCGTATGTTTGATTGCGCCTGTGACGGCCTATCTCTGGTTTTTCGTTCAAAGTCCAGGGGGTCTGCCCCCTGTCTGCCCAGAGGCAAACAGGGTAGCGTTTGCGTTTTTTATACAAGGTTGGGGGGCTTGCCCCCAGTCCTTGTTGATACGGTCTGCCCCTGGCTTTTCGTTCAAAGTCCAGGGGGCCTGCCCCCTGTCTGCCCAGAGGCAAGCAGGGTAGCATTTGCGTTTTTTATACAAGGTTGGGGGGCCTGCCCCCAGTCCTTGTTGACACGGCCTGACCCTGGCTTTTCGTTCAAAGTCCAGGGGGCCTTCCCCCTGTCTGCCCAGAGGCGAGCAGGGTAGCGTTGGCGTTTTTTATACAAGGTTGGGGGGCTTGCCCCCAGTCCTTGTTGATACGGTCTGACCCTGGCTTTTCGTTCAAAGTCCAGGGGGCCTGCCCCCTGTCTGCCCAGAGGCGAGCAGGGTAGCGTTGGCGTTTTTTATACAAGGTTGGGGGGCTTGCCCCCAGTCCTTGTTGATACGGTCTGACCCTGGCTTTTCGTTCAAAGTCCAGGGGGCCTGCCCCCTGTCTGCCCAGAGGCGAGCAGGGTAGCATTTGCGTTTTTTTTATACGAGGTTGGGGGGCCTGCCCCCAGTCCTTGTTCGTCTGGCCTGTCCCTGGCTTTTGTTCAAAGTCCAGGGGGCCTGCCCCCTGTCTGCCCAGAGGCGAACAGGGTAGTGTTTTTTGGTTTGCGTTGGGGGGGTCACTTTTCCTGATTTTGGCAACAGGGGGGCCTCCCCCTATTGCCCCCTGCTTGTTTGTTTGTAAAAGACGCGAGTGTGAACAAGCAACAAGTATAAATCTGTATCTTCTCATTTCTCTTTTAAAAGTTCTTTTGACATTGGGGTGGTCAGAGCCGTCGACATTTTTTATCGTCCTCCGCCTTTTTACTTTAAAAGTAAAGACTGCCTATGTTTCTGTTCAGACGTAGTATTTTTTTAGCGTATCTGCATTCCAATGAGCGCTCAGCTTTTGTCCCTCCAGATTGGATATTCTGTACGTGCCCGGACCTAAAACCTGAGTTATTTGGTATGGGCCCTCCCAATTGGCGCTTAGTTTGCCATGCTCTCTTGATTTTCCAATTGCCTGTGTTTTTCTCAGGACTAATTCGCCCACCTGGAAGCTTCTCTGCCGGACTTTGTTATTGAAGGCTTTTCTCATCCGCTGCTGGTAGGCAGCGATATTTGTACCGGCTTCCTCTCTTAGCTCACTTATCAGGTCCAGGGCCTCGACCATCGCGGCTTCATTCTCAGCCTGGTTATATAGTTGGGAGCGTAGAGAGGAAATCCTTGTCTCAATCGGCAACAAAGCTTCTGCTCCATATACCAAGCCAAATGGGGTCTGGCCTGTAGACTCCTTCCTGGTGGTTCGGATGGACCAGAGTATGCTGGGGAGTTCATCAGCCCATCTACCCTTGCAGTCGTCGACCATTTTCTTCAGGCCATTTAGGATTTGTTTGTTGGCTGCTTCTGCCTGTCCATTGGTTTGGGGATGGCAGACTGCTGAGTAGGCGACTGAGATGTTATGGCTTTCCAGCCAGATCCTTAGTGGGTCATTATCGAACTGCCTGCCGTGGTCAAACACCAGCATTTTTGGTACACCGAACCGGGTGATGACATTTCGCCAGATCACCTTTCGGACCGCCGGCTCGGTGATGTTGGGGACTGCTTCTGCCTCCACCCACTTGGTGAAGTAGTCTATAGCGACTATTAAGAATTTTCTGCCCCCTGTGGCCACTGTGAAGGGCCCTAAAATGTCCATCCCCCACTGAGCGAAGGGAATGGGGGATAGGATTGGCCTGAGCTCCTGGGCCGGGGCATGGATCGACGGGGCGAAGAGTTGACATTTTCTGCATTTCTGGGTTAGGCTCCTGGCATCTGCCAGCATGGTAGGCCAGTAGTAGCCTGCCCTGAGGGCTTTGTGGGCCAGCGACCTCCCGCCAATGTGATGTCCACAGATTCCTGAGTGGATATCATCCAGTACCTCGGTTGCCTGATCCGCCCGTAGACATTTAAGCAGGGGATAAGTGAAGGATTTTTTGTAGAGTTCTTCATTAATGAGTATGAACCAGGCCGCTTTAGCCTGTACTTTCTTTCTTTGCAATGGATCTGGTGGTAAGACACCGTGCCTCTTATATTGGACAAAAGGGGTCATCCAGCTTTCTGGCTCTTCTTCCATGGCATTAATCTCTTGACCGGGATTAGCAGATCTTTCGTGTAAAACGTCTACCCATACCGACCTCCGGATGTCCTGCAGACTGGAGCTTGCCAGTTTTGACAGGGCATCTGCTCGGTTGTTCTGGGATCGGGGAATTTGTTTGATCTCGTATGATTTCAGGCTGGATAGCTCTCCTTTTACCATTTCTAAGTATGCGGCCATTGCTTGATCCCTTGCTTCATATTCTCCGTTAATCTGGTTGGCGATTAGTTGGGAATCGGTCGCCAAGATAATTCGTTCTGCCCCTGCGGCCTTAGCCAGCCTGACGCCTGCGAGTACTGCTTCGTACTCGGCCTCATTGTTTGACGCTGGGAAGACAAATCTGAGGGCATGCTCAAAATCGGTTCCTTCTGGGCTTGTCAATACAACGCCTGCGCCTGCGCCGTTGGCCGTGGAGGACCCATCAGTGTGCACGACCCACTCCTGGGCAGGGGCTTCCTCTTCCCCTGAATGGGAACATTCAGCTAAAAAATCTGCCAAGGCTTGGGCCTTGATGGCTGTTCTGGGCTGGTAAGATATACCCAGTCCACTCAGCTCGATTGCCCATTTCAACAACCTTCCTGACTTTTCAAATTTTTCCAATACTTTTTCCAGGGGTTGATCGGTGAGAACAATGACTGGATGCGCGTCGAAGTAAGGTCTGAGCTTTCGGGCTGCAATTATGACTGCGTAGGCAGCCTTTTCCACCATGGGATAATTCCTCTTTGCTGCCCCCAGTGCATGACTTACAAAGTAAATAGGTTGCTGGGTGCCTGCCTCTTCCCGCAGGATGACTG
The DNA here is from genome assembly GCA_958450325.1 of Agrostemma githago. Classification (NCBI taxonomy): domain Eukaryota; kingdom Viridiplantae; phylum Streptophyta; class Magnoliopsida; order Caryophyllales; family Caryophyllaceae; genus Agrostemma; species Agrostemma githago. The sequence continues at coordinate 6,461,453 of OY288240.1, forward strand.
CGCTGACAGTTATGTTGGTTACTGCGATGTAGAGAAAAAGTTTCTCTCCTGCCACTGGTCTTGCCAGGGTAGGGAGTCTCTTAAGATGGTCCTTCAGTTGCTCGAAGGCTTCTCTCTGCTCGCTTTCCCATTTGAACTGTTTGTTTCCTTTCAGAATTTTGAAAAAAGGAGTTGCCCTGTCTGCCGATCGGGCGATGAATCGTGCCAAGGCGGCCATTCGTCCCGTCAGGCGCTGGATGTCCCTGATGGTCTTGGGCTCAGGGAGGTCTAGGACCGCCTGAATTTTTTCAGGGTTGGCATCAATACCCCGAGAACTGACCAAGAATCCTAGGAATTTTCCGGAGCGGACTCCAAACGTGCACTTTTTCGGGTTCAGTTTCATTTTGTAGGCGCGCAGAGAACTGAAGGTTTCCTGCAAGTCTGTCAGGTGTTCCTTGTCTTCCCTGCTTTTTACGATGGCATCGTCAACATAAGCCTCGATATTTCTACCTTTCTGCTTCTCAAACACTTTATCAACCAGACGCTGGTACGTAGCTCCCGCATTTTTGAGCCCGAAGGGCATCATCTTGTACATGTACGTGCCTGAGCTGGTGATGAACGCGCACTTCACCCTGTCTGGCTGCCATAAGTACACTTGATGGTAGCCTGAAAAGGCGTCCAAGAAGCTTAGCATGGTGTAGCCACTAGTTGCGTCTACCAACTGATCGATCCGAGGGAGCGGATAGCAGTCCTTCGGGCAGGCTTTGTTCAGGTTCGTAAAGTCGACGCACATTCTCCATGCTCCAGACGACTTTTTGACCATAACGACATTTGCTAGCCACTCTGGGTAGTCGCAGACTTCAATGAAGTCTGCTTTCAAGAGCTTGTTGATTTCTTCTTTGATGGCTATGTCTTTTTCTGCGGACATGTTTCGCTTTTTCTGTTTTACAGGGCGAGCATCCGTGCTTACGTTCAGCTTGTGAACGATGCATGAGGGATCGACGCCGGGCATTTCATCTGCGGAATAAGCGAACACGTCTTTGTTTTCTCTCAGAAGTTTGACCAGTTCGGCCTGGTAGGACTCCTCCAGACCCGTTCCTACCAGGACCTGTCTTCCTGGTTCCAAGTCCACCAGCATGCTGTCGCCCCCTGGTTCCAGGCGGTCGGGCATCGGGTGTTCAATTGGGACCTCTCCTTCCCTGCAGGGGGAACTGTCAGCTTTTCTTTTCCCTTTCCTGTCCTTCTCATGCTCTTGTAGGGCCACGGAATAGCATTGTCTAGCTGACTCCTGGTCCCCACGTACTTTTCCTTCCAGCCCGAAGTCTGTGACGTATGCAATGGTGAGAGCTCTGATGGAGATTGCGGCCTCGATTTCATCTAGGGTGGCCCTGCCAATCAGGGCATTATAGGCAGACCTTGCGTCCACAACAACGAAGGTTGCCCTGACATTTCTGGCTGCGGAGCCTTCCCCGAAGGTTACAGGCAGGTCGATGACGCCCATGGGCAGCACGCCGGCTCCACTGAATCCATACAGGGATCCGGGAGCAGGCCGCAGATGCCTTTTTTCTAGGCCCATCTTTTCGAAAGCATCCTTGTACAAAAGATTGGTATAAGCGCCAGTGTCTACCATGCATCTTCGCACAATATGGTTGCTGATTTCCAGGGACAGTACCAGAGGATCACTGTGTGGATATATCACCCGCCCTGCATCATCAGGGGTGATGCTTAGTGTCACTCCTTTTGGGCTTCCTTCTTTCTCAGCGTAACAGATTTGATTTCTCAACTCTCGCATTTGTCTTTTCTGACTTCTCCGACTGAGCTGGCCCTCGATGCCCCCTGAAATCACGTGGATTATCATCCGGTTCTGCGCTGACCCCTCGGGCTTCTCAGACACTTCCTTCTGAGATTTGTTTTTAGCAGCATAGTTGGCCAACCATCCGTTCCTGATCAATTTCTCAATTTCATCTTTCAGGTGGCGGCACTCTTCAGTGGTGTGGCCAATACAGTCATGGAAAGTGCAGAATTTCTTTGGGTCGCCTTTTGGGCTGCGAGGTTTGCTTGGACGGTTCCATTTGGCAGTCTCTTTTTCCAGTTCGAATATTTCCGCCCTGGACTTGTTCAGAGCGGTGTAACTATCGAATCTGGGTTGGTAGACTGGGCGTTCTTTCTTGGGAGTGTCTCCCTCCTCTTTTTGCTTGCCTGGTTCGCCTCTGCCCCTTCCACCCTGCGGTCCCCCTTGAGGCTTTGCTTGGCCTGCTGGGGTGTCCGTCAGTCCGTGGAACTCCTCTTGCAGAATGAACCCCTCGGCAATTTTTCTGGCCATGGCCAAGTTTTCTGGCTGAGCCCTGATCATCTGATTTTTCATTTCCCCTGGAAGTAGGGAGATTGTCAGGGCGTAGGCGGCGGTGGAATCGTCGATCTCTCTAACCTGTTGGTAGGACAGATCGAACCTTCTCATGTACTCTCTCACACTTTCGCCCTTCTTCTGCTTCAAGGTCATAAGATCAAAGCGGGTGAGACGTCTTCTCTTGTTTCCAGCATACTGTTCAAGGAAAGCTTCAGCCAGTTCTATGAAGAATCTAATTGACCCCTGGCGGAGATCTCTGAACCAACCTTGCGCAAGTCCTACCAGGGTGGTAGGAAAAACCTTGCACCAGATGGCGTCATCTACATCGTACATGCCCATGTGACTCTCGAAGGCTGCCAGGTGGTCTTCAGGGTCCGTCGTCCCGTCAAATTTGATGGTCGGCATTTTGATTTTTGGGATGGGGTACTCCTGTACCTCGGGGTGCAACGGAGTTTTCGTTGGCCTGCCCACCAGTCGTGACCTGCTTTCCCCAGACTGGTTACCATGAGACTCCCATTGTTTATGGGTTGGTTTCCTCGTACTGGGGGAGCGGTGCCTCGGCGGTGGCCTGCTAGCTGCTTCATCCCCTGTTTCCGAGGAGGTCTGTCTGGGCCTTTTCCTCTGGGAGTGGCAGAGGTTTTCACCCTGATGATATCTGGACTTGAGGGGTTGCCCTCGGTTGAGTCTGGACTGCAAGCTTTGGGATAGGCCAGGGGCTGACTGTTCCTTGACTGCAGGTGTTAGTCTGGAGAAAACTCCACCCTGCCTTTCCCCTAAGCGTTTTGACACGGGCTCCCTGGGCCTCATGCGCTCCTGCAATCCTTGAGATAAGCCTCCCTGCCCTCCAGACGCTGACTCTGTCGTGTGAATAGAGAACGCCTGCTGGACAGGTGGTTCTGGTTTGTCGGTGGTGATGCGCCTCTGGACGTGTGCATATACCTGGGCCGTTCTTCTTGCTTTTCTCTGAGCGTTTCTGGCGGCGGTCCGCCTCGCGCCCCCGGCCTCGTCCCTGCTGACTGGGGATGGTTGCCTAGGAGCCGATGCGACCCTGCCTACCAAGTCCTCAGGTGTGAATTCCTGATCCAGCATTGCAGAGAAGAATGCGGCTGCCTGCGCCATCTGAGCTGGGGTCAGGTTGAGAGCACGTCCAGGGCGTGCCCCCAGCTCGGGTGTCGCAGCGACGTTAGATCTGCCGAGGGGATTGGTTCCCTCCGCCCCAAGGATTGTGGCAGGGGGGACCCTCTCCGACAGCGGCATTCCGTACAGGGGGGTCACCGGCGGGACCGTCGGACCTCCCCCTGCACTATCATCAACGATTTCTGGCATGATTGTGTTAAATTTTGTGGTTATGAGTGGTTGATTTTAGTGGGTAACTCGTGAGCACAACCGTAAGCTCCCCACAGACGGCGCCAAATTGTTCCGGTCACGGAAACAATTTACCCGGCCTAGGATCCGGGTTGTATAACTGGGTTAATTGTGAACAACTGATCGTTTGACTTCCCTTGGTCTCTCCTTTCTCTCACTCCCTAGATCGGACCTTCCCGGCGGAAATGGCCTGCTCCCTGCACAATGAACGCACAGGGCCTCGGAGGTTGTCCGAGGGAACCCTCTCCGATGCCTAAGTCAGTCCGTGAAATGCCTTGACGAACCTAGCTCGTGAGGAACTAGGTGGCGATTTAAGAGTAAGAGTCTAGAGAGAGAAAATCCAACCCCCTCATGTGGGAAATGGGGAGGTATTTATACCTTCCCACAAGAGAGAGAAGAGAAGGAGGAATGGATGGATGGGAGAGTGACAAGTGGCGGCTTCCCATCCACCCATTCCTAATTACCTTAGGCAAAATGACAGGAGGGCCCCTGGGGTTCACGGCCCTGCCGGCCAGGGATTTCCCCAGGGCGGACAATCTCTAAGTGGGGCTGCCAAGCCCCGGCAGGCTGCATTGGCCGGTGCTCTCGGCGGCTGGCGGCCAATTTAATGTTTTCATGCTTTGCTCTTGGTTCTTGCTGGGGGCTGGTCTTTCGACTCTTCGACAGGAATCGCCCCCGGGGCCTGCATGGCAGGCGGTTGATTGTCAGGCAGACCATCCCAATCACTAATTATACCAATTTGAGTTATGGAATAACTTCTAGGTTAAGTAACCTAGCTCTCTAGCTCTCCTATATAAGGAGGTTCATATGATGAACCAAAACATACAATTCAGAGTATTATTCCATATATTATTAGAGAGAGAATTTTGTGAGACCGTCTCACAAAATCCTTATACTAGCATATACACCGCAGTTCCGTACCTGTGTGGATACTAACGGAGGCATCACATCTGAGTTGCTTTATTCTGTCCGTGGGGAATTATATATACTTCTGGGTTATTATATTTCTTATTATTCTTATTAATATGCTATTCCGCTGCCAATAAGGTATATTCGTTATCCCTCTATTGTTTATCTTTTCGGTTAATACTCGTAACAGGTCCTTGGGTTTAAGGGTTGTAACCATTCAGTTGGCTAGTGGATGGACTCAAACACGGAACATCACGACATGGTGGGCTAGCGTGCATGGATCGATGGGTTATGCCATGACAGGGTTCGAATAAAATTGTCACAGAAACAGTACAACACGAAACCCACTAAGTCATACCCGTGCCATGTCATTTTATGTAGGGTTACAACCCTTTAAGCCAAGGACCTATTACGAGTGTTAATTGAAAAGACAAAAATAGAAGGATAACGGTTATACCTTATTGACAGCGGAAGAACGTATTAATAAAAATAATAAGAAATATAATAAATCAGAAGTATATATCATTCCCCACGGACAGAATAAAGCAACCCAGATGTGATGCCTCCGTTGGTATCCACACAGGTACGGAACTGCGGTGTATATGCTAGTATAAGGGTACGGTTTTGTGAGACGGTCTCACAAAATTCTCTCTAATAATATATGAATCAATACTCTGAATTGTATGATATGGTTCAATCATATGAACTTCCTTATACAGGGAGAGCTAGGTTACCTACTTAACCTAGAAGTTATTCCATAACTCTAATTGGTATAATTAGATTATCACAATAACTCTAATTAGCATAACTAGATTGTTACTATAACTCTAATTACCATAACCCGACAGCAAAGCTGAATCCTATTACTACTGACCCGTTATATTAATATACCGATATATTAATAATATCTCGTACACATTGTGTGTGACCCAATGTGCCCACTTAAGACTACCAGACATATAACACATTTATATGACAACCCGATATCGACCTCTAGCAAGGCATATCGGATACATAGAATTAAGCGGGTAAATCCGCAGGACAGTGGACATAACTCCTTCATTTTATGATTATAGCATGATAGGTCGGCACAGGGCACTCCCAGAACGACCCACTTCCACCTCTAAACTCTAGTGATGGGGTCAGTGTTCAATGAATATTTAAACAAAAATTAATAAGTCAAACACTTAAACCATATAAATCCATACCTAAATAAACTTAACATGATCTGACTCAATAATATTATGATTGACTAGTCAGCGATCCAAACCCAACTCGACCTGAACTCGAGCTACGTATTGGGTGTGTTTAATATTCTAACAAAAGTTAATCGGCCAAACCATATACGGAGTAAATGTTAACTGCCTAAACTCAACTGGATCTGACTCAATAATCACTACAAGAAATACTTCATATAGCTACTATACACGCGCGACTGAAAAATTCAGTCACTTATTTAGCGACTGAAAGTAACAAGCGCGAGCGATATCAGTCGCTGGACGAAGAGACGGATTGGGGGAAAAAGCAATTCCCGATAGCGACCGAAATCAGTCGCTAAAAAAAAGGAACGCGCGACCGACATCGGTCGCTAAGTAGCGACTGAAAAAAAAATAACCACGCGACCGATATCGGTCGCTACGGAGTATGAATTTTTTTAAAGCCGCGAGCACCCCCCACCCCACTCACCCCCCCCCCCCCCCCCACAAATCCCATTTCACTCTCTCTCTACCTCGCCTTCCCCTTCTCCCTACCCGCGCCCTTCATCATCCTTCCTCTTCATTCCTTATTCTTTTCTCCACTTTTCTTAGTTACGGTATGTTTTCTATCTATACTTAATTTAAATTATTTGTTAATTTTTTTTATTTATTGTTATAAATAAGTTAGTTATTTAGTTAGATGTTTTTATAGTGTAATGTTGTTATTGTTGGAGTATTTAGTGTAGTTAGAATGTTAATCGTTCATGGGTTCCCCAATTTGAAATCGGTAGATTGTTAGTATAAAGTTAGGGTTTATGGTTAAGTAGTTGAATGAATTGAGTTGTTTTAATGTGTTAGAAAATTGAAAGTGAAAATAAAAGTGAAAAGTGAAAATAAAATTGAAAGTGAAAATAAAATTGAAAGTGAAAGAAATTGAGAATTTTACTAAATATGTGAGTAGTGTATATTAGTAAATTACTTTAGAGAAAGTAATGTGTATTTGGTTGTTGTCTCAATTTTTTTAGATAAAAAATGAAGAAATTTGAACGAAAATGGATGTATGAGGAAAGATTGGATAAGAGACGACGTCCCACAACGGAATTTTTAGAGGGTGTTAGTAGTTTTCTTGAGTTTGCTAAAACCCACCCCGAATACGCGTAAGAGGGTAGATTTAGATGTCCTTGTGTGAAATGTAAGAACCTCATATTCTTGGATACTATTTTGATTAAGGAACATACTATCTCAAATGGGTTTTGCCCAAATTATTATTGTTGGATTTGTCATGGTGAGACCTCTGCTGTTGCGGAATCTGAGGTTGAACAGAATGAGGGCGGGTCGAGAGGAATGATTGTTGATGTGGTTGAGTGCAATGTGTTTAATGATGAGAGCATGTACACTAACGACGATGACCAACCAACCCCATAAGAGCCAAACCCACGAGCGAAAACGTTTTTTGATATATTAGAGGCTGCGGAGAAGCCATTATATGGAGGGTGTGATGTGACATTGTTAGAAGTCGCGTCTATGGTAGTGACCCTTAAATGTGAGTATAACCTACCGTTTGGGTGCGTAGACGGTGTCGCTGCGTTGATTGAAAAACTCATCCCAAAAGACAACATTATGACCAAAACATTCTACAATACCAGAAAAATAGTTAAAGGTCTTGAACTTCCGCATCAAAAGATCGATGCTTGTCCCAATGGATGTATGCTTTTTTGAAAGGACGATGTCCTGCTTGAGGAATGTAAGATACTCCCTCCCATTCTTTGGAAAAACCCACTTTAGAAATGGCACAATTTTTAAGGTGGATGGTAATTAAGGAGAGAAAATAGATAGGAGAGTAATTAATTAAAGGGAAGAGAAAGTGTACTTTTTTTTTGCAGTGATGTGTACGTGTAGTATGAGATGTTATCATACACTTTACATTGAATTTCATTGGTTGCCATTGATTTGACTTTCCTACTTCAAAAACTTAGGGTATTACTGTCATGAAAATTTTGGCTCCAACATTTCCCTCCAAAAAAAATAAGTTAACCATTACATTTACATTTAAAATGGAAGTGTCCCTATAAAAGAAGATTTACAACATTCAATGCTCTTAATTCCACATTGAAGTTTATAACAAAAAATTACAGGCATTCAATGCCTTACATTTAAAGCTTTAAATTTAAAATAAGGTGCAACTATGGAAACTTTACAATCACACCAAAATGAAGTTCCTATTCCCGAAGAAGTCCCTGAGGTTCTTTTCCCTGTGCGTAATCGAGTTCAACCACCGATACCATTAGAAGTAGGGCGAGACCAGTCAAGCAAAATGAAGCCGAGGTTATCTGAAGACGAGAAGAAGGCGATTTCGCAAGCATTACACCTCAATTATAGAGGCGGTAAACTCAAGCATGGAATATTGGGAGAATTAGGGATGCAATACGGTGTTACTAGTCCAGCAATTTGGAAAATATGGAAGGTCGTACAAGCTGCTATCTTAGCAGAGAAGACCCCAGACTTAAAGCCAAAATTCAAAGGTACTCTGAAAACACTTGAACTCGATTTAAATAAAATAAGTGAAATTCCTCTTCGTCAAAGGACAGACATGTCTAGTTTAGGAAAGGTTATTGGGTGCTCGGAGAGTACAATCCAAAGATTGGTAAAAAAGGGGAAGATCAGGAGTCACTCAAATGCCATAAAACCATTTTTAACTGATGACAATATGAAAGCAAGAGTAGAATTTGTGTTGTAAAAAATTCAGCCAAATACCATACCAACAAATCCCACTTTTGAATGCATGTACAATTATGTTCACATAGATGAGAAGTGGTTTTACATGACACGAACATCACAGAAGTATTACCTCTTACCTGAAGAAGAAAACCCACATAGGACTTGCAAAAGCAAGTGGTACATCACTAAAATTATGTTTATGGCGGCAGTAGCAAGACCTAGGTATGGGGGTGATGGAACTTGTTTATTTGATGGGAAAATCGGTATATTCCCTTTCACACATGATGCTCCATCACAACACACAAGTAAGAATAGACCAAGGGGTGTGCTCAAAACAAAGTCAATTAAAAGGATAACTAAGCAAGTAACCAAAGATTGCATAATCAATCAAGTAATTCCAGCAATCAAACAAAGATGGCCAGCAAACAGTGACACCCATATAATTATTCAACATGATAATGCAAAGCCGCACATTTCGAACAATGACCCGTATTTTCAAGCGGTTGCGAATTCAGATGAATTTCACATAGAGTTACAATATCAACCTCCTAATAGTCCAGATTTGAACATTAATGATTTGGGATTCTTTAGAGTCATACAAACTCTACAACATGAAGAATCACCTACATCAGTTTGCGAGCTTGTCGAAGCGGTAAAGAAAGCCTTTGAAAACACTAGTGATCATACATTGAATTACGTTTGGCTATCTTTAATGTATTGTATGGGTGAGATTTTTATTGACAATGGGAACAACAAATATAAGCTTCCTCATGTTGGAAAGAAAAGGTTATCAAGGTTGGGAATACTTGATCGCCTCCCAATCGGATCGGTCGTTAACGAAGGACGGGAGATCAAACGATATTTGTAAGACTCGAGATTACACAAAAACAAACAAGTATTTGTGGTAAGTTGAGGTCGGTCCACAGGGAACGGAGTATGTAAACAATGTTTAAAGCGACGTGTTTGCTGTCTAGAGGGAGGGTTTCTAAGGGTCGAGTCTACGCTAGAGAAATAACTACGAGAATAGCTAGGGGTGATAAATCTAGGAAAAGGCGTTAGGGAGAAGTCGGGATTCGGATCATGGAGTGTAAGAAGGTCGGGATCGAGTTTTTGATGCAACACTGATAAAGGGAGAATGCCACCTTTCGGTTTCTTCACCCAACCCACCTAGAAACCCACTTTCGCGGCGAAGCAGGGTAAGTCTCTTGTTGTGGTAATTTCTACCCCGAGTTTCTCCATATTGATAAAAATGAGTCAAGGTCGGTCTAGTTGACCGGACTAAAACAACAATGACACAACAACCACAAGCAAGATAAACCAACAAGCAAGCAACCCACCAATACCCCTAAATTCAAATAATCCAAGTCCTCATCCCTAAACTCCCCAACAAGAAATCTACTCACTAATCACAATGAAAGACAATAAAACATTAACTAAGAAGAAACCAACCACAACATGCATATTGATTAGATCTAAGGAAACTAACTACAAGATGATGAGAAAACTACAATCTAACAATTACCCACTAAATTATGAAAAGGACAAGATCTAACAAAATACTCTAGTGAATAATCTAGAACAACATGAACAAAATCTAGAGAAACTAACTACACTAAGATGATCTAAACAAGACAATAATGAGAAAACTAAATTAAATCTAAACTAGAGATAAAAGAGTGGAAAGAAATGTACCAACTATGAAGATCTAGAAGAAATAAGAAGATTGCATAAATAAAGGTTGAATCTTTGATGGAGAGGATGAAGAACTTGTCACTAATCCTTCAATAAACCCAACAAATCTTCAATAAAAACTTGAGATAATCTTCTACAAACTTGAAATCTAGAGAATTGTTGATGAAAACTAAGTAGATCTACTACTAATTACTATGTAAACTACTAGATTTTTAGAGAATTACTACTAGATTGTTCTACTAATGGATGGTGTAACTACACTAATGGAGGCCTATCTACTACTACTTACTTAGGCAACAAATTAGGGTAACATATATATAGTAATCTCTTAATGGGTATTTAACCTAAAGCCCAAATCCACTTTATGCTCCATTGATGAGACAATCATCATCTGCATCTTCATAGGGTGAAACTTCGCCCTGCGGTCTTGCGTAATAATCCCACCGGGTGAAATTTTCGCCCGGTGAGATTTTCTTCATTTTTAGCGTTTTTCGGCACATCTTTCCATCGGACGAAATTTCGCCCGGTCAGTTTCGCCCGGTGGGAAGTCTCGGAAAATCTTCGGGGAGGCATTTTTACCGTCGGGTGAAATTTTGCCCGGTGGTGTCTCACCGGGTGAAATTTCGCCTGGTCATAATGCTGGCCTCTTTTCTTGTCTCATTCTTCGTTGATTGCTTGGATGGCTTTAAACCTTAAGTTGTGTGCTTTACTCTTAGGACGGTATTCCCTTCTCTTGTGCTCGTGGAAGCTCGATCGTGATTTCGGTGCCAAATCCTATCAAAATTGATAGAAAAACTACCAAAAACACGTAAAACGCACAAGAGGGACGCTAATGCAAGAAGTACACAAAATATGGCGATAATCGCACTCTAAACTCGCAAAACGAGGGAAAAACGAGTCTAAATGAGGGAGAAAACGGTCTAAATTTAGCACACAACAATACTTCCCACACATGTTAGTCCAAATAAAGAAGTTGTTCTCACAAGATTAGCAGAAATCACCCAAGGAAGAAATGCAACATGTGAAGCAACAACATCAGAAGATGTACAGAGACAAGCAAATGAAACATCGACAACAGAAGAAACAATGCTCTAACGGGTTGAATGAAGTACGGAGTACTATGATTTTGCTGAATTTGTTTGAAGAATGTTCAGAGAACATTAGAGAAAGACTGAACATTAATCAAACATATATTTTGGGTAAAAAAAATTCTGATCATTAATCAGAAATGTATTTTGGGTAAAAGAAGTCTGAACTCTTTGTTTTGTGTTAAAACTAGTAAAACTTGAACTAATTTTATCTCTCAAGTTTGGTTAGACTGCCATTTATCATAGAGAAATTATAAATGACTTGAATCCAATAACCTGTATTCATCTTTCTTTCCTCCCCTAGCTTAATGATGCCTCCAAACGAATGAGATGAATCGACTACAAATCAATGCTTCAATAACAGTCAGATCTGAAGAAGAACCACAAGTGAATTCTTACATATCCAAAACAATAACACCATGACTATAAGAAAATCTGCAAATTCGGTCACCAAGAAGAAATCCAATGATGAAAGAAGAAAAAATAGTTAATGAATCAAAGTTTTGTGTATTGATTTTGGATATGATAAATGTATGGAGAAAGTAATGAAATTTCATCAAAAAAAGAAAAGAGGCGTGAGGGAGATAAAGAGGGGAGAGAGAAAGAGAGAGAGAGAGAGAGAGAGAGAGAGAGAGAGAGAGAGAGAGAGAGAGAGAGAGAGAGAGAGAGAGAGAGAGAGAGAGAGAGAGAGAGAGAGAGAGAAATCTCAAATTGTAGGCTTAGGTAATGAGTTGAGAAAGTGGGTAGGGTGGGTAGATGTGTGATAATGACCGTCTAAAAGTAAGTTTAAAGATTTTTTAATCAAAGATTATCTAGACTAATTGCTTCTTTATTTTACTTTTATGGAAACTGTGCTTTTCTAGTGAATGGGCCGAAAAAGGAATACTGTGCTTTTCCAGTAAATGGGAGGGAGTATGTGGTAAGGGTAGATACAAAAGTGTAGATGGGAATATTGTTTTGAGGGGTAGGAAGGGAAAGAGTGTTGCGAGGCATAAAAAATCTATACCACTCAGTCAACTTACCTACTTTCTCATCGTTCCTAGACTCCAAAAATTATATGCAACCAGAACCATTGCCGAACAAATGAGGTGGCATAAAGAAGAAACTCGTGTAGAGGGGAAGATGTGTCATCCTAGTGACGGGGAGGAGTGGAAACGATTTGATAGGATTTATCCTGATTTTGCTGAGGAATCCCGTAACGTGAGACTTGGTTTGTGTATAGATGGGTTTGCCCCTTTCGGTCAGTTCGGTAAGTCATACTCATGCTGGCCTGTCATGGTCACACCATACAACCTACCCCCATGGCTTTGTCTGAAACCACCGTTCATCTTCCTTTCTCTTATTGTTCCCGGCCCAAAAAATCCAAAAAGCCACTTGGATGTTTACTTACAACCAGTGATAGAGGAATTGAAACACTTGTGGGAAGTAGGGGTGGAGACATATGATGTGTCCTTGAAACAAAATTTTCAGCTTAGAGCATCGCTTTTGTGGACTATAAGCGATTTCCCTGCGTATGGTTTGCTGAGTGGTTGGTCTGCATATGTGCTCTCTTATTTTGGGCATATTATTTCAATATTATGATGTCAGTTTCTAACTTTCTTCCTTTGTCTGCAAATATGACGTTGGGCAGAAGAATGCGGTACAGGAGTGGGAGCAGGAACAGGGGGTCCCAGCAGCAGCAGGAGGAGGACCGGCTCGAGGAGCAGAGCGAGGAGGAGGTGAACGAGGATCAGCCGCAACCTGAACAACCAGAGCAGGGACCTGGAGGGCTTGAATATCTAGACGACGGGCGCCTAATTATGAGCCCCGACAACACATGGTGAGACATTATATTATTAGCAACGTCATTTACTGGTTTTCAAACTTTAATCACATTAGCAACTTCATTTTACTTCATTTTTTTGTGAGACATCATCTTATTTCATTCTTTGGTGTAGGTTTCGGACTCGTGCGGTGGTGACTGGTGTGACGGACAGCTTCCTCAAAGAATTGACTACTTACTGCACTAGTTGGACCAATGTGCCTCAGTGGCAGCGGGAGAAGTGGTTCGCCAACTTTAAGGTGCACCAATTTTTTTGTTTTATTAATTAACTTTTATTGTTTACGGATTACTAATACACTAACAACGAACGATCTTGCAGTTGAAACACTATTGGCACGATATTCTCGAGGTGGCTGTGAGAGACAGATATATGGACGTCGCAAAGCCAAGATACAAGAACAACATGTGGAAGTTGGCGAGCGAGGGAAGGGCGTACAAATATCTTAAAGGTTTGATTACTCAATTAGTGTTTGTACTTGAATAGAAAGTTGTATATATCTTCAGTACGCTTATTGATCTCTTCATATGAATTGTAGGTGATGCCATTGAACTGTTCGAAAAAGCTCGCAACGACCCGAAGTTCATTAAGAGATCCGTCCAGGCGAAGAAGAACAAGAGGCGGTGAGGGGACCCCGAGGCGGATGCGGAGGCCACCCACTACGATGGGTCGCAGTCGATGGACCAGCGGGCTATGAATGTTAGTATTTCCTTACCTTTGATTTTTATTTTGGATTCTTATTTAATGTTTTCATTGTAAATATAAATGAGAAATCTACATGTACTGTCAACAGTTAAAGAAGCAAACCGGAGAACTGCCCTCGCCTGCGCAGCTATTTCTCGACACGAAGACCAAAGGGGACGACACCACCGGTCGAACATTCGTTACAAGCAAGGATGCCGCCATTTGGATAAGTTTCAAACATAAGGCTTCTTTACATTTTTCTTTACAACTCACCTAATCATCACTACAATAGTACAATTTCTTTTAGCGATCGTGTGTAGAGGCCACTAGAGCGCCCGAGGCTGAAGGTGTGGACCCGAGCGAGATTTGATTCAGAGTCGCGGAGGGGTACCGCAAGGGAGCAGTATACGGTACGGGGAACGCTCATACCCTGTACTGGACACCACCCAACGCTCGGGGGGGGGGGGGGCATGCGACCTCGACGGAGTATGTACCGTCCGTCGTTACTGAAATGAGGTCGGAACTACGAGAGGAGAGGGCGCTACGGACTGCTATGGCTGAGAAGATGAAGGAGCAGGATGACAGGCTGAAGATGCAGGATGAGCGTATCCAACGACAGGATGCGATCAGCTTGCAAATTCTAGAAGAGCTAAACCGCCTGAGGAGCATGCAGCAGCAGAACTGCAAGCCCGGCCCCATTCTCCGATACCGAGATCCTAGAGACCCCTTCAATGGGGGTGGTAGTGGTTCTTCAGCTAGTTTCTCTATTAGCTGAGTAGGTTGAAAATGGTTTGTAGTTTGTGAATGTTTGTTGAAAACAATTTGTAACAACTCTCTTAATTTAGTGTATTCACGACGTTTGCGTGCTAGGTTGCCAATTCTGGAGTGTGAAGCTGGCGTAACGTTTGGAATGATGTTTGGGACGTATTGTGGTTGTTGGTTTGTTTTATTGTGCAGATTTTGGCTAGAAATGAAACAAATAAAATCGGCCTACTTCAGGTAAGGTAGCGAGGGATATCAGTCGCCAACCTATTCAGTTAGTGACTGATGTCAGTCGCTATGTGACATTCAGAAAACGCCACATCACCCCTCTTAGCGACCAATGTCGGTCGCTAAACTTACGCTATTAGCGACTGACATCGGTCGCTAAGAGGGGTGACGTGGCGACTGAAATCGGTCGCGCGTATATATTGCGACTGATTTCAGTCGCTAAAAGCGACTAACGGTTGCGACTGTTTCTTAGCGACTGTCATCTGTCGTGTGTGTCTTTTAGCGACAGATGACGGTGGCTAAGATCAGTCGCCAGAGACTTAAATTCTTGTAGTGAATGACCTAATCGACCCGTCAATACAAACCCAACTCAATCTGAACCCGAGCTACGAATTGACCTGGTTAATCCAGCCCGAAGTAGATCTAAAAGTGGTCATGACCCGAACACGACCTACCTGAACCCAATCTGACCCGACACCTACCCCTTGTATAAGGACAAGCAAAATAGAAGAGTAAAGAAGAAGGGGAAATCAAAGAAATTATACGGAGTAAAAATTACTCCAACATATTGGCACATGCATATATTTGTCTGTACTTTTTTTTTCTTCTGTTTTTAGCCATACAAAACTCGATTTCTTATCAACAGATTTGATCACATGTAAATTTGGTAGCTGGCATAGAGCTGAGCTGACTGTTAACGACCGTCGATAGAAAAGTACAGGTTTCATGATTGAAATACTGAAAAATCACAATCACAAATCGCACTCATTCATTCATTGTATGAGCCAAAGTTCATTCACGTTTATTGGTAGAGTAGTTCCAAGACCAAGAGGGCACAGAACAGAATGTCGAAGAAATACAAAGAGTTTGTACTAGTACATGGGGCAGGCCATGGCGCATGGTGCTGGTACAAGCTCATTCCTCTCCTACGAAAGGCAGGGCACCGTGTGACCGCCCTGGACATGGCCGCCTCTGGCATCAACCCTGAGAGGATCGAGGATGTTTGGAGCCTTGGCAAGTATTCTGAGCCGTTGATTCGGTTCCTTTCATCACTTTCGGGCGATCAGAAAGTTATAATTGTTGGGCACAGCCTTGGTGGCCTCAATGTGTCGGTTGCTATGGAAATGTTTCCTGAAAAAATTGAAATTGCTGTTTTCTTGACTGCCTTCATGCCTGATCATCATCACACCCCTTCTTATACTTTTGACAAGGTATGTATATATATCCTATCTTCTTCTTCTTTAGTTACTAGTATTTTATTTGTTGTATTGTTTAATTTTCAGAATACAAGTCAATTAAATTTTGGAAGAATATGAGACCAAGTAAGCTTATGTTTATGTATATGTATATGTATATGTATATGTATGTCAAGTATGTGGAAGTGGTTTCAGAAGATCATTGGTTGGACACGGAGTTCAAGTGCAGAGGTGACCCCAAGGAATTCTTTACAACCGTATTACTTGGCCGTAAGTTTTTGGCAAAGGCTTATCACTCTTCCCATTTACAGGTAACAATCATTATCTGATTACTCCCTCCTTTTTAGCTCCTTTATTTAATTTGCTTTCTCTTTCATACTCCATTTTTTTCCTTTTTTATCCTACAAAAAATAAAGGTACAATACTTTTGAGGGCTTCATGTTTTGTCATCGTTAAAACGCTTTAAATTACTACTCCTTATTAATTTGGTGTTTTTAAAAGTAAGTTAACATTCTAAGAGTATAATATTAATACCTCCTAATACCATCATTTTGGGTCTTATTGGATCACTCAGATCATTTAAGAGCGTGGTTAATTATGGGTTGGACAGTTGTAGGTCGCGTCATTTTTTAGGATCAGCAATGAATTAAACCAAACTAGGTTTAGTTTAGGTCTTCTGTCTTCATAGCGGGGTCAGCCATTTTCGTGTTTCAGATGAGCCGTATTGGGTTAGGTCTAGTTCAGTTTCATTAAGTTCAGTTTGAGTACATTTCACTCCGGACCTAGGATTTTTCACCTTGGGGCACAAAAAAATTTTCGACATTTTTTAAGCTTATAAATTACTCCATAAATTATTCTTCCAATGATATGGGTGGGAGTGGTTATATTGACAATACATTATACAAGTGGCTCGGGTTCAAACTCTCTTATCCACAAGAAGGATCGAACCCCTAACCAATTGAGTACAAGGCACTAAACCGCTGCACCAACAGCAACAAACTGATATTTCAAATGTTGGTTCAAAACCACTTGTTTCGAAAATTGTGGGGGGGCCCGGGGGTCATGCTTAAACGCTTATGAATTTACGTGGTGAAAATGACATTGTATTGAGTATAATTTATGGTCGACATACAGGATTTGGAACTGGCCATGACGCTGGTAAGACCATCAACTTTGTTTGTTCATGAATTGTGGAAGGCAGAATCGAAGTTATCAAAGGAGAGATATGGATCAGTGAGGCGGGTATATATAGTATGTGAGGTGTTTGGGATAAAATCCGCACCCTTAAGAAATGACGTGGAATACCCCCGGTCAGAAGGTCAAAGGATCGAATACGAAGAAACTACGGAATAATGTCCAAAGGTCAAAGTCAAAGTCGTAAAAGTCGGGAACCCGACACAAGAGGAAGTCAACAAAGGAGACTTGAGCCCAGTAATGATATTGGGCCGATTAGCAACAAAGTCCAGAGATGGGCCAGGAGTAACCCAATACCAATGAAATACCCCATCCCAAGCAAAGAAAGAGTCAGCAACAACTTCCTAAAAGGAAGGAACCAACCCACCAGAGCAGGAGGGAATCAAGGAAACAGAAGAAGAGAGTATTATAAACCTAAAACGATCACTCTGAAGAAGACGGTCATTCAACGCAACTTCAACCCTACCGCAGAAAAACCTACGAAAAGATACTAACCCACAATAATCAGAAATCGATACTTTGTAGTTTGTACTATTCCAAATCTTCCATAGTTGATACTTTGGCGGGACTCCGATTCCCCCCGCGGTTTTTCCCATTTGGGTTTTCCGCGTCACCAATTCTCGCGTCCTTTCATTTTTCTTTTCACGTTTCATATTCGCTGG
Source organism: Agrostemma githago (assembly GCA_958450325.1). NCBI lineage: Eukaryota > Viridiplantae > Streptophyta > Magnoliopsida > Caryophyllales > Caryophyllaceae > Agrostemma > Agrostemma githago. The sequence goes on from OY288240.1 coordinate 6,479,293, forward strand.
CGCGATTTATTCGTTAATCTGTCGGTCTTAGTTCGATCACTCTAACCCATAACCCGAATCGAAACCCGGTAAATTTTTACCCAAAACAATTTGGCGCCCACCGTGGGGCAGAGTGATCGTTTACTAGCCAAATTGCGCAGCAAAGCAACTCAAGTGTCGACATGTCAGGATCCGGCCAAAACCCCGCCAACACTTCCGCTCAGCCTACCGACGGAACACCTTCCTCAGGGATGACAAGCCCATTCGCCGCACCATCCACTCAGGCGACTCCAGTTAGCCAGGCGATAGGGCAAGCGCTGAACGCCTCAACACCGCCTCAGGGGCCCTCAGCGCCAAGGGCATCCAACCTACTCGCGACCGGCGGAGGGGGGACGTCATCTAGGGCGGTGGCTCATGGAGGGTTGTTCGGAGACGCCTCCAGAACTCTGCTGACACCAGATCCCATGGCAGAGATACTCCAGGGGATCAACACCCTGCGCCAGGCGGTGAAGAGCCTGCAGAAGGACAACCGGGACATTAAGGCTCAGATGAAGGCAGTGTCAAGACCACCACCCGTACCAGTCCAGACGCCATCCGAGGTCCAGTTCACAACGCCTGAGGAAACACCAAGCTCCCACAGAGAGCTCGCCACCAGCGGGCAATTCTCCAAGTCGTTCCCTCAGGAACTGGTTACCAGACTGGATTTGGAGTTGGCACCACCAAGTCAAGCCCTGATACCCAGAGGGCTAGGATACTTGACTCATGGATCTGCCCCCATCGCAGGTAATCCTTCCTTTAACCTTGAGAATCGGGAGGCTAATCCGTTGTCTTTTGCAGGTACCTCCGCTCGTCAGGCACCAGAATGGCCGCCGATAAGTTCGCCAGGAGTGTACACCCCAGTCAGCAACCGCCTCCAGCCAGAGTTGGATCAGACGCCTATCCCCAGTCAGCAGGCATCCGGGTGGCAGCCGAGAGTAACGGTCAATCCAGTGGTCGCCAGCCCCTATCCTGAATCAGCTTGGCCATCTCAGACCTCACCTCAGGTGGCTTCAGGATGGCGGCCCGAGCCTGCCGTCGCTATGTCCCTTCCGCCTCCACCCCCGATCAGTCGCCACCTTGGAGGACCCCAGACAGGGAGTACCCCTTTTAGCTTCTTTCCATCTGCTCCTAACCCCTCTGCGGGGGCAAATGTTGCTGCAGACCGGCAGTACCAAGAGTTGAAGGAGCTAAGAGAGCTGATCAGCAAAATCCCTGGAATGCCACGCCCCCTGGAGAGAGCAGCCAGAGACAGCTATGCCGACTCGCCCTTCACCGACGACCTAGCTGGCGTTGCTGTGCCCAAAGGTTTTGTGCCACCAGCCATGACGCTTTATGATGGCACTGCAGACCCTTTGGACCATATCAACCAGTACAAGCAAAAGATGATGGTGGTGACCGCCACAGGGCCTCTGAAGGAAGCCTGCATGTGCAAGGGGTTTGGCTCCACCCTCTCAGGGGCAGCCCTTCACTGGTTCGTGGGCCTGCCAAACAGAAGTATCACCTCCTTTGCCGATCTGGTCAACGCCTTCAACCAACAGTTCGCCAGCAGCAGGAAGCCAGAGAAGCAGACCAGTGATCTGTACAGGGTGGTGCAGAAGTTCGAGGAGTCCACGCGAGATTTCCTCAACAGATTTAACAGGGAGAAAGTGACTATTCCCAGATGTGACGTAGCCACCGCCATAGAAGCCTTTCGTCAAGGGCTCCTCCAAGATTCGGACCTTTACAAAGATCTCACCAAGTATCCGTGTGCTACATTCGAAGATGTACAAACCAAAGCAATGGCAGCCATCAGATTAGAAGAAGATTCGGGCCCCAGACGAGCTTCCTATGGTTCTGAGCACGTCTCCAGAAAGGCACCCGCAGAGAAGAGAGGCGAAAGGTCCAAGCCCTATGACAGGAGCGTGCACAAAGTATCTGAGGAGAAAGATTGGAGGGAGAGTCCCACACTCCCACCAAAGATCAGTGAGTACGGGTTCTCTACCAATCTCACTGGCCTGCTCAAGGCCCTGAAGGAGTTGGGACGCAAAGTCAGGTGGCCCAGGAGGCAGGAGTATGCCAACGACCGTCGAGATGCCAGCAAGAGGTGCGAGTTTCACGACGACATTGGGCACAACACTGAAGAATGCGTCCTCCTCAGGAAAGAAGTGAAGTTCCACTACGATCAGGGAAACCTGGATCATTTGATATCCAGAAGCTCTAGCAGGGTGAATGCGGCAGATCAAGTGTTGCCCTCACCCCCTCCGCTGTGCACCAGAATCGTAAACGTGATCACAGGAGGATCGGAATTGTGTGGCCTGACTTATTCAGCAGCCAAAAGGCACGCCTTCCAATCCAAGGGAGACACACCAGAATACTCCTGCAGAATCAGCTGTCCGGACCTCCCAGTCGTCACCTTCGATGAATCCGACGCGGAACCATCTCCAGAATCTCACCATGACGCCCTAATCATCACGCTCTCCATAGGGAACTGCACCGTGAAGAAGATACTGGTGGATACCGGGAGCTCTGTTAACTTAATCATGTTAGAAACTCTGCAGAACATGGGATTCAGCGAGGAGGACTTGAGCAAGAAAGCAGTCCCTCTCGTGGGTTTCAGTGGGGAAACAAAATACTCCCTGGGGGAGATCACGATTCCTACCTACGCAGGAGGCGTAAACAAGCAAGTGAGGTACCTGGTCATTGACGGTCCCTCTACTTACAATGTGATCCTAGGAAGACCGTGGATACATGAGATGAAGGCAATCACCTCCACCTACCACCAGTGTTTGAAGTTCCCCACGCCTTGGGGAGTACAGAAGATCAGCGGTGATCAGAGGGAGGCCAAAGACTGCTACAGAGTGGCGTTGAAGAAGACAGCGAGCCCTCCAGCATAGCAACTACAGAGCCTTCACCTACCCCTGGAAGAGTATCTCGAACCCCCTCAGGCGGAGGTAGATGAAGTCAACCTGGACAAACAGCACCCTGAGCGAAAAGTGTTGATCGGATCGGAATGCACAGGTAACACACGACAAAACCTTATTGAATTATTAAAAACTAACATGGATTGTTTTGCTTGGTCCCATGATGATATGGTAGGAATAGATCCGAGCATCATAACCCACAGGTTAAGTGTGGACCCAAGTTACAAGCCGATCCAGCAGAAGAGGAGAAAGTTTGCTCCAGAGAGGAACCAAGTAATCAACCAGGAGGTGGATAACCTGCTGGCTGCCGGAAAAATCAGAGAAGTGAAGTATCCAGAATGGCTATCCAACGTGGTGGTAGTCCCGAAAAAGAACGGCAAGTGGAGAGTATGCGTCGACTTCACCGATTTAAACAAAGCATGCCCCAAAGATCCTTTCCCTCTGCCGCACATAGACGCAATGGTAGACGCCACAGCAGGCCATGAGATGCTAACCTTCCTCGACGCATGGAGTGGATACAATCAAATCAAAATGCATCCAGCAGATCAAGAGAAAACCGCCTTCAGATCTGAGAGAGGTATCTATTGCTACAATGTTATGCCTTTTGGTCTGAAAAATGCAGGGTCCACCTACCAGAGGCTGGTTAACATGATGTTCAAAAAGCAAATCGGCAACACCATGGAAGTATATATTGACGATATGGTCGTCAAATCCAAGCAAGCCTCGGAGCACGCGGCACACCTAGAGGACACCTTCAGCACCCTGAGAGAGTACAAGATAAAGTTGAACCCGACCAAGTGCACGTTCGGAGTATCTTGTGGAAAATTCTTAGGGTATATGGTCACCCAGAGAGGAATTGAAGCCAGCACAGAGCAGATCAAAGCCATCCTGCAGCTAGAGTCTCCACAGAAACCAAAGGACGTGCAGCGGTTGACGGGAAGGATTGCTGCCCTGAATAGGTTTATCTCCAGATCCTCAGATAGATGTCGACTATTCTACGACGTCCTGAAGAAAGCTCAGAGGTTCGACTGGACGGAGGAGCACGAGAAAGCATTCAAGGAACTGAAGCGCTACTTGAGCACTCCACCACTCCTGTCAAAGCCGGAACCTGGGGAACCGCTCTTCTTGTATCTTTCAGTAACTGAGGTGGCAGTCAGTGCAGTGCTGATAAGGGAACATGAGGGAGCACAGCACCCCGTCTACTATGTCAGTAAGTCTCTGCTTCCTGCAGAGACCAGGTACACATCCCTTGAAAAACTTGTACTTGCACTCGTCACAGCATCATATAAACTGCGTCCCTATTTTGAATCGCATACTATATCTGTAATAACGAACTATCCACTAAAAACTATTATGAGAAAACCTGAGTTGTCAGGAAGAATGGCCAAGTGGTCTATACACTTGAGCGGATTCGACCTGAAATTTGTCCCCAGAACAGCAATAAAGTCCCAGGCATTGGCAGACTTCGTATCGGACTTCAGCCCAGCACTGCAGACCCAGGCGGAAAAAGACATCCTTCTCCTTGAGGAAGACAAGGGCGAACAGGTGTGGAAACTCAACGTGGATGGCGCCTCCAACATGCGAGGGTCCGGAGCAGGACTAGTTCTGAAGTCTCCTCAGGGGGATCTCATAGTCCAAGCAGTGCGATGCGAATTCCGAACAACGAACAATGAAGCAGAGTATGAAGCGCTAATCCTAGGGCTCCAGTTGGCTCTAGACCTTAAAATCAAGCGATTGGAGGTATATGGTGACTCCCAACTAATAGTGAACCATATGAATGGCCTATACGCAGCAAAAGATTCCAAGATGGTAGCTTACCTTGAAGTAGCAAAAAGTCTCTCCCGAAGGTTCGAAGAATTTGCAATCAACCAAGTTCCAAGGGAGAAAAACGTGGAAGCAGACGCCTTAGCAACCCTGGGGGCAACCTTCAAACCAGGAGAGGTGTCCACCATACCCATAGTGCACGTGTTAGAGCCAGCAATCGGAAAAAGCGCAGACGCAAGGAAGTGGGAAACACCAGAGGAGGATCCACCAGAGCTAGGGATGCAATGGTTTCAGGAGGCTAGGATCTACAGCACCACAACAGATCAGGAGGAGATCACAGACTGGAGAAAACCCTACAAGGATTGGTTGCAAGATGATATCCTGCCAGCAGACAAGAGAGAAGCCCGAAGTTTCCGGATGAAGGCATCCAGATATACCCTCATCGATGGAGTAGTATTCAAAAGATCTACCGCCGGGCCATACCTGAGATGCCTAAGTCAGGAGGAAGCAAAGATGGTATTACATGATCTCCACAGCGGAGAGTGTGGAAATCATGCAGGGGGCAAGAGTCTATCTAGCAGAGCACTTCGCCAAGGATACTACTGGCCAACAATGCGCAGAGACGCCAGAGAGTATGTTAAAAAATGCGACGCCTGCCAAAGACACGCACCGGTCAACCACCAGCCAGCAGAACCACTACATCCAATAATCTCCCCTTGGCCTTTCATGAAGTGGGGAATGGATATTGTGGGGAAATTACCAAGAGCGCCAGGAAATAAAGTGTTCATGCTTGCAATGACCGACTACTTCTCCAAGTGGATAGAGGCAGAAGCGTTCCCTCAGGTGACTGAGAAGCAGGTTATATCCTTTATTAAGCGTAATATTATCTGCAGGTTTGGCGTTCCCTCAGAAATCATCTGCGACAACGGATCCCAATTTATTGGCAGCAAGATGGAGGCCTACTGTGCCAGGTGGAATATCGCCCTAAACAAGTCTACCCCCAGAAATCCCCAGTCCAACGGGCAGGCGGAATCCAGCAACAAAATTGTAATGGATAATCTGAAGAGGAGACTAGAGGAGGCAGGGGGCAGATGGGCAGAGGAGCTTCCTCTGGTGCTGTGGTCCGATAGGACAACACCTAAGGTGGCTACAGGGCAGACGCCCTTTAGTTTGGTTTATGGTGCAGAAGCAGTCATCCCCGCAGAAGTGAGGGTACCCACTCACAGATATGGATGCATAACGGAAGAAAGAAACCAGGTGGAGATGGCAAATAGCTTGGACACCATAGAAGAACTCAGGACTGATGCTCAGATCAGGATGGCCTCCTACAGGCAGACAGTCGCCAGAAGCTACAACAAAAATGTTAAAGTCAGAGTCCTACAAGAAGGAGATCTGGTCCTCAGGAGAGTATTCCAGAACACCAGAAACCAGCAAGCGGGGAAATTCGCCTACACCTGGGAAGGGCCTTACCAAGTGGAGAAAATAGTCGGAAATGGAGCATATCAACTAATGACCATGGAAGGGGAAGTTATTCAAAAACCATGGAATATAGTACATCTGAAAAAATACTTCTGCTGAGTAAAAGTCACCAGGAGTATAGGCCACAGTCGCCAGAAGTAGGGTATTCAATCTGCCAGATACATTCCCACCAGAGTCCAGGTAACCATATCCGATGTCTTTGAAACTCTACTCTATTTTCCAAAACATCCCCTAGGTCGCAAGATTTTTGATATCTGAGGCAGAAGTTAATTTTGGAAAACTTTAAACTTAGTTTATTTTCAAAGCCTGGTCAGATTTCTGTATAAAAAAAAATCGCTTTTCTTTTATCTCAGAATTTCTTTTATTTTCAAAAACCTGACTTTGTCACATTTTCTGAGTTTTCCGCCACAAGTGTATGTTTATCCTCTCTCACGCACTCACAAAAGCTAAAGTTTGTTCTCACACGTCTTAAAATTTGCTTTGGTTAACACTTTCAAACAAGATAAAAAATTTTACCGGTTATTTTGCCAACTGATATGGATAACTGATCTGGTGGAATGTATAATCTCCACAGAAGGCGTGCGTCTTGTGCTGAGTGCCTACAACCAGGACATTACAAGTCTCCTGCGCCACTCAACACCCACGCAAAAGCGTGGCACCTCCGACTGAGTGGGCGAACAAAATCCCAGGCCACCACTTACCAAGGGTCGACCAGACAAACAAAGGCATGCATACAACAGACGACAACAATCAAAAACACAGAAACATCGCAAAAGTAAGCAAACGCATTTTTAACAAAGAAAACAAGTTCAAACCCTCTGCTCCCCTGAGCAGAGGTAAAATTCAAAGTAATCTGCTCCCTAGAGCAGAGGAAAATCCAGAACGATAAAAAAATTTTTAACAAAGTATTTTGTTTTTCATGCCACACAGGGCAAAAGCATCAGAAATTAATAGGCTGAACAGCCTAGATATTATCTTCAGGAGGGAGAGAAGCAAGGGGTTCCACCACCATGGCATCAGCATCTGCGGGTTCAAGCGCTTCCTGAGCCGCCGCAGGGGAGGAAACCGACTCCTCCACAACCTCCCCCTCACCCCCAGCAAGCATCTCCAAGTCAAAGCCGTCGGGGAACTCCTCCTCCATCCTCTTCCGCAGAGCAGCCAAGTCCCAGCTCGTATGCTCCCCTGCAGAGAAGGCGCTGACCATCTGGATCTCAGTGCTCAGAGCAGACCAGCTAAGAGCCCCTTCCATGTTCTCCTGCAGCCTGACCACTTTATCCTGAAGGTTGGAGTTGGCCTCCTGCACCTCAGCAAGCTCAGCCCGCACAGCCGCCTTCTGATTCTCCCCCTCAGCAAGTTGCCCCTTGACCTGGTCCAGCTCCCCTTTCAGCCCGGCAGTCTCCTCCCTCAGCCCTGCAGCCTCCTCCCTCAGCCTCACAGCCTCCTCCTCCAGCCTTGCAGCCTTCTCCTCCAGCCCCAGGGCCTCTGCCCTGGCATGACCCACCTCCTCGGACAAGTGGGCGTTCTCAGACTGCAATTGGCCCCCGAGATCCCTGAGATGGGACACTCCACCCCTCAGGAACAGAGCCATCTGGAGAGCCTGACCAGAAGAACGACCATCATCAGCTGGGTACCAGGGAAAGTAAAAGACTCTGAGCAAACGTAGATGGAAAATTACCTCAAAGGCGTGGACAGAGAGGTGAGTGGCCACCTCAGTGAGAGATTCCCTGGACATCACCGCTTCTGAGCCAGGGAAGAGAAGCTGATTCAGAGGAGCTAGGTCTTTCAAGCCCCTGATAGTCCCGAAATCCTTGGGAAAGGATAGCAGGATATCATCCGGGTCACACTCAGCAGAATGTGGGATGGAGGGTTGAGGAGAGTCAGGCACGTGGATCACCGGAGTCTCTTCTGCAGAGCCAGCCTGTGCAGAGGGAGAGGGGCTGCGCTTCCTTTTGGAGCCAGTTGAGGGAGCAGGGGATGAGCCAGAACCCCTTCTGGAGGAAGAGCGAGTAGCCATGCTCTTTCTCCTAGCCCTGACCCGGTCCAAAGTCATCGGAGTTTTTGAGTTACCTGATGAAGTTACCAAAGTAAAATCAGTCGCGCACACACAAGAAAACAAAAGAAATCAGTACGTACAACGGGCTAGCCCCCACCGGAAGACATAGCGCCAGCTATGGGAGGACAAGTTCCGTTATCAGAAGGAACGAAGAGGTTATTGAAGGAGAGCTGCTCCAAACTCAAATCAGAAAGCTTGGCAGCAAAGTCAAGAATGGGCGTTGCTCCTTTAAGCTGCTGAAGACCTGCGACATGAAACCAGTAAGCAAAGTAAGTGTGTAAGAAGATCTAAGAACCAAAGACACGACGAGTACCTGTGACAGGTCCCCATTCTGAGTAGAGGTAATCGTGGGGAAGGGGGAGGAGAGAATCTGTCTTCACGAAAACAAAGTCTCGAAACCAGTCTGCATCTGGAGGGTTGGCAGGGAAGACTATACCAGGATAGTTCTTATCCTTCACACGCATCGTTACTTGGCCACGTCCCAGGGGCCGTACCTGGAACACGGCACAGACATCGCGCAGGGAAAAATCCTTCTGGTAGCGATGGTTCAGTACGCAGAAGGATAGTAGAACCCTCCAAGTATGAGGGACCAACTGACAAGGGGCCAGCTTATAGCAGTTCAAAAGTTCCTGAACCAAAGGAGGAAAGGGAAAGCGCAAGCCTAGGAGGAAGGGATAGGCATACATGCAAACCCATCCAGAGAGAACGGAGTCCGCCCTCTGCCCAGGAGAGGGGATGTGAATTTCGATCCCCTCACCGAACCCAAAGAGCTCTCTAACAAAGGACAAATCCTTGGAAGAGAAGCTGGAATCACAAGAATGCGTCTTGCCCAAGATATCCGAGGCAGAAAACGACAAAGATAAGGGAGAAGGAGTTGAAGGGCTAGAAGATTTGCCGCGATTTGACTTCGGAGCCATCGGTAAAGGGAAAAGGGAAAAACAACGAAAAAACAGAAGGGAAAAGAGTTCACCTGAGCACAATACAACAACGGCGACGGCGACGGGAGACGGAGAGGATTAGAGCAATTCGAATTTTGAAAGAGAATAAGGGTAAGAAAGAAGAAGGAGGAATGAGAGCAAATAGTGAGAGAAAGGAGAGTTGGGTGAGTTAAAGTAGAAAGGATAGTACGGGGAAGAGTGAGCAATTAAGGAGGGAGAGAGTAAAATCATCATGAGGAAGAGGAGCAGTCAGTTGGAAAAACGAGGGAAATAGATCGAAAGACAAACTCTACAGAATAAGATCGTCACCAACTGAGAGCAACTCAAACAGAAATTCCCGCCTAAGATGAGCTTAGTCGGAAATTTGGGGGCATTTGTTTGGGATAAAATCCGCACCCTTAAGAAATGACGTGGAATACCCCCGGTCAGAAGGTCAAAGGATCGAATACGAAGAAACTACGGAATAATGTCCAAAGGTCAAAGTCAAAGTCGTAAAAGTCGGGAACCCGACACAAGAGGAAGTCAACAAAGGAGACTTGAGCCCAGTAATGATATTGGGCCGATTAGCAACAAAGTCCAGAGATGGGCCAGGAGTAACCCAATACCAATGAAATACCCCATCCCAAGCAAAGAAAGAGTCAGCAACAACTTCCTAAAAGGAAGGAACCAACCCACCAGAGCAGGAGGGAATCAAGGAAACAGAAGAAGAGAGTATTATAAACCTAAAACGATCACTCTGAAGAAGACGGTCATTCAACGCAACTTCAACCCTACTGCAGAAAAACCTACGAAAAGATACTAACCCACAATAATCAGAAATCGATACTTTGTAGTTTGTACTATTCCAAATCTTCCATAGTTGATACTTTGGCGGGACTCCGATTCCCCCCGCGGTTTTTCCCATTTGGGTTTTCCGCGTCACCAATTCTCGCGTCCTTTCATTTTTCTTTTCACGTTTCATATTCGCTGGCGCGATTTATTCGTTAATCTGTCGGTCTTAGTTCGATCACTCTAACCCATAACCCGAATCGAAACCCGGTAAATTTTTACCCAAAACATGAGGATGACCAATCAATTCCTCAAGTCCATCAACGTTGGATGGTCGAAAACTGCGGCGTAGAGGAGGTCGAGGAGCTTAAGGGTGCAGACCATATGCCTATGTTCAGCATGCCACATAACTTGTGTGACTGCCTTCTCAACATAGCAACCAATAAATTGGACTGAAAATTAGCCATGGGGTGGCGACTTCTCAACAAACTAGCTACTCCATGTTAAACTGTACTGCACTTTGTTGTTGCGTCGGCAGCCTTCCATTTGTCGTGCCTTATGCAAATCCCTCGTATATGCATGCGTGCAAGTGTTCACGGCATGGCCAAAGCACGATTGGTGTGCCATCGTACCGTGTTAGAGCTTGCTCTACCCTCTCTTTTTTGGCCCTTATTAAAAATATTTTAAAAAATCACTACGAATTTTTGATCAGAGTACGAATTGGAGTATGGCCAAAGCATGATTGGAGTACGAATTTCTAAACTTGGTGAAAAGATTATACAGTAACATTCTTTAGCATATATAGTCATTCGTATTTATAATTAATATTTCCGTAATATGTACTCCGTACATAATTACTCAAAGTAACACCTAATACGAGTATATTAAACACCAAAATTTTATATATTTCGGTATGTATTTATGAATAATATTTTTAATATTTAGAGATAATTATCAATAAATATTGTGATAATATTTACTCTAGAATATTCTACCCTGTACTCCAGCTACTAGGCTATAAATACGGTCTTGAAGAGGACGGATGGATTAAGTCAAACAACCCCGTCATCCTACTACCACATTGTAGGTAAATGAAATAAGTCACCAAAAAGACTCTGTCTTCCCTACAAGATTAAGTTGATAAGGCTCTCGTAGTACTACCAAAACCCTAGCATTTGAGATGTAATCAAGAAATCCATCCACGGAAATTGTAACTGTCAATCTTTCGATTATTAAATAAAACTCTTGTTCTATACGTACGTGGTTATTTTGTAACTGGAGGGAGTATTGTTTTGTATATGTTATTTTATGTTTAACAATTTTATATTCATGTATACGTGATTAAACATTTAAATTTCTTACGTTATTCATTACTCCGATATCACATTGAGAGTGATACATGTACGTCGACATTGTCATTTTATCATTAATTTTTAACAAAACTATAAAATTTACTAACAAAAGACATACTCGTAAGTTTCAATTATTAAACGATATATTAAAACATTTATTATATTTCCTATGTTAGCCTTAAATTCTAGGGCCCGAAAAGCCCACTTGAGCCCGAAAAGTCCGTTCTAATCCGCAAGGGCCAAGCTTGGGCTTAAAAAATAGGGCCGCTCTTCTGGCCCGATCGACCTGTTCATGTGGGCCATATCATATTTATTTTTTAGGCCCGGCCGCCCGGCCCATGATCACATTTAATCCTTACTAAACAACCTAATTAGGGCTTCAAAATCTATCCTAATCAACTTAGCAAAACATACGAAACTAATTATTCTAAACATCCTCGGGTGTAAAGTTCGATCATTGAGGTGTAGGATATTTTTCTCCACCTGAGACAAGTCCGCTTTCCACTATTTCTTTCTATGTCTTTTTCGCAAAAGCGTAAGTGTACCTTCCGTGCTCTTGTCACTTTGCGATTCAGTTGTATCATTGCTCATGCGATTCAATTTTTTTTGTTAGAACTAGTCGCGAGACCGCGCGCTACGCGCGCGGTGTATATGATAAATTCAGTTCGGGTATGCGAAGCGATAAATGTAGTTGATTTTAGTGTGAACTACATGATTGAATGTATAGTCGTGTTGTTTGGCACCGTTCAAAAATATGTAGCTTCAATTTGTCGCTCGGATCACACACTACAAGAAAAACAGTCCCGGGCGTCCGCTTGGTTGGCATCCTGGGCATATGGACGCCTACATGGCGTCTGAAAAAACCTACGGGCGTCCACAGTCAGACGCCAAACTTGGCATCCGACTGAGTTGGGGAAGGACGAAATTCAGGCCAAAAGGCGTCCACAGGCGGACGCCATATACCACAAATGGCGTCCACTGTCGGACGCCAAAGGAGGAGTAGCGGGCGTCCACCCATGGCGTCCGACAGTGGACGCCCGTCAGTTGGTTTTGGCGACAAATACACGCCTACCCCCCTCTCCCCCTTCACTCTCTAAAAAAATTTGTACTCTCTACACCCTCTCCACACTCCCTCACCGAGTCCATTCCACATTCCTCTCCAATTTTCATACTTTTTCTTAATTTGTGGTATGTTTTCTTACTTTACTTAGTTCTTATTCATTATAATTAGTTCTTATTTTTTATTGTTATCGTTATTTATTGATAGTTTGCTCGTTAATATTGTTTAGGTCTAAATTTCGATTAGGTTGATTAGTTTAGCCCAAATTCGCTTAGGTTGATTAGATTAGTTGAAATTCGATTAGGTAGATTAGATTTGCCCATCACAATTATGATTAGGGTTTGATGAAATTGGTTGAATTGAGCTAGAATCACCTCTAGGGCCTTCCGTGAGGTTTTGTGTGACTTAGAACGGACCAAAAGGTGTCGTAATAATGCCGGATTTTCCCGAAACCACTTCTATCCTGATCGGGGTTGTAAATAGGTGTTAGCGGCGCTTTCGAAATTTTGATATCTGCATCCGAAAATTTGACCTGTTTAAGCTATTTCTGTGTGACCTAAGCCATGAATTGTTGTGTTTTGTTCGGTTAAATTGGGATTACATTGATAAATTAGCTAGAGTTTTTGTAAATTGGGATTAAATTGTGATTAAATTCGGTGACTAATTTTTGTAAGGTCAATTAAAAATTAATAAGAGATTTGCAAATTAAAAAATTGGGTTTACTTTGACGTATTAGTGATTAAATTGAGGAGACTCAGTTATGGAAATTAAGTTAGAGAAATTAAGTTTAAGTTAAATGGTGATTAAATTTTCGTTTAGTAAGTTCTAAATTAAGTTACGGAAATTAAACTTTTATTTGTTATATATATTTTTTGAACATAGAAAATGAAGAGAGTTGAACGGAAATGGATGTATGAGGGTAGACTTGATAAGAAGAGACGTCCCACCGTAGAATTTTTGAGGGGTGTGGAATCATTTGTCGAGGTCGCTAAAAAGTCAGTAGACTATGCATCGAGAGGGGAGGTTAGGTGTCCGTGCACTAAATGCAAGAACATTAAACTTTTTGATGTCTTTGTAGTTAAGGAACATGTCATCTATAATGGTTTTTCATCAAATTATTATAATTGGATTTGTCATGGTGAGCCACCTTAGTCTGAGGAACCCGAAAACCGTCAAAATGAGAGGGGTTTGAGAGGTATGATAGTTGACGTAGTGGAGTGCAACTTGTTTAACAACGAGAACACATATGGGAATGACTCACCCAACCAACAAGACTCACCTAACCCACAAGAACCTAACCCACGAGCGAATGCGTTCTTCGACATGTTGAACGCTTCGGAGAAACCGTTATACGGAGGGTGCGATGTGACTTTATTAGAGGTCGCATCTATGGTAGTCAGCCTTAAATGTGAGTTCAACCTACCCTTTGCCTGTGTCGATGGTATTGCTGCCTTGCTCGAGAGAGTAATCCCGAAAGACAATATCATGACCCGAACTTTCTACACAACCAAAAAAGTTGTGAAGGGCCTTCAACTCCCGCATCAGAAGATTGATGCTTGTCCAGATGGATGTATGTTATTTTGGAAGGACGATGCGATGCTAGATGAATGTAAGAGATGTGGTAAGGGTAGGTATAAGATGGTTGAGGGGGATATTATTTTGAGGGGTAGAAAAGGGAAAAGCAGTGTTAGGGGTAAGAAACTGATCCCAATAAGTCATCTTACGTACTTCCCTATTGCACCAAGGCTTCAAAAATTGTATACCACAAAAACCATAGCGGAGCAAATGAGGTGGCACAAGGAGGATATTAGGGTACCAGGGAAGATGTGTCATCCGAGTGACGGCGAGGAGTGGAAGCGTTTCGATAGACTACATCCCCACTTTGCGTCAGAACCCCGAAATGTAAGGCTAGGGTTGTGTACTGATGGATTTGCATCTTTCGGCCAATTTGGTAAGTCGTACTCTTGCTAGCCTGTGATGATCACACCTTATAACCTACCTCCTTGGTTGTGTTTGAAGCAGCCTTTCATCTTTCTATCTCTTATTGTGCCTGGTCCCAAAAATCCAAAAAATCATTTGGATGTTTACTTGTAACCTGTTATTGAGGAATTGAAATAAATGTGGGAGGTAGGGGTCGAAACTTATGATGTCTCTTTGGGACAAAACTTTCAGTTGAAAGCAGCTCTGTTGTGGACTATAAACGACTTTCCCGCGTACGGTATGCTCTCGGGGTGGTCTACTGCGGGTCAGAAAGCGTGTCCGTGTTGTATGGAAGAGAGCAAATTAAAGCTTTTTATCTCCCAAATTCTAGTAAAATTAGTTGGTTTGACTGTCATAGACAGTTCCTATCAGAGGGTCACCCATATAGGAAGAATAAGAAGGCGTTCAAGAAGGGTGGGGTTGTGCTTGACGACGCACCTGATCGACTCCCAGGAGATGAAATATGGGAGTTGATTTCCGAGTACCCGTCCACTGTTGACGGAACCGAGCAGGAGTTCAAAGACCTTAAAAAGTTGGAAAATGGTTGGTTTAAACGTAGCATATTCTTTGACCTACCATATTGGAGGACTTTGTTTCGTCACAATTTAGATGTGATGCACATAGAGAAAAACTTCTTCGAGCAGTTGATTCACACTGTAATGGATGTGGAGGGGAAGAGTTATGACACTACCGGCTCCCGGCGAGATGTAAAGATTTTTTGTGACCGTCCTCAGCTGCACATAAAACGGGATGGGTCCAAACCGAGAGCCTTGTTCACACTTGACAAGGCCCAGAGAAAGGCGTTGTTGGAGTGGGTAGAGAAGTTGAAGTTTCCTGATGGGTACGCCTCCGACTTCAAACGCTGTGTTGATCTTAAGAACCTAAAACTACAAGGGTTAAAGAGTCACGACTGCCATGTCTTTATGGAGAGGTTACTTCCGGTAGCTCTAAAGCAACTTCTGCCACCGACGGTGTGGAATTCTATAACTGAGATATCTCAGTTTTTTCGAGATTTGTGTTCTTCTACAGTAACAAGTGAGGACATGACTCGGCTGGAGGATCAGATTCCACAGATACTATGCAAACTCGAGATGATCTTTCCACCGTCGTTCTTTAATTCCATGGAGCATCTACCTGTCCACTTGCCCTACGAGGCTAAGGTTGGAGGACCTGTCCAGTATAGATGGATGTACCCATTTGAAAGGTACATAAATTTTTGTAACTTTATTTATAAATTTAATTTAAACATAGCTAACTTTTATTAATTAAAATACATAACTTGTTTATTTAGGTTCCTCAATCATCTGAAGAAGAAAATTGGTAACAAGGCTAGGGTAGAGGGTTCTATTTGTAATGCATATTTGACAGAAGAGATTGCGAACTTCTACTCCATATACTTCGAGAAAGACGTCCAAACAAAAACCAAGAACCTGAACCTAGAACATTCGGTTTCCATTGATCCTACTATACCAGAGTTTTTTCAAAAGAAGGACGATGAAGGAACTTCATCCGTCGAGGGTTCTAGGGTACTAGATGAGAAAGAGTACAACCGAGTGCACCTTTACCTACTCTCTAATTGTGAGATCTTAGAGCCTTATGAGAAGCAATTTGTAACTGAATATGTCGCTGTGAACCCTGACATGAACCCTGATGACGTTTGGAGTAAGCACGATGAACATTTTCCTAAGTGGCTAAAGGATCACGTAGTTGCCTTAGACATACGTGATGATTTGGTTAGAAGTTTGGCTTACGGACCAGTGCGAGTGGTTAAAACCTGGAACCGGTACACAGTGAATGGGTTCAATTTTCACACATTCAACTATGGTAAGAACAAGACTAGATGTAATTTCGGTGTCAGTGTGACATCTCTTGATGGTGATGAGTACTACGGCATTTTGGAGGATAATTTTTGAGTTGTGTTATGCCGGCAAAGAACGAGGGTATAGAGCTGTGGTGTTCAAATGTGAGTGGAAAGATAGCTCCGTGAATGGAACCCGGGTGCATGAACGTTACAAGATCGTGGAAGTTAACCACACCCAGATAGGGATGGCAACGGGTCCAAGACCCGACCCAGACCCGACGGGTCGGACCCGAATGGGTCGGGTATGGGTCTAAATTTTCCAGACCCGATGGGCATGGGTCGGGTCTGGGTCCTCCCCAAAAAATTCGGGTACGGGTACGGGTCTGAATTTTGGGACCCGGACCCGACCCGTAGACCCGTGGACCCGTTAAAAAAAATTAATATTTTAATTCATCAAACATATCGACTTTCTGTGAGTTAGAAACTTAGATATATGGAGGACGAAGAACTATATGATATATCATGTATCACTTAATATGTTTTTTAATAAATTACTTTGTGACGAATGTTTTTAAGACGACATTTGTGTTATATTTTGTGAGACGTTTCGGTTGTATTGTGAGACTTGTAGACACTTTTTTTTTTTTATGTTTTTTATTCGTGGTTTGTAAAGACTTTTTTAAGATCTTATGCGTAAGGATGACTCAAGAATCAAGACATTACGTAGTTTTTTTCGGAAATTAAGTTCGTGTTTTTCTACGAAATTTCCATCGAAACAATGAATAATACAACAACGTGATAAATAAGGCGGACCCGCGGGTAGACCCGGACCCGGCCCAGACCCGACCGGTTCGGGTATGGGTCTGACAATTTTGGACCCGCTCGGGTCCGGGTCGGGTCTGGGTCTAGGGTTGAAACTTCGGGTCCGGGTCCGGGTCCGGGTCCGGGTGGACCCGACCCAGACCCGACCCGTTGCCATCCCTACACCCAGAAATATCCTACGTACGATCCGTTCATACTCGCGCATCAGGCCAAGCAAGTCTACTTTGCTCCTTCTCCGTACACGAGAAATGACAGAAATCAAAGTCAATGGTGGGCAGTCTTTACGACAAAACCACGGGGGCAAATAGACAGTTCTTTGTTCCAAGAAGATGCGGCTTCAAGTGGTACACGCTTGTCTCCTATTGACGAGACCATACTCTCCAAAGAAGATCAGAATGTAGGGGCAGATGAATACTCTGAGGATGATACTGAAGATGGACAAGGAGATTACATGGTTAGGGATGTTCCGGAGATCCTTGAGGAGGATGACGGACACGATGAAGAGAATTTGGAGGACGATCAAGAGGAGGGCGAGGAAACGGAGGAGGAGGATCAGAGTGAGGACAATGAGGCTGAAGACAATAACGACAGCGAAGATGACTGCTAGACTTGTTGTAGTAGGTTAACCATATTAATCATTGTGTTACTTATTGTGTACGTTATTTCAATTGTGTTAGATTGTAATTGCTAATTGTTGCTAATTTGTTGCAAGGTTAAGATAATGGCAGACGGTAGATCGACGAGGAGACGTGGCGGAGGTAGTAGGTCTGTGCACGCATCCACCTCGCAGCAGGAGGAGGAGGAAGTGGTCCTTGAAACGCCGGGACAGAAACAGAACGACGAGCAGCAGCGGCAGGGGGACAACACGGAGCAGCTAAAGAAGGACGAGAACGGTCGGGTGATTCTCGACCCCGGTCGCGTATGGTAATATAATCTAACATGCCCACTCTTTTGTAACATATGAATTTTTGAACTACATACATCTTGTAATATTTCGTACATGTCTGTGTCTCTCGACTTGGTGCAGGTTCCTCCATGGGGAGGTGACCACTGGCTGTACTAACAGCTACATGGTCGACAAAGGTCTAGGGTATGCCTGTTGGTCTCAGGTGCCGACGGATCAACGGGAGCAGTGGTTCAACAACTTCCGGGTTCGTTGACTGTTTTTGCTACCGAGTTCCGCATTCATAATGTGTACTTTGTAATTATTTCTTTTACTAATTACTAATCCGTCTTGATTTTGTAGCTGAAGTTCTTTTGGAAGCCGGAGCTCGGAGGAAGGGTATATGAGCGGTACAACAAGACTTGCACACGCCGCTTCGCAGATGTAATGAACAAGCGCCACACCCGGGGGACTGCGCTAAAAGACCTGAAAGGTGTAGTTTTTTATATTACTCAATTTTAAAGAACAATCTAACTTCAATCTTTTACTATATTAACTAATAATATATTAGTGTTGTCATACTTCAGGTGAGGCGTTGAAGAGGTGGGTTAAGTACCACGACGACAAGGACTTCAAGGTCAGATCGGAGAGGGCATCCCGAAACAAAATGAAGAACTGTGAGCTTGAGGGGAAGGCCGACCCGACACATCATCGGGGTTCACAGTCTTCGTTTCTTCGTCTCAAGAGGGTATGATTTCTAATAATATCTTACTCCTACTTGAGTAATCATAAACTACGTTCACGTAATATACGTTCGCCTAACGGTCCTACTTATTTAACAGCTACAAGCTGAACTCGGGAGGACGCCAACCGCCCCTGAGGTGTTCCTGGACATGCACGGGAAGACCGACTCGAAAAGGACTTCTTTTATGATGAGTAAAGATCAGGCAATCTGGGTGAGTAATTACTATTTCAAATAAATCAACTGTGTCTATATATATACTTTAGGTGGTAGATAAGTATCTTTATTGATTTCATCTACTAATAACTTGAATTGAAATCACTGTTGTGTACGCAGGATGCCTACCAAGAGGAGCTAGCAAATCACGAGACTTCTCCTGATGCTGCCGAAGTAGACCCGAATGAGACCTATTTCAAGGTCGTGAAGGGGTACAAGAAAGGTAGTGTGTATGGTGTTGGGAATGCACACGGGATCTACTTCACACCTCCCCCAGCGCGTCTCGGCACCTCCACACAGATGGAGTATACGCCACCCGGATCTCAGCAGCCCGACCCAGAAAAGGAGGCCATGAAGGAGCAACTGAAGGAGCAGGCGGAGCAGATAAAGAAGATGCAGGAACAGATGGCCATGTTTCAGGCCATGTTCAACAAATGCAACCGAGGTCGTCCCCCTTCCCCTCCAGACGACAGAGACCCCTTTGGCGGGGATGGCGGTAACTCTGGTGCTTCAGCTAGCTTCACAGTTAGCTGATTGTTTTTTGTTGATGGTGTTGTAACTGGATTTATGGATATGTATCTTCGAACTAGTTTAGATTTATGTACCTTTAAACCGTATGTTAAAACTTTTTAATATAAATGTTTTTTGAGCATAAATGTGGCGGGAGATCAAGTGTTTTGGTTGATTGAGAGTGTGTTGTAGATGGTCGACAGTTGTGGTTGGATGAGAGTTGTGGATGTGGTTTATTTTGCAGGTTTTGGCTAGACATCGAACGCTTGTCTACGGCCATGCATCAGCATAAATGGCGTCCAATAACGGACGTCAAGCCAGACGCCGGAGGAAGCTAAACGCGATCAAGATTGGCAGCTATTCAGGGGACATGGCGTCTGACTGTGGACGCCAGGTATCCCTGGATGGCGTCCACAGTCGGACGCCAACATGATGCACATGGTGTCTGACTGTGGACGCCATGGCGTCCACAGTCAGACGCCACCCATGGCGTGCGCTGTCAGACGCCAATTTTATTGGCGTCCAATAGTGGACGCCCGGACAAAAAACAGGCGACTGGTCGTGGCATCCACTTTCTGGCGTCTGTTTGCGGACGCCCGGACCCATACAGCGTCCACTAACGGAAGCCAATGGATGGACGCCAGACCCATCTATTCTTGTAGTGACACAATAGATAAAGGAAATTTTATTTAGTAAGTTTGATTTATCAGTACGCGAACATTAGAAAGCAACGACATAAAACACACTCTTCACAAAACAAATCGAATTCAAACAACAACAGAATTAAGACAACAAACAGGCTAGAGACCTTCAAATTGCATTTTCATTTTTTAGGATGACGCTTAACAATAGAGACGCTTATGTGGATGATTTTCGATTGTAATACGGTAGGTTTGTACTGCTGGCAAAAAAACAAAATATTTCATACTCCCTCCGTTCTATTTGATTGTTTGCATTTGTTTTTTTCACACTTGTCAATGAACGTTTTCTTTTGTCTATATCTTTAGTTACATATTTCTAAAAATTATACTCCCTCCGAGATTCTAACATTGCCCCATTTTTCTTTTTAGGATGGGTTTGATCTTTTACCCATTTTTTACTTTTGGCCATAAATGTGGTATAAATGTGTGGTTCACATTTATCCACCAATTTCTCTTTCTTCTCCCTTTCTTTTTTAACCACTAATTTCTCATTCCTTATTTTCCACCCAAAACACAAATGGGGCAATGTTAGAAACTCGGAGGGAGTAAAAAAATTGATATTTATAATGTACTCAATTGGACAATTTTAACAAGATCTTATATTACTATATTTTGTTTTATATATTAGAAGTTACATTGACAATTTCACTCACTTAAAAATAAAGCAAATGCAAACAATCAAAGGGAACGGATGGAGTATTAGAGCAAGTGCAACAACGGTTTTTATTCTTGGGGTTGTCAACAAGAACTTTATTTTAAGAACTAAGTTTTTTATATATAAAGTTCTTCCATTAAAGCATAAAGTTTGTTCTTAATTTTAAGAACTGAGTTCTAAAATAAGAAGAACTGAGTAAGTTTGTAAGCATATAGAAGTGTGACATAGAATAACGTGAGGAGTCTTTAAATTTTGTCTATTTCTCAAACAAAAAAAGTTCATCTATTGTAGATAAAAGTTCTTAAATCTTGAGGTTGGAAAAATATGATATGGCATAATATACAAGAACTTTATAATGTTATTGCTCTTAGAGCAAGTGTAATAGAAAAGCTTAGTATAAAGTTTTTCTATTGTCATGTCATAATTTGAATAAAGAGTTTAATATAAATCTCAATGTTTAAGAACTTTTGACACCAATAAAAGAACTTTGTATAAAGTTTTTAAATTGAGTCTAGTTTCTAGCATTCTATTTTGATTAAATAATCTTTCATTAATTACTGTTATTTATTTTTTTATTCTTGAATGGTTTTCCATTGTAGCAACATTTTTTCTTTTGGAAAATAGTAAATATTAAATGGTATTTGCACATTCCAAAGTTACTTTTATTCTCTCAATTACGAAGATTTATCTTGCAATAGAACAACTTGTTTAGGTGAGTTCTGGGTGACAACCCCAATAAAAAAGGGGTCGTGCTTTTTCCTAACGAGCTTTTACTCAATCTTAACGACATTTTACTTTCTCATTTCCTACCCCATTCTAAAAAAGTGATGGTTTGATTCTCTCTCTAGAAAAATTGAACACTGACATTTTCTTTATTTCTAAAGTTACCTTCAACAATTGACATTCATTGGCACAATCAAATACAAGCTTTAGAACACTTCTATAATCGATCGATCGATCAATCAATTAGACTTCTAACAAAAAAACTAGATTCATAAACTCTAAAAGAATCCCTAAAAATCATTCATGGAGAGAAACCCTAATTGATAAATTTTCCAATAAATTGATTAAAAAACTAAAATTAAAACTTAAAAAATATTAATTCATCATTAATTGGAGTACTAAGATCGATAATTGAATTCAAAGGAGTCTGATTGATTGATTATTGATTGATTTTGGTAGAGCTTAAAGGTAAGTAGAATGATTAATCCCGAAAAATCAATCATCGAGAGAAACCCTAATTAATCAACTTTACAATAAATTGTTTAAAAAAGCTAAATTTAAAACTTAATGCAATATTGATTCATCATTAATCGGAGAACTGTTATCCATAGTTGAATTTACAAGAGTTCGATTGATTGATCAGATTTTTTTTAGAGATTAAAGATAATTTGAAGGATTAATTGGAGAGGTTGTATAAAGGGTATAAACGAAAAATTTTAAGAAAATTCGTTAGGATTGAGTAAAGCTTCGTTAGGAAAAAGTAATTACGTAAAAAGGATCACTATTGCAATTACTCTAGGAGCAACTACAATGGAAGAACTCATATAAAGTTCTTCCTATGGTCACCTCATTTGAACTTCCTCATTTGAATTTTATGTCTCAATGGAACTTTAAATAAAGTTCTTAAATAATATTTCTCCATTAATTTAAATTAAAAGAAATTATTTGATTGGCCTCCTTACCTTGTTTTGAGGACAAACTTGGTTCTTAAAAATAGTACAAACTTGGTTCTTAAAAATAGTACAAACTTTTGTCCACAATGATAAAGTTCTTTTGACAATCTCAAGGGTAAGAAATATTCATTGTGATTGCTCTTAATATCTATTTTACGTGTGAAACCGTTTTACTCTACGTGCTGTCTAGTGAGTATGAAATAGGGATAAGTGAAGTAGTGAAGTAGGGTAAACCGTGGACATTGGAGAGCGAGTGAGTGAAATAGGGTGTGTGTTCAAAATTCAAAATCTCGTCAAAACCCTTCTTCCTCTTTGTTTTGACTGTTGGAAGAAAATCCCATTGTTTTGGGGTTAATAAATATCTTCACACCAATGGGGATTCCTCCTGAACAGAAACAGCAACCCATCAACACCACCACAACAACTACCACCCCCATTGATTCTTCGACGACAACGACAATGACAATGGCGGTACTTCCAGATTATGAGCAAACCAGAGAGCAAAGAATCAAGGAAAACCGTGAACGCCTTCAGAAACTCGGCATCGTCGATCTTTCTCTTCAATTGAAGTTAACTTCTTCAAGGCGCACCACCCCCAAATCTCCATATCAAAGAAGAACCCCTCTTAAGTCCCCTTCTTTGGGTCCGCCTGAACCCCACCGTCGCTCTTCCAGGTACCTATCCTTTTACCTTCTTCCTCTTCTTCTTGTTGTTGTTTTGATGATTTCATTTTGTGAATTTGTCCATGTGTTTGACGAATCTGATTATTAGATTTACATTCCTCTGATTTGATTAATTTCGGGTTCGATTTGAGTAATCTGTCTTGCATGACATCGTTGATTGTTAGTACAAGTTTGCTGCATTAACCTTTACAGTACTTGATGTTAAAGCCTTTAGCAGTTAGTTATGCTGTGAATCTGAGTTGATTTGATGAGGGTTTGCTGTTTTATACTGTTAAAATCTTATGCGACTTCTTCACGGGATCTTTATAGATTGCAAAATGTACCACCGGTTCAGTACGTAGAGCCAAAAGAAGTAAAACCGGGGAGAAGTAGGGACATTGTGTTGGATGAGGGTTCGCGACCAGAGTTTTATACTGAGGAGCATGAGAAACTGTTAGGTAGTACAGAATTGCCTTGGACATTCGCCGTGGATGGTTATGCTGCTGACGGTACTAGAATTTACGATCCTGTTAATGGCAAGACTTGTCACCAGTGCCGGTGAGTTCTTTTAATACTGTAGAACGAGTATTATTTTTCCGGTTATGTGGCCTAACATTTGTTGCAGCTTAGTTAGATACGGATGATTGATTATGAATGTGATCCTCAATACAGTTTCATGTGAAAACATAGAGATCCCTTTGTGTCTGCGTTCGATTCATCTGTGAATTTAGCTTTCATTACCGTTTTCAGTTGATATATGTGCAATTTTCAAGAAGAATATTGATATGGAAAGAAATACGGAGTATAATTTATGATTTTTGTACCATCTGACAATCAGAAGCGACAGTTTAACATTTTTTTTGCGAGACATTGCAACATATACGGAGTACAAAGTAGTATTTTGGTTATGCTTGCCTCTTATTATTTATGTACGAATTGAAAATCTCTTTGAGCCGTGAAAAGCGATTGCACAAACTAATACTCCCTTCGTCTTGGTCTATGATTTACGTTTGCTTTAATTTCTCATCACATCTAAATTAAACGTTCAAAAATAATAAATAAATAAAGCAAATGTAATCTATTTCCTGGGATAGAGGAGGTAACTGTAAAGTTATCCTGATATGTGGATTGGATCGAATTTATTGTTTATATGAAACGTTGTTCAGGGTCTTTGATGATAATTTGATTTTATTTCCCTGTCTAACAAGTGTTAATGAACATTGTCTTTTTTTTGCCTTGGTCTAGAGTTCAGTGCCATCTTTCACCAATTTGAAATTTATATGGCACTTTGGATTTTGAGCATTAATATTTTCACCAATCATCTTTTGTCTGGGAGAGATGATTATCTATCTTGTTTTGTTTTCGATGTCATAGTTTAATGCAAGCTTTCCTTAAATGTGAGTTTTTCTCAATCTTACCAGCCAAAAAGCGTAAGCAAATCTCTATGATTTTAATGAACTTGAGCTAGATGGATGAGAGAAATTAGGGAATTCAAATATGCCATGAATTATTTGCACTGGTCTGCATGAGTTCATTACCACTATCTACAACTCTTGTAAATGGGACGACTATCTACTCTTCCTGTAAAAATAATTGCTGGAAATTTTATAGGCCATAATTTAGTTTAGTACATCCTAGTGTCAAAATAATAATACAAAGTACATACTTGACTCCACCAGAAATCTAGCGTGTTGTTAGCCTGTGACGAGTTTATCCTTAGTAGTGACTAGTGAGGAGTGAGGATTAAAGGGCTAAGATTTCTTTTCAAATTGTACATAAGATTTTTTGTACTTTTTTATATTCCTCGGATTCCAGGAAAAGCTGTTATATTCTGTTTAACCGGAATGTTCGTTGGCTTGTATCTACATTCATAGAGATCATCACACTGCTTCTTTTAAGCTAAACTCTGCCTATCCTTGACACTACAGTTAATACCTAATGACATTCTGTATTCAAAACATAAATGGACTATGACATATTCTTAAGGTGACTGTGAATATTTGTGGAATTTTCTGAAGTGCAAGCAACTCTCTGATTTTTTTTAATCACTGAGAAATAGATTATCACACTTTCTTAGACTGTATTGCAGTGCCTATATGGACATGTATGTGGACTGTGGTAGGATATCAGACAGATTGTCAGACATTTAACGTTATGCATCTTGTTTCAGGCAAAAGACTCTTGGGCAACGTACTAGCTGCATCCAATGCAATCTCGTCCAAGGGCAGTTTTGTGGAGATTGTCTTTATAGTAGGTGCGCATTTTCTTGGCATAAAGCATCCATTTGACACTCATCTAACTTAAAAAATTATATCATAATTCATCATCTTATGAATGTAGTATGCAATCTAGTTTAAATATCTGAAGACATAATCACTAAACCTGAATGGTCTGAGTTTTTAGGGACACTATTGTTTGCATGCACTGCATGCATCCGATAGTGTGCCCTTCCCTTTGCCTTCAACCCCCTCCATCAAAACATGGTGTGTGGGGCGTTATTTTCTAGCTCAGATCATAACTCTTAACAAATAATTCACATTTAGCTAGTAATACCCTAGAGTTAGAATCTCCATGCAATTCAGCCTCTGCAATAGGCAAGAAACCCCGCTGTTTCCTAATATGCGAAACTCATAGATTCGTTCTTTTTGCTCAAGTTTTATGCAACTGATTTGGAATTTTGTGGCTGTATATCTTCTCCTAATGGCCTGCATACTGATCATTTTCAAATGGAAACTTTATTCCTTCGTCCTTTTGGCCATTTTGCAATTATGTTGTCTGTCATACCAACATTTTTACATTGTTACCTAGCTTATGCTAAAATTGTTCGGAAATTCCGATTAGTGTTTGAATAAGTTATGATTAATCCCCTTCTCACCTCTATAGTTATATTGGCTTCGGGTCCCCTTTCACGTCCTAACAAAAAAGTCTCTGAAGTGCATTGTGTTGGCTGTGTCTAATACAGATATGGGGAGCATGTCGTAGAGGCCAACCAAAACCCAAATTGGATTTGTCCACCTTGTCGTGGGATTTGTAACTGCAGTTTGTGTCGTCATGCAAAAGGATGGGCTCCAACCGGTATGCTGTACAGAAGGGTATGCCTATCTTCTCAATGGTCCTCAAGATTTTTTCAGCACCAAAGATCACGAGATTGTTCTCCATTTTTTAGAAAAGTCAAAGTATCCCTATGGTTTTACTTGGGAACATAAGTTAAAAGCCATACTGCGGCATCTATGGAGTATCAAATAACCCTTACATGCTGATTTAATACTTATAAATGATACTCCGTACTATAGATCACAAGATAAATCTAATTTATTCCCCTTCTCTTCACACAACAGGTCAACGATTTAGGATACAAATCAGTGGCACATTATCTTATAGCCACAAAACGTGCTCCTCCACAAGAGAACACTATTCCCGACAAAGAACAATCAGCCAAGAGATGTCTCCCCTTTGAGGGCATGCAACTGCCCACTGATAATGCCTCTGATGACATAGCCGCGGATGAGAATAATGCCACTCATCATGCCGAGGCAAATCAAACTCCAATTGAATCTGTTATAAATGTTAAAGTGGCAGGAGATGTGCATGTCAAGAAAAATTCGGGCGTTGTTGGAAGACCAAGAAAAAGGTCCAAAAAAGAAAATCCCAATACTGTTGAGGAACCGTTGAACATGGATGTCAGTGCCTCTGATAACAAAATTGCTGATGAGAATAATACGATTGCTGATACCGAGCCAAATCAAATTCCGGAAGAATCGGTTATAAACGGTGAACTGGCAAACGGTGAAGTGGTTCATGTGAAGAAGAGACCAGTTGGTAGACCGAGAAAAAGTTCTATGAAAGATAATCTCAACACTGGTGCGGAATCATTCAGCAGAAATGTCCAGGAAAATGGGTTACAACAATCAACTTCAGTGACTGAAGATGCCTCTGATAACAAGGCCTCATATGAGAGTAACGCTGATCCTGATACCAAAGCAGATCAAACTCCAGAGGAGTCTGTTGTAAATGGTGAAGTGGTGGAGGATGTACTTGTTCATGTCAAGAGACCGAGAGGAAGGCCGAGAAAAGAGTCTAAGAAAGAAAATCTTGACACTAGTAAAGAACCACTGAGCACGGATGTCAACAAGAGACCGAGAGGAAGGCCGAGAAAAAAGCCTGTGGAAGAAAATATCGAGGCTGATGAGGGACCATTTAGCAAAGATATCAAGAAGAATGGTTTACCCAATTCAACTAATGTGGCTGAAGATGCCTCTGATAACAAACCCACTGATGAGAGTGATGTCAATCAGGATACCAGTCCAAATCAAACTCCAGAAGAAACGGTTGTAAATGGTGAAGTGGCAGAAGATGTGCATGTTCACCCAAAGAAGAGACCGATTGGAAGACCAGGAAAAGGGTCTAAGAAAGAAAGCCTCGACATGGGCAAGGAACCTTTGAGCACAGCTGTCAAAACAAACGAGTCTGTTTCAGAAATGCAGAGCCCGCACAGTTCATCTACTGGGACTGATAGTGTTGCTAGAAGACTCAGGTCAAGAAACGAGACCTAAATCAATGGAGTTTGCTTAATATGTCCTAAAGCCAGTATGCTGCTGCTAAGTAGAGAAATAGTCTCACTTTTGGAGGAAAGTATTATCTTTTGGTGCCACACATTTTGACAGGGATCATCGTCCGTCTGCATATATGCAAACGAAGGTCCAGTTGATGGTAGCTTGATGGATATCCAGGCCTGGCAATTCTCATTTTCAAGTCTGTTTGGTTAGCAATTGCCTAAATGTAACTTATACTATTATTAATATATTATTAATTCAGGATATGCGGTGTTTGGTTTTTTCACCCATTTCAGACGTGGCCACGCGGGGGTTGCTGACGGGAAGGGTTAACAAGAGAATTTAACCCAAGGTCGATTGAAAATTATGTTAAAAAAATTCTCAATTTTTTCAGATCATTGATTTTGACTGCAACCAAACAGTTTTGTTGCTGTGAAATGAATTGTGCATTGTAGGGCGTAAATTAGAAAGACAAAAAAGATCCTTTTTTGGCGTAAGATCTCCATCAAGTCTGTTGGCAGTTGGCAGTTGGCATATTGTACTCTTCCTCTGCCAAAATATCACCTGTGCTTTTTGATGATCATCATAAGGACCTTTGGCCTCTTCTATCTTGTTGAGTTGTTTCCTCAATCCAAGGTTCAAAAGCAGTATACTACTCCTACTTCATTTGCTTCTATTCAATTTACTTGATCATTTAACGCGATATGATCTTCGTATTAGACTATTGTAAAAATATACTCCCACATACTCCGTATTAGTCAAGAGATTGTAAAAAAATAAAAATTATGCTACGAAGTACTCCGTATAAGATTTCTTACGAAAAAGATTTCATGAGTATATTATCTTTAATATATACTCCATGTAGCATCTCCACTATGACTAATACGGAGTACAATAACTAACTTCATTTAGAAATCGTTTCAAAAAATAGGAAACAATTTAATATGACATGCCCATAGCCATAGCCATGTGGGAAGATGATACACTTGCACGCGGTGTATGAGAATTTCATACACAGCGAACCACATCACTTCACGTGGATTATTAGGCTAGGGTTAAGTTAGTACTTTTACATCTTTAGTTAATTATTAACCTTAATCTAGTTAAGTCAATTTTAGAAACTTTTGTATATTGTTTTTATTTTACATTTTTCGATTTCATTAAATAATCATATAATATATTGTTAATCTACTTTAGATTCATTTAAAATGTAAATTTAATTAATATGATTACATTTAGTAGTTTTTCAAAATCTTAATTTATTATTATTTTATATATATATATGAATAACATGTAAATATATTAAAATAAATAATTAATAATTAAAATTTCCAAAAAATTTAAAGTAAATTTATGAAAATCTTAGTTTAATACGATTTTTTTAGTATATTAATAATTGAAATATCCCCCCCCCCCCCACATATATAATAATGTAATTGTCAAAAAAAAAAAAAAAAAACGTTATCCAAAAATTTACTTTATAATTTTCAAAAATTTTAATTAAGCTTCCAAAATATATTCACGTTTTTTTATAATTATAAAAAAAATTATTATATAAAAATATTTATCATATATATACGTCCACGTCGTAAAAAGATTATACGGAAATATGTAGAAGATGTATAGAAATATACTGTATAATGGATTGGAATGAAATGTTAATTAAGAATATTCCATATGTGTTTACATTGTAATTACCTTGATTTGTTAACTTTTACTCCGTATATTTTTACCTTTTATATAGAGTAATCATATGTTTAATATGTTTAGTAATCATATTATTTACCTTTTCAAAAATTTTAATATATTTACCTTTTTGAAAATTTTAATATGTTTTGTAATGGAGTATTATTTTTCGAAAATTCTAATTATTAATTATTTATTTTAATATATTTATCTTTTATATATTTACAGAATAATAGATTAAGATTTTAAAAAATTACAAAATTTAATCATATTAATTAATTTTACATTTTAAATGAATCAAATATATATTAACAATATTATATAATTATTTCAAGAAAACGAAAATACAAAAACAAATTACAAAAGTTTCTAAAGTTGACTTAACTAAATTAACTAAAAGTGTAAAATTACCAAACTAACCCTCAACTAATCACTCTAGATTAACAAAAAGTTGACACGTGGCGCGATATAATTCGATTTGTATGAAATTCTCATACACTGCGTGTAAGTGTAGCCTTTTCGACCCATAGGTATTTACATTCATGACATATTTAGAAGTTGAAAAGAAACCGGTTTTCATTTTTCGACAAAACAATTATCAAGAAAAAGTCAACTGAAAGAAAGACGGTATATAATAACGGAATTACTTTTTCATAGGTGCGTGTTACTCAATCATCACTAAAATTTCCTAATTATTCCTATATTGCCCTTCCCATAATTTTTCATGCTTATTCAAACCTACTTCTTTATTTCTTTTCTAAGCCACCTTTAATCAAAATTTCTTTCTTAAATCTCATCAAATTTGACAATCGATCGATCGCTAGTTTGGAATTCGCTATGGATTACAAATCGGTAATCAATATTTTAATTTTATTTGCAAATTATGATTTAATTGATAATAAGTATGTTTAATTGTTTTTAGAATTTTAGGGTTTAGGGTTTGGGACGCCGGAGATTGGCGGTATAGATGGCGGTGGCCGGAGGATTTGTGGAGGGCAGCGAGTTAGTGACGGCGGAGGGGCGGCACCGGCGCCGGCGACCTGTACTTTGTTTTTATTTATTT
This sequence comes from Agrostemma githago, assembly GCA_958450325.1. Taxonomy (NCBI): domain Eukaryota; kingdom Viridiplantae; phylum Streptophyta; class Magnoliopsida; order Caryophyllales; family Caryophyllaceae; genus Agrostemma; species Agrostemma githago. The sequence continues at coordinate 6,509,575 of OY288240.1, forward strand.
TTTTATTTGAGGTTTATTTATTAGATTTTGAAAATAGTATTTTGTAATTAGATTTTTGTGTTAATTATTTCGAATTTTATTCGAATTAATTTTGATTTGTGCGATTGTAATTCTTGTATTTTAATTCTCGCATGTATAATTTTCCCCAAATTACAAATAAATTTGAGTGCTGATCATTTTTTTCGAGAAAAAAACTTGGCAATAATAACATTAATATTTTTTTTTCAAAATGAAAAAAAAAAATCGAAAAGGAAAAAGAAAAGAAAAAAAGTGGTGGCCGGAGTGGCGGCAGCCGGAGTAGTGAGGTGGTGGAGGTGGATGGAATTTGGAACGTTGAGAATTTTTGAGATTTCTTTCAAAACTCTCTATAATGCAATGATGAGGGAGGAGGAAATGGGGAGGACAATTATGTAATTTTCAAGTACAAATGAGTAATACACACCTATGAAAAAGCACCACCCTATAATAATATGCGATAAGATGATGAGATTGTTGATATATGATATCAAATGTGTATGTAATTAACATGTCATAAGATCATGACATACATTATTGATAGTGGAACTATACTAATGTTGTGTTAATCAAAGACCAAATGAACAAATAAATGATGTTTGTGCGTCATAACAGAAGCAACTTTAATTTAGTAGCTTGCACGTAGTAAATGATGGCAAATTTTTATTTGTGGAGGGAATATCTATCACAAATATGTGACGAAATAAATAATATCCACTACTCGTGTGCTCTTTCTAAACTTGTTTTACTAATCAAGTAGGTAATAGTAGTATTTGACCTGTCATCAATTTTTGACGAATATATCCATCACAAGAAAGAATTTATTCGTGAATGATTTGGAAATCGTTGGTTTTATTTGACGTACTTCGTAGTATTATCTTTAGAAGCAGCACTAGGATAATAAATGGCGTCCCCTCCACCCTGCAATCTTCTTTCTATGCTTCTCAGTATACGGAGTATTAATTAGTATTCACCTTTAATCTGCGTAAAGTCATTTGAATGATTGCGAAGCAGCTGTAATATTGGTAACTCGGATTCTGGTATAGAGTTATCCATTATTTTATTATAACAGGTTAAATAAATACGGAATAATAATTTTCATAGAAAAAGATAAAATATTACAAAAATTTAAATTTGGTATTTTTTATATAATTTATAAATACATAATTATATTTGATCCATTATAACAAAATACTCCAAATAACTCCATTACAAGAGGGAGAATAATTGTACTGAAGTAATTAATGGTAATGGGGGTGTACAGTTTTTTTCTTTTTATTAACTTTAGACTACTTGTCGTCTTTTCACAAAAATGAATACTGATTAGTGATGAGTGGGAGTAGTATGGTAGATGAAATTATTTGCTTGGCTTTGCATGCATGCATGCATGCATGCATGCTTTTATTTGTTGGAGTACATACTAGTCTTGACTCTTGATTAGATTAGCCAGCCATTTGAGGAATTCCAGCTTCAATTCCACTTCTTTATAACGAGTACTCTCTTCCCACTCACCTCACAAAATCCATTTGTCTCATGCACATCAAAATACAAATACTCCACTCAAATCCCCGTCTTCAACTTGGGTGTTAGGCGAGTCATTCAAGTTGGGTCAAATCGGATCTAATCAAGTAAAGTCAAAAGCTCCTGCAAAATATTGTGAATAAGTAAATAAATGAATGATATTTAATACTCCGTATTACTTATATAAAGGCCCGAGCTCTACTCGAACTCATATTTTAAATTGCAAATTTTTTTGTCAACTTAATTTTTTCAAGTTCTAATAAACTCGTGATCACTCGAACTTGAGTTATTCCTAAGAAGAGCAAACCGAACAAGAACAAACTCGTGCTCGACTCGACTCGTTATTATCATCCCTAATCCACCCCCACTACCATGGAGTATAGAGCTGGGAAAAGCTTACCCGACCCGTCAAACTGATATGACCCACTCGATAGAAAATTTAGTGACCCAAAACCTATCCAACCGACTTGCTTGTGACATGTTAATCAATATAACCCGATGATCAGAAAACCAAACTCGACTAAATAAGATTGACGATCAAACAATTATTAAGCTTAAAGATTCATATAAATGAAAGTGATTTAGGTTATACCTTGATACATTTAACATAATACAGTAACAAATTAATTAAACCAAATAATGATTAATAATTAAATTATTTGGAAAATATTGAAGCAATATGTTGTATTAACTCGACTTGATAATGATCCAACTTGAACTAGACTCGGCCTGAAAGAGTATGTTGACCCAAACCCAATATGATTCGACCCGCCTTGACTTGACCCAAAACCGACCCGAGTGATCCGATTGCCACCTCTTGGAGTGGACAAGTTTTGAAAAAACAGATTCCCTAATCCCTACAAGTAGACCTGTCAAACGGGTCGAGTCATAAGAATCGGGTCAGAATATGGTTCAAGTAGAATACATGTCGGTTTATATGGGTCACGGGTCGGGTTAGCGTCAGCTAGCATACAAGTCATAAATAATTCTGAACACCTATTTTTTTACCGCTTTTTAAGTAAAAAAAGTACTTTAATACGAGTATTAAGTTTTAATTTATTTTAATAGTATTGTTATTATAGCTTTAATCGTAATGTTATCCGTATTTAAAAAGATTTTAAAAAGATTGTATTATTAAATGATTAAAAAAAGTAGTACGGATTATAAAATTGAATATATCTTTGTATTTAAAATATTAAAAGTATTAATTTTTTAATTATAAATACAAATATTTCGTATAATATTTAAATATCACAATAATATTTTATTAGTTTTGATAAATTCTCGTTGATCCAATCATCCAACTGGTCGAATCGGGTGAGTCGGGTCGGGTTCGAGACAAATGAATTACGGGTCAATAAAACGGGTTCATAACCTAAAAAACGAATCGGACAGGTGGAATTTGCGTATCGTGTCAAGTTTTGACAGTTATACGTACGAGTTAAGGCTAGAAGCAAATAAGCAATCATCAATCTGATTTGTAGGCGCACTAAAACCACCAAATGAACTCCTAATCTATACGGAGTAGTCAACAATTGGGAAGTCAAACAATACAGACAAGAAACGAGAGAGAGCGAGAGAGATGGAGAATGCAGAGAAAAAGAGAGGTCAAACCACAAATAAAAAAATCCAGAAAATGAGAGAGAAATAGTACTACAGATTACAGCAAAGTAGAGAGAGAGTGAGAAAGCAATGAGTTGGTAAAAACTTTCAAGTCCCCCCTTCATTTAATTGAAGAAAGAATGCACTGCAGCTGCAACTGCATACCAGTATCAATTACTCTCTCTTCTCTCTGTTGACCTCTCTAAACTCTATAATCCCCCTCCCTCACCACTTCTTCTTCTTCTTCTTCTTCTTCTTCTTCTTCTTCAATTCAGTCTCACCTGTACCAAAACAAAAACAAAAACAAATCCAAATATTTTGACTTCCCTACTTCCAATTACTATTACTTTACTATATAGTTTTAAAAGGCCAAATGTTTTTACTCAGAAAGTCAAAATCTGGACTTTACTTCTTATGACTATCTCCTTTTTTGTTCCCTTCTCTTCCTACCTCAACTTCTTCAATTTTTATTGATTCATTACCTCAATCGACCCTCTTTTCTTCTGTATGATGTAGAAAATAGTTTGTGGGTTTTTTCTTTTGTTGCTCAAAATTGGACCTTTTATCCTTCATATGTCATTTTTTGTGGGCGTGATCTGATTCAAACACAACCCAATCACTTCACTTTGGCTATACTCCATTACCTGTCCACTCTGGCCCTGTATTTTAGAATCTCTATGATTCTTTCTGTATGTTGAGTACTTTGCCAAAGCAAGGTTCAAATTCACCAAAGTTTCAATCTTTTTACATTTGTATGAAACCAAATCACTTTCATCACCTAATTTGAATTGGAATCCTGCTCTTTTTTTTTTCTTTATTGGAAGGATTTAAAAAGTGATTATAGATGATTTGGTGTAATTAGCTGAGATGCATATCTCATTATGGAAACCATTTTCAAACTGTGTTGCATTGGTTATTGACAAGAAAGGAAGGAGAAGAGATGGAGGAGGAGGAGGGTCTGAATTAGGGGAAGAGAGTAGAAAAAACACTTCAAATTTGAGGAAATTACAAGAGACCAAGCTTAGGGAAGCTCTTGAAGAAGCTTCTGAAGATGGGTCTCTTCTGAAATCCACATTAGAGAATGAGAACGAGAATGATAATCCTAACAAAGACGAGGGCTTCGGCCGATCTCGGTCCCTTGCCAGGCTTCAAGCCCTCAAAGAGTTCCTCAGAGCTACTGCTTTAGCTGCTGAGCGCACTTTCGACTCCGAAGACGACATCCCTGCCCTCAATGACGCCTTCTCTAAGTTCCTCACTATGTATCCCAAGTATCAATCCTCTGAGAGGATTGATCAGCTGAGGCTGGATGAGTATGGACACCTTACTGGTCCTGCTGCTAAGGTATGCCTTGATTACTGTGGCTTTGGCCTTTTTTCATATCTTCAAACCCTCTACTATTGGGATACTTCCAGTTTTAGTTTGTCTGAAATGTCTGCTAATTTGAGTAATCATGTACTCTACGGCGCTGCTGAGAAAGGGACTGTTGAGCATGATATTAAGGCTCGAATTATGGATTATTTGAACATTCCTGAGAATGAATATGGCATTGTGTTTACTGTTAGTAGAGGGTCTGCCTTTAAGTTGCTTGCTGAAGCATACCCTTTTGAAACCAACAAGAAGTTGCTGACCATGTTTGATCATGAGAGTCAGTCTGTGAACTGGATGGCTCAACAAGCGAAAGCCAAAGGGGCTAAAGTTTACAGTGCCTGGTTTAAGTGGCCTACTCTTAAACCGTGTTCAGCTGACCTTAGGAAGCAAATTTCGAACAAGAAGAAGAGGAAGAAGGATGCTGCCACTGGTCTTTTTGTCTTCCCTGTTCAGTCTCGAGTCACAGGTTCCAAGTACTCTTATCAATGGATGGCTTTGGCACAGCAGAACCATTGGCATGTGTTGTTGGATGCAGGTGCTTTAGGTCCCAAGGACATGGATTCTCTTGGGTTGTCGTTGTTCCGGCCTGATTTTATAATCACATCATTTTATAGGGTGTTTGGGTTTGATCCTAGCGGGTTTGGGTGTCTCCTTATAAAAAAATCTGTGTTGGCAAGCCTTAACAACCAATCTGGGGTCAATGGTACTGGAATGGTCAAGATCACTCCCGTGTTTCCGCAGTATTTGGGGGGTGACTCAATTGATGGGCTGGATGGACTGATGGGGACTGGAGATTTTGAAGCTGAAGAGAATGGGGATGTAAAGCCCGATACTCAGAAGGGATCGCAGATGCCGGCTTTCTCAGGTGCTTACACTTCTGCTCAGGTGAGGGATGTGTTCGAGACGGAGATAGAACATGACAACAGTTCTGATCGAGATGGTGCTAGCACAGTCTTTGAGGAGACTGAGAGCATTTCTGTGGGGGAGGTGATGAAGAGTCCCATATTTAGTGAGGATGAATCGTCTGACAACTCGTTTTGGATTGACCTTGGTCAAAGTCCCATGAATTCAGAAAATGTAGGCCATATAGAGCGGCAAAAGTCCACTCCTTCTCCACCCTTGTGGTTCACCGGGGGGAAACACATCAAAAGGGTCTCCTCAAAGACAGCGCCTAACATGTCTAGGAGCCCTGCGTATGACGACCAGCATATGCTATCATTTGATGCTGCTGTTCAATCGGTTTCCCGTGGTGTGGATAATGTCTATGAGATTGATGAGGACATACGACCTGTTCATGAGATTGAAGAAGAGTATGATGACGAGAGGCCAAAGGATGGCATCTCCTCAGCCTTGGAAGGATGTTCTGAGACAAAAGAAAGCGCAATTAGACGTGAAACAGAAGGAGAGTTTAGGCTACTTGGAAGGAGGGACGGGAATAGATTTGCTGGTGGGAGAGCGGTATGCTTTGAAGAAGATGATCATGCTAGCAAAGGAAGAAGGGTCTCCTTCAGCACGGAAGACAATCATAGGGACCAGGAGAGTCATACTCTGGCTGTAGGTACGGGAGGAGGTGGTGAAACTTCTGCTAGCAATCTTGATGATGACTATCAGTATAGTGATGGAGATTACGAAGATGATCAAGAATCCGATAGAAGAGAACCTGAGATAATTTGCCGGCATCTTGATCATATAAACATGTTGGGTCTCAATAGAACTACTTCTAGATTGCGGTTTTTAATCAACTGGCTCGTCACCTCTTTGCTTCAACTAAGGTTCCATGGCCCGGATGAAACAAGTACACTGCCTCTAGTCCAAATATACGGCCCTAAAATTAAATATGAAAGGGGTGCTTCGGTAGCATTCAATGTTAGAAGCAAAAACCGTGGTTTAATCAATCCGGAAGTAGTACAGAGGCTAGCGGAAGCACATGGTGTGTGTCTTGGAGTTGGCATACTAAGCCATATAAGAATCATGGACGGGGAAGTGAACGTTGCAGACACCACGTTCTGCAAGCCAATGTCAAATGGCCGGTTTGATGGCAAAAGTGGGTTTTTCAGGGTGGAGGTCGTCACAGCTTCTCTTAGTTTCTTGTCGAACTTTGAAGATGTGTACAAGCTGTGGGCTTTTGTTGCAAAGTTCATTAATCCAGCCTTTATTCAAGAGACTGTACTTCCAACTGTTGAAGAAGAAGAAGGTTCAGAGACATGACATCGAACAAGTGAGTCTTTACCTTTTTTCTCTCGTTAATGCGCAATGAAATATTGTGAATTTCTGGATATATTACTCCTTTGAAGATGATGACTGGTGTCATCTCTTATTGTTTCATTTTGTAACATCTTTGGATTATAAGGATCGTTTCGTATTGTTTTGCTCTGTAACATCTTCTGACTCTTAGATTGATTGCTATGGTGAAGTTTTGAAGCTTTCCACAACTACATGTCCCTTTCTTCAAACGTCGACCTCGTAATCTTGCCTCCATCATACTGTATTTTGACACCTTTTAATGTCATATAATTCCAATTAATAAGAACCACTGTTTTGCAATTTGCATGATACGGTTACGGAGTATGAATGAACCTGCATGAGCCATGTATGTGTGAAATATTAAAACTTCCATTTCCCCGAGATTGTCTTTAATTTCCCCAAGCAAACCGCTGAACCACTGTTTTGTGTTTATTGTGTGATTTTGAGCTTTTCAGATACCGTCGTTGCTTTGTTTTAGGTTTGTTTATCAGGCATTGGAATTTATAGTAGTTTAGGACCTTTAGGTGAGGGGTTTGATGGTTTGAAGCACTCGTTTCTCTTTACATCATGTTTTATCGTTGAATTTTACTCCTCCGTCCCAGTCCCAGTCATTTGTTTACATTTCATTAAAATATTTCTCACAAATAATACTATATAAAACGTAAACAAATAACCGAGACAAAAAGGGGTTATTTTGAAGTTGTTGATAATGTGGGTGCTGCAATCTGCATTTGTGAGCGACTTATTGATGGTTTCAAGATGTAGTTATGTTTTCGTTATGTTTTTATTTAATTTAATTTAATTTAATTTTGCGGTTTTGAAGTTTATGATAATGTCAGGTACTACATTTGTGTGTAATCAATCAATCTTGGGCATTTCTGGTGATGCGAGCCTACAATTTTTTTCCCCAACATTTAATCGTGTAATTTAACTTCCTGGTACTGGAGTTTAGGTGAGGGATCTGATGTTCTGAGACTACAACTTGATTGTTTTGTTGTTCAATCTAGGGTTTCTTCATCAATGTAATTCTGGTTCATGATTTGATGATATACATACGCTAAATTCCACTCCCTCCATCTCAACCTTTGATTAAAATAGTCCTCACAAATAATACACGGAGTAAAAGGTAAATGACTAAACGGAAAGAGTACTAGTGTTATGGTTTATTCTTTTGATCTCGATTCTGTATTATAAAGTTACGGTACGTCCATTTTCAGTAGAGTTCGGTTGTTGGAGCTGACATGTATAATTTCTGCGTCACGATTATCGTCATTTATTATTGACGTGAGACGACGTATACACAAACTACAAAGTCATCTAGAAGAGAAAGGGCAAATCAATGCTTTTGCAGGAATGTTGCGTTAAGCTTTCGTTGAGGGCTTCTTTGAGAGATCCCTCATTGAAGTTCCAGCTGCCATTTTTCTAGTCTAGGTCATACAGTGGTAGTCATAACCGGTGATAAACTTTACGGCTAATAACACGAATTCAAACTCGATCTTCTCTTGACATGTACGTAATACGAAAGTTAATCTGGGTCCATGCAGGCTTCACTCCTTCATAACCCTATCCCTATCAATGCATGGTTTACAAATTTTTACAAGTTCCTGGCCCCAATGATAAATGTACGGAATATCCGAGCCGGGAAAGAGATTTTACCTGCAGGATTGATGATCTGAAGGCTTGTCAACATTGAGCAAATGGTGACCAATCTGACCATACACCATAGGGTGTAACACCTCGAGTTTTCTAAATTATTACTCTCTCCGGATATTATTTTTTTGTTCCATTTCATTTAAATACTCTTCACAAATATTAAGATAATGTGACGAAAAAATCATGATAGGCAACTTAAACAACTCAATCGATACAACTTACTCCATCCAACCTACTATGATTTACTCACTTACTCCCTCCGTCCCACTAAGATTGTCACATTTAATTAAAATACCCTTCACATATAATGAAAAAATGGGACAATCTTTTTGGGACGGAGGTAGCTAGTATTATGTTAATCCCTCATATTTGAATAAAAGTGGATAAATCACAGTGGGTTGGAGGCAAAGCCATCCCTGAGTAATTGAAGGCCCTAGGCAAAATCGTAAAATTTGGCTCCCTTATTACGAAATTTGGAATCGGGGTGCTCGCAGATTTTTTTTTCCAAATACTACGGGGAAAATCAAAATTACGGTTTTAAATTCGTTATATTATTTTTTGCGGATAATATAGAAAAAATATATTAGTATTCCAATTTTTCTAATTTTAAAATTATCAAAACATAGTCAAAAAAAATAATTGGTACTTTTAAAATTAACTATGATTTTCGTAATAAATGGAGATATGATTTAAAATTTAAAATTATGATAAATTAATATATAGACAATACATGAACGAGTGAATAACTGAAATTTAATTAAAAAATTGTTAGTGCAAAAATGCACTTGTGGGGGGTTTGAATCCACATGCTTTCCATCAGCGGCGGACCTACGTACAAGTATATACCAAAGTTTTTGAGAATATAAAACTTTGGTACATTAAAATTTATTATTCATCTTTTGATTTGATTTACGTACCGTGATTTCTTTAGACTGTATGCATGACTGAGAATATATATTCAAAATATAATGATCAAGAATGGACATATTGAATATATTTTTATATTGATTACAATATATTTTTATATTTAGTACAATATATTTTTGTACTAATCTTAGGTTTAACTCAGTATATTTTTGTATTGAGGTTAATGTATTTTTGTGTAATATTATAAATTTGATACCTTATTTTCATCAAATAACAAAGCTGAGTCTCTTCAAGTAATGAGGTAGTTTACACGTATAAACATATTATTATTTTTTCTCTCACATTGGGCTCCTCTCGTCATTGTACCCTAGGCCACTGCCCCTCCAAACTACCCTCAGGACCGGCCATGCTCGTTATGAACAAATTAAAAAAAAATAGTGAAATCGTTAAGCGAGTATATATATAGTATTGTAAATAAATAAAAATGTTGTTTTATTGTATTTGTTCCATAATTTACTCTAGGACGACTTTAATTGAATTATTGGGGATTTGTTGTGAAATAGGTGGGTTGAGTTTGAAGGATGAACTGAAGGATACGAAGAAAGAGTTGAAAAAGGTGCAAGAGAGACCCCAACCCACGTTATCTTCATCAATATCATCTCCTAATAACAACAATGTTCATTCAAGTAACAGTCCAAGTTCGTCGATGACTATAGAGTATCAAACTACTAATGCGATAACGCTCAACTATTCAATGACCAATATGGAATCGCGCCAGGCTCCTTGGATGGCATTTGCTATGACCCTAACGACGATTACGTCCAGGGGCGGATCCAGGAATAGAAAGTATCTAGGGCTGAAGGTTTATCGTGGGAATTACGAAGTAAAATATTATTTTCTGAGAGAATTACGAAGCACTTCATATAAGACATTGAGATAAATTTATAATAATAATACTCACTCCGTTCCGTTCATTTGTTTGCACCTGATTAAAATACTCATCGCAATGAATATAAAACAAACAAATAAACGAGACGGAGGGAGTAATCGGTAACTCTTACAAAATGTACCATCTTATCGAATACTTTAAGTGGAGTAAAATTTAATAATGTTCAGAAAATTAATGAAGTTATTAAAACATGATTTATCAAAAAAATAGTAGTCTATCATTATAAAACCCAAAAACATTTTCTGAACATATTTTAATCCGGATAGTCTCAAATTGTTTTTCATAAATACAACCAAATAATACAGGTTTATTCAAGTAAGCTTTCTAGCTACAAAACTAAATTTATTACGGATTTTTTTTGAATTCCCATTAACAATTCTCATCCAAATCAACAAGTGCAATAAAATGTTCAATACATGGATGTAAGTTCCCCTCCACACTTTAAAAACGGTACTAAAAGCTAAAGCCGAGTTAAAATGAGCTAGTTAATGAGAGATCATATTATTGTTACGATTAACATAAGATCATACTGAGGACTTAAAATTATGGATTATTAGGTCACTTAAAGTAGAATTGAAACTAGCAACAAAAAAAGGTAGAATTGAAACAATAAATTTGCTTCTACTCTAGAAGAAGAAAAACAGAAGAAAACAATAAATAGGGTTCAAAGGTTTTAAACCCCTGACCTCTCCCCCACCCAAGTACTTCAACTTGCCCAAGTGACCAACTGCGCACATCATTCTAAATGTACATACTTGAATAATTTTTAGCCTATTAACATACTCGGGCTATAGCCCATATGGCGACCACCTAGATCCGCCCCTGATTACGTCTCAAGTATGGATTGGATGAACCATCTCTATGAAATTTGAATTACTAGATCTTCACAAAGCCTAATTATGTAAGATAATGTTCAATTCGCTAATTGCTAGTGTAGATAGTTAACCCTGTAGAATTGTAAATTACTCCGATCCGTATTATATGAATAATATTCGGCGGCTTATTTCGTGTAAAATGTAACTCAGCAGCAACACTCAAGACTATGACGGACATGTACTACGTAGATTAACTATAGTTTAATTCGTATCTCTACAATAAAAAATTAATTGTTTGTCTTTTCTTGTTAAATCCATCTTTCGCCATTAAGTTAAATTCTTAATACTCGTAATTTGTGTGGTGTTGTTTTATACTAATAGGACGAGACCAAAACGGGGGAAGCTTAATCAGAGCCGTTCCTGAGTAATTTGAGACCCTAGGCAAAATCGTAAAATTTGGGTCTCTATAACGAAATTTGAAATCGGGTGCTTGCTTGATCTTTTTACCCAATACTATGGCAAAAATCAAAATTACGGTTTTAAATTCGTTGTATTTTCCTTTTACAGATAATATAGAAAAAATATATTACTACTCCGAATTTCCTAATTTTAAAATTATCAAAACATAGTCAAGAATGGACATACTAGATATATTTTATATTGAGTACAATATATTTACAATATATATTTTTGTACTAATTTTATTAATTCAATATATTTTTGTATTGGGCTTAATGTATTTTTGTCTAATAGTATAAATTTGATACTCTATTTTCATCAAATACCAAAAGTCTTCTCAATTAATGAGATAGTTTACACGTTTAAACTATATTTACATGTGTAGACACCCACATTTTGACCGCTAGGTGTCTATAGTAGTTCCCGCCAAACACCCGATGATGATAGAACGTAAACGTGCTTTGATAGACTCGGATATGGGCTTGTAATATGGACATTTGGTTTAGACTTTTTAAGGAGTACAAATCTCACAAAACCAACCTCACATCCAGGCCCAGCGGGTCGTTTCGAGTCAAATAACACTAATTTGGGTCGAAACCGTCACCAGGGGTAAAACCGTCTTTTAGCGACCGAGTCAAAACCCGGTCAAAGATATTTCTCGAGACTTGTAGGCTGACCGTGACATCCCACACGTCCTATTCGGACTCCAGTTCTACAAAAATCAGCTACACAAAATAATAAACAATTCTGTTTAAGGTAGAATTCGATCTCGAGTAGGAATCCTATCCGAGAACCGACTCAGACACTCAACCGAGTGCAAACACTCGGCCGAGTAATGTACAACCAGCCGGTTATTTTCCTCTTTTCTTCCCTCACAAGAAAACGGAATCCTCGTTCTTCTCAGCTTCTTACTCAAGCGGTAATTCTAGCTCGAACAGGAATCCTATTCAAAAACCGATTCGAACACTTGACCGAGTGTAAAACACTCGGCCAATACACCTTCAAGTCAGCCGTGTTTCCCTTTCTTCTTGGCCAAGAAAGCGGAATTCTTATTTCCCTCGAACTCTTACGTTTCCTATCCTAAGCGGTATTCAAACTCTCCTAAACTAAGGTCGGAAACTCCCTATAAATAGGACCTCCCGTCCAACACAATTAACATCAACAATACATCAAAAAAATACCGAAAAAACAGTTTGAAGACATAATATTTCAGCAACTTATACACGATTATTATAGCAAGAACAATCTCGAGATCCACATCCGAAGGAATCCAAAAAAGCCGACGAATCCGTCCCGTCACCCGGCCGAACCCACGCCTCGCATACACACAAAAACACTCCAAAAACCGACACCTTAACTCACCTGCATCATCTCGACGCTCCCGTGCCTAAGCCACCGTCCGACGAGCCTTATACCGAGAACACAAAGCATAACTATTCCAAATGTTTGATAATCAACTATCGAATATAACGAATATCGAGAATATTAAGTCGAGTACGAGTTATGCGATATTCGTACGCGATTTAATCAAAAAAATTCCGAAGACCGGTCCCGAAATCAGGCCGCCACGCGACCCGCATACGTCCCGGGCGAGTCGCGCGGCAGGCTGCCCGCGTGCGCCTTTCTCGTTTTTTTTATATTATTTTTCGAACTTCGTTTTTCTTTACAAAACAATGTTTTAAACAATATTTTTCAGATTTCGATTAATATTTATTTTCTCGATTTCATATATTTCCTATATTATTACTTCAATCGTTACTAACTCGTTTTCTCGTGTTTGTAGCAATTTATCTCTCATACTCTTTTTTTATATCGTTTTATTAGACTAAAACGAACTTCACATGCTAAAATAACTTTGACGTTATTAGTTTAACATGCATTAAACGACTTAGCAACCCATTTATTTATTTTTTCCTCACATGTCTTAGGAAAATAATCTCTGCATATCATTTCATCGTCGAACTAACGCGTGTACACAAAACCGAACGATATCTTAGTAAAGGCCGCTAAGTACGGGCGGGGTTGGGTGTTCTCGCTGAACTTCCCAACACGTACCCTCACCCCTTACTCAGAACCATGGTTTCCGGATGTCCGAATCCATTGGCAACGAGAGTCATTCAATATACGATTAACCGCTCAAGTCGGCATCGGTATCGTAATGCAAAGGGACGAATCCGATAAACTCTGACATCGGAAATGGGCCAGGCTTTAAGTATGACCCACTACGACATAGAGTGGGTTCGAATGGTTCCGAATAACCATAAAATTCGGTGGCGACTCCTACTTCGATTTAAAATTCTATTCGATCCATCTCATATGGAAATTCTATCGCCTCCCCAAAACCCGCGCTTCGCCGCGTCGGGGTGGACCTATGTCATGTCCACAACATGTTACATAGTATTATTATTTTTTTCTTTCACATTGGGCTCCTCTCATCATTGGACCCTAGGCCATCGTCCCTCCAAACTATCCTCAGAACCGGCCCTGGTTGGAGGTAGTAATATAAAGTAATTCGAGTATGAACAAGAACAATGAACTTAACAATAAAAATTAATTATGATATGCCATTTGTCCATGTTTCAGCAAGCAACCATCATTGAGCACAATATACGAGTACAGTGTGTTAACATACTACCTAAGCAATCACCTTGAGGTTGTTATAAGTTTGTTAGAAATTGTAAATATATGCTCACTTGTATATATATATACTCATACAAGCTGTAGTCCTCTTAGGGACAGTTTGATTCGCATAAAGGTATCAATATGAAATGAGGAATCATATCAGGGTGGTATAGGTTTGTAACTCCATTCCTGATATCTTGTGTTTGATTTATTTCTGGTATGAGTAATCTTAGGAAAAAAAGAATTTGTAATCTAAAGAAAAAAAATGTTTTTAATAAAAAAACTATTATTATTGTGATAGAATATTGTATTTTTTAAACATTTTTACTCGATTGAACAATAATGTTTTTATTTATTTATTTATATTTGTCATCTTAGGAAAATAATGCTTTAACAAAAAATCATTACTCCGTATTATTTTTGAGTAAGAATTATTTTATGCATGTTTTCATCATTGAGAAAACAAGCGTTAATTTGAATAACAATAAAAACGTACAAAAAAATTTCAATAACTATGTTTTGGAAACAAAAAAAATTATTAATTTGATACCAATGTATCAACTCTCATATCCAAGGGTGGAGATTGGTATGAGAAACTCATACCCCATGGGTTTGAGGTATGGGTATGAAAACAAAAAAAGAGACAACCAAACACACGGTATGAGGTTTGGTCATTCAAAACCCATACCTCATGCACATACAAGTTGAACCAAACTGTCCCTTAAAATCTTCTTTCCACTAACCAAATAACACTACTCATGTGTTTTTCCGCCTACTTTGTTGAGATACTTATTGAGCTTATCTTCATTGGGTAATTTAACTATTAAGGCGATTTGCTTGATCCATATATCAATATATCCATCTACATTTTAGAATTTTCATATATGCGTTTGACTTAATTATGCATATATGCATTTAACGTGATATGAGGTGATATAATATAGTATGATTACTTGATATAATAATTACTAGTTGAAAAGCCCGTGCGATGCACGGGCCGATTTTTAATGACGTTGATAACGACATAAAATTATTATGCATAATAGTAAACAAATATTATCCACGTATGTGAATGTATTTCTAGGTAAATATTATTTGCGATAAGCGTCAAATTAAATTATAGGCGTACATTATAGTTAGAAAGATTAATTAAAGTACCTCTCACACAAGTACATCTTCAACTACATATTCGAACCATTATTCATTTATATTTATATGGAATATTTATTTGTTACTCTATAAGTTTTGCATTCAACAATATTATCTATGGATTATTATTATTATTATTATTATTATTATTATTATTATTATTATTAAATAATAAATAAAATGACAAATAATATTTACGTATCAATGTAAAGTAAGAGATCCAATTTGACATACATAATTCAAAAACATAAAATTTCATGATAGTATAAAACGACGTGTTTATTTCTTACACAATAAATGTATAAATAATTAATCTAATAAGGGATTAAAATATTGCTCATATGATTAACTAAGTACACATAAGATGGTGCAAATACTTTGAGACAATTTCTATAAATTGTCAAATATAAAAATCTCTTACGTTATCTCACTTTCTTAAAAAAAATAAAACTCTTGAATCATGCTATTAGTAATAAATTATAGTCAAATATAGTGATACATGGGCCGCTTGTTAGTGATATTGATAAAAAAAATTATTATAATTAATTACATTTTAAAAATAAAAATTTAAGAAACTTTTCAAGTATCTTGTACGAAGTTTAATAATAAGTACACTGATGAGGTACGTTTTGTTATTCTCAGATTTTTTTTGATTGATATAATGAGATATAAGGATGATTGATTTCTTTTATTTATGATATAGAATTTCATCACCTTATCATAATTTTTTTCGATGTGAAATAATTTATTTTAACTCTTTTTAAGATTCAAAAGATTTCTGGTTGACGGATGATTCCTTTTATTTATATAATAGAATTTCATCATCTTATTAGTATAATTTTTCGATGTGCGATAATTTAACCTCAATTTATAGCGTTAACACTTAAGAGTTGTTTAAGACTCAAAAGATTTTTCGTTAATATCTAAAATGAATGATTTCTCTTGTTTATGATATAGTATAAAATTTCATAAGCTCATACAGATTTCTATATATTCTTTATTTAAATTAAAAGATATATTAAAACTATAATAATTATTAATAATAATTATTTAAAAAATCAAAATTTTAATTTTATACTTTTTGAGATAAATAAATAAATATTAAAATAATTATCAAATAGAATTGACTAAGCGTTTCACGCTGCCGCGATCCAATTTTTGTTGCCTTATGAAGTAATAATCGTCGATTTATATAGTGATAATTTTTAGAGTCTTAAATGGGGTAGGATTATTTTTTTTCCTATACAAATTCTTATATTATTTATTTAAATAATAAAAAATCAAGTCTTAGGCGGAGTACGATTAGAATGTCATTCCAACACCTAAACCTTAATTAAATAAAGTAATTTGTAATACTAAAAAATAATATTAAAAAATTTCGACCAATCAAATCGCTCGGAAAGTTCCTGCTTTATTAATATATATTGATTATGCATAAATTTCATATATAATGCATAAATTTCATATCTACATTATAATCCATATATTATTACATATTACTGTACATATTATAATCCATATCTACATTATTATACATTATAATTCATCCCTTATTAACTAAGAGAATAACAACTTACTAAAATGTTTCTTCAAAAATGCATCATGCCTAATATAGAAATTAAAAATGATACTTCATGTAATAAATATAACAAATCAATTAAATTTCATAGAAGAAAAAAAAAGTCAAAATAATTTGAACAAACTTATAATAAGAAAATCATGAAAGTAAAAACAAATATAATCACTTCATTTTTCTAAATAATATTTTTGCTTTTCGAGGTTAATCTCTCTTCAATTTATTTTTAAAAAATTATAGAATTAGTGTAATTATTTTTTAAAAAATATGCTATTAAACAATTTAAGATTATATTACTTATATGAGTAATCAATTGCTAATATTAATTCATATGTATGTTTTAAGTAGAAAATTGAGACTTTGAAAGTATGAGAATAACATATATACTCCATGTAATAAAAATATATATAATACATGTATTGACTTACTAATTTATCTTGATTGCTTAACAATTTCTAATTATTATCTTAAATCTAAATTACAAAGTTGTGTAATGTAAAAATTAATATGTAAATTTTAGAATATCTATAAAATAAATTTGCATATGTACCGTACGTATGCACGGGGTCTATACTAGTTAAAATCAAGAGAATAATTCTATGCCACATGTCATCCTCTCATGATATTTCTTCTCTCCAAAAAAATTATATTTCAATTATGGAAACACATAATTATGGAAGCTAATCATCAATTAATTTCACAAAATTCTAATTATACGAATATTTTTTTTTATCATAAATTATGAAAGATGAAAAATATTTTAAAAAATAAAAAAGAACTACGGAGTACTAAACTATACTTACGGTATATCGATGAAAGAGGTGAGTATTTTGAAATACAAG
The DNA here is from genome assembly GCA_958450325.1 of Agrostemma githago. Taxonomy (NCBI): domain Eukaryota; kingdom Viridiplantae; phylum Streptophyta; class Magnoliopsida; order Caryophyllales; family Caryophyllaceae; genus Agrostemma; species Agrostemma githago. The sequence goes on from OY288240.1 coordinate 6,527,257, forward strand.
ATGAAATATACGGAGTAGTATTTTCATTTAAATAAATATTTAATGGCATTTCAAGACATTACACAATTATCTTGATTAAAAATCCCCTATATACTAAGATGATAGTGAATTCTAGAAAAGTGATGAGGTGTCGACACCTCCTTCACTATTTTTCGTCTAAAAAAACTCACATTTAAACAAGAAAAAACTACTCCGTATTAAGTATAAATATTATATTCGGTATAGATAGCTATTTTTTGCAAACTTTTACACTTTCGCTTTTCGTCGTCCATAATTTTACTTAGCGTCGTCCGTATTTTACCCAGTTTACCCATTTTACCCTTACATTCTCTTTAACTCATTCAAATAAAATTACATTCCAACATTTAACTCATCAACTTCCATCATATTTCAATTGCAATTGAACTGCAATTAAACCGCTTATGCTCAATCCGACTCCAATTAATTCAATCTTGACATTTAATGAGATCGTTTGAAGTAAAAACTTAGGTTCAAGAATTCGTTATTAGTAAACAAACAACATCATCCAAATCGGTAAACTAAAATATATATTAGTAACTTAAATTACGATACCGCAATATCGATTATAATTCCTAATGTGCATGTTTGACAAAGCAATTCAATATACTTACGAAAAATACTAATAAACAAACAAAAATACACATAAAACCGAATAAAAAACCCAGAGACTTGAGATATCTACGATTGTTCCTAGGAGCGGATTTAGAAACTTTAAAACTCAATCTGGACTCAGTCTTAGCTGTTCTAAGACTGTCCCCGGGCTGAGGCTTAGAAATTCTAAAACTCAACCTGGGCTCAGTCTTAACTGTTCTAAAACTCAACTTGGGCTCAATCTTAACTGTTCTAAGACTGTTCTCAGGCTAAGACTTATAAATTCTAAAACTCAACCTGGGCTCAGTCTTAACTGTTCTAAAACTCAACTTGGGCTCAATCTTAACTGTTCTAAGACTGTTCTCAGGCTAAGACTTATAAATTCTAAAACTCAACCTGGGCTCAGTCTTAGCTGTTCTAAGACTGTCCCCAGGGCGAGACTTAAAAATTATAAAACTCAACCTGGACTCAGTCTTAGCTGTTCTAAGACTGTCCCCAGGACGAGATTTACAAATTTTAAAACTCAACCCGATCTCGTAATTTCGCTAGTTATTCCGGGTACGAGCTTTTACGATTAATACCTGGGCCGAATTCTTTTGTCACGTCTAATACGAAAAATAATACAAATCATAATTGCGTTCACGATGACAAAAATAACGAGACTAACCTCGATAACGTCGTCGTCCGAATTATTTTCGTTATAGGGCAAATTCAACTCAAAAGGAAAACTATTTTCCGCGTTCGACATGTCCGGGTTAATCGACCAATAATCAAAAATTCAAAATATAAGCGTTTTATTAATTCGACAGTAAAGTGTTGTTGTTGTCCAAGTTGTAATTAGAATGATGTTGATAAATAGTACTCCCTCCATTCAAATCCAAGTGTCTTATTTGCTTTTGCACATTTGCCGAGACGCGTTTTACACTAGCGATATCTTTCATTTTACATTAGCAAAAATTATAAAAATTTGATATTCTTAATGTGCTCATAAAGCGAATCAAACAAAATCTCATATGACTATATTCTCACTTATAAATTGTCGAGAATATTGAAGATTCCCCTCAGGTGTGAATAGTGTCAAAAAGTGAAATGAGACACTTGGATTTGAATGGAGAGAGTAGGATAAAGTAGGTTAATAAGTAGTTGAGTTAAATTAGGTTAATAAATTTAAAAAGGGCAAATCAGTAATTTACTCATAAATTATGGACGACACTAAGTAAATAGACGGACGACGTTAAGTAGCCCAAAATTTTAAGTCATGTTATTATTCAAGAAGGAGAAAACAATTTACAAAACGACAGTTCATTTTATTGTAAAAAACTGCTATATGAATAGTTAACCTTTTTATTACGAAGTAGTTTCTAATTTAACTTTCTGAAATCAAAAATTATTTATTTTAATCGAACATCTCTAAAATACTCCCTCCATCCCAAAGAGATGTTCCCATTTGATATGGGCACATCTCTTAAGGAATAATATAAGATATTAATAGTGGGTCCAATGTTTAGAGGAAATATTATAATTAAATGCAAGTGGGGTCATTCCAACTAATATGAGTGATATATTGTGTAAATATATACGGTTGATAAAGATATTATGATAAAGTAGACTAACCAATTAGGGAAATAAAGTAAATGAGAACATCTTAGTGGGATTCCTTTTTGGGAAAGTGGGAAGAAGATAGTGGGATGGAGGGAGTACTCCCTATAGACTATTAAGTAACTAATCTATATATATCCGTGCAGTATTGCACGGGTCTATACTAGTTAGGATTCATTCAATAATATCACAATTTTATTTTGACTTGTGTTGTTTCTTTTTTCTCAATTCTGGTACTCGGTTTCTTCTCCATTTCCTCGTCTTCTCTGAGCTTCATATCATCAATGGAGAAAGACAGAGTTCAACCTGGTATCAGAAGAGGTTTGTACTCAATTTTGATTCAATTTTTATACTATCAATTAGACTCGGCAAAACTGACACGATCCGAATAAGTCAACTCGGACCTGATCCGACACCCGAACCGAAGACCTGAGGTTGATCCGTAACCCGAATTGATCCGGACTAACCCATAATTCTAACAAATTGGACTAATAATAATTAGAATAGTATTAACCGAATTGGTGAGTTATTATGCCAAATTTTTTATTTAGGTTGGGTTTGGGTACTTAAACTGAAATCAATTTCATGATTTCAATTAGGTTGCGTTTGGATATCCCTGGAATTGGGTAGGGCCTAGTCGAGTCGGGTAACAAAAAATATATTTTTTTGAATTTTTTTTATTAGAAAAATGTAATTTTTCAAATACGAAAAAAGAAAAGAAAAATATGTGGAGTATATTTCAACGAAATTACATGAAAAAACAAACTAAGAGATGGGTTGAAATGACTACCCAATTCATGATTGGATACTCAGAATTGATTTGAATTTCATGATTTTAATTCTTGCACTTGAATTAATGAATTCAATTTAATTCTAATTCCAAAATGTTGTTTGGGTATCCTTGGAATTGAGTAGGGCCTAGTTGAGTCGGGGTAACAAAAAAATACGTATATTTTTTTGAATATTTTTATTAGAAAATAAAATGTAAATTTTCAAATACGAAAAAAAGAAAAGAAAAATATGTGGAGTATATTTCAACGGAATTACACGAAAAAACAAACTAAGAGATGGGTTGAAATGACTACCCAATTTGAGAAAACCAATTCACCAAATTTGAACTAGGATGAAATTGGTAAGGAAATAGTTTCAGTTTCAGTTTCAATTTCAATTCCAAAGTCTTAATGTTAGCCAAACGATTGAAATGTCTCAATTCCGAAATTTAAGTTCCCGATCATGCCGTCAATGAATTTGAATTGATATTTGGTTAATTTGAATTGACGTTTGAGATTAAAGTTTTGACGCTTCTTGTAATTTATTTAATTTTGTGAATCCTGATTGATATATATGTGTGTGATTTAGGTTTTTTTTTTACTCATATATGTTAACGCCGTGCACGCATCCGACATTGGTTTAATTGACCTAAGATTTAATTAGTTGTATGTCGATTAGGTTATACTCTAGAAAATTAATAACCTTTCCTACTCCAAAAATTGATTGATATCTAACTCCCAAAATTTAATGTCGTCCTGCCATTATTTCTCATGAGGCTATATTTTCCATGAAAATCAGGTAATCGCAAATAAAATACTTGGTAAGTTAGAGCAACCACAATGGGAGAACTCATATAAAGTTCTTCTTATGGGCACCTCATTTTACACCATATTTTAATTGTAAAAACTTTATATCTCAATGGAAGAACTTTAAATAAAGTTCTTAAATAATATTTCTCAATTAATTTAAATTAAGAACAATTATTTGATTGGCCTCCTTACCTTGTTTTGAGGACAAACCAAGTTCTTAAATAAGAACTTAATTTCTTAAATAGTAAGAACTTTTGTTTACAATGGACAAACTTTATCAAATAAAGTTTGTTTGACAACCTCAAGGGTAAGAACTACCCATTGTGGTTGCTCTTATAGTACTACTAGTATATCATTAAATTTTTGGAATACGAAATATTATTATTAATTTTTTTATAACCTAATTGGTCGTATAATCTATGTATATGTACGAGTATATCATATCTAATGTTTTGGCATCGATCTACATTTAAGTGGGTTTATGTATGTGGGGTCCTCCTATGATGATGTTCAACATCTGTTACAAACTTACACTCGTAAATCTTTCCTCTTTTGTTATGGAACCAACTCAATCAAAATATTAACGGGATGGTCACATAAATATTTATATAATCTTACACCTTTCCCTCAGTTTAGTGTCTTTTATGACATTAAAACCTAATTTGTCACTAATTTCAGCTTTTGAGATGAGGAGATGTAAATTTGTGGTAAAATTGTTTTACGAATTGCAGCTGACTATACTAAACAAGAGCACACACTGACATATCTCGAAGAAGAACTCGATCAATAGGGTACGCAATCTTCACTTCAAAATCAAAGAAAATGGTACCAGACAGGCTAGCTAGGATGGGACTTGGGAGATGGATCAACCAATTTTAATGTTTTTTGGTACCATCTATCTTTCAAAAAGAGAGATATCACGTAGAATTTGAAAAAACTCGATCGGAATACTATGTAAAAAAAAGAGGGCATTTTTTGAATGGAAACAACAGATAAAAGTTGAATTAAATAAGACATGAAAAGATGAGACCCATTGGACTTGAAGTGTGGATGAACTCAGGACTCCTCATACTAATATGATAAGAGGATGGTTGAAGATTTGTAATTGATTATATATACGAGTATACTCTAACACAGATTCTGGATATTAGGTCGTGTTTCTTACTAATGAATTTTTAAAGATTGCGTTTCAAAAATTCTTTATTAAAGAAGGTGTTTCATAAAAGGTTCATATATAATTAAAAAAAACGTGCATTAGAAGGCCAAAAAGTCCAGTAATCATCACTTTTCACAGTCTGAAATAAGTAATGTTGATAACTCATAAGAACAAAAATAGTAGTACTCCGATCATCCGTGGCACTGTAACAGCATTTTACAGATGGTTAGTAGACTTTTTAGAGCTCAATATGAATATGAATATGAATATGAATAATGTTTTTATGTACGTGGAACGGTTAGTGATTGAGTCGATGGCTTATTTATGTTTTTATAAATGACATCTTTCCAATTCATTGCAATTGAGTGATAATAAAAATGTTATGAGATACAAAGTTTTCTACTTGATTATATAAACAACAAGCAAAGACAACTCTGCTAGCTACTAGTACTCCGTCCTATACGTACTCAGAAGACGATGAGTTCCACAAGTATAAATACATTATTGCCGTTAAGATGGGTCCCAACCCCAAGCCCAAGCCCGTCGAGGCCCTTGTTTCCACCCGAGCATGAAGAAACGACACGGGATTCTCAAGGCGGAAATGAAGGTAATAAGATCGGTCAAAGTAGTAGCAGTCTGAGTCTGAGGAGCTACTTTCCGTTTAGCCTATCGTCCAAACAGAAAAGGAGCCGGAAGATCCGGGCGAGGAGTAGTGTGTCGTTAACATGGAAGGATTTATGGGTTAATGTACGCGATGGGAAAGGCCAAGAGTGTTGCATCTTACAAGGTCTTACTGGTTTCGCTGAGCCTGGCCCTGTCTTGGCTATTATGGGTCCTTCTGGTTCTGGTAAATCCATTCTTTTGGATGCTTTGGCAGGTTAGTTACTGCATCTTCTTTTTAATTTAATCAACTCGCTCCTTATATTTTTGAGGTAGCTGAGGTTCGACCCTTGTCTACGACACATTGTTGAAATGTTAATCTAGAAAAATCTAGATAAGTGTCAAACAAAATCAAGAAATAATAAGAAGAATGGAGTAGAAGATGAATGATGTAGAAGAAACTGGGTAAGAAAAATCTAGAGATATCCATGAAGGTAGTATAAATAGGTCATAGGTATGCTTGCAAATTGTGTAGTCCCAAGCTCCAACAATGGAGTTATGGTAGACTTACCCTCTTCCCCAAATTATTGTAATATCACACAAATATCAAATCATAATAAAAGATCATCAATATTCATCAACATCGGGCTCACATGCTACTTCCGCTGCCCAAAAATTCCAACACACATTACTTACCGTCTTTTGATATGTTCAAATATTTCTCGTAACGAACACTTTCCATTATCCCATGTTTGAGTTTCTCGTTGGAATATTTGAGCATTAATGTATGGAACATTAATGTTAGGTTGCACCATTTTTTATTTTTTGGGAGTATGAGCGTACAAGAGATCGAGTAAGAGACTCGTGAGGTGTTGGTTGATATTTAAGTTTCAAATCTAAGACATTGAATTGATTGTTTTAGGGAGGTTAGGTTCCGACTTCACACAAAAAGGGAAGATTTTGATCGATGGACATAAACAAAGACTCGCTTTTGGAACTTTGGTATAAAAATTATTTCATGTACACCGTAATTTAACTTTATATCAATATATTGATTAATATTATGAATACATAATAATCTTTGCATTATTGCTTGCTACGACGAGTATGATAGGCGTACGTGACTCAAGATGATGCTCTAATGACAACACTAACCGTGAAGGAAGCTGTGTACTACTCAGCTCAACTTCAACTACCAGATTCCATGGGTAAATCGGAAAAACTAGGGCGCGCTGATGAGGTGATTAGAGACATGGGATTGCAAGGGTGTTCAAACACAAGAATAGGAGGTTGGAATGTGAAGGGGCTGAGTGGAGGACAAAAGAGACGAGTTAGTATTTGCATCGAGTTACTAACAAAGCCGAGGCTTCTCTTCTTAGACGAGCCTACCAGCGGACTTGACAGCGCTGCATCGTACCATGTCATGAGTCGTATCGTGACTCTTGCCCAACAGGATCTCACCACCGTGGTGGCCTCCATCCATCAGCCCAGCAGTGAAGTCTTCAGCCTCTTTCATAATCTCTGCCTCCTCTCCTCAGGAGCCCTTGTCTACTTTGGTCCCACTTCCACTGCTAACGAGGTACGCTTATTTTGGATTACGAGCAATTAAACGAACAGAAGAATTTATAGATGTATGAATGTGGGATTAATTAAGATGGTCGGTCGTTTTTGTGAAGCAGCATTTTGGTACAAATGGGTTCCCTTGCCCAACCATGCAAAACCCATCTGATCACTATCTCAGAACCATCAATAAGGACTTCGAGGTAAGGCCGGCCTCAAAGCCTTAAGCATTTAGCAGTTGGCCTATAGAAAATTAATTAAACACCTAATCAAAATTGCTCGTTACTCCGTATTATATTATAGGATGTTGAGCAAGCGGATGGAATAATATTGAGCACAGAAGTAGCCATTAAAGCTCTAGCGAATTCATATAGATCATCCCAAACCTACCAAGAGACTCAACAACGCATAGTCCACTTATGCCAACAGGTACTTGCTCCGACTCGTTTAGAATAGCCCCACTCATTTGGCCCGGCCTGCTCACGTAGACCATTTTTATTGTTTAGGCCTAGCCTAATCTCACATCGGCCCGGCGCATGATCATCTCTAATGTGTAGCCAATCAAAACATTTTCTAAGTTGTAAGACGGGTTTCACTTTTGTCTAAAAAATACTCCCTCCGTTCACCATCGATCTTTTATCCCGTTTCATTAAAATACATCTCACAAATAATGATTAAAAAATGAAGCTAAATATTATGAACAGAGGGAGTAGAACCTAATAAATTTGGTATATATAAAAAATGTTTAAATCTATGCGTATATACTCCGTATTTGTTTAATCTACGTTCGATTATTGTATATGTTGTAACGGAGGCGTCCCGTTACCTACGGTTTATTAATTACGCGAGAAGAACAAAACAAATAGCAGACAATAATAAACTGACACACAGAATTACGTGGTTCACCAGCAAAATCACCGGCTACGTCCACACCGACAAGAAGACCAAATTCACTATTATGGAGATAATAGTACAGCAATAGACCGTAATACACGTGCTTAATAGCTAAAGCCAAAAGTACTACCAATTCTACCAACCAGATAGTAATCTCAAACTGGAAAGAGACTACCCAGACTGAGTTGACCTGCGACGAACTCACCGACGAGACGAAGGACAAACGATCTTGCGGCCAACCAAGATCCGAACAAACTCCAACGGTCTCCAACGAAGACGAGATCAATAAAACCACCAAATAATAGAGACTCGGAACAAACAGAGTTTTTTCCTCAAGAAAACCCTCACAAATCAGCCCTCTATATTGTGCTCTCAAATCATCTCTTTGTCCTAATTAACCTAGAAACTTCCGAACAAACTCCAACTGTCTCCAACGAAGACGAGATCAATAGAACCACCAAATAATAGAGACTCGGAACAAACAGAGTTTTTCCCTCAAGAAAACCCTCACAAATCAGCCCTCTATATTATGCTCTCAAATCATCTCTCTGTCCTAATTAACCTAGAAACTAGTCAGGTCTTTATATAATATTATTCCACCTAAACTAGTTACCTAACAAATCAATTCATGACCCAAAAGGATAATTGCTAGATACTTATTTTCTAACCGTATAAAATTAATTTTAATCGCAATTAACCTAATAAGTTGTTTTGCCAACGTTTATAACTACCATGCTTTTAGATGTTTTAATGCTTTCAAATAAATTATATATAATCAAAATATTTTAAACTTGTGCTTTTGACGTTTTAAAAGGGTATATACAATATCTCATTAATATGGAAATTATAATTAATATTTTATTACAGTAGATTAGGGGTTATTATTATAATCATCAATATATAATTAAAGGAAGCTTTTTTTATTTTACAATCAATATTAGCTATTTTATTATTTTATCTCCGAGTTTCAAGTAAATATGAGGTTAGAAGTAGACTTTTTTAATTCTAATCTAAGACGGATTTTGAGTGAAAGTAGAATTCTTTTTATAAACAACACAAGTTACTAATTACTAATTATGTTACGATAATTACTATACGCAACACGGGTAATATGTCATATTATAGACTGTATATAACAATAACAATAATACATGTGCTTAAAATTGATTGATTATGTAACACGTAAAGATGATTATCACTCTACTGAGTATATTGATTATTATTAGTATTAGTATAAAATAATAAATTAGGATTGAAAGTAGAATTCATACTTCTAACTTATAAGACGGATTTTTTTTAATGTACATAATTTTTTTTAAATAACTTTAAACATGTCGGGTCAAAATACTAAATACGGGTCGGTTTAATTATGGGTCGTGTTATATGGGTCCGAAACGGATTATGGTCAGAATACGGATAGTTTTGAATGTCGATTTTTTTTATCTCTTTTTATTTATTTTAATAGTACTTGGTATTATTTTTATACTCCTTAATTTTGATGTTATATTTTAATTATTTAAACTAATATTCATCGCACAGACTTTATATTTCAATAAAATTTTAAAATTCTTTTATAATTAAAAGATAAAAAATTAAATTGAATATTAATTTATATTTTTAATTAAAATATCGGGTCATAGATCAAGATTTAGAGATCTTGACTCTTGACCTAAAAACGAGTTGGGCACGTCGGGTCAGGTTTTTTCTTATAGTAATGTTGAGTACTATTTAACACGGGACAACACAACTTTTCTGATCTCCTATGTGCAACTGTACAAGCAGGGGCGGACACGTGCGCACCCTTCGATTTTCAATTTTTTAAAGAAAAATACTGATAGTTCAATACTTGTATAATTTGAGTGAGAAAAGAATCACTGAAATCAGTGTGGCGCACTGGTAAGGTGTGTGTTTGTGGTGGAGTTGGCTGGGGTTTGATCCCCCATGGCAGCAATAGTTTCTTAACCCCACCCTCACCCTTGTAGTTTCTTCGTTTTTTTACCTTATCCTTTCGTTTTTTAAAGTTCATTTTTCAGACAGCCACCATGACGTCGCCGCCAACCGCCCATTAATCCGCCACCCACATAAAATTAAAGCCTATAACCTCTAAGTCTCTAATCTCTATTACTCTATTGTATTTGTAAGATTTTCAAACCTAATTTCAAAATCCTCTTCTCAATTATTAATTTCGCATCCTATTCTTATGGTTTGATGATTTTTAGGTACTTTTTTATGTCAATTTTGGATTTTGTTTTGTTATTGTGAAATAATTTTTAATTTAAATATAATTCCCAATTGACCAATTGTAGAACCTAATTTGGATTTATTTGTTGATTTACCAATTACCATTATTCCTTTGGTTGTATTATAAGGAGTAGATATTTTGGGTACTTTTGTATATTGATTTACAAGTTATACACTTGTTTATTTGTTCCAAAACTTGTGTTGATATTACTGGTGGCCACGACAAGTGTTGAAAGAGTATTTTTCTTTTCTATGACTTATGTGAAGAACAACTTGAGGAATAACATGAGTGATCCCTTTTTGTATCATTGCTTAGTAAAGTTAATGACGATGTATTGAAACGTTTTCGTCGAGGTCTTTAAGTTTTATTAATATTTATAGTTTTGCAAAAAAATGTACTGCTTAAAATTTAAAAAATAAATGTACCGTGTAAAAGTAAAAAATAATGTACTGCGTTGAGTAAGTAGATACGGAGAAGAGAAAAAAGAAAAGAGAGGAAAAACAAAAAGATGAATTTGAGGTAGGGGAAATGAGAGGGGCAAAATTGGAAAAAAACGGTACTACGTCGAATAAAATGCGTACTGCGAATAACAACACCCAAAAAATATAGGGCTAAATCAAAAAATAGAGGGAGCATATATCGAATTACTAATAGGTGAAAATTAGAGTTTTAACAAAATCTAGGCATAGGAATAGATTGACTTGAATTGTGCTTTAGGTTTTGTAGTCTCTTCTTTCCAACAAGTTGAACGGGTCGGACCATGTCATGTCTCTAAATTAATAGTTAATTTAGGATTTGGGTAAAAAAACTGGGTTCATGACCCAAAAAATAACAGATTGGGTGAGGCGAGTTTGCGGGATAGGTCAAATTTAAAGCGAGATGTTTGCATGCATGCAAATATATTAGATGTAGTAGAGTCAAATGGTTAGCGAGTAAAAGACATAGATAAACTCAATGTTCGCAGATGAGTTGTCATGGTCTCACGGACATATTAATATTGCTCATAGGCGCAATACCTGGTATTTTGATGATTGTCATTTGTTTCACCCATGTAACTAATGTAGACACTAGAACCGTCGAGTGCGTGCGTCGGGTCAAATACTGGTCCCTTATAGGGTTATGGTCAGAATACGGGACATAAATAGTCTCGAACGCCAAATTTTATACCTCTCTAAGTAAAAAAAAATTGAGATTAAATTTTTATTTATTTTAATACTATTAGTATTATTTTCTTTAAATTATAATTTTTATATTTAAAAAAATAATCAAAATTTTCTTAGCCTGTCTCACTTCTTGATTTCTCTCGGTGTCGTCACTTTAAGATAAACATTGATAAGCGGTGTCAAATCTTTGAAATGACAATGGTTTGAAATAATCATAATCACTTCGCCTCAATGTGCCGTATTATGATGACCCAAATCTTTGAAATGACAACGGTTTGAACCATACCTTGCATAACTAATATTCCCTCTGTCTCACTAAATGGGTCACTCCACCTTCTTAGTGAGAATTAAGATGTATGGAAATGTGTAGTGGAAAATGAAAGGTGGAAAATAAGTGAGGTTAGAACCAATGTTAACCACAAAAATTAGACAAAATAAGAATAAAACAAAAAGTGACTTTTAGATAGACAACCCAAAAGTAAAGAGTGACTCTTCTACAGACAGGAGAGTATTATTCTGTATGTTAAAATTTGAGTTTAGCAAAATTCAGACATAGAAATAGTTGACTAGAAATTGGATTTTAGATTAAAGTTTTGTGGTCTCTTCTTTCCAAAGAATTGAACAGGTCGGACTAGATCATGACCCAAAATCGGGTCATTTAGGATTCAGGTTAAATGAGATGCGAGTAAAAAAACGGGCTCATACCTCTAAAAACATGTCAGGTGGGTCAAGTTAAGTTTTGAGCGAGATGATAACATACATACAAATATATTTAATGCGAAAGTCAAATGCTTAGAGAACAAAAGACACAGATAAACTCAATGTTCCAAATGAGTTGTCACAGACATTAAAATTGCTAGCAGTGACCAAGTATTATGATGAGCATTGTTTGTTTTAGCCATGTAGCTAATGTACAAACTAAACCTGTCACCGGTTGGGGTATACGGGTCATGCTCAGAAATAGTTTTGAACACCTAATTTTGTTATGACTTTTAAAGTAAAAAAGAATAGTATGCATTAAATTATGGTCGGGTTTATGGGTGGAGTCGAATTTGACGGGTCTAACCGTCTAAGTGTAGCATCATAACCCGCGTCTGCTACTTTTCGTATAAAATACATGCAAACGTGGAGTGCTAATCCTCTAAAATGACAATTATTTGAAATAATCGTAATCATTCCATCGCAGTCAATAATTATAAAAGGAAGTATTAAGGTTGATTTAGTAACGTCATTGTTACACCCGTACGGCATCAAGACTAGTATTTATATTATATAGATCAATATGCATGGAAAGTGTGATATTTTTTTTGTTCAACGAAAAGTACAGTGCACTTAGTCGCATTATAATATACGAGAAGCAGGATTCAAAGCTGAGACCTACTGTTCCAGAGCACCTAGTCTTAACCTTGAAATATTGTCTCGTTTCATTAAAATATTTCTCAAATGAAGGAATAAAACAATTTGTAAGAGACGGAGGTAGTATGTGTAATAATAATAATAATAATAATAATAATAATAATAATATCTTGACTTCCTGCTAACTTGTAATTTTTTTCGATGTTAATACAAGTTTTGGTTTTATAATAATAATAATAATAATAATAATAATCCAAAGGGCGGTTTACATGGTGTACGTGGTTTGCAGGCTATTGCGTACACCTGGGGTTTACCCAGAACGCACCAAAGGTAGCGGCTGCGGGTTCCCTCGTCACCAAAAAAAAAACAAAAAAATACGGAGTACAAACAAAACAATGTCAAATATGGAAATAACGTAAATGGGGAGGGGTGAAATGGGAAAATGAAAGTTTATTGAGCTTATTGTATATGGGTACAATATACAATAGCATTGTACACCCAAAACAAAGTTATTGACTTTTTTGTATATATTTATTGAGCTTATAAAAGTTTCTGAGCTGAGTTGTAAGTTTTTAAGGTTAAACATTTATGTGATTTAACTCGACAACTTTATACTAAAGCTCAGAAAGTTTACAACAAAACTCAAAATCTTTGTGATAAAGCTCAAAATCTTAAAACCAGTTGTACATAGAGGTATGTACAACTGGTTGTATAATCCTCTCATTGTTTTTTTTATTAGATAAGTTTTTAGTGCATTAGAAACATGTGTCACACTATCTTAGTGTAAGACGGTCTCACAAGAGACAAATTGTAATTGTTAAATAATACAAGTATAATTTTCACAATTTTTTAATTGTGAATACGGTAATTATAATAATTTTTACAGTATAATAAAATTTTGGAAAAAATGATTTTTTTTTTCTTTTTAATCGAGAAAATTAAGGCATCAAAATTTATTTTTTACCAAAATCCGATCCATATTAGACTTGTCCCGGTAGTGCGGTGGTGGTCGTAGTAGTGGTGGCCTGGTGGTGGTCCGATCCATATTAAAGCATCAAAATTGTACATTTTAAATTAATCGAAAATATATTAAGGGCTTGTTTGGTTACTCAACTTTCTGGGAAGTAGAAAATCCCATGAAATGAATTTTGAAGGAGTTGTTTGGTTACCCAAAAGTAAAAAATGGCCCCAAAAGTGAAAAAATGGGGGTAACTCAAACTTCCACCATCAGTTGCACTTCCTGAATGATGCGAGAAATTGCTCACCGACGCCCCCTCCGGTGAGTTGCACTTCCCACATCACGAATTATGTCAATGACTTTTTTACCCTCATGCACTCATCATATTTTTCACTCTATTACCCTAATTGAATCGAAACAAATTGCTACTAATCCTCTTGAAGTTGATTTTTTTTAGTCTCCCCAGGGATTTTAAATTTACATATGTGCGGGGCTTGTTAATTTTCAATCAACCAAACTACTAATGTCATTTTTTCAAGCTTTCACTAGAACGCGGTTTTTTTTTTCTGAACAATGTTTTTTTGCGAAACAGTGAGAATAATGTAACTCGATTTTTTTTAATAATGTTTGTTCTATTTTAGGCTGATGATGTAATTTGGTTACGACTGCATATCATGGTCGGTAACCAAATTAGAACATTGATTAATTAAGGGCGTAATAGTCTTTATAAACAAAATTATGAGAATTAGATGAGTGCAACCAAACTGTATACGGGAATTCAATTCAAGTGTATTGTGAATTCCAGGATGTCAACCAAACACATATTTGCAAATTCATAGGATGTTTAACGTGTGAAGTAAATTCCTGGGAAATACAACTTCCTACAGGAAGTTACTTCCCAGATGAACCAAACAATATTATATGAATATTTCAAGAAAATGAAAAATACAAAATAAAAACAAAAATAAAAAAGTTTCCAAAATCAAGTTAACTAGACTGAGGTTAACCATTAACTAAAGATGCACAGTTACTAACCTAACCTAGACTAATCACCTTAGGTTTGACACATGGCGCGACATGGTTCCCTGTGTATGAAAATTTCATACACCGCGTGTAAGTGTAGCCTTTTCGGAGGAAGATGATAAACATGCGAGGTCAGAGCTTAAGGTCAAAATGAACATACACTCCTGAACAAGAACATGTCCAGTTCAACAACCAATGCATCCCGCTCGGATACACTAGCCTGATGGCAAAACATATAATCTATACTGTATTACTTTTCCCGTACACTTCCTTTATTCCATAACTCCAAAACAAAGTCATTATCGTAATTCAATAAGAATATAGTTCATTCTTCAAAAGAGAAAACTTTATAAATATAGAACTTTTCTTAAAATAATAACGTTCCAAAGTAGGTACTATTATAAATAGAAATCGATTAAATAGAAGTTATATAAAATACTCCCTCCGAGTTTTATTGTTCTTCCCCTTTCTTTTTGGGGAGAAAAATAAGGAGAGAGTATTATATTAATAAAAAAAGATGGAGTAATATAAAAAAGCAGGAGAGAAGGATATTATATTAATTGAATGAAAAAAAGTGAATTGTAAAAGTAGGAGAGAGGAATCAATATATATATATATATATATATATATATATATATATATATATATATATATATATATATATATATATATATATTTTAGGCTTTTTTCGAGCGATCTCATTGGTCCGTTTCATAAAACCTCAAATTAGAAAAGTATTATAAATAATAAAAAAAATCAAATAGAGAATCTTTTGATTATTATAATATATATTTAATTTATCATATTAAAGGGATATTTTACAATTCTTAGTTAAAACCCTTTAGAGTTCATTTTTTTAAAAACATTATCGTAAAATTAATTATAAAAATGAAATAATTATATTCGTGGTAAAAAAATGCTTTCATTAGAGTATAGATTTCATATTATTTGTTTCACATTATGTGATGAATTTATTCATATAATAGTTTTAAAATTATCCCACATCGACGAATTATAATATGATGATGAAATTCTATATTATAAATAAAGAGTAATAATTCGTTCTTCGATATCTACCAAAAGTTTTTTGAATCTCAAAAAGAGTTCATAAGACTATAAGACTATGAATTTCAAAAAGAATTCCTAAGAATATACGAGTAAATCTTAAGTAATTATCCTATATCGACAAATTATGATGAAGTGATAAAATTTTATATTATAAAAAAGAGTAATCATTCGGTTTTAAATAAATATCGACCAAGAAAAAATTTTAAATTATCCCACATCGAAAAATTATGATGGGTGATGTAATTCTATATTATAAATAATAGTAATCATTCAATTTTAAATATCGACAAAAAAAACTTTTAACTCTTAAAAAAACTTTTAATATATAAGACTACAAACTTAATCAAAAGAGTTTTTAATACTATAATCATAAGTAAATTATCTCACATCGAAAAATTAATCGAAAAATTATAACGAGGTGATGGAAGACTGTAAACTTAAATAAATTATCCCACATCAAAAAATTATGATAAGTTGATGAATTTTATATTATTAATAAGACTAATCATTCGTTCTTAAATATAAATTAAAAAGACTTTTAAGTGTTTAAAAGTCTTTTAATAAGACTACAAACTTAAGTAGAAATAATCTCACATCGAAAAATTATGATAAGGTGATGAAAATTTATATTATAAATAAGAGTAATTATGGGCTCTTAGATATTAACCAAAAATCTTTTGAGTCTTAAAAATATATAAAGACTATAATTTTATAAAACTATCCCACATTCGAAAAATTATATAGTTTCATCAAACAAAAATGTTTTGAGTCTTAAAAAACGTTCTTTAGACAATACATTTAAGTAAAAAATTATAATAAGTTGAAGAAATTCTATATTATAAATAAGATGTAAGTTCTATATATGAATTTATCATGTTCTTAATTAATAAATGAACATAACGATAAACTCAAAAGCGGAAGCTGAATTATAAGATCTAGAAATAACCTCCAGCCATTGCTTATCGGATTCCTGAACAGCTTTATCTACAACCCGAATACCGTCCCCGAATACCGTCTACCGTGTTAGCTATATTGTCAGTTCTAAATTCTTTCCTCTCGAATTTAGATGGTGTATAGATGAATAGATAAGATGAATCTAGTGACCCTGAATAACGTTGTATTTATACTAATCTTTTCATCAAAGATAAAGTTACAACAAGATAAACATTCTGTATAGTGGTTAATGGAATATAGGATTATAGGAGATAAGAGATAGATATTTATTAGAGTTTAGGTTGATCACCAAATGGACCACAATTCAGTAACTCTAAACTGATCAAACAACTTAATCAGTTATTAAGTCTATCATAAATTCTAACATTCTCCCACTTGGTCCATTTAAACGAGAAACCGCATATACGAATCATAGCGACTAATCCTCTTATTTAAAACGAGAATTAACCTTCCATGTATCACAATATACTCGGTCTTTCACCACTCTCAACTCAATGAATAAACCATATGTTTACTCTAGGTCAAAACAATATGATATTTCTCAATAAATAATGGTAACAAAATACGTACGTGTATAAATTAAAATGAGATAATATCCAACTGAATGAAAGGTTCAAAACAACATAATAAATGTATCACATTTCGGGACCAAGTCCTATACTTGCTACATGACCCTTGAAATTCTTAATTTGCATGCCTTTAGTCAAGGGATCGGCAATCATAAGATCAGTGCTAATGTGGTCAACAGTCACTTTCTTCTCTTGAACACGTTCTCTAAGGGCCCGATACTTAATGTCGATGTGCTTACTTGCACCTCCACTTTTATTATTCTTAGCCATAGAGACAACACCTGTATTATCGCAATACATTTGTATTGGCCGACTAATAGAGTCAACAACTCTAAGACCGGATATGAAGCCTTTCAGCCATACACCATGTGAGGTAGCCTCAAAACAAGAAATGAACTCGGCCTCCGTAGAAGAAGTGGCTACCACTGTCTGTTTGGTACTCCTCCAAGAAATAGCCCCGTCAGCTAGCATAAACACATATCCTGAGGTGGATTTTCGTGAATCAATGCAGCCACCGTGGTCTGAATCGGAATACCCTACCACTTCAAGACTCTCAGTTCGTCTATACATAAGCATGTAAGCCTTAGTACCCTGAAGGTATCTCAACACTTTCTTTGCAGCTGTCCAGTGATCGATTCCTGGGTTACTCTGATATCTGCCTAATACTCCAACAACATATGCAATGTCGGGTCTGGTACAGACCTGAGCATACATAATGCTACCAACTGCTGAAGCATAGGGAATATTTTTCATTTGTTCCCTCTCAATGTCATTCCCAGGACACTGGTCCAAACTGAACCGGTCACCTTTCACAATGGGTGCTACATTTGGTGAACAATCTTTCATTCTGAATCTTTCGAGTACTTTGTTGATATAGGCCTCCTGAGACAAGCCTAAAATGCCTCGGGATCTATCTCTATGGATCTTAATGCCAATGACATAAGATGCCTCACCCATATCCTTCATATCAAAGTTACTTGAAAGAAATTGTTTCACCTCATATAGAAACCCCTTATCATTGGTTGCTAGCAAAATATCATCCACATACAACACAAGGAAACAAATCTTACTCCCACTGACCTTAAGGTATATACACTGATGCATAATATTTTCTTCGAAACTGAATGAAGAAATAACTTCGTGGAACTTCTTATACCATTGTCGGGAAGCTTGTTTCAAACCGTATATAGACTTATTCAGCTTACAAACCAAATGCTCACCATCACTAGAGAAGAATCCTTCAGGTTGTTTCATATAAACCTCTTCTTCTAGATCTCCATTGAGAAATGCCGTTTTCACATCCATCTGATGTAGCTCGAAATCAAAATGAGCTACTAATGCCATGACTACTCGGAGAGAATCTTTCTTCGATACAAGAGAGAAAGTCTATGTGTAATCGATTCCTTCCCTTTGATTAAATCCTTTAGCAACGAGTCTTGCCTTATGTATGCCTCTCGATGTTGCCTAGCGAGTCTTTCTTTGTCTTAAAGACCCACTTACATCCAATGGTTTTTGCACCATCAGGCAACTCGACGAGATCCCAGACTCCATTAGATGCCATAGAATTCATCTCATCTTTCATAGCATTCATCCATAAGTTTGAATCTGTAGAACTTACAGCTTGTGAAAATGACAAAGGATCATTATCGGCTTCAACACAATAATCCAATTCTTGTAAATACACCATTGTGGACATGACATAGGTCCACCCCGACGCGGCGAAGCGCGGGTTTTGGGGAGACGTAGAATTTCCATATGAGATGGATCGAATTGAATTTTAAATCGAAGTAGGAGTCGCCACCGAATTTTATGGTTATTCGGAACCATTCGAACCCACTCTATGTCGTAGTGGGCCATACTTAAAGCCTGGCCCATTTCCGATGTCAGAGTTTATTGGGTTCGTACCTTAGCATATCGATACCGATGCCGACTGGGCGGTTAATCGTATATTGAATGACTCTCGTTGCCAATGGATTCGGACATCCGGAAACCATGGTTCTGAGTAAGGGGTGAGGGTACGTGTTGGGAAGTTCAACGAGAACACCCAACCCCGCCCGCACTTAGCGGCCTTTACTAAGATATCGTTCGGTTTTGTGTACACGCGTTAGTTCGACGATGAAATGATATGCAGAGATTATTTTCCTAAGACATGTGAGGAAAAATAAATAAATGGGTTGCTAAGTCGTTTAATGCATGTTAAACTAATAACGTCAAAGTTATTTTAGCATGTGAAGTTCGTTTTAGTCTAATAAAACGATAAAAAGAATATGAGAGAATAAATTGCTACAAACACGAGAAAACGGGTTAGTAACGATTGAAATAATAATATATGAAATCGAGAAAATAAATATTAATCGAAATCTGAAAAATATAGTTTAAAACGTTGTTTTGTATAAAAAACGATGTTCGAGAAAGAAAAAAAAAGAACGAAAAAGACGCGTTTGGGCCGAGAGCCGCGCGACTCGCCCGAGACTCATGCGGGTCGCGTGGCGGCCTGATTTCGACAACGGTTTTCGGAAAATTTTGATTAAATCGCGTACGAATATCGCATAACTCGTACTCGACTTAATATTCTCGATATTCGTTATATTCGATAGTCGATTATCAAATATTTAGAATAGTTTTGGAAAAG
This sequence comes from Agrostemma githago, assembly GCA_958450325.1. Classification (NCBI taxonomy): domain Eukaryota; kingdom Viridiplantae; phylum Streptophyta; class Magnoliopsida; order Caryophyllales; family Caryophyllaceae; genus Agrostemma; species Agrostemma githago. The sequence goes on from OY288240.1 coordinate 6,547,223, forward strand.
ATATAAATTTAGAAATCGTTTCGTAAAATAAAAGATAAACGAACGAAAAACTAAAAAAAATAGAACCGGATCAGACTCGTGCGCGAGTCGCCTGGACCGGACGCGACTCGCGTACGGGTCTGATTTTTTATATTTTTTGTCCGAAAATCGTTAATCGCGTACAAACATGAATTAATTTATACTCGGTTTATATTTTCGATATTCGTCGTATTCGATATTCGATTATGAAATCGATATCGAATATTCGGAATGACTTTAGAAAAGGTTTTGAAAAAAGTTTGTTTTTGAACGAAAAAATGGAAAAAGGAATTTTGAACGAAAAAGTTGTAAAAAGGATTTTGAACGAAGGAAAATATAATGAAATCGTCGAAATCTTAATATAATTCTTTTCGATACGATATTCGATTATGTAGAATCGATATCATATTTTAAGAATACTTGATATAGGAAAATAGTTTTTAGTAGTATCGATATTAGAAAAATAGAAAAAGACCGACGAAAGACCCATAAAAAAACGAGGAGAAGGGAAGAGAAAAGAGAAGAGTCGGGTTTGATTTACACCCTCAACCTACATGCTTTGTTTTCTCGAGATAAGGCTCGTCGGGAAGTGGCTTAGACTTGGGAGCGTCGAGATGATGAGGATGAGTTAAGGTGTATCGGTTTGGGTGGTTTGGGACGTCGGGTTTGGCCGGTTTCGTCGAGGTTTTGAGGCTTCGAAAGTGTCGGGATTTGCTAACTATCGGATTGTATGTAAACCGGATGATGGATGTGTAAAAGCCGTGTATATTGGCTGGAAAATCGTTGTAATTGATGTATGATTCATGTCCTTTTTGTGTTGGACGGGAGGTCCTATTTATAGGGAGTTTCCGACCTTGGTTTAGGAGAGTTTGAATACCGCTTAGGATAGGAAACGTAGGAATTTGAGGGAAATAAGAATTCCGCTTTCTTGGACAAGAAGAAAGAGGAAAACCGGCTGGTTTGAGGGTGTATTGGCCGGGTGTTTTACACTCGGTCAATGTCTGAATCGGTCTCCGGATAGAATTCCTACTTGAGATCGAATTATACCTTAAACGAAATTGTTTATTATTTTGTATGGCTGATTTTTGTAGTATCTGAATTCAATCCGGATTGGTGGGGGTGACACGGCAGATTTTATGCCTCGGGAAATATCTTTGACCGGGTTTTGACTCGGTCGCTAAAAGACGGTTTTACCCTTGGTGTCGGTTTCGACCCAAATTAGTGTTATTTGACTCAAAACGACCCACTGGGCCTGGATTTGAGGTTGGTTTTGTGAGATTTGTACTCCTTAAAATGTCTAAACCAAATGTCCATAATTACAAGCCCATATCCGAGTCTATCAAAGCATGTTTACGTCCTATCATCATCGGGTGTTTGGCGGGAACTGCTATAGACACCTGGCGGTCAAAATGTGGGTGTCTACAGAGCCCCCACTCTGACTGAGGCTTGGACAAGGCAAAAGTCAGAGTAGCTACCAGGTCAATCAAGGATTAAAACCTGGCAGCCTTCCGATCGGGTCGTTTAGGGTCCATTAGACCTGCGTGAAGGGCTCGCCAGCCATAGAATAGAAATCATACCTGAGTTGATGTTGATAATGTCGCGGGAGCTTGCCTAGGAAGCTATGGGTGTATCTGTTTGCAGATACATCCTGTCTTAGAATTGCGCGGGAGCTTTTCCACTAGGGAACTTAGAATTCTCGGGGAGTCTTGAGTGTACCTGTATGCTGACATAATTTGTATGTAACATTTAGGCGAAACACTGACTCATGCTGGGGAAGAAAAAGGTGATTTTTTCGAAGATTTTGTAAAGAGGAAAATCCTGAATTTTTGGAAGGTTTTGGAAATAAGGATGCTTGGGATGACTTTGATTCCTAATTGGATTTTGACACGGATTCCTAGAATTTCCTGGTTAGGCCTGTATGCCTAGATGAAGTGTGATAAAAATTCCTATTCCCGTGGTGACTAGGAAAAGGATTTTCTCAAATGGCTAAGTTTTGCAAAAAATGAGAATTTGAAGAGAGAGATATACCGACAGACTCGACTCTGGACGCGAGAGGACGAGTTGACAGACACGACTTAGACTCTCTAAGGGTTAGACCGTGACTCGGTAGAGGGTAGGCCACCTAAGATGACAAGACTCTTAAATTGCGCTATTCCGTAGCCTAGGTGAGTGGCAACACAGTCGAACATCGAAATGGGAACGATCTGCTATAGGGGAATTGCAGTAGTCTGAAATGAGACTGTTTTAGCAGTAACAATGCTGTAGTCTAGTGCTCCTTTTGAATTTTGGTTTTTGGGGTACATCTCCAAAGTGGGTATTACTCCGAGTCCTGACAGATTCTCGTCTTTGACTAAGCCGAGTACTAGGACACACTATAGAAAGGTGGCTAGATTTTGAAAGTATTTGGATTATGTGAGTGGATGAAGAACTTCTGCCTAGGAGAAGCTCCCAGAATGACAAAGCTAACTGTTAAGAACATGATAGTGTCGTGACCAGAATGATGGCGCTTTTTGAATGTGTGTCAATGTGAATGTGAATGGTTGTGCCTTTGTCGAAAGGCTGCCTACGTATTCACGTGTAGTGAAATCAAACCAAGTCGTAGTTCAGTGGATTGAAAGATAATGGTGCCTAGTTTACTAGGGCTTCGTGTGTAACTAGCCATAGCGATGGTGTAGGCTAGGTGCATTCCCAGTGATGTCTTGATCAAAGGGCTAGAATAGTTAGGATGTTGATCCTGTGACTGTGAGCGTTCTCCGGGGTAGCCCCCAGAGGTGGTGTGAACTTATTTGGGCATGTTCTATGCCGACTGCAAGTTGAGTTCCCGTGTTTGGGGCTGATAACTGGTTTGAATGAGAAGAATTGGGATGGGATTTTAACGAGTTCTGCTCTCGGGGATTTTAATGAGTTCTGCTCTCGGGGATTTGATGAGTTTTGCTCTCGGGGATTTTAACGAGTTTTGCTCTTGGGGATTTGATGAGTTCTGCTCTCGGGGATTTGATGAGTTTTGCTCTCGAGGATTTTAACGAGTTTTGCTCTCGGGGATTTGATGAGTTGTGCTCTCGGGGATTTGATGAGTTTTGCTCTCGGGGATTTGATGAGTTTTGCTCTCGGGGATTTTAACGAGTTTTGCTCTCGGGGATTTTAACGAGTTTTGCTCTCGGGCATTTTAACGAGTTTTGATCTCGGGTTTGCATATGGTGATTGTGAATTCTGTTATGTAAAGGGGAAACCGAGTAGAATGGCTCGAGCTTCGATTGGGCAGGTTTGATAATGTGGGATCTGATTTCCACGTCTGGCCCTAAAGGTTAGGGTGTATCCTATGGAGCTTGAATCCTCAAAATTCTGGGCTGTCTCTAGCCTAGGTCTCGAGAAGGTCTTGAGGGTTGTAATGTGGGAAGGCTAGATGTGGTGTTAGCTGACCAACTTGACTGTCTCTCCCCTATTGGATGGTATGGGTATTGATAATTTTTGAATTGACCGTTTCACGGTCATGGGTTTTTGAATTCTTTGGGTTGACCTCTTAGCCCCGGTCATGGGATTCTTCATTTGAGTTGACCGTGTCTGGTCGAGAGATGATAATTCTTTTTTGATCATGGCCAGCTTTTTTGTTTTGGCCTTTTGCTTTTTTTTTCTGTTGGACTTTTGATTTTTTTTTTCCAGCTTTTTTTTTGTCGGTCAAACTAACACCTAAAGTAGGGACTGGCTAGTCTTATTGGATGGGTGTTTATTGTGGGAAGTGGGCTTGCCTCCCGTCCTGAACCCAAATTAGAAGACTACCCAGATTTGTCATAGGATTCGATATGCTCCTGCTACGGGTAGTTATGTGGCTTTCTATACCAGACATGGAATAGGTAAAAGGAAAACACAGGCTCGGTTTCCTGCAGTCATTATAGATGTGCCTATAATAGTCACGTGCGTGTGCTCACAGTGTATGATGGTGTTCATCATGTTCTCGGAAACACATAAGGAAAGCATATATGAGAAAGAATATTGAAAGCTGATCTTATTGAATTTTCGAAAAGAGGACAGAATACAAATGACTTTGACGCTGATTTGGAAATGAGGATGTAGGGTATCCTAGACTCGAACTCAGACTTAGACTCGAATCAAATCCGGACTCGGATGCTCGGTTGGTTGTTTTTTTTGGTAAGGTCTTTGATTGGAGAGAACGACGGGTGTCACGACTCGCCTAAACTCGGCTTTGCGCAAATGCAAGAGAGGGAATCAAACTAGACATGGCCCGGGGTGACGGGTCGACAAAGACTCTTGGACCGGGATACTCGAACGTTGATCTAGACGAGGTAACGACCCTGGCTTGGACTCGACCATGAGACTCGGACGGGGTATGAGGGCGAGTCCGAAAATGAGGCAACCGTGTTTGACCGCGTCGCGTGCTCGGACCAACCGTGGTGACATAACCCTTGATGACTCGAGTATTTGTAGCATAGGTACGACTCGAATAAGGCATCATAAGGACGCCAGTGTATGATGAACGTGGGGTGCCCTTAGAATGACCGTGGTTGACTGCTCGGTGGGGGATAGCCCCCGAGTGAGGCTAAAGAATCTGATAGGACTCAGATGGTGTGACACCTAAGTGACTCGGAAGTGGGATACGTGAGACAACACGTGTAAGACAAGACCCTTAGAGCAACCGTGATTGATCGCTCTACTGAAGGGTAGCCCCCGAGTGGGACTGAAGACTTTGTTAAGACTCGAGTGTCGGACGAGTGACCCTTAGATGTAAGGATCACGAACCTTTTGTTATAAGGCTATGCCTTGTAAAAAGTTGACTCGGAAAAGACACCTAGACGGGTGACTCGTGGACGGTGGGCTTTCCTTAGGATTCGGCAAAGTGGGCCTAGTCCCGTTCGAAGGAAGGTCTACGTGAGAATTCCCCAGACTTTGGACTCGAGTGTGTAAACGGGCTTTCCTTTGTAGGAGTTAGTCCTACGAAGGTGGGCCGTGCCTTGACAAGTAAGGCGGACTGGGATGGGGTGGAAACTCGTGATATAAGATCGACGGAGTTTCGACGCTATAGACTCTTACAACCTATGACAAGACTTGACACTGCTAAATACGGGAAGTCCTAAGAAGAAGAGGGTTTTGAAAAGGGAATTTGAATTTGAAAACCGAGCAAAGTCGGATTGGAAGACCCGATTTTTTTTGAAAACCGGAAAAAGGGTTATGGGGCCGAGATTTCGGGCTTTTTTTTTTTGAAAAGGTTTGGACAGCATACCGGCTAAAAAAATAGGCTATTTTGAGTCAAAAATCATAAGTCCTAAATTCGGCAGCTTTCCGGGTTTTGAAAAAAGTAGATGGGTTTGAAAAGATGTAAGATTTTGAAAAATGATGATTTTTGAAAAGACCAAAGAAGATCAAGTAGCATGTAGTCATAGAAACGGTATAACGACATCATGTATGCTCTTAGTCTAAGTCTCGGTCGGTCTAATAGGGTCTATACCAACAACGATGGCTTTCTCGTACTGAGGACGGACTCCCTAAGCCGAGTGGGTCTTAGGACATGCCGCAAAACCTAAACGAGTTCCGCCATTGAAGTCTTTAGTGCATCCAAGTGGGAATGCACCGTGGTATAGTGGGACGTCGGTCACAAGTAACCGGCCCGGGATAGAACGGGGTTATGCATGAACCATTGAACTAAAACGTGTACATTACTAATCGAACGATTTCTTTTCGAGTCTCACCCTGAGGATGCCGATGGTAAGTGACACATTCACATAACTCCCCAGCGGCATTTAACAGGATGAGCCCATATATAAGCGCACCTAAGTCTTATACGACAAGCCCAATTCCCCAGCGGAGTCGCCAAATTGTGGACATGACATAGGTCCACCCCGACGCGGCGAAGCGCGGGTTTTGGGGAGGCGTAGAATTTCCATATGAGATGGATCGAATTGAATTTTAAATCGAAGTAGGAGTCGCCACCGAATTTTATGGTTATTCGGAACCATTCGAACCCACTCTATGTCGTAGTGGGCCATACTTAAAGCCTGGCCCATTTCCGATGTCAGAGTTTATTGGGTTCGTCCCTTAGCATATCGATACCGATGCCGACTGGGCGGTTAATCGTATATTGAATGACTCTCGTTGCCAATGGATTCGGACATCCGGAAACCATGGTTCTGAGTAAGGGGTGAGCGAGGGTACGTGTTGGGAAGTTCAGCGAGAACACCCAACCCCGCCCGCACTTAGCGGCCTTTACTAAGATATCGTTCGGTTTTGTGTACACGCGTTAGTTCGACGATGAAATGATAGGCAGAGATTATTTTCCTAAGACATGTGAGGAAAAATAAATAAATGGGTTGCTAAGTCGTTTAATGCATGTTAAACTAATAACGTCAAAGTTATTTTAGCATGTGAAGTTCGTTTTCGTCTAATAAAACGATAAAAAGAATATGAGAGAATAAATTGCTACAAACACGAGAAAACGGGTTAGTAACGATTGAAATAATAATATATGAAATCGAGAAAATAAATATTAATCGAAATCTGAAAAATATAGTTTAAAACGTTGTTTTGTATAAAAAACGATGTTCGAGAAAGAAAAAAAAAGAACGAAAAAGACGCGTTTGGGCCGAGAGCCGCGCGACTCGCCCGAGACTCATGCGGGTCGCGTGGCGGCCTGATTTCGACAACGGTTTTCGGAAAATTTTGATTAAATCGCGTACGAATATCGCATAACTCGTACTCGACTTAATATTCTCGATATTCGTTATATTCGATAGTTGATTATCAAATATTTAGAATAGTTTTGGAAAAGATATAAATTTAGAAATCGTTTCGTAAAATAAAAGATAAACGAACGAAAAACTAAAAAAAATAGAACCGGATCAGACTCGTGCGCGAGTCGCCTGGACCGGGCGCGACTCGCGTACGGGTCTGATTTTTTATATTTTTTGTCCGAAAATCGTTAATCGCGTACAAATATGAATTAATTTATACTCGGTTTATATTTTCGATATTCGTCGTATTCGATATTCGATTATGAAATCGATATCGAATATTCGGAATGACTTTAGAAAAGGTTTTGAAAAAAGTTTGTTTTTGAACGAAAAAATGGAAAAAGGAATTTTGAACGAAAAAGTTGTAAAAAGGATTTTGAACGATGGAAAATATAATGAAATCGTCGAAATCTTAATATAATTCTTTTCGATACGATATTCGATTATGTAGAATCGATATCATATTTTAAGAATATTTGATATAGGAAAATAGTTTTTAGTAGTATCGATATTAGAAAAATAGAAAAAGACCGACGAAAGACCCATAAAAAAACGAGGAGAAGGGAAGAGAAAAGAGAAGAGTCGGGTTTGATTTACACCCTCAACCTACATGCTTTGTTTTCTCGGGATAAGGCTCGTCGGGAAGTGGCTTAGACTTGGGAGCGTCGAGATGATGAGGAGGAGTTAAGGTGTATCGGTTTGGGTGGTTTGGGACGTCGGGTTTGGCCGGTTTCGTCGAGGTTTCGAGGCTTCGAAAGTGTCGGGATTTGCTAACTATCGGATTGTATGTAAACCGGATGATGGATGTGTAAAAGCCGTGTATATTGGCTGGAAAATCGTTGTAATTGATGTATGATTCATGTCCTTTTTGTGTTGGACGGGAGGTCCTATTTATAGGGAGTTTCCGACCTTGGTTTAGGAGAGTTTGAATACCGCTTAGGATAGGAAACGTAGGAATTTGAGGGAAATAAGAATTCCGCTTTCTTGGCCAAGAAGAAAGAGGAAAACCGGCTGGTTTGAGGGTGTATTGGCCGGGTGTTTTACACTCGGTCAATGTCTGAATCGGTCTTCGGATAGAATTCCTACTTGAGATCGAATTCTACCTTAAACGAAATTGTTTATTATTTTGTATGGCTGATTTTTGTAGTATCTGAATTCAATCCGGATTGGTGGGGGTGACACGGCAGATTTTATGCCTCGGGAAATATCTTTGACCGGGTTTTGACTCGGTCGCTAAAAGACGGTTTTACCCTTGGTGTCGGTTTCGACCCAAATTAGTGTTATTTGACTCGAAACGACCCACTGGGCCTGGATTTGAGGTTGGTTTTGTGAGATTTGTACTCCTTAAAATGTCTAAACCAAATGTCCATAATTACAAGCCCATATCCGAGTCTATCAAAGCATGTTTACGTCCTATCATCATCGGGTGTTTGGCGGGAACTGCTATAGACACCTGGCGGTCAAAATGTGGGTGTCTACAACCATAAAATCACCAGAAATAGCTGTTTTTTCTTTCTCGGGTAGATCTTCTTAATGGAGCTTGTTCACCCTCAGGTGTACCTTGTTCACCCTCAGGAACCTCCTCAGTCTCTACCACATTTCGTTCAGCAGTATGTGGAGTTTCTTTATTTGGTCGTTTAACACTCGGTTGGACTTGAGGAGTGTGAATGACAACCAACCGAACACCTGAATCAGATGGTGGAACCTCATTGTGATCTTTTTCAGGAATAATATCCCAAAATTGATCACTCCCACTGATCAAGTCATTCTCAAGAAATTTAGCATTTCTTGATTCCACAATTCTAGTGCTGTGAGATGGACAATAGAATCTATAACCCTTAGACTTCTCGGCATATCCAATGAAATACCCACTAATAGTCCTAGGATCAAGTTTCTTTTCTTGTGGGTTATAAATTCTCACTTCAGACGGACATCCCCAAATGCGTATATGTTGCAAACTCGGTTTCCAACCTTTGAATAACTCAAAAGGTGTCTTAGAGACAGCCTTGGTAGGAACCCGGTTTAATATATACGCTGCCGTTTTGAGAGCATCAACCCACAAAAATGATGGAAGATTAACATTACTTCGCATACTCCGCACCATGTTAATTAATGTCCGATTTCTTCTTTCTGCTACACCATTCTGGTCTGGAGAACCAGGCATAGTGTATTGGGCAACAATCCCATGCTCTTGAAGAAATTTAGCAAATGGACCATGTGCTTGTCCGTTCTCGGTGTATCTACCATAGTACTCACCACCTCGATCTGATCTTACGATTTTAATGCGCTTATCACATTGGTTCTCTACCTCAACCTTAAACAATTTAAAGGCATCTAAAGCTTCGTCTTTGGAACGAAGTAAGTAAAGATTCATATATCGCGAATAATCATCAATGAAGGTGATAAAGTATTTTGGATCATTAGCATTCATGTCCGGACAACAAATATCCGTGTGTATGATTTCTAATAACTCAGAACTCCTCTTAGCACCAGTTTTATGAGTATTAGTTTGCTTTCCCTTAATGCAACTAATACAATTCTCGAAATCGGTGAAATCTAAGGTACTAAGTACCCCTTCTTTCACCAATCTCTTAACCCTCTGAATGGAGATGCATAGAATTCTCATCCATAATACATCTTTTTAAACCAGTATTGACATGCATAGTACTTTCAGTGGTGTCATTTTGCAAACTGAGACGATATAAATTTTCAGACAAAATACCGCAACCAATTATTTCAGAATTCTTAAAAATATTAAAACCGGAGTCCGAAAATTTAAAAGAAAATCCAAAGCGTACAAGTCTGGAAATTGAAATCAAATTCCTAGCAAATTTAGGAACATAAAATGTCTCTTGCAAAACCAAATTAAAACCACTACTAAGAATTAAAGTGCATGTCCCGATGGCTTCCACATGTGATCCCATCCGATTTCCTGAATAGATAGAGGCTTCACTGCCCACCGGTTTCCTTAGGTTTGTCATACCCTGCAAGGTATTCGAAACATGGATTGTAGTGCCAGAGTCAATCCACCATGTATTATGATTCAAAACCATATTAGATTCATAACATACATGTGCTAGAAAATTACCTTTTCTTTTCAGCCAGGCTTTGAATTTAGGGCAATCTTTCTTCATGTGTCCCTTCTTTTTACAGAAGAAACACGAAGACTCCTTCTTTATGACTGACTGAGCTGGAACCTTCCCTTTTCCATTGTCTTTACTGTGATCATCACCCTTCTTTTTAGAAATGGTAAAGTTCACCTTTTCACCTTCTTCCAGTAGCAATCTACCCTCCTCCTGAACACACATGGTCATAAGCTCATTAATAGACCATTTATCCTTATGTGTGTTGTAGGATATCTAAAAAGGGGCATATTGTGATGGTAGAGTGCATAAAATGAAGTGCACCAGAAAGGAGTCGGACATAGTAACCTCCAAGCCTTTAAGTTGAGCCGCAATGTCCCTCATGCGCATGATATATTCACGCACGCCTTTAGTTTGAGTGAGCTTTAGGGATGAAAATTGCATAATTAAGGTACTGGCAAGAGATTTGTCTGAAGTCACATACTGCTCATCGATGGCCTTAATTAGGTCTTTAACCTTATCATACTTATCAACTGAACCACGAATACTAGCACATAACCTAGTCTTTATGAACATAATGGAGAGACGGTTAGATCTCTCCCACTTTTCATAAAGATCTACCTCATCAGGTTCACTAGCGTCCGTTATACTAGGTGGTTCGTCTTTCCTTATAGCATAATCAATATCCATCCATCCTAACTGCAGTAGTACTCTCTCTTTCCAGACCTTATAATTTTCACCATTCAATTCAGGAATGTCAAATTTGACATCAGAAGAACTACCAGACAAAATAACTGCAAATAAATAAATAACATGCTTATTAATAATTTGAGACATAACTATAACCATGCTTTACCAATGTAAAATCATGCTAATAAGAATCTAGTGACATAAAACTTGCCTGTGGGCTAAAGTCCTACTCAAATTAGACTCAATAAATTTTAATTATTTTAATTAAAATAATGATGAGACTATCAAATTTTTATTTCTTAATTCCTGTGGGTAGATCAAGAAATATAGTTTAATATTCATCCTAATTAATCATACAAATATAACAAAAATTTCCTGTGGGTATATTTTATTATATTACGTACGATTGATTACAATTAATGTTTAGTTACTACATGTGATTCCCAAAATGAAATTTCAAACAATTAGAGATGCTGTGGCTACTCCCTAACCAATAAAATTTACGAATCACTCAACATTACTTTATTAATCTATATATTTTAGCTTAAGGTATATAGACAGCTTAAAACCGACATAATAATAATACTAGATTTATTATGTGAAACTTAATATTCATATGACCCAAAACGTAACTTATTATTTAAGTTAACAAAAAATATCCGAATGTCATACGAAATAATATACATGCGATAAAATACTCTAGAAATCACGACTAAAACAAAGTATATCACATGAGAGTACAAAAAAAAATATACTCAGAACAAATAAGAATAAAACCGTGATATGTGGCAACTTGAAGACTCAACAAGACAACAACATACAATGCCACAAACCTCTCCAGTACACCATCCAATACAATTTTCCATAAGCAAATAGAGTAAACAAAAAAAAATCATATGAAGTATAGGAGAGTCACGGACAGAAGCCAAAACTTAAACAAAGTCAAATTATTTCTATCATAAGGAGAGAATAAAACAAATATTCATTCTTATCCTCTGAACTCCACCATTAAAACCATGAAGAACAATAATTTGTGCAAATTTCAGACAAAGACCAACAATCATCCGAGACATATTTTTGATGGGGGTCGGTTGCCTATCTCGGGCCGCCTGCCAGTCAGGCCCCAAGGTGACCAATCCCAGAAAGAGGAAAGGCCTGCCCAGCAGACTGTCCGTCAACATCATTGAAACCTCCAAGTGTATGACCTTAATCCCTTAGCCGCCTGGCACAGCCTGGCCGCCTGCCAAGCAGGGCGAACCAGGCCTCCTGCCTGCTTCCAGGGCGCTCCCGCCTAGGCAGGACCAAAGGAGAACCGAGGACTCATCCGTCATTTTGCCTAAGGTAAGGGGAAATGAGTGGACAAGGTGAGTCCACGTGTCGCACCAGCATCCACTCATTTCCCTCCTCTTCCCTCTCTTTTCCTCTCTCTTGTGGGAAGGTATAAATACTTACCCATTTCCCACATAAGAGGGGTTGGATTTTCTCTCTCTAGACTCTTACTCCTAAAAAACGCCACCTAGTTCCTCACGAGCTAGGTTCGTCAAGGCAATTCACGGACTGACTTAGGCATCGGAGAGGGTTTCCTCGGACAACCTCCGAGGCCCTGTGCGTTCACTGTGCAGGGAGCAGGCCAACTCCGCCGGGAAGGTCCGATCAAGGGAGTGAGAGGAAGGGGAGGCTGAAGGAAATCAAACGGTCAACTGTTCACTATTAGTCCAATCCTACAACCCGGATCCAAGGCCAGGTGAATTGTTTCCGTGACCGGAACAATTTGGCGCCGTCTGTGGGGAACTTACGGTTGTGCTCACGAGTTACCCACTAAAATCAACCACTCATAATCACAAAACTAAACACAATCATGCCAGAAATCGTTGATGTCAGTGCAGGAACGGGTCCGACGGTCCCACCGGTGGCCCCCCTGTATGGTATGCCGCAGTCGGAGAGAGTTCCTCCTGCCACGATCCTAGGGGTAGGGGGAACCAGTCTCCTTGGTGGACCTAACACTGCTGTGACGCCTGAGCTGGGGGCACGCCCAGGGCACGCTCTTAATCTGACCCCAGCTCAGATGGCGCAGACAGCCGCCTTCTTCTCTGCGATGCTGAACCAGGAGTTCACTCCTGAGGACTTGGTAGGCAGGGTCGTATCGGCTCCCAGGCAACCATCCCCAATCAGCAGGGATGAAGCCGGGGGCACGAGGCGAACCGCCGCCAGGAATGCTCAGAGGAAAGCAAGAAGGACGGCACAAGCGTATGCACATGTGCAAAGGCGCATTACTACCGGCAGTCCAGAGCCACCTGTCCAACAGGCGTTTTCCATTCACACAACGGAATCTGCGTCTGGAGAACAAAGAGGCTTGTCCCGGGAAATGCAGGAGAGAATGAGGCCCAGGGAGCCCATGTCAAAACGCTTGGGGGAAAGGCCAGGCGGAGTTTTCTCCAGGCTAACACCTGCAGCCAAGGAACAGTCGGCCCCCGACTTATCCCAAAGCCTGCAATCCAGGCTCAACCGGGGACAACCGCTCGAGTCCAGGTATCATCAGGGTGAGAACCTCTGCCACTCTCAGAGGAAGAGGCCCAGGCAGATTTCCCCGGAAACAGAGGACGAAGCAGCAAGCAGGCCGCCACCAAGGCACCGCTCCCCCAGTGCGAGGAAACCGACCCATAAATAATGGGATTCTCACGGTAACCAGTCTGGGGAAAGCAGGTCACGATTGGTAGGCAGGCCCACAAAAACCCCGCTGCACCCTGAGGTACAAGAGTACCCCATTCCAAAAATCAAAATGCCCACTATTAAGTTTGATGGGACGACAGATCCTGAAGATCACCTGGCGGCATTTGAGAGCCACATGGGCATGTACGACGTAGATGATGCCATCTGGTGCAAAGTTTGCCCAACCACCCTGGTAGGGCTCGCACAAGGATGGTTCAGGGACCTCCACCAGGGGTCAGTCAGATTCTTCATAGAGTTGGCTGAGATCTTCCTCGAACAGTATGCCGGGAATAAGAGAAGACGCCTCACTCGTTTCGATCTCATGACCCTGAAGCAGAAAAAGGGTGAAAGTGTGAGGGAATACCTGAGAAGATTTGATCTATCCTACCAGCAGGTTAGGGAGATCGATGACTCCACTGCCGCCTACGCCCTGACAATCTCCCTACTTCCAGGGGAAATGAAAAACCAGATGATCAGGGCCCAGCCAGAAACCTTGGCCATGGCCAGGAAAATTGCGGAAGGGTTCATTCTGCAGGAAGAGTTCCACGGCCTGACGGATACCCCTGCAGGTCAAACAAGGCCTCAAGGGGGACCGCAGGGTGGACGGGGCAGAAGTGAGCCAGGCAAGCAAAGGGAAGAGGGAGACACTCCCAAGAAAGAGCGCACAGTCTACCAGCCCAGGTTCGACAGTTACACTGCCCTGAACAAATCCAGGGCGGAGATCTTCGAACTGGAAAAAGAAACTGCCAAATGGAATCGCCCGAACAAGCCTCGCAGCCCGAAAGGAGACCCCAAGAAATTCTGCACTTTCCACGACTGCATAGGCCATACCACCGAGGAATGCCGTCACCTGAAGGACGAGATCGAGAAGTTAATCAGGAACGGATGGTTAGCCAACTACGCAGCTAAGAATAAGTCTCAGAAGGAAGTATCTGAAAAACCCGAAGGGTCAGTGCAGAACCGCATGGTGATCCATGTAATTTCAGGGGGCACTGAGGGCCAGCTCAGTCGAAGAGGCCAAAAAAGACAAATGCGTGAACTGAGGAACCAGATCTGCTATGCTGAGAAAGCAGGGAGTCCAAGGGGGTTGACCTTAAGCATCACCCCTGATGATGCAGGGCGCGTAGTATACCCGCACAGTGACCCTTTGGTGCTGTCCCTAGAGATCAGCAACCACATTGTGCGGAGGTGTATGGTAGACACAGGCGCGTACACGAATCTGCTGTACAAGGACGCCTTCGAGAAAATGGGCCTGGAAAAAAGGCACCTACGACCTGCCCCTGGATCGCTATACGGATTCAGTGGAGCAGGTGTGCTGCCCATGGGAGTCATAGACCTGCCCGTAACCTTTGGAGAAGGCTCTACTGCCAGAAAAGTCAGGGCAACCTTTGTTGTTGTGGATGCAAGATCTGCCTACAACGCCCTAATCGGCAGGGCCACCCTGGACGAAATCGAGGCGGCCATCTTCATCAGGGCCCTCACCATAGCGTATGTCACCGACTTTGGACTAGAAGGAAAAGTGCGCGGGGACCAAGAGTCAGCCAGACAATGCTACTCCGTGGCCCTGCAAGAACACGAAAAAGAAAGAAAAGGAAAAAGAAAGGCTGACAGTTCCCCCAGCAGGGAAGGCGAAATACCAGCCGAGCACTCGGCGCCTGACCACCTGGAGCCAGGGGGCGAAAGCATGTTAGTGGACTTGGAGCCAGGTAGGCAGGTCCTGATAGGAGCTGACCTGAAAAAATCCTACCAGGCTGAGCTGGTCAAGCTGCTAAAAGAAAACAAAGACGTATTCGCCTACTCGGCAGACGAGATGCCCGGCGTTGATCCATCATGCATCGTTCACAAGCTGAATGTAAGCATGGATGCTCGCCCTGTAAAACAGAAGAAACGAAATATGTCCGCGGAAAAAGACGCAGCAATCAAGGAAGAAATTGACAAACTCTTGAAAGCAGATTTTATTGAGGTCTGTGACTACCCAGAATGGTTGGCGAATGTAGTCATGGTTAAAAAATCGTCAGGCGCATGGAGAATGTGCGTGGATTTTACAAACCTCAACAAGGCCTGCCCGAAAGACTGTTATCCGCTCCCCAGAATCGACCAACTGGTAGACTCCACCAGTGGTTATTCCATGCTGAGCTTCCTAGATGCCTTTTCAGGGTATCATCAAGTATACTTGTGGCAGCCGGACAGGGTGAAGTGCGCGTTCATCACCAGTTCAGGCACCTACATGTACAAGATGATGCCATTCGGGCTTAAAAATGCAGGGGCTACATACCAGCGGTTAGTTGATAAAGTGTTTGAAAAACAAAAAGGCAGAAACATCGAGGCTTACGTTGATGACGCCATCGTAAAAAGCAGAGAGGACAGAGAGCACCTGATGGACTTGCAGGAGACCTTCTGCTCCCTGCGCGCCTACAAAATGAAACTCAATCCAAAGAAGTGTACATTTGGAGTCCGCTCCGGCAAATTCCTGGGGTTCCTGGTCAGCTCTCGGGGGATAGACGCCAACCCTGAGAAAATTCAGGCAGTTCTAGACCTTCCTGAGCCCAAAATCATTAGAGACATCCAGCGCCTGACGGGCCGCATGGCCGCCCTAGCACGGTTCGTCGCCCGATCAGCAGACAAGGCCACTCCTTTCTTCAAGATACTGAAAGGAAACAAACAGTTCAAGTGGGAAAACGAGCAGAGAGAGGCCTTCGAACAGTTGAAGGACCATCTTAAGAAGCTCCCCACCCTGGCCAGGCCAGTAGCAGGGGAAAAGTTTTTCCTTTACATTGCAGTGACCAATATAACTGTCAGCGCGGTCATCTTACGAGAAGAGGCAGGCGCCCTGCAACCTATATATTTCGTGAGTCACGCGCTGGGGGCAGCCGAGAAAAACTACCCGATGGTCGAAAAAGCCGCCTACGCGGTCATAATTGCCGCCAGGAAGCTCAGACCTTACTTTGACGCGCATCCAGTCGTAGTCTTCACCGACCAACCACTAGAGAAGGTGTTGGAAAAATTTGAAAAATCAGGGAGACTATTGAAGTGGGCGATTGAGCTGAGTGGGCTAGGTATATCTTACCAGCCTAGAACAGCCATCAAGGCCCAAGCCTTAGCAGATTTCCTGGCAGAGTGCTCCCATTCAGGGGAAGAAGAAACCCCTGCCGAGGAATGGGTCGTGCATACTGATGGATCTTCGACTGCCAACGGCGCAGGCGCAGGTATCGTGCTGACCAGCCCAGGAGGGGCTGACTTTGAGCATGCCCTCAGGTTTGTCTTCCCAGCATCAAACAACGAAGCAGAGTACGAAGCAGTACTTGCAGGCGTCAGGCTAGCTAAAGCCGTAGGGGCAGAGCGGATTGTCCTAGCGACAAACTCCCAGCTCATCGCCAACCAAATTAATGGTGAATATGAAGCGAGGGACCAAGCAATGGCCGCGTACCTGGAGATGGTGAATGGGGAGTTATCCGGCCTGAAGTCATATGAGGTCAAACAGATCCCCCGATCCCAGAACAGCAGAGCAGACGCCCTGTCAAAACTGGCAAGCTCCAGTCTACAGGACATCCGGAGATCAGTATGGGTCGACGTTTTACACGAGAAGTCCACTAACCCCTGTCAAGCGGTTAATACTGTGGAAAAAGAGCTAGAAAGCTGGATGACTCCCTTCATCCAGTACAAGGAGCATGGTATCTTACCATCAGACTCATTACAAAAAAGGAAGATACAGGCTAAAGCAGCCTGGTTCATACTCATTGATAAAGAACTTTATAAGAAGTCTTTTACTTATCCCCTGCTCAAATGCCTGCGGGCAGATCAGGCCGCTGAAGTATTGGAGGATATCCACTCAGGGATTTGTGGACATCACATTGGGGGGAGATCACTGGCCCACAAGGCCCTCAGGGCAGGCTACTACTGGCCTACCATGCTGGCAGATGCCAAGAGCCTGACCCAGAAATGCAGGAAATGCCAACTCTTTGCCCCATCAATCCATGCCCCGGCCCAGGAGCTCAGGCCAATCCTATCCCCCATCCCCTTCGCTCAATGGGGGATGGACATTCTAGGACCCTTCACGGTGGCCACAGGGGGCAGAAAATTCTTGATTGTCGCCATAGACTACTTCACCAAATGGGTGGAAGCCGAAGCAGTGCCCAACATCACTGAGCCGGCGGTCAGGAAAGTGGTCTGGCGAAATATCATCACCAGGTTCGGTCTACCAAAGATGTTGGTATTTGACCATGGCAGGCAATTTGATAATGATCCACTGAGAATCTGGCTGGAAAGCCACAACATCTCAGTCGCCTATTCAGCCGTCTGTCATCCTCAAACCAACGGACAGGCAGAAGCAGTCAACAAACAAATCCTGAACAGCCTAAAGAAAATGGTGAATGACTGCAAGGGTAGGTGGGCTGACGAACTCCCCAGTATACTCTGGTCAATCCGAACTACCAGAAAAGAGTCTACAGGCCAGACCCCGTTTGGTCTGGTATATGGAGCAGAGGCATTATTACCAATTGAGGCAAGGATCCCCTCTCTACGCTCCATGCAGTACGACCAGGCTGAAAACGAAGCTGCAATGGTCGAAGCCTTGGACCTGGTAAATGAGTTAAGGGAAGAAGCCAGTACCAACATCGTTGCCTACCAGCAACGAATGAGGAAAGCCTTCAACACCAAAGTCCGACAGAGGAACTTCCAGATGGGTGAGCTGGTTCTGAGAAAGACGCAGGCGATTGGAAAGTCAAGAGAACATGGGAAGCTGAGTGCCAACTGGGAGGGTCCATACCAAGTGACTCGAGTCCTGGGACCAGGCACATACAAAATCACCAACCTTGAAGGGCAAGAGCTGCATGCTCACTGGAATGCGGACACTTTAAAGAAATACTACGTCTGAAGAGAATTCGAAGATAGTTTTTATTTTTTGCAAAAAAACAAATGGCGGAGGACGGTCAAAAGAATGTCGACGGCTCCGACCACCCGAAAATGTCACAGTTTTATAAAGAAATGAAGAATATTCAGATTTATACTCGTTGCCTGTTCACACTCGCGTTCTTCACACACAAACGAGCAGGGGGCAATAGGGGGAGGCCCTGCCAAAATCGGGAAAAATGACCCCCCCCAGCAAAAATCCGAAGCACCACCCTGCTTACCTCTGGGCAGGCAGGAGGCAGGCCCCCCTGGACTTTGAACAAAAGCCAGGGACAGGCCAGACTAACAAGGACTGGGGGCAAGCCCCCCAACCTTGTATAAAAAACGCAAAAGCCACCCTGCTTACCTCTGGGCAGGCAGGGGGCAGGCCCCCTGGACTTTGAACAAAAGCCAGGGACAGGCCAGACTAACAAGGACTGGGGGCAAGCCCCCCAACCTTGTATAAAAAACGCAGAAGCCACCCCGCTTACCTCTGGGCAGGCAGGGGGCAGGTCCCCTGGACTTTGAACAAAAGCCAGGGACAGGCCAGACTAACAAGGACTGGGGGCAGGCCCCCCAACCTTGTATAAAAAACGCAAAAGCCACCCTGCTTACCTCTGGGCAGGCAGGGGGCAGGCCCCCTGGACTTTGAACAAAAGCCAGGGACAGGCCAGACTAACAAGGACTGGGGGCAGGCCCCCCAACCTTGTATAAAAAACGCAAAAGCCACCCTGCTTACCTCTGGGCAGGCAGGGGGCAGGCCCCCTGGACTTTGAACAAAAGCCAGGGACAGGCCAGACTAACAAGGACTGGGGGCAGGCCCCCCAACCTTGTATAAAAAACGCAAAAGCCACCCTGCTTACCTCTGGGCAGGCAGGGGGCAGGCCCCCTGGACTTTGAACAAAAGCCAGGGACAGGCCAGACTAACAAGGACTGGGGGCAGGCCCCCCAACCTTGTATAAAAAACGCAAAAGCCACCCTGCTTACCTCTGGGCAGGCAGGGGGCAGGCCCCCTGGACTTTGAACAAAAGCCAGGGACAGGCCAGACTAACAAGGACTGGGGGCAGGCCCCCCAACCTTGTATAAAAAACGCAAGAACCACCCTGCTTACCTCTGAGCAGGCAGGGGGCAGGCCCCCTGGACTTCGAACAAAAGCCAGGGACAGGCCAGACTAACAAGGACTGGGGGCAGGCCCCCAAACTTGTAAAAAAGAAACAATCAGGAACCCCCTACTTACAGGCAGGCAGGGATAGGCTGCGAATCAAGCTCATGAGGAATCAAAACAGACAAAAGCAAACAGAAAATTCACATAAAAAGAGTAGTGTCAAAGGAATACAGGACAAGAGTTTTTAAAGCAAGTGATTACAATCAAGAGTACGGCAGCCGGCCACCAAAGGGCTCGGCGCGCAAAGAAGTGAAGAAAGTTAAAACGTCGGCACAGGCGCAGCAGGAGACGAGCAAGAGCCCTCTGAGGAAGACTGCCCTCCATGTTAAGCAGGGGGAGCATCTGGGCCGGAAGTGGCAGCTCCTTCAGACAGTCTGCGCATTTGAGCTTCGTCCTTAGCAGTATAAAGGGCTCGGAAAGCATCTTCGTCAAAACCAGGGAACATCTCCCTGACGGCTTCCATGACAACCCCTAGGCAAGAGTTAACACCATTAACAAAGCCCGCCGACACGGCCGTCTCCACCTCCTGGAGTATTTCATCCCTCTCCCTCTCCCAATCCTTGGTCTTCGCCGCCAGATCGCCAAGAGCCGCCTGCAGATCAGAATTTGCCTTGGAAAGGCGCTCCCCAAGGTCGATGACGCTCTTCTTGGCGTGATCCAGCTCAGCCAAAGCTTTCCTGGCCTGCTGAGCTCTCTTTGACTCCTCCCCCAGGCGGGACACCTCCCTAATAGCTTTCTCATTTTCAGACTTCCAGTGGATCGCCTGACCTTTGGCCTCTTCTAGCTCGGTCTCCCTTTTCGCCAACTGATCCTTCAGGCTGGCAATGAGAGCAACGTCCCTCTCGACTGCAGAAAGGCGGTCAGAGTTGGACAGTTCCTCATCACTCAGACGGCTGAGGGCCGCCAGCTCTGCAGAAGCTTGCATGATTCGGGCAGTGCGCTGGATGTACTGGGTCACTTGGTTTGTAGCAGATTGGACAGTCTTGAGGATGTGGTCCGCTAGAACTGCCCCTGAGTCGGAAAGTAGGGCGGAAACATCTTGGCTGTCTCCGGCGGTATAGTGGAATTCAGCGTTCTCCTCAGAAAAGAGGGTGGCAGGAATCCCCTGAGCAAAACGTTTAGGTTCAGGCGTGGAAGTCTCCAGGTCCACCACCTGGTCAGCACTTGGAGCTTCCCTGCTCCTCTTTCTAAGCAGCGCCCGAGAAGTGCTCTCCCCAGTTTCTTCGGAACCTGCAGCCCGCGGCCCCGGGGGAATCTGGACCCCTGCTGAAAGGCCTTCTTGCCTGCCAACAGGCGAAGGGGTAGCCTCGTAGGCAATCGCCTTCGCAACTGGAGAGGGGGTGGCCACAGAAACCGCCGTCTTTGCAGGCGTTGCTCTAGGAGGGGGGGGGAAGCCTTGGTCTACTGAACGATAGACCCTTCAAATGCTTCATCAGATTCTTCTCACCTCTCTTAAAATCAGGGGGAAGAGAAGGGCGACTTTGGACAACAGTAAGATTCTCGTCCAGGCCCAGGCGTCTCACCTCCCCTTTCCTCCAAATAAAGGTAGCAAGATCTGCAAGGCAAACATACAAGCTGTCAGGGCACTTTTAAAAGGAAAAAAGAGTGAGAAAGAATCACCAACACTCCTGAACTACCTTTATCTAGACCCGGATTCATGCCCAACCGAGTCAAGTAATTATCAGTCGCTATAAGCTCCGCATGAGGGAGCCATAAGGTGGGGCCATACACCCCATACTTGTTAGTGTGGGCAGCAAAGTAGGCCGTCAATTCCTTGTCCTTCTCACTTAACTTAACCTCCAAGGCCTTTCCACCCACGCCAGGGTGGTACTCCTCAGGGGTCTCAAGCCTGGTGTGGACATGATTCCTGAAATGACGAGGAACCCTCCACCCATGGATGCTGTGTATGTAGAGGAAGTTGTTCTTCCAGTCTCTCAAACTGTCCATGCCAGGCCATACCAAACAATGTCCCTTCTGCCTCAAGAGGGACCAATAACCAGGGGAGCCCGTACTCCCAGAAGAAACCATTTGTAAGCCCACCATAAACCGCAGGGCGTCAATGGAAGGCTCCATGCGGTGAAAAAGACAGGTCCAGACATATGAAATCAACGCCCTGACGGCCGTGGCTGTCAGCTGGGCGATGGCGACGTTCATACGCCTGAAGATCTCCTCTAAGGAAGGATGGAGGGGAAAGCGAAGGCCGAACTCCAGACATTTATGGTAGACCGCTATGCACCCATCAGGGGGGTTGCATACGGTATCCTTTTCGCCGGGGACAACAACTGTATACCCCTCCCCGAAATTATAAAGCCGCTCAATCACGCCAGCGGCGTTCTTTGCAAGGATCGTCTCCCGATTTTTCGGGTCAGGGAAAGTACTCAGAGGGATACGGTATTTGGCCTTGTCTAGATAGTAAACCCTACCCCTTTCTCGACGAACAAGGGGGCCGGAAGTTCTAGAAGGGTCAACTTCCAACGCCTCGTCGTCCGAGTCAATAGCGTCAAACGAAGGGGGGTCAGGAGAATTACCACCCCCACTACCCGCCGAATGCTCTTCCTCAAAACCAACCTCCCTGGAGGAGGAGGCAAAATTTACCCCTTCCCCCCTCTTTGATGGGTCAGTGAAGGGCAAAATCCGCTCGCGGGTTCTAGACATTCTACTCTAGCGAAAGCGGAAAGCAGGAAATCAAAAGGAAAAAGCAGAAAATGGAAGACGAGAATCTGACCTAAGATCGCCTGACAGCACGGTGCAAGCCTGAAGAAAGAGTCTCCCAGGGAAAGGGGGGTGCAAAGTAGGATACGATTCGTTAACGCTCGAGGGTTTTAACGGATAAAGAGAGTAGGGAGTTTCGAAGGAAAAGAAAGATTGAAAAAATGAAAGAGTGGACGACTGATCGCTTTTATAGAAAGAAAGGCATGTCAAGAGTCGCCCAACCCTCAGGAATTCACCCAAAGGCTGCGGTCCACGTGTCACCCCTACGGAGGTTTACTCTGAGTAGCTTCCCAAGAAAAACCTCGGGAGGACCAAAGGGTGTCAGAAGATTGGTCACCCTATGACGTCCCCCTTGGCAAAAAAAAAAAAAAAAAAAAAGGAGTACAGTGCACAAACGCGTCGCCTGAATTTCATTTCGTTAAGTCTTACAAAGGAAGGTTACATCTTGAGACAGATACGAAAAGAAAAATACATAAGGCCCAAAAATTCCGGCCTGACAGAAACCAAACACCCTGCCACGCAGGCCTAGTCGTCGCCCAAATCTGGGGAATAATCCCCAGGGCTGCCTGGACTCCCGAGAGCCGAGCCCCAGTCCCAGTCTGGGGAGCCCTGGAAAGGATCATCAGAAGCTCCGTCTTCATCCTTATCGCTCAGGCAACCAAGACCCTCACTGTCATCAGAGTCATGGCTGCTGTCCTCCCAGTCCCTGCCAAAGACAACGGCCTGGGATTCGTCGCAGGTGCGACAGCCTGTCTTCTTCACAGGCGAAGAGGGACCTGACGCCAAGGAGGAATCAGTGTCAGAAAGGTTGGGGTAAAATTGCTCGGGGTGCAGCCACGAAAAGCACTCGTGGCATCCCCTGTCAAAACAGGCCCCTCCCTGGGGGCAGCGCCTAAACCTAGGCGCAGTAGAAGGAGAGGACCTCTTGAGGCGTTTGCCCCTCCTAGCAGAAGCTTTCTGACCCATCCAGCGGGAACAAAGTCGTGAACGGCGACTACGGCGGACAGCTAGATAAGCAGCACGAGCATATCGGAGCCTCCAAAACCCTCTGAAGATGAAAGTGACATATTTAACTCCACGACAAGTTACGTTCTTTTTGATCCAAGCCATGATTAAAGACAAAGAAAGGAAAGTTGGAAATGGATCGTGAAAATAGTGGAGGATGCAATTTATACAAAAGCAGAAGCAGGGCATTAATGGTGCCCCAACCACTTCTGCAAAGAAGAGAGCCAATCATCAAACTGGCACACTACTCGAAAATTCGCTATGCAGAGGAGAGTAATCATAACAAAAAACGTTTGAACTCTCTGCATACCCAGAGAAATTAAAGCATGTTCCCTCGGGAATACGCGGCGCATTTAATGCAAGAGTGTCCAAGGAGTCAACCTCCCACCGTCCCAAAACAAGACGTCGCCTGCCGAGCAGGAGCCCCGCTCCCCCTCAGCCGGCGAGGGCCAATTGATGGGGGTCGGTTGCCTACCTCGGGCCGCCTGCCAGTCAGGCCCCAAGGTGACCAATCCCAGAAAGAGGAAAGGTCTGCCCAACAGACTGTTCGTCAACATCATTGAAACCTCCAAGTGTATGGCCTTAATCCCTTAGCCGCCTGGCACAGCCTGGCCGCCTGCCAAGCAGGGCGAACCAGGCCTCCTGCCTGCTTCCAGGGCGCTCCCGCCTAGGCAGGACCAAAGGAGAACCGAGGACCCATCCGTCATTTTGCCTAAGGTAAGGGGAAATGAGTGGACAAGGTGAGTCCACGTGTCGCACCAGCATCCACTCATTTCCCTCCTCTTCCCTCTCTTTTCCTCTCTCTTGTGGGAAGGTATAAATACTTACCCATTTCCCACATAAGAGGGGTTGGATTTTCTCTCTCTAGACTCTTACTCCTAAAAAACGCCACCTAGTTCCTCACGAGCTAGGTTCGTCAAGGCAATTCACGGACTGACTTAGGCATCGGAGAGGGTTTCCTCGGACAACCTCCGAGGCCCTGTGCGTTCACTGTGCAGGGAGCAGGCCAACTCCGCCGGGAAGGTCCGATCAAGGGAGTGAGAGGAAGGGGAGGCTGAAGGAAATCAAACGGTCAACTGTTCACTATTAGTCTAATCCTACAACCCGGATCCAAGGCCGGGTGAATTGTTTCCGTGACCGAGGAGTTAACAAAATAAGACGGATGAAAAATCGATCCACAATAACAAGCAAGACAGAGGTATAAACTGAAGCTCTGATACCAAATGTCTCCAGCCATTGCTTAACGGATTCCTGAACAGCTTTATCTACAACCCGAATACCGTCTACCGTGTTAGCTATATTGTCGGTTCTAAATTCTTTCCTCTCGAATTTAGATGGTGTATAGATGAATAGAGAAAATGAATCTAGTGACCCTGAATAGCGTTGTATTTATACTAATCTTTCCATCAAAGATAAAGTTACAACAAGATAAACATTCTGTATAGTGGTTAATGGAATATAGGATTATAGGAGATAAGAGATAGATATTTATTAGAGTTTAGGTTGATCACCAAATGGACCACAATTCAGTAACTCTAAACTGATCAAACAACTTAATCAGTTATTAAGTCTATCATAAATTCTAACATAAGACACAATAATTCTTACTTAAACATCAACCAACTTAAGTAACGCTCACATCGAAAAATTATGACGAGATCATGGATTTCTACCAAATAAGAGTAATCATTGTTTTTAAATATCAATCAATAATATTTTGAGTTTATAAAAAGGTCTTAATAAGATTACAAACTTAAAATTATCCCGCATCGAAACAATTAAAATAAGGTACGGTGATGATTCTATATTATAAATAAGAAAACAAATTTTAGTTAAATTATCCCACATCGACAAATAATAATAATAAAACGATGAATTTCTATATTATAAATAAGACTAAGCTAATTATTTGTTCTTAGATATCAATCAAAATTTTTTGAGTCTTAAAAAACTTTTTAAGTTTATAAACTTAAGTAAATTATCTCATATCGAAAAAATTATACTCTTTTCTTTTGAGTTTTTTTTAAAAAACCAACAATATTTTGAGTTTCAAAAAAGATCTTAATAAGACTATGAACTTAAAATTATGATGATGATTCTATATTATAAATAAGGAAACACATTTTAGTTAAATTATGACAAATTATAATAAGACGATAGATTTCTATATTATAAATAATGGAGTACTCCATAGTAATCATGTGCTCTTAGATATTAACCAAAAAAAATTTGAGTCTTAAAATATATATTAAGATTATAAACTTAAGTAAAACTATCCACATTCGAAAAATTATAAAGTTTCATCAAACATTAATTTTTTGAGTCTTAAAAAAGTTGTTAAGACTATATACTTAAATAAAAAATTATAATAAGGCAATGGAATTCTATATTATAAATAAAACTAATAAAAAAAAACTTCTTAGACATCAACCAACTTAAGCAATTCTCCCACATCGAAAAATTATGATGAAGTTATGAATTTCTATTAAATAAAAGTAATCATTGTTTTTAAATATCAACCAACAATTTTTTTTTTGTTTTTTTAAAAAACTATGATGGAATTCTATATCATTTTTTTAAAATTATGATGATGTCATGAATTTGTAGTCTTTTTTATTTGTTTTTAAAAAACTTTTGAGTTTAAAAAAGGTCTTCATAAGACTACAAACTTAAAATTATCCCACATCAAAACAATTAAAATAAGTTACGGTAATGATTCTATATTATAAATAAGACTACAAATTTTTGTTAAATTATTCCACATCGACAAATTATAATAAGGTGATGGAATTCTATATTATAAATAAGACTAATTATTTATTCTTAGATATCAATCAAAATATTTTGAGTCTTAAAAAACTCTTAAGAATATAAATTTAAGTAATTATCCCACATCGAAAAATTATACCCCTTCTCTTTTGAGTCTTAAAAACACTCTTGAGTCTTAAAAACACTCTTAAGACCATAAACTTTTATTTATATAATAGAATTTCATCGTATTATCATACTCTCTTCGTCACTATTTTTTTCTCTTTTACCTTAATATTTGTGAGGAGTATTTTAATGAAATGAGACAAAACATAGTGACCGTAGAGGGTATGATAATACGATGAAATTCTATTATATAAATAAAAGTAACCATTTCTCATGATGAGGTGATGTAAATCTATATTATAAATAAGACTAATCATTCGTCCTTAGATATCAACAAAAAAAACTTTTTAGTCTTAAAAAAAGTTCTTAATAAGACTACAAATAAAGTTAAATTAGATTATCACATATCGAAAAATTATAATGAGTTGATAAAATTCTATGTAATCTTTCGTTCTTAGATATTAACCAACAATCTTTTGAGACTAAAAAGAAGTTCCTAAGACTAAGACTATATATTTAAAGTATATTTATCCTACATCGAAAAATTAAGATGGGTTGATGAAATTCTATATATTATAAATAAGTGTAATCATTCGTCTATAAATAAAAGTTCTTAATTAAACTATATCTTAACTTAAATAAATTTAAGTAAAATTATCCACATCGAAAAATTATAATAAGATGATTTTTTTTTATTATATAAATAACAATAATCATTCATCCAAAATATATAATAAGATGATCAAATTCGATTATATAAATAAAGAGTAATCGTTTGTCCTTTTAACTTAAATATAAAAACAAACTTTTAAGTCTTGAAAATAGCTCTTAAAACTCAACTTTAATCAAATAAATTATACCATATCGAAAAATTATGATGAGGTGATGAAATTCTATGTCATAAATGAGTCATTTTTCGGTTTTAAATATCAGCCAACAATCTTTTGAGTCTTAAAAGTCTTTAAAAAGACTACAAACCTAAAATTATCCCACATTGAAAGTATTAAAATAAGGCGATGCTTCTATATTATAAATAAGAGTAATCGTGCGTTTTTTTTGGGTCTTAAAAGCAGATCTTAAGACCATAAACCTTGAGTAAGTTATTCTACATCGAAAAATTATGACGAGGCGATATAATCTTATATTATTAATAAGACTAATCTTTCATTATTAGATATCCATTAAAAAAAATTCATTTAATTTATTCTTAGATATCAATAAAAAAACTTTTGAGTCTTAAAAAATCTCTTAATAAGACTACAAACGTAAAATTATTTTCACATCGAAAATTTATAATAAGGTGATGAAATTTTATATTATAAATAAGAGCAAGCATGTGTTCTTTTGAGTTTTAAAATAAGCTCTTATTAATAATATCATGTGATCATCTTATTTATTGTAATGATATAGTTTGATTAAGTTTCTTATTTAACAAATGTACAGCATCAATGTAATTAAGTCAAGTAACCCGTGCAACGCACGGGCTTTAATCTAGTATTATATTAATTAATAAGGGGGTAATTGGTGTAATATAAAGAAAGTAGTGGGGTAGGATGATAATGTTAGGTGAAAAAAAAGTTTTCTTAAATGAAAATATGGAAGAAGATCAAACTCAGCCCAATAAGGAAAGAGGGAAGAACAATAAAACTCGGAGGGAGTAGTTAATATTAGGCCTCGAGACGTAAACATTATATTTATTATATAAATGTATAATTCATGATTAGAAGTCAATTAAAGTCAAAATCATAATTATTTCTAAAAAGGTTGAACTTTAAGTAATTAAAAGTATTTAAATAACAAACTGACAAATTTTCTAGAATTGCACTGTCTTACTATAAAATTCTTAATTAAATCATTAAAAGTCAAAACTACATCAGACCAGTGGGGTTGAAAACTTTAGAAACTAACCTTTATTTCTGGAGAAAATCCAAAATTCCAAATAAAAAATGGGCTTTTGTTCATATGTTTACAAACTGTCAGAATTACAAACCCGATTGTAGTTCTTTAATAAAACACGTTAAAAATTGATTTTAAAGAAAATCCAATTGAAAATATTAACTAGACTCTTCATAGTTTATGTAAGTAAATTACCAAGATTAAATTAAAAGATTAAAATTATATTTCAATTTAGATCTTATTAAGCCTAAGAGAATTGCGGATTAATTTGGCACTTGTTCATAAACAATTTATTGTGACAAAACGAGTTGGAATTATTTTACGAAATTAAACCGACATAAATTAGACTTAAAATAAACAATAGTATTTTTTGAAAGTTTTCGGAAATAAAGTCTTTAAAATAGAGTATTAATTCGCACAAAAGTACTAACAGATTCTGAAACATGCTGTAACTTTATTAAAAACTATAAAACTTTTAACTTTACACTCTATACATTAAAAACCACGAAAATTATGAAATCAATTATTATGTGTATGTTTTTGTCTCGGCCTTATATTACTTTTTAATAATTAAAAGAACGATTTATTCCAAATCTCGTAAAAATGATTTAAAATAACGAAACATGTGAAAATTTACGATTTTTATGTTTGTTATTAAAAACGGTACATACATATATTGTCTAACAAAAATCTAATTTCTATACATGTATGCAACTACAACAATAATATCACATAATACCGAGTAACGTGTCAATGTTACCTTAATCGAGATCCAAATTATTAGCAAGGTAGCCTATGAAATAATTAAACATATGGTATAAGTGAATAGAAAGGAGAAACAAGATGAAGAACGAATAAGAGTAATTAAATCCCTCGAGATCAGAAAGAATTAGAGACGGACTAGGATCGGATTGACGATGAACGAAAAGGAGAAAGTTTAAACTGAAATATAGAGGAGAAAAAGTGAATTGTGTTGTGAATAAAATAGACTAGAATGAATGAGAATATATATATACATATATATATATATATATAAAAGAAATTAGAAAGCTAAAAGATAGTAATAATCGAGTCACAAGGACTCTTAACTCAGCTAAGAGACGAGATGATTGAGATAAGAGAAGGTTTGTAAAATAATATAAGCGTTTATGAAGAAATCGGAATAAAAATGCATTAGAAAATAATTATTTATGAAATCGCATAGTAAAATAATTAAATAACCATTTTTCGAAAATTAAATATTTTTGAGCTAGAAACTAATTATAAATGTAATCGATCATTTTTAGAAAAATAAATAGTTCAAACTCAATTTTAAAACTATTGTTTATAGAAAATATGATTTATCAAAAATAATTAAACATACTTGCCATGAAAAGAATTAAATGGGTTTTCGAATAAAAATAGAATAATTAAAATCTTTTTACGAAAATAAATAATTTTAGGCTCGATAATGAAAGAGACCCCGGAATGAGAAAAATGTAATTGCCAAAATATTATAGAGTTACGATCGTAATGGAACAGATAGCAGAGCTAGAAAATTTGTGAGTGTTACATAGCCTCAAGTCATACTAACTCCCACGAGATCGCTCTTACGGGCGCTTGAACATGAGACCCTTGGGGTGTTGGTCAAAAGTTTTAACCATTAGATTCAACCATTGCGGGTCTCTGATATGAACCATCTCAAACAAAACCTGATGTTGATGCCCAACTAATATATATATTTATATCCTATCACGCACCCTTACTCGAATGTCCATTGGTTTTGAAGAGTGGTTAGTTCACATGCCCCCCTCTACGCTGTGCCGAAATTCCACTTTGGAGATCACCGGGATTCCCTTCTAAACTCTATTACTAGAGTGCTAATATGTTATCCCTAATACGTTTTCATTCATCTACAAGTGTCCAAGTTACAACAACACGGGTGCGTATTCAAATGTCAGACTCAACTATTTTTATGAAAATGTCGCATATTTTGATTTAAAATGAGTATTCCAAATGCCATACCCATGTCCGATTGTCAAGGGTCGAACACGGGTATATGAGGTAATTAGAAGAGTCATAGTAACATAGATCAAGACGGGATATGTATCTATTGGTTGTTCAAATATTGAAATATTTGCAGGAGGGAGGAGGATGCACTGAATTGATAGGAGCAACGCGAGTTTCCTGACACAATCAGTTGTCCTGACCAAGCGATCATTCGTTAATATGTACCGTGATTTGGGATATTATTGGCTTCGTCTTGGAGTTTATATTGCACTCTGCCTCTGTGTGGGTACCATCTTTTATGATATTGGTCTTTCTTATGCTTCTATTCAGGTTGGTCTTCGTCATGCAACAATATTCACAACTAACTTTTGTTATCTTCTTGTCTTATTAATTTTTTTGCTCGCTTGGGATGAGGATAATGAATTGGGGTAATGGAACAATGAACTAAAAAATGGAGGAATAATTAGTGATGGAGTAGTGATCATGCTAGGCGAAAATGGAAAAAAAGAGACAAATATAGCCTCTTTTGGGGAAACAATTAACTCCCTTCTCCCCCGAAGTACTCATATGGAGTAATTCTTCCTCCTTCACCTCTCTTTACACCATAAAATACCACCACTAACTACCACTCTTCTTCATTTTCTTCCCATTTTGAGTTTCATTATCCACCAATTCATTACCCCACCCCAAGCGTGCCCTAAAAGTAAATAATTGAGTTGAAAAATTGTACTCTCCTTGAAATTGACAGGCAAGAGGAGGGATGCTTATGTTTGTCGCCGCCTTCTTGACATTTATGGCGATTGGTGGGTTTCCGTCTTTTGTGGAAGACATGAAGGTGACACTGCCAAACTACATACATATGTCGACATCCTTGGCTATGCTAGTCCCTCTATTCAAATCTCAGAGTCTCATTTGTTAATATCTTCAGTTACATACGAAATACGGAGTATTATACTAGACCATAAAAGTTGCAGAAAAGATAAAATTATATGTTGAACCTGGACTTGAACTGCTTAGTAGGAATCTTCATATAACCATGAGTATGTAAAACTAATCGGTGTATATTCTGATGCATGCTTGACAACATGGTAGATATTTGAACGAGAAAGGATGAACGGTCACTACGGAGTTGGCGCATACGTGATAGGAAACACAGTATCTTCAGTTCCATACTTGCTGATGAATTCCCTAATTCCGGGAACACTTGCCTATTATCTAGTTGGACTTCAACCAAGATTGGATCACTATGTCTACTTTGCATTGGTGTTGTTCACGTGTTTGATGTTGGTGGAGAGCCTAATGATGATTGTGGCGGCCTTAGTCCCGGATTTTCTCATGGGGATAATAACCGGGGCTGGAATCCAGGGCGTGATGATGCTTAGCGGAGGCTTTTTCTGTCTTCCTAACGATCTTCCTAACCCTGTTTGGAGGTACCCCATGCACCACATAGCATTCCATACGTATGCAAATCGAGGATTATTGAAAAATGAATTTAAGGGGTTGAGGTTTCCTAGTGGTCAAACCGGAGGTCCGAGTATAATCACAGGAAATGAGGTGTTGAGGGATGTGTGGCAGGTTGAAATGGGGTACTCTAGATGGGTTGATCTTGGTGTTTTGTTGGGTATGGTGGTGGTTTATCGGCTTCTTTTTTTTGGACTAGTTAAGCTTTCTGAAAAGATTAAGCCATCTATTGCATCTCTTAAGGCATCCTATCAAAAACATTGCACCCTAGTTGTGCAAGATTAAGTCAGATGTTTTAACTCACATGTACTTTCATTTTGTATGTTCAAGATTACATTCCATATATACAATGTTCCTATATTCAGACTGCCCCATTTTCCTCGAGCATGTCCCCGTAATCACTACTAGATTAAGAAGATAAGGTCAATGTTCCCAAAGTGTTGGGGAGCCTTTCTTGGGTTGGAATACTTCGGCAGCAGAGAAGCAACATTGTCCATGTATGACTCAAAACATTTTTCTTACACATTTGTGTTTAAAACAAGTAGCATCCTTCTTTTCGACATTCTTTGTATCGTGTTTTGAGTCAAGTGTTTCCTCAAAAATCTTTTCATTGAAGCTGCAAGTACTCTTCTCACATTGATCCTTAAAGGATAATATCGAATTACCTCCAGAAGATCAAAGATCACGAATCATTAACTTCATCTCTACATACCATCAATCCCTTAGATTTTCAATAAAGTAATGAAGATAAATTGATAGAATGGATCTAGATAACAAAGGGTAAATCAATGTCACGCAAGTCGTGTGGAGCTCGGCCTTGCCGAGGATCCTTGGGGAGCAAGGAAGCAATGTGTGTCGCGTTGTCGATGTATGACGCATGCTTTTCGGCTAAGCATTCATCTTTCACTACTGGCTTGAGTTTGCGCCTCAACTTGAGCTTTTGCAGGAACGTAATGTTAAGCTTTCCGTTGAGGGCTTCTTTGAAACATTCCTCATTGAAGTTCCAGTTGCCATTTTTCCAGTCTAGGTCATACAGTGGAAGAAACTGGTGGCCATAACGGGCGATAAACTTTACAGCTAATAACACGAATTCAAATTCTTCTGTTGACATGTAATATGGAAAGCTAATCCGGGTCCATGCAGGCTTCACTCCTTCATAACCCTGCCAATGGTTTAGAAATTTTTACGAGTTGCTGAAGCGAATGATAAATGTACGAAATACTTGATTGATAGACAGATTTACCTGCAGGATTGATGATCTGAAGGCTAGAGATCTAGGCTTGTCAACATGGAGCAGATGGTGGCCATAGGGTCCAGCACAAGCACACCCTCCTCTAGCTTGAATACCAAACAAGTCATTAAGCAGTTTGGCCACGAATCGGCCATGGAGAGGCTTTTTTCCTGTGGTTGGATATACGAGGAAGGATAAAATAGGAAGGCGATCCACCGTACTAAGTGGCCCTAGGATATGTATATTGCTGTAGTTTCTTAGAATTTTCAGGGCAGTTGTCATGTAATACGACTCGAGGTTTTTGATCGTTTTACAACCAATGTATTCTTTGACCCAGAATGCTAATGCTGCTCTTACTGTCTGAATTATCGGTGGAGTTCCTGCGTTTTCCCTCTCTTCTACTTTATCCAAGTATAATGTGTCCTGTTCCCAAAAGTAAACGAATTAATGGAAATCAACGGATTCTGCTTATAAAATTGACGCGATGACAAAATCACAAAAGTTCAGTCCAATGAAAATATGCAGGAGAAGCACCTCTTCACTGAAGCAATTGACATAGGAGACAGTTCCACCGCCGCAAGTCGAGGGAGGGCAGTTGTTGAGTTGATAGAGTTTCTTGTTCATTAATAGTATCCCTGGAGTTCCTGGTCCTCCAATAAATTTGTGTGTACTTATGAACACTGCATCGAATCCATCTAACTCTCCTGATTTCATGTCGATCTCCACATAGGGTCCACTGCAACATTGTTAATTACATCAGATCACAATCAAATTAAAGCAACCAAAAGCTCCATGTTGATGAAATAATATAGACTGACCTTGCCGCAAAGTCAAAGCAAGCAAAAGCTCCATGTTGATGAAGCAGCCTGGCAAGAGCTCGGGCATCCGTGACAATACCAGTCACGTTGCTACAGGCCGAAAAGGAGCCCAACATTGGGCGGTTGCTACCTTCATAATGTTCCAGCTGAGCCTCAAGTGCCTCCATATCGAGAGAGCCTCCATCGTCTGTTAAACCAATCTCGACCACGTCTGCCAGGCTCTGTCGCCAGGAGAGAATGTTGGAGTGGTGCTCGTATGGGCCAACGAAAACCACCCATTTCTCCTCGTCTTTCAGGAGTTGAGACACCCTGTCTCTAAGGGTAGGTGCAACTGCAATTCCCATGACTTCTTGAAGCTTTTTGATGGCAGCTGTTGTTCCAGAACCACAGAATAGAATGACATCCTCTTCTGTTCCCCTTAGACATTTTTTGATGTACTGGCTTGCCTCTTCCACCATTTTTGTACTATGCTGTCCCACGCAGCTGTCGTCCGTATGGGTATTGCCATAGAAAGGGAGGAGAGTGGTGAGGATGTAGTCTTCAATAAAACGAAGAGAGCGGGCAGTGGCAGTAGCGTCAGCGTATGTGATTCTGCGGGTTCCGAAGGGAGAGTCGAACTCAGCCCCGACACCAATGATCTGTGATCTCAACCAACTCATTTTGTTTTCAGGGGACAACTTCTTCATCTTCAATCTTGCCTTTAATTTGTTAATTACAGTAACAAGCAAGCTATGAATGAAACTGAAGGTTATTGGTAATGTCTGATGCAGCTGTATATATATATATATACTTGTTGTCTTGTTAATAAATTGGCATAACCATAACACGTTTTCAAAGACCATGTTTTTGACTTATTGGAGCTCTACTAGTTAGAGTATATAAACTCCAATATTCTTCAACGCTTTAACTGAGTTGATTCATAACAATATATACTCCGTAACATGGGATCAGATAACGCGACAAAAGGTTAATATACTTATACTCTAACGTCTACTCTCCGGCCACTGTTGGCCTTGAATAAGGATAAAATACATAGATAAATTTCGGTATAAAGTCGTTTGTATGTACTCCGTCTATGGTCTATCCTATTCATTTGTTTAACCTTTTTTTTTTATAGAAGTTAGTTTGCAACATACATTTGCAAATAAAACCAACTCTTTCAATATACTTCATTCCGTCCATTCAATGATTTACAAAGACCCACCATTTATCCTCACAAAAACGGACTTCACATAAAGAATTGAATGGATGGAAGAGGGTAGTTAGCATAAAAGTTACGAGTGTAATGGAAAATGCGTATTTAGTAACATTACAATTAAATAGGGAAAGATTTAATTTAAATCTGAGCTGTTACAGCATATGACATCAACATGATGTATGCTAAACCATGGTATGATTTTCGTACTAATTAATTCACATTTAGATGGTTTTGTAGTTTCTTTTGTAGGTTTTGGGGCGCAATTGTTTTGTTGTTACACAGTTAAATGTGTTTTGGGCTGTTGACCGCGTATTTAATTTTGTTGACGGTTGACTCAACTAATACTCCGTACAATATTGACGAGGGTCACGGACTCTCGGATAGGGATAGACGGATAGTCTCACTCTCACGGAATCACGGGCAACGGATATGGATGGCAATAATCTCGGTTAAGATTATAGGATCCAAATCTTATGAGCGGATATGGATCATACTCCCTACTAGGATGATAATTTCACCCGCATCCACCCCGCACCCGATAAATGGGTGAAAACTCGATTAAATGGATGAATAACAGGTGATGGATGAGACGGGTGATGGATTGGGTCGAATGCGGGTGGAGCATCATCCCACCCGTAATCCGTTAACCACTGGACATTCATCACTTTAAAAAATATACTCCCTCCAAGTTCCTATGTTCTTCCCTTTCTTTTTTGGGTGAAAAATAAGGAGGGAGTATTATATTATTAAAAGGGGAGAAGTGAAATGAAAAAGTAAGAGAAATAAATATTATATTAATTAAATGAGATAAAGTTGATAGAAAAAGTATGAGAGATGAATATTATATTAATTAAAGAGCATAAAGTGGGTGAAAAAGTTTTTCCATAAATGGAAATAGGGAAGAAGATCAAACTCAGCCCAATAAGGAAAGAGGGAAGAACACTAAAACTCGGAGGGAGTATATATTATAAAATTACCCGAGAATAAGAGAATGCTCCACGTTTTCCTAAAACCTTATTCACTCAAATAATACTACCATGGCGACGAAAGGTGTAAGTCGCAAGCCAGGTCTCGCAAGAAATTGTTTCGATTTGGTATTTATTTCACAAAATAATACTCCGTAGTACAAGGGAATCACCCGTTAAATCACCTGAACCACCCGTTTCACCCGTGGATGACGGGTGGATCGGATATGGATGACACTCTTAGTGGATAATGGATATGATGAATGGATCGGGCGGGTGATGCGTGGATTTGTCGTCGATCCTACACCAATTAAACCAACTATCCTAACTAGTAGCTAGGGGCAAGTCGGGTCGGTCCACGAAGACGGTAGAGAAAAGACTAGAGTATGCTTAGGTTTAAGACAGAGTCACAAGAAACAATGAGGGAAGATATTTTCTTTTGAGTTTGGATAAGACTAGAAACTAAGTTAAACAAAACTAAATGATTCGAATAGGAATGAACTAAAGCAAACAACTATAACAATATCTAAAATGGAGATTAAATCAAATAGGTAAAGGAGTAGGGTTAGATCGAGTTCATAGACGTAATAGGCTAAGGGAAAACGAGGATCAAAGTGTCATCTAATCACTAAGGCAAGCTCGTGCTCTCGCAACTAAACGAACCCAACGATTCATGCAATTGAACACCCAAAACATGAAAAGTTCATCACAAGTCAAGCAAACATCAAGAGAGAAGCAACAAGTAGAGTAGTATGGTCACTACCACCCTAACAAACAATTTATCAAACACCCAACATGCAAAACTAGTGACAAGCAATAAAGACTCAACTTTTAACCATGCTTAACCTTAATCACCCATAATTAACGTCTAATCCCCCTACTAACCCCACAAAAAGTCTACTCACTCATGACTAAACTAATACTAACATAACCAAAGGAAAATAACACAAAAGCTAAAACATTCATTATGCAAGAGAAACAAGATAAACAATATTCAAGAGATAAAGATTGAAACTTTAATGAATAACTAAGAATAAAAGGAAAGAGATTAAGGAAATTATACCAACACAAATATGGAATGGAAAGATTGAAACTTTGCATAAAATCCAACCCAAAAGATGTTCAAAGTTGTCAAGATTGAAACATCTAATACAAGCCTTCAAGTATCCAAAGTATCAACTAAGATTACCACTAGATTAATGCTAAGTGGTAAGTAATTAAGGAGAGTTTTGAACTAAGGTTTATCTAAGAGGCACTATTTCTCTCTAGGGTTTTGTGTCCCTTTAAAATGATTACAAGAGGGGTATATATAGTGTTCCACAAGTGAGAGAAGTGAAAGAAAGGAGCGGACTAGGAGCTGAGTCCTTCCCGACCGGGAAGGAATGGTCCCGATCGGGAAAAAACGATGGTCCCGACCGGGATGACACGAACCCGATCGGGACGGCTTCATAGAGGGGGCTGTTTTGCTCCATCCTTCCCGAACGGGAATGGCTCGTCCCGTCCGGGAATCTTCCTCCTTCCCGACCGGGAAGGTATGGTCCCGATCGGGATGGGTCCTGTTTTGCTCTTCCTTGGCTTCTTATCGATGCTCGGTGTTCCGGATATCATTAAGCGGGCCCTAGGGGACTCGGGATCGAGTCTAAGCCACCGAGTCATCGCCGCTTCTCTTCTTTGGCTCCATATGCATCGGAAATGAGTCGAAATAGTTCCGTTTCTTCAAGATAGCTCTAGGAACCTAAAACAAGCTAGAAGAAGCGTAAGTAGCCTCGAAAAATCGCTCCAAGGAGCGATTTCATAAGAGAAACCGGGACTAAACACAGGAAATAATCAATACAAAACACACTTATCAACTCCCCCACACTTAACCCTTACTCGCCCTCGAGTAAGCACGAACTAACTAACTAACTAACTAGAAAAAGAACTACTATCCGAGTGGGTATTAGCGCACCCTACGCCCTTTCAACTCACGCCGAAGTGTTTATGAGGTAAAACACTCCTCGCAAGACAAGTGAGGTCTTGTGACAAAAATGGTGGATACGCCTCGCACACAAAACAAACAAGCACACGAACAAACAAAAAGAGACGTATCCAAGCTAAGAAAAACACCGAGTTCCTCATCAAAACGGTGGGAAGACTCCGGTTATGAACCCAAGGCAAGTGAAACATTCCCAAGTTAGCTACACAAGAAGGAAGGGACATAAATTCTAATAGTATGACGGCTAAGCAACAATTAAATTGACAACTTGCCTAAGTCCTTCTAATCTACTAAGGG
The DNA here is from genome assembly GCA_958450325.1 of Agrostemma githago. Taxonomy (NCBI): domain Eukaryota; kingdom Viridiplantae; phylum Streptophyta; class Magnoliopsida; order Caryophyllales; family Caryophyllaceae; genus Agrostemma; species Agrostemma githago. The sequence continues at coordinate 6,584,936 of OY288240.1, forward strand.
AAATTTACACCAAGACGATAAATGGAGGGGAAAAAGGATGAACCCCGGAGTGAGTCGACACTGTAGGTAAGTGTGATTTCATTCCCCAAGCAAAGCCTAGAGGGTCGTCCCAAACTCAAAGTAACCAACTAGTCCAAACAAAAAAGGGAAAAATGCTAAGCAAAGAGGAAGACAATCGAATAGTCGCCGCTATCTTCCTTCCTCGGGACTCGGTCCGTTGGTAGGCCCTTCACGGCGACGCATCGACAAAAGGCTAGGTGAAAAGAAGGATAATCGAATAGTCACCGCTATCTTCCTTCCTCGGGACTCGGTTCGTTGGTAGGCTCTTCACGGTGACACATCGACAAGGGAAAAGGTTTATTGTTTTTGTTTTGTTTTTGAGAATGTTTTTGAGGTTTATTCTTTGACTTTGGGCTAACACACTTTCTTTCATTCTTGATCTTCTTCTCCTCCCCTTAAGTCAATCAATTGGGGGCAAATTTTTGGGCATTTTCCTTCGTTTTTTCGTTTTTTTTTTTAGCCCCATTCTTTCTCGATTGGCTTGCCCATGACAACGTCTAAATGCAACTTGCCGATTACAATATGCAAAGCTTATTAAACGGAAATGGAGGAATGGTAGGAAAGTAGGTAAGTTAGGTGTGCACCCCTTCCTAACCCACAAAAAGGTGAAAATTTTGGACTAGAAAGCGGTTACTTGAATAAGGTCACCTAAGGAAATGAAACCCGGACACCAAGGCCTAACACTCCGGGGGTGGTCAAGGTGGTCAAGTGCAAATCTCGGTGTAAACACTTAGTAGAAAAGATGGACTCAAGGCAAAAGGTCAATATAATTATTGTTTAAAGGTCATTCTACTAGAATAAAGTCCACAAATCCAAAAAGTGACGCTAACTAGAGAATAAGAGGCACTTGCACACAAATCACATAACCGGGTTTTCGAAAAAGAAACACTTTACCTACACCTAACACAAACTATACAAGACGAAGACAAGAGAGAAAGAAAACACAAAAAGAAGAAAAGAAAAGTAAGAGTAAACATACACAACAATTAACAAACACCACCCCTTACATTCCAAACAAATTGCTTATGTAACCCAAACTTCACAAAGCTCCACCCGAGCCACCATCAACACAAACACAATCTCCAAACTCCGCGACGGAAATAGGAAAAAGGGAAAGGAATGATATTACCGAGCTTTTGTAGAGCTTTCCGAAATTGATGGTCGTCGAGCAACCTACAAGGAAAAGGGGAGGCAAAACGCACACAAACAACAAATATACACAACACAAACAAAATAAGACACAAAAGAAAATATTTTTGGGTTTTTTTTTCTAATTTTTAGGGATTTTTGGAATTTTTCGAAAGAAAATAAGAAAAATGAAAAAGAACTATCACTCCCCCCACACTTAAATCGGGTAATGTCCCCATGCTCGATCGACAGTGTGTGGAAGACACAAAAGAAAAGAAAATAAAAATAAGGTGAAATAGACTAAAGATGAAGAAAATGTAGAGGGTTTCGGGCCTAGGTGTAATCACGTCACCTAGACCCGAGCCAAGAAAAGATATGGAAGGGGGAAAGGTAAAAAGAAACCAAAAAAAATTTAAATGGGAGGGGAGGACTAGGTGTAATCACGTCACCTAGCCCGGATTCCGCCCGATTTCCACTAAATTCTACCAATTATCCTAAAAAAAGAAAAATAAAATAAAAAAGAAATAAAAATTAAGTGAACTAACAAATTATCGTTTGGATTTTGAAGTAACTCTTGACGTAATCAAGTCGTCAAGAGTCACCGGGAGCAATTTCTCAAAAGGGCCCCGAGGGCCACCAAATCACAAAAATGAGGGGATGCATAAGGGACGAGCAACAAAAATGGAAAAGAACGTTAGTCGCCTTAACAAGTGGTTAGCAACCGACATATCTCCATCGTTCAATAGTCAATAATTAAAAGGCTCGTCGTCATCCTCCTCCTCACTTCCATTACCGTCATCATCATCATCACTATCTTCTTCTTCCTCTTCTTCTTGTTCACCGGCTCCATAATCACCCTCCCCCCTATTAGCATCAAATGCATCTTCGGCCTCAAATTCTTCGTCATCCACCATAGCGCCACTACTATTAGGGTTAACGAAGTCCGAAAAGTAGTTGGGCCTATACCACGAGGGGAGATAGCCTTGCGGATTTATATAGCCTTGTTGAGCCAAAAGATGATAACCGGGGTATTGCGCATAGTAGTTATCCCTCCGCCCCTCGTATTGCCCAAGATGTAAAGCATCGAGCATAGAGGCCATTGATGCATCGGCCGGCGGATGAGGATAGACAAACGGGGTATATGGTGTATAAGGAGGGATATCAACAAAAGCCGGTCGCGGGTGGAAGGGGTAAGGTTGAGTGGGGCTACGTTGATGTTGATGTTGTTGGTGTTGTTGTTGTTGTTGGGGTTGTTGTTGTTGGGGCTCCGTAGTGGACGGCGGGGTACGTGAGGAGGAGGCACCGGGGTCACTTCCAACAAAGGGGATTAAGAAGCTAGGTTCTTGGACCGGGGTGGTGGATCGCTCCAAAGGCGCAATGATCGGGAGTGTATTACATGGTAGGAAAAAATGTGCCCGACCCGCCGTGTTCCATTGGTACTTTTTATGCACCTTGTCATACACAATCCATCTATGGTATCGAGCCAAACGGTCCTCATCTATTCTTGTGTCCCCCGGTACGGGGATCAAGCCTTCCTCCCGAAATTCCGCACTAACCCTATTAGCTAAATGAGTAATAAGTCCCCCAATGACAATTTCTTTCATATGTTTCCTCCCTTTACTAATCTTTTCGAAATGCTTAGCTAGAGCAAGGACAATGTCGGGGGTGAATCGATGTTGACGTTTTATATTCAAGTACGCCCCAATAATGGTCAATTCTTGTTGGGTGTAGGTACCCGTTTCGCACCTCCCGAATAAGGTACCCGCCACTAATCGGTGCCATAGACGTAGGACCGGGTGATGGACTAGACGACTTGACAAGTGCCTAAAGTCCACGAGTGTAAGACCCGTGATACTACGCCAGACATCCGCCACATTAAATTCGTCAGGAATGCTACTATTAGTAGTGGAGGGAAGGCCAAAAATCTCACCGAATCGGGGGAGGGTGCGCAAATAGGATGTGTTGTTGATCCTAAAACATACCCTAGGTGGTAAGCAATACATATCGAGGCGAAAGCTACTAAGGAACTCTAACGTGAGTTGCCTATAAGTGAGCTCATGCATGTCAAAGAGCGTTTCCATCCCCACCCCAACAAAAAATTCCCTACTCTGCTCAAGCAAACCAAGCTTTCTAAGAATTGATTTGCACAGAAAACGAGTTGGTTCAAGGTTCTTACCAAGGAGATTGGAGAATTTCTCCTTTTGCAGTTCTGACTCAAAAACAAGGTTGGGAAAATCCGGGTGACATGCAATTTCTGGCTCTCCGGCCTCGACCCCGACCTCGGTCCTAGAACTCGACGCACTCTTTCTTTTTCTGCTAACTACCGACTGCCCTCTCTTCTTTGGAGCCATTGTTGAAGAAGCTTGATGCTAAACAACCAAATCGACTTTCACCCAAAAATAATTTCTAGAACCCACAAAAATACCAACAAGAAGCTTAGTATTGATGTAATAAGCCTCCAAAACCCACCCAAAGAAGCTCAGTCAAGTTTGGAAAGATAACCCCAAATTTCGGATTTGGGGAAAATGTGGTATGAAAAACTTGATTTTTTTAGTTTTGGGGGGTTTTAATGGTAAAAAATAGGTCTAGGATAGTTATTAATGTGATGGAAACTGATTTTGAAGTGTTTTGAGAGTGATTTGATGAATTTTGGTGGAGGAAATGAGGGTTTATGTTGATTTGGGGTTAGGTTGAATATGGGGTTTTGAGTTTGGAGAGAGGTTGAAGATGAAGTTGAGTAGTAGGTAGGAATGTAAGGGTTGGGTTGAATATGGGAGTTATAAGGAGGGTGGGTTGGGGCGGGTGGGCCCCCTTCATCCCGAACGGGATGGGATGATCCCATCCGGGTTGGCTCCGCCGTCCCGACCGGGATGAACTCGTCCCGATCGGGATGGCGTCACAGTAGATATACTAAATGACCCCTTCATCCCGAACGGGATGGCGTCACAGTAGATATACTAAATGACCCCTTCATCCCGAACGGGAAGCTTCGTTCCCGTCCGGGTTGGCTCCGCCTTCCCGATCGGGATGAAGTCGTCCCGAACGGGATGGCATCACAGTAGACGCTCTAAATTGCCACTTCGTCCCGAACGGGATGGGATGATCCCGTCCGGGTTGGCTCCGCCGTCCCGACCGGGATGAACTCGTCCCGAACGGGATGCTCCAAGAACATGACCTTAGCATTTTCCTTCATACATAACCCCTCGGGATCCGGAATCCCGTTCCCAAAAGCTTGTTCTCAGCTCAAAAACGACCACCTAGCCCCCGTCTTCAAAAAAAAATCCCAACGAGTCGGAACTTGTAGGAGAAATAGAAAACCGGGCTAGAAAGCTTGATGCTAATCTTGAGAGACACGTGTAGAGCTTCTCTTGATTTGCAAGGAATTACCTAAGCAACAAAGCTTCACCAAAGCTCCAAAAATCAGTAGAAAGATCGCTCCAATGATCGCTTCAAGTAGTCGCCTCCAAATACTCAACATACTAACTCAACAATCATAAATCTCCCTACACAATTCCATAAACTCATGAAAACCTCTCCCTCACATCACTCACAAACAATAATCCAACGATAATAGTAACACACACAAAACCTACACTACAAAAAACAGAGGCTAATGCGGCGGACGTCTTGCGGCGGACTATTAATCCGACGCATTTTTAGCCTTCGCGTGGGTTATGCGTCGGATTGGCCGCCGCACGTTCTTTTGCGTCGGAATAGTCCACGCAAGGCGACCAGGTAAAGGGCGCTAACGAAAATGAGTTTCGCGCTCAAACATGCGTCGGAATATCCGACGCGGGTCCCACGCATAATAATAAATGCGGCGGATATTCCGACGCATACTAAGTTATACCGACGCATGATATTCTCGTGTTTTCTTGAAAAAATTTAGACACGGTGTGGCGGAAAATCCGCCGCATAATTACTGACATGCGGCGGATCTTGCGTGGGATTTTCCGCCGCAAGCCAATCAGATATTAAAAAAAAGTCGCGATCCCCCAATTCACAAACCAATTCCCCCAAATTAATTTATCATTCCCCTCCCCTACCCAGAACCGAAACCCTACCCTCCCCCTTTCCTCCTCCTCCTTCCCCCTACCGGCGACCCCACCTTCGCCGGCGCACTGCTGACGAACTATCGGCGCTCCGCTTATCCCCCGCGCCCCCAGCCAAACCCTATACCCTACCTAGTTTCCTCCCCCTCCCCCAGCCCCCTGCCCCTCCCCCTACCCCTACCGGCGACCACCACCTCCCGGCGCACTGTCGGCGCCGCCGCGCCACCCTCCTGCTTAGTAGCCTCCCCCTGCTGCCGCGCCATCTCGGTTTTCTTACAATTTTCCGTCTTTTCTCCATTATAGTATGTTCAAGTTGTTAAATTGTTTAAATAATTTAAATTGTTGTTATTGTTATTGTTATTTCTATTGTTGTTGTTATTATTGATTAGGTTATTGTTGTGGTTTGTTGTTGGTGGTGGTGTTAGTGTTGGGTGAGTTTGTGTGAGTGGTGGTTGGTGTGAGATTGGGGTAATTGTTGTTGCTGTTGTTATTGCTGTTGTTATGGTTGTTGTTGTAATGGTGGTAGTAGTAGTAGTAGTAGTAGTACAAGTAATTTTGTTGTTAATTCTGTGTTAATTGTTGTTAATAGTAGTTGATAGTAGTAGTAAGAGGAGTAATAGAAGTAGATTAATAGTAGTAGGAGTTGTATATTAGAAGTAGTAGTAGTAGATTAGTAGTAGTAGTAGTAGTAGATTAATAGTATTACTAGTAGTACTTATGTAGTATTAATAGTAGTAGATTAGTAGTAGTGGTACAAGTAGTATATTGATAGGAGATTAGTAGTAGTAGTAGTAAATTACTAAATTAGTAATAGTAGATTAGTAGTAGTATTAGTAGATTAGGAGTATCACTAGTAGTAATGAAATAGTAGTATTAGTAGTACTAGTGAAGTAGTGATCGGTAAACTACTTCACTAGTGCTACTAATACTATTTCACTGCTACTACTAATACTCCTAATCTACTAATACTACTACTAATCTACTATTACTAATTTACTACTACTACTAATCTATTATTAATACTACTACCACCACTACTACTGATCTACTACTACTAATACTACTTAATTACTACTAGTAATACTACTAATCTACTACTAGTAATAATACTACTACTAATCTTCTACTACTACTACTACTAATACTATTAATCTACTTCTACTACTACTTCGACGACCACTACTACTCCTCCTAATACTACTAATCTACTACCACTAATACTCCTAATCTACTACTAATACTACTACCACCACTACTACTAATCTACTATTACTAATATAATACTACTTAACTACTACTATTAATACTACTAATCTACTAATATTACTAATACTACTAGTAATAGTACTACTAATATTCTACTAATACTACTAATCTACTTTTACTACTACTTCGACTACCCCTACTCCTAATACTACTAATCTTATACTATTAACAAAATTATTCATTAGGGGTAATTCGTTGGATGTCGATACATGATTGTTGTTGTTTACAGTTTTCGGTACGTACTGTTGGTAACACATGTTATACATCTACTCAGACCTATGGTTCTCGTAGCGGAAACGTAATAATGGCAGGTGCTGGGAACAACGACGATATACCGGACGCCGATAAGAAATATCTTTCGCTGAACGATGACGGGGTTTGGTAATAATTCTTGTATTGTATTAATATTTTCCTAGCATATGATATTTATTTCTGTTGCGATGGAATATAACTTGTTAAATTGTTGTTGTAGGTGGGACGATGATGACATTGTCAACTACCTACGGGAGTCCATCATCGGCACTTACATGAACGCTCCTGGCGTTTATAGGAACTGGACTGAGGCACCACAACAGGCAAGGGACGCCATGTACTCCCACTTCGCAGTGAGTGTTTTTTTTGGTCTAATACTCGAACTATTTCATTAATTTGTTATTTTTCTAATCATATGTTTGTCTTTTGCAACCAGAAACGAGTGAGGGTTGATCCGGGCTATGAGCTGAGAAACGCGTACGAGGGAAGGATCAAGAAGCGCCTCTCCGACATCTTCCAGAGAGCAATGAAGGCGCGGGAGAGGCCTACTTGGATACCGGACCACAAGTACCAGGAGCTGAAACGTAGGGCGATGGATCCTAAGTTCCTGAAGAAAGTGGAAGTGAACAAAGCGAACCGTCGTGGCGGGAACAAAGACGGGGTCGCGAAAGGGACCAACTGCCTAGGGCGTAAGAGCGCAACAAAAGCATTCAATAACATGGTATGTGTTTTGAAAATTACAGATTAGTTTTTAGTGTTCAATAACATGGTTTATGTTCTAACATTTTTTTTCAAAGGGACCGAGTGCGACCCCAATTCAGCTGCTTCACAAGGTGAAGAAGAACAAGAAAGGTCTTTGGGTTGATCCCATTGCAGAGGAGGTGGACGTAAGTTCTCCTACAATATAATTCAAATCATATTAAATTATCTCAACTTCATTTCGTGTTAAGCTATTAATAATTCCACATTTGAATTTCATTTCAGCAAAAATTTGTACAAGCGAGGGAAGAGGCGATGTCCCAAGGAGGGGAGGCGATAGGACGTGCCGACGAGTTTCGCTTATACCATGACGCCTCGGGGGGGTTCAACAAGAAGAAACGCGTGTTCGGGATTGGAAGCGCAGCTAAAGAACTGTTCAAACCGTGCGTCAACCATATCAGTACCGCGATCGATGACTCGTACATACCCACCGCCGCCACCAAACAAAGGACTGAGAACATGAGAATGAAAGAGGACTTGAAGAGAATGGAAGAACGTCAGCTGCAACATGAATGGGAGATGCAGGAGCAGAGGAGGACGATAGAGATGCTGAGGGAGAGGATGGCTATGTCCGACGAAGGCTGCAGTTCCACGCCACAGGGTCAGAGGCATGACGACCACGCTGACGATGAACATGGATTTGCTGGTAACATGGAGGTAGATCCGATAAATTAGGTAGACTCGGTAATATGGATTTTCTAATTACTAGTTCTCGAACTTGTTAACTGAATATATATTAGTTTATTTTCGAATTAGCTAGGTAGACTTGTGAAGTTGTGAAGTTGTGAACTTGTGAAGTTGTGATTAGGTAGACACGGTAATATATTAGTTTCTTTTCGATCATTGAGCTTGTGATGCTTATGCGTGAAAGATTCTATGGGGAATTTGCTCGGGAGGAGCACATTTGGTTGCACGTGATGTGCTTTTATTTTTTCATGTCGCTTTTCATTTAGGGACGTTGAATATAGTAGAACTTTGACCCCATAAACAGCAGCTCGCGTGGGAAAGTCCCACGCAAATTGGACGCAAAGAGGCCTTCATGCGGCGGATTTTTCCACGCAAAAAGGCCTTCATGCGGCGGATTTTCCCACGCAAAAATATATGTTGCGGCGGAAAATCCCACGCAAATCCCACGCAAAGAGAGTTGACTCCAAGTCCCCTTTGACTTATCCAGTGTCGGATTTTCCGCCACATGTCCGCCGCATAACCCATGCGTCGGAATATCCGACGCACATGCTCCCCCTTTGCGTCGAAATTTAATGTCGGACAACACGCGTCGGGTTTTCCGCCGCAAATGGCCTTTTCGCGTCGGATTTAGGTGTTTTGCGGCGGATTTTTCCGCCGCAAAAGGCCCTTCTTTTTTGTAGTGCTAGAGAATCAAGAAATACAAAATAAATCACAAATATTAAAAGAAGAAAGGAAAGGATATTTACAACATGACGGTTCTTGAGGAACTCCGTCAAACCGAGCTTGTTGGATTGGTTATGAGGGGATTGGTTGGAGGTGAAGTACCTCCACCAACTCCTTGGTTGCACTATCGTTGTAGAGTTTGATTCTTTGACCGTTTGCCCGGAACAATTCACCTTTTTCGGTGCTCAACTCGAAGTCTCTGTACCGACCGACTTCCGTGATTGTGAATGGTCCGGACCAACGTGATCGGAGCTTTCCAGGAAATAGCTTAAGCCTTGAATTGAATAGTAGCACCTTGTCACCCACTAGAAACGATCTCTTCTTAATCCTCTTGTCGTGCCATATTTTCGTGTGTTCTTTGTAGATCCGTGCACTTTCATAGGCGTGTAGTTGGAATTCTTCTAACTCATGCACTTGAAGCAACCGCTTCTCGCCGACTAAAGTAGGATCGAAGTTGAGTTCCTTTATGGCCCAAAAAGCCTTTAACTCCATCTCGACCGGAAGGTGACACGCTTTCCCGTAGACGAGCCTATACGGCGATGTGCCTATAGGCGTCTTGAACGCCGTCCGGTATGCCCATAGCGTGTCGTCGAGCTTCATGCTCCAATCCTTCCGGTTCCTTGTGACGACTTTCTCAAGGATAGCTTTGATTTCCCGGTTCGAGATTTCTACTTGGCCGCTTGATTGAGGGTGATAAGCCAAGCCGGTCCTATGATGCACGCCATATTTCAACAAGATAGCATCAAGGCGTTTTTCATGGAAGTGGGTTCCTCCATCGCTTATAATGGCACGAGGAGCCCCGAACCGGGGGAATATCACCTTCTTTAGGAGATTCATTACAACCTTAGCGTCATTTGTGGGTGTGGCAACGGCTTCCACCCACTTCGAAACATAGTCCACGGCTACTAGGATGTAGCGATTTCCCTTTGACGATGGAAATGGGCCTTGGTAATCTATCCCCCATACGTCAAATAATTCAAGCTCCAAAATCCCTCTTTGCGGCATCTCATGCCTCCACGATATGTTCCCGGTCCTTTGGCACGCGTCACATTGGGAAACAAATTCCTTTGCATTTTGAAACATCGTTGGCCAATAGAACCCGGATTGTAGTATTTTTGCGACCGTCCTTGAGGCACCGTGATGTCCTCCGTATGAGGACGAGTGACAAGCTTCCATTATACCCTTTTGTTCCCATTGAGGGACACACTTCCTATATAAGCCATCGGCACATGCTTTGAATAGTTGCGAGTCATCCCAAAAGTATTGCTTGACCTCGTAGAAGAACCTCTTCTTTTGTTGGTAATTCAAATCCGGGGGAAGAACACCTCCCACAATATAGTTTGCATAGTCGGCGAACCAAGGAGGTTGGTCTGACGATGTAGTGCAAACAATCATTATAACATCGTCCGGGAATGAATCATCGATGCGAGATTTCTCGAGGTCTTCAACTCGAAGGCGTGATAGGTGATCCGCTACTACGTTCTCGGCTCCCTTCTTATCACGAATCTCTAGGTCGAATTCTTGGAGGAGAAGAATCCAACGGAGTAATCGTGGCTTCGAGTCCTTCTTGGCTAGTAGATATTTCAAAGCGGAATGATCGGTGAAGACTATCACCGTAGAGCCGAGAAGATATGATCTAAACTTGGTGAGGGCGTACACAATAGCCAATAGCTCTTTCTCGGTCGTAGCATACCGAGCTTCGGTGTTGTCGAGGGTTTTGCTAGCATAATATATGGCATGTAAGGCTTTCCCGTCCCTTTGACCTAACACGGCCCCTACCGCATAGTCACTAGCATCGCACATCACCTCGAACGGCTTGGACCAATCCGGCGATTTGATAACGGGAGCGGTGATCAAGGCCTCCTTTAACCTAGCAAAAGCCTCATTGCACGCATTAGTCCATACAAATGGGGCATCCTTCAAGAGGAGTTCGGTGAGAGGCTTGGCCAATTTTGAAAAGTCTTTTATAAATCGGCGGTATTATCCCGCATGGCCTAAGAAACTCCGAACTCCCTTGACATTCGTAGGCGGGGGCAAATGCTCAATGACTTGAACTTTTGCCCCGTCTACTTGAATGCCCCGATCTTTGATCAAGTGACCTAACACAATGCCCTCATTTACCATGAAATTGCATTTTTCCCAATTCAACACCAAGTTCACTTCTTCACATTTAGCTAACACTTTAGACAAATTTACCAAACATGAATCAAAGTCTTTACCATAAACACTAAAATCATCCATGAAAACCTCAACAATAGACTCGATATAGTCCGAAAAGATGCCCATAATACACCTTTGGAAGGTGGCCGGGGCATTACACAAGCCAAAAGGCATGCGTCTATATGCAAAGGTTCCATAAGGACAAGTGAATGTGGTCTTAGGTTGGTCATCCGGGTGAATTGGGATTTGGAAAAATCCCGAAAAACCGTCAAGGAAGCAAAAGTGAGTGTGGGAAGCCAACCTCTCTAACATTTGGTCAATGAATGGGATTGGGAAGTGATCTTTCTTTGTAGCATTATTGAGTTTCCTATAGTCAATGCACATCCTATGACCGGTAACACACCTAGTGAGCACTAGTTCATCTCTTTCATTCTTTATGACCGTGATTCCACCCTTCTTGGGAACCACTTGAATAGGACTAACCCAATTTGAGTTTGATATGGGATATATGATCCCGGCATCAAGGAGTTTCATGATTTCTTTCTTTACGACCTCTTGCATATTAGGATTCAACCTCCTTTGTCCTTGGACACTAGGTTTAAAATCTTCTTCTAAGTGAATCCTATGCATGCAAAAGTTGGGACTAATCCCTTGTATGTCATCAAGACTATAACCAATGGTGCTCTTATATTTCCTCAAAACCTCAAGCAACGCATCCAATTGGTTAGACTCGAGTTTGGAATTAACTATGACCGGACAAGACTTTTTATCGTCTAGATAGGCATAAGATAAATTAGGGGGAAGGGGTTTAAGATCAAAAGATTGTACCTCAACCGAGTAGATTCCACGAAGTGTAGCTTGATCTTCGACCCGGTTCTCCCCATCTAGAGCCTCTTCAAGTACATCCAAGTCTTCATCCCATAGTCCATCTTTAGCTTTCTCAAGCTCCAATGTTAGGAGAGCTTCAAGAGGGTCTTTCACAAAAAATGTCTCGGTGGTATCCTCAACAATTTCGTCGAGTACATCGATTACACAACAAGAATCTTTGATACTCGGAGTCTTCATTGTGCTATGGAGGTTAAAAGAGATCTTCTCATCTCCAATCTCCAAGGTCAATCTTCCATTCTTCACATCTATAAGGGCACCCGCCGTATGAAGAAACGGGCGTCCAAGGATGATTGGAATGTTGGCGTCATCGGCCATATCATGCACTATGAAATCAACCGGAACAAAGAACTTGCCTATACGAACCGGCACATCCTCTAATATGCCAAGGGGGCGCTTGATTGATCGATCCGCCATTTGGAGTGTGATGGTTGTGCATTTAAGCTCATTCATGCCTACCTTCTCACAAATGGAGTAAGGTATAACACTCACAGTCGCTCCCAAATCACAAAGGGCTCTCTCGATGTGTACATTCCCAATCTTACACGGGATGGAGAAGCTTCCCGGATCCTTAAGCTTAGGTGGGGATGGTTGTAGGTACATGTCGCTCAATCCCCCCGTAAAAGCAATAGTTTCGGGCTCTCCCAACGATCTCTTCCTAGATAGGATCTCCTTCATAAACCGAGCATAGGTAGGCACTTGAGTAATCAATTCGGTAAAAGGAATAGTCACTTCTAGGTTCTTCACGAGTTCAAGAAACTTGTCGAATTGCTTGTCCGTTTTGGACTTGGCTTGTCTTGAGGGAAAAGGTAATTGAACCTTAGTAGCTTCCCTCACTTCTTTGGACTTCAATTTCTCACCATGGGTTTCTTTTGACTTTGAGGAAGAAGTTCCCTTAGATTTGGTTTTGTCATGTGGAATGAAAGTAGACGAGGTTCTTTGCGAAGAAAGAACATTACCACCCTCGTCAATGTCTTCAACAATCACTTCTTCCCCTAAATCCGGGTTAGGGACTTCTTCATCACAAGAATCCTCTAGAGGTTGATCAACCTCTTCAAGTGTAGGCTCCTCCCTTTGTTTTCCTCCATAGTCATCCTCATTAGGCATCATAGGTGGCTCATAGCTAGAGCCACTCCTCAAGGTGATAGCATTAGCGGTAGCTTGGTTCGGTGTCGTGCCTTGAGGAGGCAATTGCCCTTTTTGCCTTGAAGAACTACCCGAGGCCACTTGAGACAATTGAGTTTCCAACATTCTCACATGGGTGTCTCTAGCCTTGTTATCCCTTTGGATTTGATTATAAAATTCTTGTTGATTTCTTTGCATTTCCATTTGATTGCGTTGTACCTCTTGATTACTTCTTTGCATGTCCAACATTGTCTTTTGCATATCAAAATCGGGTGTTGGAGCTTGTTGAGTATGGGGAACATTCGCAATAGTTAGAGGAAAACCATAATCATAGGTAGGAGATTTACTCCTAGGCTTGGCTTCTTGTTGTTGGTTTTGGAAGTTTCCTTGAGCTTGAAAGTTACCTTGATTTTGACCTTGAAAATTCCCTTGATTTTGGTAACCTTGAAAATTTCCTTGATTTTGGTACCCTTGGTTGTTGCTTTGAAAGCCTTGGGAGTTATGGTTTCCTTGGAAACCACCTTGGTGAGCTTGATAATTAAAATTACCTTGATTGTTGAAGCTTTGTTGATTGTTATAGGCACCTTGGTTTCGATAGGCGTTTGGTTGTTGAAAGTTGTTGAAAGGCCTTTGATTGCCTTGGTAGCCTTGGTTTCCTTGGTAACCTTGATTGCTTTGGTAGCCTTGATTTCCTTGGTTGCCCCTAAAAGGGGGAGCAACATATGTTTGTCGGCCTTGTTGTTGGCCTTGTTGAGCACCTTGGAAGACTTGAGGGTTTTGGACATTTTGAGTCTTGTAAGATAGAAAAGGGTGCTTGTGAGTGTTGGCATTGTAGTAATTGGAGAATGGTGTCCCTTGCTTATATGCTTGAAAAGCATTGACTTGTTCCACATTACTCAAACACTCATAAGACTCATGCCCGAAGATTCCACAATTTTCGCACATACCATGATTTGATGGATTAAATGAAGAATCCATGGCATTGACTTGTTGCATGGTTGGTTGGGTGGAAGAACTTGTGCCTTAAAATAAGTTGGCTTGCCCTTAAAGCTTTTTGTCTATAGCATCCATATGAGTCTTCAATTGAGCACCCAAATCGGCACTAAGTTGAGTAATAGCATCAATGTCGTGCCTTCCCCCTCTATTTACCTTCCTAGGTCTAGAATATTGGGAGTTATGCACCGCCATTTCCTCTATCCTTGCCCATGTTTGATCGTCCTCCACTTCGGTGAATCGGCCATTCGAACCCATATTAAGTATGCCCCTCGAATCTTCAAACAAACCATTCCAAAATTGTTGAACAAGAAACCACTCCGACAATCCATGATGAGGACAAGAGCGAATTAAAGCCTTGAATCTTTCCCACGACTCATAAAGCCCCTCATCGTCACGTTGTTGAAACCCCGTGATTGAAGCCCTTAGTTGATTGGTCTTTTCCGGTGGATAGAATTTTTGATAGAAGGCTAATGCTAGCTTCTTCCAAGTATTTATTCCTAGAGCCGCCTTGTTGAGCTCCTTATACCATTGCTTTGCTTTACCAATCAAGGAGAAGGGGAAGAGAACCCATCGAATTTGGTCTTGGGTGATTCCCGCTTGCGAAATGGCATCGCAATAGTCGGAAAAAGCCTCCATATGTTGGTGTGGATCCTCGGTAGGTAACCCGCTAAATTGGCTCCGCTCAACCAATTGGATGAATGTCGTCTTGGCTATAAAGTTCCCGGTATAAGTACCCGGTATAGTGGCTGGACCGGGCAAGACATCCTCCGTGAATGTCGAGTGTGAAGAGAACTTAGGCATGGTGCGACGGATTGGTGATGTGGGTGTGGAACTTGGAATAGAAGAGGTTGGAGATGTAGGAGGTGAAGTGGATGGAGAGTATGCCGGTGATGTAGAATAAGATGCGCTAGAATTGTGGGTGCCGAAGAAGTTTGAAAATCCTTCGTCGCTAGCTCCTCCCGGTGGGGAATTTAGATCAATCTCTACGCTTTGCTTGGAATCTTCGCTCGTGCCCGGTTGGGAACCTCTCAATCTAACAACTGTCCTTTTTCGAAGGTTTCGGAAAAAACTTTCCGGATCTGAGTTGAAGAGAAGAGGATGGTTTCCGCCTCTAGGCATAAACTGTGGACTAGGAAACAAACGTGAGAAGTCTAGTGCTTTGTGGGCACTAGACAAGAAAGAAATAAACTCTACACAACGAAGAAGCAATGAGAGATGGATGAAACACAATATGGAACACAATTTATATCGACGAAACACAAGATGCTAACTCAATCTAGAAACTAAGCAAACAAAGTCTAAACAAACACCGTCCCCGGCAACGGCGCCAAATTGATGCGTGGATTTGTCGTCGATCCTACACCAATTAAACCAACTATCCTAACTAGTAGCTGGGGGCAAGTCGGGTCGGTCCACGAAGACGGTAGAGAAAAGACTAGAGTATGCTTAGGTTTAAGACAGAGTCACAAGAAACAATGAGGGAAGATATTTTCTTTTGAGTTTGGATAAGACTAGAAACTAAGTTAAACAAAACTAAATGATTCGAATAGGAATGAACTAAAGCAAACAACTATAACAATATCTAAAATGGAGATGAAATCAAATAGGTAAAGGAGTAGGGTTAGATCGAGTTCATAGACGTAATAGGCTAAGGGAAAACGAGGATCAAAGTGTCATCTAATCACTAAGGTAAGCTCGTGCTCTCGCAACTAAACGAACCCAACGATTCATGCAATTGAACACCCAAAACATGAAAAGTTCATCACAAGTCAAGCAAACATCAAGAGAGAAGCAACAAGTAGAGTAGTATGGCCACTACTACCCTAACAAGCAATTTATCAAACACCCAACATGCAAAACTAGTGACAAGCAATAAAGACTCAACTTTTAACCATGCTTAACCTTAATCACCCATAATTAACGTCTAATCCCCCTACTAACCCCACAAAAAGTCTACTCACTCATGACTAAACTAATACTAACATAACCAAAGGAAAATAACACAAAAGCTAAAACATTCATTATGCAAGAGAAACAAGAAAAACAATATTCAAGAGATAAAGATTGAAACTTTAATGAATAACTAAGAATAAAAGGAAAGAGATTAAGGAAATTATACCAACACAAATATGAAATGGAAAGATTGAAACTTTGCATAAAATCCAACCCAAAAGATGTTCAAAGTTGTCAAGATTGAAACATCTAATACAAGCCTTCAAGTATCCAAAGTATCAACTAAGATTACCACTAGATTAATGCTAAGTAGTAAGTAATTAAGGAGAGTTTTGAACTAAGGTTTATCTAAGAGGCACTATTTCTCTCTAGGGTTTTCACTACAAGAAAGACGTTATTTAGCAACCGACAGAATCGGTCGGCAAAAGGAAAAAGCGGTCGGTAAAACAAATTACCGACCGATAAGTGAACATTTCCGACCGCAGAAATATAGTCGAAAACTATAGTCGGAAACGCAACCCGCCGACCGGAAACTGCGGTCGGTGATTTACCGACAGATTTGCGGTCGGAAAATAGTTTTCACGGTCGGAAAAAAGAAATACCGACTGAAATGAGCGGTCGGTAACTGATGTTTTACCGACTGATGATGCGGTCGGTAATGGAAAGTTCCGGTCGGTAAATCAGGTTTACCGACTGTTTTTTGCGGTCGGTAAATGATACCGACCAAACACTAACCAGAAGCTCCTGGATGGTGTTTGGTCGGGAAAAAAAACCTGCGGTCGGTAGTCCGGTCGGTAAACGTGATTTTTACCGACCGAGGATGTCGGTCGGTATTACTTTACGACCGAAGTTTGACAAGTTTTGTGGTTAGCAAGTTGCAGTCGGTAACAGGACACTGCGGTCGGTAACAAGACAATTCGGTCGGTGTATATGATGAAAATTGATGGGTCTACTTTGTTCGTTGTCCTCCAATTTGCACATACAAACCTGCATTATTCACTTCACCATCATACCATTCAATTCTTCCAAGTCATTCAAACTACAACATCATTCACTTCAACCTTCATTCATTAACTTCGTGACATTCATTCAGAATCCAACATCTCCACAATTCATTCACATAAAACATTCGATATCATGGACATAGCTTTCTAAAATGTTTAACTACTTAACTAATAGAATACTAATGAAAGTGTTAAGTGTCTAAACAACTTGGAAGAGAAATCAAAGTTAACACAACTTAAAAGAGTTATCAATTACACCTGAAAACCGACCCCGGCTCCCCCAACTCCACCACCTCCCGAATTATCATCATTCGGATTACGGACGTTATTGAAGGTAAACGGATTACAATTCTGAGTTTGTAATACCGTGTTCAGTGCTGACATGAGCTGTTGTTGTTGTTGTAGGAGCTCCCGCGTCTCTTCTCTAAAGCGCCTGTTCTCTTCTTTTTCCTTCTCCAAGGCTTCCAAAATCTTGTTTTGAAATGCTTCTGCCCGTTTTTCTTGTTGTACAAGAATACCGGGATGATAAGAACACGAAGCATTCCCCTTATTCTGTGCAGGGGGGGTGAAGTACAATGGGCCGGCGGATCCCACTCCGTATACGTGGCCTTTTTTGAAGCCCCCGGCCGCTTCGAACCAAAGTTCGTCGTCCTCTTTCTCTTTCCCCTCCTCCTCGTTCTTTTTCTTCAGCTCTTCAAAACGTTCCTATTAGCAAACAGACAAAGGTAATGTTTAGGAACAAGTTATAACTAATTTATTAAGGAATTTTAAGATAATCTCTATAATTAACTAAACTAACACTTACAAATGTAGCTTTTGCCTTCTGACTAGTATAAACCTTTTTACCCTCGACTTCCTTAGAATGTATGGTTTCTGCGAGCTCGGCCGCGCTGGGCCGCCTACCACCCAGTTGCTCCATCTACAAAAACAAATTAAAACTTACTATGCATAAACTTGGATCAATTATTACTATCATCTTCAAAAAAATATTAATAAAAACATTATGGAACATTTTAATATATTTTGTCATTACCAGCCTGGAAGCATGTTTAGTTGCCTTGATCGACCCCCCGTGGTGTGTAGGGCCAGGCTGAGCAGAAGCTTTATTCGCCGCCGCTGTCCTAGATCTCTTCAGAAAAGCCTTTGTCTTCCGTCTCTCCAACAAGTCCTTGAAGACTTGCGGCACCATCCACCCCGGGCAATCTTTGTTCTTGCCATTCTTCAATTCACAGATGTCGTTGACGGTGTCCTTCAACCGTTTTCGTGCTTCGACGTCGTATCTCTCTCTAACTTGCTCTTCATCCTCGGGCTTCCATGAACAGTAGCCCTGACATTGTGACCGATCATAATTTAATAATTACATATTAAGAAAATATTCAAATAACAATTAAAAGTGCATATAACTGTATATATATCTATATAGTTAGCAATATACTCATATAAATTAAAGTGAATGTATACCCTAAAATTGCCGAACCATTTGTCTTTGATCGTCTTCGGGGTCTCCCGGTAGTTCATATGCGGTTCATGGTAAAAACCCTTGAATGACTTCGTTACTCGTCTTACCACAGCAGAGTCATCAAACCTTAATCAAAACAAATACAACAAATTGTATTTTTGTATAAAAAAAATTATATACTACATCTACTTCGATAATAATAGGATAAGCAATACCATCTCCCATTGGGTTCTATCGGAATTATGGGCAGATCTTCCTGTTGTCGTTGTTGTTGTTGTTCTTGTTGTTGTTGTTGTTGTTGTTGTTGTTGTTGTTGTTGTTGCTGCTCCTCCTCCTCGTGCTCGTCGACCTCCACCTGTGGTCCACGTCCACGTCCACGTCCTCCTCCACGTCCACGTCCACGTCCAACCATCTTTCAGATATGATCTGTTGAATGACAAAACAAACAAACATATGCAAATAACACTTACCAAATGCAATCCAAGAAAACATTTAACAACTAATATTACCTTGCCTAAAACCAAACAAAAATATAATAATAACTGCATATGTCCATGAGTGTTAATCGACAACCATTTCATTGACTAAACAAATACAAGTTAGCAATCATCGTCGTCATCATCGTCTTCTTCTTCTTCTTCTTCTTCTTCTTCTTCTTCTTCCTATTCTTCTTCTTCTTCTTCTTCTTCTTCTTCCTCATCCTCCTCCTCAAACTCATCTTCAAATTCCTCCTCCTCATCAATGTCATCATCTTCGACAATCACATCATCACCCTTCTCATTCATCTCTTCCATGTCCTCCCCTTCACTAAAACTTTCGAAGACGTCATCGTCGACAAGACTAGATAATAATGAAGTGCTAGTCACATCTTCTTGGAATACCGTGACATCCACTGGTGCATTAAATTGTGACTTTGCCCGACCCTTAAAAACAGCCCACCAATGATCTCTATCCTTCTTCGGGTTTGGGTATGGAGCATAATAAACTTGACTAGCTTGATGTGCAAGTACAAAAGGATCATATTTACCATATTTCTTCCTACTATTAACTTCTACTAGTTTATAAAGGGCATGAACACTTGTACCGTTTGTGGAATTATCCATCCATGAACACTTGAACATGATTGCATTATAAATTCTCTTCTCCCCACAATACCTCAACTCAATAATTTCCTCTAAAGTGCCGTAGTAATCGTTTCCTTCAACATTACTTACGCAAACCCCGTAATTCATGGTAGCTCTGTTTTTCCCATATTTCTGTGTGTGGAAATTAAACCCATTAATCATATATCTTTGCCAAGTGTTTACTTCTTTAGAAGGACCAAATGATAAGGCTTGAATCACATCATCTTTGACATTCATCTCAGTTACCTAATTGCGTAGTAGAGTGTTAGTGCATGTATATGTGACGTGCTCAAAGTTTATTTCATTCTAATATGTCAATACTGAGACTTACATATCCTTTAAACCATTTTGGAAACAACTTCTCGTATGTAGTCCAAACTTCATCCATTTTAGCTCGTGGATGTTGCTCCATAATGAACTGCTCAAATAAGCTGTAATTATCGAGTTCAGTCGTGACATCTAGATCTTTTAATTTCAAAATAAATAAGTAAGTTGTGGCTATTTACGTACCGTTCATATTCTCCTAGTAATTCACAATTTGATAATGCGTACAGATGGGCACGATCGAACTCTTGTTCGTCCAAGTATCTCTGTTTTGGTTTAGCAAGTGCTCTACCTTTGTGTTGTCGAAAGAGCTCGGGTAAAGATGAATCATTTTCAGCTCCCATGCCCACATCCAAATCCTTAGCCTTTGTATCTACGTGGTCTTCAAAGTATAGAGAACAGAAATTTGATATTTCTTCAGTTAAGAAAGCATTGCAAATAGAACCTTCCACACGTGCTTTATTACCCACTTTTTTTTTCAAATGATTAAGAAACCTACATTTTGATATAGTGTTGAGTATTTTCACAATTATAATGATATAATGATTAAGAAACATTAATAAGTTGAGTATTTTCACAATTATACCTCTCAAAAGGGTACATCCACCTATATTGTACTGGCCCACCAACTCTTGCTTCATAAGGCAAATGTATTGGTAAGTGCTCCATGGAATTGAAGAACGATGGTGGAAACACTTTCTCAAGTTTGCAGAGGATCTCCGCAATATCGTTCTCCAGCCGCTCTACATTTTGGGTTGTAAGGCTTGAGACACACAAATCACGAAAAAATTGATTGATCTCGGTAATTGAATTCCACACATTAGTTGGGAGCAAGTGTTTGAAAGCAACGGGTAATAGTCGTTCCATGAACACATGGCAATCGTGGCTCTTCATACCATGAAGTGTGAGACTGTGTAGGTCGACGCAGCGACCTAAATCCGATGCGTATCCATCTGGAAATCTCAAATTGCATATCCACTCACATAATATCTTTTTTTGCAGTTTGTCGAG
The DNA here is from genome assembly GCA_958450325.1 of Agrostemma githago. Lineage (NCBI taxonomy): Eukaryota > Viridiplantae > Streptophyta > Magnoliopsida > Caryophyllales > Caryophyllaceae > Agrostemma > Agrostemma githago. Next base: position 6,605,904 of record OY288240.1, read on the forward strand.
AGTGTATGGACCTTTTGGTTTGCGGCCGTCCTTGAGGTGTAGGTGACCTCTACTACATAATTTGGGCAAGTCCTTCCTTGTGTTATGGGTGTCAGCTGTTTTATTTTTATTATCCAGTACTGTATGAATTAATTGCTCAAAGAAGTTTTTTTCAATATGCATGACATCCAAATTGTGTCGAATCAACAAATGCTTCCAATAAGGTAGGTCCCAGAACAAGCTCTTTTTGAACCACCCAGTTTTCATCTTCTTAAGTTCTTTGAGTTCTTGATCAGTACCATCAATGATCGTCGGGTAGTCAGATATCGTCTCCCAGATTTCACATCCTGACAATATCGGAGGTGGTTCATCATTCTCGCACTTACCCTTCCTAAAGGCCGTTTTGTTGTAACGGAATGCATGATGTTGGGGTAAGAATTGTCTGTGACAATCGAACCAACACATTTTACCCCCATGTGGAAGCCAAAATGCCTTGGTGTCTTTCATACAATGTGGACATGCATGTTTGCCAGCAGTAGCCCACCCTGAGAGCATCCCATAAGCCGGAAAATCGTTGATGGTCCATAGGATACATGCTTTCAGCCGAAAATTTTGTTTCCTGGACACATCATAGGTGAGCACTCCCGTGTCCCACAACTCTTTCAATTCGTCAATAAGAGGTTGCATGTATATGTCCAAGTTTTTCTTAGGATTTTTTGGCCCGGGAACGATCAGGGATAGAAACATAAATTGTTTTTTCATGCATAATGCAGGGGGTAGATTATAAGGAGTGAGAATCACCGGCCAACATGAGTATGACTTACCAAATTGACCGTATGGTGTAAAACCATCTGTGCAGAGTCCAAGTCTAACATTACGAGGCTCACTAGCAAACTCCGGAAACATATAATCTAGATGCTTCCAAGCCTCACTGTCACTTGGATGAGCCATGATCCCTGGTACACGTGGATTTTCTATATGCCATCTCATTTCTTTTGCAATGTTCTTGGTTGCATATAAACGTTGCAACCTTGGTGCTACAGGGAGATAGGTTAAGACTTTGAAAGGTATGTCTGCCCCACTAAAAGTTTTCTTCTTGTACCTATCTTTTCCACACTTTTTACATTTATCAAGCATGGAGTCTTCTTTCCAAAATAGCATGCATCCGTCCTGACATGAATGGATCCTATGGTGGGGCATTTGAAGGCCCCTAAGCAACCTTTTAGTGTCATAGAATGTGCGAGTCATCAGATTATCTCGTGGAATGATATCCTCAATCAAAGCAGCTATCTTATCTAAAGATCTTTCCGGAAGGTTGTCCTCACATTTAATGTTAATCATCCTAGAAGCTACTTCTAGCAATGACGACTCACATCCACGATACAGAGGTGTCTCGGCGGCCTCTAACATTTCAAAAAATTCTTTCTGATCATGGTGGGGGCTTTCTTCTTCATCCAAAGGAGAATCCTCAACACGGCCGAAGAGTATGTCTCCAAATGCATCTACTATCATCTCCCGATAAGGTTGGTCGATGAAAGCATTAGTGTTTGTTGAAGTACTAGGATTATCAATAAAAGAAAAGGGTTCTCCATGGCACACCCAATTAGTATAACCAGGCTTAAACCCTTTGCTAATGAGATGCTCTTTCACTGTAAACTCATTCAAGTACTTCAAATTTTGGCACTTCACACATGGACATCTAAGAATCTTATGTGTCTTGTATTCTTCTTGTTCCTTAGCATATAGAATAAAATCATCCACCCCAAGTATAAACTCATACTTAACTTTGTTTCTATCGTCTACCCTTTCGTACATCCATTTTCTTTCGGTATTTGTCATTATTTGATTTTCTATAAGAGGAACGAAAACTTAGTTAAATAACATATTTAAAAGGAGTAAATATCAAAGAAATAACCATGAGTTTACTTGAAAATATTTCTTGTATGATGAATGTTAGCATTGGTATGAAACTATGTTAAAGTTATGTTTAATCTTTATCAATTTGAAAATACATCTTAAACGAGATCAAGTCATTCATTTCCATGCTCAAATCAAAAAACATTTTTTTCCTTTTTTTTTTGTCAAAAATGAAGAAGATTCTAGATTGTAATGATGATGATTTGTGTAAGTTGGGAAGTGGTGAGATGGTTTTTGTAGGGTAGAAACAACTCATATAAAGGAGCACACATCTTTTAAGGATATACCGAATATATCCGTAATAATATTATAATTAGTCAAATATTATTCATTTATATAAAATTGATAAAAAGACGTTACTTATCATTTTCTATCTAAATCGATACTTCGTATTTCATATGGAGTACGAGTAATATTTAACCCGTTATAAAGATATAGTACTCCGTAGTATTTACGTTCCAATGAAGAGTCATGGGCAATGGAGTGGTAAAAGGGGAGGTGGGTGCGCATTTTTTATTCTATGAAATGGGTCCGTGAAGTGGACCGTGTTTGCTGCTGTGTTGCACTTAATAGTGCCGGTTTCTCACTCCTCTTATTATATACACTCTTGATTCTATCGTAGATGTCTTAGTTTAATGATTGATTAATTACGAGTTATGATCACCAAAAATTGAGATTTATATAGATTAGGAAGATTCATTGGTCCTATTGTTAGTACGAAGTTTAATTGTTTTCTTTTTTGTTAATGGAGCCACAACAACATACAATTGTTACAACAACTGACGAGATTTAGTTCATTTTGACCTCTTGAGATTAGACTTAATTATGACTACCAGAAACCGAGATGACATTAACACTAATAACGTGAACTAGATGGTAAAAAAATACAGAAAATTAATCAAAAATTCATGAAATATCGAGTTATCAACCAAAACGATCTAAACCCAAGTTAAAAAGGATAATGATGTTTTTCTTCACATTCCACATTCAAATACATTTCATATATGCACTAGTTTAGGTGAACTACCTAAAAAGTCTTCTATTTGCGGCAACTAATAGTATTCCCATTCAATCAATGACCCACTTTTTTTTTTCTTTTTTCCAAATACTCCAAAATATACTAAATACAACCTTATTTACGGACTACTGAAAATAATACCAATAGAAACATACAAAAAAGATCCTCGTAATAATAATAATATTAAACCGGATCCTAATTTCTTACAAGAAAACGAGTATAGTAGAGGTGTTTAAGGACGGAACGATCATCAAATCCGCAAAAAAGGGCTTTTGACACAACTATTACCCTTAGCCGTGTCCAATACTCCAAGCAGTAGCCCACTTCACAAATTTACCCCAAATTCCAACACAATTTGAAAAATGCACACAGTTGGTGTGTAATGGTTGTTCTGATCAAACCCGTCTCGAAAAATGAATCGAAATTCTCAAAAAAGATCAAACTGCAAGAAAGTTTAGAACTTTGATAGAACAAAAACCCAACCAGACTCTAATTTGCTGGGTTTTTGATCAAATAATCTAACCCTAATCTAACCCAAAAACCGTTTTTTTGGGTGTCAATTGGGTGCCAATTGATTTAAGCTAAATCCAATTTCACCCTAATCTAACAAACAAATTGAATCTAAATTGTACTAACCTAGTTGAATTCATAAAACATACCACAATAACAAAGCAAATATAAACAAAATTGAACAACAAAGTCAATTAAAAATCAAACCCTAACCTGAAATTTGGAGATTTTCAGGAAAAAGAGGACTAGATCGGCGAAGGGGCGAGGTCCGGCGAAGGGGAGACGTCCGGCGAGCGGGGGAGAGGTCCGGCGACGGGAAGGGTTCCGGCGAAGGGGAGGGTGACGGGGTTGGGTCGCGTTAATGAAAGAAGCTGGGGTTGGGGTTTTCGGGTTTTTTGGATGGGAGTATGTAACAGATGGTAATGAATGAATGAAGGGGGATTTAATTCGAAAAACGTACCGACCGACATAAAATCGGTCGGTAATTTAGCAAAATCGGTCGGTAATTACCTCGAATACCGACTGATACCTGTTCTGCCGACCGCTATTTCTCAGTCGGTAATTTACCGACTGAGTACACAAATACCGACTGATATCGGTCGGTATTCGTTATTACCGACCAATTATTTGGTGGTCGGTAAATATCGGTTGCTAATCTCCCCTTTTCTTGTAGTGTTTGTGTCCCTTTAAAATGATTACAAGAGGGGTATATATAGTGTTCCACAAGTGAGAGAAGTGAAAGAAAGGAGCGGACTAGGAGCTGAGTCCTTCCCGACCGGGAAGGAATGGTCCCGATCGGGAAGAAACGATGGTCCCGACCGGGATGACACAAACCCGATCGGGACGGCTTCACAGAGGGGGCTGTTTTGCTCCATACTTCCCGAACGGGAAGGGCTCGTCCCGTCCGGGAATCTTCCTCCTTCCCGACCGGGAAGGTATGGTCCCGATCGAGATGGGTCCTGTTTTGCTCTTCCTTGGCTTCTTATCGATGCTCGGTGTTCCGGATATCATTAAGCGAGCCCTAGGGGACTCGGGATCGAGTCTAAGCCACCGAGTCATCGCCGCTTCTCTTCTTTGGCTCCATATGCATCGAAAATGAGTCGAAATAGTTCCGTTTCTTCAAGATAGCTCTAGGAACCTAAAACAAGCTAGAAGAAGCGTAAGTAGCCTCGAAAAACCGCTCCAAGGAGCGATTTCATAAGAGAAACCGGGACTAAACACAAGAAATAATCAATACAAAACACACTTATCAGCGGGTAAATAGAGACGGGTGATGGATGCGGGTGAGGCTTCACCCGATCCGAATCCGACCCATTGTCATCCCTACTTCCTACCATTCACTACAAAAGCACATCTTTCTATTCAAATGTGTGGAATATATTTTAGGGTTATTTAACAGAAATAATACCAACTTTGGCTGGTATTCCTTAAATAAAACCAACTTTAATTAATACGAGAATAAAACCATTTATGAGACATATTATACACGAATTGAATATCATTACCTGCTACCGCCTACCCCAGTCATATTTCACTAATACAATTATTACTGACGCACAATAGAGTAAACTCACACATTTAACTTCATTAATTTTCAACTTTTTAAGTTCAAACTTCATCTTCATCTTCATCTTCATCTTCATCTTCATCTTCTTACTCAATTCATTTCATCATTTCATCACTTCACCTTCTTCTTCATCAATTTATCTTCTGTTTCACTTAATTTTCTTCTCATCTCTTGTCGAAGATAATTACTTTTCGAAACTTTTGTTTGTTTATTTTCCTCAAAATTTGTCGAAAATCACCATTAATATTGTCGAAAATTCTTTTTCAAGGGTTATAGCTCTAAAGAAGTTCATTCCTCAATCCTTTGCGTCAGCAATGTCAATGGTGAGTATTGTTTTCATTTTTCCCAAATCGATTTTTCTGGGTTTCCTTACTAATTTAGGGTTTTCCTATTCTGGGTTTAATTTAGGGGTTTAAGTGTCCTATTATTGTTCTTTTTAATTGATTTGATTTAAAACTTAGGTTGATCCATGAAGACTTGTGACATGAAGGTTCATTTATCAGACATGATGTGAGTTTAGGGAAAATCGAGTTTGTTGTGGCAGAGAAGATGAAGATATGTGATAATTAATAATATGGGACCCACAAAAACTGACTACAGCCGGTCATTTAAGAAGTAATTTCATTCGTGTATAATATGTCCCATAAATGGTTTTATTCCCGTATTAATTAAAGTTGGTTTTATCTATGGAATATCGCCCAAAGTTGGTATTATTCCTGTTAAATAACCCTATACTTTATTCAAAGGGTGTTTTTCAGAAGAGTGAGAGAATAATACGAGTATTTTGTATGATAATCTAATGTGTATGGATCAAAGGATTTAAATATGAATTTCTGTGTCGAGATTCAGATCTAGATATTTTTTATTTATATTTCTTCGAAACATTAAAATTTAAGTGAAAATGTAGGCTAGAATTAGATACAAGTATTATTTTCTCATAAATTAATATAACAAGTCTCAAGCGAGTTGAGTTGGGTCAATCTCGTGTCGCCAAATTATCGATTTCTATCGAGTCAACTGGATCAACTCTATATATATATAAGTTCGGGTCCTAATGGACCCGACCCAGAACGACCCGGTGTCTATCTAGAGGTGGCAATCGGGTCACTCGGATCGGGTCATTTCGGGTTAGCTGATCTGGTGGGTTAGGTCGGTTTGGATCGGGTCATTATCGGGTCTAGTTATTTTTTGAGATATTCGTAATAAGTTTTTTTTTACTACTTTTTTTTGTTCAATTACTTTGTCATTAAGTCTAATGTATGACTTTTATTTAGATCAATCTAAGAGATTAGTAGTCTTCAGGTCTTCAATCTTATCGGTTTGGGTTCAAATCGGGTCATTGACTCAGGTTCGGGTCACTGGTTATCAGGTTGTAACGGGTAACAAGCGGGTTGGGTCAGATTAGTTTCAAATGACTACATTCTTGGGTTCTAATAGATTTGATTTCGGGCAAATCGGGTCGAGTTACTCGGGTCGTGGGTCGGGTCAGTTTTGTCCGCTCTAAATACTCCGGAGTACTCGTTAGTCGTAAGTCACTAAGTCGTAGTATTGAAAAAAAACTTCAATAACTGAGAAGAAGGGCCGAAGGGGTATTCGGTATTCCCCAGTAACTGAGAAGAAGGGGTATTCGGTATTCCCCAGTAATTCAAATCTCACGCCCATCCTCTCTCTGTCTCTGTCTCTCTCTCTCAACTCGCGATTCGACTAACACAACACGACACAAGGTATTCATTCCAATTTGAGATTTATTTATTCCAGTTGTGTTTGAGTGACATACCAACCTTTGAATTGTGTGATTAGAGTACAAGTGTCTGAATTGGTGAGTTAGTATGCCAATTCTTCCGTTTCATGAATTTGTTTTGATGCTTGTTATGATTTTGTGTCATTTATTTAATTTGATTTCGTGAATGTTGATTGATGCATACTGTATACTGTATGTGGGTTTATTATCTGTTAACGCCCTTTGCTGTATACTGTATGTGCTATGATTGGTTTAATTGATTTACTGTAAGATTTAATTGGATATATATATAACATGAAATACTCCCAGAGTATAAAGTAAACTATAGGAGTTAAGGTGTGTTTCATCAGTATCAGTAGCAGTAGTAGTATTCAAGATTAGTTATGTAATTGTTATAGTTTTAATTTCATCCCCAGGTACCTTGGATTCGAAGTCCACGGCCACCACATCCCTATTCAAGTCTCAAGTCTTAAGTGTTGTAGAGTCAGTTGATGGAGAAAAGTTGGAATCTATTAGATGAAGGGCTGGGCATGTTGAACCAACATAAGGGGTGTGTAATGCTGATTGAAGACAGTGTTGAAACCAGTGGTGCTTTTGTTATCCACCACATCCTCAACCGCACTCTCTCTTCTCCTCATCCTCATCCTTCTTCCCTCATCTTCATTTCCTTTTCTCACCCTTTTTCTCACTACCATCGCATTCTCCGCAAACTCGTACGTAAACCCCTCCCCTCCTTCCATTCCATATTTATTCAGCCATGTTTTGCGATTTTATTTGCTTTTTTTATTTTTTTGCTGTGCTAAAGATACCATCCTATTTTGGGTTTTGGCTTTGGTTGTTCTTTTCCTGGTAATGTAATTAGAGCTAACCCACCTACCTTAGGTTATCATTTGATTCCCGTCAAATTGCCTGTTGTAAGGGAGTTAATCGGATGGTTGGGTTGTGATGGGCTGAATGTCTTTGCTGGTGGCGCTGGTTGTAAGGGACTAAGGACAATAACCCAATAGGCATCACAAGCCTGAGAACTTGATTGTTCTTAGCTCCTCACTTCTTTTCTACTTGTCACAAATTCTTAATTAGAGCGTTCAGTACGACTGTACGAGTACGATAGGACTTACCTGTTACAATAACAATCCAAAACTTACTGGAGAACTCCCTTACTCTTATTCTTATGGGTAACTTTCGTTTTTATGTTAGTTTTTCTCACTTTCAGTTTCCGTACTATTCTAGATGCCTAGACGCTCTTATAGGAGTGTTAATTGTGTGTGTGTGTGTGTGCTTGCGTGCCCGTTACAGAGTAGTTTTCAAAAGTGCACCTATGTGTGTATGCAATTAGGTCATAACTGCTGTGGAGCCCTACCTGTTACAAAGTTGTTTTCTAAGGTGTGTGAGTGTGCCTATTTCCATGGTTCGCTAAATTACTAGCTAAAAGGCCATCCGCATAAGGTGCACCAGTATGCAATTTTATCATATGTTCTTCTGCTTCTTTACTTATTCGCTTCCCTTTTCTTTATTATCCTTTTTTTAACATTTGTACAAGTTAGCCCCTCTTCAACTACTAGGAAATGGAATCATTATGGAATATTCATTTTGAATACAAGATATTTTTGTTTGCGAGAGTAGCTTACCTTGTAGCTTGAGTGCTTGACTGCATGAGTAGATGATAGCCTGATCCGTGCAACTGGTTTTAGTACCTCAGCTAGGAGGGACTGTAAAAATATGCTACTTAGTATACAAGAAATGTATTACTCACGTATGGATATTTAACCAACACATAAAAGAGTATCTATCAATATAGATGTTATGTTTTAATTAACAATCTGGAACATGATAGAATTTCTTACTTTAATTAAGAATACTTATAAATTGAACTCCTGTCCAAGCCGTCAAGCCTTGAGTACCCAAAGTAAATTTATAATCAAACCGATGCTCCCAAAATGGAATCAAGCATCCTTGTGAGAATTTTGCCAAACCTCAGGCACTCATATTGGATATTTTCCTTTTATTTTTGGTTCGATTGGACCCGTAAAAAAATGATAACGAGATTCGTACCTAGGCTATGAATAGGCTTTACCTACTTAGCTGACATTTGTACTTTAGGAACATAGTTTAGATGTACTAATTTTAGAGTTGGCAATTCCGCCACTGATGCATATTGATTTTTTTCTCTTTCCCTTTTCTTTTTTTTTTATTTGTTGTGTGACATCTTCGTTTTTGTGATGGATTTATGTTAGGCAAACGAACTATATGATCTCTTTTGCTTGCTCTAGATCTGTAAAACTTGTTACTAATCTTCAAGTGTACCACAATCTCAGGGCTGTAACTTGGCTGCTCACAAGGATAATAGAAGATTTATCTTCTTTGACATGCTTGAGTTAGGATCTTCAGGTGACAATTTCACTAAGTTTACTGGTCTAGATGTTGACGATGTTAATATGTTTGATGCTGTATTTGATTATACTTGATTGCATTTAAATTTCTATGTTGCTTTCTCATTAATTGTGGAGTAGTTTATAGAACAAGTTTGCTCTTCTAATTTATCTGCAGAAAATATTGGCAAAGCCTTATTACTACTTGAGCTGTATGGGAAAATTCAAAAAGTTGTGGAAGAGATTGTCTTTAGCCATGGAACCAGTGAAGATATTACAATTGTAGTAGATGATTTTTCTTTAATTGAAGTGGCTGCCAAGGGTTCTTTCAATCACATCTTGGATTTTTTGCGATACTGTTACAGTTTGACTTCTGAGGCGGTAAGATAATTGCTCTTGTTATTATTGAATATACTGCAGAAATGGGTTGTTGGGCTCGGTCATTGTAGCTCCACACCCTTCGTCTCTGGGTTGGTCAGGGTTGCAACTATGCTTCAAATTCGTATTTTTGGCCATGTATACTTGGCTTCATTTCTGAATAGGTGTATGTGGCTTCAGATCTACTTCCAATTTTGCAAGGTCTAATGAAAAAGGCCCATAGAGTCGTAGTTTATTTTTTTGAAGTAAGCTTTTAAATAAACCTGGGACATACGGAGTATATAGTTTTATAATTCCTAGCAGTGGTGAACGGGTGATATAGATGCATTCTTTGGATTAAATGTTCTATTGCAGGAATGATGCTTACGGAAGAAGTATCCTAACGAGTCCAACATGTTTTTACCTAACATCTCTTGTTACTTTATGTTTCTGTCCTCTTCAGGGTTGTTCCCTTGTGATCCTTAACCATGAAGACATTTATCTTGAAGACCAAAATTCGACACTAATTTTACAAATGGAGTACCTTGCCAACATACTAGTAAAAGTTGAACCATTGGCAACTGGGCTGGCAACTGATGTTCATGGGCAGGTACTACTGACTGTATGCTGATCTTATCGTTTTTTCTTCCCCCAATTAATTGATATGTTATATATTCTACTATGTATGTCACTTTGTACTAATCAATACTCCAGCTTTTTGGGTCAAATTATTGCCTGATTAAACAGTTCTTGGTATATACCCAAAGTTGGCAAAATGTTCTGGGAAAACGGAACCTTTGCTCTGCTAGGGAACACAAAAGAGGTCCTCCGTGCACTTAATCACATGTCACGTGTCCCCGTACATGTTCATGTGCTTGTTCAAAGAGAAGGGGATCAAAGGTTTCCATATAAAAAAACTAGAGGAAAAATGACTAGCTAATGTAAGCGGATATAAAAATTGAGATGAAATGGGATGAGATGTAAACTTGTGCTACTTGTGCTAAAATTGTTTTACGAATTGCAGCTGACTATACTGAACAAGAGCACACATGATATCTCGAAGAAGGGCTCGATCAATAGGGTACACAATCTTCACTTCAAAATCAAAGAAAATGGTGTCGAATACTTTTATCCAGGAACACATACTTGAAAAGAGAGCAATGGACACTGTTTAGTGTTTGAAATGTGGAGACGGGGTACGAATTCTCTGCATATTGAAGTTGGTGTACATCGTTGTAGTTCTCCGGCATGAGAGAATGGATGGATAGAGGTTTGAGTGTGTTCCTTTTTTTTGGGCATCGAGGTTCTTCTGTGTTTGCTGTACTCATGAAACAGCTTGAAGGATGCAGGTTTGTGTTTTGGTTTAGATATAGCCTTAGGGGAGTTAGTGCACCGTTTTTGGTCTACAACTGTGACTATAGTACAAAAAATTAGGTATCGGAGTTTTTTCTTCTCCTTAATGTACTTGTACTCTGTTTTAATGTTTTGAAATTTGAGAAGCACCCAAATTTTGGAGCATTTAGCAGCATTTCACAATATATCTACCATTCTCATACCGCATTATGAACCAATGATGTGTAATTAGGGTGAACACCCGACCGGACAGGACTGACCGGATGAAGGCAGGGATGGACAACTCAATATCTCAAAAGTGGAGACCAGACCGGCTATGATGGGACATGGACCTGACCAACTTTAAACCTTTTTGGTATCATGTATGTTTCGAAAAGAGAGGTACTGCGTAGAATTTGAAAAACTTGAGGTACTAGGCAGAAAATCCCTAGAAGAAAAATAAGAGGGGTATTTTTTGAATGGAATACATGCTACAGATAAAAGTTAAATTAAATAAGGCAGATGACTTGGTCAGACACTTTTACTCTTGGCAATTTAGGCCTTTTCATACTTGTCATTCCACTTGAGAAGGACGGGGTTGGGATTCAGACTTGTGATTTTTAGTCACTCAGATTCTGATATCATGTCATGGATTCAAGTCAACCAAACCCTTAGAGGATGGTTGAAGATCTATAATTGATCTGTAGAGAAGGGCGCTCTACATCGCAGCAGGGGAGTTCTTAGCACTTGAACTTCCTCTCACAAATTCATTATTAATGATGATGTTTAATAAAAATTGTGCTAGTCAGTAATCAATGTCCTCTCAAATGGTCATAAGAACAAAAAATGGTAATAGCATTTTCCACATGTTTAGTAGACTTTTCAGTTTTCAAAGCTTAATGTGTGAAGGCTACAACATCAATAATGGTTTTGCCACTATAAATAGCAAGCAAGCTCTTTGTCTGAAAACATAGAACACAGTAACATACATACAGTAAGTTGTCGTGGGTTTAACGGTTAGTGAATAGCGAGTATCTGTGAGTTTAAGCGTATTTATGTTTTTGTAAATGACATTTTTCTCATTCATTGAGATACAAAGTTTTGTTGTCTTCTTCTTATTATTATTATTCATACTCGAAATATTTTTCTCGATACCTTATTAGCTTCTACTTATACAAAGAACGAAGACTGTGGTAGTCCTGTGGACTGTGGTGCAACAGAAGATCAGATGATGAGTTCCATAAGTAAAAATACATTATTGCCGTTAAGATGGGTCCCAACCCCAAGCCCAAGCCCGTCGAGGCCCTTGTTTCCACCTGAGCATGAAGAAACAACACGGGATTCTCAAGGAGCAAATGAAGGTAAGAGTCAAAGTAGCAGTTCGAGGAAGTACTTTCCGTTTAACCTATCGTCCAAACAAATATGGAACCGGAAGACCCGGGCAGGTGAAAGTGGTGAGCGGAGTAGTAGTAAAGGGAGTGTGTCGTTAACATGGAAGGATTTATGGGTTAACGTACGCGATGCCAAAGGCCAAGAGTGTTGCATCTTACAAGGTGTTACTGGTTTCGCTGAGCCTGGCCTTGTCTTGGCTATTATGGGTCCTTCTGGTTCTGGTAAATCCACTCTTTTGGATGCTTTGGCGGGTTAGTGCACCTTCTTTTTACTAATCAACTCAAGTTATATTTGTGAGGTTGAGATTCGAGTCTTATCCACGACACACTACACTCTTTTCATATGTTCAAATATTTCTCGTACTAAATAGTTTCCATTATTTCATCTTTGAGAATATTTGAACATTAATCTTAGCTTACACAATTTTTAGTAGTATGAACAACAGACTCCCGACTCCTGAGATGTTGGTTGATGTTTAAGTTTAACCATCTAAGATTGTGACTTGTTTGTTTTAGGGAGGTTAGGTTCTGACTTCACACAAAAGGGGAAGATTTTGATCAATGGACATAAACAGCGACTTGCTTTTGGAGCTTCGGTAAAAAAATGTTATTTCTCTCTGTAATTTAACTCTATATATGAGGAGTAATAATATTATGGATAAATGACCTTTGCATTGCTTGCTACGAGGACAATAGGCGTACGTGACTCAGGATGATGCTCTAATGACAACACTAACCGTGAAGGAAGCTGTGTACTACTCAGCTCAACTTCAACTACCAGATTCCATGGGTAAATCGGAAAAACTAGGGCGCGCTGATGAAGTGATTAGAGACATGGGATTGCAAGGGTGTTCAAACACAAGAATAGGAGGTTGGAATGTGAAGGGGCTGAGTGGAGGACAAAAGAGACGAGTTAGTATTTGCATCGAGTTACTAACAAAGCCGAGGCTTCTCTTCTTAGATGAGCCTACCAGCGGACTTGACAGCGCTGCATCGTACCATGTCATGAGTCGTATCGTGACTCTTGCCCAACAGGATCTCACCACCGTGGTGGCCTCCATTCATCAGCCCAGCAGTGAAGTCTTCAGCCTCTTTCATAATCTCTGCCTCCTCTCCTCAGGAGCCCTTGTCTACTTTGGTCCGACTTCAACTGCTAACGAGGTACGCTTATTTTGGATTTCTCACAATTAAACGAACAGAAGAATTTATAGATGTATGAATGTATGTGGGATTAATTAAGATGGTCGGTCGTTTTTGTGAAGCAGCATTTTGGTTCAAATGGGTTCCCTTGCCCAACCATGCAAAACCCATCTGATCACTATCTCAGAACCATCAATAAGGACTTCGAGGTAAGGCCGCCGCCCTTGGCATTTTCGCATTTGGCCTAATAAAAAATTGCTCGTAATTTGGTTCTTATATTATATTATAGGATGTTGAGGAAGCGGATGGAATATCGAGCACAGAAGTAGCCATTAAAGCTCTTACGAATTCATATAGATCATCCGAAACCTATCAAGAGGCTCAACAACGCATAGTCCACATATGCCAACAGGTAACGAATCATCTCAAGATTGAATAATATGTATTTATTGGGTGTTGAAATATTGAAATATTTGCAGGAGGGAGGAGGATGCACTGAATTAGATAGAAGCAACGCGAGTTTCTTGACACAATCAGTTGTCCTGACCAAGCGATCATTCGTTAATATGTACCGTGATTTGGGATATTATTGGCTTCGTCTTGGAGTTTATATGGCACTCTGCCTCTGTCTGGGTACCATCTTTCATGATATTGGTCATTCTTATGCTTCTATTCAGGTTGGTCTTCGTCATGCAACAATATTCACAACTAACTTTTGTTATTTCTTCTTGTCTTATTATTTTTTTGCTACTGCTAATAAAAGTTATACTAGGAGTAATTGAGTTGAGAGAAATTGTACTTGAAATTGACAGGCCAGAGGAGCGATGCTTATGTTTGTGGCTGGCTTCTTGACATTTATGTCGATTGGTGGATTTCCGTCCTTTGTGGAAGACATGAAGGTGACACTGCCCATCAACATATGTCTACATCCGTCCTTATTAATTACCTAGTCAATTCCCGGTGTCTTATTTATTTCTGTCACATATGTATTCCCACTTTTCATGACCTTAATATCTTCATTTACATACCAAGTACTCCGTATTATACTAGATTATAAAAGTTTGTACCAAAGATAAAATTATAACCTGGACTTAACTCGAACTGCTTAGTAAAAATCTTCATATATATAAGCATGAGTTTGTTAAACTAATTGGAATATACTCCGTATATGCTTTGATAACATGGTAGATATTTGAACGAGAAAGGCTGAACGGTCACTATGGAGTTGGCGCATACGTGATAGGAAACACACTATCTTCGGTTCCATACTTGCTGATGAATTCCCTAATTCCGGGAACACTTGCCTATTATCTAGTTGGACTTCAATCAAGACTGGATCACTATGTCTACTTTGCATTGGTGTTGTTCACGTGTTTGATGTTGGTGGAGAGCCTAATGATGATTGTGGCGGCCTTAGTCCCGGATTATCTCATGGGGATAATAGCCGGGGCTGGAATCCAAGGCGTGATGGTACTCAACGGAGGCTTTTTCCGTCTTCCTAATGATCTTCCTAACCCTGTGTGGAGGTACCCCATGTACCACATTGCATTCCATAAGTATGCCAACCAAGGATTATTCAAAAACGAGTTTGAGGGGTTGAGGTTTCCTAATGGTCAAACCGGAGGTCCGAGTATAATCACAGGAGATGAGGTGTTGAGGGATGTGTGGCAGGTTGAAATGGGCTACTCTAGATGGGTTGATCTTGGTGTTTTGTTGGGTATGGTGGTGGTTTATAGGCTTCTTTTTTTTGGATTAGTTAAGCTTTCTGAAAAGATTAAGCCATTTATTGCATCTCTTAAGGCATCTTATCAAAAACATCCCACCCTAATTGTGGAAGATTAAGTTAGATCTTTCAACTCACCTGTACTTCCATTTTGAATGTCCAAGATTACATTCAATATATACAATGTTCCTACATTGAAATTGCCCCATTTTTTTCCGAGCTGAGTCAAAAATAATACTCCGTAGTAGAATATAAATGTAATTGTTGGGGCTCAACCATCACCTTAGGATTTTGGTTGAGATGTTTCATTTAACATGTGATCAAGCTGAAACATAGCACATGCCCGTCCCCCCCTAAATCATCAGAATTACTACTCAGTATTAGATTAAGAAGGGAAGGTCCATGTCCCCAAGGTGCTGGGGAGCCTTTCTCAGGTTGGGATACTTGGGCAGCAGAGAAGCAATGTTGACGGCAGTGTCCATGTATGACGCAAACATTTTTCTTACACATTTGTGTTTGAAACGAGTAGCATCCTTCTTTTCGACATTCTTTGTATCGGGTTTTGAGTCAAGTGTTTCCTTGAAAGTCTTGTCATTGAAGCTCCAATTACCGCTCTTCCAGTCAAGATCATAGAATGGAAGAAACCGGTGCCCGTTAGAAGCAACAAACTCCACTGCGTCTAATACGAACTCAAATTCTTGTTTTGACATGTAAAATGGAAAGCTAATCCGTGTCCATGCAGGCTTCACTCCTTCATAACCCTGTTAATGTATATCGTTTTTAGATACCTAAACAAAGATGATAACTCAAACAGCTAGGCGATTGTGTTAATTTGATGACGAGAGAATGAGAGGTTAAATTACCTGTTGGATGGGTGCTCTGAAAGCAAGAGAGTTAGAAGTGTCAAGATTGAGCAAGTAGTGGCCATAGGGTCCAGCACAAGAACACCCGCCTCTAGCTTGAATTCCAAACAAATCATTGAGCAGTTTGGCTACAAATCGACCATGAAGAGGCTTCTCGTTTGTGATAGGATATACGAGGAAGGACAATATAGCAAGACGGTCGACCGAAATAAGAGGCCCTAGGATCTCTACCTTTTTGTTGTTGCCTAGTATTTTGAATGCAGTTGTCATATAATCAGACTTTTGGCTCTTGATTGTGCTGTAACCGATGTACTCTTTAATCCAGAATGCTAATGCTGCTCTAACTGTCTGAATTATCTGCGGAGTTCCTGCATTTTCCCTTTCTTCGATGCTTTCCAAGTATACTGTGTCCTGTTTCACAAATAAACAGATTGTTAAAGTGTAATGCTTGTGTCGACCTGACACTGCCTGTCTTACGACCCTTCTTAGAAAAGTACCGCTTCGCTGAAATTGACATACGCGACTGTCCCACCTCCGCAAGTCGAGGGAGGGTAATTGTTGAGTTGATAAAGTTTCTTGTTCATAAGTAGTATCCCTGGCGTTGCTGGTCCGCCAATAAATTTGTGTGGGCTTATGAAAACTGCATCGAATCCATCTGATTCCCCAGATTTCATGTCGATTTCCACATAAGGGCCACTGTCACGCATCAATACGGTTTAATCAAAATCGAAAAAATTAATAGCAGCAAGGATATATATGCATGCTATGTCAGGGGCTGGGTAACCCTACATTAGAGATATATAAACTGACCTTGATGCAAAATCAAAGCAAGCAAAAGCTCCATGTTGATGAAGCAGCCTTGCAACAGCTCGTGTATCCGTGACAATACCCGTGACATTGCTGCAAGCCGAAAATGAGCCCAGCATTGGGCGATTGCTACCTTGATAATGTTGCAGCTGAGCCTTAAGTTCCTCCACATCGATGGAACCCCCATCATCTGACAAACCAATCTCGACGACATCAGCCAGGCTTTGTCGCCAAGACAGAATGTTGGAGTGGTGCTCGTAAGGGCCGACAAAAACGACCCATTTCTCTTGGTCTTGTAGGAGTTTAGACACCCTGGCTCTGAGAGTAGGTGCAATGGCAATCCCCATGACTTCTTGAAGCTTTTTAATGGCACCTGTTGTTCCAGAACCACAGAATAGAATGGCATCCTCATCTTGTTTCCCTCTCAAGCAACTTTTGATGTATTGGCTTGCTTCTTTCACCATCTTTGTACTGTGTTGTCCCACGTAGCTATCCCCGGTATGAGTATTACCATAGAAAGGTAGAAAAGCAGAGAGGATGTAATTTTCGATGAAGAGGAGGGAGCGGGCGGTGGCAGTTGTATCAGCATACGTGATTCTCCGCCTGCCACCGTAGGGGGAGTTAAACTCGACATCGCCACCGATTATCTGTGATCTCAACCAAGTCAGTTTCTGTTCAGGGGATAACCCCAACTCTTCCATCTTAGGCACTTCCATTTTTCTTCTTCTTCTTCTGTTTGAGTTAAATTCTACGTAAGTTTTAATGTATTATGGTCAAATAGAGTTAGTTGACTTTGTAAGTTGGTTGATGTTGTTTATGTAAGGAGTTAATTACGAGTAGTTATAAGGAGGGTGGGCACAAAAAAAAAGTCGTATCCGGTTGGCGTCATTATTAGCTAGCTAAGCTACACACCGGATGATGTATCTTCATTACCTTGTCCTCAAAACACCAAACACCAAGAAGAGGCATTACAAATTCAATTCTTTATAGAGTACGATTATGTCTATAAGGAGTATAAAACCCAAGTCAAAGTTCAAGTCCCCTTTTACGCACTATACTTATCTACTCCCTCTCATTCACTGGAAAAACACATTATTCCTATTTGGCTCATTCACTGAGCACATTTTCCTTAAATGAAAAGTTTCACCCAAGCAAAAGACATAAATACCTTTATTACTTACCCCACAACCATCCTCTCCTGCAACTACCCCATAACTAAAAAGTGAAAGAATATTTTGGTAAAGTGGTCCAACTTACCCACTTGCCTTAATATTTGTTCCAAAAGTGAAGTGGGTTTTTCCAGTGAATGAGAGGGAGTATAAGACTATAACACCTCACTAAGACTCGGGTTGACTTGACTTAACTCTAGTTGGATTAGATTCTACAAAAAAATGGGTATTAAAATCTACCATCCTTGTAAGTAACTTTGTCATGAAGTTTACCCCCGTTACGGAATGACTAACCATACGTACCTAACCGAGTGACCGACATATATACAACATGAACTAATGTAAATAACGGAATAATGGGTAATCGGAACGGATATTACAAATTCAACCTCATGGGGTAGAATTTATCTTAGCCACTTTATCACAGTTCAGCTCGTTTCAACCCACTTTAGTTCAGTTCATTCAATCAATTAAACGTTACTTTAGTGAAAAAACAAGACCTTAATTGTGTATGTCCCATGCCATTTTGAGGGTTTAACACAATGGACCGACACAGACACGACCCGCTTCCATTATGGAAAGTATGGTTGAATGCTAAACTAATACTATACTACTCGTTGATTTAGGTTCTACTTGATAAATGACACATTCACCAAATTTTAGCACATTGGAAAGGTTTAACATGTTCGGTTAACAAATATACGGAGTGTACTATTTGAAGTGTTTGGTTGATGACATAGTGAAATACGTAACATATTGGGGTTCAATATGCTATTTTGTCATATGCTGGCATGCTGTTTCTACCAACATATTAATTGGGTTAGCATATTAGATACGGAGTAGAATAAAATATGTCCATTTTACCCCCTTTAAAAAATATTACTCCAACTTTGTAGTTAATTAGTTATTAGTGTAGATCACGTGCGATTGCACGGTATTTGGTAGACATTGTATTAATAGGTTTTTCGTATTTGATGCACGTTGTCGCTGACACGCATGCAAACAATATTTGTAACTCCGACTAACCTAACTAGTGTAGTAGTGGTAGGTCGGGATCGATCCACAGGGAGAGGGTTAAGCGATGTTGGCCAAGTCTAGAGTTTAATCGTGATTGGGATTGAGATGGGGGTTTTGGGATGAGAGTAGTTGAACTAAGGCTAGCGAGCTACACTATTGAGGCTAGGAACAATAATAGGAAAGGTGTTGGGGAGAGTCGGGATTTGGAAATGGGGTCTTTAAAGTCTCGGGATCGAGTTTTAGTTACAACGTCGAAAAGGGAGAGTGCCACCTTTCGGTTTCTTCACCCAACCTACCTAAACCCGCTTTCGCGACGAAAGGGTAAGTCTCAAATTAAGTTAATTTCTACCCCGAGTTTCCCCATATTGATAGAAATGAGTCAAAGTCAATCTAGTCGCGGTTCTAGGTCAACGAAGACACAAAAACCTTAAAATTGATGATCAACAAATAAACAACCCACCAACATCCCTTGAATCAAATAATCCAAATCCTCCTCCCTAATTCCCCAACAAGAAAATCTACTCACTAGTCATGGTGATTAACAACAAAACACTAACTAAGGAAAATTCAACTAAAGCATGCATAACAACTACACTAACAATTAACACTAAAGAGAGAAATTAGCTAACACACAATCTAAAGAGAAGCTAACAAAGGAGAGAAAATCATAAACTAACTAATGGAGAAAAGAGAGAGGAAAGAATTTACCAACTATGGAGAAGACTAAGAAGAAAGATGAAGATAACATAAAAGATTGAATCTTGGGAGAAATATACAAGAATTTGTCATTAATCCATGCATAAATCTTCAATCTTCAATAGAAGAAATGTGAATCTTCAAGAAATAAAACAAGAGTCTTGTCACATAAACCCTTGCAAAACCCTTGAATCTTCAACAAAGATGGAGACTTTTCTACTAATTATAGAGTAATTATACTAATACTAAGATCTATTAATTGTTTTGGAGAATTCTCTAAGAGAGCTTACTACAAACTACTACTACTACTAGAGAGTTCTCTACACTACTCCTACTCCTAAGGGCTCTCCCAAGGCACACTCAAGGCTCTAGGAGGCACAAAACCCTAGGAAGAGTATTTATAGAATTCTTAATGGGTCACACAAGTTTAAGGCCCATAATCCAAATTTCCCTTCATTTTAGCTAGACCATCACCCTTTGCATCTTCATGGGATGAAACTTCACCCTCCGGCTCGTCATAATAATCCCACCGGGTGAAATTTCACCCGGTAATATTTTCTTTTCAATATACGATTTCGGCCCGGTTTTTCCATCGGGCGAAATTTCACACGGTCGTGGGTGCCATGAAAATCTTCGGGGAGGTGGAAAATGTCGTCAGGCGAAACTTCGCCCGGTGATGACTCACCGGGTGAAGTTTCACCCGGTGGTATTTCTTCTCTTTTCCGGTCTCTTTCTTCGTCGATCAATTGGATTACTCGAACTTTCGGTTATGTGCTTCGCTCTTTGGACCGTATCTCTCTCATGCTCGTGGAAGCTCATACACGTTTTCGGTCGAAAATCCTATCAAAATAGACAGAAAACTACCAAAAACACGTAAAAAGCAAAAGAGAGACACTAATGCGAGAATTACTCAAAATACGGCGATAATCGCACTCTATTCTCGCAAAATGGAGGAAAAACAGGTCTAAATGGGAGGAAAAACTGTCCAAATTTGACACACAACAATATAGTAGTACATTTGTGCGAAGAAGATAATATTTTACAGCAATTATAACACTTTGTTCGATTTATTTGTAGCTCGGAGTCTGGAGTATCAATTATGCTGGAGGCAGCAAAGCACAAACCTGAAATAACGAAGAGTCCATGTAATACTTGTCATTTAATTTGTGTAACTTTGTTAATTAGTAAATGATACCATAAGGTAATGAGAAATATATGAAGACGTAGTACATTTGAAATGACAAAGTGATGTACATGTACTTATGCATATAATCCATACAATCCTCGCATATAATATGGGAGTAGAAGATAAAGTAGTGTAAAAGTATAAGGCTATACTTCTATAAGATTACCTCATCTGAGGTTTTGGAAGACTTCCTTGTACACTACATTGTCGGTAGTGTTTCCCAAAACATTTTCCTTGTCACAGATCAATATCTTCAAACCTCGCTCGTTCGTTACTCGTGACACAGCAACATAGAGTTGTCCATGGCTAAATACTGGTTTTGGCAGAAATAATCCAACGCATGACAACGATTGTCCTTGACTCTTGTTGATAGTCATAAAAAGAGACACAACCATGGGAAATTGTTTACGCCTTAGTCTCACCCCAATTTGAGTCGTATCAGATGGACTTAGTGTCATTCGGGCGACGATGACTTTGTGGCCGATGTTCCTCCCCAGTATAATTTGAGCCTCAATTACACGTTCACCCAACCTTGTTACCACAAGTCTTGTACCATTACATAGGCCAGCCGCTTGATCCAGGTTTCTTAGTAGCATAACAGGGACCCCAACTTTCAACCTTAATTCATGATTTGGAAGTCCTGAGCACCTTATGTTGTTTAGAACTTCAATAGAATAAGCACTCTCGTCAAAAGCATCTAATCGTTCTGACCTGCAAATACTATCAGAACTAAGATAAATCCTCTCGTCTCCTGGGATTGAGGAAAGAATATAATCATTTACCATCTCGACTGTTTCATGAGTTGGAGCAAGAATAGCCCTCTCTTGAAAATAGGTTGCATTCAATAAATTCTGTACAACAGATGGGTAGGTAATGTCAACAATTGCAGCCACTGGATTTCCCGCTTCGCGTATCAATATGTCATAATTATAAATTATAAATTATAAATATGATTATATAATTATATATGCTAG
Organism: Agrostemma githago; assembly: GCA_958450325.1. Taxonomy (NCBI): domain Eukaryota; kingdom Viridiplantae; phylum Streptophyta; class Magnoliopsida; order Caryophyllales; family Caryophyllaceae; genus Agrostemma; species Agrostemma githago. The sequence goes on from OY288240.1 coordinate 6,627,660, forward strand.
TATACCAATCAATTAATTAGTATTCTATATTCTACTATATGATATATAGAATACTAAGGTATGTGTTCTATATTCTATATGATTATATATGATAGTATACAATTTAAAAAGTCTATCAAAATCAATCACACAAATCCTGTCAGTTATTCAAAATCAAAAGATTGATCGTCTTCTACAATTAAAAGATTGATTTTAAATAAAAAAAAAGACATACAATTATATCGTATTGAACTAATTATAATAATATCTTCTAGTATAGACTCAATTAACTAAAATGTCATTTTTAGTATATTATTACTCTCAAAATATTATACTGTCAAAGATACTCAGAAATACAATTATCGGTATGACATGAAACTTGATATGGGATGAAATATAATGTGATATAATAATTATGGCATATATATGGATTATATGGCATAATATACGAAAAATAATATAGATGCATATTATAAGGAATGTATGCATTCTATATGGAATTTAAGGCATAATAATTATATTATATACACGGTATTCTTATCGAATTGATTATTGTCATATATTTAGCGTATATTTTTAATGATGCACGGTATATATGATATTACGATGTGAAATATTTAGCATATATTTAGCCTTACGTATACTGTTAAATATATGATAATATATATAAAATTAGATGGTATAACAAAAATGAAGTTGATGAGGTGTCAACTTCTCATGAAGTTTTTTACCTCCAAATTATTATCACTCAAATAAGGAAACAAATAAAAGATTTGAGGATATGACCATATTTATGTAAAATTAATACTCCGTACATTTAATGCAAAATTACTTTGTAGTAAATCAAAATGTACGACAAAGACACTTACTAAAAGAATATCTATAAAATATTACCAACTACACGTGTATACTAAAATTTATAACAATCTTAGAATATCTATAAAATAATTTTGCATATATTACGTGCATATGCACGGGGTCTATACTTAGTATAAGGAAACAAATAAAATTAGGGTTATTTAACAACAATAATACCAACTATAGGGCGTCTTCCCAAAATAATATCAATTTCAATAAATCTGAGAATAATACGTATTATTGGAGTAGTTAAACAACAGTAGTATAAGTGACTTCATAACCTGCTATATCAGGTCACCTTATTAATATTTAACCTGCTACTTATCCTCCATCCACCTACTTAGACCTGGATAACGGGTGATCCATGTTGGGTCAGCTTCGGGTCGGACCACTTTTGTATTATAATAATCGGGTCAACTTCGGGTCGGGTCAGATAATTTCGGGTTCGAGTCATTCTCGGGTTTGTTGTTTTCAACTTTTTTAGGGATATCGACTCGTTTTCTATAATAATGGTCGGGTCAGTTTCGAGTTAGTTCGGGTTAATTCGGATTACGGGTCAAAATCAAGTATTCAATTCAGGTGTCGGGTCGGGGTCAGTTTGGCTTATTCGGGTCGGGTCAATTTTGTGAGGTCTACTCTCCTTAGTTTTCTCCTTCATTCTTTCTCTCCATTACCCTTCATTCTTCTTTAGTTTTTTTTTCCTATATGTTTCGTTTAGATTAACGTGTTGATTTTATTGTAGGATTATATTGTTAGCTAGATTTGGTGAGGTTGAAAACTTGAAGGAAGAGGGAGATGGAGGACATGAATGACATTTAATGCCCCGTACACTAAGTGAAAATGAGTGAAGTAATATGAAATAAATTAAAGGCGAACAAGGAAGGTGAACGAGTTTTACCGCTAACTGATCATCTATACTATTCTGGTTTAACTACTCCAAAAATACGTATTATTCTCTGATTTATTAAAATTGGAATTATTTTTAGAAGACGTTCTATAGTTGGTATTATTGCCATTAAATAAAATTAAAGATGAAAAAGGAAGGTGGAAGGGTTCTACAGGTAACCGGTCACCTATACTACTCTTGTTTAACTACTTCAATAATACGTATTATTCTCAGATTTATTAAAATTGATATTATTTTGAGAAGACGCTCTATAGTTGGTATTATTGTTGTTAAATAACCCATAAAATTACTACATTTAATAAGGAAACAAATAAAATCACTCAAATAAGGAAACAATTACTACGTTGAATCCAAATTCAAGTCAAAGTTAATATTTATGTAAAATTAGAAGAAAAATTATTCAATAAATAAAATTATCATGCGCTCCGTATGTATTAGCTGTATATTAAAAAATATACTTCGTATATATCTATGACATAATTTATTTATTTTTGTGACAAAATATAAGTGTCTCATATTATTGAAGTCTACGTATTGTAAACAAATATAAAATCTTGACGATGGAAAAAACTACGGAGTATATAAAATACTTTCACATTTTGATTTTAATATATAAATATTTGGAGTTATTTTTTTATCTAATAATATTTGGAGTATTATGTTATCTTATAATTTGTTAATTAAATTTATAAATGACCTCAATATATAAAAGAATGAAATTTGATTTGCGAATATTGGTTTTGTGAAGAAAAAAAAACTTTAATTAAATAATCAAGTAAAAATTACTATAAAATTTTGTTATTATCTTTGTAAAAAAAATATGTTCATTAAAATATTAAAATATGAATTGAATGAGATTACACGATTATATCTTGATTATCATTGAAATTTTAAATTATTATCTTGGATATAAAATATAAATATCAAAAATGTGAAAAACTAATAGGGTATCAACAGATATTTATAAAATTAGATTGTACTGTCAATTAATCAATCAATTAATTAGTATGATATATAGAAAAAGATTTATATTATTTTATGGTATAACAAAAATGGTAGCGTCTACTCTATTAATTATACTCCCTCCGGACACTATTTTTTGCCTCATTTCATTAAAATACTCATCACATCTATTGAGGCAGTGGGGCGAAAAATAGTGTCCGGAGGGAGTACTATTTTATGGTAGTACTCTCTCTGTTCCATTGAATTGTTTGCCTATTTCATATTGGGGCGTCTCAATGAATTGTTTGCCTTTTCTATTTTAGGAATGTTTTTATGTGTAATTTGACTCTTGGCTCCACATGTCACCTTCTAATTAGATCTCTTGCTCTTGGTGCCAAAAGTAAAGGCAAACAATTCATTGGAACGGAGGGAGTATCTTTTAAACATATAGTTATTGATCGCAGTTAACATGCATGAGTAATTTAAATATAAGCCCAACCAATATATATTAAATAATAAAAAAGTAGGACCATATGGTAGGCCCATATGTAGTTAGCCGGAAAAATTTGGAGATTTGTTATTTGGTTAGTGGAAGGGAGATTTGTTCATGTCCTTATTTGTTACTCCCGTATACTAGAAATGAGTTAAAGAATCTGTTAATCTAAAATCGTCAATTTCCAAACACCCCTCGAACAATTAGTCAAACCTGCTAATTTATTCTGCCACTTAAATCTACTTTCTAAATCCGCTTCTTCCGATATTAGTCCGATGGTTATCAAACAAGGTCTTAAGTCCTAAATCTTTTTTGTTGAACAATCGTAACTGAATTTGAATAAAAGCAGTTTAATACTATAAATTTTGAACAAAATTGGATCAAACTAAGTATGTTGAATTGATCAAGACAAAATAAAATTAATGAGATTAAATTTATATGGAGTATTCACTATATATTATTGACCGGTTTTGAAAATAAACGGTAAAGAAGGTGACATTAGTCCAGTAGTCCAGTAGTCCAGTTAGACGAGACGAAGTCCATTGGGCCAAGCAAACCCAATAAATAGTGCTCTCACTCTCAATCTCAATCTCAATCTCTTACCCGTTATACATCGATTTCATTTCTCTCTGTCTCACTCGGTCTCTCCCTGAATCAGTTTTTTTCTACACCGCCTTCCCAACCGCCGTAAAAACCACCATGGACGAAGAAGAGCACGAGGTTTACGGCGGAGATATTCCAGTCGAAGGTGACCTCGACGCAGACGTAGACATGTCCGCCCCCGACGATGACCCCGCCGTCAAGGTACCTTATTCAACTTACGAAACCCTAGAATTTATTTTCGTTGTTGCGTAATTTGCACCCTAGAATTTATGTTTGGTTTTTATCTGATTATGATTGTTGAAAAAAGGAGTTGGATGAAATGAAGAAGAGATTGAAGGAGATGGAGGAGGAAGCTGCTGCTCTTCGTGAGATGCAAGCTAAAGTTGAGAAGGAGATGGGCGCTGTTCAAGGTTCTTTTCCGATGTTTTTCATTTATTTAATTATGGTTTTCCCTTCGATTGTTGTGTCGAAAGTAGTAGATCCCACAGTATAGTTAACCTATCCATGTCTTTAAGCACGGCTCTTGTGTTTTGCATTGTTCTTGATTGACTCAGAAATAATCTAATCGAAGGTAATCGTATGGGTTAGCTATTGATGTCTTTGAATGCTGTGTGTGTGTGTGTGTGTGTGTGTGTTTTGAAATAATATTGAGTACGGTTCTTGTGTCTCTTTGTGTTTTGTGTTGTTGTGATTGATGTAGTTACATGTATTTCTTCCAGATTGTCGTATGGAAAGTAATCACATAGTTTAGCTATCGTTGTCTTTGAGTGCTGTTTGTGTGTTTTGTAATAGTTTCGTTTAGTTTGATGAAAAGGTGGATTTTTGATGATTATGTAGGCTGGTGTGGTCATATTGGTGTAGCTTAATTTCAAGTAAGTGGGTGATTAAGAATCTTATTCGATGGATGCAATAATGAATTCGAGTCGGGTTTAAATGATTGCAAAGATTGTGATATGTGCAGCAATCTGGTGCTATTGTTTCACATCTCTTCTATCGATGCCTTTTTGTGTTTTTTTACCGTGCAATTTAATCTTCGTCGATTTGAGTAGTTTATTTTTGATTAGCCTTTCTCACAAGGGCTACTCAGTTTCTGTGTTTTGCCTATATGACTGATTTAAGACTTATCTACGAGATTTTGTGTTCGAAACAACTATTTTGGGCAAAATTTTTGAAGCCTAAATAGAAGAATCATGGTGTCGTGTCAGTGTTGGTGTTGTCGGACATGCGACACGGCACGTCGTCACCCAAGTGAAATGCTGAAGTAAGATAGTTATACGATGTATGCATTCATGTAATTATTTATGTTCTCACTGTGTTACTCCAACTCTCCAGACACGATTATTTTCGGAAACTTTTCAATCTTAGGTCTAAAATGAAGCGTCAAAGGGTCGTGTTGTGTCCCGACGCGAAGTGAAGTGTTGGAATAGCATAGATCTCTCACTATCTTGATTGGTGATAGTTTGACCAAACCTAAAAGCCCGTTTAAAGAAATTTTGGTGGTGTTTTATCCTTGGATGTGATGTTGTATAGATGATGTCAAATGTTCCATTTCTCCCAGGATTGGAATTGTCATAGTTCTGTGGACAAATTTACTCCTGAGATTTCTCATTCACTGCGATGATGTTTTTTTGTACATGGACATCGCCCGTGATATCCTTTATATGCTTGTAAAGTATCCTGTCTGGTTTAAGTGTTTTCACCAATAAGATCAAGTCCAAAGACAGTTTAATTTAGCTTGCACATGACCATATACATGCTGCGGCTTAACCTAGCTGTTCCTGAATTTTGCTGTTGCGTATATCTTGAGTGCTTGTTATTTTGATTACAGATCCAACTAGTGCTGCTGACTTAGCAAATAAAGAAGAGGTTGATGCACGCTCCGTTTTTGTTGGCAATGTAAGAGTTACAGCCTTTCTAAGAAGTGTATAATGTATCTATATGTGCCTACATCGTTCATGACTGGTTATGTTTTTAGCCGTTTGGTTTGTTTGATATCTTGTTGTGTTTGGACAGATTCGTTATTGGTGGTAAGTGCTTAGTTTGGGAGTTCAAATAGCCTTATCATTCGGATCTCTGTGGTGTATTAGATTTATGTTTCATCACTATTGAATTGTCATGTGTCAAGTGTTTTGTATGTCTTTTCCTCTGTCACCCATGTATGCGTCTCCGGGCTGGTTATAAAGCTTTGGGTGAAGTAATGAGATGACATAATGAACGGATAATGGGGCTTAAAGGTACAACAAAGACACTGCTTTTGAGGCATACTCAGTTTAAAAAAACCCTTTAATTGCTTTTAATAGCTGTACAGTTAGTGACTAATTGGGTATTGGATCATCCTTGGTGATACTGAGTATGGAGAAAGACTCAAGGGTTGTTTGCTCGTGTAGTAAAATATTCTGCCTCAGACTCTCAGCCTATTTTGATGCTAGCATTAGTGGCTTTTAGGCTTCACATTTGAGGGAGATAGTTATATTGTGTTTCTGTACAGCAAAATAGTGTGATAGTTGTAAGACTTGTAATTGTAACAGAACTTTTGGTTGCTATGTGGACTCTCAATGAGAAATATAGTGTAGTTGCCAGTTAGTTGATACTGCATGCTATAGGCATCTAAACTGTTAGCTGACCTTGTAGACATTTTGTGCTTGGCTTACAGAAGTGAGCTACTTTATTTCTTAGTGCTGCTGACTAATGAACTGTGATACTATTTTTAAGGATAGCTTTTTATTTCTATTGACTGCGTGCTTAAGTAGGACTCCGTATTATATACTCCTATTCATCAGTATCTAATTAGTTGGCCCACTTTTTTTAGGGGGAATAATGGTCCTATGACGCTAATTCCATATAGGGGATGAAACACCTTTTCTACTATACATATTTATTGTTATTGACATTTTAATATTTTATAATAGGTGGTCCTTGAATATCATATTTAACAATCTTTTGCCCATTTTCTGATCTTAAGCATAATGTTTGTGAGGATGTCTATTTAAGTTATGGTCTTTGCTATTTTATACTCCGTACTTGGTAACTCGGTAAATATTACCCCTTCGTTTTATTTATTTATTTTCATCTATCCTCATTTGTAAAATCACCCCCGCGAAATTGGAAAATGAGGCTAAATAGTTTTTAAAAAAACTTTTTTGTTTTTAAAATTTAATGTATCATGCTGTGTTGTATGGTGCCTCAACTTCATTGGAAGTTATGTTGGGATGGTGGAGCATTGAATTTTTTTTAATGAAGTTATCACTAATTTTACCAAATGCATATTCTGCTTTCAGTTCGTCATGGTTGGACTTAAATGTCTTACTATGATCGCAGGGTCTTCCTTCTCCATCAAGGTCCTTGTGTCTTAGTGCCGGATTTGTCGTTGAATATTTTGGAGATTGGCTGTATGATAGAAAAATTCTAGAAGTTGAATAACATTTTGATGTTCATTTATTTAAGAATTGGCAGAAAAGTGAAATAAAAAAAATAGTATGGGAAAAAAAAAGATGAAACCAAGTGTGCCAAAAAATTCAGAAAAAAGAAAGAAAGAAAAAGAAAAAGAAAAAAGAAAAAAAAAGGATGTAAAAAAATTGGGGGAGAAAAAGGGCCACTGCGAATTGAATCCTCAGTTATTAGTGTAAGCATTGGTGTTGCATGGAATTCAGTGGATGTAAAGTGCTTGTCTGTGATGGTGGAGAGATTCATACAAGTCTACGCTGCTCTTAGCTGGATAGCTGCATCCAATCTGATTGCGTGGCTATGGTGAGCACTGATGCCTGGTTCAAACCATTTTGTACAGGTGTGATGATTGGTGCTTTGAGAACATGTACCTTTCACGTTATAATTTTAATGCTGTTATTCTTGTTCCTCTTGCCACTGTTGACGCAGAGGTATATAGATGATGGAAGGAGTGCAACATTACCCTTATTTTAATCTGAATACACTGCATCCAATCGTGATCGACTCTCATAGAGAGTGATATATAAATTTTAGTCAAGAACTATGCAGGCGCTGGAACTGATTTTACGATTTGCTAGGGCGAGTGAATCTGACAACCCAGAAGAAAAGTGACCTTAAGTTAACCTTATTTCAAAAGAAATGGAGTGATGAGAAAATAACTGGTAGAATAGTAAAGGATTTGCTATTGTCGGAGTAGAAACATTATGCAACATAAAAAGAATGCCTTTTTTTGGCTGGGACGGGACATGAGTTACATCCTGAGAATACTCTTGGTGTGTTGAAATAGATCTGGAGATAAGTGGTTCGAGGATGTTGCTAGATCTGAAGATACGATGGTTCAGGATTTAAGTAGTTCACATGCATGGAAATTATAATCTCTGATAATTTGGTATGTGGGTATATTTCCCAGAAATATTGAGTTTTTTGTTGTTGCTGTGGACTCTTCTAGGGATTTAAAAAAGAATTGAAGGTGTTAAGAGAAAATGCTATCTTCCCCTTTCCTGGCATTCAGATTCAGCTTGTTGTGACTCGTGCTTTGAGGAGTTCCTGGTCTTCTGCTACTTTTTATTCTCTCGTTGGTTAATTTGATGTTTCTTTTTTGCTGAATTGATTCGTGCAACAAATCTATTCCTTGGACAATGTTTTAAAGATGTCTGGTTGAGGACTTCATCACCACGTTTCTCTAAAGCCTCTATTAATTCAATTCATATCACCCTAGGTTTTTACATCTAGTGGTTAATTGCAGTACTTGTACTCGACTTTAGTGTTTAATAGTTTATGCATGATGTAGATCTTTTTTATTTATTCAATGTTATACTTATCTTTTTACCGTGTATATAATTTGTTTCAGGTTGACTATGCATGCACTCCAGAAGAAGTCCAGCAGCATTTTCAGTCCTGCGGAATTGTGAATAGAGTGACGATTCTAACTGACAAGTTTGGGCAGCCAAAGGGCTTTGCTTATGTAGAGTTTGTTGAGCAAGAGGCTGTTCAACAGGCGCTTCTCCTTAATGAATCTGAATTGCATGGCCGCCAATTGAAGGTATACATAAGATTATGGTTGTGGATGTACTGTAACTCTGGTTTTCTTAATTGAGGCTTATTTTTGTTTAGTAATTTTACACACTGCCATAAGTTTTCTGGATTTTAATTTCTTCTACTGCATAATTTTTCAGGTCTCACCCAAAAGGACAAATGTTCCTGGTCTGAAACAATTCAGGGGAAGGCGATTTAATCCGTATATGCCTTTCCGTCCCCGCAGACCTTTTCCTTCACCATACTTCAATCCTTATGGCTATGGGTACGTTACAATTTCGATTTGCTCCTCATGTTTACGCTGCTCTTCATAGCCTTCTAGTATTTCCTTCACTTTGTCTCTTTCATTTGCTCTTATGTATTTCTCTTACAACTTGCCGTGTTTTTTTCTTTTAGTAGCCCCTTACCTTTTGTCTTTCATTTGCTCTTACTTCTCTCACTGTATTCGCAAGAGAAACATACTCCCTCCATTTGTGGCATAGTTCTGAAGAGAAAAGGAATATATACCCAATGATAAGTCAACTGTGTGTCAAATTCTCCAACAAATTAAATACTACTGTAATACTGTGTGTCAAATTCTCCAACAAATTAAATACTACTGTAATCTGCAAGGTCGTAATCACCCCTACCTCTCTTCGCAAAACCGGCTAAGCTCACACTACCATCTCTGTGTTCATCCTATTCGCATCTACTATGATCACACTTGCGTCAAAGATTCTTTAACAATCGGTGACATGATTTTTTCACTTGAGTAGTCATATGGTAGATCTGAGATTGCAAGGAGTGAAAAGAGATACTCCATCCCAAAGAGATGTTCCCATTTGATTATTGTATTCCTCACAATGGAATATAAGTGGGAACATCACAGTGGGATAGATGGAGTTTTTATAATGAAGAAGGTGGCCAGGGGCCAGGGTGTTTTGAACAATATTCTGAAATGGAAGCGATTAGGGCATAGGTCATTTTATGATTCTGATACCATGAATGATGAGGCACAGTCGTTATTTTAATTAAAGAAGTTGTAGAGCAATGCCCGTTACTTTACAATGGATCTTCCCAGTATGTTTTGTGAACACTGGCGAACCTTTGAACTCCTGCTATGTGATCCCTTTAATTCTTTGAAAATGCCCCATTACTTTTTTGAGCCATTTTCATTATTCCATATTGAGCATGTTTTTGTATGTAAAAGCACCTTAAATCTTAATCCTAAGGCAAAAAACAAATGGAGCATTTCCTTATACTCGGAGTATATGCTACGAAGAGTAAGAAGGAATACGGAGTAGTATTTAGACAGTTCCCTAAATGTTAATTCTTACGGTGTATAAATATAATCAAACTGTAAGTTAACTGTCATTTATTTTTGTAACCATGATGCAGGAAGGCTCCTAGGTTCAGAAGGCCAAACCGCTACATGCCGTATTACTAGAGGCATCACTTCTGATGATCAATGTCTTTAAAGTTGTTTTTTTTAATGTATTGATGAACTGCTGCTGTGAGTTTCAGACAAGTGATAATACAGTACTATTTTTATTGTCTTGATCAATATCTTGTATTTTTATTGTCTTAAGATTAAGATGTTATATACCAAATTCTTCATGTTTAGAGTACTAATAATCCTCAGTCCTCACTTAGTCACTTGTGTCCTCTTTTTTCATTAAGGACGTGTTGTATACGGGGTGTATCTAAGAATCCATGGGTTGTTTTTTTGGGCGATGGTCAGCAAGAGCATCCAGCAACCTTTATAAAATGCCTAATTGTGTTTGTCTTCCGATGGACTTAATTAATTGGACACCCTGGACAATGTCCGAATAACCCGACATGTACCCGACCTGGCACCCTAAGTAGGAGTTTAGGACCCTCATTCCCTAGTTGACGTGAATGTTTAATTGCAATACAAAAATGGTTAGAATCCAAAATGACTTGGTCCAACCTGAAATTGTTGATCAATTTACCGGGTCCAGAGTCCAGACATGTAACTATTGAAAAAGATAGAAAATCATATGAAAGGTATATCCGTATATAATGGACATCGAAGAGATCACACAAAGCAAAGCAAATGCTTGAGCTACTAATCCCCATTCCCTCTCCTTTACTGTTATTCCCAGAGTCACCCAACCCAACCCAACTTCTACGTTCTCTTCTTCCCCAACCTCTGAAATTTCATTACCTGTACACCATACCTTGTATTCTACACCATACCATACCTGTACCCTCAAGGACAAGGTACATACAATAAAATGTCGATTGTTCTTCGAAATCCCGTTTCCTCTTCCTATTCATCCCCCCATCGAATTCAATTCTACCTTCCCAACACCACCCACTTCAATCCCACTAAACCCCCCAAATCTTCCAATTTTCACAACAACCCATTTCATCTTTTGAGATTCAATCTATACCCATTTCACAAAAACCTCTATTTATCCCACAATCACCACTTTCACATCAAAGCTTACGCTGAAGACCGCGATGCAACTTCAACTTCATCAAAGTTGTCCACTTTTGACGTTTTTCTCTCATTAATGGAGTCCGTTTGTGTCATCTCTTCAATGGTGATTTCCGTTGGTAGTGCTGTTAATTGGGTTTTATGTAAGCAGCATTATAATGGGTTGGTGTTGTTAGGCAACAGGGTGTTGTTGTGGTTGTTGTTAGGCGCGGTGGTGGCTGGTTCTATCATTCGGAGGCGGCAATGGAGGCGGGTTTGTGGGTCGGATTCGAGGTCGAAACCTGGGTTTGAGAGTGGGAATTTGATTGACAGAATTGAGAATTTGGAGGAGAGCATGAAAAGTGCTGCTACCATTATTAGGTTGTTGTCTAGGAGGCTTGAGAAGTTAGGGATTCGGTTTCGGGTTACCAGGAAGGCTATACAAGATCCCATTTCTGAGGTACTATTACTTTGACTTCAATTATTGCAATTGATTGATGTGCTGTTATTTAGTAAATTTAGCTGAAATGTGGAATCTGTATGTATTACTATCACCTTCAGAGTTTCAGTCATAGGTTTGAAGTGCACTATTGAACTACTTTTAAGTTCAAATTGAGGATGTTATTGCGATCATCCTACCCTAGTTTCACTGTCACATTGTCTGTGTTGGAGTATATTGATCTCTTTGAAGTTACAATTGTGTCATAATACCCATGGGGTTGCACAACTTCAGCCCTTGAGTTTCTTTGTTGTGAGGTCGCCTATGGCTGTATGTCACCGGAACCCGTGTTGTCTGCATTGCAACTGTTGGACAGTCCTCTGTAATGTATTGACATTATCTCTTTGCTTGTCGTATTATTTCCATGCCCATGTCTATGTCTATGTTCATTTCTTGATTTCTCTTCGTTTAGCCTTTCTGTATGGGTGTTGGGTTCTAAATGCGGCTTCTGTTTGAAGACTGCAGCCTTGGCTCAGAAGAATTCTGAAGCCACTCGCGCCTTAGCACTGCAAGAAGACATGCTCGAAAAGGAACTTGCTGAAGTCCAAAAGGTGTTGCTTGCCATGCAGGTAATAGAGCTTTTGTGTTTATATTGCCTCTTATAGGAGAAAGTTAATCCCTTATTGATTGCTTGAATGCCCTGTTCTCCTTCACTTACAAGTACAATTACTGATATTCAGCTTGACTGAATTAATCAAAGGGTTTTTGAAGTCTCGATCTTCTTACCTGCATGGCTGCATTTCATGTTGAAGATATGCCACGCAGTTTGTACATGACTGTCACGAGGCGCCTACTTCTACCTCAGACAGAGTATTGAACAAATTGCTATTTGTTCATCTTTTCTTTGGGCGATAGATCATCCAATTGGTTTGGCTCAAAATGCATATAAACAAATCTGATCAAATTATGACGGGTCTTGTCTCCACATTTTTTCGTTGTGTTACTTTTTTTTCCTTTTGTCAACACACACACACGCCCCCTTGAATCTCTTTGTTTTTTTTATTACGAGTATTATTTTACAGAAATTTCAATCTTTTTATTTTGTTTAATTCACATTTTCTTGTTTTTTTTTTAAAAAAAAAAATTCATTTCACATTTTCTTTCCTTTGCATATGTTTTCTTACTTTCCACTCTGTGTAATCCCATTGCAATAACAAACTTGTATCACTATTTTTTGTAGCTTGCCTCGAATAGTTTGTGTTATGGTCTTATCCAGTAATTGTTTACTGCTCCGTACGTGTTTATGCAGGGCCAGCAAGAGAAACAACTTGATCTCCTCCTTGCAATTGCTAAAAGTGGGAAGCTACTCGAAAACAAGCGAGCTCCCAATCAAGGAACCGGTGTGAACAAAAAAGATTCAAACAACAATCTATCGCAAGTTGATAGTCAATCCGTTCAGGCTGCTACTAACAACAAACTAATAGAAACATGAACATAAATGTATGTTACTCTCCGGACTACAGTATTTATTTCCTTCAATCACGCCTGTCTTTAGGGATCGCTTGGGTTACGGATATTTATTGCAGGGTTAGCAAATGGAAGGAGGTGGTGGTAGTGGTAATGGACAGATGAAAGAGTTTATATGAGGCCAATTTTCCCATTCCTAATCATCAAATCCCACATCATTTCCTCGATTTTGACAGTTGCTCACAATTTAAGCAATCCCTTGGATAAATATGAAGCCGGATACATATTTACTCCTTTGGGCTGTGTGAGTGTTTCCCTATCTCTTGAACATCTTTGATGCAAAAATCCAAGCTCAAGGCCGTGGCTTTCTGAGTTTCCGGTTGATATGGAGAGAGGCTGAGGCTGTTCACGTGGTGAGCATCAAGTTATTGGTGGAAAACGTACGTTCGCAGATTGCTTGCTGTAAACATTGATTTGTTAATGTTCTTAGAGTTTCCGAAGCTCGTTTATATTCTGTAATCTCAAACCACATTTTAATACTACGAGTATATTCCAGTAAGCTTTAAGTTTCTAACTGCATGGATGTCTTTTCAATTTTTTTGGAATCTCAATGTCACTCTTCGAAGAGGTACTTGCTTAAGAGCGTTTGATAAGACGAGGAAAAATCACCCTGAACCTAAGATTACCAATAATGTACATCCGACTCCATCGTGCAAGAATACACTTTCTACCCTTAACACAATAAAGGAATAGTGAAAAAACAATAAAGGAAGAGTGACAGCTTGAAGTAAAATAACAGGCATTACTACTCATAAGACCGCAATTGGATGTTCCAAATCGCTAGATCTATTATCTTCCATGGTTTTTTTGTAGACTGCGATCCCCGACTATAACACGATGCCGGATTTCAAGTGGATCTATTACCTTGCCACCTTCCATGAGATTTTTAGTACAAATGAATACTGATACGTGAGTCGTCGTGGAAAATCTACAAGCAATGCTACTGAACTAAACACCTTCCTTCAATTGTGAAATACGTCTCGACCCTCCTTACTTTTGAAAGCTACGGAGTATTTCTTAAACGTTGTCATACTAGCTAATCTCCAATGTATATTTCACCCAAGTCATCTGTATCGTGCATGACATCCCAAAGATCATCAGAGACATAATCATCATCAACATCGACTTCAACTTCAGCATCATCAAGATCCATATCACTAGAACGCCAATCCCACAAAGTAGAAACGTGGCAAAAATCATACTGCCTCTCGCACACTTTTGTCTTCCAACCAGAATCAACAACGAGCGGTCCCACCACCTTCAGAGTTGAACGATTCTTTAGATGCTCTTCGTCGAGTTTCACATTCCAACAACCCCTCATATCTAACAGCTCAAGTTCATAGCAGTTGTTGAAGATCCTAAGCACACCTTCAGTTGTGACCATTAGATAGGCTAGCTCAAGGTGCTTCAGCTGCGGCATTGTAGCAGCAATGGCAAAGGCCTCATCGTCTTGACACTTTCGCAGCGTTACATCCCAAGGATGCATATTCCTCTTAAAATGCGTGAGGAGCTTACAATGTTTACCCAATGCCTCTATCGCTTGCGCTCCAATCTTGGTACAATAACTCAAATCTAAGAAAGTAAGGCTACAAAGTTTACCAGCAACATGTTCAACCATTGCATCGCTTATTTCACTTCCTGGCAGCCGTAAATTCCAGAGATTATTCGCACTTGCAACACAAATTAAAACCATGGAGGGTGAGTTCAAATTCTTCTGTAAATTCTACATAAAACATTGTTACTGGACTAACAAAAAAATTATGCTATGAGCTATTGAGCTATGTACTATGTTACTCAAACTCGCTCAGAAGTATTGCACAAGCTAAGGGTAGAGAAGAAGAGTCATGAGATAACGTGAAGAGCTAGTCGGAGTAACATAGTTACATACATAGGCCATGAATGTAGAAGAGATCGCGTTGAGCAAGGGAAAGATAAAGAGTGATTTATTACTTGTCACCGATCATGGATAAACCCAAGTGGGTCCCCAAGCCATAGACGCAAAATTTGCGCAGAGAACCAGAGGTCCTTCCTAAGAGCAATATAAGCATCCGATCCAGGTTCTCAGGGCGGCGGTATCGGCTCCATTGCTCAATGTCAATCTCCTGCCAACAATAAGGACCTCTCACCGCGTTTGCCCACGACTGGCAGACACTTGGGACTACATTCAATATCTCATCAAGGGGAAGGCTTTTGAATATCAGACCAAGCGTGTCGGGCATTAGTTCATCCCATGGCCTATACTCTTCTCTATTCTCCATTATCCCTCTGAAACAACCAGATTACCAACAAAAATCGTTTATCATCTGATCTGATCTGATCTCCAAGTGTAGAAATTCCAACAAGAAACCGATGTCCCTAAACTCTTTACACAAAAGATTGCAAATTGATCATGAGATTATAATTTCAGGAAGATTAATCACATCACATCAGCTGCTTAAGAAAGATCAAAACTTGATCAAATTGCCTCACAGCCCAACAATTAAGAGCCAAATAATTGATGGGTATGTTATGTACCCAAAATTCTGCTACCAAAGAACGATCACAATTTCATGAAGCTACCTGGCAGTTGATTAGATGAACACCCACAATTGTACCAAGAAGAAAGATTCAAAATTTATGACATGAAAATTGGATCAAGAATTGATGTGATAGAAGCAAAACAATCAAAGAAATGTGATGATCATCTACAAAATCATGCAAATATTGATAATTTGATGGATAAAGAATATGTGGGGATGCATGCATGCATTGAGAATAAGAAAGGAAGAGATAAGAGAAAGAAGAAGAGGGTGAGGGTGAGGGTGAGGGTGAGGGGTGGCCTGGGTTACCTGAATTTTGAGCAGCAAGAGATGTTCAGAGTGAAGGGTGAAGCCAAAGTTAAGGAAATGAATCATGTGTGATGGATGTGTAAGGTAGGTAAGGTAGATTTGTTCAGGAAAGTGCAAAAGAACAGGACAAACAACACAAATGGTTGCATCAAACTTTGTAATTTTGATTCACTCTTTTTTAGGACTTCAACTTCAAAAAATACCCATAAGAATTACGACTACTCTTTTTCATAATATCAATTTATTAAATCGTCATGATATTATTATAAATATTTTAGGATAATTGGTATTTTATACCTAGTTATTGAAATTATCACGTGATCTGTACCTTAATTAGATTTCCGTCAAAAATACTAACGGGTTGAGGATGAAATGACAAATTTACCCTTGTTTACTAAGGGAAATAGCCAAATTAAAACAGACACCCAAATTTAATTCCCCAAATCACTTACAACGTGATAGAAGTGAGAAACAAAATTTCCCCCAAATCTAACCCTAATTCAGTTAGCCATGTTGATCCAATATGAATTTCACCCAAATTCTTCTCTTGCCTAAATCGAATTCCATTTTAAGATTACTCTCTTTGATTTATTTTGTTCATAAAGCATCAACTCAAAGTCGACTTAACTTTGATTCATTCGTTGCGTTGCGTCTTAAAATTTGTTTTCCTGGGATCGTGCGAATCTTGGTATACTGATTTCAAGCGGCTAAGGTATTTATTTCCTATATCTCCCATTTTTTATTGTTGTAGTTTTTGAAAGTTATATGTGCGGACGACGATCCAACTCCATTATTCTTTCTTATCTACCTCTACGTAAGTCCGTACTCCCTCCGTTCCAATGAATTGTTTGCCTATTCCATATTGGGGCATCTCAATGAATTGTTTGCCTTTCTATTTTAGGAATGATTTTTATGTGTAATTTGACTCTTGGCTCCACCCTCCACATGTCACCTGGAGGGAGTATAGATTAAAGGACTTACATAGTGTGTGGTTGGGTTTTGGATAGGCCAACCTTCCAAATTAACCTGATTATTCTCGTCGTATAGATCGTACACGGCCAATACATCCCTCCAATAGCAACTTCCGTCATCCATCAGGGGGTGATTTCTTGAAAGTACAAGAAATTTGGAGACCCAATTGCTTGGCTATATTACACAAGGACTAATTGAGGAGGACATTTTTCGAACGGCCGTTAGTAGACTCATGGTGGACCGATATCCACGATGTCCCTTCGCAACTTTGACTTGTGGATTACCGGGTCATTATGACCCCGACCTAATAACCAAAAGTGCTGTCAATGGGTTACACATCTACCTGGGCATGACTAGCCTAACAGAAAAGAGGGAACATAAAGTCAGACTCAGAGGGAGTATAAGACTATCTTCGTAGTAGATTATTTACTACAAATAAAAAGTACTCCGACATATTTTTCTGTCTTGTAAGTTATAACATAGTTTTATTTTGACGTATAAAAACGTAAGTAGTTCGCAGCTACTTTTTACTGTCGGCGCTTCACTTCTTATCGTCGGCGTTAATTACGTGAAATGACGACTTTGTCCTTACTATTTATTCTCAAAATAATACTACCTCCCATTCACTGGAAACCTACCAAAGATTGAATATATGTGAGGTATATTTTAATCAAATGGTAGGATTCCAATAAATGGGAGGGAGTATTACTTTTACATTTTATAGATTATCGATTATTAAAACTCGATAACAAAACCGTCTTTTTCGATTATTGCAATAAACCAAAACTGACTTCCTATATAGTTAATTACGCAAAATGACGAGTTCTCATTTATAGTATCGCTTTATTAGAACTCGATAATAAAACCGTTTTTTCGATTATTGTTACGCCTCCGATTTTAAACAGTTAATTAGATTAATTAACGAATTAATACAATTTAATAAACGTAATTAACACATACGAGTAATATGCAAATTAAATCCTAATTAATCTACGACAAGTCAACAATCAAGATTTATTATACAGATCGATGCAAATTAAAATAAAAAAATCCGGAAGTGGGTCAGGTCAAGTGGGTTTTTCGTACAAATTAATTTTTGACTAAAAATGGTTTGTTCTGGAAATTGAATGTATTTTAAAGCCGGCAGAAGAGCTCACTAGAAACGAACCTACTCGTTATGAAGACATCAACTTCCATCATTATCGTGGAACACATCTGCTGAATTATCGATATTCAACCGAGCTTATACCTTTGTACGAAAAACCTCAATAGGTAATTTTGGAGAGCACCTTGTGTAAATCTATCTATGTAATTTTTGACTAAAAATGGTTTGTTCCGGAAATTTTGGTGATACGTTTCTCATACGTAAATGGAGTTGCAAGAACGAAGTTTTAAAATTGAGTTACGATTACTTACACTGACTATTAGGAAAAATTAGATCCACGAGCACGATGATTCTTACTGCTACCATACGTAGTAGTTACCACTTACCCGTCATTAACCTTACTTACCTCAATATCGAGAATGCTCTCATTGAATTCCAAAATCTCAGATCGATATATCTCAACATTCGGTCAATTTACGATAAATCTCCCCCTTTGCCTAGTACATTAGGCCATCGCATTAATAGGATCCCCTTGGGGGGAAAACAACAATGAGCCCACCAATGATAACACTATTAAAACCACTTAATCAATCACTTATTCCCTCTTTTCATTCTCTTCTTATTATTACTAGCTAGTAGTACTTAAGATTGTTTGTACATGTTTAACTATGCACCAGAGGACCAGGTTATGATTCGGACGAGTTTCGAAAAATTATACTGTATATATACACAATGATTTTATTTGCTTGCAGAAATTATGATGATGACATTTTGTTTCGGTCCTAACCAAAATCTGAATCTAACTTCGTCCATGCTAAAGCTTAGATAAGACTGTTATACGATATACAACAATTAATCTAATTCGGTGTGTTCAAATCTTCTTAAAACCCCCTTGAAAGTTGGAACAAATATGCCAATGTCAAAACGAACCGAAGCATCCGAATATAAATTGAATAAAATATTGTATAATCAAAAGTTTAAATCTTGACATATTAGGGTCTTAGGGAGGGGTCGATAATGATGCTCGCTTTGGCTGAATAATGAACATTTTTAAAATGTTAAGTAAAATTAAGACTATTTTCGAATTTATTTTAATTTGTCATGAATATATCATCATCGTATTTAACTAAAGATCATGATTATACCATTAATCAATAGAGTGAAATTTCATTTCTTACGTATTAAAATAAGTAGGTGACTGTGTACCGATCTCTAATTATGTCATCTTTATAGAGTAGTGGGTTTATATAGAGCCACGCTCGAAGAATCACGAAATTACCAATTATCCAAGGGATTGACGAAGTTGGGGTAACCAAGCAAATTCTTGTTGGTGACGAGCATATTCGTTTCAAATCTCTTGTGCAATTAAGTTTTTTGATCATGTTCTTTTCAACTTCTTTAATTTTCAGCTCACCTGATCATCAGTCCAGTTCATTTCGTCTCAATACGTTACTTCAGTCCACTTCAATTCAGTTTAGTTTAGTTTAGTTTAATCCAGTTCATTTCATTTCAGCCTACTTGAGTTCAAAAAAACAGAACCTTATGGGTGTTATAATGATCAAGCCGAGATGCCAAAGCGAGTCTGAGCTTGCCAGCTTGGTCTTATTCAGCATGTGTTCATAAAGCAAAATTTGATCCCAATAAACTTACTTGTGTATGTTATTTGTACTGATCATTAAATCTAACATGTTTTATTTTTAAAACAAATACGTACTCCGTACGTCATAAATGAGACCAAGTGGTACAAGAGATAGATAAGACTACGTAATTTAACTAACTAATCAAGTAAATGCTCTCAAACAATTACCCGTCAAAAATGGTACATATTATAAATATGATGTAACTTATGGAATACTCCCTCCGTTTCAATGAATTGTTTACCTTTTCTTTTGGCACCAAGGTTAAGGGAACCAATGAGGGAGTGACATGTAGAGCAAAACTCATGAGAATTATCAAATTGCATATAAAAAACATTTCTAAAATAGAAAGACAAACAATTCATTGAGACGCCCAAATATGGAATAGGCAAACAATTCATTGGGACGGAGGGAGTATATATCTACCAATGTACCATGTCGAGGAATAAATGAATAATGGACTTATCAAAGAGTAGGACTTCTACGTATAAAGAATACTACAAATAAATGTTTGTACAACTAATGTTAGGTTGTTCTAACCTTAATACATCAGTGCTCAAACTCATAATCTCACGCGATAAATTTTATCGATATTATGATTCTACTCATCGATTTAAATCTAAACTACACTGAACGATTATAAAAAATAACTCTTTCCGTCTCATAGTCAGTAAGTACTCTATATACGAGGCATAATAGACTGCTTCACAAAGCAAAGGCATATCAAATTATAAACATAATTAATTATAGTCTTTTCTCAAGTAATAATCAACATTACTCATGGAAAAAAGATTTTACATATGTATAAATATCACTTTATTACCTTCCAAATCCAACAAAAAATATTTAATCAATATATTCTTAAATCTTAATCACATACTTTTGTTTAAATGACCTTTTCATCAAGTGGTGCATGCATGTATGTTAGCTCTAGGTCCAACATGAGCCATATATAAAAAAGAGTAAGTCCCTTTTGCAAATCGATAACGGGTCAAATATTATCACTTGGTTAGACAAGACAAGCTTAGGAAGAGTCCATGAGTTTGTCTTTATTTGCCCAAGTGAATATTATTTGACCTGTCACACATTTGTGACGATATTCCTGTCATAAACTAGAATTTGTCATTAAAAAAAATCAGGCCCGTCGAATCAATTTATGATGCCCTGTTCTATAAACCAAAATGAGATCCCAACGAATTCCACGTTTTTGGATTGTGTACTCCTTGTTTCCACGCTAAACCTATAATTATATTGGACCCTTTATTCTTTGAGCCCTGATTCTTAGAACGATTTGAATATACGGTTAGACGACCCCGAAAAAAATATTATTATTATTATTATTATGATAAATAATAAAAGGAAGTTTTGTCTCGAAAGAATATGCAAAGAGATGTAACGTGTCAACACATTAGACATCAACAACTCAATTAATTAGCATTTTATTTCACTAAAAGTGTTTGAGCAAATTAAAAATTACTCCCTTCAAAGTTGCGATTTTTAAAATTTACTCCCTTTTAATTTTTTATTATTATTTAACAGCCAAAAAGATACAAAAGTTCAACATTTACTTGCAATTGGAAATTCCGGCATGACACTCCGGCGAAATTGAATTTTTTACCCTTTTTTGCATTTTAGTACCCAAACTACCCCTCCCCCTTATATGCTAATTGAAATCTCATTCATTTATCCCAGCAATATAATCTTCAATCTCATCCCACACCAACTAAAACCGATTCTTCCATACCTCATCCCACATCAACTATATAATCTTCAGTCTTGTCAATTCGTCAGGTAAATTCGTAATTATCATTTTTTTTGTAATAGAAAATACTAATTGGGTTAGTTTTTAGGGTTTATTCATTTACAAATTAGTGATTTAGGGATAGTTGTTTTCTAGGCTTGTGATAAACATATTGACACATTGTGGTTCGATTCCACTGTGCACACAATTTTTTTTATATTTTTTGGAAAAAATCGACATTGTTGGTGATGTTTGTTGTAGGGAAGATGTCTACGGAATCAAGTTGTAGCATTGTTGATGAAGTCATGAAGGTTGACCGTAAATGTCTTTTCGATGTGGTGGCCATTTCTGCAATCAAAAATTGCAACAAAAACCATAAAAAACGACTAATCAGCATTCAAAGTGGACATATAATCAAAAAATCGTATATGATCAAAAGCCCTAAATTCGAATTTCAAAATATATAAAAAAAAAAGATGATGGTAGAAAAATGAGACAAACTTACTCACCTAATTGATGAATGGAAGCAATGGATTGATTGATTGGCTCTTAATTTTTTTTTTGGGACTAAAATTGATTGACGATCAAAATTCTAGGGTTTAGGTTTCTTGGATATTTGGGTTTTTCTTTTGAGTTTGGAAAAGGAATGAAGAGATTGAAGGGAGAAAGAGGTTCAGGGAGGTGGTGGTAGGCTGAGGGCAATTCGGTCAAGTTGTTAATGAATTGGCCGGAATTTTCAATTGCAAGTAAATTTTGAACTTTTGTATCTTTTTGGCTGTTAAATAATAATAAAAATTTAAAAGGGAGTAAATTTTAAAAACCGCAACTTTAAAGGGAGTAATTTTTAATTTGCTCAAAGTGTTTTTAAGTAACATGGATTTGCTTGCATGTGTGTTTGATTATAAGGTTGTGTGTTTAACTTTGAAGTGACACATTAGCTTTTGTATTACTATCATGTATGTTGACATTGGTTTTTTTTAAATCAATAGCTCATTTTAAAACTCAAAAAACACATAATTACTATTATATATAATATAAAATATTATCACTTTATTATAATTTTTTGATTGAAAAATGATTTTACGTTTGTAATCTTATTAAGAGATTTTTAAAACTCAAATTTTTTTATTGATATCTAAGAACGAAAGATTAGTCTTATTTATAATATAAGATTCTATCGCTTCATTATAGTTTTTCGATGTGATAATTTACTTAAGGTTTATAGTCTTAAGACCTGTTTTTAAGACCCAAAAAAATGCACGATTACTCTTATTTATAATATAGAATTATCACTCTATTTTAATTTTTTAGATGTGAGATAATTTTAGGTTTGTAGTCTTTTTAAAAACTTTTTAAGACTCAAAAGATTGGTAGTTGATATTTAAAACTGAAAGATTACTCATTTATGATATAGAATTCCGATAATGTATAATTTACTTAATTAATTTTATAGTTTTAAGAACTATTTCTAAGACTCAAAAGAGTTTGTTTTTATATCTAAGTTAAAGAACATGTGATTACTCTTTGTTTATATAATCGAATGTGATCATCTTATTATATATTTTGGATGAATGATTACTCTTCTTTAAATAATTAAAAAAATTCACCTTATTATAATTTTTCGATGCGAGATAATTTTACTTAAGTTTAGATGTAGTCTAATTAAGAACTTTTATTTATAGACGAATGATTAATCTTATTTATAATATATAAAATTTCATCACTCCATCATAATTTTTTGATGCGGGATATTTATACTTTAACTATATAGTTAATATCTAAGAACGAAAGATTACGTAGAATTCTATCATCTCATTATAATTTTTCGATATGTGATAATTCTATTTTAACTTTATTTGTAGCCTTATTAATTTTTTTAAGACTATACTCCGTATTTTTTTATATCTAAGAACGAATGATTAGTTTTATTTATAATATAGAATTTCATCACCTCATCATAATTTAGAGAAACAGTTACTTTTATTTATATAATAGAATTTCATTGTCTTATTATACTCTCTCCGGTCACTATTTTTTTTCTCCATTTCATTGTCTTATTATACTCTCTCCGGTCACTATTTTTTTTCTCCATTTCATTGTCTTATTATACTCTCTCCGGTCACTATTTTTTTTCTCCATTACCTTAATATTTGTGAGAGTATTTTAATGAAATGAGACAAAAAATAATAGTGATCGGAGGGAGTATAATTTTTTGATGTATAATAATTTACTTAAGTTTATAGTTTTAAGAGTGTTTTAAGATTCAAAAGAGGAAGTATAATTTTTCAATGTGGGATAATTTATTTAAGTTTATAATCTTAAGAGTTTTTTAAGACTCAAAATATTTTGATTGATATCTAAGAACAAATAATTAGTTTATTTATAATATAGAAATTTACCAGCTTACTATAATTTGTCGATGTGGGATAATTTAACTAAAATTTATAGTTTTATTTATAATATAGAATTATCAATTTCATCACCGTACCTTATTTTAATTGTTTCGATGTAGAATAATTTTAAGTTTGTAGTCTTATTAAGACCTTTTTTAAACTCAAAATATTGTTGGTTATTAATATTTAAAAACAATGGTTGCTCTTATTTGGTAGAAATTCACAACCGTATCATAATTTTTCGATGTGGGAGAATTACTTAAGTTGGTTGATTTCTAAGAATTTTTTTTAATAACTTTATTAATAATATACAATTTCATTATCCCATCATAATTTTTCGATGTGGGGTAATTTAAAAGTTTTTCTTGGTCGATATTTAAAACCAAATGATTACTTTTTTTTTGCCAACGAGAACAAAACCACCTTACAACAAGTTAAGTGTAAGAATATTTTATGCTATAATAATATTATGGGATATGCAATATATCTTCGCTATTATTATGCTAATATTTCTTCCCTATAATTATGGCCTTATTGGAATCTTTAAGAGATATGCTATCACAATAATATCGAACTAAATAAAGAGTTTTTCCATATTTACTCAACCTTGATGGAAGGTCGAGATTACCGTAATCTAAAACCCTAATAGGAACCGGTCCTCTCTCTGCCTATATAACGGAGTCTTCCCCATCAGAAGCTCTATGTCACTAGTAGAAAAAGGTCGAATTGCGTCTCCTCATTTGAGGCGTTTTAGGTAAGTAGTTGCAAATAATTTACCTTTTTTTTTTAATAAAAACACTTAGATGAGTCATTTTAGGGATAAATGGCTTTAAATAGTAAAAAAAAAAAATTGAGGCGTCGTCCATGGTTTGACGCCTCTCCACACTTATTTCATTAAAAAAAAAAACCCCTCACAAACTCCCCAAAAAGAAACCCCAGTTACCCCTTACCCGACCCTTATCTTCTTTCATCTCCCTCAGGTACTCCCGCTTTCCCACTCTCCCTCAGTCTTACATTCTCTATCACCCTAACCCTAAACGCTCCATCAAATTCTCATCCCCGACCCACCTAGAACTCTCCATTGTTGGCTTCCAAACCCAGATTGCAGAGTCACTGTCGCGTCACAGGCTTCGAACCCGCGCTTCTCACTGTTGTTGTTGCACCCCTCGCTGTTGCCGGAGATCTGTTGCTTGCCGGAGGTTATTTCCTGTTTGCTTTATTTCTTTCTTCTTTTGCCTTTAATTGAATCCTTTGTCACTAATTTTTTGTTAGGGTTGAGTTTTTACCTGATTTTGTGGTTAATTAAGGGTTGAGTTTTTGTTAATTAGGAGTTTTTACCTGATTTTTGTAACCGACTTCCAGTTGATTGGTTACTAAAAAGATGGTGTGCAATGGCGCGCCTGTGTTCGCCTCGGTTGCGGCGGTCGGGTCCGGGAACCCCAGGACTGGGATGGGCACAATTTCTGAACGTTGATGGGTTTGTTTTTGGGCTTGTTGTTGGGTTCGTTGCGATTTATGCGGCACCGTTTTGTGTGGTTTAAATATGGATTTAAGTCATTACATTTAAGTCTTGTCGTAACATTTTGCTTCTCGATTTTCTGCAATAGAAGTCATGACATCTAGTCAAATAATAATACCTCTGAAAAGCTATGTCAAATTTAGTCAAATTTGACATAAAGAACAAACCAATCAACTTTCATTCTGACGAGCTATGTCAAATTTAGTACCTCTGAAAAGCTTCATCATTGGTTGTGTATATCTGAGAAAAGTACCTCTGACGTATATCTGAGAAAAGTGGTGCTGATGAATACACCTCTGCTTCGCAGTATACGATTAATTTCAGCAACCTATTGAATAAGTAAAAATGAAGCTATAACTTAAAGCAAGCATCACTTGAAAAGGAACTAGTAGTCCTAGTGTATAGTGAATATATGCAATCTAGTCATTAGAGATGAAAGTAGAAATGTTACAGCATTTGGTGGAGATGCCCATCAATGCATTACGGCTCCTTTCAAGTCAAATGGAAGAATATGAATGAGATCAAGTTGATAATGCTAGCTCAGACTACAAGTGCCTCCTATTATAACATCATAGGCATATAGAATTAATCAGCTATACAATATTACAAACTTATAAGCACACAGCACACTAATTCCTTCAAATAATAATTAAACGAGTTACACACCAGCTTATGTTCTCACACATAAGAGAATTGAACAAATTTAGTAAGAAAAATACTCCACATAAACATAAAATCTTACATTTCTCATATGCTCATAGATGTCCTCGATTGCAAGTTCGGTAATCCCTCTCACAGTAAATGTTTTACCACTTCGAGTTTGCCCATAAACAAATATTGTTGCTGCAAGAACAACTCAAATGAATTTTTCGACATTTGATACATAATAACATATAGCTCCGCCATGGAAATGGTAACATAATCTATCCACTTAAGGCATTAGTTTACCATTGATTCTTGTTAGAGTAGATAGAGCAACACCCTTTTCCCCTTCTCTATACACATTTGTTGTTCCGCGATTTTGACCAAAAACTCTATCTGCCTAGAAAGAACACTTTACAAGTAAAGCTAATTAACAATCTGCGTAAATTTGAATCATTCACTCATCTGTATGTTGTAAACCTGTAGCAATACCAAAATTAAATGAAGAAGAGGGCTTGTGGTCATTTGTAATCTTGAATACAACAGTATGATCATCATGACAAACTCGAGGCCAATTCTCTTGTATTGAAGGACCAAACTAGAACCGTGACCAATATTTTCGAGTTGAAATTCACAAATGAATTGTTCAAATCCGAACACGACCTACAGATTAGCTACTAATAGCAAATGAATTGTTCAAATTTAAAGAAAATTGAATCATTACAAATCCGAACATAAAAATCCGTATGACGCCCAATTAATAAACTACTAATAGCAAAAGAATTAATCGAATCAGACTTCAAATTAACTCACCATTAGACACACATGACTATAACCCTAACCTAATTCACCATTTCTGCCTAATTGCAAAAGTCCGATCAAATCAAAATATGAATTATACCTGTACCACCATCGCCAACAAAAACAAGCTTGAAGCTAGGGTATGAAAAGTTTGCTGATTTGGTAACGCCTATCAAAACAAATCAATTCAAACAATCCATAATCAGATGAAAAGAAAAGAGGCGAATATGACCAACAAATTAGACTAACCACAGCCGAGATTTGAAGGATTAAATGACAGGTGAGATCAGTAACAGACAATAGAACAGTTGTGCACAGAAGTAATGGTGAAACTAAAGAAGGGATTGAAGGAAAGGATAATTGAATTAAGGGATGATTTTCAACTGAATAAGAGATGTGAGGATATTGCGCGCCAGTTTTATTTAACACGTACTTCTGTAGTAATGATTTTTTAGGAGACCGGTGAATAAAAAAATGGTTTCTTATATTAAGAAACTGGTTATATAATTTAGCTGGTGTGTTATATGTAAATTTAAGAGATCAGTTACAGGGAATGAATGGTCTTTTAAATTAAGAGACCTGTTAATAGTCCAACCAGTTTGTCATCAAAGATTTTAAGAAACCGGTTGAAATAAATAAATTGTTTATTAATATTAAGAGATCTGTTAGACTATTCAACTGGTGTGTTAGTGGTGGTCTCTTAGAGCATTTATGTAGTAGTATGAATCATATGACTACTTGATCTTACTTTGTATATTGTCTTAAAGATTAAAACGAGTTCAAATAAAACGGGTTCATATAACCACTTGATATAACCATTTTACGAGGAGCATAGTCAAGTATTACCCATTTAAGGGTGTGCTCAATATGTGTTGATGATCTTAAAATAGAGGATGCATATCATGTTAAGCAGCATGCAATATAATCTGCTCTTGAGAATCTATAATTAGAATTGTGACACAGAGCTCTGTTTTTGTAATGTTTTCTTATCATATATATGTTCGACCGATTTAAGACTAAGATGAATATATATACCAATATTACAAATAAAAACTCGTATTTTTTTAATCAAAAATATATTTAAAAAAGAATCGTCCTCAAACTTTCACCATTTATTTGTTTGACCCAATGACTCTCAAAGATGGTAGAAATTTATGTGTGAAGATGGTCATTGATTGGTAAGTAAAGTTAAAATTTTTATTTTGTTTCAACAAAGTTTTAAAAGTAATTAAAATAATCAACATTCAACATGATATCTTGTTTAGGGCCTTAAAGAAGTTCAAGATGAATGGTGGTCATATGAAGATGAAAAGATATGAGCCATTATGGAAATCTATGAAGGTAATTAATTAACTAGAAGACTACATTATTTTTCTCAATTTTTGTTTACACTTTAATTCTTACAATCCGCAAATTTTTAAAACTATGAATATTTTCTATTCCGTGGTAGTGTCCTCAACAAAGTGGAAGTGTGGACGATGGTTTGTTTGTGATGCGGTTCATGTACGATATAGTTAATCGTTGCTCAACTGCAAGTGACTTTGAAAAGGTAAGCAATTGGCCAGTTAATCATTCTAAGTTTTCTTTTAATTGTTCTTGCTTAACTTCGTGATCCTTGCCCCAATCATCTCATCATTGCCAAGTTATTTGTTTATCCGAGTTGAGCTGTTACAAGGTAATTTTAAAACATTAAAGGCACTTCAAAGGTAACCCTCCAACCTCCACAAATTAATCATTTTTGTACGGTAGGTTGATGCAGAGGAGATGTCATTGAGTATATGTTGGGATATATAGTACAAAAGATGGTTTCTTTGTAGTGATCAAATTAGGTTTCATTTGTAGGCATTCTTTGTAGTAAAATTGGAGTTTGTAGTGGTAAAATTAGGTTAAATTTCTAGGCATTCTTTGTAGTGACATTGAAGGCATTGTTTGCAGTAGTAAATAAAATTTTTGAGGTGGGTGTTTGTTTAATTAGTTCATTGCAACCTCGTTGATATTATAAGCTACCTATAATAAACTACATACGATACTTTTACATGAATATGACTTTATTATCATATTTATGTGTTCAATCGATAATAATTCGTCGTTCTTGTGTGTTTTTAAGGTTTGGATCTTACAAAATGAGCAACCCTACACCTACGGTGAAGATGAGATGAATGAATTACAAGACAAGTGGGTTACGTACTTTACGAATCGTTGTTGTACTTGAAGTAGACTAGTTAATTGGAGCATTTTGGCATGACTTGTGTTGTTTAATTGAGGTTGGAATTGTATCCATGCCACTTTTTGGACTTGTGAATGTATGTATGTAGATTTGGATGGATAGTTCAAGTAGACTAGTTAATTGGACCATTTTGGCATGACTTGTGTGGTTTATTTGAGGTTGGAATTGTATCCATGCCACTTTTTGGACATGTGAATATATGTATGTAGGTTTGGATGGATAATGTAAGAATTTGATTTGGTTTATTGGAATGCAAATGGTTGCCGTCGTAATTATTAAAAAATTATTTATTTTTTATATAAAATAAATATTGCTTGTGATATTTATTTGGAGTAGACGCTTCTAACGATCTAATTAAATATGTAAAATATGGTGATATTTGTGGCATTGAATTGTATATGACGCATCAAATTTTGGCTCTATTTGAGGCGTCATATACCAAAAGACGCCGCAAAAAAGGTGTCATTAGAGGCGTTTTATCCTTAGAAGCTGCAAAATTTTCAGAGTATTTGAGGCGTCATTTTTATAAAACGCCGCAAATAGTCCACTATTTGAGGCTTCCAAAAAACGCAGCACCTTAATTTCCAATGTGCGGCCCCCCCGTATGAGGCATCATAAAAGATGCCTCTAATGGAGGGTTTTATGGAGCCTCAAATCCATGTTTTTCTACTAGTGTGTGTGAATAATGAATAAGTTACGTCATGGGACAAGGGAGAGAAATCATGCCTATTAATTATGAAATCGTGCCTATTATTATTATTATTTGAAGATCATATGAAGACGTATTATTATTATTATTACTAGTTGGAAAGCCCGTGTGATGCACGGGCCGATTTTTAGTGACAATGATAATGACACCAAGTCAGAAGATTGCATAAATTTTTGAGACTACACAGCAGTAGAAAGTAAGTAGAAGGTAAGAGTAAGTTTAATAGTAAAGGAATATTATCCACATACGTGAATGTGTTATTTGGGAGGTCATACATGCAATAAATGTCAAATAAAATTATCCGTGTGCGTTGTATTTAAAACTCGTAATATATCTCTTTAAGACAATTCGATAAATATTTGGATTGATAGTTGATATCTAAGAACCAATAAGGAATTCAATTTATAATCATATGATCATCTCCTTATGATA
This sequence comes from Agrostemma githago, assembly GCA_958450325.1. Classification (NCBI taxonomy): domain Eukaryota; kingdom Viridiplantae; phylum Streptophyta; class Magnoliopsida; order Caryophyllales; family Caryophyllaceae; genus Agrostemma; species Agrostemma githago. The sequence continues at coordinate 6,657,816 of OY288240.1, forward strand.
ATCTTCAATGTGGTACAATTATACTACGGAGTACTTCGTCCTTACGTTATTCTTTCAATGACATTATTTTTTTCAGAGTGAGATAGTTTTTAATTAATTTTATACTCTTAAAAGCTCTTTAATTTTTGTCGATATTTAAGGACAAATTATGTAATGAAAATTCATCACTCTATTATATAATTTTTCGTTGTGAGATAGAGTTTTTATATGACTCAAAAGATGTTTGGTTAATATCTATTGACGAATGATTACTCTTATTTATAATATAGAATTTAATCAGCTCATCATAATTTTTCGATGTGGGATCATTTTAATTAATTTTATGTCTTAAGAGATTAAGGATCAAAAGATTTTTTTGTTGATATCTAAGAACGGATGATTATTCTTACTTATAATATAGAAATTTATCACCTTAATATAATTTTTCGATGTGAAATGATTTTACTATTTCTCTATGTAATAGATTCTTTACTTTTTCGAGCAAATAATATGAAATTCATAACTTTATAATAATTTTTCTATGTGGGAAAATTTCATACACATTTATAGTCTTAAGAGCTTTATTAAGATTCAAAAGAGAAATTTTACTTAAGTTTATTATAGTTATAAGAGCTTTTCTAAAACTCAAAAGATGTTTGATTTTTGTAATAATTTTTCGATGAGAGAAATTTTACTCAAGTTTATAGTCTTAAAGTTTGTTAAGACTCAAAAGTGTGGGATAATTTTACTTAATTAAGTTTATGGTTTTAAGAATTTTTTTTAAGACCCAAAAGAGTTTGTTTTTCATCTAAGTTATTAAGGACGGACGAATACTTTTATTTATATAGTAGAATTCGATCACCTTATTACGGAGTACATTTTGAACAAATGATTATCTAAAACGAATGATTTCTCTTATTTATGATATCTTATCATAATTTTTCGATGTGTGATAATTCTACTTAAATTTATAGTTTTAAGAACTCTTTTTAATTAGGACTCAAAAGATTTATGATTGATATGTAAAGACGATAATGATTACTTTTATTTATATAATAGAATTTCATCACTTTTTTTTGTAATTTTTCTATGTGAAATAATTTTTACTTCAATGTATAGCCTTAAGAGGAGTATTATAAGATTCAAAAGATTTTTTATTAATATCTAAAAACGAATAATTTTTTCTTATTGATGATGTAGAATTTCATCACCTCGTCATAATTTTCGATGTGAGATAATTTTACTTAAGTTTATAGTCTTACAAAGTTCTTTTAGGACTCCAAAAATTTCTCGTTGATATCTAAAGACGAATGATTGTTTTTACTCCGTATTTTTTTTTGTAGAATTTCATCATCTTTATTATAATTTCTCGATGTGGGATAATTTTACTTAAATTTATAACTTTAAGAGCTTTTATAAGATTATTTTTTTGTTAATATCTAAAAACGAATGATGTCTCTTATTTGTGATACAGAATTTCATCACCTCATCATAATTTTTCAATATGCGATGATTCTACTCAGGTTTATAGTCTTAAAAAGACTTTTTAGAACTCAGATTTTTGGTTAAATGTTAATATCTAGACACAAATGATTTCTCTTTTCCATCAGATTACGGTCCTATGAGCATTTTTAAGACTCAAAATTTTTTTAGGTGATATCCAAGGAACATGATTATTATTTATAATATAGAATTTCATCTCCTCATCATAATTTTTCGATGTGAGACAACGTTAGGATAAATTTTCGAAGTAAAAGAGTTTGTTTTCATATCTAACTTACTTAAGAATGAGCGATTACTCTTATTTATATGAAGTAATTAAATTCGATCACCTTATTATAATTTTTCGATGTGGGATAATCTTATAGTCTCAACTACTTTTGTGAGACTCAATTTTATTTTATTTTTTATATTTAAGAACGAATTATTAATCTTATTTATAATATCAAATTCATCACCTTATAATTTTTCGATATAGAATAATTTTGACTTAAGTTTAGATATAGTCTTAAGAACTCTTATAATAATTTTACTTGAGTTTATAGTCTTAAGAGATTTTAAGACTCGATTGAGTTTTGGAAGATATCTAATAACGAATGATTAGTCATATTTTAGGACGAAAGATTACACTTATTTACAATATAAAATTTCTATCACCTCATTATAATTTGGAGGAATTATTACACTTAATTAGTTACATTGACGTTTTCACTCACCTATGAATAATGTTCAAAAAGCAAATGCAAAGAATCAAATGGAACGAAGGGAGTATAATTTTTCGATGTGAGATTATGTTATTCAAGTTTGTAGTCTTATTAAAATATTTTCTAAGACTCAAAAGTTTTTTTTATTAATATTTAAGAATGATTGATTAGTTTTATTTATAATATAAAATTTCATTATCATAATTTTTTTGATGTGGGATAATTTACCGTCTTAAGAGCTCATTTTTAGACCCAAAAGAATACATGATTACTCTTATTTATAATATAGAATATCATCTTATTTTAATTGTTTCGATGTGGAACAATTTTTAGTTTGTAGTTTTATTAAAAGTTTTTCTAAGACTCAAAAGTTTTTATTATAAAACATCGATATTCAAAAACAATGATTACTCTTATTTATATTATAGAATTCCAAAGCCTCATCATAATTTTTCGATGTGGGATAATTACTTAAGGTTATAATCTTAAGAGTTCTTACGGGGTAATTATTTTTTGATGTGGGATAATTATTTCGATGTGGAACAATTTTTAGTTTGTAGGCTTATTAAGAGTTTTCTAAGACTCAAAAGTTTTTTGGTCGATATTTAAAAATAATGATTACTCTTATTTACATTATAGAATTCCAAAATCTCATCATAATTTTTCGATGTGAGATATTACCTAAGGTTATAATCTTAAGAGTTTTATGAATCAAAAGATTTTTGGTGGATATCTAAGGACGGATGATTACTCTTATTTATAATATAGAATTTGATCACCTTATTATAATTTGTCGATGTGGGATAACTTTATTATCTTAATATGTAATAAGTTCATCACTTTTTTGATCAAATAATATGAAACAAATTATATGAAATTTATACTCAAATGAAAGCATTTTCTACCATGAATCTAATTATTTCATTTTTATAATTTTTTTTTACGATAATTTTTTGTTAAATGAAATTTAAAGGTTTTTGAATGAAAATTATAAACATCACATTGATATAATAGATTAAATATATTATTGTAATAATTAAAAGATTCTCTACTTGATTGTTTTTACTATTAATGATACTTTTCTAAATTGAGTTTTGATGGAACGGACCAATCACATCGCTCGAAAAGTTCCTCCTTTATATATATATATATATATTGATTATTCGAAGCCTTCTTATTATTATTTCAAGTCGTCTTGTTATTTATGAAGTCTTCTTATAGAGATATAATATCGTTCGTATTAGATTTCGACTTATTCCGTAACAGAGGTATGTATTAATCTCGTCTTAATTAATCTTTTGTGACATTCATGTTGTTCAAAGATTTATGGGAATTATGTTTTATTTATGTCATGTTAATAATATGTTAACATGTTTTATTTATGTCATGTTAGCATATTATTAACATGACATAAATAAAACATAATTCTCATAAATCTTTGAACAAAATGAATGTCACAAAAGATTAATTAAGACGAGATTAATACATACCTCCGTTACGGAATAAGTCAAAATCTAATACGAACGATATTAGATCTCTATAAGAAGACTTCATAAATAACAAGACGACTTGAAATAATAATAAGAAGGCTTCAAATAATAATAATAATAATACGTCTTCATATGATCTTTAAATAATAATAATAGGCACGATTTCATAATTAATAGGCATGATTTCTCTCCCTTGTCCCATGACGTAACTTATTCATTATTCACACATAGAGCTTCTGATGGGGAAGACTTCGTTATATAGGCAGAGAGAGGACCGGTTCCTATTAGGGTTTTAGATAATCACGGTAATCTCGACCTTCCATCAAGGTTGAGTAAATATGGAAAAACTTCTTATTTAGTTCGATATTATTGTGATAGCATATCTCTTAAAGATTCGATTTCCAATAAGACCATAATTATAGGAAAGAATATTAGCAGAATAATAGCGAAGATATATTGCATATCCCATAATATTATTATAGCATAAAATATTCTTACATTAAGAGCTAACAATATATTGTGAGCTCTTTGGTTAAGGGATCGAGGGATTACATAATACAACAACGACGTAAATAATCTTAAGTAACGCCTAAACGATTACTCTTAAGTGTATAGTCTTAACAACTTTTGTATGACTCAAACGATTTTTGTTTGATCAAACTTTAATATATATACTCTAATGAATTATATGTAACTCGAAATTTTTTTACAACTGTTATATGTGATAAATTCATCACATAATGTGAACAAATAATATAAAATTTATATTCTAATGAAAACATTTTTTTTTACCATGAATCTAATTATTTTAGTTTTATAATTTATTTTACGATAATGGTTTTAAAAAATGAACTCTAAAGGTTTTACCTAAGAATTGTAAAACATCATATTAATATAATAAAGTAAATATATAGAAGTATTATAATAATTAAAAGATTCTTTAATTTTTTTATTTTTTTTAATGATAATTTCCTAAATTTAGTTTTGATGAAACTGACCGATGAGAAAGCTTAAAAAAAGCTATCGGAATAAACTATATATGTATGTAAATATATGTATGTATGTATGTATATTCGAATAAACTATCGGAATCGAACCAATGACCATCGCATTACAAATGCGATGCTCTAACCTCTGAGCTAAGCGGGCTTATAGAAATTCTACATACATAAAAACTATATCTTAGTTTAAGCTTATTCATTTTTATTCTTCTATGATATAAATTATCTAAAAGGGATTTGGAATTATAATCTTAAAAAAAAAAAGGTTCGTTGGGCGCCAAGCATCTCTGTTATAATAGATACGAACACTTCCCCTGGATCAACTTCCAGATCATAATTGCTCTAGTAAATAACTAATATATATATAGAGAGAGAGAGAGAGCGAATAAGGTTCAACTTATGTGGTTAGAGCTTCCTCACCCAGGTCGAGAGGTCAGGGGTTCGATTATTATCATGTGTGAGACCTACTCTCACAATATTATAAAAGATGACAAATGACCGAGACGAAAGAAGTAACTGATTAATGCTTGATGTTTCAGATAATTTATAAAGTTAGTTTAACAATTTTTTTCAATTTTTTTTTTGCTGGTTTTAATTTATACCTTCATTAAGATTTTGGCTTCTCAAATTTGATTAATAAGATTAAAGGGTTTAAACCCATGAATTTCACGGGTATGTTCTGATATGTGGTTACAGGGTAAAAAACGATGATGTGTTAGATGTACAAAAAAATGAACTTTGACCTAGGTATCAAATATAAAAATCGAGATTACTTCATTTTTGTCACACACGATCAACAAAGTAAGCCTCACGATACACAGATTATGAAGAAAAAAACACAATAATCGAATATCAATTTACGATATACCAAGTTCATTCTTAATAAGTACAATCAATAATCCATGCAAAACAGTCAGATTAAGTCTCTACTTAACACCAATAATTGACATAGAAAGTGAAGCTTTTCACTAATTTCTCCAAGGTCAACAGCAACTTCCGTAGATGAGAGGGGTAGCTCGATCTCCGTGAACTTCGACAAATTAAAGACTCGAGTTCATCCATGCAAGACGGTGCATGTGGAGCGGTGTTTTACCCGATTATTGTTCGTATAGCGTGAATTTTCTCCCACATTTTCCCCTCATTTATCTATTTTTAAAATACACATCATATACTTGCTATAGGACGAAGACCTTTTGCATTTCTAAGAGATAGAAAAACCGAGATAAAACTGTTTCATTCTTCCCGATGGGAACTTACCAAAATATAGATTGGAATCAACATTGTTGTGTATTATATCATCAAAATTGATGAAGTTGTACACACATGTAGGAATACTCGAGTCAGGGTGCATCTTCATGACTTTTGTGCTATATTCGATCCAAATACGACATTTATGAGAAGTCGCCTTCTCGTTTGCCATATTTGATGAAGTGGAAAATTTGGAAATTGTATAAATGTTCTCTTCTTTAAAAGGGGAGTCAAAAGACTTGACCAATCTTTGTTTAACGGTGCCTTGAATCATTGCTCCTTAAACATCAAGAATTTAGAAATTAATAACGTATCATTTCCTTTGCAGTAATAGAAATTTGATTCATGTTTTCCGTGATTTCAGTGATTGACTTCGGCTGAAATTGGAATGCCATTGTGTATATATATCAATTTTTTTCTGGTCTCTATTCAATGAAATTCTATCAAATTTATAAGAGAGGGGTGGGGAGTTGAATTGGGAAGTTGAAGAGTACTGATTGAATTGGGAAGATGAAGAGTAGTGGAAAGTTTTAGAAGTGGAAGAGTAGTGGGAAGTTTTAGAAGTTACCGTAAGTTACTCAACTTCTCCCAGAATTGATGGGGAAGTTACGCAGACTTTTTTTTAAATTTAAAGTTAAACTGCCACATAGGACGCCATGTTGGAGCCACATTGGATGCTTACGTGGATGCTTACGTGGATGAATATGGTGGCTCCATTTTCTTTGGCTTTAATATATACTAGGTTAAAACCCGTGCAAATTGCACGGTGACATTAAAAACTGTATGACAAAGTCAATGATAAAATAACGAAAAATTTACATCAATCCAAATCGAAAGCGTCGGACTGAAAATAAGTAATTCAAAAAAACGACAGATTTTCTTAATTGATAAGAATGACATGTACATGAGAATGTAAAACTATAGTAATAAATGACAATAAGAAAGTACCTACACGAATATACAAATATGAAAGTATAGATATTGAAAAATTTCTTGATACACCACGTTAGTAGTAGCGTTAGAAGTGCGTTTATTGCTATCATAAATAAGAATTTTCAATACACTTTGTTGGTGAGAAGAAGGGATAAGCTCAAGTGCTTGAGTCAGATGGAGAAAGAGAAAACGCGATATATAAATTTTATCACCTTTATGGCTACCCGTTAGCACAATACACCGGAATTAATTGATTAGGAACCCCGGAACACCCAGAAATTGATTAATATTCTGGACAAGCATAACCATAGCACCCACTTTAATGTTATTCAGGAATTCAGTGGAATGCATATGAGGTTGGCCTGAAACTATTTCATTCTTGCATTCCTCATCGGAGTTTAGATATATTTTGCCAAGAACCCTTTATGTATAACATGATCCATGGTTTCTAATCAACCTATTCATTGTTTTGAAAGTCGAGAGTTTAATTACATATATTTATGATATTAGTTTCTACAGTTTTTAATACTCTCTATTACTTCGTGAAAATGCTAACTAAATTTAACTGATAGATAAAGTCTTTCCAAAAAAATTTAAAAGAAATATAATTGATTTTGAAGAAATACACAATATTTTCTCGAAAAATCATGTAAAAGTAACTAATAAATTTTACATTTTATTTAAATACACATTTAGATTATTTCTATCTCGCATTGGCGACATCCTTGTTTCTACAATCCTACTTACCTTAATTGAGTGTATTTGACCCATTTTAATCTTAAGTCCAAACACATATTTTACGAAAACGAAGCTAGATAGTGACATGATTCTCTAACCATGGTTAACTACGAAGAACACAATTTTCCGAAATCATAATTAAATAATTGTTTACAAAGTGATCAATAACAAATACTCCAAATATAATTCAAGTAGCTGTAAAATAAATGAAATTAAAATTCTGGAATAATTATCTATATAAAAATAGAAAACAACCCACACTAACAGAAAAATAATGAGTGATCAATAAGCAACTATTAAAAGAGCGTTAAATGAAGGATATTTAACCTTAGCCCGACCTAAAAGATTTGTACAAACTCGTCTCATATAAATGAGCATTTTGTAAACTCAAAAGTCAAAAGCCAAAAGCCAAAATCCAACCAATCCTCTTTATTTATTGATTTTTTGTACGAAATAATAACATCCTATCTTTATTCATTCATTTCGGCAAAATCCATATCCTGGATTAAAAACTCTTGTGTTGAATTAATAATGAAAAAAACAATGTTCCGAAACAAAATATTAACAAATGCGGTCAACCATCCTCGATATCTCTGCATAAGCCAAAAAGTCAAATAGATTTAACATTTCGAGAAAATATTACCTAATTTTGCTTTCAAACATTCATTAGAAGGTTTGTCGAAAAAGGAAAGACTATGATTTGTCGAGTTTGAAAGAAGATGAAAAAACATTACAGAGGACTTTTCAAGGGCCTTCACCATACCACGACCTTCGACATTGATTTTAGTCGCGGTAGCTTTCTCCTTTTCAATTGTTTCATTTGTTATAGCTTCTTATTCATCAGTCATTAAACACAACATATTACATTTGATTAGATTTATTATGAACTAATTCAAATGAGACTGGTTATTTTATTGAAATTCTTGATTTCATCTCTTCTAAATCGATGCAATATACCAACAACCTTCAGTAAGTTGAATACACATTTGTCATCGGTTGTTACGTACGTATAATTCTGCGTTATTGTCCTTTTTTTCTCGCATGGCCGATAATGTCTTCCGGCCTTTCTTCCTCAAACAATATCCTCATTCTACAATGACCTTGAGTTTTAACTATCATTCGACAAACAAAACACACATTTTCAATTTTTTTCCCCGAGGAATACAATGAAGAAACTGTCACGGGAGAACATAGACAACCCTTAACATTTGAAATAATTAAATGTAAGTATGTCACCGAAGTACCAAGCATTACAAAGCAACTGCACAAATAATCAACTAAGTAAACATAGAGCATGTTCTACTAAATAAAATCATAACTATACTTAACATTAACCGCGATATACAAAATTAAAATTAAAAAACAATGTAATTAAAGTAGAAAATTTAGAAGAACCTGTAAGGACTAAAAATAATGGCAGAAACCGCAACCTGTGGGCTAAGACAAAGCATCGCGTGAAATAAACACAAATGAGATAAATGATTCACTTTGCTCAAAATATATTTTTGTAAATTTGGGTCTCATTTTTGTGGTACGTTTATTTTATAAAATGGGTAATCAATCATTTTTGTAAATTTTTGGTATGTTGGTGTAACAATTGAGGCCACACCATAACAATTTTCGCTTTGATTATCCAAACCCGTACCCGTCCTTAGGCCACACCGCATTCCCTTACCCGTAAGTCCCTTTGGTCTCAAACTACCACCAATTATGATAGAAATTACCGGGTTTTTAATCTGTTTCACCAACAAAAGACACTTATTATCCTCCTTAAACTCTGTCGTTGACGGCAGCGGCCTTGAATAGTCCTTAACTTTGCTCCCAAACCGCTTGGGTAAATAGTACAATTGAAATAATAAGAACGACTTATAGTAAAACTACAATAATAAGAAAGACTTGCAGAACTATCAACGGAAACCATTTCTACTCCGTGAATTCCTTTCTGGAGGTTGAGGTTGCTGCTCACCCTGAGTTTTGGGCATCTTTGGCTTTTGTACAATTGTACCCATTGACGCGTTACAAATATTAGACATAATGATCACAGTTTCATGAACGTGTTTCCATTGGAAGAAAAAAAATGAAGAAAGCACATACCTTTATCGTCAATTTTAAATGGCATGTAATGATTTTGTGAATGAGTTCGTCTTCGGTGATCACGGATCATCTAGTAGACCAATATCTCTTACACTCTTCTTGCTTGGTCCCTTGCATCCTTTTTCATACTTCAAAACATTTATAAGAAAACGAAAGATAAGGTCACTAAAATCAAATCAAATAAGACAAACAATGAAGAAACTAATTAATCCGGCTAATCATGCATATTGATTAACACAAATTCTTATATGAGACGGTCTCACGATAAGTTTATCGTGAGACCTCTCACATGGAGGTTAGTTAGTTTTATTATTATTTTATTTCTGTGAGTAGGTCTCACGATAAGTTATCGTGAGACGGTCTCACAGGAGAGTAACTGATTGATTAATTAAGCTCTACTATACTAATATAATTAATGTCAATAAGGAGTTGCAATGCCATCATTATCGGGTTCCGGCCCGTCTCATCCACCGGGTGCAAGGCCAGGAATGGCAAACGGAGCTCCAATGAGGTGTAGTTGGTACTGAAATTGGAGTGCACCATGATACAAATTACATCAAACAACTTACATACCCAATTCGTAGCTCGATTTTGCATTTAGAGGATTACCAAGTAGCTATAAGTTCTCAACTCTTACATCAAGCACATGAGACACCAAATTTATAGTTCAATTTTGCTATAACTAAACTATTACCAACTCTTACATCAAATACATGACATATATACCCCAATCCATAATAATTTCACCTTTTGAAGGATTCTTAAATTGCTAGAACTAAACTACTCCCAACTCTTATACGTCAAACACATGACATGCCCAATTTATAGATCAATCTCACCTCTCGGGGATTACTAAACTAATCCCAACTCTTACTAAATTTCGCGTCTCAAGAAAGAACTAAACTACATACTACCCACCTCGTACATCACACATGAAACACAAAGTTATAGCTAATTCGGAGTGGTTTGTTAGAAATTAGACAAACTCAATCCTCGAATTCTTCAAATATTATGCCATTATCATGGCTTGAATGAAACTAAGCAACTTTCAAGCCATATAATAACATCAAACCAACTAAATAGAAGATCAAACAACTATGAACACCAAAAAGCAAAGAACTTTGAAGCAAAACTAACAAAATAAATAAAGAAGAAACATATTGAGCTCATCGAAGAAGAACAATGACATGATTAAGGCTAAGAAACCTAGATATCAAAATACTACTGTATACCTAATCCATTCATTCTATGTTTCACTTCTGGATAATGTTTGACAGGCTAACTATATATAAATGCATATACGGAGTATTATATATGAATCAATAGCAAATGTCAACCAAAATAAAAAATATTTGGTAATTAGAAATTAGAAACAAAAGCAACCAAAATCAGAAATTAGAATTTGAAATAATTTATTTGGCAATCTAAACGATGAATACATTGCGAAGATATGTGAAAATTGAAATCCATAATAATCTTAGATGTGCCAATACATTGATACTTGGTGGTTCATCGAAAGAGGTGAAGTTTGGTTCGTCAAGGTGCCGCGGACTTGATGATTTCTCGTGGCGGCTCGTCGGTATCTTGGTTTGTCGTCGTCGTCGGTCGTGTGCTTCGTCATTCTTTGTAGATGATTTTGGAGGAGATACTGGAAAGTTTGAGAAGAGTAAAAGATGCATAAATTAAACCTAAGTAACCCGATAGTTGGAATATAAATCAAAATCATGAATAACACTCATATTTTGAAAATTACAAATTACCGGTAACAACTAAAATCGCGTAAACAAAAGACTAAAAGATGGATCAACCTGAGTAATACAATAGTTGAAATATGGATCAAATTCATAAATAACACTCTCATATTTAATTGATCACCTGCATAAAAAACCCCAAACTCAATCAACAACTAATTCTAACAAAACCTAATTTTAATTAATATCCTGCTAAATCACAACTTTATAAACAATTCATCCAACCCAACCAAAAAAAACCGAATTCAGAAATGAATCGACATTACAGCAGGAGCAGTGCAAAAATGGGAGAAAAAGAGTCAATAATTAAAGAAGATGAAGAAGAAGCAGAAGCAAAAGCAACGCGAAACTGGAGAACGAATAGAGCGATTTTTTTGTGTTAGGGATAACTGATAAGTGAGATTTTTGGTGTTAAGAATGGGAAAGTGGTGGGACTTGGGAGTTGGGAGTGGATAATAACTGGCACAATGTAGTAACCGCTACAGTTTTAAACTTTTAATGAAAGACGGTTACTATCAATATGAGACGGTTTTAAACAGTTTTTTTGCCACGTTGGATCAGCCATGTATGCGCCAAGTCACCGCCACGTGGAAGGATGAGGTGGGTGAATGTGGAAGCAGGAAATGTTTCCGCTTTAAAAGATTAAGATAATATATAATATATAATATATATATATATATATATATATATATATATATATATATATATATATATATATATATATATATATATATATATATATATATATGAGTCCCTCATAAGAATTGGGTCCCTAAGATGGATGAAGGGTGCTTCCATCAAAATAGGAAGGAATATATTTGAGTAACGTATCATTCATTCTCTCATTCAACCACATTCATCATTCAATCATTCATAACAAAAATCACATTTATCATTCTCTCATTCAACCATTGAAATTCTTCTTCGCGCCGCTTCCATTTACTTTCAATCAACACAATCAAAAACACATTCAATCATTCATCCTCTTATTCGCGCTGCTATAACTTACGTTCGATCAATCCGACTTAAATTTTTCATTCAATGGCGCATATGCAAATCGTAGAACACACAAACGGTGAGCATATGCTTTGTAATTTATACAGAAATTGTCATGGAAGTCATTAAGATGCTACTCAATTAGTAGTTTTTACGTTTACAATATGAGAAACTACATACTGTTAGATGTCTGATTCATCATATGAAATTTGCGCACACACGATATATTGAGTTATTGTAGTTTATATACTGCGTTACTTTAGTGTAGAGCATCTGTTACTTTAATATCTATCATCTGTTACTTTATATATCGTGTTACTTTAATACACTCCAGTCGTTACTTTATTGCTTTTCATCTGTTATTGTAGTCCATTGGAATGTCGTAAGAATTTAGGAAACCGCCATATTAAAAAAATAATTAAAAAAAAGATATTGTTTCCTATAATAATGGGACGTGATTGCCACCAAATAGGAAATCATATCAAAGAGTAACGCCATATAAAAAAAAAAAAAGAAGATACTGCATCCTATAATTATGAGACGTGATGACTTCAAAATAGGAAACAATATCATACTCTCATTTCTGATCATTATATGAATTTTTTGCACTAACCTATACCTGGTGTTATTTTAATTAACATTATCGGTTACTTTAATTCACACTATCTGTTACTTTAATGTCTGACCTCTGTTACTTTAATGTCTGACCTCTGTTACTTTATACCTGGTGTATAAGCATCCTCTGTTAATTTAATCCAATGTTACTTCAATGCACTTCATCTGTTACTTTAATTCTTGTTATCTGTTACTTTAATCCATATTTCAAGTTTTGATTATTTTTTTTTTCCCCACATTTATTGGCACTGTTATTGTTTTTCAATAGACGTAAAAGCACGTGAATGATGTAGGGATGTGAGTGAGAGTTTTTCCCATTATGCGGTGGTGAGATTAAATCAAAGCTTCTGAGATGATGATGATGATGGTGGTGAAGAAGAAGAAAAAGAAGAAGACGAAGAGGACGAGAAAGATGAAGAAGAAGCAGAATTCTAAGTAGAACATTATATTGTTAGAGTAGCCTACATTATTCGCGTTAGAGTAACATACTTAATGAGTTACAGTAATACAGATTATGAGTAACAAGTGTGAAACATTGAAATTGTAATGGAGTTGATTTAGTTGGAATCCTGTACCACTTTTTGTTTTGGAGTATCTTAATAAAAACAAACATTATTCTCTTTGTTAATTGGAACATCTGTTTTTGCAAGAGACTATTATGCAACGTAACAGATTTTATGAGTTAAAGTAACACAGTTCATGAATTAAAGTAACACATTGTATGAGTTAGAGTAACAGTTTTTGCAGGAGACTATGCAACGTAACCGATTTTATGAGTTAAAGTAACACAGTTCATGAATTAGTGTAACACATCGTATGAGTTACAGTAACATAGTTTATGGGTTATGACAGTAACATAGTAACATACGTACAATGGCAGTAGGGAATGGATGATTTTTTGCTGAAGATGAAAAAAAACTTAATTTTAAATAAACTTTTTGTGTGAGAGAAAGAGGCATTTAAAAATTTGATAGGAGAGATCAAATTTGTATTGAGATAATTAAGGAGGGGAGAGTGAATTGATATATTTACCAAGATTTGTTAGTTATTTCCTTAATTAAGAAAACAAATCATACCCATTAATCTAAGGATTGAGGTGGGGACTCACGGATTCAAATTTGATAAGTGGACTCACCTGATCCATCTTCTATATTTATTTATTTATTTAAAATTATTAAACTTACAATGTAAAAAAGAGCCAACAAAACGAGCTTACAAGCCGTGGTTTACTAATTTTTGATAACTCGACAAGCCGACTCCCATCATTAAGCCCAAAGTGAAGTTAGAAACTTGAAAATTGAAAGCGTGACATAACTGACACTCTTTGACCAAGCCATAGTAACTATTAAAATAAAAAGAAGTAATAGTTCAATTGTGCAACAAAGGGGTGGTGGGCTGGCTAGCGCATAGGTCTCACAGCATCTGAGTCATCCATTTCTTTCCATTTGAACGCTGGTTCGAATCTGGCAGGTCGGACTTTTTCATCTCTTTTTATTCGTTGCAGCATGCTACCATAATCTCAGACATCAGTTACTTTTTTTTTTTTAATGGTTTATCGAAGAGCGCACTTAGTCGCATTACAATATAAGGGAGAGGAATTCGAACCCAGAAGGTATTGTCCCAGAGCACCTAGTCTTAACCACTAGGCTAAGACATCTTCGATACATCAGTTACTTTTTTGTGATCGGAACAAGACACCATTTTTCCTTGCTACACAAAACACAACAAGAGACCAGTCATTTTCTACAATCTCTCCCGTTCCAATTTCCAATCTTGAAATGCTCAGAAAATAGTTGGACACGTTGCAGTTTATCTATTAACTCGATCTCTTCTACAGATCGAATTGAAGGTACACATACTGTCTTCAATAATCAATCCATAAAGCCTTGACGATTTCCAATATTTTAAACTAGTCATAATTAAGTGTAGCAGTGTCACATAATGTGGTCTACTTGGCGCTACTATTGCTATTGTCGCTGTGGTTGCTGCTACTAGTACTCTTGGGCAGAGGTTTGTCGAGTAGGAAGGCCTTCATGTTCTTGTAGATTTGTTTCGGCTTCTCTATATTAATTGCATGCCCTGCTTTCTTTACGATCACCAGTTGTGCATTGTCTCCTATATACCTATACAACAATAACAACAAATTTGCTTAGGTGGTGCTTCAGTTGATTCAACACATAATAATTGAGAATGACACTGAAAGACTTGAGCAAGACCTTTTTAATCTGTGAGCCAGCTCAACTGGAAAAACCTGGTCGTACTCTCCCCAGATAATCAATGTTGTCTGTATGAATAGCGTGACATGCATAGATGAGTTTCGATGATCCATGAGTCGACAAGAAGTGCATGATAGAAGAAACGACAAGGCCAGGGTCGGTGGTGTATATACCTGATTAATCTTGGGAAGGTTTGCTAACCTCCTGTCATTGTGCAAAGCTTCTATCAATTGCTTCCTCTCCTCTCTGTGTTCTGTGCACATTACCTGAATGGTTAAACAACACAATATTATTAATGTTCATCTTTCGAGTCTAATTAAACTAACCAAGCGAAAACCAAGCAGCAATTTATATATATATATATATATATATATATATATATATATATATATATATATATATATATATATATATATATATATATATATATATATATATATATATATATATATATATTTTAGCATCAGATTAATCTGTATGTTTTTGTGCTACTGCTAGTCTGCTAGTCTTAGGGTGTGAAAAGGAAAAGAAAAGACAAAGCAGTC
Source organism: Agrostemma githago (assembly GCA_958450325.1). Lineage (NCBI taxonomy): Eukaryota > Viridiplantae > Streptophyta > Magnoliopsida > Caryophyllales > Caryophyllaceae > Agrostemma > Agrostemma githago. Next base: position 6,673,626 of record OY288240.1, read on the forward strand.
TGTTGTAGTGATTGGCCAGGATAATAGGATTTACTGGCTAGCCTGCGCTGGAGTAGCGGCTTGTCAAATTAAGCTCCGATCCTGTAGTGTGTGCTAAGAACGAAGTCTACACGTACCAGTACTACTAGCATCAATCTCTAATCTCTATTTAGGCCAGGCCATGTTCTGTTTGCTTATAGATAAAATCATGAATTACTGAATCAGTTGAAGTGATCGTGAGGTGAATGATGGAGTATAAGTTTTTGAAAGCTCCATTTCATGATATGCATGCTAGTTAGTGTTTTTGAGTAGCCAGTAGCCAGTACGTAGATGATGGAGAAAGTGAGTACGTGAGTTTAGAAAGCAGGCTTCAAAGTGTACGTACTGTGGGTGAAAGTAGAATATGCATGTCATCCTCAGTCATGCATTTGTTTGTCAGCGCCAGCCAACTATATATGATACACATACTCCCTAAATAAGTGGACTCTCACAGCTGAATCTTCCTTTTTGGACTTCTTAACTCTGATCTGATCTACTACTCTACCATGGAACGAAATGCATTACTAAATTGTAATTACCTCATTAAAATAAGAATTGCATCTCTATAATATTGCTCCAATGTTTGTTCTCTGCTTTCATTCATTCACCCTCACCTCACTCACTCTTCCTCTTTTTGTAAAGAAAGGCGATCCACACGATTACCACTCTTTTTTTTTTCTTACAAAGCAAGTTATATATCACAATTTATTAAACCTTTAATGTCCATGGACTTGATAATGAATCTCTCGTCACAATTAACTTTTAGGTCACATTATTATCTTTTGATCACAAATGGAATCATGAATCTCCAAAAAGAATTTGTGTCCCTCTCACTTACAATATTTGTGAACATTTCATTGTATCGATCTCCTCCGTGTTGTTCATTTGACTTACTTTGATTAAAATAATTTTCCTAATGAACATACGGAATAAAAGACAAATAAATAAACGAGACAAATGAATAATATTTTCACAAATAATATAAATTAAACAAATGACTTAAATGATATTAAAATATTTCTAATAAATAATACTCCGTACTATAAAATATAAAGTACACAAATGATTAAGGGAAAAGGATAAAAAATACGCATCAAATATTCATCCAAGGCAAACAAATGAACGAGTACATCAATTTATTCTTAACAACTTGTTCATTTGTTTGTCTTTTATATTCATTGTGAGGATGAAATATTTTAATCAAAGGCAAACAAATGAACGAGTACAACAATTTATTCTTAACAAATTATGGATGGTGAAGGTCATATCCGTCACAAATTTGTAAGGGATCAAATTGAAAAGATAAGAAAAAAAAAATAATGTTTCGAGGATAACAAATGTGCTTGATCCGTCTTAAATTTATACCCGTAACATATGCATACCCATTGCACGAGACTTACACTTTGCTATCTCTAGTCTAACCTGTAACTTGATACTCATCAAGAGTTAGGTCGTACTAAATCTTTCACTTCCATTGAAATTGAAATCACTAGGTACAACGTACAAGTGTGCAATTTTATTAAACTAATTAATACCAACCTCATTTTTGTAACTTTACTGAAATTTTGGTGTTACTCTCTTTTTCATAACTTGTTTACAGATTGTTCAATGAATATAAGGATTTGCAGCAAAAATTTTGGTAAGAGGCCAGGTTGGAACTTGGAAGTACTTTTTTATTATTCAAATAAGCGGGACTATGTCAAGCTTAACAATTGAATCTTTAATCTGATGATCGTAATAAGAGAGTTATTAACACTTGAACTAATTCTTGGTATTAAAAAGCTAGTGGAACTATATTTATCTATTGCAAATTACTCGTGGTTGTCAGGTTATGGAATTTGGAGATTTATACGGACTACTTCGTACTAGATATTTACCCTTACTTTATGTACGAATATCAAGATAAGGAGCGAAAATAAATAACGATATTCTTACAAACATGGACTTGTATCTTTGGTTGGACGCACAAGTCCTAGCATTTCCGGCTTGTTTCAAGCATATCTTTATTTCAACACACTTTTGTAAGTTCGGTCTTTTATTTGTTATCTTTACATCTTGTTCAGATTGACAAATTTTTATATCTTCGCACTTTTAGAACCCAAAATTTTATTTTATTCTACTTAGTTTAGACATTTGTATTACGTAAATCAGGTATGCATTATTATCGCAACCTTAAATTTATGACCGTGACAAATACGGAGTACTTTATTTATAATGAAATACAATAGACAATTTACAAATGGTGAGATGTTAACGACCTTTCGGACGCAGCATATAACGTACCCCACAACTAGAAAGAGAAATTGAAATTGATGACAAAAGCAAATAAAACTATGTTCCGACTTCCAACTCTACCTCATTTTATTAATACGGAGTAGTCCCTCCATCCCGTTCACGTTGACCTTTTATATTAATTGTGAGAAATATTTTAATTAAAGGCAGACAAATGAACGAGATAAAGAGAGCATTACATTTCGTACTATACTAGATAACGCAAAATTGAAACAGAAAGTTAAAGGGATTTCAGTAATCATCTACCAATAACAACACATAAACAAAACCTAAAACAAAAAAATCATTACCTAAGATCCTCCCCCAAGCTATAAAAAATAACACAAAATAACTGAAGGTCCTTAGTCTGTATATGGATAATATGTCACAGATTCGAATTCCGTTCTCATCTATTGTTATGTGACTAAAATTGGTATTTGATTGGACAAAAAAGAATATGAAATGAATAAGCAATGAATGAAGGCAGGCCAAAACATGTAATTTGAATGAAAGAAACAAACACTTACTTGAATGAAATCATCGAGAAAGCAAGAGGGAATAAGCTTCTTAGGCTTGTAAAAAGAAAGCTTCAACAATTCCCTCATCTTCTTACTACTCTGAGGCAATAAAATGGCAGCAGCTTCATCCACATTACTAACTTTAAACATCCCTTCTTCCACATCTTTCTGCTCTAAGCAAACACCCGCACAAACAATCACCACTTTCTCCACCGCCCCTGCGAATTGGGCTGCCATACTATACGCCACAAATCCACCGTAGCTTATCCCCGCTACACTCATTTTCGTAACATTCAACTTCTCCATCGCTCCCATAACACACTGGGCTTGGAATGTTTCAGACCGTTCGGGCCGGCTTGTGTAGGACTCACCAAAGAATAAGAGGTCTGGTACATAGATGTTGAATTTGGGGGTTAATGGTGATGTGAAGTAGTCCCATTGCCACATTGCGTTGGCGCCCAGGCCGTGGAGCAATACCAGATTCGGTTTTTTGGGGTTGGGTTTCTTTGGTGTCCAGCAGTGGATCGTTGTGCATTCGTCTATGGCTACTGTTGTTGATTTTAGACCCGCGTGTTCGAATGAGTACTGGTAGAATGTGTCCATTGTCGATGTGAAGCTGAAACACTTGGCCATGGTCGTTCAATGATTTGGGGTCGGCTTTGTATTTTATATATTTGAAATTTGGGTGACAGGGGAGATTGATCAAAATTTAATAAAGTAATGATGATTTGGGGTCGATTGAGATGGATGATTTGGTATGGAGTAAGATGGGGCAATGATGAATAACATAAACAAGTAAAGTATTAGAGTAGTAGGGTATAATTCCGGAATTAAATCAGAAAATAAAGAATGTTGGATTGAAGAAGGGTGGAGGAATTTGGGGTAGATGAAGAAGAGTAGAGAAGGGGGCTTTATGCTGATTGCTGACCAATTAAACAACTACATGGAGATGTAACACTAACTCTGATGCAAAAAAAGATTCAATTTCATGAAAAGATAGCTTTATTTACTATTGATAAATGGGTAAACATTTTACACAAAATAATCGCGATATGATATGAGATTATCTTACCCAACAATTAATTACTGACTGAGGTAAAGATGCTCTTCTTAGTTTCTTGTTTACCAAATGGATGGATTTTTTAAGTCGGAAATGTTTAAGGTTAAGTAAAAAGTAAAGAATGGGGTTTGAGTGTTGAGGGACCTATGACATTAAGCCAATTGGTTGTGCATTGAAGACAATGTGCGCCCACCTTCAAAGATTTACTCCTATAACAGAGGAAAAGTTATGCACGAATTAATTAGAGTGGTTGATGTATTCCTCACTGTTATTGTCAATATTGATCGATTGTTCACCTACCTACAGGCTTATAGCCTTATAGGGTTAAATGTTATGTACAGCTTATCTTACTGAACCAATTTCCCACTACCATTTCTTATTTAAAATCCTTAGGACAGCAAGCAAGCAAGCAAGCAAAAGTACTCCGTAAAAGTTTGTAGAGATTGTGAGTTTTTTTTTCCCCAAAGTACCATCATGATTCATGGTGATTCTACTCTAAAACGTTTAGTTGAGACACTATTCCTTAGCTTTGACAAAATTCATGCGCTACTATAATATTCTTGTATTAATTAATTCAATGATAAAATGACCAAAACTTTTATACTTGGTTTAAATATTGAAATTTCACCGTGGTCTATCTAATGGTACCAATAAATTTAGAAATCGTATAGTATGAACCGAAAATGGGTGAAACACGTAGAATGGTATGGTACAATCATGACTTTTTATTTAATGTATATGAATATAATGGTAAACATAGATTTATTTGGTAGGCAACGAATGAATACTAAAAATGGAAAAAATAAAAGCAGAAAGATTTGATTGCCTGTTGATTTGTATGAGTGTGCATGCATATGCAAACAGTGGTGCTGGAGACAGTTGGAAAATGTGGAATGCTGTGCGTAGGTGCCCAGAGGCCAGAGCAGGCAGCTATGAGTTGCTCATTTCTCATTATAATTGGGCTCTCCTTTTTCTGACTTGTGGCCCGCCCATCCATTTTGAGTTACGATTTCATGGATTGGGCCTCAGCCTCAGCCTCAGCCTCAGCCTCAGGCCCTCAAGATTTGTCTCCTAGTCCTAACCAACTGAAAGTCCGTCCAGAAAGGGCTGTCATTCCTCTATTTAGAAGAGTCAAGAGTGACACATCCAGGCGGCCTACAACCCATTTGTGCTGACCATCGGATTCATTCTGAACTCTCTGCAAAAAGACGAGCCCATTGTTGGGTCTCTACTCTCTACTCTCTACTCTCTAGTCTCTACTCTCTCGCGAGTTACCTCTGTGATCAGGACTCACATAGTCAATTATTCGACTCCATCCAGGCCTCCTGCTGCATATTCTCACTCAAATCATTTCTCTCTTGGAGAAATCTAATATTCTTAAAATTACCCATGTCTACTTCTACCCACCTTCACCTTGGGTCATCCATAACACTTTTTCAGGCTAATTCTTAATTTAATCGATAAATTCTTAGTTTGTGACCATTATATTAGTTATAAATGTCTGACGGGTCAAATAATAATTATTTGGGTTGATAAAGAAAATCTCCATTATTTAATCATGTAATATTACTGGACCCGTGATGAATAAACATACTCAATTTAATTAATGCTTAAGATAATCTAAGGATCATAAAGTCATAACCCACAAAAGAAGGATATTTTATTTAATAGACACATGTCACACATGTAGTACAATAACAATCTAATAATAGTCCGATATGATCTTAAACCCACACTTAATTTCCCAGTAAGCTTGACTCACTTGACTATGTGGGGGTGGGGGTGTAGGTGTAATCATGATCATGATGATGGAAGTGTTAATTAAGGCGTTTTTTAAACGAGAGAAGCAAAAGCCAATTTTCTTGACAATAAAGCGCAGAAAAGCAGCATTAAACTGTGCTATTTGCAGATTTGCTGCACCAAAAAGGTACTGTACAACCTTCTCTTTTCATACTCCATTTTGCTGTTATCATCATATCATATTTTTCTCCTATCAATGTACATTTGCTCCATCACCAGGTATACTCTTTCCTCTTTTCCTTTCATCATTTCTCTCTCCCTTCTATTAGTAGGCCAGGGTGCATGCATTTTCCATGATTAAATTTCGAAATTCAGTATCTTTTATTTGGTGGCTATAAATATATTTTTAATCATTTTATTTATTACTCACTCCGGCTCAATCATTTGTTTAACTGATCAAAAACTCATAGAAAGGAATATAAAGGTAAACAAATAAACTAGACATAGAAAGTCAAGTCGTTTTTTACGTACTCTGGTAAGGAGTGTATGGGTTTTGTCGGGGAACATCAAAGTTGAGACATTTTGAATGTAACAGTGATTTTAAGTGAATTCACATGGGAATTTTGGTGATTAGAGAATGCTTACTACATCAGTTTCCCAAAAATGTTGACTCTGATAAATGTACGTAGGAGTCAGCGATTGAATTATCTGTGTGATGAGTTTTGAAATTAAAGATGCAAATGTTAGGGAGTTTAAAGGGCCTGCCCTGGTTATTAATTAAATGATGATGATGATGATGATGATGATGATTCAGAAATGGCGGGCTTTTGATCTCCACCTTTTTTGCCATTAATTAATTACTTCATCCATTTCATTGATTTTTTCCACCTTAAAAGTGGCACATTTATTAAGAAAAGTAATCAAAGAAGTAAAAGTAGAGAGAGGTCAGAGTAGGTGCGTCACCTAGATAAGGGAGAAGTGTGATAGAAAAATGGCAAGTGAAAGAAATCAAAGAAATGGTTGAAAATGAAAATGTAGAAGAAATGCCTGATATTTTTGTCTAGGATTTTTACTCTGCTGATTCTTGAAAGCTAACCCTTTTGGGAAACATATATGATTTGTGAATGTTGCTTGCTGTCGTTGTTCATTCTATTTCACTTCATTCGATCATGCAGAGGTGCTGCTGTTTTTTAGTTGCCTTTAGTTTCGACGGTTGCTGGAGCTGTCAGTGCCAATATAATGGAGGCACAACTTTTTGTTGCTCTCATCATTCTGTGCCTGCTTTCTTATAGTCAAGGCTGTGACCTTGATTTTCAAGGTACTTAACTGCTTATTAGCTAGTGTTCGTTAGCCCCATTGAGTAACATGATGGCAACATATGTATGATTCCGATTTGTGTGTTTTTGGCGTTTATGATCATTAGATTGTAGTTAGGTTGTCATCGACACATTTTCTTTGTATGTGTATAAAGTGAATCACAACGATCAGAATTTAGAGTTGTTCATCCTTTCTGATGCCTCGTCTTCTTTCAGGAGATGCACTTTATGCATTGAAACTTTCACTGAATGCTTCATCCAGTCAGCTCACTGACTGGAACCCCGATCCACTGACTCCATGCACTTGGTCAAATGTTATGTGTGATCGTCATTTGAAGGTTGTTTCTTTGTAAGTATTCCATATAGGCTTCTTTCCAAGTAAACATCGCTCACGCATTCTTTTTACAGATTGTTTTTCTCTCGTACGTTGTTCATTTCGTGGTTACCATTTTGTTTGCAGGACATTGTCATCCTTGGGGCTTTCTGGAACTTTGTCTCCTAAAATTGGCAATCTGAAGCATCTTAAATCTTTGTAGGTTTAATTTACTTTTCATTGAATTAGATGGTGAAATGTTGTTGTGCATTTGAACCAGATAATTTCTTGGCAATAAAATCGCCCTGTATTGAAACCATGGAAATACAGTGAACTGTAAATGCATACAAGTTTTCGATTATTTGCATCAAGCTCTTCCACGCGCCACCTTCTACAAGGGTTGCGTAGAGGTTCAATATCTGCTTATAAATCCAGGTCTTTGTTGTTACTATGGTTGATGACCATCGACAAGCATCATTGAACACCTGCTCAAGCCCTCTATATCTAAGAGACAATATTATTTAGAGAAACTGTACTAGTTTTAAAATCGGATGGGATAGGCGTGATATGTTTGAAATTGATCCGATAAATGGTTTACAGGTTATGCTTAATACATTTCTTTGTCTGTCTTCCAAGAACCCGTTTCTAATTACATTTAAAGTGTTATCGACTCTTTTTTATTTGTTGTTGTACTTCGGAGGATCCGTGTGCTCTTTGTTTGTATATTCCCGGCAATACACACATCCCCGGTCACCACTCCAGTGCCTGTACATTGTGAAGCAAAGAAAACTATCTTATTTAATTGCTTGATCTTCTTATGCAAACATAATTACATACCTTACTAGGTATTTATGAGATGTCTTTTGGAGCTTCATTTAGTTAAGTATCACGACATTATATAACCGTGGCATTATATTAATTTTAGCTGTAATGCATGGCGTGGGGGTTTTCGTTGCCATCATTGTAGCGATATAAACATTGTACGTAGCTAAATTTGTCCGACTGTCAAGATTACGTTTTACAGAACTAAGAAAGCGTTGAATACATGTAATGTGTCCTTTCCAAGATTTTAGTTTCAGTTCCTACACATTCTTAGATTTGCTTCTATGTTGGTTCCAGTATCTCGGAACTGCTCTAGAGCTTCTGTGCTATCATTGCTTACGGGTCACTATGAAAGTGCGTCTTTGTTATTCAACGGGAATGTTGTGTACGTACGACATCTCTATGGCTTTACCTGTAATTCGTGAGAATCGTAACATGTAGCCATGGGTATCGGAGTTCTTTTTTGTGCTTTTCCCTTTTAGGAAATATTTTGGCGTCTAACTCGTCATAATAAGGTTACATTTATTGGTAAATACTCCGTATTAATGTTAGTTGCATGGTGACTGCAGATCTTTGCAAGGGAATAACATTACTGGCAGGATTCCTTGGGAGTTCGGAAAATTGTCCAGTCTGACAAGCTTGAATTTAGAAGATAACCGATTGACTGGGCGCATACCATCCTGTCTCGGTAATCTTAAGAAGCTTAAATATTTGTGAGTAGTACTATCTGGCCTTTCTTCCCCTATTTTGTATCGATTTTACAGTATGTATCGCAAACATTTCTTTTCTATTACCTCGATCGGCCGGGTTGGTTACCATGGTTTTTGTAATTGTATCTGCACAGGGTATTGAGCCACAACGCTCTCTATGGAACTATCCCAGAGTCTTTGACTGCACTACATAACTTAGTTAGCCTGTAAGTGAAAAGACGAGTCGTTAGAAATACTTCTTCCTTGAAAGTTCCAACCTTTCCATGCATATACGGTATAGATGTTATTCCAATCAATTGCCTCTTGTGTCTCATAAAATGTGCTACGTGGTGACAGCCAATTATCTTCCAACCAGCTCAGTGGCCAAATCCCCGGGAAACTCTTTAAGGTTCCGAAATACAAGTATGGCTGATTATCTCTATATCTACAGTTAAAATTAGTTCGCCGTGCGCTGTCATGAAAAATGTTCGTTAACGTTTAGAAGGGTGAAGATACTCTACTGTTGTCTGTCATTAATCAATTTCCATATATGAATATTTTCGTTTCCTATTGCAGTTTCACCGGCAATAATTTAAACTGTGGCAGTGATCTGCATCATCCTTGTTCTTCCAATGCTAATATTAAAGGTCAGTTCATGTTCCGCTGAATTGAATTAGCTTAATCTCACTTAGGAATTGCGTTGGCAGAATCTGAAATTGCAAGTTTTAGCATTAGGTGTGGACTGACATTGCTGCTACACAATATGTTGTACTGTTGTAGGGTCTTCAAGCAAAATGACTGCTGCAGCTATAATTGGGATAGTCGGAGGGCTTGCTTGCGTTGTACTTATCGGCATCCTAGTGCTTTGTGTGGGCAAGGGTAGATATAACAATCGCAGGGGTGATGTCTACGTTGATGTTGCAGGTTCAGCTGTTCATTACTCCATTCCTTTTATTTTTGTTTCACGGTTTATTGTACTTTAAATGGAGCAAGTGCTTCTCTGTGTTTTGGATTTTACGGCTTAAAGGAAGCGTGTTGCATACTGATTAACAAAATTAAGTTCTTTTTTTGCTGGCTATCATGATGGAAAATGATTTGTCTATTAGAATTAAGAATCAAATAGTGGTAGAGCACAACTACTAATGTGAGACCAGTTCTCATCCAGCTGCTAAGTATTCAACCTTTGTTTTTCTCTTCCGTGTGCATTATATTTTACAGGTGAAGTTGATCATCCGATTGCATTTGGGCAACTTAAAAGATTTGCATACCGGGAATTGCAGATAGCGACAGATAACTTTAGTGAGAAAAATGTTCTTGGCCAAGGTGGGTTTGGCAAGGTGTATAAAGGTATTCTTGGAAACAATACAAAGGTTGCCGTGAAAAGGTTAAATGATTGTTTAAGCCCGGGAGGTGACGCAGCTTTTCAACGTGAGGTTGCGATGATAAGTGTTGCTGTGCATAAGAATCTACTACGCTTAATAGGGTTTTGCACTACAGCAACCGAGCGACTTTTGGTGTACCCATTCATGCAGAACCTTAGTGTTGCTTCCCGCCTGCGAGGTACATACACCCGTCATCTTATCCTTCATGCTCTACTGCTTGCGACTTGCTATTCTTAAGGCCATCCCATCTTACTGTCCTAGTGTTCCATTTTGTTCTGCAGTATCAAAACCAGGAGACGCTGTTTTAGATTGGCCTACAAGAAAAAAAATAGCGTTGGGAACAGCATGTGGTTTAGAGTATCTCCACGAACATTGCAACCCAAAGATAATCCACCGTGATGTAAAGGCTGCTAATGTGTTATTAGATGAGAAGTTTGAAGCGGTAGTGGGTGATTTTGGATTAGCAAAGTTGGTAGATGTGCGGAAGACTGATGTGACTACGCAGGTACGCGGGACAATGGGACACATAGCTCCCGAGTATCTGTCCACCGGAAAGTCATCAGAGAGGACTGATGTTTTTGGTTATGGCATTATGCTTCTTGAGCTGGTGACAGGCCAACGGGCTATTGATTTTTCACGCTTGGAAGAGGAGGAGGATGATGTATTATTGCTTGATCATGTAAGATGGATGCACTAACAATAAATTCGCATATTAGCAAATCTTGAAGATTTTTTCTTGATTGATAAAGATATGGGTGTTTGTTTTGGGATGCAGGTGAAGAAGCTGGAAAGGGAAAAGAGATTAGACAAGATAATTGATAAGAATTTGAGTGAGTATGAGAGTGAAGAGGTGGAGATGATGATCAGGGTTTCATTACTATGCACGCAAGCGACACCAGAAGAGCGGCCAACAATGTCAGTGGTGGTGCGAATGCTTGAAGGAGAAGGTCTCGCTGAAAGATGGGAGGCATGGCAGCATGTAGAAGTCGCCCGCAGACGAGAGTATGAAAGGCTACAGAGAAGATTCGATTGGGGTGAGCATTCCATTAATAATCAGGACGCCATTGAACTGTCACGTGGAAGATGAGGCCGATCGAGGTGATTCTTTGGGGAAGTTAGTTTCATTATTGCTGCTGCTGCTGGCTTTCATGTATTCTTCTCTATCTCTATATTGCGGAAAATCATAAGTAAACATTTGAATAATATCTCGATTCAACAACTTGCTGCACCTGCAGCTTTGAAATTTAGTATTCAGGAATAGTTACAGCATCATATCGTCGTATACCAATTTGATGCAGGATGATAGAAAAGACCCGTCTATGGAAAACCCTAATGCATCGATCGACATGATTTCTGCTACTAGTTTCTCTCAATTCCTTTTATATTTTGCTCCGAACTGAGTTTCAGAATTTATAGAGGTTGAAACTGAGATTACTGATAGAATATAAGGTTGTTTGGTTCACTCAATTGAGGTATGAGGTATGAGTCTGATAAGTCGTAATTTTACCTATTTTTGTCCCACGTTTTGACTCTTATTTAGTCAATTTTATAACACGTTTTGTTATTATTGAGTCGTTTTGTCTTTAATTAGCTTATTAGTCGAGTCCAGTATATTTAGTGTTAAATTATGTTATTCCTCGAGAATTGGGTACTGTGCGTTCTTGTTTATATTTGTAGTTACCGGCACGAGAAAAACCAATATGAGGAAGACGGAATAGAACGGGTCAATACAAGTCAAGACGGGTCAAGATAGCGGAAGTCAAGTCAAACCCGAAGTGACTCAATACTCATCTTCCCTCACCCGACATCATGAGACAAGCTCAAGCTTACTGTAACTCCACTTCCCCTTACCTCCAATCAACATATTCATCCCCAATTCAATTCATCACCATTACCTCCCCCATTTTCCAATTCAATCTCCCTCCATTATCAATCACCAATTCACCCATCCAATTTCATATTCAAATCATTAATCCACCATCAAATCTCCATCTCAATTCACCCACCATACCCCGACGAACCTCCGTCAACACTCCACCACCATTCACCACCGTCAGCAGCAGCTCCGGCGACGCACCACCAACTCCGACGACCCGAGCCCAGAAATCCGTCATGCTCAATCGATTGAATCGGTTTTGGTTGATGAATTGGGTGTTCTAATTTTGAAGGCAAAAGAAGATTTGATCCTTTCTTTTACTCCTCTTTATTTCATTTAAATGAAGGGTACTTTGGTCTTTGTATTTATTTTATGGGACATATATATTACTAAACCCTCATTTGGAGGAAGCAGACTGTGAGTTTTAGAATGAAGTAGAGGGTTTAGGAGTAGCGGAGTAGTAAGAAGGACGCAGCAGCAGCCTCTTCTCCTCTCTTTTTTTCTTCTTAATTTTCTTTTAATTTTTAATTAGTTTTAATTAGTTTATTCAATATTCTTTTCCGTTCTTCAACTTCCGAGTTCTTTAATTCCACCCTTCTTTTTGGTATAATTCTTATCTCTTCTCCTTTATTATTTTTATTTATGTTTACTCTTATGTTTATGATATATTTAGTTAGTGATTAGTTTAAAGTTATAATCTTTATCGTTAATTGTGTGTTGTAATGTTATTTTATAATTGTCTTGTTTGTTTATATATAATTTATGTTATGATTAATTAAAGTTTTTTCCTTTTTATTTCTTTATGCTTAGTATTAGGTTTAGAGTGATTAATATTAGTATTTTCATTAGTATAATTATGTTTAGTAAGTAGTGTCTTTTCTAGGGGCCGATTGAACCCCGGTATGTCTCGATTGTAAGTTTGGAATTCCGTAATTGGATTGTTCGGGATATACGGAGAGGATAGTTTGGGATTCGGGAATCGACTCGTTTTTGGGTTGTGTTTGAACCCTTGACCCTTGTCCACCGACGGGAGTCGGTTAGGTCTAGGTAGTAAAACTCGCCCCTTGACTTGCCTTGCCCCGCCTAGTTGAACACGGGAGTGAGAATTAGGTAGGGTACCCTAACTATCGGTCTAGACTCTTCACCTTGGGAGAGGGGAGAGAAAGGAACGGGATTAGACGCGTACTTAGTGACCTAGGACCTTGGATTGGGTACCACGGGAGTGGGTCCACTCGATTGACCTAGGAATCCGACTCACGAGCCCGGGAGGGAGGTGATCGGGTTTTACTTTGTTGGACTACGAACCCGGGAGGGAGGTAGTCGACCCTTAGAGGCGTTCCACTCATCCTAATATCCCTAGCAACCCATTATCGGTGTTTCTTGCTCATAATTATGATATGTCGGTGGTTAAGTCAGACCCTAGGCCTTTCTTTATTATTAGATCACCATTCTTATTACTCGTTAGTTTTATTATTAGTTCGCTTATGCTTTTATTAGTTATCTTAGTTAGTATAATTTCTCTCTTGATAATTGATTCGCGTAGCTAATTCATAGTCCGAGACCGAACTAGTACTCATTCCCGATCTCTTTGAGGATTCGACCCGACTTGCCCTTGCTATTTTAGTTTTGGTTAGTTGGTTTGTTTGATGGTAGGATTGGCGACAAATCCCGACCATCAGAGTCTAAAATGAACCAAACTCATACCTCGTGTTTGGTTAAAAAAAAAGTTTTTCATTTCGATAACTATATCTCAGATATGGGTTTCTCGTACCCAAGGAAGGAGGTGGATATGAGATTCATACCCTTGGAATCAAACTTTGTTTGATTTTCTGAAAGAATTTGTTCCAATTTTTTTGTTGAAATATTATAACTGAAATATTTTATTGAAAAACACTAATTTAAAATACTAAAAAAATTATTTTAAAACTTTATTAATGTAACTCAATGTTTTATATCGCTAAAAGAGTTGTTTTTAATGAAATTTATTTAATTTTTCTTTCAAGCTAAATTTTTTAGATTTTATACAGTCAGTGATATAAATTTTTATATATTTAAAATATAATTATTAAATATAATTTTAAAATAAATTAGAATTTCGGATTTGAATCTCACTCATCTAATCCGCAGATAATATTGTTTAATATAGGGGAGAGAGATTCGAACCAATAGGAAGAGAGTATGATGGATGAATAAGAAAAGTTTTGAAGTGAGAAAATCTTAGTGGAGTTTCCTTTTAAGGAAAGTTGGAAAATCTTATTGGGGGGAGGGAGTATTGTTTAATACAAAACTAATAAAGTAATAAGTAAATACTCCATATAAATATAAATGAATATTGATAAGAATATATAGTTGAAGATGTACTTGTGCGTGAGTTAGTATTTCTAATTACATTGCTACAGTATAATTTAATTTGACGTTTACCACATATATTATCTTCCTAAAAATATACTCATTCACATATGTAGATAATATTCTTTACTATTAAAAATATATATATTCTTACCTTCGACGGCTTGGTGTCATTATCAATGTCACTAAAAATCAGCCCGTATATCGCACGGGTTTTCCAACTAGTATGTTATAAAGTAGATCCTCATATGTATCGTACATATAGATGTAAATAAACTTTGAAGTTTTTCAAAAAATTTAATCTCAATTTATTGGTGAATTAGGTTAAAAGCTCGTTCGATGCACGAGTTAGTTGACTTAATTACATTAATGATGCACATTCGTTAAATAAGAAACTTATATAATAAATAAGATGATCACATGATATTATTAATCAAACTTAATTTTAGCTAATTTTATAGTCTTAAGAGCTCATTTTCAGACTCAAAAGATGTTGGTTGATTGATATCAATGAATGAATGATTAATCTTATTTAATTTATACACGTATAGAATTTCATCGCCTCATCATAGTTTTTTCGATGTGGTATAATTTATTTTTTTAAGAGCTTTGTTTAAGACTCAAGAGACCACATGATTACTCAAAATTTGTAGTCTTATTAAGAATTTTTTTAAGACTCAAAAGTTTTTTTGTCGATATTTAAAAACAATCATTACTTTTATTTATAATATCTCCTCCATTTTTTTTATATCTTCCCATGGACATTTGACACAACTTTTTTTGTATTCAATATAAAATGATAAATTTAAGAAATATTGGGGGTAGAATGGTAAGTGTGTGTAAATAAAAAAGAATAAAGGGTAAATAAAAAAGAATAAAGGGGTAAAGTGCTGTAAATAGTAAAGAGTAAAATAGTACTCCCTCCATTCAACTCCAATTTACCCATTTCTTTTTGCACATTTGCGAGACACATTTTAAATTGTTAATATCTTTCACTACGTATTGTAAAAATTATATTTTTTTATATTCTTGTTCTACTCGTCAAGACGAATAAAACAAGATTTCACATGATAATATTTTGTCTGAAAGAAATGGAATGAGAAGATAAAAAAATTTGGACCAAAAAGAAAATTGGTAAGATAAAAAAAATGGACAAAGTATAAAATTCCATAATCTCATCATAATTTTTCGAATTAGGATAATTACTTGTAACATTAAGAGCTCTTAAGACTCAAAATTTTTTTGGTGGATATCTAAAAATGGATGATTACTCTTATTTATAATATAGAATTTCATCGCCTTATTATAATTTGTCGATGTAGGATAACTTACTATTTTTATATATTATAAATATATCACATTTTTTCAAGCAAATAATATGAAATTTATACTTTAATGAAAGCAATTTCTACCACGAATCTAATTATTTTATTTTAATAATTTTTTTTATGATAATTTTTATAAAAAAATGAACTTTATAGGGTTTTACCTAAAAATTGTAGAACATCACATAAATATAATCGATTAAATACATATTATATTCTCTAATTGATTTTTATTTATTTACGATACTTTTCTAAATTGAGTTTTGATGAAACGGACCAATGAGATCGATCGAAAAAATCTTCAAATATATATATATATATATATATATATATATATATATATATAAAAGTTAATATTAGGCATTTGATCTAATTCTTTTAACTGCCCTCTTAAAAATAGGCATTGCGTTTTACTCGATTCTAATATATATATAATTTAAAATATTAATAAGAAATTATTGTGAATAATTTACAACTTCTCTAAAAGTACATTTTTTATATGGTAAGATAATGTAACATGTAGCTTTTGCGAGTTTGTAGTTTCAAAATAATGCAATTAATAGCTAATAAATGAAAACTTGCCCTAATCAATGAAATAGTAAAAAAATGTTTGTCCATAATTTAATGACAAAAAAGTTTTTCATTAAAAATAAAACGTTTGTTTTTCATATTTATTTATTTTCATATTTTACTTTAGTATATAATTAGTTTGAGGCAATATTTTAATTTCAAAATTTATCTTTATTCTTACCTTTTTCTTGTGCGTCAACTAAAAATTTTAAAAAAAATATAAACTAGATTTATTTTTCTTATGGAACTGAAAACAATTTTTTCCACGAGTTTATTGGTCACGATGACCTTATTGATAGTTTCATCGTTTGTCATGGCGAGAGAGATTATTGATGTCGACCCTACACCTACGCCTACCCCTACAAGTTATGATGAGCTTAAAAAATGTGAAGAGGACATAGGACAAAGTTGTGGTGATAACATATCTCAATATATATTTGGGTCAGGAGATGGAGTTACAAAACAATGTTGCAAACGTTTGCTAACCGCTGGTGAGGATTGCCATAATCTTTTAACAGAAGTGACAATTGTGTATAAGCATCTTCCTGCAAAACAAGCCAAAGAAGTTTGGCGGAAAAATGAAGAAGTGTGGGCAATTTGTAGCGTAGTTGGAGTAATTTTACCTTAGATTTCCAAGTGTTTTAGAGAAAATTTTCAGTAACTCTCCTGTGAGACCGTCTCACGGTAATTTTATCGTGAGACCTCTCACATAGGGGGTGGTTACCGTGAGACCTCTCACATATGAGACGTCTCACGATAAATTACCGTGAGACGGTCTCATACAAGTTTTTGTGTTTTATAATAACAAGGTCTTTTAAAGACTACTTTTCATTATTCACTCTCAAGATTTATTGCAATTGTGTCGCAGTCAATTATTTGGGGATTATTATATTATTCAAGAGAGAGAAGCTTAAGTATAATTTTAGTTAACTACTTCCTTTGGTCATTATTTATTGCATCATTTCATCAATATTTTTGAGAAAATTTTTAATGAAATGATACAAAAAATAGAGACAGGAGAGAGTACAATTTAACTAACCTGAAAGGTTACCCATATTTTAGGCCCATTTTTTTCCACACAATTTCATGTTTTTTCGCATTGTCAATCAATTTGCTCAATACATCTTTTATATATTAATGCTGAAGAAAACGAAGCCACCATATTGATCCACGTCGACATCCACATATGCATCCTATATGGCGCCATGTTGGCGTCCTATGTGACGGTTACAATTTATAAAAGAAAATGACGTAACTTCCTCCAACTATTCTGGCAACAGTTAACTGATTCTCAATAACTTCTCATTAAACTTCTCACTACTTCAACTTTCCAATTCAACTACCTACTAATCAAATATCCAGTACATGCCTCTCATACTTTATATATTTGACAGACTCTTTATCTTCTTTATCCATTTTCTCTCCACTGTTTTCGATTTCGAAATTTCGTTACCCTAATTGAGTTGCAATCCAAAAATATCGATCCATGACGTTCCAATTTCAACCAAAGTCTATTGCTGAAATCACCAAAAACATGAACCAAATTTCTATTATGGCGAGGGTTATGCGAAAGTGGGTTCGAAAGAAGAGGTAACCGAAATCTGTCACCAAGAAGTGTCAATCTAAAAATGATACGATTTTTGGCATTGAAATGATCTTCGTTGACCACTCATTAAGAATCTCATATCAATATGCAATATTCTTTTCACATTATGTCTCAACGTTATTAATTTCTAAATTTTAGATGTTTATGGAGCAACGATTCAAGGCACCGTCAAACATTATGAGTTATGGGTACTGTTTGGGGTACAAACATGGTTCCCGGCTCGAGCAACGGTTCGACTCTCCTCGAGATCCGGATGCGAGTCGTCGGCGGTCCTGCAAGGTGAACTCCGGCCCCAAGGGATTGCCCTCGGGGCGGAGCCTCCGACGCCCAAGTCAGTATATTGTGTATATTTACGGATATTTATGGATATTAGCGGATAAGTCGTCTCAAAGGTGGAAGTGAGATAGTGGAGGGAGTAGTAATGGCTTTTCCTCCCCTTCCTCTATACCCAAAATGGGGTATTTATAGAGGAGAGGGAGAGGTGGTGACATCGTCGAGGTGATGTCGCCCGGGTGATGTCGTCCGATGACACCATCTGGGTGATGTCATCCCATGACATCGATAGGGTGATGTCATGAGGAGTCTACTCCGAGTCGACTAGTGGCGACTCGTGAGAACGGTCGGCCGGTTCGGGGTCTGGCTGACACGGGGGTCCGATCGACCCGGGGTCGGGCCGGTACGAGGGTCCGACCGACCCGGGGTCTGGCTTGCTCGGGGCCGGCCTGCGCCCATGTATGGCCCACCTGCCAGGGGGTCGGGCCTATACGCCTAGGGGTCGGCCCATAGGTCTATCTAGTCGGCCTACACGTCTGGAGGATTTATCCCCCATCAGATACGAAACCAAACATGATGAGTATTGGATTGCCAGACGAAATGTGGCATATTAGTGTAAAATCGATAATTTCCTTTATTTCTTTATGAATAGTTTATCCGAGTTTGGTGTAGCCGTGCAGTCGAGGTATCAGTTGGTGTGTTTGCTATTTACTACTCCCTCCATTCAAATCCACTTGTCTCATTTCATTTTTTGACACTATTCACACTTGAGGGAAATCTTCGATATTCTCGACAATCTATAAGTGAGAATATAGTCATGTGAGATTTTGTTTGATTCGTCTTTATGAGCACATTAAGAATATCAAATTTTTATAATTTTTGCTAATGTGAAACGAAAGATATCGCTAGTGTAAAACGCGTCTCGGCAAATGTGGCAAAAGAAAATGAGACAAGTGGATTTGAATGGAGGGAGTATTTGTTTTAGATAGTGTAGTCATCGTTGTGTTATTATTGGTGCGTATGTTCTTTTGTGTCGCCTATTATTTGTACTTTTACACATACTTCCGTGCAATTTTGCTCGGAGAAAAACAAGTCTAATTTGACAAGTCAAATATAACCACCACAAAATTATTGGGAAAAAGATCATTGTAACAACTTTATTAATCATTTAAAATATCAACTATATATATTAATCAATTACTCCATACTTTTTATATAACGTTGAATATAAGGATATTAAAATAAATTTTATGTTCAAACATTTTTTTTCCATTTTCATAAAATTCATGAAATGAATTAACATAGACATACATTCTTTTACATCATAGAATAACACAATTGAAAAAACACTCCTCGCAATTTTGCGCGCGATCAAAACTAGTAATATGAAATGATAGAACGATGCTGTAACACATATCGTCACCTTCAAATGTTCTCTGTTGCTTCTCATATTTTCTGAGATTATTACAACTGTCCAATAAAAAATTCGTGCGGTTTTTGACCATTTTTGTTTTGGACCTCGAATCAGTATAAATAAAAACGTGTAATATACACTTCAATTTGATATATCCGAGAACTCGTAATGGACCACGTTTCAATTTAACCTAAATTTAATACTCCCCCGGGCTCCACAATGATTTTCCCACTTTTATTCAAATGTGAGGGAATAAAATAATATGTGAGAAAATCTTAGTGGGGGGAGGGAATACCACATTTCTAGGTCCGTTAAGGATGTACACTGCCCGATTTTATTCCCAAACGACAAGTATAAGTTTCTTTTACACGATTAATCAATTTAAGGTCAACGCTGCTGTAACACGTACCGCCACTCTTAAACTTTCTTCGTTGTTTATATTTTGTGAGAATGTTTTAGCTGACCCGATAAACAATTCGTACGATTTTTTACTATTTTTGTTTCTGACCCAGAATCATCGAAAAAAAATTGAAAGCGTTTTTTTAATTATCGTAACAAATTCCCTAAACCGTGTCTTGCAACTAAGATTCGTAAAAAAATAAATTAAGTTACTTAAGTAGAAATAAGATTATTGGAAATAAAAATTATGGAGGGACAAAGGGATCGATAAAATTTCATAGAAAGTGCGGACGATATTAGGAATTCATGGACGATGAAGAAGCATATAATTGGCATTTTCCTTGTAGTTATTTCGTTCACATGAATGGTGGTTTGTTACTTTGTTTATACTGCCTCGTTTATTCCACTACAAGAAAAGTCTAGGTTAGCTACCGCTATTTTCCGACCGCACAAAAAACAGTCGGTAATTAGGCTTACCGACCGAAAACAGACGGTAATTGTTACATTCGGTCGGTAAATTACCGACTGATTTATCGGTCGGTAAATAATAAAATCGGTCGGTATTGGACTGTTTTACCGATCGCATTTGGAATTTACCGACCGATTTGTCGGTCGGTGGCGTTTTTAACATAAATCCCCTCAGGTTCTCTCATTACTCACTTTGCACTTCAAAAAAAAAAAAAACGAGAGCCCCAAACCCCAATCCCCGAACCCGACCACCTATACCCCCACTCCCCTTCGCCGGAGCGTCGCCGGAGATTCTCCCCGCACCGCCGCCGCACCACCCTTTGCCGGATTATCTTACCCATCCTCCCCAAAATCCCCAATTTCAACCTAGGTATGAATTTTAACTCAATTTTTTTGTTTGATTTTGTTTATATTTGGTTTATTATTGTTGTTAATCCAAGTGTTTGATGAATTTAGGGTTAAATTTAGATAAAACTTGTTTAATTTAGGTTAGTGTAGAAACTAGGGTTAAACTTGTTTGATTTAGGTTAAACTAGGGTGAAACTTGTTTGTTAGATTAGGTTAGTGTAATTAGATTAGTGTATTTTAGACTAGTGTATTTAAGTTAGTGTAATTTAGATGAAACTTGTTTAGGGTTAAATTAGATTAGGGTTAAATTAGATTTAGGGTGAAATTGAAATTTAGTTTAATTTAGGGTTAAATTACATGAAAAATTGTTTAGTATAGTTTAGTTAGATTAGTATAGCTCTCCCTATAGTACTTTAGATGAAAAATTGGTTCAATTAGTATAGCTCTCCCTATAGTACTTACCCTTTGGAAAATTCTTGATTGGATTACCCAATTAGTATTTTTTAATTGGATTACCCAATTAGTATTCTTGATTGGAAAATTGTTTAGTATAATTAGTCTTAAGAATATATTCAATGTTGATTGGATTACCCAATTAGTATTCTTGTTTGGTTTGTAAGGTTGATTGGTAAGACTAAGGTTAAATTAATCCAGCAATAATTCTTGAAATTTGTAAAGTTGATTGGTTTTAGGTTAGAGTTGTTTGAGATCATGGTTTGCATTAGGAAATGTATGGGATTTGGATGTATATGAAATTTGAGGAATGCATGGGCATAATATATACTTCCTCCGTTCTATTTGATCTCCTCTCATCTCGCCTGCCTTTATTATTCTTCCCCTTTTTTTATCTTCGTAGTTTAGTACTCCCTCCGATTCTTTAGATTCGCAACATTTACTATTTGCACAAATAATAAGGTTGTGAGTGGAGATGGTGGGTCTCCATTAGGTTTGCACCAATAAAGTAAAAAGTTTACACAAACAAAAACCTACCTATTATAGAAATGTTGCAAACCTAATGAATTTGCCAAATGTGGAATATGTTGCGAATCTAAAGAATCGGAGGGAGTATAGTTTAGTTGTTGCTCCGTAATTAAAAGTCTTGGGGATAATTCCTTGTTATAACATTAAAATATGCATATTCATGTTACTCTCAAATGTATACACAAATGGCCATCATCCCTTACCATAGACACTTCAACTACTATTTATTCTTAACTTAACAAATAATAACAATGTAGGGACTAACATTCTTTAGCCTAATATAGTTGTAGCTTAGTATAGTTTAGTGTTCTAGAATAATAGTGAAATATTCTAAGTTTAGTTCTACTTGGACCACTCCATTCAAAGTTTTTAGGCATGAACCTCTTATTTGTCAAATGTTTTTAGGCCAACTAGATACAATATGGTGTAATATGACTCGATCAAATTCAATAAAGAATACTAACAATTTGAGTTTATATATTAAACTAAGGTTAGATGTGAAAACTTAATTAAATAATGAAGGGGTACGAATGAGATGAGATCATGGGAGTTCTAATTGTTTAATTAGAGTAAACGTATCAACCCCTACTCTAATTATATTCGATTATTTTTTTTAACATAACGAGAGTAAACTCATGGTTATTTCTGTGTTATTTACTCCATTATTATATGTTACCTAAATAAGCTTTCGTTCCTCTTATAGAAAATCTTATAATGACGAGTAACGAAAGAAAATGGATGTACGAAAGGGTAGACGATAGAAACAAAGTTAAGTATGAGTTTATACTTGGGGTGGATGATTTTATTCTATATGCTAAGGAACAAGAAGAATACAAGACACATCAGATTCTTAGATGTCCATGTGTGAAGTGCCAAAATTTGAAGTACTTGAATGAGTTTACGGTGAAAGAGCATCTCATTAGCAAAGGGTTTAAGCCTGGTTACACTAATTGGGTGTGCCATGGAGAACCCTTTTCTTTTATTAGTAATCCTACTACTTCAACAAACACTAATGCTTTCATCCACCAACCTTATCGGGAGATGGTAGTAGTTGCATTTGGAGACATAATGTTCGGCCGTGTTGAGGATTCTCCTTTGGGTGAAGAAGAAAGCCCCCACCCTGATTTGAAAGAATTTTTTGAAATGTTAGAGGCCGCCGAGAAACCTCTGTATCGTGGATGTGAGTCGTCATTGCTAGAAGTAGCTTCTAGGATGATTAACATTAAATGTGAGGACAACCTACCGGAAAGAAGTTTAGATAAGATTGCTGCTTTGATTGAGGATATCATTTCACGAGATAATCTGATGACTCGCACATTTTATGACACTAAAAAGCTGCTTAGGGGCCTTCAAATGCCCCATCATAGAATCCATTCATGTCAGGACGGATGCATGCTATTTTGGAAAGAAGATTCCATGCTTGACAAATGTAAAAAGTGTGGAAAAGATAGGTACAAGAAGAAAACTTTTAATGGGGCAGACATACCTTTCAAAGTCCTAACCTATCTCCCTGTAGCACCAAGGTTGCAACGTTTATATGCAACCAAGAACATTGCAAAAGAAATGAGATGGCATATTGAAAATCCACGTGTACCAGGGACCATGGCTCATCCAAGTGACAGTGAGGCTTGGAAGCATCTAGATTATATGTTTCCGGAGTTTGCTAGTGAGCCTCGTAATGTTAGACTTGGACTCTGCACAGATGGTTTTACACCATACGGTCAATTTGGTAAGTCGTACTCATGTTGGCCGGTGATTCTCACTCCTTATAATCTACCCCTTGGATTATGCATGAAAAAACAATTTATGTTTCTATCTTTGATCGTTCCCGGGCCAAAAAATCCTAAGAAAAACTTGGACATATACATGCAACTTCTTATTGATGAATTGAAAGAGTTGTGGGACACGGGAGTGCTCACCTATAATGTGTCCAGGAAACAAAATTTTCGGCTGAAAGCATGTATCCTATGGACCATCAACGATTTTCCGGCGTATGGGATGCTCTCTGGGTGGGCTACTGCTGGCAAACTTGCATGTCCATATTGTATGAAAGACACCAAGGCGTTTTGGCTTCCACATGGAGGTAAAATGTGCTGGTTCGATTGTCACAGACAATTCTTACCCCTATATCATGCATTCCGTTACAACAAAACTGCCTTCAGGAAGGGTAAGTGCAAGAATGATGAACCACCTCCGACATTGTCAGGATGTGAAATCTGGGAGACGATATCAGAATACCCGACGATCATTGATGGTACTGATCGTGAACTCAAAGAACTTAAAACGTTGAAAACAGGATGGTTCAAAAAGAGCTTGTTATGGGACCTACCTTATTGGAAGCATTTGTTGATTCGACACAATCTGGATGTCATGCATATTGAAAAAAACTTTTTCGAGCAATTAATTCATACAGTACTGGATAATAAAAATAAAACAGCTGACACCCATAACACAAGGAAGGACTTGCCCAAATTATGTAGTAGAGGTCACCTACACATCAAGGACGGCCGCAAACCAAAAGCTCCATACACTCTTGACAAACTGCAAAGAAAGATACTATGTGAGTGGATATGCAATTTGAGGTTTCCAGATGGATACGCATCCGATTTAGGTCGTTGCGTCGACCTACACAATCTCACACTTCATGGTATGAAGAGCCACGATTGCCACGTGTTCATGGAACGACTTTTACCCGTTGCTTTGAAACACTTGTTGCCAACTAATGTGTGGAATTCAATTAACGAGATCAGCCAATTTTTTCGTGATTTGTGTGTCTCAAGCCTTACAACCCAAAATATAGAGCGGCTGGAGAACGATATTGCGGAGATCCTCTGCAAACTTGAGAAAGTGTTTCCACCATCGTTCTTCAATTCAATGGAGCACTTACCAATACATTTTCCTTACGAAGCGAGGGTTGGTGGCCCAGTACAATATAGGTGGATGTACCCTTTTGAGAGGTATAATTGTGAAAATACTCAAGTTATTAATGTTTCCTCGTATTGTCAATAATTTTTAAATCCCGTATTAACACTATATCAAAATGTAGGTTTCTTAATCATTTGGAAAAAAAAAGTGGGTAATAAAGCACGTGTGGAAGGTTCAATTTGCAATGCTTTCTTAACTGAAGAAATATCAAATTTCTGCTCTCTATACTTTGAAGACCACGTAGATACAAAGGCTAAGGACTTGGATGTGGGCACGGGAGATGAAAATGATTCATCTTTACCCGAGCTCTTTCGACAACACAAAGGTAGAGCACTTGCTAAACCAAAACAGAGATACTTGGACGAACAAGAGTTCGATCGTGCCCATCTTTACGCATTATCAAATTGTGAACTACTAGGAGAATATGAACGGTACGTAAATAGTAACAACTAATTTATTTTAAAATTCAGAGATGTAGATGTCACGACTAAACTGGATAATTACAGCTTATTTGAACAGTTTATTATGGAGCAACATCCACGAGCTAAAATGGATGAAGTTTGGACTACATATGAGAAGTTGTTTCCAAATTGGTTTAAAGGATATGTAAGTCTCAGTACTGACATATTAGAATGAAACAAACTTTGAGCACGTCACAAATGCACTAACACTCTACTACGCAATTAGGTAACTGAGATGAATGTCAAAGATGATGTGATTCAAGCCTTAGCATTTGGTCCTTCTAAAGAAGTAAACACTGGGCAAAGATACATGATTAATGGGTTTAATTTCCACACACAAAAATATGGGAAAAACAGAGCTACCATTTTAACAAGATAGTAATAATTTATCCAAGTTTATGCATAGTAAGTTCTAATTGTCTTTTTAGATGGAGCAACTGGGTGGTAGGAGGCCCAGTGCGCCCGAGCTTGCACAAGCCATACATAGCAAGGAAGTAGACGGTAAAAGGGTTTTTACTAGTCAGAAGGCAAAGGCAACCTTTGTAAGTATTAATTTAGTTAATTATAGAGATTATCTTAAAATTCCTTATTGAATTAGTTATAATTTGTTCCTAAACATTACCTGTCCCTGTTTGCTAATAGGATCGATTCGAAGAGCTGAAGAAGAAGAATGAGGAGGAGGGGAAAGAAAAACCGGACGACGAAGTTTGGTTTGAAGCGGCTGAGGGTTTCAAGAAGGGGCACGTATATGGAGTGGGAACCGCCGACCCATTGTACTTCTCCCCCCCTCCACAGAATAAGGGGAAGGCTTCATGCTCTTATCATCCCGGTATTCTTGTACAAAAAGAGAAACGGGCAGAGGAATTTCAAAACAAACTTATGGAAGCCTTAGAGAAGGAGAAAGATGAGAATCAACGTTTTAGAGACGAGACCCAAGAGCTAATGAGACAACCACATGAGCTCTTGGCCGCGGTATTGAAAACTCAAAACTGTAATCAGTTTAACTTTAATAACTTCCTTAATCCGAATGATGATAATTCGGGAGGTGGTGGAGTTGGGAGAGCCGGGGTCGGTTTTCAAGTGTAGCTTGAACCTCTAATTGATTACTCTTTCAAGTCGTGTAAACTTTGATTACTTTTTCAAGTTGTTTAGACTCTTTAGATTTTAATTAGTACTCTCTTAAGTAGTTAAACATTTTAGAAATTTATGTCCATGATATCTAATGGTTTTATGTGAATGAATTGTGGAGATGTTGGATTCTGAATGAATTGGATGAAGTTAATGAATGAAGGTTGAAGTGAATGATGTTGTAGTTTGAATGAGTTGGAAGATTTGAATGATATGATGACAACAAATTGGAGTTTGTTGTCTAAAGAGTTGTAGTTTTTGAGTGATGCAGGTTGAAGTGAATGATGTTGTAGTTTGTATGTTGTAGTTTGAATACCTTCTTCACTTTACCGACAGCCCTCAGTTCTTTACCGACCAAACTGATGTCATTACCGACCGACCTAAGTAACCTAGATATTGGCAAACGACGGTCGGTAAACATTACCGACCGACAGAAAACGGTCGGTAAAAAACCAAAATACCGACCGCATTACCGACCGACTTCAGTTTTTCCCGACCAAACATTTTACATGAGGTTCTGATCTTGGTTTGGTCGGCAACACTTAGCGACCAAAAATTTCAGTCGGTAAATTAAATCACCGACCGCAAAATAACATTGCCGACCGACAAGTCGGTCGGTATACCTTAATTTACCGACTGCAACGATCAGTCGGTAATTACGATTGCCGACCGAATTTCATATTTACCGACCGTATATCGGTCGGTGATTCACCGACGCGACTGGTATTTTCGGTCAGTACGTAGTGTTTCCGACCATAGTTTTCGACTATAGACTTTCGGTCGATTTTAATTGCGGTCGGTAAATGTGTTTACCGACCGATTTTGTGTCTTCCCGACCGATTTTATCGGTTGCTAACTGTTGTCTTCCTTGTAGTGTTCGTTTGCCTTTTATTAAAATACTTTTCATGATAAATATAAAGTCAAACAAATTAATGAGGCGAAGTTTGGTTATAACAAGCATAAATGCTTTGGAACCCTATTTTGTAGGAAAAAAATGTTTGTTATCTCACATTTAAAATTTTGGATCTATCTCCGTGACTCTATCATTAGCCGTGATAAAAGTATAAAAGTGAAGAGAAGTTAATTAAATTAGTAGAGAGTTTCCGTTAAAACAATGAAAAAGTTGAAAATATTAGTTAAAATTTCGGATTTCTTTTTTCTTAATTAGCTTATTTATTTATTTTAATACATAAATGATTCACCCTTATAGTTTCACACTTTCACCCCTAATTAACTTCAGAATTCTAGCTTTGCCACTCATCATAAGTCTATTACGGAGTACTATGGATGGCGTCCAACCCGGTGACACTAACCCAGCCATTTATTTTCCAGTTTTCCTTATAAATTTATGGTCATGCATAAATATTTTGAATAGACCTTGTACTATACATTCCTACCTATTGCTTTGACATGCATGCAAGGAATTGAAGACAATTATTTTCTTCCGAGAAATTGTTTATTATTATAGCTAGCTATATATCGCAATTCTTGGACTGATGGTGGACTTAAATATAATTCATTTGACTTTGCTCACTCATAAAAGTCAAGAACCAAATTCCAATTTCATATATATGTATATATACACACACGATACTATATATTATACTCCAATTCCAATCTCTCTTAAAATCGTACTTATATTATACTCCGTATATACGTCAAACGGATCCATTTATACATCTCTAATTCTATTTATGTCGATAAGAAACACGATGATGTCAAATATTAACTACAATTTAATTAGATCATTTTGAGAGAAACTACTAAAGTTATTTTTGTGAAAAATTACTAAAGTTCGGATTTTGGTTGTAGCATGCATTACCAAAATCATTATTCAAACCTGAAAATGCAAAATAAGAGACTCTAACTTGTCGATATTATAGTCGTAGAGTTTATTCTGCTAAACTACACTAATGTACGAGTAGTATAATGTTTAACCTCTTTTATAAAATTATAGGCACCCACTATCACTAGATTAGAATGAGGATAACGATGGATGATGAAAGTCGACGATAATTAAAATAGTTCTAGGAAATTAAATTGGATGAAACTTTGATAGCAATCCACGAAATCAAAATGAAGTGAGGTAATTTCTGTAAGAAAATGGATTACCAATGCCATATACTTGTGTTGGGTTGTTGATGATGACTAGCCTATTTAATTTGTGTTTTTCTAGTTTAAACTTTTCAGGTTATGGTTAATCAAGAATTAGTCGATGAATGTTGAGAACGATTGAATGAAGATCAAGACAAGTCAACCCAAAGAATCGAGAATGAAATAGAGCGTCACAATGTAAAGATAAGAACTTTTGACATCTTGTAGTTAGTTCAAGTAACTAGCCAACCAAACTGTTTGTAACAGTCTGGTTGACTGTTTGTAACTAGCCAACCAAACTGTTTGTAACAGTCTGGTTGACTGTTACTTCTATTCGACATGCTTCATCTAAAAGAAAAGATTTCAAGCCTTAATATGGTATGCAAGCAACTGATTTTGTGTCATCAAAACACTTTCCCAAATAATCCCCAATATGGTTGGAATACCTTTTACCAAACAATAAAAGATAGGCTTCTCTCTCTACCAAAGAGTTAACCTCAAAAAATGTGTTTGGCTTGTTTGTGTTTGTCCCAACCGAGAACCCTTTCACTCCTACTCATTTGGTAAAGGTTTTAGTTGCTTTCCTTGCTCCTCTCCTTCAAGATTGCCTTCCTTATGCTTCATTGATAAAAGTTACAACTTTTTTGTATTTCAAAAAGTGTTGACTTCTTAAGAAGGTTCAATCTTCCCTTTGCTCCACTATTTAAGGAGATGCTTACCACACACAATACTCAAGACTTTTCAGCCAAAATCTCCCTTTGCAAATTGTGATTTTAAAGTTTCAAAAGCTAAGAAAACTCTTTGCAAAATATTTTAAAGTCTTCAAAAGTCACAGTCGAATGAACTGTTACTTCTTGTCATGAGTGCTCTTGTCTAACTTAGTTAGATTGTAATATTGTAACTTCTTTGTAAGTTATTTAGAGTCGTGACCGGAGTAGGTCATTGGAGAGTTAGGAGACGGAGTAGTCCTCCTAACTCGAGAGTCGTAACCGGAGTAGGTTATTGGTTCTTATTGTAAGGGTTTAAGTTTTCGGAGTAGATTACTTAACAATTATTAATAAGAAAAGCATTGGACGTAGGCCTTTAGAGTGTTGGCCGAACCAATTCAAAAACGCAAATGTGTTCATGTTTTTCTATTTACTTCCGTTGCATACAAAGTAGAACACATGTCGTTTAGCTTTGCTCTCATTTGTTCGTGGATCAATATTAGTTTTAGTTGCGTTTTTCAAAGTAATTGTAACAGTCGATATACTGTAACATTTCTCTGTAACATCACCTTTGGTTAAGAGAAATAGAGGCAGTCAGACCACAGTCTACCATACTGTAACTTTTGCTCTGTGGCTAAATCCCTTGCCAAGGCAAAATTGTTACGGTCAGGCTGACTGTTACATTTACCAGTTTTTACTTATTCTAACTTTTAGTTGTCCACGTAGTCTAACTCACTTTAATTAATAAAGTTTGAGTTAAAATTTTAAAAAGGTACCTAATTCACCCCCTCCCCCTCTTAGGTACTTAGGATCCATAACTCTTCAATTGGTATCAGAGCCTAGTACTCTTCAAAAGGCTAACCACCCAAGAGTTTGATCCTACAATATGGATTCTTCAAAACACTCCAAGATCCCGGTCTTTACCGGTGAGAATTTTGGATGGTGGAAACTTAAAATGGAACACTATATCAAGAGTATTGACTATCAATGTTGGAAAATTATAAAAGATGGACCTATAGAGATTAATGTTGTTGATACCACGACCGGAAAAGTCACAATCAAAGATGAGTCTAAATATAATGAAAATGACTTTAAAATTGTCGAGAAAAATTCCAAAGCCATGTCTATCCTCCAAAGATGTGTCGGAGAGGAGGAAGTGAGTCGTATTAGTGGATGTCCTACGGCTAAAGAGATTTGGGATTCCCTCGAGCTTGCTTATGAGGGTACGTCTCAAGTCAAAAAGCACCGTATTGACCTTCTCATGCAACAATATGAGATGTTTCACATGTCAAAAGACGAATCCATTAATAGCTTGTCAAGTCGGTTTTCTTGTATCATTAATGAGCTTAAGAGTCTAGGAAGAGATTTCGAGTCGGAAGACATCATTCGAAAAATTCTTCGTAGTCTTACCGATAAATGGCAACCCAAGGTCACCGCCATAGAGGAAGCCAAAGACCTATCCAAATTGACCCTTCATGAACTAATGGGGTCACTAATGGCTCACGAGCTAAACCTCGTGAAGCGTTCTAGTGACAACGCCAAGGGAAAGGGTCTTGCTCTAAAGTCCACCTCAAGTGATGAGGAAGAGGACGAAGAGGATGGGTTTGCCATGTTTACAAAGAACCTAGTCGGGTTGGTAAATGGTCAAGGAAACCGTAAGTTCAACAACAACTCTTATAAAAAACGTTTTCCTAAAAAACGACCTAACTCAACTATAGGATGCTTTAAGTGTGGTGATAAAAATCACCAAATTAAGGAATGTCCTAAATGGGATGATATTAGGTCTAGGGAAAAACGAGACAAGGCTAAAAAGGAATATAAACACAAAGTCATGTCGGCTATTTGGGGTATGTCGGATTCCGAGGAAGAGGAAACCATAGAAGAGGAGTTAGAAGCTAAAATGTGTCTCACTAAAAATAATAACTTCAAAATTGAACACCTTAGGTGTCTCATGGCTAATCCCGACGATTCCGACTCCGATTCCAATAATGAGGTAATCAAACTTAAAGCCAAGGTCCGAACTTACTCTAAAGATAAAGTGTGTAAGCTTCTTTTGATAGATGCCGTAGCCAAACTAAAAGGTCGTTGGCTATGCAAGAAGAAATAGAAGAAATAGCCATGGAAAACGTCCGTCTTAAAGAAACTCTCCAAGCAACAGACAGTATGACTGTGACTTCTGAAGTTAAAGAAGAGATAAAAAATCTGAAAAAGACTAACAAGAGTCTAATGAATGAACTTCAAAGTCTAAAAAGGGAAACCTCTAATCAACCTAAGAGCAATGAGTCTTTTAACTCAAAGTTGATTGAGTTGTCTACAGAAAATGAGTGTCTTAAGGTCAATCTCAACTTGCTCGAAGGGGATTTAAGAAAACTTCAAGAAAATGTTGCTAAAGAAAAAATTTGTGAGTCTAATTCTTCAAATCCCAAGATTTTACATCTTGAAGCATGTACTCATAACTTAAAGGGGCTAATTGAGCAAAGAGATAGGATTATTCGTGAATACAGAGTCAAATGCTACACTCTTGAAGAAAATTTCGAGAAAGTGTCTAAAGAAAATGAGTCGCTCACTTCGACCATTCAAACCACCATTAACGAGGTTAATCAAGGCTAGGCGTGTGTATAGAACCTGGGAAGGAAGTCAAACCGTTCTAAACTTTCTTACTAAACAAGATGATTTGTGTCGAAAAAAGGGTGGAAAAGGGTTCAAATGGAACAGACGTGAAGACTGTAACATTTACGACCTCGATCCCTCTAAAAGAGATTTTAGAAAACGAAAATATGTCGCACTTCCCGAGTACATCATATGCTATCATTGTGGTAAAACCGGACACTATCACCACGATTGTAAGCTTAAGTATCATGGTCCGAAAAAGAACAATGGTCCAAAAAGGAACAATGGTCCGAAAAAAACCAAAAGGGTGTGGGTTAGGAAAGATACAGTCACATCGACTGTAACTAAGGGACTCAAACAAGTTTGGGTTCCTAAAACTAACCCTTGATTTGCTTGTAGGGCTTGGTGAGAGGCCGCCGCTATTGGTACCTAGACAGTGGATGCTCTCGTCACATGACGGGAGACAAGAGCCAATTCCTCTCACTTGAAGCATATAATGGTGGCACGGTAACCTTTGGAGACAACAAGAAAGGTGAAGTTATAGGTCTTGGAAAGGTTGGTAAGTCTTCATCGGTTTGTGTCGACAATGTGCGGCTTGTCAAAGGTTTGAAGTATAATCTCTTAAGCATCTCTCAATTATGTGATCGTGGTAATGTGGTAGAATTTAGTGCTAATTTTTGTCGTATAATTGATGCCACTTCTCATGAAGTTGTTCTTGAAGGTAGAAGAGTCAAAGATGTGTACTTAACCGACTTGAACACTTTAAATGGTCAAACTATGTCTTGCATGAGTGTTATGAAAAATGACCCTTGGTTGTGGCATAAAAGATTTGGGCATGTTAGCACTAAAACTCTAAATACTCTTAAAAAACTAGATCTAGTAGATGGTTTCCCTAACATGAAGTTTGAGTTTGATAAAGTATGTGAACAATGTGCAAAATGCAAACATGTTAGAAGCTCCTTTAAATCCAAAAAGATTGTTAGTACGACTCGACCTCTACAATTGTTACATATTGACTTATGTGGTCCTATGAGAGTGAGGAGTAGAGGTGGTAGTCGATATGCTTGTGTGATTGTTGATGACTACTCTAGATTTGTTTGGACTTTATTCTTAAGTTCCAAAGATGAAGCATTTGATGAATTTCTTATTTGGTTAAAAAAGATTCAAAACAAACTTGACCTAAAATTAGTGTCTATTAGAACCGATCATGGAACCGAATTTGAGAACTCATCTTTTGGTGCTTATTGTGATGAAAACGGAGTAGATCACAACTTTTCGGCCCCTAGAACCCCTCAACAAAATGGTGTTGTTGAAAGAATGAATAGAACCCTTGAGAGCATGGCTAGAACGATGCTTTTGTGTAGTAAGTTGCCTAGAAGTTTTTGGGCCGAGGCCGTTAACACCGCTTGCTACATTCATAATCGAGTCATGATAAGAAGCATAATCAACAAAACACCATATGAATTACTACGTGGAAGAAAGCCTAATATTTCCTACTTTAGATGCTTTGGGAGCAAATGCTTTGTACACAATAATGGTAAAAATAATCTAGGAAAATTTGACCCACGTAGTGATGAGGCCGTGTTCTTGGGCTATTCTAGTCATAGTAAGGCTTATAAAGTTTATAATAAGAGAACTATGACTGATAACTCCGTTATTGACCGCATTTTTACACCTTTTAGACGTTTATTTAGCCTCGATTTATCGCACTTTCATAGGCATTTAGGCCCATCTCGTCTATCTTTTGTGTTACACGGGTTTTTGTGTTTTCCCTTTGCTTTTAGGCGTTTTCGTGTCGAAAGCGGTGAAACCCGAGCATGCCCGAGCAAAAGGAAACTCATGGACCGAGTTCAAGCCCAAAAGAACACAATGCACATCTCCAGATTTACAATTTTCTCGTTTCTCGACCCGATTTTATGTAACCTAATGATGACATATAAATAGCCTAATTCTAATTGTGCCACCAAGCTTACATTATTATTCTAGTTCTAGTTTTGAATTCTTGGGGTTTTCTAGAGAGAGAAGTTGTATTTATTGAAGATTTGGTTCCAAGATTGAAGCTTTTATGATTATTATTATTTCTTCTCCTTCTTCTTAATCTCTCCATCCTCCTTTGAGTGGGTAATTTTACTTCTTCCTTTGTTTTAATTTTATTTTGTTATCTTTTCATTTTCTTAGTTCATCTTAGTAGTTTGCAATTGATTAGTTTTGTTTGTTTGCTCCTTCTTCCCCTTTGTTCATGTTCTTCATGTTAGAACTAGAAATTCCCAATTTTCTATCATCCCCAATTTGACCATTTTTGTTATTTGTTTCATTTTGTTAGTTCACCTTAGTTCACCTTCATGTTTGTTTGTGTTGCTAGTTCTCCATTGTTGTAGTTTCCCTCTTTTTGTTTATTTCCCTTTTTATTTGTTCTTCCAATTAGAATTTCCCAAATTAGTCATTCTTGCATGATTAGTACTAGCAAAATTCAATTAATGACAATGTTCATAGTTAAAGACTTCACCTTTATACTTAATTCCATCAATTTAGTCATGATTAGTGAGTAGTCACCCTGATTCCTTCGATACACGATATACTTTGGTGTGATTTAGGTGCATTGAAGCGACATCGTTCCCTAGTCCTTTTTATTCTTGATTAATCGTTATTTCTCTAGTTATCATCTTTTCTTAATTTAGTTTCATCTTCTTTTTAGTAGTTTCTTGCCTTAGTTAATATTCATTCATCTAGCTTTAGTCTTCTATCACCAATCTCTATCGACTTAGATAAACAATTAGGATTAAAATGACTAGGAATCACCACACTCCTTGTGGACCGACCCTTTTTAGTGCAACGATTATATCGTGCGCTTGCGAGGTAATTAAAACTCCAACAAGTTTTTGGCGCCGTTGCCGGGGAGTGTTAGCGGTACTAGTAGTTTTTATTCTTGCGTTTAGACTAAGTCATTGGTTACTTTGCACACTCCGGTGTGCAATTGCTCGTGATCTAACTCTTTCTCTCTAGTGTTTGAAGTGTTTTTGCATGAGTAGGCAAATTCTTGTACTTTCACCGATCTATTTCAATTATTGAATCCGGAAATGGATGCAATGGAGTATGCTCTCGCCATGGACTCTATATTGAAGCAATGCACCACGAGGTCCCTAGAAAGCTTGACCGAAGAGGGATTGTATGAGGAGAGGTCTACGCCTCCTCAAGTGGAGTTGAAACCCCTTCCCTTATCTCTTAAATATGCTTTTTTAGGTCCGAGTGAGACGTATCCCGAAGAAACATGTGAACTTGAGAGTATGCACTTTGATGTTGATCTTGGGTTGTTATTGGTAGATGATGATAAGTTTGTTAGACCAAGGGTCTTAAGAGAGTGTAATGGTTTGTTGAAAGATGATTTTATTGAAGTTGTGAGGGAGCTTGAGTTAGTTGGTAAAGAGGGATGTGATAACTCAAGTTCTAAGAAATTGATCAAAAATCAAGAGAATCGAGAGATGATAAACATGACCCAATTTGCTTTTAAACTCATTCAAGGGTATGACCCTCCAATATTTAGTGGACTTGGTGAGAATGCTAAGGTTAGAAATGTGGTTGTTCATCAAGCGCGTCGTGTGTATGATCCCGGTTGATTGGAAGGTCTTCCTCTTGAGAGTTTGGCGGGACTCCTCAAAAACCGCACTTCTTGGGAGGCACCCCAAGCCCATCCGTTGTACATATTCTTTTATTTTTGTGTTTTTGTTAGTTTCATCGTTTTTATGTGTTACGTGTTTGTTTGTCACTTTGGATTTTTTTTTAGGGTGAGCATTTCTCGATCAAATTTTTCTTAAGTGGAGTTGGTATGAAAATTTGGGGACAATTGGAGTCGATATGGGGGTATATGGGAGCCAAAAATCGTAAGAAATTGAAAAAAAAAGTTAAGCGTGGTCCACCGTGCTTAACTCAGTCAAGCAAGCACTGACCGTGCTTATCTCACCGTGCTTAACTTAACTTTCCCAAAAAAAAAATTAAAAAAAAAAAAAAAAACCGGACCACTCCTAAACTGGGATTTTTTTTTCCTACTCCTCCATCTCCTTAATTCCCATTTACTAATTTCAAACCCATCTTCATCTTCTTCCTTACTACCTTCATATCTTCATTAACACATCTCACCAAAACTCATTTTTAACACCTTAAACTTCATCCAAAGCACTCCATTTTCAACCATTCTCCTCCATAATTCATCTTCATCATTTTCCTCTTTTCAAAATCCAATTTCTAGCAACTTTTTACTCCCACCAAATTACCCTAGATCTAGTTTTTCACCCACTTCTATCACTCCAAATCGACTCATCTTCTGCAGGATAACTCATTGAGCAACAAGGAATCTTTTGAGACCATTTTTGGTCAATTCCGGGCACTTGAAAAAATTTCCGGGTTAAAGACGGGTATATTTTTGGGTTCTTTTTCCTCCATCTGGTTTGTTTTCCTCCTCCAATGGTTCTAAAACGTCCACGGATGACAGGTAATGAACCATCTTCCTCCTCTAATCCGAGTTTAACTCGTCAACCAATTAGCCAATACAAGTATAAACATTTGCTTCCGGATTAGTCAATTACTATCTTTGTTGCTATTTTGGCGAGTTATGGTGGTAGTGAGAATTGGAGGGTGTTAGTGGTGATGGTTAGGGTGTGAGAATTGGAGGGTGTTAGGGTGTGATGGTTAGTGAGAATTAGTCAATTACTCATGATTTGATGAATTTTTTTTTTGTGGGTAATTCATAATTTGGTGAAATTTTGTGATGGATGAATTTGATGAATTTGTACTTGGTCCTTGGCTAATGATGAATGATGAGGGTAAGACTATTGCTCCCGGATATTCGGTGATGTGATTACACCGAATTTTCATTTTTGAAAAATCCAAATGTTTGCTCCCGGATTTTCGGTGACGTGATTACACCAAAAATCCATTTGAAAAATCCAAAATGTTTGCTCCCGGATTTTCGGTGACGTGATTACACCGGAAATCCATTTGAAAAATCCAAAATTTTATTTATTTATTTTACTTCATTTCATTTTTCTTAGATTTTCTTAGTTCTTTTTATTTTTCCTTAGCCTTTTTCTAGTTTTTTTTTACTACTTTCCATCTTGAGTTTTGCATTGAGGACAATGCAAGGTTCAAGTGTGGGGAGAAATCTTATTTTAGTTCTTTTCAAAAAATTTAAAACCATAAAAATTTCAAAAATATCAAAAATCCAAAAATATTTTGTTTCTAGTTTATTTTAGTGTAGCTAGTTTATTTTAGTTTAGTTTGTGTATATATATTTGCTTTTGTGTTGTTTCCTCTTTTTCCCTTGTGTAGGTAAATGACCCGTCGGACGCCAAAAATCAAAAATCCGAGGTAGATGGATGAAGACCGCTCCGGTATATTCTTTCCACCTTATTCTCTTTTCTTTCATTTGTTGAAGGAGGATGGGATTTTGATTGTATTGGAGGTTCTTGATGAACATTTGGGTTGATGGTTGTTTGCTCACTTGTGGAAATTGACTCTTTTGTGCTTTGTTTTATTTGTTTTCTTTATTTTTGTGTGATTAGTGTCTAGTTTAGTGTGTCTTAGGGTAGTGTAAAGATTTTCGAAAACCTAGTCTTGAAGCTTATTTTTGGAAGCCTACATTCTCTTATTAGTTTTATCTACCTTGATGTAGGACTTGAATCTAGTAGAATAGCTTTAAAATACTAGGTTATCGACATTCTAGCTTAGGTCCACCCTTTCTACCAAATAGATTACTCAGGGGTTTGCATTTGACCATTTTGATCCCCGTGGTGTGAAAACTCCTTGGTTACCGTGTCTCGTGTCCCTAGGTGACCATTATTCATTGTGACCGTTTTTATAATCCAAG
The DNA here is from genome assembly GCA_958450325.1 of Agrostemma githago. NCBI lineage: Eukaryota > Viridiplantae > Streptophyta > Magnoliopsida > Caryophyllales > Caryophyllaceae > Agrostemma > Agrostemma githago. The sequence continues at coordinate 6,711,149 of OY288240.1, forward strand.
ATCATCCATCAAAAATCACAAATACTTTCCACAATAATTTTTGCTTTTTGCTTTTGGTGATTCTATTGTGTAATGTTCTCTCCACTTCTTCGAAAAAAAAAAGAAAAAAAAAGGGGAAAGAAAGAAAAAAAAAAGGAGAAAAAAAAAAAGAAAAAAAAAAGAAGAAGAAGAAATTGAAAAGAAAACAAGGGGAGAAAGAAAGAAATGAAAAACCATGAAAATCGAAGAAAGATCACCACACCTCAAAATAAATAAATTTTCCGTTGATTTGGGGAGCCATCGTGAAGGGCCTACCGAGGGACCGAGTTCCTAAAGAAGGAAGATAGCGGTGGTGAACCGGTCATTGGAACTATTACTTTTCTATTTCCTTTCTACTTGGATTATTTGGTCATATTGAGTTTTGGGACGACCCTTCTCTTTATTTTATAAAGAGGTCGAGGCACACTTACCTACAGTGTTTTATAACGCCACGGTTCTACCTTTCCACGCCATCTTACGCCCTCTTGTAGTTTATTTGGAAGGTTGGGAGGAAATTCGCTAGATTATCGATATTCATAGTAATTTATAGCTATAGTATTAGATTTTTGTCCATGTCTTGTAGGTTAACTATTTTGAGAATGTTAGTTTTCATAATAGGTGGATGATTAGTGCTTTTCCCGCCGTCTTGATGAGGGTGACGGTGTTTTCCTTTTTGTGATGCAAACATGTCTTGTATTTGTGTGCTTAATTGATTGTTTGTGTCAAAAGTTTTGTGCAAGACCCAACTTGCCTTGCAACGGGATACCTATCCTCATGGTATGTCGTTGTGAGTTGAAGGGGCGTTGAGTGCGCTAATACTCATGCGGTTAGTAATAGTTTAGTGGTCGAGGGATGCTTATATTGTGCATTCACCCCTTGTAGTCTAGGTGCTTGTCTTTGCCTTTGTTGCGCTTACTCGAGGACGAGTAAATGTCTAGTGTGGGGAGGTTGATAACTCCGTTATTGACCGCATTTTTACACCTTTTAGACGTTTATTTAGCCTCGATTTATCGCACTTTCATAGGCATTTAGGCCCATCTCGTCTATCTTTTGTGTTACACGGGTTTTTGTGTTTTCCCTTTGCTTTTAGGCGTTTTCGTGTCGAAAGCGGTGAAACCCGAGCATGCCCGAGCAAAAGGAAACTCATGGACCGAGTTCAAGCCCAAAAGAACACAGTGCACATCTCCAGATTTACAATTTTCTCGTTTCTCGACCCGATTTTATGTAACCTAATGATGACATATAAATAGCCTAATTCTAATTGTGCCACCAAGCTTACATTATTATTCTAGTTCTAGTTTTGAATTCTTGGGGTTTTCTAGAGAGAGAAGTTGTATTTATTGAAGATTTGGTTCCAAGATTGAAGCTTTTATGATTATTATTATTTCTTCTCCTTCTTCTTAATCTCTCCATCCTCCTTTGAGTGGGTAATTTTACTTCTTCCTTTGTTTTAATTTTATTTTGTTATCTTTTCATTTTCTTAGTTCATCTTAGTAGTTTGCAATTGATTAGTTTTGTTTGTTTGCTCCTTCTTCCCCTTTGTTCATGTTCTTCATGTTAGAACTAGAAATTCCCAATTTTCTATCATCCCCAATTTGACCATTTTTGTTATTTGTTTCATTTTGTTAGTTCACCTTAGTTCACTTTCATGTTTGTTTGTGTTGCTAGTTCTCCATTGTTGTAGTTTCCCTCTTTTTGTTTATTTCCCTTTTTATTTGTTCTTCCAATTAGAATTTCCCAAATTAGTCATTCTTGCATGATTAGTACTAGCAAAATTCAATTAATGACAATGTTCATAGTTAAAGACTTCACCTTTATACTTAATTCCATCAATTTAGTCATGATTAGTGAGTAGTCACCCACTAGGGGTCGATGAAGCCTAAATTCGCCTAAATTGCGCCCCTTGTATGTTTTGTATTGATTAAATTGGGTGATTGGGTGAAGTGGTGTTAAGAATTTTGGATTATCTTGGTTTAGGGGTTTGAGACGGTCCTAATCCCTTGGTCATCGATGGGAGTCGATTAGGATGGGTAACCGGTTTGACCCCTCTATCTTGCCTTACCGTACTAGATCGAACACGGGAGTGGTGACTAGCGTGGTATCCTTCACACTAGTATACGTACCTTTTTGACTTGAGTCGGTTTGGGGTTTATCACGGGAGTGACCCTCGAATTTGACTTAGGGATTCCGTCTTACGAACCCGGGAGGGAGGTAAACGGGAAATTAAGCCGGACACGAACCCGGGAGGGAGGTGGCCGACCTAGACGCATACAATTTCACCCTTGATCCCGATTCCTTCGATACTTGATATACTTTGGTGCGATTTAGGTGAATTGAAGCGACATCGTTCCCTAGTTCCCTTTATTCTTGATCAATCATTACTACTTTAGTCATCTTAGTTTATTTTAGCTTTAATTTTCTTTTAGTCATTCTCCATCTTAGTTATCACTTATTCATTTAGTTTTAGTCTATCATCAATCACTTCTATCGACTTAGATAAACAATTAGAATTGAAACGACTAGGAATCACCACACTCCTTGTGGACCGACCCTTTTTAGTGCAACGATTATATCGTGCGCTTGCGAGGTAATTAAAACTCCAACAATGACTATGGAAGAAAGTGTGCATGTCATTTTTGATGAATCTAGTCTTCTTGAACAGGTACAAAATGATGAAGAAGACGATGACTTTGAGATTGGACTCATTCGAAATGAAAGCATACTTAAAGAAGGAGAAAATGGTGAAGCTGTTGAGTTACAGTCAGATGGACCGTTACTTTATGACGAGGGCACAAGTTCAGGGGGAACAGACAACCCTCCTGATACTGACTCTTCACGTACCATCCAAGCAGCTTCTAAAGGAAAGGGACCAGCAGAGTCCACTGAATCTGGTGTGGAGTTACTTTCCAGCCATGAAGTTACAGTCGAGGAGGAAAATGAAGCTTTCACTCCAAGGAGATGGAAGCATCAAAGCTCACATCCTCTCTCAAATCTGACCAGAGACTTAAGATCCGGAGTTAGGACAAGATCATCCTTCAACAACTACTATGCATGCAATGCCTTTGTCTCTCAAATCGAACCACCAAATATCACGGTCGCCTTGACCGATGTCGATTGGTTAATTGCTATGCAAGAAGAGCTCAATCAATTCAAGAGGAATGAGGTATGGCATCTTGTCTCTAGACCACCTAATCGTACCGTTATTGGTACTAGGTGGGTCTTTCGCAATAAGCTAGACGATTCCGGTGAAATCGTAAGAAACAAGGCTAGCTAGTGGTGCAAGGTTACAATCAACAAGAAGGTATTGATTATGATGAAACCTATGCACCGGTAGCTAGACTTGAGACAATTCGTCTCCTAATAGCTTTTGCGGCCCACAAAGGCATCAAGCTTTTTCAAATGGATGTTAAAACCGCTTTTCTAAATGGTTACCTAGAAGAAGATGTCTTTGTGGAGCAACCTCCGGGTTTTATAGATAATGATTATCCCGAACTTGTTTACAAACTCGATAAAGCACTTTATGGTTTAAAACAAGCTCCAAGAGCTTGGTACGACCGCTTGTCGAAATTCTTGCTTGAAAATGGTTTTAAAAGAGGTTCGGAGGATAAGACATTGTTTATAAAGTCACAGTCAGATGGACTGTTAGTTGTCCAAGTATATGTCGATGACATCATATTTGGAGCAACTAATGAACTCCTTAATCTTTATTTCTCTAATCTAATGAAATCGGAGTTTGAGATGAGCATGATTGGTGAACTTGGATTCTTTCTTGGACTTCAAATCAAGCAATCGAAAGAAGGAATTATGATTCACCAACAAAAGTACATAAAGGAAATGCTAAAGAAATTCGGGATGACCAATGCCAAGCCTTTCTCTACACCCATGGTATCTTCATCCAAAATGGATAAAGACGATAGTGGTAAGAACATTAGCGATTCGGTGTATAGAGGTATGATTGGCTCGTTGCTCTACTTGACCGCTAGTAGGCCCGATATACTATTTAGCGTTTGTTTATGTGCTAGGTTCCAAGCAAATCCGAAAGAATCTCACTTCAAGGCCGTTAAAAGAATTCTTCGGTATTTGTTTGGAACACAAGTACTCTACTTATGGTACCCCTCACATAGTCCTTTTGATCTTATAGGTTATACCGATGCGGATTATGCGGGGTGCACGGTCGATAGGAAGAGTACATCCGGTGTTGCCACCTTCTTGGGTCCGTGCCTCATTTCTTGGGGGTCTAAGAAGCAAAACACGGTTGCCCTATCAACGACCAAAAGTGAGTACGTTAGTGCCGCTCATTGTTGTTCTCAAGTCTTGTGGGTGCGTCAACAACTTGTAGATTACGGTATGTTTTTCGACTCAATTCCCATTATGTGTGATAACACTAGTGCGATTAACATTTCCAAAAATCCGATTCAACATTCAAAAACTAAGCACATAGATATCCATCATCATTTTCTTAGAGATCATGTCGAAAAAGATCATATTAAGCTTCTTTTTTGCAATACCGAGGACCAAATAGCCGATATATTTACTAAACCATTAGCAAGAGACCAATTCGAGAAATTCCGACTTGAACTTGGTTTGATTAATTGTTCGACCTAATTCCGTGTGCTTACTTGCTTCCTTGTATGATTGGTTAGAAGAGTCGCATTCCCTTTTTCTAGTGATATCATATATTCTTAAGTAGTGTGATTTGTATGTGTTCTGTTAATATTTGTGTTCATGTGTGTTATGGTATTATTTGTTACGGTCCATTGGAGTATCCTTCCCTACATAAACTACCTCCCATCTTTTACCCACAAATTAATTGTGTTGTTTTACGTATCATCCCATCACCCACCAAATAAAATCCCTACCCTCACCCCTAAAACCTACCTCTGAAAAGCCTATTCCCTAATCCTTCTTTCTTTAATATTCCCCTTCCCTATGTCTGCTTCTTTGAATTTTCCTTCCCCTCTTTAATTCCTCTCACTCCTCCCTTTAATTAACCTTCTCCCAATCTCACCTTTATCATCATCATCATCTCGCCCTACTCCGTCTGAATTTACTCCTTCATTCAAGGTGTTAGTTTGATTTTTATTTTTTTTTTAAAAAAAAGGGACGTTATTTCTTCTCATTCCTTGTACATTAATAACTCACTTTATTTCTTCCTTCCCCTACCTTCCTTATTCTCTGTTTCTTTTTTTCTTTCCTCTCTAACAATGGTGAAAACCTCCCTAAATACCCCTCTTCATATCACTCCTCTTGCCACCATGGTAGAAGTCACTACAACTCCTTCTCCAAACTCCAAAACTGCTACAATGGCCTTCAAAGATGACATTCCCATCTCAAATCTCAAAAATAAAAAATCCAAGAAACCCTCCAAAAGCTCTAAGGCAAAAGAAACTGAGACCCAACCTGATACGACCATTGAAGTTTCGGCTAGGGATAAGTCACCGGTTCCGAAGGTTCGAAAGCGCACGAGAGGGCAAAAGGCTCAATCTACTCCTGTTGAGGAACCCGAAATTGTGTCAGAAAAACGAACTCCTTCTCCTTTTGGCATAATTCGAGATGTACTGCATGATATTGATGGGTCTGAAAAAACGGTCTCAAACAAAAAGGCAAGATCTACTGAGTCTCATCATTCCGGGTCTAGGTCACAAGATTCAGAGGAACATACTGTATCTAACCCGGTTCCTACGAAGAAGGCTCCGAAATCGAAAGAAAATGCGTCTTTTATTGGGAAAGATGATCCGGTGGAATTAACCCCCAAGTGGGACAAAGAGTCGGTTTTGAAGCAGCTTGGTAAGTTTCAACTTTCTACCACTGTCCTTCAAAAATGCAAAACCATACTCAAAACTGACACAATCCGGACATCCCGAGTATTTCCTCCCGACTGGTATGACTCTTCTCCTGCCTTTCTTTCTATTCGTGAGGCCATAGAAGCACAAGGGTGGGTCGACCTTCTAAATATGCAAGAACCCGTCTTTATTTGTGAGGTAATTCAGTTTTTTGCCACTCTCAAATTGACTACTGCTGAAAACCTAAGTGCAAAAGTTAATGGAAAATCTCTGACCATCTCCTGTGATGACTTTGCTGAAATATTGGGAATTCCTCAAGATGGGTTTGATACACTGCCTTCTACAAACTGGGTTGCTGTACCGGGTGTTTCTTCTAACGAAATTACCCCGACCCTTGATCCAAAATCCGAGCCCCTAAGTCCTCTAGAAGCCCACCAACTTAGGCTCCCTCACCGAATTCTCTTTAATTTGTTGGGTCGGACATTATTGCCTAAACACAAACCGTCAAATGATAGGGGAAAACTTACCATTGCTCAGCAGTACGTACTCTATCATATTGTCAAACACAAACCCGTTAACCTACCCAAGCTCCTAATGATTCGTTTTACCCGAATGGCAACCGAGATTCAGAACCGAACTGCGAGTACACAACTTAGTTACCCTTATTGTATGTGGTTATCCTCTATCTTAAAATTCAAGGGAGTTCTTTTGACCACTTCCGTGGGTGCTCTTCATATGTTCGATTTTATGAACTCGGTGAACCTTAAGAGGATGCATCTTGCAGTAGTTAAAAATAAGCTTGTAACGCTTCGTCTTGCTACCAAAAATGTCGGGATCGAAACGGGTAAGGTAGGTATAACGGGTGAAGAAGTATCTACTATTGTGCAATCGGGTATTTTCGGGTTAAAGGAATGGATGGAAAAACAATTTAAAGTCTGGATGGAACAGGAACTTTGTCCGATTAGGGATGCGTTGGCAGAAATTCAAGCGGATGTGAATGTGCTCACCTCTCTTCAAGTGAGGGCGGGTGATGATGATGAAATTGATGATGATGATCTATGAACCTTATCCCTCTCTTAATCCGTCTGTTAAAACTTAAAAACCTATTTTAATTTTTTTTATCCTGCTCTTCTTAAAACTCCTTGGGTTGTAACTGTGATACTGTTTGTAACAGTCCATGTGACTGTTACCCCTTGAACCTATCTTAACTTTGCTCTTAATGATCTCATGCTTATTTTGTTATGATATGGCTGTGACCGGGGTTTGCATTCGTGATTCTTTGATGATGCCAAGAGGGGGAAAAGGGTAAAGCATGCGTAGTTAGTCGTCTTTTGATCCTTCCTTGCTAATTGTGTCTAAGTAAATATGTTAGTTAATCGGTTTAAGTATTGCTAACCTTTTTTTTGCTTAATCTTCCTTTTCAATGTGATATCTAAAATCGTGATGATTGTGATCGACTAACTTGTTGAGGGGGAACTTCTAAACACTTATTTTTTATTGGGCTTGTCATCATCAAAGGGGGAATTTGTTGGGTTGTTGATGATGACTAGCCTATTTAATTTGTGTTTTTCTAGTTTAAACTTTTCAGGTTATGGTTAATCAAGAATTAGTCGATGAATGTTGAGAACGATTGAATGAAGATCAAGACAAGTCACCCAAAGAATCGAGAATGAAATAGAGCGTCACAATGTAAAGATAAGAACTTTTGACATCTTGTAGTTAGTTCAAGTAACTAGCCAACCAAACTGTTTGTAACAGTCTGGTTGACTGTTACTTCTATTCGACACGCTTCATCTAAAAGAAAAGATTTCAAGCCTTAAAGTTTTACTCTTTCAAATCTTTTCAAAAGTGACTTTGGAGTTTGTTGTGATATGCAAGCAACTGATTTTGTGTCATCAAAACACTTTCCCAAATAATCCCCAATATGGTTGGAATACCTTTTTACCAAACAATAAAAGATAGGCTTCTCTCTCTCCCAAAGAGTTAACCTCAAAAAATGTGTTTGGCTTGTTTGTGTTTGTCCCAACCGAGAACCCTTTCACTCCTACTCATTTGGTAAAGGTTTTAGTTGCTTTCCTTGCTCCTCTCCTTCAAGATTGCCTTCCTTATGCTTCATTGATAAAAGTTACAACTTTTTTGTATTTCAAAAAGTATTGACTTCTTAAGAAGGTTCAATCTTCCCTTTGCTCCACTATTTAAGGAGATGCTTACCACACACAATACTCAAGACTTTTCAGCCAAAATCTCCCTTTGCAAATTGTGATTTTAAAGTTTCAAAAGCTAAGAAAACTCTTTGCAAAATATTTTAAAGTCTTCAAAAGTCACAGTCGAATGAACTGTTACTTCTTGTCATGAGTGCTCTTGTCTAACTTAGTTAGATTGTAATATTGTAACTTCTTTGTAAGTTATTTAGAGTCGTGACCGGAGTAGGTCATTGGAGAGTTAGGAGACGGAGTAGTCCTCCTAACTCGAGAGTCGTAACCGGAGTAGGTTATTGGTTCTTATTGTAAGGGTTTAAGTTTTCGGAGTAGATTACTTAACAATTATTAATAAGAAAAGCATTGGACGTAGGCCTTTAGAGTGTTGGCCGAACCAATTCAAAAACGCATATGTGTTCATGTTTTTCTATTTACTTCCGTTGCATACAAAGTAGAACACATGTCGTTTAGCTTCGCTCTCATTTGTTCGTGGATCAATATTAGTTTTAGTTGCGTTTTTCAAAGTAATTGTAACAGTCGATATACTGTAACATTTCTCTGTAACATCACCTTTGGTTAAGAGAAATAGAGGCAGTCAGACCACAGTCTACCATACTGTAACTTTTGCTCTGTGGCTAAATCCCTTGTCAAGGCAAAATTGTTACGGTCAGGCTGACTGTTACATTTACCAGTTTTTACTTATTCTAACTTTTAGTTGTCCACGTAGTCTAACTCACTTTAATTAATAAAGTTTGAGTTAAAATTTTAAAAAGGTACCTAATTCACCCCTCCCCCTCTTAGGTACTTAGGATCCATAATAGTTCTAGGAAATTAAATTGGATGAAACTTTGATAGCAATCCACGAAATCAAAATGAAGTGAGGTAATTTCTGTAAGAAAATGGATTACCAATGCCATATACTTGATTTTTTTTTTTGTCTGAACAATAGTGTTTTTGAATTTATTGACGAAAGAAATTGAAGTTTAATTATTATCAAATTTTAAATAGTTATTATCAAACTGGCCTAAATTTTAGATAGTATCCTTTTCAGACATGAAGATTGCATTAAATAATCCATCTCATTTTCCTAATTACGATAACAAATTCTTGTTTGTGACGGTTATATTCGTCACAAATGTGTGACGGGTCAAGTAGTGTATATAGGACAAAGAGGTATAGTGCATATGAGTAAGAAATAGGAAATGTCATGTGATTACATACCAATCAAGTAACCAATACTTGACCTGTCATACTCTTGTGACGATCTGACGGACATACTCATTACAAGAGTGACTTGCTGGATTATGATAGGTTAAGTTGGGAGTTGATTAGTAGTCTTGTTAAAGTTTCCTAACTACTTGGGGACCCCTTGTTATGATTAGTTAACCCTTGTACGTCACTCTTGTGACATTTAAAATCTTAGTCAATTCAAAATCCCACAACTTTTCTCTCTTTACGCCCACAAAGAGGGAGTAAGTAATGGACAAATGCCTGAATGAATGCCCTACGTACGTGTGCTCGTTTTTACTGGCCATCCATCTGAGCTTATATATGCAGCCTGCTGCCTTGTTGCTTGTTAATTAGAGCTTATGATTCTAGTCTAAAAGAGTAGCTGGCTTCTCCATCACATCAGAGTTGCTATCTATCAAACCTTTTTTTATGATTTCTATAATAATATACGTTAGAGATGTCAATCGGATCACTTGATCTCACTCGGACTAATTGGACTTTAATTCACATGTTAGGTTAATGTGGATTTCGCTATTTGATTTCGCCATTTTGGAAAATTTATATTGTGTTGGGTTCTCTAATTAAGGGAGTTTGATATCATTCCTCCTGTCTTAAATTTGTAGTGTTTTAAAAGTTTTACGTATTGGTTTGCCATGCATGCAATGATATTGACAAACTACGTACGTATACATTGAATTATATAAGTACGTACTTCAGATTTCTAATGCATGCATGCATGGTCAAATCTTGTATGAGGACGCTTCAAGATGATTGCTGTAAGCCTGTAAGCATGTAAGACACATGTATATACATATCCTAATTAAACAATGAGCATTATTCATACAATGATTACAAATCTTCAGGTCCCTGATTTTGGCACTTAGGGCTTGGCGTTTTCTGACTTTTCTCAATAAATTAGCAACTGAAGGAATATCTTGGCTAATCACTAGGTTTTGGACGAAAACGGGTGGTAGGCTATCTATCTAATACGTAAGAAAAAGTCCCTATAATTTTTTGAGTATTATTTTTTCTGTAAGGTTCTAACAAATGATATTGAAATTTAGTATCGTCACATTCACAATGAAATAAAATATTACTGTGCTATTGTATGGGTGTATATTTATACTAGTGTTATAGTGTACCACCCTACAATGCATAGAATCATTTTAGCAAATCTTATACAGTGCATGTGTTTATTATACGTAAAAACAACCTACATAAGGCAAAAACGTTGTACCAACTCATACATCCAAAAGCAATTTGGCCATACATTGTCAATCCTCAATCATAAAAAGATACGGTACGAAGTAAACATTTATGTGGATCGCAAATTAATGTGAATTGTTACAGAGTATTTCCATATTTTAACAATATATAATGTGAGTTGAAGAAATGAACAATTCTCAATTTTTTTGAATAATTATGAAATTTATTATTCAATTGTTTTTTATTGCCATTTGGCAACCAATAACCTAACTAAAGAATTTTTCAGCTTTCACAAAAATATGTTTACTTCCAAATAAAAATAAAAATTTTATTAATTTTTGTATTGAATTTTGTAAGGGGTTCCTCCTACATTCTTTGATGACATGAGTAGAATTTTAAATTAATAGGTGTACCTATTAACCTACTTAAAATATGAAAATGATGCTTATCAAAGTAACCATATGAGTACATGACCCTTTCTCTTAAAACTCAACGTACCGTTTTCACTCGAATACTAATAATACACCATCAAAAATTAGGGTCCTTTGTCCCAAATATAGCGTACACAAACTATTCAAGAAACCCTATCTTATAGGTGATCCTCCTTTCATCTCATTTTTATTCTCTTCTTTTCTATTTTTGGATGATTTAAAAAATGGTTATGAAAAACAAGATGATATAAGCATTCATCCTACTTTTATTGTCCTCGACTCATTAACTAAAACTTAAGTTGTGCAACTTGTACTCTTTCGTCTCAATCATTTATTTATTTATCTTTGATATAAAAGATAAGCAAATGGATGGGGCTGATAAATAATGACTAAGACAAAAAGAGTAATGGTTAGGACTTAGACAACTCATTGACTAAAACTTAATTTGTGTACTTGGTATATGGTTTGTCTATGTAAATGAGCATGGAAATCTAACACTCTGTGTGATAACGGACTAATCGTATGTATAAATGTATAATGTATAGAATGATGATATATAAAACAGGTGAAAGAGTATTTGCACTATATTACATACATGACATATAAGGTGGGGTGAAAATGAAAATCCAAACCTTTTTCACATATATAAAGCTCAGTATCTGAAAATTATGTACTACTAATAATGGATAATACGGAGTACGTACGTATAAGGCATGCAAGATTATGAGATATCAGGGAATAAAGAATCTTCAAGAAGAAGATCAGGCCAGAAGCTACCACCATTATCTACTGATGTCACAGCGGTGCCGTTAGCTGATGGTGGTGAAGGAGAAGGTGAAGAAGACAATGAAGGCAGCCAAGGGGAAGTAGGTGAATTATTTATGTCTTCTCCTTCTAAGGATAAAACTGTAAAATCACATGGTTGTAACATTTGCTCACTAATCATGTTACTAATACAATCATCATTATTGTTATTATCTTTGCTTAATAAGCCAGTAGGGTTATTATCCAAAGTTTTGAGATCAGGCAAATGGTCACCACTCATCATGGTACTCATAATGTTCAAGTTTGGATTATTATTGTTGTTGTTGTTGTTGTTTAGGTGATGATTAAATGAAGAAGAAGGAAGGGAGTTTAAGAGGTTAAGAGTGTCCATATCAAGATTAGGGAGGGGATAAGTATTAGGAGGTTGTAAAAGAAACTCCAAGTATTGAAGTTTAGCCACTTCAGTTTGAAGCCTCACTGCTTGCTCTTCCCAAGAGTGACTCTCAACCAAATCCTTGAGGTTTGCTAAGGCTATCAAATGAGGTAAGCTTGCAAAAATGTCGGTCCTAGGACGATGTGTCATTGGGTCGATTCCCATCTGGATTAGTTTCTTCTTCAAGTGGGTGTTCCAAAAGTTCTTGATCTCGTTGTCTGTTCTTCCTGGCAGATGAGTTGCAATTGCTGACCACCTAATAATGTTTTTGAAAGACGAATGTAAATAAGAATTTTTCTTTAACTTTATAGTACAAATTATCATATAATACTCGGTACGATCTATTCACAGGTCCATAACTTTTTGATACCCTTCGTCACGGTCATTTATTTGTTTTTTATTAAAATATTTTTCACAATGAATATAAAATGCAAACAAATAAATAAAATGGAGGGAGTAGATACGTAACTTTCAACAAGGAAGTGATGAGTTTGAAAAACAAGTCCAATTCATTTTATTTAAGGTAGCCTTGTGGACATTTTGATAGTAATAAATCCTAAAACAGGTACACGCTGATATAGAGGGTTAGTTAGGGGAAAAATAGACAAATATTTCAAAGAGTTAAAAAGGACGTTTTAAGGGAGAGACATATATTATGATAGTATTTGGGAGTACGTATAGTATACATGCATGTATATACTAATAATACTATGGAATATATATGGATTATTATTAGTCAGATATATAATCCGTACGACTTACTTGTTACCCAAGATGGCATGCAAGTTCAAAATAGATTGTTCTTCCTCTGGGGAGAATTTGCCTCTTTTGATATCAGGCCTTAGATAATTTGTCCACCTTAATCTACAGCTTTTACCACATCTGTTCAAACCTGAAATATATTAACACAATTATGAACGGGTATCATTAGCAAAGAACCGATCGAGACCGGTTAGGGTTAGGGTTAGGGTTTGTGAGTTAGTGGTTATAACACTACGTACCAAGCAGCTCAAGTCGTCCTAACTAATTCGAATATTTAGGATAGAAATTAGATTATTAATTACCTGCAAGTTTAGGGAGGGCTCTCCAGCTTCCATGACCATGTTTTTGGATGAAATTGACAAGTTTAGTATCTTCTTCAGGAGTCCAAGGGCCTTTCTTGAGACCAGATTCATCACAACAAGGGGAACGTCCCATTGTCAGCTGATCTGATCTGATTGAGTAATTAAGAAATGTATGTCAATTGTAATGTAATTATTTTCTTTCCCAATTTTTGTTATGATTTGGTTGCCTGCTCCCTTCCTTCTAGTCCTACCAACAACTATGCCTCACTATATATATACACACACTACTCACTCCTTTTATCTCTTTTTATTTATTTATTTACTTGTTATGCCAATTACAGCTGACTTACATGGCGTTTGACCATTTGTCACTCTACATTATATTAGCTAGCTACCACTTATATCAATTTATTAAAATATTCAATTAAATAAGGCAATTTCGAAGAGAGCTTAGCTTGAGAGATCATTAATTAAAGTCATTGTGAAAACAGTACAGTACGTATATTGTTAATTTATTTACACAAACATTCTCAGGATGCGCTTATATAATGATATGAAGGAATTTGCTTACATACTCTCTACATGATCACTGAAAATTCTCGTTTCATTCCTACATACTCCTTTGTCAAATTCACATGAACTGGGCGGTGAGGAAACTTTTACTTCATATGAGTATGAATTAGATCCAAGTTTCCAATAAGGAAGTTACGATATTTAATTTATCAATCGTCAAACATGACTTCATTCTTATGAACTCAAAGATGTAATGATGTTAATTACTTGGTTGTAATTGGTGGTATAAGAATTGTAATATTGATTTATGTTTGACCAAGTTGCCACTTGCCATTCAAGGATTATAATAAATTAGGTGTAATTATTTAATAGTCCTATTTTCGAAGTGTATTTCAGCGTTTTATGCCATTTTATTAAATGTTAAACACCCCTCCTTCGGTCTTGATCATTTATATTATTTGTGAGAAGTATTTTAATCAAAGAACGACAATGATTGAGAAAAAAGTATTTAATGGGATACAAATATACAATGGATTACAATCAAAATCCTAATATTGACTAAGATATGATATGGAGTACTCCGTATTAATTTAGTAACACGGAGCGAGCCATAATTAATTTCCGTATATGGACACTTCTTCAACTCCAAAGCTAGGGCAGTTTTAACCTTAAAAGAGTTGGCTCTGGTGGGAAGAAGTCATGGGTGGTGAGATAATGATTATCCATGCACGCAACCGTGGGCTGTTTTTTGGTCGCTAGTTCCATGCCCCTTTGTTTATACATAAATACTTAAGCTTATACATAATTCAACGTAAATATACCCCAGCTGATGAATACTCCAGATGGTGGTATATACGGAGTACGTACATTTCGACACATTGGACCCCCGAGTCGCGACCTCTTTAATACCTGAAATCAATCAGCCGATATAAATTTTAATAAATCACTTTATTTATCGGTAATAATTACAGTAATAATCAAAATCTTATATTAGCTTGTTGCTTACAGTTTGAGGATTAAGTCCCTAATTAAAAAATCTTTGGAATCGAAATACATACGCGCGCTTAGCTTGTTGCTTACAGTTTGAGTGTTGTGTACATTTGATTAATTAGGTTAGAATTTAACTGTGTAACTTAAGGAGCAAGTTAGTAGTTGATATTCTAGTTAGAAATCTATTGCAAATTAAAACCTGGATATTGAGTTGAAAAACAAGGTCCCAGGACACTTGGCCTCATATCCATGGTTTTCTAGGTTAAAAAAATCACAGCGGCCTACATTTATATATCTAGCTATCCATCCTATTCCATCCTATAGGAGTGAGTCTAGCTTAGGGTATGTATTGTTTCACAAAACACATCCAAGTAAATTAGGAAAACCATGTCTTACGTAATTGATCCTCATAAAGTCCGATCCTAGCTAATTATTTAAGTTGCTTGATTATATAACGTGATACATTCGATCTAACTAATTGTTACATACATCATCTCTACTTCGTTCATTTGTTTACCTTTGATTAAAATACTCCTCACAAATAACATACGAGTATATGAGTTTCCTAATACAAAGAAACTATATTTTCCTTACTACGGAGTAGTAGTAAAAATAAGGAGCAATATGTACGTACACTAGATTCATTAGAGGAGTACATTTTAACCATAGTACTATAAAGTATCTTGCGAATCGTGAATAATTAATAACAAATACTTTATCGCTTATAGAAAATACATACATACTCTTATATTGTGTGCTCGATATATCAGTAACCATGAGTCTTAACTGTTTTAGATGATTTTAACCAGTAGTTACCTCGCTTTCTTGTCGGCATAATAAGTTTCAGGGGGTACTTAGTTGGATAATATATAATTAGGAAAAAAAATGAGGTTAAGAGGAGAGTACAAAAAATAATAATTAGAGGAAAAATCATGCATAAGAAAACAAGAAGAGGATAACAAGAGTTGTAGTTGATCCAAAGAAGAAGGAGAAAATCCTAGAACGACATAATTAAAATGAAAGGATTGATTACTTGTTGTACTGAGATTTGTTGTCGGGTGGACCTCTCACTACTGAAGAAGGTGGTTTTGCTTATTTTACTCTTTTCTAATTCTTTCAATTATTATCTTTTAATGGAAATCAATAATTATGATGCTAATGACAACAACATCTCTTTTGTTTGAAAATCATCATTTAATGATTTTGTCAATAGAGTCATTAGTGTCAGCTGAACAACTGTTTTGCTTCCTCCTTTAGTTTTCTACCAAACACATGTCTTACTTTCTAACTCGATCTTCATGCACTTTTATTTATTTCATTCGCTCACCAAGTAAACTAGGGTTGTGTACTTGTATTTCTCATAGTAATATTATTGTCCACTATTTTACGATTTATTCTCTCCATCTCCCTCATGACATTGTGTAGTATTTATATTCCGTAGTCTATTAATTATACTCCGTATAATTTTAAAGCATCGCCCTTATATTATATGAAATGTTTTATTGGATTCAGAGTTGGTCCAAATGGGATACAATTCAATTTTAAGAACGAAGTTCAAGCAAGTGAAACACCTCAATATGTATATTGTTATACAATTTTAACAATGAGGAATAAATATAGAGTTGTGTGGTGGATAAGGTACCAAAATTTAACTTGAACAAAGATTGCGAGTTTGAATTGAATGTCCTTGGTGCTCCTCCAAATTTATTGTGCCGGCCCTAATTGGATTAATGATTATAAATTTATATTACGAATCAGTCACCAAGTGTTGGCATGAATAACGCTACATCATTTCCTTTTTCCTAAATGATAGAGTACGTACGATCAAGTATAGTATTGATATCGGCAATAATATATACTCTGTGTTAACCTTTTTAGTAGTACAGTATCAAGTACTCCGTAGTTAATTATTTGACAGCCAGCCACTCGTGACATTGACTTGATTTTTGTGTTAATTCTAGGGGAAAACGTAGAGACTCCATGGCGAGCACTTGGAATGATAATACTCCCCATTTCGTTCATTTGTTTGGCTTTTACATTCATTGTGAAGAATATATTTTAATTAAAGACAAACAAATGAACGAGATGAAGGGAGTGCAGTCATCAATTTAATATACGCACTAATTAGTTACTATAAACTCAAACGGAGTCAATCAGCTCAAATATAATAATGTGGTGATACAGACTCCAGTGAGTTGAAGCAATGCAAACGAAATGGGCGGGGCGATAACTTGTTTGTGTACTTGCTTTTCAGCTCAACCATAATTACGTGTTACATGAACTCTTTCCCAATTTAGGGATTTGAAACCATGCATGCAGGGTTCTAACCTCGTCGTTTTCACCAAACAAATCACATAAAAGTCTTCGTACAGTGTAGCCGTTATAATAATATTACCGGCTACTTCTTCCGAAAAACATAACACCATCCTCTACTTCTTCCCAGGCGGATTGGGGGGTCGGGTAGGCAAAGGTCCCTCAGTCTATTTAGAAATAAGTAGGTTTGAGTAAGGTTAATTATCATTATAGTAGTGTTAGCTATAGTGTAATGGTGTAGGCATTAGTCATGTAACCAATCTTACCATCTCATATTTAATATCGTAGCTCAATGGAAATTTCTATATATTATACTTAAACTATTTATCAAAACTTTCTTTCTTTAACTTATAGATTATTCACGACCCGTTGCAAATATTTGTTTTAATTTTTTCCTACATGATGTAATTAAAAATATATAAGCATTTTTTAACAGGTCACATTGTTCATTATTAAATAGAAAAATATATCGTAAAAATAGTTTAAAAATGCCAAAAAAAAATCGGGTAAAAAATAGTGTCCCCTAGCCGAAAAATCCTAGGTCCGCCACTGCTTCTTCCTATCACCGGTTTTCTTCCATCTTTATCTATTCAACTTAATTTTTTTTCTTCGGTACTTTTAGTCATTTATATATTTATTCCTTTTTAAATTATTTTTCCTTATCACACTACCCCACTCTTTTTGTACCTTACACGGTCACATCCCACTTAATTTACTTTTAATTATTTACTCCGTATTTATTTGGAATACTTTCTTAATTCTTGTATCCAAAAGAAAGGGGAAGAAAACATGATAGGAGAGAGTATTAACTTCTTTGAGACTCATCCATGCATCTATATGACTTTTGAGCGAGTAGCGATATAGGAGTATATTATTTGTAAGGTCAAACCATTTTCTCAACGGTTATGCCCAAAATAATGGATGTATATGAATATGAATTATAAGTATAGCTCAAGAACCTAAATTATTAGTGTAGATATTTTAGTCTAATGGTTAAGACAAATGGAAAATAATAGGTTAGAAACTGAGATTTTATCTCACTCCCAAGTCCCAACTATTATAACGCGACTAGTGTCTTCTTCATTGAAAAAAAACAAAATTCTAATAATAAAAAGCTTTATATTAATATACGTCGTAAAATTATCTAGAGACTGACTCGTATATTATGAATTAAATTTGTACACCCCTATCTCACTTTTATTTTATATTGATTACTTAAAGGTATTATTAATGACATATACATCCACTATTTTTTAAAACTACATTTTAGTCGGTACAGTGCAAACGATAAAATTAAAGTGGGATGGAGGGGTAGTTTTGTTCATGAGCGAGTTAGCATAATAGCATGTTAACGGTTTATGCATGTAATATAATATACTCCTATATATATTGGTGTAGATCTCGTGCAATTATGTATCATATTTATGACAAATTTATTTATAGCATATCTCTTTTTTAGAATGAAAATTATGAATTTATTACTATTTTATTTTTACATTTGTCAACTATGTACTTTGAATATAATAAAATATTTTTGAAATTGTAAAATTAATCGAGATAATTGACTAATCTTTTGAAATGTCACTGAATGTGTATTCTAATGAAAACATTGCCTATATTTTTTATACTTCGTATGTATCATGCATCTCGCATGTCGAGATATTCGATCACTTCTCTGCATGCTCAATATACCGTAAAATATATAAATAATTATTAGAAAATATATAATGAATTAATGATTAAACCTTTTTAGTAGTTAGCACGCCGAGAAATGATCTCCTTGTATGAAAAAAATCTCTCGATAGTAAATGAGGTTTCTTTAATAGAACTACGATCTTGTGTGTGGAATTGTCTTACTCTATGATTTGTGGAACTTGTTCCATAAGAAGTTAATGGTATAATGCGTATTTTGTACTACGTATATGTTTTTAAAATTTAAAGTAATAAAAAACTCATCTCGAAATAAAATTGCAATTCATAGAAATGAAGTGTTTTTGTCCATCACAAAATTTATCACATCATATCATAAAATTTCTCATGATTATTTTCATAAAATGATTTTTTGTCATTTTCTTTTGACGACAATAATGATAATGATCAAGTAGGTTGTGAATTTATTCCTGAAATGTTGTTTTGTTTCCTTATTTAGACATGAGTGTAATTTTGAGGGAAAATTTTAGCAAGTGTTATTTGGGGATGTTATTGTAAGAATGGAGAACTGTTCATTCCTAATTACATTCCTCAAACCCTAAATTGCTTGATGTTGTCGTAAATGGTATTAGGTATTCTCTTAATTTTAGTAAGTGATATACTAATATTCCCTTGATATAGATACAAGATTTAGAGTAAAATAAGTTACTCCGTAATTTATATTGAGATGATTTTATACGAGATTATTGAAATATAAGCGTGAAACACGAGACATGGTTAGATTTTAGTAAATGTGAGTTGAGGTTTTTATTATTTTATTAATCCATTGGTTTTTGCATTGGTTGATTGTTATAGCTTAGAAGGAAGGCATCAACTAACCACTACGATTCTTATTCGGCCACTTCGCTCTCATTAGCAATGACATCGTTTCACCTACACAACTGCTCGTAATTAGGACACTCCAGGATTATTAAGATATGATATTGACTATTGACACTAGCTACTTAGTTAATCATCATCTAACCAACAAATAGATGAGACAAATTAAACTCTACTTATATTCATTCATACACCTTATTCTAATAAATTCATCTCAGATCAATTCTCAACCCCGGTGTATGTTTAGTTACTACTAACAAATCACCGTTTCTACTCTATTCTCATTCTCATACAATTAATTGCATTAATTTACGACGTAAATAAGCTACTTTATATCGTAAAACAACAAGTATTACTTTAACGGAAAAGTCGTCTAGCTTAGTCTTTATTCGAATATAGTACTCTCTCTGGACACTATTTTTTGTCCTATTTCATTAAAATACTGTTCACAAATATTGAGACAATGAGATAAAAATTAGTATCCGGAGGGAGTAGTATATATATACTTTATACAACTTACTACTCTAATATATTGGAAAATCGCAATAAGGAATACAGAATACTCATATTACTAATACGGAGTACTAATAATCTACAATACTATCTCTCATTCATTATCATTTTGATTAAAATTTATCTCAAATATATTCAGCTTTTGGTAAATTTTCAAGGAAAATGAGATGGCGCCACCCGGTGACGTTGAATTTGTGCGCCACCGAGGATATTTTCGTAATTTATTAGAGTTATATTACTTATCTCTTTTAAAATTTGATTTAAAAAAGAATTAATGTTAAAGGGTAAATTCGTAAATCCACTTACATAATAAATAATAATTTTATAATTAAAGAAAATCAAAGAAATAACTGAAGATACCTAATTGAGGATATTACAAAAAAAAATCTACCTTAATTGTAGGGTTTTTGTTAGACATCTATTTGAAAAAAAATATATAATTTACTTGCATTATATATACAATTTTATCACGTTTGCAAATTAGAAAATACACTTAGTAGAGTGATATTTAGGAGGTGAATGTAATTGGTTGTGCCTGGGTTCGAGTCACACTAAAGTCATTTTAGCAATTTTAATTTTATTTTAACGTTTTAATATCTCTCGTTTTTTTTCCTTAAAAACTTTAAGGAGTAGTTTTTTTGTTACGATCCCTCTTATATTTATATGTAAAAAAAACATGCAAACAATATGAATATAAATTGTTTACCCAAACAATTAAATATTTTCCCTTTAAATAGTCTAAACCAACATTTTTATTGTATTGTTTTATTATTATTGACAAATCTGATTAATTTTAATCGTCAAATTTAATTCTTTTATTTTATTCATATGAAATTTTATTACAACAATCTACCCTTTATAATACGTGGCATACATTATTTACATAAGTCAGCCTGATCATCATCATAAAATATTACTGTACTACTTATGTTGTTGATTAATTAAATCAAATTCGAAATATACATAGTATTCCGCGATTGTATTTTAAAAACATAATTTAGCTCGTGAGAGCGTTTTATCTATAAAAGAAGTAATTTGTTTTTTGAATTAGGATCCCGCCAAAGTTAGCTATTATTAGTTTGGATGCGAAAGTCATGTACCCGACACGTAAACACGAGCACACAGCGCGAATCGACATAGAAATATTTTCTACGCTTTCTCTTATGTTTGTATGGAGGGGGTATAATAACAACTCGATTTGGGCGTGAACTCTCGTGACTACTAATACTAATTTACCTAAAATTTAATTAAAGATATTGTAAATATTAATTATTTTAAAATTCTTAATTATATAAGTTATAGTAATAAATAATAAATTACATGTATACCCTTTTGGATTTGGCACAAAATCTAAATAAAGATTTTAAGTTTTTTATTTTTCTTATTAATTAATTCCGGTGGCGTTGAGATTCGGCGCCACCCTATCACTATCATCCAATTTTCAATGAATAGGAGGTAGACAGGTAGCTAGTACAAATAAAGTACAATATATATTTACCAAACTAGGTGGCCAAAAATGTCGAGAGTATCGCAACAATAATATCAAATTTGTTATCGCAACAATACCACACACTCGAACGAAGGACCGTCAATAAAAATCCCAAGGACGATCTTCTCTAAACATGACGTAGTACAAAGTATAGTCATGTATTCATGTCAGTACACCCCCTACAATTATGATTCGATGTTACCAACATTAGAATGGATGCATTATCTTAGCTACGTACGAAAAACATGAAATGCAAAGATAACAGAAACTGGATTGTAACCAAGGTTAGCCTAAAGAGTGTTTAATTCGGTTCTAGCTAAAACCCGGAGTCCAAGTAAGTGAAAGACCTCGATATTTATATCTTTCATAAAACATTAATTAACAAAAAGAGTATTACGTTGCTCCATGATAAGATACTATCAAATATGAGGAAAGATTATATTATTTCATTCAATCATACATAATGGGAGGATTACATATGTATATATAGTTGAGGTAGTTAGCCTGATGTAACTAACTTTCTATTCTGTTAACTATACACTCGACTAACTATATATTATAGTCACGTATCCCCCTTCAAGCTTGGTTTTGATTGAGTTCTAAACGGACTAAGCCTAGCTTGTTTGAGAGAAATTGATGTTGATCAACTCCCAATGCTTTAGTCATTACATCTGCTAATTGTAGTCCAGTTCGAACATATTGTGTCAAAAGATCCTTCATCTTGTTTGTCTCTTACATAATGACAGTCGATATTCAGATGCTTTGTTCGTTCATGGAACACTAGATTTGCTGCCTTGTTGTCACACATAAGTGTGGACATGACATAGGTCCACCCCGACGCGGCCACGCACGGGTTTGGGGAGGCGAATGAATCTCCATATGAGAATAGATCGAATTGAAATTTAAATCGAAGTGGAGTCGCCACCGGACTTTGTGGGAGCTCGGGCCCATTCGAACCCACTCTATGTCGTAGTGGGCCGTGTACAAAATACGGCCTATTTTCGATGTCAGAGTTTATTGGGCTCGTCCCTTTGCATTTGATACCGATACCGTCACTACCGGTTATCGTGTATTGAATGACTCTCGTGCGCCAACGGTTTCGGGCATCCGGAAACCGAGGTTCTGAGTAAGAGGTGAGAGTACGTGTTGGGAAGCCCACAAAGGACACCCAACCCCGCCCGCACATTAGCGGCCTCTACTAGGATATCGTATGACTTTCCAATACGCGCGTTACTTGAACGGGAAAATGAATATGCAAACATTATTTTCCCTGAACATGCGAAAGATTTCAAGGGTTTCTATGTCGATTTAATGCAACTAGATCTAACGTCGTAGTTAAATTTAGCATGCGAAGGTTCATTTTAGTACAATAAAATAAACAAAAAAAGATAAATCGACAAAAGAACAAACGGTTAGTAACGGTATATAACGATAATAACGGTTTGTAGAATGATGCAATATGGAATGACGTAAATATGATGATGCATGATTTTGAAAAAGCGATGTTCCACGTGATTGATTGACACGTGTTGACCTAAGTCATAGAGAAAGGTTTTATCGAGACTAGAAAAGGGATTTGAGACTCACGGTATTGTCGTGACAAGGCCACTCGATCGGGTCATTGAAGGACTCGACCGAGTGGTCCTCGAAAAAGGCTCTTGTCTCGTGTTTTAGACCCTACTCGGTCGAGTTATTGACGAACTCGACCGAGTACACTGTCACTCGATCGAGTCATTGCGAGACTCGCCCGAGTGGAGGTCGGAAAATATTATGTCTCGGTTTTAGGGATGTCACTCGTTCGAGTGGGTTATGGCACTCGGTCGAGTGACGCCTGTACGAACCATAGTTCGTTTTGGCTTTGCTTTTTTACTGTAGTAATTCGATGAATTGGGCATAAATATGGTATAATTTATGTCCAATTTATATTTATGATTCTCGTCGTGTCCGATATCCGCTTATTGAACCGGTATCGAATACTAGAGTGAAATTTGATGAAAAAAGCTATAAGTCGTTTTAAGTTAACTAGCACGATATAAATTTTCTCCGCGTTTATTAATGTCATAATTAATTCAATTGAATTAGAGGACATCTATATTAGCATCAACAAAAATCGTGTTAATTAACGTATTTGACTAAATCATTAGATTCAACATCCAATTATGGAATTGGTATCGAATCTAATAGATCGATACTTGAATTAAAACTCGCCTTGATTCCCTCGGCTTCCCGACGTCGTAATAAATCCCTAAGGATTATGTGATGTCGGATCCGCGTCAATGGGTTTCGACCCTTATTAAAAAGAAGTACTTGTTTTGAAAAAAAGTTTTAGAATTGATGAAATATGCGATCGAATGATGATGCGAACGAAATAAAAATTATTGTTTAAATTGACTTGTTTCAATAACCAAGTGATCGGGGTGATGGGATAAGCGACCGACAACGCTGAGTGCAATACTCTTGTATATTCGGGTTTCCTTATCCCACCATCACTCACACTCGACACAAATTCACAAGTATTTTAATGTTTTATACTAGTGATATTATCGATATTACGGATGCGATAAATAAATAAAAAACAAAAAAACGGAAAAAGAGGAAGATGACGAGAGAGAAAGGAGAAGGAAAGAAAGCGGGTTTTGGCACCCTCAACCTACATGTTCTTGTTCTCGGACGGGACTCGTAGTTGTGGCTTGCACGTGAGTATCAAGATGTAAGTTGAGTTGTGGTGTATAGGGTTCGAATTCCTAAACGCTAGGGTTAGGGTTTTGGATGTATGTGATTAGTGTAGAATAGGATTTGATTAGGGTTAAAGGATGATCAAAAAAGTTGTGTAAAAGGGTGTAACACCCCGGCCCAATCCTAGGACCGGAAATGTTAACCGCGGTAGCTCGCCAGGCTTTGTACTGGTCCCACAGACCAACACGAGTCCTTTCCAGCGCATTTTGCCTCACTCATGTGCATCCTGGAAACCTTCCCAAGAGGTCACTCATCCTAAGATTGCTCCCAGCCAAGCACGCTTAACTACGGTGTTCTTTTGCATGGATGACCAGAAAAGAAAGTGCACTTTGTTGATATGAGTAGTACTTCAAATCCCTTTAAGCAAATTAAAGCTCATAAATAGGACATCTTCAATCAATGTGGGGTGTTTCAAAGGGTGTGTATGGGGGTGTATATAAAGGCATTGCCCATGTACCCCGTCTAGGGTTACTCGACCGAGTAGCCACTTGACTCGGTCGAGTGGCCCAAACGCCAGCAATCGGGCTTGGACGAGGGCCCACTCGATCGAGTGGAGTTGACACTCGATCGAGTGGGTCAGCTGGATCGAGTGGTCCGGGCTTCGGACCTGGAATTGGATATTTTGTGTTCAGGCTGAGTTTTTGATGTTTATGTGGCTGTTTTTTGTGTGTCTCGGAAATGACTTTGACCGGGGTTGACCCAATTGCTAAAAGTCGGTTTTATTTTCAGTGTCGGTTTTGACCCAAATTAGTCTTGTTTGACTGGAAATGACCAACTGGGCCTGAATTTGAGGTCCGTAAGTGCCTAAGCCAACAACTAAGGGTTTTGAGCCCATATCCGAGCGCGTAGAAACACGTTAGCGTCCGATCATCATCAGGTGTTTTTTGGAAACTGCTATAAACATATGGCGGTCAAAATGCGGGTGTCTACAGAGCCTCCACTCTAACTGAGGCTTGGACAAGGAGAAAGTCAGAGTAGCTACCAGGCCAATAGAGGATCAAGACCTGGCAGACTTCCGATCGGGTCGTTTATAGTCCGTTAGACTTGCGTGAAGGGCTCGCCAGCCACAAGTTAGAAATCATACCTGAGCAGATGATGATAACTCCGTGGAGAATCTGACTTGTCGCATAAGTCCTGGGTGCGCCCATATATGGGCCCATCCCGTGCTATTCCGGGGAAAATGCCACCTAGGGCTTTTCGATGGGGAGATACAGTGGGTCGTACGGGCTTGCTTTTGAAGCCTCGAGTCGTACTTGAGTAGATGATGATAACTCCGTGGGAAATCGGACTTGTCGCATAAGTCCTGGGTGCGCCTACATATGGGCCCATCCCGTGCTATTCCGGGGAAAATGCCACCTAGGGCTTTCCGCTGGGGAGATACAGTGGGTTGCATGTCCCTGCTTGAGTCGTACCTGTATTAGTCACATAAAACTTTGCATGCAACACGTAGGTGAAAATGACTCGCGCTGGGGGAAAAAAAGATTTTTGAATTTTTGGAATTCTTGAAAGTTTTGAAAGTTTTTGAATTTTTTGACTTGAAATCCTGAAAGCAACTCATGGGCTAGGTTTTCAAAATGGAAAGGGGTAGAAAAGAAATTTGCAGTTTAAATAGACCGAAATTTGACCTTGTCGAAAGGGATTTTCTCAAATGGCTAAGTTTTGCAAATTTCAAAGCAAGAATTTGAAGAGAGAGGTCTACCGACAAACTCGACTCTGGACGTGACCGTACGAGTTGACAGACACGACTGCACTCTCGAGGGGTTGGACCGTGACTCGGTAGGGGGGTGGGCCACCTAAGATGACAAGACTCTTAAGCTGCGCTATTCTGTAGCCTAGGCGAGTGGCAACACGGTCGAACATCGAAATGGGAAGGATGTGCTATAGGGTGGATGCAATAGTCTGTAACGAGATTGTAACGACAGGACCTAGTAGTGGCAATGTTATAGTCTGGTGCTCTTTTGGATCTTTGGTTTTGGGATACAGTCCCAAAATGGGTATTGCTTCGAGTCCTGACAGATTCTCGTCTTCGATTGAGCCGAGTATTAGGACACACTACAGAAAAGAGGCTATTTTTTGAAAGTATTTGGATTATGTGAGGTTTGTGTCCTGCTGGCAAATCAACAATATCCTAGGTGTGATTGCTTTCAAGGGCCTGAAACTATTTGGTCATGGCATCAATCCACCTAGAGTCTTTTCAAACCTGCCTAAACGTCTGGGGTTCAGGTTCTTTTATAACATTTTCCACACTTGAGATATATTATTCAGGGTGAAAGTCATAAAGATCTCTGAGAATAGCTGCATGAAAACTGGATGAATCTGACCTAGAAGAACGTGGCAAATTGACATGATAAGGTTGCAGCCGAACTGAAGTCTACTTAGATCTAACTTATCTCCTAGGCTGAGCAACAGTATCAGGGACAGACACACTAGAGTTATCTGTGGATGAATCTATACCATGATTGTTGACCCCATTGTTGGGTGGAACTGTAGAACCAGTGTTGTTATACTCTTCATGCTTAACAGTTGTAGGGACAATCAAAGTGGAGGTAGCTGGATTAACAAGGGACACCTGCTCTTGTTGTGCTTCTGAATCTGCTTATATTGATGAAGGTTTAAACGGAAACACTGACTCATGAAATACTACATCTCTATTGACAAACACTTGATGTGAATTGAGATCATATAGTCTGTATCCCTTCTAAGTATGCAAATAACCCAAGCACTTTCTTGCCTTATCCTCAAACCTGTCTTTGTATGTATGAGGCATGTTGCATAGCAATAACAACCAAAAATCCTCAAACCTGCATACGATGGTTCTTTGCCAACCAACATACTATATGGTACTTTCCAATTCAATACAGATAAAGGCGTCAAATTAATCAGAAATGTAGTAGTATCAATACAATCTCCCCAAAACTTAATTGGCAACCCAACATGTATTCTTAAAGCCCTGGCAGTATCCAATAAATGTCTATGTTTTCTCTTAACCCTCTCATTCTGTTGTGGTCTCCCTATGACACTAGTTTGGTGAATAATACTGACTGCGGCCTTGTAGCTCGATTTCGACCTAGATATAGTATATGACGAAATTTGATGTTTCTCTCTTCTATAAACTTGTAGGTCTCGAACTTATTAGCTTTCCAACGCATCCTGAATTACTTAATTCCGATATCGTATGAGTGAGATATTGTCGTCTTAAGATAGACCTACATAATATAAACGAAAATATATGTATTATTTGACCTTCAAATTAAAAGGGTTATTCTAAATAATTTAAAAATAGATAATAAAACTTAATTTAGCATATAAATAATATTAAAATAATATATTAACCCATTAAGTCATAAGAATACGTTTTTAGCTCAAATAATATGAAAGACGACATAAAAATAATAATATTAAAGGGGTAAAAATATGTATAAATATCGATCTATCAAATACCATGGTCCTTAAACAGAGAACCACACATTCTGTACAAGAATTCAGTGTCATTATCTGACCCAATGGTCTGGGTTGAGGAATCAAATTGCGTTTTAATAAGAAACGAAGTACTTTATAATTAAGGTCATAAACTTGATCCTTAGTCTGAAAGAACATTGTCCAAGTATATCTAGAATAATCATCCAGAATAGTTAGGAAGCATTTTGCACCAGTCATAGATGGGACTTTGTAAGGGCCCCAAACATCCATGTGAATTAACCGGAATGATGCAGTAGCATGAAAAGTACTGGTAGGAAAAGGAACTTGATGATGCTTGGCTAGAATGCAAGTTTCACAAACACTATGATTTTTGGAATACTCATTTTCATTAAGAAATCGTAATTTGTCATAAGACATGTGACCTATTCTGACATGAATTACATCAGTAGTTACTCTACTACCTACATTAGAAGTGTGAACTACAGACTGAGTTGTACTTTTATTTTTACAATTCATGATTTTATTAACAACGGAAGTAACTAAAGCATCCTAACTGAAATGATTAGTGACTTGAAACCTGTAAAGGTCGTCTACTGTCTTGCAAGATGCAATAACCCTTTTACTTGAACAATCCTGAAACACACAATGAGAAGCAAGAAACACAGCAAAAATTGAGTTTTGATCAATTAGTTTAGCCACAGACATTAAGTTTTGTCTAAAATCAGGAATAAGCAAAACATCATAAAGAATTAACTCCTTATGCAAAGCAATATCACCTAATTTCAGTACTGGTTTCACACTCCCATCAGGTAAACCCACAAGTAAAGGCTTGGCTAAATCTCTAACATTGTGCATAATATTCACATTAGAAGACATATGATCCGAGGCCCTTGTGTCTACAATCCAATCTAGTACACTACAAGCATGATTAACAGTTTTAAAGATTGAGTGGGTCGAAGAATTAATTATACCAGCAAACCTAGAGGTGCTAGCATTGAGATTTACAGCAGTGTTCGCAGCTTTACTGTCATTCATTCTTTGCAGCACTTGATCCACGACGGAGGTAACCAGGCCATCTAGGACACCAGCATCAAACTTTATTCCAGCCTGCGTAGACTGACCATTGGCCTCTTGATTCGCATGATCCAAGAATTGGCAATCTAATGGAGAATATCTTTCAACTAAATCCACATTATTAGTCCCTTTTCTTGAATTTTCCTTTGTTACCTTTACCCTTGTTCTTCCCATTCTTTTCTGGATACCCGATCAACTGATAGCACTTGTCAATTTTGTGTCAGCTTTCCCACAATGAGTACATTCAATCACCCAGTAGCAATCTTCCAGGTTATGATTTGTCATGTCACAATGACTTCAATACTTATCCTCGGCCTCAGACTTGTTCTTGGATGTGCCAGCATTCTTATTCTGAACCCTGAGTTTACCCTCCGTTGCACGAAAGGCAGCATACGCAGTAGCATCCAAGAGAGAGCCAGCTTGATCAGACACTTGTTTCTGCCTCTCAATCTTTTGCAGTAAACTAAGCGCTTTATTCTTTGTAGGTAAAGGTTCCATTGAAAGAATCTGGGTTTTGACATTATCATAACTATTGCGAAAACCCATTAAGAATTGTATCAACTTCGCATTGTTCTCCCTCTCGAAGATCTTTTTCATCAAAGAACATGTGCAGGCATCCAATTTGCAGCATGAGCACTGTGGTACTGGGTTAAGCGAATCCAGAGTTTCCCAGAAATGCTTAAGCTTGCCATAATAATCCACCAAAGACATATTACCTTGACTAATACTATCGAGTTCCTTTCTCAATTGGTAAATCTCAATTGCATTAGCCAACCCATATCTTTCAAGAAGCTCGTCCCACAAGTTCTTTGACGATTTGACATACTTCACGTTGTCTCTTATTGATGTATCCAATGAATTTAATATCCATCGCATCATCATTAAGTCGCATCTAATCCATTGATGCACCTTCTTATCATTTGCAGCAGGCTTAGAACAGGTACATGTCAGCAAAACCATCCTTGTTCTTCGAAGCAAGCGCCATTAAAATTTCTTGTTTCCATCCCATGAAACCATGCTCATCGAACAAGTTCATCACCGGTTGTGCGCTAGGCTGACAGAGGATGAAAGAAACAGTGGATCATCATAGTACTCGTAACCTGATGAATTGTTGCTTGACATTTTCAAGAATGAAGATGAATGTGAAGCTTCAACGAAGATGAAGATGAAGATAAATTCTCTGAAAGTTTGTAAATTTTGCGGAAATTTTATTGAATCGTGAGCAAGAGCTCTAATACCATATTAAATATGAGGAAAGATTATATTATTTCATTCAATCATACATAATGGGAGATGGGAGGATTAAATATGTATATATAGTTGAGGTAGTTAGCCTGATGTAACTAACTTTCTATTTTGTTAACTATACACTCAACTAACTATGTTAGGAAATAAGTGCCTAGCAATTGTCTTTTCGGATCTCGAATTGGTTTCCGACCTGAATCTGTTTAATTAGGAAGGTTTCCTAATTAATATCTGATTGATTAGAGTTTCCTAATCAATATCTGAGTATCTGACCTAGAATTTCCTATTCTACAGGGTTTCCTAATCTGTTTAGGGTTTCTGTTCAGGTTGAGAGTATTATATAAACTCTCATACCTTTACCCTAGAAATTATGATATCAGTCTGAAATCTGTAACCTCTCCTCAAATTAATAAAACTATCCCCTCCTTCTGCCCGTGGACGTAGCTAACAGGTGTTAGTGAACCACGTAAATTTGTCTGTCTCGATTTTACGTTCTTATTTGTTTGTCTTTCTCTTCCGTTATAACAAACTGGTATCAAAGCTTCAGGTTAATTTGATCTGTGAGAAAGATGTCTGTGATGAGCTTTAAAATCGAGATATTCAATGGGAGGAATAGTTTTAGTCTGTGGCAAATCAAGATGCGGGCGTTGCTGAAACAACAGGGACTGTGGGCGCCACTCGTGAAGAAGAAAGACGACACAGTCACCGCTGAGATGGCCGTTCTGGAGGAGAAGGCACATTCAACAATATTGTTGTGTCTGTCTGATGATATCATCACTGAAATCGCGGAGGAAGAAACCGCGGCGGGTCTGTGGGGAAGGCTTGAAAGTCTATACATGACGAAGTCTTTAACCAACAAGTTGCTTTTGAAGCAACGTTTGTTCAGTCTGAGAATGCAGGAAGGTATGCCTCTCCGAGATCATCTCGATTAGTTAAACACAATATTATTAGAGCTGCGTAATATTGATGTTAAAGTAGAAGATGAGGATGCCGCATTAATTCTGTTAGTATCTTTACCGTTGTCATATGAGAATTTTGTGCAATCTTTCATCGTTGGTAAAGATACAATTACTTTAGAGGAGGTCAGATCGTCCCTCCATTCTAGAGAACTGCGCCATAAGGCGGCTGGTACAATTACAGATAATCAGGCTGCTGGGTTAGTAGCCAGTGGGGGTCAGGGACAGGGAAAATCGAGGAAGAATAAATCTGGTTCTGGTACTCATGTTTCTAAAGGTCCACAACCCAATGATATCTGTCATTACTGTAAAGAGAAGGGACATTGGAAATTCGATTGTCCCAAGAAAAAGAATGAACAGAACACATCTGGTACTGCTGATGTAGCAAAGGTAGACTCTGAGGAAGATGATGATTATGCTCTAGTTGCTGAGAAGGTCACAGATCACACTGATTCGTGGATCCTAGATTCGGGAGCTTCTTACCATATATGTCCGCGCAGGGAGTGGTTTTCAACGTATGAACAGATAGACGGGGGCAATATTTCTATGGCCAGTAATGCTGTCTGTAAAGTAGTTGGAATTGGCTCAATCAAGATTAGGACAAATGATGGTAAATTCTGCACGTTGAATGGAGTTAGACATGTTCCGCTGATGACAAAGAATCTGATATCCTTGAGTCGGTTAGACAAGAAAGGTTTCAGCTTTCAAGGTAAAGGTGGAGTTCTGAAAGTCTGCAAAGGTTCAAACGTGGTTCTGAAAGGTACCAAGCACGGTACTTTATATCATCTTCAAGGATCTACACTGTCTGGTTCTGTTGCTGGTGCATCCTCTGATAGTGAAAGAGAGATGCAAACTCTGTCTGATCTGGCTCCGTATAGCAAGTTCCAACACGGTTTGGACTTGCTACAATTTGGAAGTATTTGATTGCCCTTTGTTGGGCAATATCTGAGGCAGGAGGGGGAGAGGAGTTTTATTTCTGGTACATCTGGCATTCGTTGGAGTGAATCTGGTACATCTGTTGAGGAGATTTCTGGTACATCTGATCTGGCATTCTTTGTAGTGCATCTGGTATTCTGCTCTGGCATTCGTTGGAGTGCATCTGTCTGATCTGATTGTGAGACAATTCGAGTCAAGGTGGAGATTGTTAGGAAATAAGTGCCTAGCAATTGTCTTTTCGGATCTCGAATTGGTTTCCGACCTGAATCTGTTTAATTAGGAAGGTTTCCTAATTAATATCTGATTGATTAGAGTTTCCTAATCAATATCTGAGTATCTGACCTAGGATTTCCTATTCTACAGGGTTTCCTAATCTGTTTAGGGTTTCTGTTCAGGTTGAGAGTATTATATAAACTCTCATACCTTTACCCTAGAAATTATGATATCAGTCTGAAATCTGTAACCTCTCCTCAAATTAATAAAACTATCCCCTCCTTCTGCCCGTGGACGTAGCTAACAGGTGTTAGTGAACCACGTAAATTTGTCTGTCTCGATTTTACGTTCTTATTTGTTTGTCTTTCTCTTCCGTTATAACAAACTATATACCATAGTCACATAGATACTTAAATCAACATTGAGGTCACATGTTCGACTCTACTAGTACGCAATTTTAAGTAGGATTATTTTTGTAAGAAATTAAGTAAGATTAATTTTTTAAGGATTACCAGTAACTATTGTACTAAGGGTTTTTATGTTAAATTTGAAACAAAACCTCCAAATTTCATGGGACGGTTGATTGTAATATGGTAGACAACTTCACCGATGTCTCCTTGACAAACGCTTTGACACAGGATTGAGATGGAGCGTTCATCACAACAAGATTACCGGGATTACAAAAGGTATAGAGTATTTTAAAACCTGTTACGCAGAAAGTTCATTGCAAGCTGAAGCTTTAGCAACAGCATGTTTAGAATGGGCAACACGACGCAATATTCTTCAGCGCAAGTACTCTAGAACGATTTTATAGGGGGGTTTGTTCGTGAAAGCTACAAACATACTGAATGCTTTAGGCCCAATACAGAGAAAGGTTCACATCCTCTTTGTTCAACTCTACATGAACAGGATACATGAATGATCTGCCTGAATAACAATTAACAAGGGCCCTGGCATTCAGCCCATTTGTGTAAGTAAAGAGAAACAGAGATATGAATGGAAAAAATAGTACAGTGATCAATCTACAAACTTGAATTGATCACTGGTTATAGTGTTCTACAAACTTGAATTGATCTCTCTGCATAGTATTTCGTACAGTGATCATTTCATACAAACTTGAATTGGAGTACGAAACCAAGCTCCAACTAGAAAGAGCTGAAAACACACTATACTGGAATACAAATCTACTCATACAACTTAGAAAATCTTAGGCACTCTCAGCCTCAGCAGTAGCCTTTTCTTCTTGTAGCTTCACTAGAGAAGGCGGCGGCTTTACAACTACGCTTCTTTTCCACTCCTTATCGAGCTTTCTTGACAGCCTTTTGCCAATTCCTTGTTCGATCTCCCTTTCTCTCTTGACGGTGAGCATGCGTGCAACCTGGTTTATAATGAAACATTTGTGTCAGCGGTCAGCACTGTAACGAAATCAAGGCCTCGGCTTGCATTCACAATGTACACCAAATGCGTAAGGAGACGGAGTGGAAGATGGAAATTAATAAACGTTTTTAATGGCATCACAGCATCACACTGGCATCTGAGAGACATATGATGAGGATGTTGTTTGCTAGGAAATCTAATCGCACTTTCAAGACAGCCACAGACAGAAAAATCATAATCAGAACAAGCATATCTCCAGAAAGAGTCCAGGTGTAGAACACCATCAGAGAAACTTTCAAAAATTGAAGCATTAGTAACAAAAACACTGGATTCTGATATTGCGATATTGTTGTTCACACCATAAATGTATGGACTAGCTCACTCGTCAGGTTTAATAACCCACATAGCCATAATTCCACTTCCACCGGGCCTAAACCCCCAAAAAAAAACATCTGTACTCCAAGGTCATTCCAAATATCTAACCGTTGATGCTTTCTCATTTGAAAATGTTTTAACCTGAAAGACAGCTATTCATTCTGTCTTATTTTTGGCTTTACCACTTACTGATTTGCTTTAGGATCCTCTGAGAAGGTCATAGGCAACACACAAGTATATAGTCCCTCCTATTTAGCTAATTGAGGGCAGTCACTACTCACCACCTTAGGTGCGCACTTAACCCCCGGCCAAGGCATAGACTCAAACCATATGATTCCCAAGTTCAAACCAAGAAGCCTCCACCATCAGTAACAAATATCTCCAGTCTTACAAGGTTATCAAACTGACTATCCCAGGCAATCCTAAAACAGAATGTACCATAATATACCAAAATTAAAACGCGACCACGACCACCATCACTGCAAATGAAAAGATCATACCCTATATCAACCACACAAAAAGGTCGGATGGACGCAACCTTACCCTATATTAACCAACACAAAAAGGTCGCGTCAAGCATAGTAACATTATACATTGTGCTAATCAGTAATCACCATTCCCCAAAACAGTTGCATAATTGAGAATGACCAGTGAACATTTATCCATGCAACATACAAGAAACACATAAATGAAAAATTAGCCAACACAACGCCAATGTACATTATGCTAATCACAACTCATGAAAACCAATTTATGCACGACATGCTGAACATTAATAGATAGATAAATTGCAAGAAATTGAGAGCAACCCATGAACACAATCAACATAAATTCACTAAAAAATAAACGAAAGAAGTCAAATTTGGAAAAAAGAGAGATACCCTTTTGCGTAAAAGACCAAAATCACTGGGCTTGAAGTCCTCACGAGCAGATCTTTGAAGACGAAGCATAAAGAGCTCACCTTTGAGCTGCAGAATTTCATCATTGATTTGCTCATTAGTTTTGGTCCTAATCTCTTTCAAGTCTTCAACTTTCTTAGACATTTTCACCATTAATGATGATGAGGAGGAGGATTGAGCGCGGAGAGAAGATGAAGAGGGGGTTGGGCACGCAATTCGAAGGCCATGGAAAGTGGATTTGGAGTGGAGGAAGGTGGGTTTTGGTGGGAGTGTTAGGGTTGGAGATGAAAGTGATGGAGTTGCCAACATTTTTGGTGGAATCAACGCTTCTTCTTCTTCCTCCAATTTTAGTTTCCAGGCAGCAATGAAAATGTTTATGGGATAAGGTTTCTGATTATCTTTCCCCACAACGCTCTACTCTTCGCAAATTACTCCTCCCTTTTTTTTCGAAATTACTTTTTCCTAACGAGCTTTTAATCAATCCTAACGACTTAATTCTTATTTTTCCAATTTTACCCTTTTCATTTCTTCCATCTTCTTTGTCCAACTCATTGGTATTCCAAAAAAACCTAACCCACCGCCAGGCCAGGCCGAGTCCCCACCGACAATCACACCTCCAACGTCCCCAACCCACCCCTACGAATTGTCCTCCGACGTCCCCCACCACCCCTACGGATAATGACCACCGCTTCCCCCCTCCCCCTTCAATTATATTAGGGTTTATGCAAACACAATGGTAGGCGGAGTTAACAATTTTCCAGAATTTCAGTCAATTATTTTCATTATTGCAACTCAAGTTGGAACCTTTGATTTATCAAGCCAATCTGGAGAATATCAAAACTTTTCCCATTAAAAATACACACTAATTTTATTTACTTCTCCATTTTCATCTTTTGTTTCCTTCCTGCTAATCATGGAGTTTATCGAAGGTCCAACTTGTCGGACCGGGGTTGTCGGAGTGGGGCGTCGCAGTCCCGTCAGGGTGCGCCTGGTGGTCGACGACCAGGGGAGGGGTGTGCCTGGTGGTTGGCGAGGGGTTGACGGTGGTTGCAAGTCCGGTGGTGTTTGTAAATTTGAGTTTATTTGAGAGAAAACTAACTTGAATATTGAGAGTGGGTGAAAAATGACAATGACAAATCGGTAAAGTTTCGTTAGGATTGAGTAAAGTCTCGTTAGAAAAAAGCACAACCTTTTTTTTTGTTCCTTTTTCCTCGTGGGTTTGATATGGTAAGTGGTCAATGGGGTTCGGTTTTGTAAACCGTATCGGATATCCAGTTTTAAAATTTTTTTTGATCCGTATTCAATCTGATTTTTTTGGATATCCGGTATCCGGTTTTTTTTTTTTTTTTTAAACATTTTTTTTCAAGAAAAGTTAATTGTTTTTTAAGCAACGTTACGTTTTATAAAAATTGATATAATAAAAATACATTAAAAAAAACTCGGTATATATGTGTTACAGTTCATTACCTGATATCATAAATTTACTAATAGTTTTGTTTTTTTACCTTTGAGAATAATTGGTGAATTTTGAATTCATTATTGTATAATTCATATTAGGATTAAACTGGATCGGAAACCGGATATCCGGTTTCAATTTTCCCTGATACGTATCCGCTACGGTTTAAGGAAATTTGTATCGTATATCTGGTTATTCGTATCGGATATCCGGAAATTCGTATAATTGAAAGAGTATATCATATCGTATACGTATAATAAAATTGTATCGTATATTTGCTCGCCCCTAGGTGTGGCCACATGGGTTGTGCACTTGTGGTCGGTGGGCCATGGGCAGGGAAAGAAGTTGAATGGCTACAGGCTCTTCTAGCAGATCAGATATTCCTTTGTGGAGAAAAACACTCCTTCGATTTCCATGCACTATGATTCTCAAGCTGCAATCGGGGTAGCTAACAGTCAAGCGTATAATGGTAAAAAGAGACATATTCGCTTAAGGCATGAAATTGTGAGAAATATGATCGGAGATAATGTGATATCACTCGAGTATGTAAAATCTGAGAGGAACATTGCGGATCCTCTCACTAAAGACACGCACTAGGAATGGGTTTAAAGCCTATAATAGAGTAACTTGTGATGGATACCCGTCTTAACTAGCTTAAGTTCAACAAGTCAAACGAAGTCACAAGGAACTCTTGTTGTGTAATACTACGACCATTCCTAGTAATATATTTGAGATGTAGTATTTGTGTCTTTACTGACATTTTTTTAGGATGAGCTTTCGCTCTTAATGAGTCCATAGTCCTCTGTATATATAGATGGTCTGTAAGAGGCAGACTTGATGAGCTCACCGATGTGAAAAAGAATGAGTTTTCACTCTTAATGAGTTTATAGTCCGTTATGTGGATGGTCTGTGAGAGACGAACTTGATAAACTCACATATGTGAATGTGGGGGGTTCTTGCTCTACTCCAAAGAGATTTTCAGGCTTGAATCTCTAGAGGCATTCATGAAATACCAGGATGTACTGTGTGGGCACTTGGCTAGTCCAAGTAAAAGATATTTATACCAAAAATCCATGGGATGAGTTCATGGATGTCGCGAGTTTCTACCTTAATTTGAGATTAAGTAAGTGCGCAACGGTCTTAAAGTCAACTCCATTCGAAGGTTCAAGGCTTAATTCCACCTGGGATGGCGCCATGGCGGTTCAAGATTGTTGTATGTCACTGGGTGTTTGTTAAAGTCCACAAGACACCATCTCCACATCATTTTCATGTCACACCATAACATCTATGGTGATGTGTTGTGCTTGGTGGCCAAGTACTTTAGTCAATAAATAGACATCAAATCTATCTTTTTCATTCATCCAAAAAATCATCCTTCTTCTCTCTACAAACATCTTCCTACAAAGAAAATATTACTTAATATTTCGGAAATAAATAATTTATAGTTTGAGTGAAATTTTGGCAACGATTTTGTTAGTTACTCATTTATGGTCTTGCCTACACAAAGATCGTAGCGGTTGTGCAATCCTAGAGGTCGAATGCCAAGGAGTCTGTGTGTAGTAGACGGGACATAATCGACTTTAGGACAATGACCTCACGTCACGTCACAACCTTTTTTCAGATAAGTTTTTTATTTCTCATTTTCATCTTATTTATTCACTACTCGCCTAACAATTGAAAACTGAAAAGCTAGCTAATAGCTTATAAACTAGTTAAAAATTAGGAGGTGATAAGTTATTTGAAATTATTACAAGTGTTTTGTAAACTAACAAATATTTAATAAAATGACGTAAAGGCGTTATTGTGATATTTGTGTTTTGGTAATAATTGAAAGGGTAAAAATGGAATTGGAAAGCTTAGAGCAAGTGCAATGATTTCGACAGAGGATTGTTTGCAATTATGAAAAGTTGCAAGCTACTAAGAGTAAGTCCAATAGTGATGTTAAAGGACTTGTTTGCAATTTATCAAAATATCCTAACTAGAAGCAAACCATTGGAGAAGGGAAGAGTGTTGTAGCTGGAAAACAATACCGGATTATTCAAGCTACACATGCTTAAGAGATTTTTTTAAAAATCATTATTTGTGAATTAAATAATACATCCTCATTTTCGACCTCTCTTTTGTGGAAATTTCATGCAACAACAACAATATTTCCATTTTTTTGGCATTTCCCTAATTAATAGATTGACTACTTTATTTTTTTATTTTTTTAATTTTTTTATTATGAACTTTCTCTAATACATTGTAGATAAATTCAACATTCCCTAACAAATTTTTTTCCTTGTTGATGAATTCAAACTTTTAAAAGTCAATGTCAATTTTTCTTCACAATTAACAAAGTGAAAAATTGTTCTATAATAAGTAATAAGTAATTTGATTATTAATTCACCATCATTATAATTTTCACCAATAAATTTATCTATTCCATTTCAATATTTTACTTTCGATGGAAAATTCTGACAATTCATTTAGCCAATATTATGAATATCTACAAAATTCTTATAGTACCAAAAATCAAATTTATCAAAATTCACCACGACCATTGTCGAATATGCAAACATATTCGATTCGTCCAACTCCCGAAAATTATCCAATAAATGTGAGCTTGTTTAATCAAGGTTATTTTCATCCGAACTATTTTCATCCGCATATGATTATGTCTAGCGTTCGTCTTCTTGCACACGGCCACTACCAAGCATCTACAACTTTGAGCCAACCCATTTGTTTTGAAGAAAATACAAGTCGAGAAAGTATAGGTGCATTAAACATGAACCATGAATCACCATGTCAAGGTTCGAGGGCGAATTTTGATACTTCTCAAAATGAAAGTTTACAAGAGGAGGTAAATATTCAACCCACCAAAAGTACGACGGAAAAGTTTAAATGGAGCCAAGATAACGACGAAGATTTATGCACGAGTTGGTTAAATTTTACTATGACACCATAACAGGCACCGATCAAAGTAAGGATAAATATTGGCAAAATATTGTTAAATATTATAATCAATGGAAGAAGGAAGGGTCGTCAATTACTGTTGAGCAAACATCAAACCATTGGTACAAAATGAGTGCAGATGTTAGCAAGTTCAACGGATGCTGCATACAACTAAAGAATAGTCAACTGAGTGGCCACGACGAAGAACTTATAATAACTAAGGCTAAAGAAATTTTTAAGTCACAAAACAAGAACAAAAAATTTTCTTATATACATTCTTGAAAAATTCTTCAAACGGCTCAAAAATGGAAAGAATTTGTTGATCCACATAGTGGTTCCTCGAAGAGATCAAAAAAATCGAGCTCAAGTATATATATGCTCACAACTGACACAGATACGGTTGTAGACTTAACAGATGAACGACCACAAGGACAAAAGGCGGCTAAAGAAGCAACAAGAAACAAAGGAAAGGTGAAAAAAATTGAAACAGTCGATGATAAGTGGGATAAATATAAAGATTTACAAGAAAAAAGACTTGCGTTGTGTGAGGAAGGAATTCGACAAGGATTTCGCGATGTTGTGAAAGGACGTATCTAATTTGGATGAGAGAGCTAAGCTAGAAAAAATCATGATCAAATATGTGAAATAGTTAGGGCCAAGTATGGAATGTCGTATATTTTTTTAAATTCAAACGTCGTGATTTTTTTTAATGATGAATTTACGTATAGACAATAATTGAACTGAACGATTAGTAGTTCAACCGACATGTTACGACTTTTGTTATTCCAAAGAGAAACAACTTTAAAAAAAGGTTCAATTTATATTTAGTAAATTAAAGATTCGACATAAATTGGTAAATAACGAAGCAATTACACTGAAAATTCGTGAGACCATATTTTGTTTAGGATTGTAAACTACCACCATCCAACACATATTTTCGACAACAGTGATCGAACATACAATTATACCGTACAGTAAATTTGATAGCATGAATTGCCCGTTGTTAAAAAAGTAGGCGTTATAAATTAAAAAAGAGTAGGTCTCCTGAGAGACGGTCTCTCATTAACTTTATTGAGAGACTAAGTACAAATGGAAGTAATAATGGTACCAAACCTAATAGAAGTAGGTACGATTAACATAAAAGAGTATACAAATATAAAGAAGATACGCTTCTTATAAAAACAGGTACAAAACAAGTTGTCATTTAAGGATACGAATAGAACATAGAGTGGTACTGAATAGTAGTCTCTCAATAAGTTATTGAGAGACCGTCTCTTCCAAGATTTTGTGATTAAAAAAAGAGTTGTTATGAAGGTAGCCGTTACAAAAAAAAAATCGTTATGAAAGTATCCGTTATAATACAATTAGTTGGAAAATAGTTTCTTTAAATTCAGTCTCAATCATCTTGTATGAGTCACAATAACTCAACATGCATTCTGTAGAAAAAAAAACATCACAAAATTCAAAATGTCTCTAAATTCCGGTGACTCTAACAATTTTGATTTAGATAAATTTTTGGAGGAAGAATTATTTGATGAAACACATGAAGAAATAGGGTGTTATCTTCTCCAACAATATGAGAAACCACCGAGAAAAACTACCCCGTGAGGCCGTGATCGAGTAGGTGGCGCAGAAAGATTATAGCATGATTACTTTTCTGCTACACCAGTTTATCCGGATCATGTTTTTCGAAGACGATTCCGAATGTGAAAACATCTCTTTTGTCGGATAGTAGACGCACTTGGATGTCACTCTAACTACTTCCAACAAAGAGTCTGCAAAAATAAAAGGTTTGTCCCCTCTACAAAAATGGCTACTATTCGCATCTTAGCTTACGATACCCCTGCCTATGTTGTTGAGGAGTATATTAAAATTGGTAAAACCACTGCTATAAAGTGTCTTTCAAAATTTTGTCGCGGAATTATTGAAGTGTTTGGAGATAAATACATGATAAAACCAAATGCTAATGATGTAAAAAGATTACTTAAGACGCACGAGGATTGTCATGGATTTCCTGGCATGCTTGGTAGTCTGGATTGTATGTATTGGGCATGTAAAAATTTTCCTACAGCATGGAAAGGACAATATACACGGGGTAATCAATTGATCATGGATACAATCATGCTTGAAGCAGTCGCCTCTGTCGATCTTTGGATATGACATGCATTTTTTGGTGTTGCTGGGTCAAATAACGACTTTAATGTGCTTAGTCGATCAAACTTATTTCAAGAAAAATTGCAAGGTATAGCACCAGAAGTTCATTTCACAATTAATGACACCGAATACGAGACGGACTACTACCTTGTTGATGGTATATACCCCGAGTGAGCAACTTTTGTAAAGAGTTTTCCTCATCCCCGAGACCCAAAAAGAGTTTTATTTAACAAAAACAAGAGAGTGCAAGAAAAGACGTGGAACGAGCATTTGGAGTACTACAATCACGTTTCACAATAGTTCGTGGACCAGCACGTCCTTGGCATAAAAGGACTCTCCACGATATCATTTATGCATGCATTATACTACAAAATATGATAGTCGAAGACGAACGTCGCACGTATAGGAGGAAGTTTACTCAAGATGACTATTCTCCGGGTGTCCCTGATGTTTGCCAAGGGCATGACTTAGATTTTGAAACATATCTGGCAAGGGATGAGACGATCCGAGATAGGCAAATGCATAATCAATTGAAGGCGAATCTTATGGAGCATATTTGGACACGTTTCAGAAGTCATAACTAAGCTCTTGCATACATTTTTTTTTTCATTTCACTTAATATTTTTTATTTGAAATAATAAAATTTTGTTCTATTTATGTTTAATAATATATAGAATAATTAATTAAAAAAAATTAAAATACAATACACATGACCCTACAAAGCTACAACCCCTTGTAGCTTACTACTCCGTATTAGACTAGGTTGTAGTTGGAAAACAATGTAGCCCAAAAAGATGAGTTTGCAAAACTAGCTACATGAGGTTGTAGCCCACTATTGGACTTGCTCTAACCAAACAGTTGTTTGACTCTGTTTGGATCGGACTAGCTTAGTCTGAGTATTTTTTTTGTTGCGGACATATGTACTTCTAAACCAAAAATATGTTTTAGAAAGCATAAATATAGGCTTAAATTCTAATCACTTTGCCACAATCATTTGTTTATATTTAATTAAAATATTTCTTATAAATACAAATATACAATAAATGGTAATCAAATGATTATGACAGAAAGTAAACAAATAGGAAAATGAAGGGTAGTTTAAAAATGTGATAAAAGGGTAGTATTATTAGTAAATCAAATGGATTTATAGGTCTACCAAACTTAAAGTAAAGAAAAAGTAGTGATATTTTGTGTAGAGGAAGAATAAAGGGATGGTAAGGTAAAGGGTTTATTCTCCCATGTTATTTCAAGTTAAAGTGACATTTTGGATTTCAAGTTAGAAGGCAGTCATTAACTAGTTTATTCTCACATGTTATTTCAATTTTTTCTAAAAATTTAATTTTAGATAACTTATTTGTTGAACAAAATGAGAATTATTTATTGGATGATGTCTAAAAATATGTGTCAAAATTATAAATAGAGTCTTGAGTATGAAAGACTTAACTTAGGATTCGTTCAAGACTTCATAAATTAGTGATAAATTCAAGAATTTCAATAATCTCACCATTTGATGAAGTTTCAAATATCAATTAATTTTGCTTGTGACGGAATTATCCGTCGCAACATTATAACGGATCAAATAATGATCATTTAGACCAATAAAGAAACAACATATCACTCCATTTGCTTTTTTCTTATTTTTCCTTTGTGCTAAATGAATACTCCCTCACTTCTCTATAATCTTTCACATTTCTTGCTTTGGTAACTTTTTGATTTTTGTGGTTCTTATTATTTGTAATCCCACTTTCTGTGATATATTTTTTTTTCCTTCACACATATTCCACCTCTCTTAATTTTATTCTCAAAATTATTGTGAAAAATATAAAAGAACAGGAGAGAGTACTCCCTCCCCACCACAATGATTTTCTCATTTCATAATGCCACATAGATTAAGAAATGAGTAATGAAATGTGGCAAATTATTGGGTGTAGTTCAAGATGTCAAATCACAAAAAGTAATCAATCAAAAAAGAGTATAATGAATGAATAAGAAAAATTTTGAAGTGAGAAAATCTTAATGGATTTCCTTTTAAGGAAAGTGGAATATCATTTAACCCATCACATTAATAGGATGGTCGCAAACTGGAACTTGTTTTCAAATATAGGCTTAGTGGGTCGTAAACAAAAATGATTTTAGGAAAGAATAGGAGAAGCGAATACGCAAGCTAGTTACCCACCCAGAAACCCAGGAAAAAAAGGGGGAAAATACGTAATATCCATATCCAATTCCTCTCATAAACGCAACATGACTTTCATCTTCCTGGCTTAGATGAGATCTGAACCCCCAATTCACCAATTTTACTCCTTTTTTCATCAATTTCATTCTCACTTTCATACCCACATCAAAATTCGCCCATTTCCCCCACAATCAACGTAAAAATCTTCAAAATTACATAATTTGAATCTCTTCCTCCCCCCTTTCGAGAGAGAGAGAAAGAGAAAGGAGGCGGGTGGTGAATGTGAATGAGGTGGTGATGGGTGCCGCAGGTTCGAAACTTGAGAAAGCTCTTGGTGAGCAATTCCCTGAGGGTGAACGCTACTTTGGTTTGGAAAATTTCGGCAATACTTGTTATTGCAACAGTGTTTTACAGGTATCTTCTTCTTCTTCTACCAAATGCTCTTCCTGTTTTCTGTTTATGCTTTGGATTCAAATTTCGTCTTATGGGATTCAATTTTGTTATGGGTTATCTCAGTTTTTGTAATATGGTATTTGTGAAAAATTCAATTTTGTTTTGGGGGAGTTTTTAAAAGATTCAGTTTCTTTGATATGGGATTTGTGAATTTTGTATTTTAATCATAGGGTATACTTG
Source organism: Agrostemma githago (assembly GCA_958450325.1). Classification (NCBI taxonomy): domain Eukaryota; kingdom Viridiplantae; phylum Streptophyta; class Magnoliopsida; order Caryophyllales; family Caryophyllaceae; genus Agrostemma; species Agrostemma githago. Next base: position 6,755,208 of record OY288240.1, read on the forward strand.
GATTATTCAATTTTTGTCTTCTGGGGTTTGTAAGAGATGCAGTTTTGTTATCCAGGATGAGTCACATGTGTGAAAGATCAATGTTTGGGGTTTTCTTAGTATCAATTATGTTAACTGTGGTCATAGTTACAGAATTCGCTATGAATATGCTTTTACCCATTCATGATTCGCTCCTTTGGAGTAGGTTCGTGTGTTCTTTTGGTAAGCGACATGATAGAATTCGCTTTTAGCTATTCGCAATTAACTTGGTACCCAAGAGAATCTGGTAACCATGCCTGTGGTTGTACGAAGGATGATTGAATTTAGATTTTCAGGTGGATAAAGGGTAGAATAGTATGTGAGTCTGTTATAAGACCCAAGGAAACACTTGATTTGGTATCGAGTTACTTCTCAAATAAGTGGATGTGTAGTGTTGTATTGAGTCATATCTTGAAAGTCTATGGTTTTGTACTTTTGAGTCTACTTAAGCTCCGAGAAGCTTCCTGGACATATGCTCATATGTGATTATGGTTAATGCAAATTTAGGCTGCCATTGCTGGAACTTAGATTGATCATTGTGGTTAAAACTAATTTAGTCTGTCGTCTCTGGAACTTAAGTATCAAGTGTAACATATGTTGGTTGATACTGAATAACCACGTGATGTTCACATATTAATACTCCGTACATATGCAAGACTAGCGAGTCCTGCTCTCACTGAAGCTTCAAGGTTGGTAGTATAAAGTCTTCGTAGACTCGCAGTAATACGCTGCAATTGATAGAGAGATATAGTTGCTTACTTGCTTCTAGTTGTGCAAGGAGGAAATGTGGGTGTAATGGGAGAAAAAGACGGTTTGGTGGAATGGCATTTTGATGCAGTTGTCGGGGTTAATTTGTTTCCTACATCACTAATTAGTCAACCCTGATGGTAATGAGTGCTTCTTTTAAAATTGTCACTATTCTTTTATCTATTTTTGGTAGGGCAGGAAATGTTGTACGTCTTTGTTCTTAGAAAGTTGTTTTTGTTAGGAAATCTGCCAAGTCCTATGAAGTGTGGTTTGAAGTAAGCTTATTAGTTTGGTAAATGGTCCTCATCATTTTTTTAATTTGCAGGCTCTATATTTCTGTGTCCCGTTTCGAGAGCAGTTGCTAGAATACTACTCAAATAACAAAAATACTGTAGATGCCGAGGAGAATCTCCTGACCTGCCTGGCTGACCTCTTTTCTCAGGTAATTTATCCACATCTCTCTCCGTAGGATGTTTCTCTTTTAAGAACTTCATTCCATTACGCTTAATATGTTTCTCATATTGTTATACACTCCTTTCTCACATTAGTTATTTGGTTTCCTGATGTGTAGCTTCCTAGGTAATTACTAAATTGGCTAGTGTTGAATACGGAGTATTGGTTTTGATCTTGAATTTTTTTAAAACTGCTAGTGTTCGTAGATTTTTTGTTGGGGAATTCCTATTAGTATTCAATAAATGTACTCTATCCCTTTAATTTTTTTCCCACACTTCTTTCTCACAACCACTAATAAATTTTGTTTCAATATTTTAGATAAATTCGCAAAAGAAGAAAACAGGGGTCATAGCTCCTAAGCGTTTTGTCCAACGATTGAAGAAACAAAATGAGCTTTTCCGCAGCTATATGCACCAGGTACCTCACCCCCCACCATGTTAAGCAGGTCTTTATTTGCGCGGTAGTCAGTGATGTAAATGCCAATATATTTCACAATCTATCCATCTTACATGTGTATATCACGCAGAGTAATTGGTATTGAGAATGTGAGTCAATTGGTCAACCAATAAGGCAATAACCATGTTAATGCACCAACTGCTTATTTCTCACCCGTTACAAGCGCCCGAACAATTAAATTTTTTGTTTGTATTGTACTGCAAATACCTCTTTATCTTAATTTCTCAAGACTTACCTAATACCTAGGATGGGTGAAGGGAAAATTGATATATGCAATCGTAAGGTGTATTGAAAAGACAGATAGGCTGTTTCAGGGTGACCCATAACACCCATTGTGAAAGTTGCAATGTGATTTATGTTAATCATTGCTACTTTGTAATATAAGAATCTCAATTAGTCAAGTGAGGCATTTTGGGATGTATTTACCGAAATTCTATGATTTGCTTTAACATTCTTTTTTCTTCTTTATTTGCATTCTCATGAAACAAAAATCATATTGTGTGTTGTTATTTGAAGGCTCTAACTCTGACTTTTCTTATTACCTTTGCCTACACATGTTTGACAATTGACACTCAAATGTGGGTATGAGTGTATGACACTTGGATACTTCATCTTAAACCTACAACGTAAGACTTTTTCAAGTTGAGTCCGTCACTTGCACATGCTCGCTCATCACTTACTTCTAAAGGAGACTGAGTAACATTTTAATGAAATTCACACAATCACACGTGTTGTTTCTTGTTTTTCTGCATAGGATGCCCATGAATTCTTGAACTTTTTGCTGAATGAACTTGTTGACATACTGGAAAAAGAGGCAAAGTCTGCTAAAAGTGATCAAGAAACTGTGACATCTGAGAAAATTGCAAATGGACCAGGAAGTATTCATGCCAATGCCCATCCGAAGGAACCTCTAGTTACTTGGGTACACAAAAATTTTCAGGTGATTATCTTTAAGTACATTTGTATTCTGCGGGATATTTAAGGGAGTACCAAGTGTTGATACTAACAAGCATCAAACTCAAGTTATGACTTTACCGCAAGATTGGTTTAGGTGCGGTCTGGTGTAGTGTGTTTGTGCATTAGATTGTGCCTAGACAGTACTCTGGCATTTCCCATTAGTTACGTGTCGGCGTGTGACAATCAGAGATGACACAACACTTTAATGTTTCATTTTAGACCAAAGAATTGGAAATTAACGCAATAAGCGTGTTTGACACCATGCTGTGTCTGACTCTTGCTGCCGAGTCGGAGTGGCATAGCAAGTGACTACTTCCCTTGCATATTACATGTCAAAAACTGGACATATCCGTTAATTTGTTTTTTTTTGTTAGCCAAGCACGTTGTAGCGCTTCTTGCAGAAGTATGGCATGTTGATTTTCATAACAATATATCTGTCTCTTTCCTTTACAGAGTGTTTTTATTTATTTGTCATGTCTTATAAAGTTATAACGGTGTTGGATTATGTGATCAGGGAATTCTGACGAACGAAACAAGATGCTTGCGGTGCGAGACAGTTACAGCAAGGGATGAAACCTTTTTTGACTTGAGCCTTGATATTGAGCAGAACAGCTCGATCACAAGCTGTCTCAAAAATTTCAGTTCTACCGAAACCTTAAATGCTGAGGACAAGTTCTTCTGTGACAAATGCTCCAGGTTAGTGAACAGTTTTTTCCTTTTTCTTTTGTATTCCCTTCCGTATCTCATTTCTGTAACCTTCCCACTTTTTGTAACCCTTATGTAACATATCCTATCTCTCACCTCCTTATCACCAACCACCAATCCCCTTGCCCACGTAACCCACCGCAACTCACCCAACCAACAACCCCATAGCCATGACCACCGTAAAATCCACTAGACCCACCATCCCATCCTGTCGAACCCACCACTACACCTTGTGCACTACTTCACCTCACCTAACCCATTGCCTCACCCTTTAACCACCACACGTCACCCTTCGCAAGAGCACACATCACCACATGAACATCTTATGGGCTGATGGAAGGCACTTCTGAGGGTGAGGCAAGGGAGACGATTTGGTGGTCTAAGTGGGAAAAGGAAGTGATGAAGCGGTTCTGCCGGTGGGTCTGGTTGGTCGCATGATGGATTGGGTGGTGAGTGGTGGGGTGGTGCTCAATGGTTGAGGTTTGGCTGGTGTATAATTGTGGGGAAGGTGGGATGGGTGTAGGCCTTAGGGTAGTCATATTATGTGATTTTAGGGTCTCAAAACTGAAACTGCCTTTGTCGGGAAAAAAAAGGAACCCGAAACTGGAAGCTTTCAGTGAATAAGCCTAAAAAAGAAACGGGGAAGGTTTCAGAGATTCAGAGGGAGTAATACTGTAGTTTGGTTGGATGTCAGAGTGGATGTGTTTCCAAGTGCTTAGCTTGTGAGAACTATAGATCAAGTTTTTTTTTTAATAAAAAAACATACTCAACCACTTTTAGCTCAATTCAACTAGATTAATTAAGTGGAGGTGATAATATCAAACATTCCTTTCATGTGACTCCTAGCTTTTAACTATGTCAGACACTTATGTACCAGAGTATTTTAGAAAATGCTATTCCTTACTGTGCTGCATCCATGCCAAGAACAACTATCATGAATAAAAGCCACATAGTAACTATTCCGCCTTGATTATACTCCGTGTGATATAGTGCAACACTCTCTATACATCCTCCTACAACCGAATCCTCGTAAATACTTGGATCATTTATACTGTATTTTAATTTAATCATGAATAATATTAAAGCCCGGGCTGAAAACTTAAAAACTAAATAAAATTGAAGTGTGGTACGAGCTAACATATGAGATGGTGGATGATGCAGTTTACAGGAGGCACAAAAGAGAATGAAGATTAAAAAACCACCCCATATCCTAGTCATCCATCTGAAGCGTTTCAAGTATATTGAACAGCTAGGTCGGTATAAGAAACTATCTTACAGAGTGGTTTTCCCACTGGAGCTAAAACTGAGTGAAACGGTGGAAGACACGGATAGAGAATACTCGTTGTTTGCTGTGGTGGTTCACGTGGGGAGCGGGCCCAACCATGGACACTATGTGAGCTTGGTGAAAAGCCACAACCACTGGCTGTTTTTTGACGACGAGAATGTGGAGATGATCGATGAGTCTGCTGTACAGACGTTCTTCGGGTCATCACAGGAGTACTCTAGTAACACCGACCATGGCTACATCTTGTTTTACGAGTCCCTTGCTGATATTAACTTGAGCTAGGCCTAGCACTTAGACTACTTACTACTACTACTACTACTACTCCGACTACTTAGTGTTGTCATGATTTAGGACTCCCATTTATTTTCTCAAATTTTGATATTATTATATTATTATTATTATTAACTCTGTATTCTGCTCGTCCTTTCGACAATTCGGAAGGAGTATATCATAATGATTTAGGCTGTGGAAATGTAACTCTTTGAACGGGGCTTGTACATACAGTTGACTTGATTTCTGGCTGTAGAACTAGAGGCGGAGTCCCGACACTCAAGTCTAGCCACATACGGCATACCCATCTACTCAACAATACCGATGAATTTGTGACATTAAGCCCCTGCTTCTCTCAACTTACTTTCACTTCAATAAAGTTAGGTTAAGTTCAATTTGGTTTATTTCAGTTAAAGTAGTTTTGATGTTCCTTATTTTAGGTGAATAAAATAGGAAGAATGACAGGAAAATGGTGGGTTGGTAGAATTTGTACGTAGAACAAGTTGTTTGTTTGTTTGTGTGGGTCTTGACTCTTGACTCTTGAGTGTTGAGTGTTGAGTGTTGAGTGTTGAGCAGAATAGTAGATGACTCGTGAGTGTTGGGAGTCACATGCGGAGCTTTTAGAGTGTACTTGCGTACAAATTCTGCCTACTTTTTCAGTTAAAAGTTAAACATTTGGGCAACAAGTCTAGAATTACCCGATTCTATTAACTTGACACATGAAGTCTATTCAATCTGAATCAAGTAAAACAGCTAATATCTACTTGACACAATAAAGATGATAAGAAATAGCACCTTGTAATTATTTCATGAGACGGTCTTGTAACAAGTTCTGTGAGACCTTTAATATGTTGAATTAGTTACAATTTTTATCATAGGTTTTTATCTAGTGTATTATAAAATATGTGTCACAAATGAATATGATTATGATCATGTGAAATCATCTCGACATTGAATGAGGCTAGCATGTTTTAGTAACCAAAGAGCATATATAATCTCTATATAAGTATATATCCTTACAGCCTTACCATTCAATTCTTAGTTCTTAGTTCTTACTCCCTCGCCTGCTTTCTTTTCTTCCTTTTAAAAACAAAACAACACAATTCTCCTCATTAACTTATCTCACATACATGATACATTTATCCCTCTCTGTCTACAATGACCACTGATACCAAAGAGCAGGTAGCTTATTATACTTATACTCCACATTAGTACTCCTACTCCTACTCCGTATGTTTTAATTTAGTTTTAACCCTCAAAGACTCACATTTTTGTTGCTACTACTCTTGCTAATCTTGTTGCATTGTGGCTTATATCTTAGTTAGTGCCATTTACTTCATGGGATACGTAATTAAGCATTCGGAAACCGTCTTTTTGTGATACTAACACGTACATGCTCACATGAGTCAGGCTGCCTGCTACGTCCGACTCATCATTTACCAGAGTTCTTGAGATGATGAGCTAACGTTTTTGTATTAATCAGCTTTTAAACTTATAATTATGCATCATGACTTATGACTTACTCCCTCCCAATCACCCGAAAAGCACACATTTTTATTCAAATGGTGTTTCTCCAAAGAACATACAGAATCACGGAGTAGATTTCATGGCCCCCCCGTTATTTAATGTTAACGTAAAAAAAACGGGGAGGAAGGGAGGGAGGGAGGGAGGGAGTATCAATTAATGAGCGCATAATGTAGAATTGAACACAACATGTGTGGGTTGCAGTATGGGGGGGCATTAGTTAATGGCTAAGGTAGAAGTAGTTGAATTTTGCTTTGCTAGCTGTATGAGAGTTAAAAAAAGTATACCAAATTAATACTCTATGGATGCAATATAATATTGTTGCTCTACTGTGAGCTAGCTAACCATTACAGCATTTATATTTATTTATTTACATATTGAATCCAATAAACAAACAAAATGGGGGTGAATGAATGTCACGACCCAGGAATACTGCCGCATTTTGGTGATGACTGAAGAAGGCAAAGGAACAGGCACGACACAGCTACAGCGTCCGGTTGTTGACATTGATATTCCAGACCCCTTTCCCCCTTTCGTAGTCACAGTGGATATCGAGCAGGGGGGGTCTACTGATGTTTTGGAAACTAGCCGAGATACATGTGGCACCATTAATACCGACATTGCATTAACTGTGAGTTCCAACTATTCTTGAATCTTCATCATTCACTGATTGACTAAACTACACTTAATGACCGGCTAATTTTGTCCTTGCAGAAACCATTGCTGCGTCGACAGAACAGCTTACAGGTGGGAGGAGAACCGATACAGCCTTTCATGAATCACATCCTCATGTTACTCAAGTTTGATACGGAAGGTGTTCACTGCACATCACCTAAATCAGTATAATTTTTTTTACAGAATTACAGTGAAAGCTTCCTTATTACAAACAGGGTATATTAATAAGATCATAATGTGACAGAAAAACAAGGACTAGAACGATGTCATGAAGGCGCTAATAACAGTCGGAGAAAATGCAAGCGTCCAAGTTTGTTCGACTCACGACATGTAGTCATCCTCTTCTCCATTCTGTAAGCTCTTCACTTTACTGTTCATGCCTTTTCTTTTCTCTGCATAACTTATTCACCAAAACCTGTTGGCTCTGCACTCTGCAGTATGTTTTTACATCATTTCAGTTCAGCAGATTATTTTTTTTACCAAAACTAACATAAAAATGAAAGCAAAAGGATTAAATAAATATATGGATCAATAAATCTGCAAGAATGGTTCCTAAATTAGTCCTCTGATCAAACGAAAGGTGGAAGTAATGAATATAAATAATTAAGAGGGTGCTTAACTGCTTAATGAGCTGAAGCATGGTATTTTCATGTTTTCAGGTCGAGTATGGGAACCTTAGTGTTGATCTACTTGACTCTAAGAGCTAGACAGGTCAGTGACGGCTACATCCATGGCTGAGCACTTGAACTGTGCCCAGAATCGTATCTACGCCCCAAAACCATATATTTATCGTTGTTTGATGAATGCTGTAAATGCTACTCCGTACTTCAAAGTACTGTCCCAAAACCATCGAAAATCAAAACTATGGTAACGATTGGGGCGTAGTGTCGACGTATCATATAGATTATTATTATACTTGAATAGTTTTAGTTGATCAATCCCATACAAATCAAAACACCCATTGGAGCAGATGCTTTCTTCAAAGCTCATCAACTATTTATATGGTGCAGCTGAAAAATTGATATCTGAATTCTTAATGCAACATAAGTACATGACAAACAGGCATACTCTATAGAATGATATAGTTCATATCACATACAATATGTCCAACTATGAACAATTAGGTCACAAATCTCATTTTCTTTGTAAAACTATTTCATCTGGACCTCCAATCTGTGCCACTTAACACATGCAGCCACCTCCCGCTTGTTCCGATTGGGATGACGGGTTGTTGTGAGATTTCAAGTTGACATCAACCATATTCTCCTGTTTAAAGGATGAAAGAGTTTCCATTCCTGGCAGGGCGGAGGCGATCTTCCGAAACAAAGGCTGTTACAAGTTCATTTGAATGCAGCATATTAGACAAGGAGTAAGAACTCTCAAGTATATACAGAACCTTGAGACAAGTATACCTTGATGTTGAAACCTGCTTTAGCACTTGTCTCAAGGAACATTGCCCCTGATTCACGAGCCTTGCTATCACCTTCGTCTATAGAGACTTGCCTGTTCAATGTCAACAAATACAATCATATATAATCAGCTTTTTTTTCTTATTATGCACATCACAGACATCTATCCAGGTTAGTAGCTACGGACTTATGGAGTTGTAGGGGTAGTTGATAAAACTCAGAAACAAAGCTTGCGTGCCTTAATCACGAAATGGACGGAGTTAGGAGGTCAACTTATATGAATTGTTGTTTGAAACCATCAATGAAAGATTGTATGTGATGTAAAATAATGGGAAAAAGGAAGTATGTTAACTAAAACCAGAAGCATACCTTTTTTCAACTAGATCTGTTTTATTCCCGACAAGGACAATGATCACATCGCTTCCTCGTTCATTTCTTACTTCCTCAAACCACTTTGTTGTGTTCAGAAATGACTGCCTATCTGCAGAACAACATTTGCCACACTATCATTCCCAGCATTATCACTTGAGGTACATCCAAGTGCATCTAAATTAATCCCAGGCTTCACGCAAATATAGTAAATTTTACAAAAGTAATCTCAGGGTATTCAAGGAATAATAACTACTGTATGTAATGTCGAAGTGAGCAGCACTTACTTGCAACATCATAGACGACTACAGCAACAGATGAATCTCTGATGTAGCTAGGAATTAAACTCCGAAATCTTTCCTGTCCAGCAGTATCCCTGCAGTTAATTTAAAATCAGCCAGCAAAGTAGGGATGACATAGCGTGCGTTTACAAGATAGTTCAATCGGTATGTTTTTGGCAGATGAGTGTGAGTTAATCAAATCAAGGAACGTAAAATCCGAAATTGTTGGTCAGATCGGTTAACAAGGATTATATATGGACAATGATTCAGAGCGGTTAACAAGGAAAGAAAAGCAGCGTACCAGAGCTGCAAACGCACAGTTCGATCTTCAAGATACATAGTCTTTGACAAGAAGTCTATTCCAATAGTAGCCTGGATGCAATTAACAACAACGCTATCATGTTTTAGGCGTAAGAATGATAATCAAAGCATGCATTCGAATAGTAGGCTGAATGCAATTAACAATGCAAGTAGAAAGAAATGAAAGGATTGATGGCGGGATGAGGCAGTTGCAATGAAACAATCTAAGTTTATTTTGGTGAAACCATTCAAGAGTTTGTTGGAGGTAAAGATGGAAGATCATGTTATAACTAGAGTAGAATTTAATTCACAAAATTGGAATTCTGAATATCAAAGACGCACAAAAATAATACTAATAATAATAATTCCAGATACAGAAACAGAAACAGGGGAGCACATCCAACATGATCAACCAATGATGATATTCATTTGATTTTCTTTGGAACATCAAGAATGGGAATCACAAAAAGATAGGAATGAAGGAAAAGTCAAAAGCGATGGAAATGAATCTCAATGGAAAACACCATGAAGAATTGTAGAGAGATTGATTGTAATTGGGAAATGAAGAGAAAGAGAGGGAGACCTGGTAAGTGGTGTCGAATTTGTCGTACATGAAGCGAGTGATGATGCTAGTTTTACCCACGGATTGATCACCCAGAAACACCAGCTTGTATTTCGACAATGGTGTCACCACTGCCATTTTTATTATTATTATCAAGAAGAAGAAGAAGAATTCCCTTTGATTGATTGATGCCTCTTCTCCTTTTTCTTAATCGCCAGGGGTCAACACCAACACCAACACCAACACCAACACCAATACACCGGAATTGGGAATTGGGAATGAACCAACTACCAAACGGCTCCTCCTCTTCCTTGCATGTTACGGACCCACCCACTATTTCTCAACTACGCTTCCTTCCTTCCTTCCTTACCTACGGAGAATATAACTACTTATAAACTCTTCTCCATCCTCTTCACCACAATTTGCCTATACCATTCATCTTCTTTGCGACGAATATTTCCGTCTTAACCTTAAAATATAGGGTATCAAATAGGTCTTGTCCTAATTATTTGACCTGTCATAAAATTAAAACGGATATACTCGTCTTATACAAGAATTTGTCTATCCCTAATTAGGCTTCGCAACAAATCACCCCATGGTCCACCCGATATCAAATTCTAATTTCCTAAGTAATCCCACATGACCCAACCTAACCCGACATATCCAATATTTTTATCAAAACAAGCGAGTTGATATCCTTACCAACGTGCAAAATACTTCGTAACAAGAATTTTTTATCGTTTAAATGCTTTTTAATAAACTATTTATTCATTTGGTGCTCTTTTGAAACTATTTCTCCCCAATGGTTCCACATCACCTTTTTTCTTGCTTTTTTTAATGTCAGGTACCCTGTCGCTAGTTCAAGTAGCGGCAGAGTCTTAGCACACATAACAGACGCTACTGCCTGAAAAAGAAAACAAAGGAAGGGGCTGCCGCTAGTTGAACTAGCGGCTGAGCGGAACTGTATTGAGTGGGCCTCTCTTTAAACTAGCGGCTGGGCATAAATTTACCGAATACTAATTTTTGATGCAGCTGAACGAGTTAGTACGTGCCTAAAACCTGCAAATTGCACCCAAAAAATACATGACGATTGCCCACAAACATATGAGCAATCGTCTTCACTTGTTTTAATCCTCACCAATAGGCAAAACAATTCATCCAATAACCAAATCAAACATCTTAATAAAAAGAACCAAATCAAACAAACAAATTCGCAAACTAACCAAATCAATTTTTCAACAACATTGTAACAACAATATCTACATCAACAACACGGAACCAACGTCAAATCTATCGAAACTCAAACACTTAACATCAAAATACAACATAAACCTTCATCTTCTTCTTGAACGACCCCTCTTTGACCTTGCTCGTGAAGACGAACAATCCGGAGCGTCTTCTTGTGTGAGTTGACTAGGTCTTCTTTCACGAAAGTCATATCGCGGAGTTTGGTCTGGTTCTTCGAAGACATCATCAGGGGCATCGGGTAGGATTAGATGTCCTCGCCCACTATTTTGCAAAGATTGAAGAGACATCGTTTGCATTGCTTTCAATATTTCACATCTTCTTTGTCTCTCTTTGTATTTTTAGCTAGCATGGCGGTAGCTTGTCTATAATTGAAGACACTTGCTTGAGCCTACAAAAAAAAGGGAAGGTGTCGCTAACATTAACATGTTAAATCAAGATGAAATAAGGTCATAGGAAAAACATATTGCTTATAAGCAGGGCCGTCTTAAACATTTAGGAGGCCCTGAACGAAACTATGATTTTGGGCCCTTATATTATGCATGTCTACATAATTTTTCAAAAATACTTATTTGTGATGAGTATATTTGTCACAAATATCGTTTTGTGATGAGTTAAATATCACCCGCAAGGGTAGACAACTCATTTAGTACAACGATCTCCTCGATTTAAAGTAAACAATGAAATAATAAAATCATGGACATCATTAAAATTCGTCACCACAAAATGTCATTGCATGTTATGTAACTAGAACTTAAACCTATTTAAAATATAAAACTATTAAAAATGAAAGAAGAAAGAATCCGTTGAGAATAAATTTATGTATATCAATGAAAAAGAAGAAAGAAAATGTTGCGAATAAATTTATGTATATTAATGATTTTACAAAAAATATACAAAGTGTACAGATGGGGGATTGAACCCACAATCACATGAACAAGACCATCACACTCTAACCATTGAACCAGGATGATGCAACTGCTTAACAAAACCAATTCAAAGTAATATATAGACTAAACTAATTTTTATAAATCGAGGCCCTCACAAAAATGAGGCCCAGTTCAGCGGCCCACCTTGCCCTCCCTCAAAGACGGGCCTGCTTATAAGATACTTACGAGGTAAAGTCATAAGAAAAACATATTACTTATAGGATACTTACGAGGTGGTGGTGGTCGACAGTGATAGGATAACACTACAAGAATAGATGGGCCTGGCGTCCATCCATTGGCTTCCGTTAGTGGACGCTGTATGAGTCCTGGCGTCCGCAAACAGACGCTAGAAAGTGGATGCCACGACCAGTCGCCTTTTTTTTAAACGGGCGTCCACTATTGGACGCCAAAGAAATTGGCGTCTGACAGCGGACGCTATGAATGGCGTCTTACTGTGGACGCCAGATGGGCCAAGGTGGCGTCCATAGTCGGACGCCAACATGCACATGGCGTCCGACTATGGACGCCATCTTGGCCCATCTGGCGTCCACAGTAAGACGCCATTCCCCTGAATAGAAGATCGTCTTTAGTTCCCTCCGGCGTCTGGCTTGGCGTCCGTTATTGGACGCCATTTATGCTGATGCATTACCGTAGCCAAGCGTTCGATGTCTAGCCAAAACCTGCAAAATAAAACAAATCCACAACTGTCGACCATCGACAACACACTCTCAATCAACCAAAACACTTGATCTCCCGCCACATTTACGCTAAAAAACCATTTATATAAAAAAGTTTTAAGATACGGTTTAAAGGTACATAAATCTAAACTAGTTCGAAGATACATAATCCATAAATCCAGTTACAACACCAACAACAAAAAACAATCAGCTAACTGTGAAGCTAGCTGAAGCACCAGAGTTACCGCCATCCCCGCTAAAGGGGTCTCTGTCGTCTGGAGGGGAAGGGGGACGACCTGGGTTGCATTTGTTGAACATGGCCTGAAACATGGCCATCTGTTCCTGCATCTTCTTTATCTGCTCCGCCTGCTCCTTCAGTTGCTGCTTCATGGCCTCCTTTTCTTGGTCGGGCTGCTGAGACTCGGGTGGCGTATACTCCATCTGTGTGGAGGTGCCTAGACGCGCTGTGGGAGGTGTGAAGTACATCCCGTGTGCATTCCCAACACCATACACACTACCTTTCTTGTACCCCTTCACGACCTTGAAATAGGTCTCATTCGGGTCTACTTCGGCACCACTAGTAGAACTCTCGTTATTTGCTAACTCCTCTTGGTAGGCATCCTGCGTACACAACAGTGATTTCAATTCAAGTTATTAGAAAATGAAATCAATAAAGATACTTATCTACCACCTAAAGTAAATATATAGGCACAGTTGATTTGTTTGAAATAGTAAGTACTCACCCAGATTGCCTGATCTCTACTCGTCATAAAAGAAGTCCCTTCCGAGTCGGTCTTCCCGTGCATGTCTAGGAACACCTCAGGGGCGGTTGGCGTCCTCCCGAGTTCAGCTTGTAGCTGTTAAATAAATACGACCGTTAGGCAAACGTATTTTACGTGAACGTAGTTTATGATTAATCAAGTAGGAGTACGATATTATTAGAAAATCATACCCTCTTGAGACGAAGAAACGAAGACTGTGAACCCCGATGATGTGTCGGGTCGGCCTTCCCCACATGCTCACAGTTCTTCAATTTGTTTTGTGATGCCCTCTCCGATCTGACCTTGAACCCCTGGTCGTCGTGGTACTTAACCCACCTCTCCAACGCCTCACCTGAAGTATGACAACACTAATATATTATTAGTTAATATTGTAAAAGATTGAAGTTAGATTTTTCTTTAAAATTGAGTAATATAAAAAACTACACCTTTCAGGTCTTTCAGCGCAGTCCCCCGCTTGTGGCGCTTGTTCATTACGTCCTTGAAGCGGCGTGAGCAAGTCTCATTGTACCGCTCGTATACCCTTCCTTCGAGCTCCGGCTTCCAACAGAACTTCAACTACAAAATCAAGGCGGATTAGTAATTAGTAAAAGAAATAATAAAAAACTACACATTATGAGTGCGGAACTCGGTAGCAAAAACAGTAAACGAACCCGAAAGTTGTTGAACCACTGCGCCCGCTGATCCGTCGGCACCTGAGTCCAACAGGCATACCCTAGACCTTTGTCGGTCATGTAGCTGTTAGTACAGCCAGTGGTCACCTCCCCATGGAGGAACCTGCACCAAGTCGAGAGACACAGACATGTACGAAATATTACAAGATGTATGTAGTCCAAAAGTTCATATGTTAAAAAAGAGTGGGCATGTTAGATTATATTACCATACGCGACCGGGGTCGAGAATCACACGCCCGTTCTCGTCCTTTTGTAGCTCCTCCGTGTTCCCCTGCCGTTGCTCCTCGTCATTCTGCTCCTGTTGCGGCGTTTCAAGGACCACTTCCTCCTCCTCCTGCTGGGAGGTCGATGCGTGAACAGACCGACTACCTCCGCCACGTTTCCTCGTCGATCTACCGCCTGCCATTATCTTAACCTTGCAACAAATTAGCAACAATTAGCAATTACAATCTAACACAATAGAAATAACGTACACAATAAGTAACACAATGATTAATGTGGGTAACCTACTACAACAAGTCTAGAGGTCATCTTCGCTGTCGTTATTGCCCTCAGCCTCACTGTCCTCACTCTGATCCTCCTCCTCCTCCGTTTCCTCGCCCTCCTCTTGATCGTCCTCCAAACTCTCTTCATCGTGTCCGTCATTCTCCTCAAGGATCTCCGGAACATCCCTAACCATGTAATCTCCCTGTCCATCTTCAGTTTCATCCTCAGAGTATTCATCTGCCACAACATTCTGATCTTCTTCGGAGATTATGGTCTCGTCAATAGGAGACAAGCGTGTACCACTTGAAGCCGCATCTTCCTGGAACAAAGAACTGTCTATTTGCCCCCGTGGTTTTGTCGTAAAGACTGCCCACCATTGACTTTGATTTCTGTCATTTCTCGTGTACGGGGAAGGAGCAAAGTAGACTTGCTTGGCCTGGTGCGCGAGTATGAACGGATCATAAGTAGGATATTTCCGGGTGTGGTTAACTTCCACGATCTTGTATCGTTCATGCACCCGGGTTCCGTTCACGGAGCTGTCTTTCCACTCACATTTGAACAACACAGCTCTATACCCCCGTTCTTTGCCGGCATAACACAACTCAAAAATATCCTCCAAAATGCCGTAGTACTCATCACCATCAAGAGATGTCACACTGACACCGAAATTACATCTAGCCTTGTTCTTACCATAGTTGAATGTGTGAAAATTGAACCCATTCGTTCACTGTGTACCGGTTCCAGGTTTTAACAACTCGCACTGGTCCGTAAGCCAAACTTCTAACCAAATCATCACGTATGTCTAAGGCAACTACGTGATCCTTTAGCCACTTAGGAAAATGTTCATCGTGCTTACTCCAAACGTCATCAGGGTTCACGTCAGGGTTCAAGGCGACATATTCAGTTACAAATTGTTTCTCATAAGGCTCTAAGATCTCACAATTAGAGAGTAGGTAAAGGTGCGCTCGGTTGTACTCTTTCTCATCTAGTACCCTAGAACCCTCGACGGATGAAGTTCCTTCATCGCCCTTCTTTTGAAAAAACTCTGGTATAGTAGGATCAATGGAAATCGAATGTTCTAGGTTCAGGTTCTTGGTTTTTGTTTGGATGTCTTTCTCGAAGTATAGGGAGCAGAAGTTCGCAATCTCTTCTGTCAAATATGCATTACAAATAGAACCCTCTACCCTAGCCTTGTTACCAATTTTCTTCTTCAGATGATTGAGGAACCTAAATAAACAAGTTATGTATTTTAATTAATAAAAGTGTGAATCACAACTCTTCCCCTCCACATCCATTACAGTGTGAATCAACTGCTCGAAGAAGTTTTTCTCTATATGCATCACATCTAAATTGTGACGAAGTAACAAAGTCCTCCAATATGGTAGGTCAAAGAATATGCTACGTTTAAACCAACCATTTTTCAACTTTTTCAGGTCTTTGAACTCCTGATCGGTTCCGTCAACAGTGGACGGGTACTCGGAAATCAACTCCCATATTTCATCTCCTGGGAGTCGATCAGGTGCGTCGTCAAGCACAACCCCACCCTTCTTGAACGCCTTCTTATTCTTCCTATACGGGTGACCCTCTGATAGGAACTGTCTATGACAGTCAAACCAACTAATTTTACTAGAATTTGGGAGATAAAAAGCTTTGCTCTCTTCCATACAACACGGACACGCTTTTTGACCCGCAGTAGACCATCCCGAGAGCATACCGTATGCGGGAAAGTCATTTATAGTCCACAACAAAGCTGCTTTCAACTGAAAGTTTTGTCTAAGAGAGACATCATATGTTTCGACCCCTACCTCCCACATTTGTTTCAATTCCTCAATAACAGGTTGCAAGTAAACATCCAAATGATTTTTTGGATTTTTGGGACCAGGCACAATAAGTGATAGAAAGATGAAAGGCTGTTTTAAACACAACCAAGGAGGTAGGTTATAAGGTGTGATCATCACAGGCCAACAAGAGTACGACTTACCAAATTGGCCGAAAGGTGCAAATCCATCAGTACACAACCCTAGCCTTACATTTCGGGGTTCTGACGCAAAGTGGGGATGTAGTCTAGCTATCGAAACGCTTCCACTCCTCGCCGTCACTCGGATGACACATATTCCCTGGTACCCTAATATCCTCCTTGTGCCACCTCATTTGCTCCGCTATTGTTTTTGTGGCATACAATTTTTGAAGCCTTGGTGCAATAGGGAAGTACGTAAGCTGACTTATTGGGATCGGTTTCTTACCCCTAACACCGCTTTTCCCTTTTCTACCCCTCAAAACAATATCCCCCTCAAGCATCTTATACCTACCCTTACCACATCTCTTACATTCATCTAGCATCGCATCGTCTTTCCAAAATAACATACATCCATCTGGACAAGCATCAATCTTCTGATGCGGGAGTTGAAGGCCCTTCACAACTTTTTTGGTTGTGTAGAAAGTTCGGGTCATGATATTGTCTTTCGGGATTACTCTCTCGAGCAAGGCAGCAATACCATCGACACAGGCAAAGGGTAGGTTGAACTCACATTTAAGGCTGACTACCATAGATGCGACTTCTAACAAAGTCACCTCGCACCCTCCGTATAACGGTTTCTCCGAAGCGTTCAACATGTCGAAGAACGCCTTCGCTCGTGGGTTAGGTTCTTGTGGGTTGGGTGAGTCGTGTTGGTTGGGTGAGTCATTCCCATATGTGTTATCGTTGTTAAACAAGTTGCACTCCACTACGTCAACTATCATACCTCTCAAACCCCCCTCATTTTGACGGTTTTCGGGTTCCTCAGACTGAGCTGGCTCACCATGACAAATCCAATTATAATAATTTGATGAAAAACCATTATAGATGACATGTTCCTTAACTACAAGGACATCAAAAAATTTAATGTTCTTGCATTTAGTGCACGGACACCTAACCTCCCCCCTCGATGCATAGTCTACTGACTTTTTAGCGACCTCGACAAATGATTCCACACCCCTCAAAAATTCTACGGTGGGACGTCTCTTCTTATCAAGTCTACCCTCATACATCCATTTGCGTTCAACTCTCTTCATTTTCTATGTTCAAAAAATATATATAACAAATAAAAGTTTAATTTCCGTAACTTAATTTACAACTTACTAAACGAAAATTTAATCAACACTTAACTTAAACTTAATTTCTCTAACTTCATTTCCATAGCTGAGTGTCCTCAATTTAACTTAATACGTCAAAGTAAACCCATTTTTTTAATTTGCAACTCTCATATTAATTTTTAATTGACCTTACAAAAATTAGTCACCGAATTTATTCACAAATGTAATCACAATTTAATCCCAATTTACAAAAACTGTAGCTAATTTATCAAAGTAATCCAAATTCAACCGAACAAAACACAACAATTCATGGCTCATGTCAGACAGAAATAGCTTAAACAGGTCAAAAAAGGGTCAAATTTTCGAATGCAGAAATCAAATTTCCAAAAGCGCCACTAACACCTATTTACAACCCCAATCAGGATAGAAGTGGTTTCGGGAAAATTCGGCATTATTACGACACCATTTGGTCCGTCCTAAGTCACACAAAACCTCACGGAAGGCCCTAGAGGTGATTCTAGCTCAATTCAACCAACTTCATCAAACCCTATTCATAATTGTGATGGGCAAATCTAATCTACCTAATCAAATTTCAACTAAACTAATCAACCTAAGCGAATTTGGGCTAATTAAACTAATCAACCTAATCGAATTTTAGACCTAAACAATATTAACGAGCAAACTATCAATAAATAACGATAACAATCAAAAATAAGAACTAATTATAATAAATAACAACTAAGTAAAGTAAGAAAACATACCACAAATTAAGAAAAAGAATGAAAATTGGGGAGGAAATTCAAAGGAAATCGGCGAGGGAGTGCGGAGAGAGTTTAGAGAGATAAAAAAAATTTTAGAGAGTGAAGGGGGAGAGGGGGGTGGGCGGGTATTTGTCGCCGAAAACATTTGGACGGGCGTCCACTATCGGACGCCAGGTGGACGCCCGTGTTTTCCCTTTGGCGTCCGACAGTGGACGCCATTTGGGGTATATGGCGTCCGTCTGTGGACGCCTGTTGGCCTGAATTTCGTCCTCCATCCTCAGTCGGACGCCAAGTTTGGCGTCTGACGGTGGACGCCCGGAAGTATTTTCAGACGCCATGTGGGCGTCCATATGCCCAGGACGCCAAAATAGCGGACGCCTGGGACTGTTTTTCTTGTAGTGTAATAGTTGTGGCGTTGTTCATAATTCTCCGTCACTTGACTAGAGTGAGGGCTTATAAGAAGACGAGTGTGTCTCTTGTACCAAACCATGTACTCATCGTTGTCGTCGATAACTCCTTTGTAAGGATCCCCATTGGCAATTGGATTGAGTTTCCGGTTCATCCACATTTCAATGTAATCTCACCGTAAACTCACCATCACTCTCAAAAGAAGCCACACTTGATTTATACCAATTGTTTACATATTTTTCATCTAGTGGGTGAAGCGTAGTAAATTGAGTATTAGGAGTGGTATAGAAACAAGATCTACACTGCTATCATCATCCTCATCCTCATCTCCGAACAACATTTCATCTTCCTCTTCCGCATTCAATTCAAGCTCATCTCCCTCAACATTACAATCTAAAGCCGCTTCGTCAACATTATTAGTCTCCAACGAGACACACCAATTAGGATCCTCAACTTGACTAATCATGTTCGTGAATGAAAGATTAGGAGGGGTTAAAAATGATTGGCCTATTTCATTTGACAATGAGATTGGTTTCAATTCAATAAATAAATCCATTGAAGCGGCTTTCGATTGACACACAGAGGCCCACAAAGCCCTCAAACTACGATCATTACTCAACAACATCACTTTGTAACCTCTCACACTTGGAAATTTCATCCTCACATTTAGCTCAAATGTGGTGCTATCAACCTCTAAAGCCTCATAAATTTCTCTTTTAAGTTCAACAAAGGTCATATTGCTATTGACAATAATGAAAGTCTCACAACCATTTTTGTATGCTACATTCTCACCATCTACAGCAATTTCACCATTCCACCAACATGTTAAGGGATAGTTATTTATCTCCATCACACCCCTATGCTACAAAATCAAGGAAAAATTACACAAACCTAATTATTTATCTCATTCCATCACACACCAAATTGTAAAACAACTAATTCAACTACAAAATCAAACCCAAAATCAACTAATGTAATTAATAACAAGCTAATTCAACAACACTAAACTAGTTGATAAAACAAACCAAATAAGTAAATTTAGATTAAATTTAATAATTGAAACTAAACAAATTAGTACCTTAAGTAAAGTAGGATGGATATAAACTCAATTGGAAGTAATTAATTAGGATTTTGCAGAGTAGAATGATGAATTTGGGGTTTTTCGCAACTTAGGGTTAGAGGTGATTTTGGGGGTTTTTCGGGGGGTTGATGGTTTGGGATGAAATGAGTTTGATTCTCGTTTTTTTTATATATCACCTGATGAGCCGCTAGTTGAACTAGCAGCAGCCTCTCTTCCTATGTTCCCCTTATCAAGCAGTGATATCTGTTTTGTGCGCTCAGGATCTGCCGCTACTTGAACTAGCGGCAGGGTACCTGACGTTAAAAAAGAAAAGAAAAAAGGTGACGTGGAACCATTGGGGAGAAATAGTTTCAAAAGAGCACCAAATGAATAAATAGTTTAATAAAAAGCATTTAAACGATAAAAAATTCTCGTAACAAATACGAAAATGATTTGAATCTGAAATGGCTTGGCCAAAGCTGATTGACCTAAATATATGATCCTAATGACCTGTAGGCA
Source organism: Agrostemma githago (assembly GCA_958450325.1). NCBI lineage: Eukaryota > Viridiplantae > Streptophyta > Magnoliopsida > Caryophyllales > Caryophyllaceae > Agrostemma > Agrostemma githago. The sequence continues at coordinate 6,775,829 of OY288240.1, forward strand.
ATCAGGCAATGATGTTAAAATCCAAGTTGTTTCGATATCCAAAATATGTGTATATTTTTCTTTAGTACATAGTATTTTTTAGCCAAATGAATTAATCGAGTTTGGGGCTGAACATGCCAAATTATTTGGTATTTACATTATATTCGGGTTAGGTTATTTCGTATTTTTGGGTAGATTTAGTTTAAAAAAATGACTTCATTTGAATAACTTAACCCGACATTCAAAATGAAGATCAAGTTTGATGAATAATCCAAATTGATCTGACACAAATATTCCATAGATATTACTGCATGTAGGCATACAAACCAATATTTCTAAAAAAAGATGAAAATATAAAACTCGCAAATGATCACAATTTCAAAATGATCTAGTGTCATCCGAACTTGACCGGATTCATACGAACCTAAAAATGACTTGACCTGGCCTGAGTGAATTTGACTCTTTTGACCTATTCACCAGGTCTAATTTTGAGTCTACTTTAGCTCTTCGTGTTTGGATATTTAGATCGAGAAATTATGATCACACAATTTTATAGGAAAATCATATCGTATGCAAGTCAATGACAAAATAAGATTACATTTATATAAAGGTGTGTTTTGAACTAAGGTCTTTTCTTTTAACGTAAGTGTATATTGATAAAATAAAATCAAAATAACTAGAAGAAGCATTTGCTTGTTTCATCTAATCTCGGTGACACATCGTTCAAAGTATTCTCAACAATATTCCTCCCTTCGAGAAAAACCCTAATGGAAAACCCTTTCCCTCCTAATGAAGACGATCAAACTTCGCGATCTACAAAAAAATTCAAGATGCATCAATCGAATAATGACAACACACAAGACTCATCTTCGGATATGGATATTTCGATAGTTCCGAATAGTCCCATCCAACAAGGTGATACACCGAACATTGTCAAGGCCTCATACAAGGATTCGCTAAACAATGGAATGGGTCCTTCGTTCTCTATCAATCATGATCAAGGGTTCACGGTCATGGACAATGCTATTTATGATGATGTTTCGGATGATGATGTTGAAGATCCTACCCTTGAATCAGATCCATTATGCCCCACCATTTTGCTCACGAAGAAGGAGAAAATTATGATTAGAAATAACTGGCGTAACTCATTAATCATTAAGATGTTTGACAAGAACATTGGACATTTTTCCCTTGTTCGTCAATTGAAGAAAAAATGGTCGGTGAAGGGAGATCTTGTTTTCACTGATGTAGGTTGTTCTTATTATGTCGTCTGTTTTACCAATAAGAATGACTATGACTTTGTGCTTACCGAAGGTCCATGGATGATTGGGGATCATTATTTAACTATTCGGAAATGGGTGCCCAATTTTATTGGCACCGATGAGCCTATTCGATTCCTTACTACGTGGATTCGTATTCCAAGATTATCAGTGGAATATTTTCATGAGGATATTCTTAGGAAAATTGGAAGCAAAGTGGGCAAAGTGATTCGAATTGATAAACCCACAGCTATGGCGGAAAGGGGATAGTTCATACGTATGAGTGTTGAGGTGGATCTCACTAAACCGCTTTTGTCTAAGTTTAGGCTTAATGGCAAAGTTTGGATAATTCAATACGAAGGACTACGACAAATTTGTTACAAGTGTGGCAAATTAGGCCATACAGATGTTAAGTGTCCTCTGTACCATACTAATATGGTTGACAATCGGCCCAGGGGTGGGGTGGAAAACGCAGAAGTTAATCCAAATGTGGGTCCTGACAATGTGGCAGTTAAGGACCCGTATGGGTCATGGATGCATGTTAAGAAGCCTGCACGTCGTAAACAGCCTCGGGTAGAGAAAGAAAATGCTAATCAAGTGAATCCTCAAATTGTTCAAAAAGTTCAGATCCTAAGTAATCCTACTAGACTTGGGTCTAGATTTGATGCCTTAGAGATCGAAGAGGTGGAAGGTACACAAAATGAGGGATCGAGAAGCAAGGACATTGGCTTACAAACTGGTCTAGTCCATAGCTTAGCTAGAAGCAAAGGGTCCAAGACACCTAATATGCAATTTGAATTCAATGAAAGTCCAAAGTCACTAGAGAATATTTCTGTCAATTTGGAAGGTACGGGTGTGATAATAGGTAAGGAAAATCTCGGTGAAAAATCAGGAAGTGTGGAAGGAAATAAGAAGGATGAGGCCAAGGGTACTAGTACCAATATCGATTCTGAGGAGAGCAATATTATATGGAATCCTAATGTAAGCAAATCTCCTATTTTAGGGGGAGATAATAGGAAAACCAATTACGGGAATTATGCTACACATTCACACTCAATAGAGGGTATGCAAAAGCAGATCCAAGATAATGCCTTGACCTTGTCAAATATTCCGAAGAATAATCCAAAAAATATTCCATCCAAAACTTCAACTAATTCTGTTTCCGTAAAAGAGAATGCTAGTAAGAAGCCCCTAGCTTGTAGAGTTGCTAGACATTTTCATAAGAAACCTGGAAAACCTTCGTTCAGTGCTTCTAAATCTACCCATGAACACAAACTTCAACCCGCTCCGGATCCCGGTCACCTATCACTCAGTCATCCCTCCATCTCACTACCCCTATGTAATATCACCAATGGAAGGCCCGGACATGTCCACGGCCATTCCGCTGGCGCACACGATGATGTTGGAAATAGAAGTGTTTCTCCCCCCGAGAACAATTTCACCGGATTTATTCCTAGAAGTGACGGTCACCCCTCAGGTGATGCGGATACTGAATCGATTATCTGAGGCTTTTTTGTCCTCGGTTCCTTTTTCCCCAACTAGTTTTATGGATCGTTTTCCAAACCAATTAAATCACCGACCTGCTCTGAGTCTTATGACTTGGAACGTGCAAGGGGCGGGTAGTCCCGAGTTCATGACGATGCTTAGGGAGCTAATTCGTGTGAATCAACCACAAGTGTTGGCATTAGTTGAACCACATATTAGTGGGGAAACGACTCAGCGTGTTTGCGACAGGATTAATTTTAGTGGCAAGATACGTGTGGAGGCAGAGGGTTTTAGTGGTGGAATTTGGCTTTTTTGGCGGCCGGAAGAAGTAACTGTTAGCCCAATTATTCATCACTCTCAACATATTACAGTGGAAATTTCTCGGGTTGGAGAGATTCCATGGTACTACACTGCGGTGTATGCCAGTCCTGACTCGGTAAAGCGAGAAGATTTATGGAGAGAGCTTGAGAGCTTTGCGCTTACTCATAACCGTCCGTGTTTAACTATGGGGGATTTTAACGACACCAGATTTATTCATGAGCGAAATGGTGACAGTGACACCATGAGAAGAAGGTGTAACCGTTTCAATACTTGGTTGGAGTGTAATAACTGGATAGACTTGGAGTTTCAGGCCCTGAGTATACCTGGTCTCGAGGGAATTCAGCATCGACAAGGAAATGGGCAAGACTGGATAGAGCAATTTGTAATCCTGCGTGGCGAATTATGTTTGAGGAAGGATCACTTCGACATCTTGTTCAGAATCAGTCTGATCATTGTCCGATCATCGTTAGTACGAATGGATTTGCTCATATTCCGGGTATTCTAAGACCGTTTTGATTTCAAGCAGCCTGGTTATCTCATGCCAAGTTCTCGGAATTCGTGGCTGCTAACTGGAATAACGAAGAACATCTCATTCCCTTTATTCATAAATTTGCGGAAAAACTAAGAGAGTGGAACACCAAGATTTTTCGTAATATTTTTGCAAAGAAACGTAGCTTGGAGAGACGGTTACTTGGGGTCCAAGAAAAGCTTGCTAGAAGTGGTTTGAATTACTTGTACAAGTATGAATTGAAGTTAAAAGCGAAGTTGAATGAAGTGTTGAAGGAGGAGGAACTTTTGTGGTTTCAAAAGTCGAGAATGGAGGAAATTTGCGATGGTGACCGAAATACTCGTCTATTCCACTTAAGTACCATTATCCGAAGGAAACATAATCGAATTGAGGCGTTCCAGGACATGGAGGGGAATTGGGTCTGGGATGCGACGACTGTTAAATCTATGGTTTTGTCGTATTTCAAAGACCTTTTTGTTGGCCGGAATACTGTTTGTGACTTCTCGAAGCTTGTTGTGGGCAAGTTTCCAATGCTCACGGTGGGGGAGAGCGAGAAATTGGAACGTGTTTACTCTTTAACGGATGTCCAGAGTGCTCTGAATCAAATGTCCCCGTTCAAAGCACCCGGCCCAGATGGTTTTCAAGCTCTTTTCTATCAAAATCAATGGGAGGTTGTCTCACCTAGCCTGGTTCGGTTAGTGTTGGGGGTGTTAAATGATGAATCTATACCAGATGGATTGTGTGAAGCATTTATTTTGCTTATTCCCAAAATTGAGCATCCACAATTGGTAAGCCAATTTCTTCCTATTGGGTTATGTAACGTGATGTACAAAATTGTCACTAAGATTATTGTGAATCGACTCAAACCCGTGTTGCCTATCCTTATTAATCCAGTCCAAGCCAGCTTTGTTCCTAAACGACAAATAGCGGATAACATAATACTTGTCCAGGAAGCATTGCATTCTATGCGCTTAAAGAAAGGAAGAAAGGGTTACATGGCGCTTAAGCTCGACCTTGAGAAAGCATATGACAAACTGGAATGGCCTTTTATTGATCACACACTACTGGACATGGGTCTACCTCCCAAGTTGGTACGAGTAATAATGAAGCTCATACAATCTGTTACACTCAATGTACTATGGAATGGGGAAAAGACGGAGTATTTTGCTCCTTCTCGAGGTATTCGTCAAGGTGACCCGTTATCACCTTATTTGTTCACTATTTGTATGGAGAAATTAAGTCAGTTAATTGTGCAAGAAAGTGAGGCAGGAGGCTGGAAAGGTTTCCCAACGTGTCAAAGGGGACCAATCTTAACGCATTTGTTTTTTGCGGATGACATTATATTATTTGCGGAAGCTTCAAGTACCCAAGCTAAGACAATTAATAAATGTTTGGAGAGTTTTTGTGCTGCGTCAGGCTTACGGGTCAATCGTAATAAATCCATGGTGTATTTTTCACCTAATTTGGAGGACGAGAATACCACGAGTATTTCCCATGAATTGGGTATTGAACGAACAGACAATTTAGGGGTGTATTTGGGTATACCTACGCTCAATGGGAGGGTCACTAAAGCTAATTTCGACTACATTGTTCAAAAAGTCGATAAGAGATTGTCCGGATGGAAATCGAGAGGACTCTCAATGGCTGGTAGGGCGACCTTAATTCAGTCCACCCTCAATTCGATACCCACATATGCAATGCAGACTACTCGGCTCCCTCGGTCAATTTGTGACGAGTTAGATAAAAAGTCTCGGAGGTTCTTATGGGGCGGGGATCACGAGAACAGGGGAGTGAGTATGGTTTCATGAGAAACGGTAACTAATGAAAAAACGAGCGGTGGACTTGGCTTGCGATCAATGAGGCAGGTTAATGTGGCCTTTATGGCTAAGTTAGGGTGGAGAATGTTGACAGAACCTAATGCTTTATGGGCTAGAGTTCTCCGCCACAAGTATTGTAAAGGGAGATGTGATGTGAATATGTTCGAGTCGAAGCAAGTTAGTTCAAATGTCTGGAAAGGAATCGTCGAATCGGTCGATGTTCTTAAGCGAGGTCTGGGGTCATCTATATATTGGAAATGGCCAGAACACTCTGTTTTGGAAGCATAAATGGGCTATGGAGGTGCCACTGTTATCACAAACCCATTTGGTTGTTCCGGATGAGATTGAGAATGACTCAGTTGCGGACATGTGGGACATGGATTCGGGTTGGAAATGGGAGCTCTTCGCGGACTTCTTTTCAAAGGATATACTTCAAACCATTGCGTCCTTCGAGGTTACACCAGGAGAGGAGAATGTGGATGAGGTTTATTGGGCCGAAACTTCTTCGGGTTTTTTCTCGATTAAGTCAGCTGTGCGGCTAATTCGTAATACACAAAGTTTGGAATCGGAATCGATTTGGACTCTACCATGGAAAATATGGGCACCTCAACGTATGCGATTGTTTCTTTGGCTATTACTGCATGATCGCATTATGTCTAATGTCAATCGCGCGCGTCGGGGCTTCACAGAGGATCCATGTTGTATGATGTGCGATGGGGTTGAAGAATCAGCCTTGCATTTATTAAGAGACTGTCCAGAAGCAAGAAAAGTTTGGAGGTAGTTCCCGATCTCACGTACCATAGAGTTCCAAGCAGCAACTACTATTACCGATTGGGTGGTTTTGAACATCACTCCAAGTGCTCAAGTGGGTATGGAGAATTGGCCGACATTTTTCTCAGTGATAGTATGGTGGTTATGGCGGTGGAGGAATTGTCGGGTATTTGATAGAGCAGAGCTCATCTCCTATAATACTTATGGGGTGCTTTTTAAAAGAGCATGGGACGTCATTAATGCAAAGACGTCAATGGATATAATTAGCAGTGGGACTACGGATAGAAGAAAGGAAGTTCTAGTTCGATGGTTGGCTCCGCCAACTGATTGGATTACACTTAATATTGATGGTGCCTCGAAAGGGAATCCGGGGCTATCGGGTGCAGGTGGAATTTTTCGTGATGCTACAGGCCAGATCTTAGTAGCGTTTGCGGAAAAATTGGGTCTTGCTACGGTGACAAGGGCCGAGTTGATGGCCTTGAAAAGAGGGTTAACAATTGCAATTGAAAGACAGTTTCCGAGGATCATAATCCAAACTGACTCTCGTGTGGTAGAAGGTTTTATGAAAACGGAAGGGTTGCTCCCAACGGCCTATTCACACATGATACAAATTTGTAAATCATTCATCCAATATGTGACATGGCAAGTACAAATTATGCATATTTATCGCGAAGGAAATGCGTGTGCGGATTGGTTAGCTAATCTCGGAGTTGAGCAAGAGCAAAAGTTACTAATTATGGAACATGGGCGTATCCCGAGTCGGTTGTTCCGCTTGGTTGAACAGGATGCAAGAGGGGTGGCTTGGCCGCGTTTAGTCCCGATTTCTACGTAGTTTGGTTTTATGTTGTGTGTTTTCCCTTTGTTTCGTTATTTCTTGTTTGCTAAGGGTTGATCCCGCTTCTCTTTTACCAAAAAAAAAATCTAATCTCGGTGACACAAAAATTTGTAGTATTATAAGGCGTCTTTTGATTTCACGTATCTGTTTTTCTAGTTTCACATCGAGTGGATTTTCGAATCGTATAATTTCAGACTAGGTTCAAGGTCAAGTCAATTGCACATATTTAAAATAAGCAGATTATACTGTAGGTGTTTGTAAGCAGATTTTAGCTGTTGTTAACATAGATTAGTATTTCAAATAAATTAAAGTGAACATCGAAGACTCCGTGGCCCAATGGATAAGGCGCTGGTCTACGAAACCAGAGATTCTGGGTTCGATCCCCAGCGGAGTCGTTTTACTTTTTCAACCCTTTTTTTGCTTTTGGCTACTCTATTATCACCATTCAACAGTTTAAGCTTAAAGCCTTAATTAAAGGCCATACACAAGTAACACAACTCCATTTTCATCATTCATCAGTTACTTACATACTCGATACTTGTTGTATGAATCAAACTAGAAGGCGTCGAACGCCTCTGCACTTAACAGCAAATCATCCTCAACACAACAACAACAACAACAACAACAACAACCACACTCCCCATTACTTGAACTACTACTACACCCACACCCACACCCACAAGCATCCCTATTCTTCTTCACCCTCTCCTCTCTCCGCCTTCTCCTCATCTCTTTTCTCGACATTAATGTCCGCGATGATTCCAACTTGATTCCTACCTCCAACTCTACAGGGTTTATCCTGCATTCTTCATCCTCCACCTTTTCACTACTATTACTACTCATCTTGACCCACCTACAAATTTCCATGTTTGTCGCGTCTAAAACACTCCTCCACGTGACTTCCGCCTGCCCAACAACTTGGGAACCCACTATCTTCCTCCGTCTCATTTCAAACACGATGTTTTCTTCTTTCAGACTGTGGGTTACATTCTCTGCTCCATTACACTCTAAGGAAAAGGTTTCATCCCATACAAGATGATCGTGATCATTTGGTGATATTACTTCCTTGGTGTTTAGTTGGATTTTGGTGTTATTCCCTGCAGAGATGTAACACCTGATAAAGATGGGTCCTTTCAACGTTTTTTCAATGTTTTTAGCTCTTATGACTCTTAGTTCACACTTAACACAGCAATCAGCCATGGAATTTTGAGATTATTATAAATCAAATAATGGAGAGAATTAATAGTTGCTTTGGTGTGTTTGAGAGTAATTCTCTAAATATATAGGAGAAAAAAGGTGGTGATTTTTTCCCTAGTGATGAAATGAGGAGGCAGTTGAGTTGAAAGTGGGGAAGGGGGGTCATAGTAGACAAATGAGTGGCAAGTAAGTGGATTATGATTTATTATTATGTGGGATTTAGACATGGCATGCATGCAATGTATGTAGGAGTATGTTATTTTTCTTTTTAATTTGGAAGTTTACCTCTTGTGCAATCTGAAGAGCTCAAATATTGTAATTGACCCTTATGGCTTTATTTTCTGGATCAACTTCTACTGTTGACTCAAATTTGTTATTCATTATAGAGGATACCGTAGAACTGTGATATCTTCGTAGCCCTATAAATATAACGTTATTCTCTTATTTTCGATATTATTCTGATTACGGTATATCGTTCTTCCTAATCTATTTATTCCTAATCTTTACCATCTCTATCATGATACCGTAATACTACAGTATCCTCTATATTCATTTGTGAAAGTAGTTGAATTGGAGACCCAATAACAGACGCGCATGAATGAGTATGTAGTGATTGGGCAGTCGTGAGATGGCAATTCAGTATTATCGTGGCTTGAGCTATGTTTGGTCTATGCTAGTCATATATAGTACGTATTTACTTGTACATTTGTGGATGATTCCTTCGATCAGGAATCATATATTGTTCAAATATGGGACTTTGCATGAAGTAAGCCTAAGGAAATGCTTGTGCTTGTTCTTGTGCTTGGCTTAGGTAACATTTCTCCTTATCAACTTTATGAATTGTCAATTGTGCCCTTTGAGTCTAGTGTGTGTATGTGCCACGTCTTGTGTTGTTGTTGTTAAAGTAGGGTTAGGGTTATTATGGTATTGTTGGTAAGATTGTTAGTGATGGTGGTGGTGGAGGATTTTTTTAAAAGAAGAATGCACTAGATTGTTGCAGGGAATCTCCAACCTGAAGAACATACATAATGCGAAAAAGTGTTGAGTTAGTGCAAGAGATCAACCTATAAACAAGTGATGTTCCATCCTAAAATCAATTGGTGATAGGAGAAGTAGCCCACTAGTTTATAAACTAGTCTTCTCACTCTAATTCTATCAATAATGTTGACAATTCTCATCACACACGTGGGAAGAGGCCTTAACAACAAGGGAGTAGGAGTAGGCGAAGGCCTTGACCTTCACGACCAATGTATTACTGAATTGATAACGGATAAATCGCGTCACCGTAATAAAAAATAATTCTAGATTACTGCTAACGGGTAACTAGCGGTAAGTAGGGTCGATTCCACAAGAAGACAGGGTGGAAATTATAAGTTAGTAAATCAATCTATTGAGTCACGAATTTTAGGTTGGTTTGATGTTAATGACGGAGTAATAAAATTATATAAATTAATTAAGAAAATAAAACTATGAAATTAATCGAAAAGAGATCACTACAAATAAAACAAGCATGCATACGATTTCCAAGTCTTGATAATAAATACTGAAATCCAACTATCCAAGTCTTGATCGAAAATAATAAATACTGAAATCTCTGATAACTTAAATAAAAAAATAAATCTAAGTATTTACGGGATGTGTGAATGAAAGACGGGGCGAAAGATGAAGATGGATAAAAGATGAGATAAAAGATACACAAATCAATTCCAATTTATAATAAGCCAAGGATGTCTAAACTACCCCTCTATCTCCCCCTAAGTATTAGTTCCTCAACCTCACTACCTGTTACAATATCGTGTGTAGTGGTCGAGGTCTGCTGCAGTCGACTGAAGATATCAGCCTAGTCAACTGAAGGATCGAGGCCTCGACTGGATGCTGGCCTGGTCGACTGACTTGATGAACTGATCTTGTCGCTTTGAGTTAATAGGCTGAAGTTTTGGGCTAATCAATTTGCATTTGTATTAAGGCCTATTTTCCTTCTTCGCTATTGGGCATGATGTTTAATTAGCTAATTCCTTATTGCATTAGCTTATTTGGGCTGGTTTGATTGAGCAGGGAAGATTGGCCCATTCCTTCATTTAAGCATATTTGATTGGGCTGATTTGTTTATTTCCGTGTTGGGCCATTTAGTTTCAATATTATATAGGCATTTCGCTTTCATCCTTCGTTTATTACTCGAGTCTCGTGTAGTTCAGTTTAGCGCTTGACTTTTGGTTTGACTTTGACGTATTTCAAGCTCTTTTGACTACTAGGTTTCAAATATCTGCAAAATACAAGACACACACCCGAATAGCACAAATGAGATAAAATAATGTAAATCGACTCCTAAAACTAGTAAAATGACACGGAAATGTGTGCCAAAAGAGGTGAAAAATCATACAAGCATGACACGCATCATGAACCAACCAATCATATACGGAAATGTGCTGAACTTATTACTCTCTCCTATCCAATCCAATGTACCCATTTACTTGTGGGTGGTTTTTGAGACACATCTTTGACCGTCTTTTTCTCCGTTTATACTTTATATGCAACTTTTATTTACAAAAATTACGGAGTATTATTTTACGAAAGAATTTTTCATTATAAATCTAAAGGTATTAGTTTCGTCTCAGATAACTTTTACAATATTTACAGTGAAAGTTCATCAAGTTTGACCCTCAAAATGTAAATGAGTACAATGGATTGGATTGAAGGGGGTAATAAGTTCAGCGCACAATTGCCATATTACTGCCCGTATATATTTAATATACTTACCTGCGCTATATAGCTTTGGCGAATTCTTGTCCCGACAACCTAGTTTTTTCGTCATGAATCATCAAACGGTCAAATATATGTCAAATTACATGACAAGTTGTCTAAAAATGTCAAATATTTTATTTTCATAGCACCATTAACTAATATTTAACCCATTTAACTTTTGGATTTCCCTGGACCTATGAATTGGTACAAAACAAAAGGCACGTTAAAAGGAGTGCTGTTTTTCGTCGTCGACATTTCAGCCACGTCGTCGGCGCTTTTTAAAGTAAAAGACGATCTTGCCCTTGCCTTGCCCCTGCCTTAATTAGATTAGTTAACTAATGTTATGTAATTTTAGAAGTTAGATTAGTTATTGAAACTCGTTAATGAAGCGGTTTTTTAATTTTTCAAACCGTTCCGTTATTATCTTGTCCTTATTATATATCCACTCAAACTCCACTCACCATATTTAATTTAATTTTCTCTCACTTAAAAAAAGCGTCTTTTCTTTAGAGAAACCCGACTTTTCTAGAAACCCAATTTTTCTAGAAATTAGGTTGTCGGCGATTTTTAATGTGAAAAGACAATAACGTCATTCCCTAATTACATTCACTAACTTTGTTAATGAAATTAAAAAGTTTAATCATGTTAATGAAACTCGATAATAAAACGTTTTTTTTTTTTTTGAAAACCGTCATTTTATTATGTTACGGATTATGTTATATTATATATCCTCCCCCATCCACAACAACACTAATATTATTAATAATATTTAAATTGTATTAATAGGCGATTTTAGGAGGTTTTAGAATCAAATATAGATAATAGTTTAGTAAGGTTTACCAACAATGTTTAGTTAGTTTAGTGGTGAAGAGGCTTATTTGTGTTCAAGAGGTTATGGGTTCGACCCTTACTAATTACAAATTTTTGTAAATTATAATTAATACAATTAGATTGATAGTTTAGGTTCCCCATAGCTAATTTGTGTGTGATATATACCTTAATTGAGTAGTTATTGTTTTCTATATTCGATTTTGGTATCGATTTGGCTGATGGTGGGATCGATTTCTGCGAAATATAAATTTCATAAACATATTCCCGTGATACATTGAGACACGTGTCTCGGAGACCGTTCAATAGTCCAAAAACCGACATTTCATATTAGTCGGGAATATATTTGTTACGTTAGTTAAGAAACTTAATTAAATTCATTAGAATATATTACATAAGGGTAAAAGAGTTACGTTGAGACACGTGCCTCAAAAACCGTTCAAGAGTACAAAAATCGTAATTTTGATTTACTCGGAAATATTAATTACATTAATTAACAAACTTAATTAATATCATTAATCATAATTAGGGAAAGGGTAAAAGAGAAAAATTCACGTATAAAGCGCCGACGACGTGGCTGAAATGTCGACGACGAAATGTAGTAGTGGTTAAAAGGGAGGGAGGGAATAAACATAATTGCAGTTTCGCAAGTTAAGTTAGCCATACACTGTTCCACACTTCCACCCGTTTTGTAGATTGGGAATTGGTATTGTAGCCTCTCTCCGTTGGTAGTGATGTGTATTTGAGTAGTGATGGAGGTAAAATATGGGCATCATTGCTTCCAATTATAGCAATGCCCCATTCTTTATACTTCCTACATGCCCGAGCTACCTAGTAGCTACCCTTTTGTTTTCCAAACACTAAAACTAAAGCCTAACACTTGCCTAAATATTTTCCAAAAAATGTTACTCCCCTTTTACCACGTTTCCAAAATGATATTCTCACTTGTATTTCGTTGTGACGATTATAATAATCAAAATGAGAACATTGATGGAGGAAGTACTCCTTATTTATGAATTATCATTTCATTAACATCAAAAGTAATCTTTCTGTTTCGATTATTTGTTTACCTTTTATATTATGAGTATTTATTATGATAAGTATTTTAATTAAAAGTAAACAAATGACTCAAAAAGAAAATATATACTTCGAACAAAAATATCAATTCTTCTATATTGAGTACATAAGAGTAAGAAACCAATCAACCTAACGAAAACAAATGCTTTGGGTGGAAAAAATCAGTGTGTCTCTCTTGCGACGGGCTATCCGTCATAATAATATAACGGGTCAAATACATATCACATGTATGAATAAGACAATTGATTTGCTATGTCCCACCCACACTTTATTTTTGTCTTTAGTGTAATACTTGACCCGTTAGAAGTTTGTGACGGATACTAGCTTCCGTCACAAACAAGAATTTGTGGAAAAAAATAAGGGTGGAAGAATGAGTGACTACAAAAAAAAGGAAGAGGGAGAGATGTGAGAGGAAATCTAAACCACAAATGAGTGACTTAAAGGAAAATATGAGACAATAGCTAACTAAACTCAAAAAGAAAAATAAAGAACAAAATAGGAACTTGATGGGAGTAGTAATTTATATTCACTTTTTATTCGGTCTTCTTGCAATACATTTCTTGATTAACTTCTAAGATATACTTCGTATATGTCATTTGAACACCTCAAGATGTCCTTTGGGTACATGTTAGAATTTTTTATTGTTGTTTTTGACATGTGCGGTGCCCTATCTTTCTTTTGTTATTTCTTCCTTATTTGGATATTATAGAAGGATATAATGACGATCTAACAGGTTACGAATTACGATTATCACTCAATTTGATCAGTCACTAGATTTTAGTTATTGTAGCAAGTTTTTGTCTGAAGCTATTTTTTCATTTGATAGCGAGTTTCTAAGAAATTATAAAATTTAAATAATTATGAGAACGTGTGATCCGAGCGTTTCTAATGCTCAAACGTTAGGAGAATGAAGAAAGATCCTCTTAAGCCCGGATAAGCGTTCGGAGAAGAGATCACTTATCTATTCTATTCATTTCGCTTTCGTGCAGGTATCAACGCGACGTGTATTATATAAAAAGTTGTAATAAAAAAAAATTCATTTACTTCCTTTGTTATTTTATATAGATAGTTCTCATTTTCGAGAGATTAACTTGTTTCTCTCTTAAATATCTCCGAAAATTTACGATTAAATAATATCAAATGTATAATCATTTGAAAATAATTTTAATGATGAACTTAGTGACATAATTTTCATAATTTTATTCAAAGTACCTTTTTATACAACATAATTGGAAGTTAAAGACTTACCGTATCCGGTGAAATGAAAACTACTTATAATCATTGAGGGAGAATGATTTTAATTTTGTTGGGTGAAAGAAGGCTAGTGTGAGTTGACAATTAGAAATGAGTAGCGAAATCATGTTTCTCTTGATAAAAGGTGACTACTCCCGACAATCAAGTTATTATTGTGCTTTAATTTTAGGTGATAGTCTGATGGATAAGAAGTGACCTAAATAAGCTTATGATCATTTTCCATGAATCAAATTCAAATTTAAGTTGTTTGATGATCCACTTGTTATCACGGCAGTAATAGAAGAAGGGAGAGAAGAAGGTAAGATCTTATATGAAACAGAAAAAATAGAGATTGTGTCGCGACTGTCCTAAAGTTGATTTATAACTCCCAGGATTCCACAACCAAGCAGTAACTCTAGTGTAGGCAGAGAACGGATGAATACAGCCAAGAACGTTTGCCAATAACCAAACCGTAACTTCAGTGTAGGTAGAGAACGAATGAATACAGCTAAGAACGTTTGCCAATAATTAAACCGGAACAGAATTGAATAGAGAGAATAGAAGTATGTTATATGAGAGTAATATATATTTGCTGTGTCAAAACAGAGAGAAAAATACCCGCAAGCGGTGCGCCGCAGGCCCAAAGTCCGAGCCCGGCCCGGTGCGTCCGTGTGGTGTACGTATCCTCCACTTGTACACAACTAGTAAGGCATTTTAGTGGGTCATATATAAACACATTTTAGAAGCATTAAATGTTCCATGTGAAATAATTAATACCACAAAGTGTGCTTCTTTTGAAGCATTTAACTCTAACACCACCACGACATGTATGTGATTTAAACGGGTTAGGGTTATCCTCTCTCTCTAAATTTCCTACGCTCCTCCTTCTCTCCCCCCAAACAAAACAAAACCCTAATCTAGTGCAGCCGCTGCCGCCCCTCCACCACTAGGCCTCCCCGGTCCCCTTGCCTGGCCGGAGATATGGCCGTCTTCTTGGCCTATCTCCGGCCGGCCGATCGACTAGACTCCATCCTTTTCCGTTCCAACTCAGTTTTATCCACCCTACCTCCGTCTCGTTGGTGGTCACCATCCAATCTCTTATCCAGTAAGTTTTTTTTTTCCTGTTTTTGTGGTTGTTTGGAGGGTGTTCGGCCCTCTCCTGGCCTGCTCTGTCGTCGTCGCCTTGTTCTGATCGATTCTCTCATCTCGTCCGTTCCGATCGTCTTCCCCCACCTCAGGTTTTGTCTCGACTTGTTCTGTCCGTTGACCGTCGTCCACTCTCGTCCGGTTGTCGCGCTTACCCATGCTGTCGGCGTTCGCTGGGGCGATCCCCCTCCCCCGCCCTCCGGCGACCGGCTCCCTGTTTGTTTCTTGTCTAGGCCCCTTCCCCTTTCGCTGACATTTGCCCGAGGGTGTTCCCCCCTCCTCTCCCCCCCTCCCCCACCCTCTGGTTTTTGTCATTGTCAGTGTCGGTTTGGGTTTATGTTTGTCTGTTTAGGTTCCTTGGGTAGGTTTGTTGCGTCGGATTAGATCCTTGTCTACGGTTTCCGTTTTGGGTCGGTTTGGCTGTTGTTGGTGGTGGTTTGTTCCTTGGGTTCTCGAGTTGATTGTTTTCTGATTGGTCTTGTCGACGTGTTCGGACTGAAGTCAGGAGTTGTAAGGTCCATGTCCCTCCTGTCTGTCTTTCTTGTCTTTATCTCCTTGGTCTTACTGGTTTTGATCGTGATGGTGGATCCCCCTCTTGACGGTTGTGGTCTTTAAGAGTGGCTTGTTCCGCTTTGTTGAACGGCTTCGGGTTGGCGTCTTCTCATGGTGGTTTGGGGTGCCTTTTGTGTGGTTGGGGTCCGGTGGCTCTCTCCAAGCATGACTTATCGTTTAGCTCTTCTCTTTACTAGTTTCTTAATTATATGTTTAAGTTTCATTTTTCGTAAGAATAAGTGCGTCTTTATGGTGGCCTTCTCGCGTTTGGAGTGGGTTGATCTGACCATAGATTGGTCTTGGATTGGTTCTTCTAGTAGGGGTTTGGTTATGTGGTCTTTATCCTCGGCTCTTTGCATGTTGCTCGGTTCTTTGATTCATTGGATATATGATTGTATGGTTCGTTCTTCAAGATGTAGGAGTCTTATCTCCATTAGAGGCAAGCCTCGTTGCTTTGTTCTCACTCGTTTCTTTCTACGCCTTATTCGCAAGTGCGTAAGTGCATCTTGATCTCGTCTCTGTACAACTCATATGTTTGGATTGTGTCTCGGAGTCAGCAGATGTACCGATAATGTGGATGAAGATGCTCACGTCCAAACGAATATAAAATAAACAAATGTGAAGATCTTTGATCACTAGAGGAAGTATTACAACTTTCATTCTTTTGGCGCACATGCATGCTACCACGCTAGCAAACTAGAATAACCTCAAGTGAATTTAGAATTGAAATTTTGGGTAGCAAGTTTATTATATCTGCTTATATATACTCCCTTCTTTTCACCCTGATCTTCCTATTGCATTTGAGCTCAGAATTTTAGTGAAGAAAAATATGTAGTTAAGATTATTTGAGTGGAGGAAAAGATGAGACAATATTTGTTATGTATTTTATACTAAAAAAGAAACATGAAGATCTTAGAGAAAATATCTAAAACCGAAAAGAAAAAGATGTTGGTGAAAAGGAGTGAGCATTAAAATTTCTCATTATACGATTTTTTGGGTAGCAAAAATCGACCATTTTAATCATTTTCTATAAGTTTGTGGTAGCGAATATTACTCCTTACTACTAGCTAGATTCCTCCGAAAATAACAAGTTGGTTTACAAATATAATTATATGGTTAATATGGACGACGTGCAAAAACTAATTAGGTGAAGTAGATTACCAACAAATTAAGTATGGGGTGGCGGAGCGAGCAAAAGAGTGATCACATATTCACATCACATCACTAGTACGAACGTAGGATAATTAAATTAAAGGAGGAACGAAGGATGAGCTTAGGCACACATTTTGTCATACATCACATAGATTTTTCATTTTAATACATGACCATAAATTAACAAGACAGAATGAAATGAGTAAAGGCGATATATATAGCTGCATGCATGTATATATGACCCAATTTACAAACTCATCTATTTCCAACCCTCGCTATTCCAGTATTAACGTTGCTAGCGGTCCCTCCCACCATCGTGTCACCGATGGAGATAGTTGGTTTAAGCCCGATGAGACTCGTCCCTACTTGGCATTCCTCTGTCGTAGCCTTTGTTTGATGATGATTATTATTAATGAGATAACGGGGAGCTACTATTTTATGAGGAAATGGGCTCATAAGATAAGGAAGGGGCTGCATTGCTGAAGTGGAGACATCTAACATACTCGTCTCTCTAGCTCTAGCTCTAGCTCTAGCTCTAGGAAATTGGATTTGGATACCCAAACCCCCAAAGAGATGGAGTGGAGGGGATTCAAATGGAGAAGCAGGTATTCCAGTGAACTCTTGAACCATTTGCCTGAAGTTGTTGGTGTCAGTGGCTAGAACCGTTGTGGGTGTTCTCCTTGACCGTTTCTTTGTTGGGTTTAATCGAACCCCTCCAATAATTCCTTGATGATCCCTCTTGCCCGACCCAGCAGGCGCGAGGGGTGCCTGCTGCTGCTGCAGTGGCTGAGATTGCAATTGTTGGTTGTTGGGGTTGTTATTGGGCCACACCACGACGCCCAAACTAGTATGATCCTTACTATTACTAATATTATTATTATTATTGTGGTTGTTTATCATCATAGATTGTGAAAAGGTAGGTGGATCAAAGTTATAGTTGTTGTTGTTGGTGGTGGTGGTATGATGATAATAAGCATCATCATGGTTGAAAGAGTAGTGGAGTTGAAACAGAGACAGAGACAGAGACTGAGACTGAGGCAGGTTGGTTAAGGAAGTAAGAGTAGTAGGCTGCAGGTGGCTGTTGAGCAAAGCGGATATGTTGGTGGTTTGGGGGCCACCACCACCAGTGGTTGAGGATTGTATACCTGACTCCATCTACAACTCCCTGAATATGAGAAACTTTTATAACAACAAGGACAAGGATAGATAGATGGAAATGGGTAGGAAGAGTTTTTGGTGTTTTTAGGAGCTAGGAAGCAAATTAAGAAGGGAGTGGTTGTAGAAAAGGCAGCCCCAAATACTCCTCCTAGTCAAATAAATAATCAATCAAATATATATGTAGAGTACGAGTACTAGATAGGAGTAATAAAATAATAATCTTAATTAAATTGTGGTGATGCAACTAACTACAAAACATACCTACCCCTACCGGGGCAGTAAGTATGAGCATGAGTATGTATATGTAGAAGGAAAGAAGGTTGATTGTTGGAGCGGCTTCAATGAAATTTGATACTCCAGTCTCGAGTCAGTCCAGTTGATGTTGCAAAATGGAGGAAGATGAGAGAAGAGAGATGAAAGTAGTACTTGTAAATGTAATAGGAAGGAATATTACAAGCAGCAAGGACAATATTAATGTCAGCAGCCTTCCATTCCATTTACCCACTAGAGTATCTCACTCCACCTTTGTTTTTATAACCAAAATGAATTCAAATCATTGGTGCCACCTTTGGGTCCTAAATTATCACTACATGCAGAACTACTTAATGTTTACAATTATTTCGTTTGAATAGTATTAAAAGATGGATCAGTTTTAACTTAAAACATACTCTTCCACAAAAAAAAAACTTAAAACATACTCTTTCCTTTGATTAAAATAATCTTCACAAGTATATAATAAAAAGATAACTAATGATCAAAACGGAGAGATTAATTCGACTTATTTATTTAAAATTGAAGTCAGACCAAGATTGATACAAAGTAATACTGTGTTTGTTTGTTCTAAAATTGATATACCTTCAATCACAGAAACAACCGTACCTCCACTTAGTGCGATGTCTAAGACGGTAATCAAAAATCAATCAATGACTTGTTCCAAATCAATACACAACCTACAGACCGATCACCTTTATGGAATCCAATATTTTTCCATCTCTCTGGTTATTAAACATGTATCCTACGTAGGACCTATAATAGTATTACCGTTTAGTCACATTAATCCCTAAATACAAACAATGATCATTGTCTAATAATTTTTTTGTATTTGTAATAAACAAAGTACTAACAAATAGACCTTTAACTAGGAAGAAAATGCTAAATATTTTGGTACAGTCTAGATACATGGAATTTATCTTATCCTAACCATTTGACTCGTTATAAGCTTAAATCAGGAGTAAAAACAGTTAAAAGAAGAAAGAAAAGAGAGGAGACATAAAGGAAGTTGCGGCTAGATTTGTTGGGGTTGTTGCATACGTATCGTACTCGTTCCCCGCTCAAGTTACCTCCTCACGTCTTCCATTGCTGCACCTGCACGTAACCAATGAGTGATGTTACTTGTATACGCCACATGCCAATTACCAAGTACACTCACGGAGTAATAATCTACTCTACCAAATCCTCCAGTTCTTCACCAAGCATTGGCAAGAATTGGTCATGTTTAATGGATCCTGAATCCAACAGATCAGATCAGATATAACTGAATGACTTCATTCAATAAAAATTAATGATTCATATGAATTCTAGGAATTTCAGTTTCGTGATTTCGATGCCTAAATTTACTCCTCCATCCCTCCATTTCACAATGATCTTATTACTTTTAGACACTAAAAATTTTAAGGAAGAGAAATGTGATTGAGATTCAATGGGATAATAGTCATGCATTGTGTCAAAAAGGAAAGACGCGGGTTTTAGAGAAAAGACCCAAAATGCAGAGATCCAGTGGAATGTAGGTAGTTTGTCCTGGCAAACTGTCCCAAAAAACTTCTTCCATGAGCAAAAGCCAAAGAAACAACATTGACTTACCCACATCATAATCAATTGACAAATGATTTTTTGTTTGGAAAATTGCGTTTAGTAGTTATACTGACAAATGAAAGTTCAATTTTTGGTAAGCATTTAACCAAAAAAACACATCAGGTAATTTTCTTAATTTTTTTGTTTGCAACTGAATATTAGGCAGTGTGACAAAAATCAAATGTAAAATTTGATCGGTTGACTACCCATCCCGATGATACAATAAACATGGGAAGTAAGCTGAGCTAGATGCAGAAAGTGCTTGAACAATGGTAGGCAGCACGGCTACAAGTTTATCACTTAAAATCTCGATCATCAGTACTTCTAATCACCCGATTCCCCAACTACCCAATCCCATGCCAATTTAGTCCCCTACTTAATCCCAAATGAGTGAAGGTATGGGACTGAGGGAGAAAGTAGCTCAAGCATATCAATGGCGGACCTAGCTTCAGAGAGGTTGGTGCAAGATCGCAAATTTTGTGAATGAGAAGATGAATCGACCAGACTGTAAAATAAGGTAAAAACATCTTAAAATTTAAGATTTTTTTTAAAAAAAAACACTAGTGAGGTTTGAACCCCTAACCTAGTAAGTAGTAACCTTGTCGACCAGGTCCACTATGCTTAAGAGGGTGGGATACGACGACTTTAAGTCAGTCAAGTGTAACAGTTGACTGAATAGGCTGAAAGCAAGGAACAATGAAGCAGGACTTTTTCTGGTCAATTTGGTGAAGATCTTGCAAAATTATGAATTTCTATTCAAAAGATACACCATGGTACATCATCAAAATATTGTTTTCTCTAAACAAAACTTAAAATTTGAATTCTGTACATCATGAAATTTGTCGCATTTGATTTTATGAAAACAGATCACTTATTCTACAAGATATGACAAATTAATTCAGAGAGTCGAACAAATTTGATGAATTTATGACAAGATGTATACATATTTATCCAACTATTTTGAGGTTGTATTGAAAAGCCCCAGGCTTTTGATAACCTTAATTTAAAAGAAGAAGAGCGATTAGACGTAGATATTGGTTGTGGTTACCAAATTTTTAGGGTGGTTGTGTCTAGGGGAATAGGAAAACAAGCATACTACACCCAAAAGGATGCCTAAATAATACAAAACCCTAAGGTGCCTAAGACTGTTTCTTTATTCCGAACCAAGCCCTAAGCCTCAGAAGTCACAACCACGCATATCAATATGTGTGGCTTCTAAGCTATTTTAACCGGAATTACTATTTTCCTACCGCCAAAACAAACCTTTCAACAAATAGTATGTGCTCAACTAAAGAACGATCAGTAATGCAAAATCGGGTGACCTCAATAAATCTGACTAATATTGAAATGCATGCTAGTTTAGCAAGTAGCACATGTGGCCATTATTGCTGAGAATACTTAGGGTGTATAGCACAAACCACCTTAGAGGCTCTTGAAAACCAACAGAAAGGCAAACACTAACCTTCCGCAAATCACACAGGCTGAAGCTCAACCACACATCCCAGAGAAAAGCTTCAGAAAAGTTAGCTCGCGACAGAATAAGGGCTCTGCCATGTAGCTATATCTGTAATCAGATCTCGCAGCTCATTTATGAGATGCTTCAGGTGCTTGTTTTTCTCTGCAAGCTCCTATGTCATCAGATAATCAGAATACAACAAAATCAGTGGAGATAAGACAACTTTCCACACACAGACCTTTATCTTCCTAATCGGTGATAAAAGCACGCTACGCACACAATGCACCAATTCTAAGCACGTGTGCTAGATAGCTAATGGTTCAGCATACACTGGATACTGCTATCCCGCCAGTTGCAATAAACCTTATGACACTAGGGTGTTATCATTGTTATTGTTTTCATAGACCAGTTTTGTCAAAAGAAATATTACATGGAAGAACAGAGTGAAACAACCTCCAAGATGTTGCAGGTAAAGTGGTTAAAGTACCAAAAAAAAAATCCAATACTTACACACTAGTGACGAAAATAAATTCCAACACCGGTAACTAAATTTCAACTTTACCACTCTCATATTAGATGTTTGTTCCTCAAGTCTCATAATCTCATCTTCGTCTTCCGGTGATGGCGAACAGTCCATTGCTGCCTGTGCAAATAAACACAGTTGAATGTCTGATGTATTGAAAAAAATAGACAATTGCAACGAGATCTTTTAATTTGACTTTTCATCACATAATAGTAAAAAATCCATCAAAATATCCAACCCTTCCAGATTTCAAAGATATAGAGTATCATCCGGAGTAGTATTTATGCAGGCTGCGGTTATAATGTTTTTCAATAACAAACCAGAATGGTTTCCAATGATCACATTTCTCAACAACTTGCGGCTGCAAACTCCATCTAGATTATCAGTAAAGATTCCTTTTAGAAAGTAAATTATCCGGAAGCAAGCAGGAAAACTTAAAGAAACCATTTTCACCCGTAAACACAAAGAAGGCTTTTCCAACAACCAAAATTAAAATTCAAATCACAACAAAAGGGCGAGGGCAGGAGGATTACCGGCTGGGAATCAGGTATGGAATCAAGAATAGCACGAAGAGAGGCCACAGAAGACTTATAGTGAAGCCGTGCTTCGTCTAGGGCACTGCCACCCATGTCATGAGATGGATCTGAAGAAATATCGCTGTTCAGACCATCAGCGTGCCCATTGGCCAAGATACTACTAGCAATGCCATTATCAGGAATAGCAGTTGCAGTAGTTGACCATAAGGCTGGGTTGCAGAGCTCGTCATTCATTGCAGAAAGGATTTGAAACGCTGCATCCACTGTATCTTCTAGATGCTTCTGCCCTTCTGCTGCTAGCTCTTTTACTGATTTAGGGCTTTCACTTGCTAATTCGTTATCTTCCATAGTTGTATTTCTAGTGATTTAAAGAACAAAGAGAAAAATAGGGGTTTTGAGCAAAACCCTTCAAAGAATTTACCGGCTGAAAGCTTGACGGAAGGTGTATTTTTTTATCTCAATAGAGCATTTTTTTCTGGGTGTGTTCACACATCTTAATACATGGGCTTCCTCTGCAATTTGTGTCAACAAGACTAAACCACATTTAGCAACACAATTCCCTATTTACACAGAGTTTGGCTATTGAGTTTGCTAAAAGTTCATGGGCTTGCCTGGGATGGGGGTAGATTATTAGAGGTAATGGAGGCCAAAATGTGAAGAAAATGGAGGAAGGTTGTGGATAATGGTGGTGTTTTATAGTGTAGGAAAGGTGAGGGAGTAACCATTACCCCACACGAGGTAATACATTACTCCCCTCGCCTCCTAAGTAATAGATGGTGAAGAAAATAGGAGGAACGGTGAAGAACACGGACTCGATAATAGCTAAGATAGTAGCGATAAAATAGTAGCAACAACGACAATGAACAGCAACTACGAGATGTACAGCAGCAGCAATGTACAATGGCGACAGAAAACAAAGGAAATTAAAGCATACAACAATAATAAAGCAAATCTAAACAAAATTAAACAACAAACTCAATTAAAAATCATACCCTAGGTTTAAATTGGGGATTCTCAGGAAAAGGGGAGAGGTCCGGCGAAGGGATGGAACGGCGGCGGCGCAGGGGAGAATTCCGGCGTCCGGCGAAAGGGAGAGGGGTTTAGGGCGGGGTGTTCGCCAAGGGTAGGGAGGGTTAGGGTGTTTGTTTTTTTTGTTTTTGTTTTAAACGAAAGCAAATGATGAGTGAAAGCTGGTGGGGGTTTAATTTAAAACCGTCACCGGTTGACAGGAATCGGTCGGTAATTCCCGTAAAAGGGATCAATGTCGACCGATTTTCCAATTTCCTGACGGATTGCATTCGGTCGGAAATTTACCGACTGAAATTGTTATTATCGACTGCTTGCAGTCGGTAACTAATTACCGACTGTTATTTGATCGATCGGTAAATATCGGTTGCTAAGCTCCGCTTTTCTTGTAGTGATTCTCTTTAGTTTTCTTTTCTTTCTCGTTTTATAACAATGATTATGGTTATTTATATTAAATAATCATTGTAAAAATGGGATGTATTCGTACGAACTAGAAGTATTAAGGCAAATTCTTGTTTATGACGGAAATATCCGTTCTAAGCTTACGAAGACGGGTCATATATTTGGGATAAGACAAATTCATGTGCCTAAGTTGTACGAGTAGAATTTTTTTTAACATTTTTTTCCTAGTTGAATATATTTGATCCATTTTAACATTATAACGAATATTTCCGTCAAAAACAAAGACCAATTGAAGCATTAATAATAATATTAGTCACTAGTATAAAATTAGTGTTAGAATGACACAAAGATTTAGTGTCCTTAAAGTTGAAGGGCTCTCATTTTGCTTCAACTTTACATTGTCGCAGTTTGGGGTATATAGACACTAGACAGTAAGGACATTACAGTGTCTTGCTTCAGCTTTATGTACAACGACTACTCTTAACGATTCACCATTGTCGTCCTACCTTTTGTTTCTGTCATGTAAATCACAAGTAAACCTCTTTAATGATTAAAATCATCATGGATTAGCCAGGATAGCAGATTTTATGTTGGATATGTAAGCCTATAGCCAGCCAGCCCACTTGTCACTTGTCCCTTGTCCCTTGTCCACCTACACTCATTCTTCTCATTTCGCTCCTTATTTCTTATTTTCACCCAATTTTATTTATATGGAAAACTAAAAGTTTTGCGGTGTCTCAAAATGCTTACAAAATAGACGGGTTCTTGTTTCTACTAAATATATCTATCAATCCTACGTCTCTAAACATTTTTT
The DNA here is from genome assembly GCA_958450325.1 of Agrostemma githago. Classification (NCBI taxonomy): domain Eukaryota; kingdom Viridiplantae; phylum Streptophyta; class Magnoliopsida; order Caryophyllales; family Caryophyllaceae; genus Agrostemma; species Agrostemma githago. Next base: position 6,800,497 of record OY288240.1, read on the forward strand.
GATTTTTTTACGTATCTCCAACCATTTGAACAATATTTGACTTGTCACGGATATATGACATATATATCCCGTTAGGAGTATATTTTTTTGCCACCAAGCTTTCCATTTTCTGGAAATGACGAATGTATCTATTAATTGTATATCAGTTTATAACCTTTTGTATAGCCTAGGACCTTTGGTTTAGCCTAACATATTGACGGTATGTCCTATGTAACTCTATACGAATATAAAATTGGATGAATGCAAGAACCCAAGGGAGCGGATTCACAAATATTAACATGGTATCAAGAGCATAGGGAGCAAGAACGTCTGTTCCGGTACGACTATTGTCAATGACTCAAAGATATCGCTGACCAGATGACGGGTGTAGGCAGCAAAATCGACAAACAACGTCTGGTCTGGTACTCCGGTTGGTTCGTGGTTTTCCCAAAGAATACGACGTTCTCGATGTCTACATCAATCAAACTTTGCCCAATTTCGAGACTGCTAGGAGTATATATGCTTCAATTGGAACAACAACGACAATCCCATTCCGACTCCGACGACACTACTCTTGCCCCGCTGACCGACAACACGCTGGAGGTTTCTGTCCCCACGGCTCCAAAACCAACAAACAATCGCCAAACCAAAGCAAGAAACGCATATAGATTGCACACTAACAGTTTGTCCCGACTGGGACCAGATCCATTGCGAATGGGACGAACACATTTGGGCCAAGATCAACCTAATCTCGACCGTGAAGGACCACCGTATCACAAAAAATGGATTCTTAAGGATCCCGACCGGGAGGGATACTTAGGTCTGTATTTTTCTTATTTTGACTAAGTACCAACACTAACAAGTACATACTTAGAATTTAGAAACTTAATCACATGACATGTTTAACCAATCATAACATATCCATTATCCCATGAATTCGATAACTGATTATACAAGCATGTCCTCTGTACCTTTGAATTTCTATTATATTGTTTTCGAACACATGTCGGTTTTGAAATAAACTCAAATAAACTTAAATGTATTGTGATCAGATCACTGACACTCCATAGTACTCCGTACAAAATAGTTAGTACGGGTAGTTAATACCCACTCTATTTCATGTATTAATTATGAAGTTTTTTTTTATACTCTTCTTTAAGATTAATATTTTAATGAAAGCGAAACAAACAAATACGGAGGATTGACTACGGAGTATAACTATAATCATCTTATGATTCTTACCCCCGTTTTTTTTTCAAATGTAACCTTGAGTTAAATTTGAGCAAAGCATACACATAACACATTACACACCGTTTATACCTTCAAAACTTGGAAAAAAAAACACGCACACACTCTTTTTCCCTCTCTGTTTCAACTTAAACTTTGAAATTGTTCCTTTGCCCATGCTATTGCTTCATCAATATCAATTGCTTCTGAGTTATTAGCTTCCGTCGAAAGCGAGTTCAACTCAATAACATAGCCAGAATCCATAACATCATCATCGCCTTCATCTTGATCGACTTCAGCGGTTTCTTCTTGGTACAGAATACTGTCTTCGTACGAGAAATTCTTCGACATATTTTGAGACTCATGGGCTTGATGATGATGATGATGATGATGAGAAGATATCGCTGAGGCGGGGGACTGCGATCTGAAATGATAGTCAGACATAATATTGATTTCTGGAGTAGAAACGGATGGCTTAGGAAACCCAAATATGAAGCTGTTTAGCGTACGCTCATTTCTTTCCAACTGCTGAATGCTGTCCTCACTTGCCTTACTATCACTATATCCGAAAGTGGGTAAATCCTGCTTTTTATCCTTGCATTTACCCATGTTTGATGTTGAGCTCCATCTATATGGTACGTTGATTGGCCTGAATATAAAACCAATGTTTTCATCTTTTAACCATTAACAAATGGATGACCTACCCATATTTGGATCAAACCGATTCTAATCGAGTATTCCGTTTCACATAATTGTAAGTTTGTACCACTCAATTGACCTATCCAATTTCGACAAATCAGGCCCATTTTGTCACGTATGTAGTAAACACAAATAATGGTATGCAAAAGTGAGATAGAGGATGTTAGTGAAAAGTGAGGGGCAATTGGGATAAATGAAGAGGAGAAGTGAGGCAAGAAGGCAGTAATTTACCTAAGCCTGGAAGTGAAAGAGGAAAGAGGCACATCTTCATCCTCAAAGCTGAGGACCGAGGACGAAGTGGATTTGGACTTGGACATCCACGACTTGGCCTTCTTCTTCTTCTTCTTCTTCTGGTCGTCTGACCGTCTCTGCTCAGGAATAAAGAACTCCGGCAAACTGTGCCCATCCCCTCCTGTCACTGGACGTCTGGCATTATCGGCATCGGAAGCCTTGAAAACTTCCTCATAAAACCAATCGGATGAGTAAGAACCAAAGTCCATAGAAAGCTTTCGGGCCATCACGCTGCGCGGGGGCCCTCCGAATACGTCCTTGAAGTCTTCCGGTTGGAGATGATCAGCCTCGGAACTGGAGGCTCCCATCCTCATCCGCCATGATTCATCCATTCAATTAGGAGATTGAATGTATGTATCATGTATGCAGTGGTGATCTGATCTGCAGCGAGTGATGTAGCATGTATATATACACCATCGACACCAAGGAAGTACAGAGTGGAAAAGGCGCCTTTTTTTAAAAACAATGGCGTAGTAAGGAGTACTGTTTTTCTTTATTTGGGCACGATTGAGGGGGTCCGTTATACACAGATCGTACTGTCGGGATCACCATTATGAATGCAAACATTATTATCGATTGACAATTGACATATATAGTCCACCTCAAGTCTATACTTGTCCGTCTATGATTTACTCATCAATTTGTTGCACTACATGTTATAATGGAGGCGTCCCGTTACTTACGTTTTATTAATTATGTCAGAGAAAAAAAATAAATAACAAACAATAATAAAACAAACTGACACACAGATTTACGTGGTTTACCAGCAAAATCACTGGCTACGTCCACACCGACAAGGAGACCAAATTCACTATTATGGAGATAATGGTACAATAGTAGATTGTAATACACGCGCTTAATAGCTCACAGTTAAAGCCAAAAGTACTACCAATTCTACTAACCAGATAGTAATCTCAAACTGGAAAGAGACTACCCAGACTGAGTTCGACCTGCGACGAACTCACCGACAAGACGAAGGACAAACGATCTTGCGGCCAAGCAAGATCCGAACAAACTTCAACGGTCTCCAACGAAGACGAGATCAATAGAACCACCAAATAATAGGGACTCGGAACAAAATTAGTTTTCCTTCAAGAAAACCTCACAAATCAGCCCTCTATATTATGCTCTCAAATCATCTCTCTGTCCTAATTAACCTAGAAACTAGTCAGGTTTTTATATAGTATTATTCCACTAAACTAGTTACCTAAACTAATTACTCCCTCCGTTCCAATGAATTGTTTGTCTTTCCTTTTGGCACCAAGGTTAAGGGAACCAATGAAGGAGTGACATGAACTCATGAGAATGATCAAATTACATATAAAAAACATTCCTAAAATAGAAAGACAAACAATTCATTGAGACGCCCCAATATGGAATAGGCAAACAATTCATTGGGACGGAGGGAGTATGAAACAAAGGCTAATCTTTCCTAAAATCAAACAATCTTATGTAACAATATTGTTACCCAACAAGACGATCAACTTTAAGAAAGATATCAGGAACAAATCAATTCAAGGCCCAAAAAGACAATTGCTAGGCACTTATTTCCTAACAGGTATAAATGGGAAGTATCCCTTATGAATTTAGGATAGGTATATATTCGTCGGAAGATTATAACGGACGAGTCGAATATAATCACATAGGTGGAAAAACACAACCCATTGTTATCCTCCACGCATCATACTTTTTGTCTTTTATCTCTAGAATTTGTGGTACATCACAATTTAGGATCAACTAATTCTCACTCTTTTATTATTTAATAAGTCTCTCTTGTGACAGTTATATACATGACTAATTGGTAACGGTTAAATAAAATCACATGGTTAGATAAGTTGGAAGCATTAAATTATTTGTCTTTATACGACCAAGTGATTATTCTCGTCACAAACAAAAAATTGGCATTACCGTTCACCCGAGCTTTCCACGGACCATCAATTTTTTTTCAAAAGCACCTCACATTACTAAAATACTACTACTATTATTTTCTTTTGTTCATATCTTTAGCTACATAATATCAAAAATTATAAAATTTGATATTCATAATGCACTCAGTCAGACAATTTATGAATACTCCCTCCGTCCCAATGAATTGTTTGTCTATTCCATATTGGGACATCTCAATTAATTGTTTGCCTTTCTATTTTAGAAATATTTTTATATGTAATCTGACCATCCTCATGAGTTTGGTTCCACATGTCACTTCCTCATTGGATTTGTTCCCCTTGGTGCCAAAAACAAATGCAAACAATTCATTGGAACAGAGCTAGGGAGTATATTTTATTGAGTAATGCATTCGATCGGACAATTATATTGATTATTAACGACTACATGCATACTTCTTAGTTCCAAAATCATTCGTTTCATACTTTGTTTGTAAAGCCCTCCAATTTTGCGTTAGCCATCTTATACTTACAATAAATCGAAAATAAGGCAGCAGTCATGTAATGTAATAGCATTCCTCTACATGTCTTAGTATCCTTTTCATAATCTTTACCGAAAAAAAGAGGTGCTTCATCTTCAGTTAAAGTATAATCAACACCAATTTGACTAAGAAAAAATATCATCTTATCAGACCACATACTATAATTTTTTCCCATCAAACAGATCCATTTTAGACATGTCAGGAACATAAGGAGCAGACATCATAACAATAGAGAAAAGAGCAGAAGAAATCTGAATACCACACTACAACAAAATCACCTTTTCGTGTCGATTATTTTGATATTTCGTGGCGATTCTATTCGACGCGAAAGGTTTCCCCGTCGATTATGTTTTCGTTGGAGTAGTTGGCGTTGCCGTAGCCTTTCGTGGCGAATAATCTATTCGTCGGGTTAACTTCTTAAAATCGACACGAAAGAAGAGAAGCTTTGGTGGCGATTTTAGTGTCAATTATTATTGAGGCGGTAAGTAATCTAATTTTCCTACTAATACGAATTGTAACGATTGTATTTGACACGATAAGTACTATTATATGTCTTCTGTTTTACAATTGTATCAATTATATTCGACGCGATAAGTATTACAAAAAATCATCAATGACAATAGTAACAATTGTATTTGACACGGTTAGCATCACAATTGCACCCACATAGTAAATTTGGTATCGATTTCATTCGATACGAAATATTATTTCTATCTCTCAAATACGGTGCGAAAATAAAAAGAAATGACAAGTCAAAAAATATGATAATTATATTACTCATAAAATCCTAAAAATTATATGTATCCAACATCGACTAAATTAAATTAATAAAAATAGGTCCAAAATAAGTGCAAACAGCTATTTAAAAACCTAAAAAAAAATTACTACGTCTTCAACCCTCAAAGCAAAGCTTCAACCCACGTATTCCGTATTACATATAGGAGCCGCTCCTCGAAAAAACTGCAATAAACATAGATAATTTATATACCAAGTTAGTCCAAATTTTTTTCATTTCCCACGTGCAAGTAAAAACATCACATATATTTATGTGTGTCCAAATATATACTCACTGGTTCAATAATATTCTTCGGCACATATAATGAAATATCACAAATCAGCCACTTGAGTTGCTATAATCATCCTGTATGAACATTTAAATAGCACGCTAAATATTATATGATGGAAGTCCATTATCCAATTCACTTCAGTATAATATCATATTTGTAACATATTGTGTATTAATTACGAACCATTATGTAAAAAATGAAATAAGAACATACCGTATTAGTCTGATCGTATTTTGAATATTGTGCTTTTCTACCTTTAAAGAGGACCAACAAGTCATGGATTAGATTCTCGAGTTGATTTTGCTTTTCCAAGACCTTATTTACCTCCGCATCACTCTTTTCTTGTACCATCTTCAATTCTTCGGTATGTTTTTGTTGCATGAGGTTCATCTCATCACGAAGCTTGTTAATTAATTCATTGGAGGCAACATTGTTTTCCATAAAGTCTGACGATGGTTGTACACCAGAATTAGCCCACAGTTTGGAAGCACACAAGTCTCCGCCAACTCCACGCACACGTCCACGTCTTTCTTCCTTTCTAATTACTTGATCAAATATATCTCCTTTCCAAGCTATCTTTCCATCCAATTGCTCTATTCCGTTAGGCAGCTCTTGTAATTTTTCTTTCATTAATTCCTAATGTATACAATGTTTTTTTTTAAAATAATAATTAAAATAGTGACCAAGAGAATAAAAAAAGGGAAGGATGAGCGCTACTTCTTTATTAGCTTTTAAAGTGTGGATTGATTTAACTGTACAAAAAAAAGTAATAAATAAATAAATAAAACTTACAACTGCTTTTGCCGACTGTTCATCAATTTTCTTCTTCTCTCTTGTTATTCTGTCCTTGTGGGTTGCAATGAAAATTTGTGCGCGACTAGGCTCAATACCATTTACCGTCTAAAGAATAGCGAGCACTAGATTATTTACTACACAAAAATAATAGAGAGGAAATAATAACAGAACACGGATATTAAACAATTTATGAAATAAGAGTATCACCTTTTTCGCTCTTAGTTGAGCAAAACTTTGTCTCCCTGCGCAGTGTGGCATAGTTTGATTTTTCTGATTGATCCTATTAATTGTTGCACGTCTCTGTGCATATATTAAAGTGTTAGTTAGAAAAATAAGTATAGCTTTGTTAATTATTTACTAAATTTACAACAATAAAACAATAGTGATCCTAATAAATTTAAATATCAAATACCTTTGTCTTGTCTTGATCCCAATAAGAAATCAACTTCAACCATTGATCCATAGGAACACGTGAAGGCTTCGCATTAACCAAGTTTGATCGATTTTGTTTGTTTGGCTCATAGTACATAGCTTTTAGTTCTCCTCTAAATTCCTTAACCACCCTTCCTAATGCCTTAAGAATATGATCTTCTCCTCTACGTGGGAATATAAATCGCAACTACATAAAAAATCAAAAGGGAATAGATATTATATGAATGTATTATCTAATACTATCAACACATTTTTTTACGTGTACTGAAGGTTAATTAAACATTTATCGTAAATATAATTTTCTTTTATACCTTTATCTCAGTCATACATTTAACTTTGTATTCCTCCGGTACGAGCCTCCAATCGGAATAGCCTTGGGGTGCCAATTCAGGATTTCTCCCCATTGTACCGATGAAACTAGACAGAACGGTAGATCCCACGCCATAAGGCTGACCTTCCTTATTGAAATCAACGACTGTCCGCATATCAGGTGGCTGATTCCAAATATCAGTTAAAATAGTCGGCCCTCTACGTCTCACTATCACCCAATAAAAGGTCATTAGCATTAATCGTATCAAAATTCTACAGGACCAACACTAGGTAACAAGGTATCAAATTTCAATTACATACCTGAACGTTCAGCCGTATCAGTATCTGTTTCATTAGGATTATCCTCATTCGAATGTAATGTTTCTATTACTTCACTTACCACATTTCTTGTGTTATCACCTCCATTAGCGACTGAGGAGTTCATATTATGCTCCTCACCAGGTGTTAAATTAGAAAAAATATCCGCACTACTACCTCCATCAAGATTGAAAGAAGTGTCGTCCCGCACTCTGATTGTCGTCAAACGTCTCCTTTTCGTCATGATTTTCTGAAAAGATCACTTAAAACAAACATCATATTAACCTGTGAGTTTCACAAAACTAAGGGGAATAAAATATCATAAAATGATAGTCTCACAAATTGGTTTCATAACCAGGGAATCAACAAAAAAGAATGCTTCAGCATCTACCATTTGAGAGAAACTACCTTTTAGGGGCAATGTCATACAATCTGAAAATTTATATTACATGGCTATATGAGAAACCTTGCAAAGACAATTACTCCATTAGATAGAACATACAATCTTAAAATTTATATTCTAGAAAGAATGATAGACCACACAACGGTGAAGGGAACATCCAAATAAACTATTATTATTATATTATTATTAATATCATTACTAATATTCTAATACAATACCAAACCAACATCACTGCGGAAATGTAACCAAGAAATGCAAAAAGAAAATGCTCATGTATCATCCACATATGTTCCTTCCACACCAGACAAGTCAATATCCATGTCGAAAGTATCTTCTATGGCTGGCAGACTGTGTTCTCCAATCCCCAGATCAACTTCCCATTGATCATCTCCTAAATCAAAAGTACCCCTAGGCTTTATCGACTTTGGAATAAACCAATCGCGATTTGTTCTATCTTGCACATATATAACTTGCTCAACTTGAGAAGCGAACACAAACGGCTCATCGCTTACTCGGTCTCCATTATACATAAGATGAGAAAAATTAACAAGAGTAAATCCTAACTTATCTTTCTTTAAACCACTCACACTGTGAACATTCACCCAATCACACCTAAACATAGGTATCGAATATTTACTGTAAAAATTTAACTCGATGATATCAGTTAAGATCCCATAATATATAACATCTCCGAAAATCGGATTTGTATCCTTAGAGCTAGCATAACTTTGGGTCTTTGCTACAACCTTCACTCCACTATTCTGTGTAGTCTTATTCTTCTCAAATTCTTTAGTACGAAATCTATAACCATTTTTCATATCAAATGCATGAAATCTTCTCGCCATAGGTAATGGACCAAGTGCAAGTGTCTTAACATCATCTGTGATTCTTATGTCATTCTTGTTGTCAGGATCATTAACCTAATAAATTGAACATGATAAAACAAGGTTCAATTCGAGGTAAGTACAAAACAATTTTATGTTATTTATGAAATTATTTGTTTTATTAATACTCACAAATGGTTTCAACCATTCGACAAATTCTTCATTGTGCATTCGATCTTGGGCATGTTGAGTTAAACGATTACGTCTATGTATTCTCTTGAGGAAAGTAACATGTTCCCTACATCAATTATTTATGTTAGTTATATAAAAAATATTTAAACATCAATGTTACAAACAAAAATGCACAATAGAATTTCATACTCTCTTAAAGATTCAATATCTTTGCAATCACAATTGAACAGAACGTATCGATGTGCTTGTAACCTTGTCTTCTCATCCATCATAAAACCTTCAACTCGTCCATACGGTTGACCAACCGATGGAAAAAGACGTGATTCTCGGCTATTTTCATAACCATAGGTACACTGTGCATTATTTCTATTTGAGGAATTCATAATGTCGTCACCTTCTCCCAAGTAACGAGAGCAAAATGTTATACACTCTTGAATTAGATAGGTTTGGGCAATCGATCCTTCAGGACGTGCTTTATTGCCTACGTATGACTTGAGTGTAGATAAATACCTAAAATAATTAACTTATTAGACGTGTTACGCTTTATTACGCAGCACTAACTAAAACTAAATAAAGTAAACATTCTTACCTCTCAATAGGGTACATCCATCGATAATGCACCGGACCACCAATTTTAGCTTCAGCAACAAGATGAACAACAAGGTGTACCATAATAGTGAAGAAAGTTGGTGGAAAGAGTTTCTCTAGGTTACAAAGAATAGTAGCAATCTTCGCCTCTAATCGATCAAGTTCAGTTAGGTAGAGTGTTCTTGAACATAATGCTCGAAAAAAATCACACAACTCGATTAAAATTGGGGATACTTTCTCGTGCAAGCTCTCTCTCATTGCAAGAGGTAACATTAGCTGCATTAGCACATGACAGTCATGACTTTTCAACCCAGACAACTTTCTTTTCAGCACACAACGGGAGATGTTTGACGCATAACCATCAGGGAATTTTACATTCTTAAGAACTTCACAAAATCGATCTTTTGCTAGATTGCTCAAAGTATAAGGTGCTGGAGGCAAAAATATTTTTTTGTTCCCTTGAGGTTGAGGCCATAAATGTTTTCTCACACCGATCTCTTGTAAAGTTTGACGAGCTTTAAGGTTATCTTTTGACTTGTTAGGAACATTTAAGAGTGTGTTAACTATATTATCACACACGTTCTTTTCTATGTGCATCACATCGAGGTTATGACGCAACATATTATACTCCCAGTAAGGAAGATCAAAGAAGATACTTTTCTTTTTCCAAGTGTTTGGTTCTACCCCGGAGAGGTGATCTTGATTAGTTTTACCGAGAGTGAAAGAGATATTCTCCAATTGTTGTAACACCTTCGAACCAGATGGAGGTTTAGGGGGACACCTGGTTTCTATGGTATTATCAAAAGATTTTTCATCAAAACGATAGTTATGTAAAGGATCCAAGAACCTTCGATGACCCATATAACAAACCTTCCCGCTATACTTGTATCGCTTGGACCACTTATCATTATTACAACATGGACAAGCACTTTTTCCATAGACACACCACCCTGACAAGTTACCGTATGCCGGAAAGTCATTTATAGTCCAATTGAGAATAGCATGCAACTGGAAACTTTTCTTTTCAAAGACGTCATACGTCTTAACACCTACATCCCAAAGCTCTTTCAATTCACCTATTAATGGCTGTAAGTAAGTGTCAATGTCATTTCCTGGAGACTTTGGACCAGGAATTAGTGTAGAAAGAATAATGAAAGGCTTTTTCATGCACAACCAAGGAGGCAAATTATATATTATCAAGAGTACAGGCCAAGTGGAATAGGTGCTCCGCATTTCCGCGAATGGATTAAAACCATCACTAGCTAAGCCTAATCTAACATTCCGAGGATCCGCGGCAAAAGTCGGGTAACGATTATCAAAATTCTTCCATGATTCAGAGTCCGCCGGATGCCTTAAGACACCATCCTCGTTTAGTCGGTCTTTGTGATGCCATCTCATAAGTTCAGCTGTTTTAGAAGACATGAAGAGTCTTTGAAGCCTTGGTATCAAAGGGAAATATCGGAGTACTTTGACGGGAATTTTTTTTCTTTTGTTTACTTTTCCGCTACTATTTTTCGTATTATTAGACACATTGACACTAGACTCATCTAAGGTTTTCCAACGAGATGCTTCACAGACTATACACTTGTCGTGATTAGCATATTCTTTCCAAAAAAGCATACAGTCATTTCGACATGCATCAATTTTCTTGTACTTAAGAGTCAATTTATCTACAATCTTCTTTGTTTCATAAAGGGAGTCGGGAATAACTGCACCTTGCGGTAAGACCTTCCTAAAGATGTCAAGTAACTCCGTAAATGACTTATCAGACCATCCAGAGTTACATTTGAGATTATAAAGATGGAGGATAAATGAAAGTTTAGAATACTCCTTACACCCAGGATACAACTCCAACTTAGCATCTTCTAACAGCTTATTAAACATATCAACATTAGAAGGGACTGACTCAAGTGGGTCCTCCACCCTAGGGAAACCTTCATCAAACTCGACACATTCGTTAAAATTAGGAGTGTTATTAGGATTCCCACCAAGAGTCTCATTATTAGAAGTATTGCAATGAATTCCGCAAGCATCACCTAACATTTCTATTATCCTATTCTTCGCAATGGATTTAGAAAGTTCGTCGTCGTTACTAGGCATTGAAGAGGACCCAAAATCAAAGTTATCATACCACTTCTCAAAGTCACGCATAGGTCCATTTATCACTAAATGGTCATAAACGACTTTCTCACTACAACGATGGTAACGTACACATCTGGCGCAAGGACAAGCTATTGTTTTATCTTCACTAGATGTTTTCTCAAAAGCATATTTAATAAACTTTGTCAATCCCGTTAAATATTCATTGCTTCCAAGCTCATAATCTGACCAAACTTTACGTTTTCGTCCAGCCATGTAATGATTATCTGTTTAAGGAAGAGCTTTTTTAAGTTTACTTGTAAATCATGGTCAACACAGGCAAAATCATACGATTATCAATTATCGAAATCAAAAGACATAACCAATCATCCATCACCAATGCTACTAGCCCACAACAATGGAAATTAAAATAATATTAAACAAGGATATGTATGGATGCGAGGGTCAAGAACTGAAGGGGCCTGGCATACTCAGGTGTGGGATAGGCTGGTGATGTCTAAGCATGCCTTTATAGGATCGATCATGATGCATAATCGACTGTTAACTAATGCTAGACTTCATAAACTAGGTATGATACTTGTATTCTAATGTAATATATGTAGGAATAATGGGGAAGAAGATCATCAACATCTCTTTTTTAAATACTAGTACAGTAGGAGGCGTGTGAAGGGTTTGGAAGTTCAAGGCTAACATACCTGTGGAGAATACCTGGGATTAGTGGCACTGTCAAAAGAGTAGTATGCTGAAGCGGATTATCGGTTGCTCGTTGATTGCACTGGTATAGCTCAAAACTTACTAGGCCTAAGATAGTGCTGCGGGACATTCAAAAAGAAGTTAGGATCAGATGCAACTTCTCGCTGAATCAGAAGAACTTGCAAAAAGTGGTAGATACGATGTAATTTTATTGCAGTTGCAGTTTGAGTGTCACAAAATGGTTGTATATATTTAAGAGAAGACAAAAGAAAAGCAGTTGACACACAAAAAACTGAGAGACATCCATCTCTTAAGCTAGGTTGCCTTTATTTCTTATCCACCTTCTCAGACTCAAACTTCACTCATTGCTTTACCATGTATGCTTACTTAACCTCATCCATAATCCTTCTCTACTTCTCTTACTCTTCTAATTCTTTTTTTATTAAAGTCCTAAGATCCTTAATCAAGTTATTATATAGGAGTTACGTTTTTTGTTGGGTTTAATTATCTCTTTTGTTACCCAATTAAGGAAATGTATTACTCCCTGCGCCTCGACGGAGGGAGTATTTGTTTTCAAAGTATGTAAGGAGGTGAAGTAACAGTGTTGTCATTTAAGTAACATAACTGGTTTGTGGTGTATACAGTATAGTCTACATTTGCCTAAGATATTTCGTTATCTGTATTCTTTAAATCAGCATGGTTATCTAATTAACTTCTACCAATGACCAAAGGTCATTTTTGTTTAATGTCTTGGTTTCATTCCCTTTGCGTGATTGAAATTGTGAGTGGAGTTTTTTTAACGTGTGGAAAATAGGTATATGTAGTGATTTTAGTAAAGTTAACCATGGCAAGTACTGCTACACCCCTGTTCGTGATCCTTACTTAGATATTACGAGTAGTATATCTTAGTTGAAATTGATTAGAATTTGAAATAAAAACTTGCATACATGATTTTCCAAGTCTCATGATTGATTACTTTCCATTCATCCATTGTCCTTCCTGTTCTGTTCTGACTTGCATTTGAGTTGGTTTGAGGAACCCACTGTCAGTACCAAACCTAAGCTAAGCTGTAGTTGGTTTGAATGAAGTGTTTTGTTTTGGTTGTAGAGATTAGAAAAGTTGAGTTAAATACAAGGGGTAATATTAGTAAGATTAAATTAATTGGTTTGAATACAAAAGTGTGATTAATCCAACAGACATAGCAGCAACATCAGCAAACCGAGCAGCAACATCAGCAAACCGAGCAGCAACATTAGCAATAAACAACAGTAATAGCAGAAATAGCAGCAACACGATCCAACAGAAAACAGAAAACATCAGCAGGCAACAAACGAACACGTAAATAGCAGAAACAACATCAGCAATAGAAAACAGAAATAGCAGATGCAACAATAACGCATAAACAACAGCGAGTGAGAGAATTGGACAGCGAGTGAGAGAATTGGACAGCGTAAACAACGCAGAAAATTGTAAACTCGATGATTCCAGCAATGATACATAAACAAACATAAAAGAAAGAGAATTGGACAGCAGCCGCGACAAAACCGAAGTGAGAATGAGAGCAGCGAGTGAACGCATAACAGTAGAGAGAGTGAGAATGAGAGAAAGAGAATTTATCTAGACAACAACAACGAGCATAACATCTAGTTTCAATAACAGCGTACCATCAATAACGTAAATAACATCATAACATCAATAACAGCAGTGAGAATGTGTATTGAAAAACATCGAATTTACAGCAGTGAGAATGTGTATTGAGTAACAGCAGTGAGAATAACAGCGAGCAGCCATAATGAAAAAGATAACAGGAACAGCAGCTCGAGTATTAATCAAATACTGCTGAATTTCAATTAATCTGCTGAACACATCAGGTTAACCCAGATTGAACATGGTTTTTCTGGAAACACAGGGTCCATAAGCCTACAAACCAAGTCAGACAAGTCGAGTTTCCACATGTGATTGATTATTGATACAAAGGCCAAGGATTTTTGAGATGGCTGCTGTTTATCATGGGAAATACAGCACCAGAATTCTTACACATTCATTATACGGACCTGGTACATTTAGACTTTTGGGCGAGGAATAGTCCAGAAATAAATCTGTTTTACACAAACCGATAAACTCAGCAGTATTAACCCTAACCTAAACAATAATAATTAGTGATAACTGAATTTCAATTAATCTAAACCCTAACCTAAACAACTATAAATTTACATCAAATTGAGAATAACTAATCAAATACTGCTGAAATTGGTATGCAAATAACAATAATAATTAGTACGAACTATCACCTACGTTATTTTTAGGTTTATATCGATCCTAAACTACTATCACCCAGTTTACTCGAGTATTAACCCTAACCTAAACAACTATAAATTTACATCAAATTGAGAATAAATAATCTAATACTGCTGAAATTGGTATGAAAATAACAATAATAAAACCAATTTAAACAACGTAGAACAAAAAAATCTAGTTAAAATCAGACCTTGATCGAATTGGGGATTTGACGGTACTGTTCAAAACCGCATAAACAGCGACAAAAATCTTCAAAAACTTACTTGGGATGATTTGTATCATGAGCTTCATATATATTGATTAAATTAGGAGGGTTTAGGAAATAATTAGAGGGAGAGACAACAGGCGCAAAGATGAAAAAATTGGGAAATTGGTTTGCCGCTCAATTGGTTTTTTTTTGAAGAACGTACGTTCATTATCCGGGTATCCGAATCGGTTTTCAAAATCGGTTCAGGTATCCAGTTTTTAGAAACCATTTTTTCTTGAACCGAAATCGACCCGATTTAAACCGGGTATCCGGTTTTTTTTTTCATATTGTAAACCAAAACCGAACCGGTTTTTATGACCCGGTTTTAAAAAATATGATTATCTTTATTATAAACCGGTTTTTTGAATCGGTTTCGAACCAGCTTTTGACCCGGTTTTTAAAAACTAAGGTTATCTTCGTTATAAACCGGTGTTTTAAACCAAATTCCGAACCAGTTTCACTAATTTGCATATCAAATTTTATTTTATTTTCGTTTAAAGTGTAAACCGGTTCAAAACCGCGTACCCGATTTTTAAAATTTGTAAACCGAACCCGACCCGATTTTTCACTAAAAAAAACGGTTAGGTGACCCGAACCGGTTTTCAACTTGAAAACCAGGATTTTTGGGTTTCTTAAACCGGATTTCGGTTCGGTTTCGATTTTTATAACCGGTTCGGTTTTTTTAACTCACACCTAACGCTCAATGAATATTTTGGGTTGTGCTAATTACTAGATGTATTGTTATGCTACGCCATCGTTTAAGAAGGAATAATTAGTGTCGATTTCTATTTGTTACCATAAGTTGTTCACTATATGAGTAATTGTGGGTTATTTGTGTCGATTTTCCATTCGCCACGAAATAATTGCCACGAAAAAGTGATTTTGTTGTAGTGCCAACCATATTGCTAAACGATACAAAAACAATAGAAGAAAGAAATTTCGGCTTTAGATTGTTAGCAATATACTCCGTAGTAGTAGAAAGAAGGAACGAGCGTAACTAAGTCACTGTCCTAAAGTGAGATTAAAAACGAAGCTTGAATTACTGGTGAAAACAAAAAACAAGGTAGTAGGTGCATCCTCCCACATTGACAGAGTACGAAGAATCAGGAAGATTCTCGAATTGCTTGGGACTTGTGCCTGGAATTCTTTTGTAGAAGAACCTGACCCGACCCAAGTCAAAGCAAGCAAGCGAGCGCGTGGTTCGAGGCCAAACCCACACATCTCCATAAAAGGCTCACTTTACTACAAGTGATAACACTAGGAAGGAGGAAGCATATTAACATCAAGTCTTCTTCCTATTTTTCCAATGTGGGTTAACCTCCACAATGGAAACTTAAAAAACAAACATACTTTCTCAATGTGGGATGAATCTCAAATTCTAATTTTCTCAATGTGGGACAACAAGCAAAGAAGCTTCTTTTGAAGCATATAATCAAGCCATTAGAATGACGATGTTGGATAATTATCCAACAGAAGAAGGTGGAGCCAGACAAACGTAGGGGAGAGGAAGGGGAGGTAGAACGGGGGTATGGACGACATCAACGGGGGGAACGGTCAAAATCAACGTAGATGCGAGAGTGAAGGAGAATGTGGCTGTCGGGGGTGCGTGGAAGCAGTTTATCGGGATGAGACGATTACGGACTTACAATCTTGTGAGGGTTGACGCATTGTAGACAACTTAGTTGGGAACCACAAGTGGCAGAAATGGTAGCTATCCTTAATGGGCTTACACAGGCGAAGAGAACGGACATAAAGACGTAATTATGGAGAGTGATTGTCTATAGGGGATAGAAGCACTCAAGAAGGGGAGACGAAGAAATATTGATTCTAGCTATGATTCACGATGACATTCTTGATCTTTTTAATTGTTTTAATTTTGTTTCTTGGTCTTTTGTTCGATGACTCATAATGGTGTGGCACATGAACTTGCTCATACATATCGATAAATTCAAATAATTGTTTATGGTCGGATACGTTGCCTATCAGTGTATCAAACGCTATTTTTTTTGCTAATTTACGTTTAATGCAGTAAGGACCCTTCCAGGTTGTTTTAAAAAAATATGTGGATATTGCACATACGGAGTACATGGAAACTCCTTTCTAATACGTAGTAAATTTTTTTGGATTGCATATATGATATATCACATTCGTAATCTTTACTTTTAGATCAATTTAATACATAAAACAATTATAAAATAGACCCGTGAATTTTCACCCATGTATGCATGCATTTTTTGGAATGGGTTTCAACTTGTTGAGGTGGGAAAATGAAAAGCTACACGCTCTATTCATGCATGCACCCATGTGTCACTTATTTCTACAGTTTAGTCGTCTACCTCCATCCTGGCCTTACTTGTCTTGTAAACAAACTTCTTCTCCCTAGCTACAAAACGTGGATCGGATCCCGCAAAATGCACACATACACTGTATATAGATGTAACTATGTATGTACGTAGAAGTATATTGAGAGTATAGACTGAAGAAGAAGAAGAAGAAGAAGAAGGATGTCTAAGAAATGGGTTGGTGGATTTATGAAAAGATGGGGTCAGAAAGGACACAATAATTTCCCTACACTTGAAGGTCACCCAGCTGCCCAAGTTAACGCACAAGAAGCTCTGGAATCACAGGGTGTCCTACAAACTAAGGTACACTCCCTTAAGAAGGAGTTTCAGATTTACCGATGGAACCCCGATTTCCCCTCTCACAAGCCCTTTCTTCACTCCTATTTTGTGGATCTCTCTTCTTGTGGCCCCATGGTATGTTACTTGCTCTTCACTTGATGCCTTTATATCTGATGAAAATAAATCAAAAAAATATCGCCGTTGCCGGGGATTGAACCCTGGTCACCCGCGTGACAGGCGAGAATACTTACCACTATACTACAACGACTTGTTGGCTTTGGTAGTCATATTTTATGTTAATTATTGTAGTAAGGTACTCTATGTGCGCTGATGAACAAAAATCAAAACGCCGTTGCCGGGGATCGAACCCGGGTCACCCGCGTGACAGGCGGGAATACTTACCACTATACTACAACGACTTTAACGGGCAGTTTTTCATGCAATTTAATTTCATACTTTAAGTGCAAAGCAATAGAAATGAGGATCATCGATAATACTCCCTCCGGTTTTGACAAATTGCTACTTTTACTATTTCCACATGGAATGATGGAAGGTTATGAGAAAGATGGACGGTCTCACCAATAAATAAAGTAAAAGTCTAACCACTGTCCACTAACAAAAACATACCGTAGCAATTCAATTGAATATTTAAAAAAAAACAAATGTAGCAATCTCTAAGAATTAGAGGGAGCATAATGTTACTGAAATTCGATCGTCTTATATATTAGACAACGAAAACAATTTGTTTATACTATTAAGGAGCCGTTTGGTTGGAGGGTTTCAGGAAAGGGTAAGGGAAACAAACTTACCGATTCCCTTTGTACATGTTTGTTTGGCCAAATGAATGAAACTCTCTCCCCATTTCACCTATTAACTAAACCTCATATCCCTCTAAGTTGAAAACCCCACCCCCAAGGGTTTAGAATTCTCTTTCCCTCCCATTACCCCATTCCTGTATCTACCTCTTGCCCTATAACGTTGCTCTCATAATCGTTACGTCTCAAACCTCGCACCTCCCACCTCCGATCTCCCACCACCAACTTCCACATCTCACTGTGTGTACGGGTCACTAGACTTGTCAAACGATCCGACCCAGAAATCTGATCCGCCTGACCCATTTTTTTAGATTGTGAACCTCGACCTGTAACCCGTTTGACCCGAACCCAATATGACCAGTTAATTCAGGGTTGAAACCCGACTCGCCTGGGTTGACCCGTTGGATCAACGAGAATTTATCAAAAGTAATAAAATATTAATATTTAAATATTATATTTGTATTTATAATTTAAAAAATTAACTTTTAATATTTTAAATTACAAAGATGAAAAATATTCAACTTAATAATTTTTTTAATCATTTAATAACAATATAATTATTAAAATAATTTTAAAAAATGATTTAATATTTTTTAATCATTTAATAATTAAATAATTATTAAAATAATTTTAAAAAATGATTTTAATATTTTATAAATATAAACATTATAATTAAAGAGTATAATAATAATACTATTAAAAAAAGCTTAATATTAAATTTTATTTTAAATTTGTAATTTTCATAATTAATTTTATTGTTATTCAATATTACAAGAATATATGTTGTTTTGAAAATGTTTTAAAAAAATAAGTAGTAAAAAGTTGGTGAAAAATAATACGGAGTATTGAAAAAACAAGGTAAATCGATATAATAAAGAAAGCATGTTAAAAAAAATGATTCCTAATTGTAACCAAACGACCACAAAGAAACAATGGGTAATGTCATTCACTTCCAAGACTGAACCAAACAACAAGTTAAATTGAGGGCAATCCCTTTTCTTTCCCCTTCTTTCCCTTTCCTAATCTCATTCTCTTTCCCCGCTGCGAACCAAACGCCCCCTAAGTCACTTGGATGGGTAACATTCGAATATCAGGTCATTTCACTAGGATCTGATCATGTTTTATTTTGTTTAAAGTCAAGCTAAACAATACGGAAGATGTCTTAGTCGACAATATGAAACTTAATGCAACCCGACTAAGTATGTGTTTGTTTCGAATCCCCTTCCTTGAACTTAGTCGTTTGGTTCAATTATTTGGGATGGAATGGATTGGAAAATGAATCCATAGAGGTATGGGATCCAAAATCGTTTCATATAAAACTTGTTAATTTAAAAGAGAACGGATTTAGAACCCTTTGGGTTTCTATCTTTGGGTTTCTATCTCCATTCCAAAAGTGCCCAACCAAATACTAGAATGAATCCAATCCATTTCAAGACTCCCAACCAAACACCCCTAACGCAATGCTTACTAACTACTAAGTGCGACGCTTCTCTAAGGATAAAAAAATGGGCTAAGCCATTTCAATCAAAATGGGCTAAGGATAAAGAGTTACAGAGTAGTTTATTTCTTGGTGAAATTTGCGCAAATTTCACTGTCGTTAGAGCGGAAGTTATCCTATATGGAAACATGCTTTTTTACAGGAGAAGTATATACTCTATTAAAGATCAAATATTTGGGATGCATTATCATGTGTGATGTTGATTTGAGTAGGTGCTGGATGCGTTACAAAAGATAAAATCGGAGGATGATTCAAGTCTGAGCTACCGGAGATCTTGTCGTGAAGGAATTTGCGGATCCTGTTCTATGAATATAGACGGCATAAACACCGTCGCTTGCCTTAAACCCATTGATCCAGACACTACCAGACCCACTACAATCACTCCGCTCCCCCACATGTTCGTCATCAAGGATCTCGTTGTTGATCTTACCAATTTCTACCAACAATACAAGTAAATTTATTTAAACCAACACGAAGCGAGCTACCTACTTCATCATTTAATTTGCTATGCTAAACGTACCCTTCATTTTAATCGTACAGGTCCATCGAGCCGTGGTTGAAGACGAAGAAAAAAGCTGCGGATGGGAGAGAGTACAGGCAATCAGCGGAAGAGAGGAAGAAGCTTGACGGGTTATACGAGTGCATATTGTGTGCATGCTGTTCGACATCATGTCCTTCGTACTGGTGGAACCCGGAGCAGTTCTTAGGTCCTGCAGCATTGTTACATGCATATAGATGGGTGTCCGACAGTCGAGATGAGTATACTCGAGAGAGATTGCAGTCTCTAACAGAGGACACAAAGAAGTTGTACAGGTGCAGGACTATTAGAAATTGTACGGTAACATGTCCCAAGAGTCTGGATCCTGCGGCCGCCATTAATAAGATGAAGGCCAGGCACATGCTTTCCAAGTTGGGAAGGGAGTAGCATGAAAGGCCCGAGTAGAATGAATATATAATATATATCCAATCTGAACTGCTGGATGGGTGTGTATAGAATAATGCTGGCTGTTCCTTTGTTTAGTGAATGTCTGCCTCTATTAGTTCTTACAAAATCTGCGTGTATCCCGTGCAAACATGCATTCAGTCGTCAAACATGGGTATGGGTAGGTTCAGGGCCGGTCCTGACCTTTTCGAGGTCCTAGGCAAAATAATAGGTTGGGACCCCTTTCAAAATTATCGTAACTGTTATTTTTGACATTTTCATTGATCTCATCCTCATATATTCACATTTTTAGCAACAAATTTGTCAATAAAAAGCTAATCAGTGATTTTCTTAAATCCACAGCATGACAATTTGAAGTTTACAAAATTTTAAATATTACTTCGTATGAGTGTATTGACGGATAAATATTGTACTTCGTAACTATCTTCATTCCTTGAAACTTGTGGACCGTAAATACACTTAAACTGTGTAATATTAATAAAAATAAAAATGTTGGTCATTTGTATAAATAAAATATTCAGACTAATGATCTGTACTTTTTTGAAGATGCGCTTTAAAAAGTTAACAAAATACCCGCAATTTTGTACTAATTGAAATAATATACTATGCTTACTTTTTTGAAGATGCGCTTTAAAAAGTTAACAAAATACCCGCAATTTTGTACTAATTGAAATAATATACTCGTATGTTAGGTTAATATAAATATTTTTTAAGATGTGTATTGAATACATTTTTATTTTTTTAATACATAACTAAAAAAACATAACATGTCCGAAAAAACAAAGAATTGTTATTGAAAAATTGCACGGACTAGGAATTGATCCCTGAGCCCCCTATATAAAGGCCAACAAGTTGACCGCTACACCAAAGATAAAATATTGACGAATATCATAGCTAAATATGCTTTATATGTTCATGTATTCCTCAATTTTGGGCCCCTTTCCAGCATGGGCCCTGGACCGTCGCCCCTCCAAACTAGGCCCAGGGCCGGCCCTGGGTAGGTTCGGCTTATCTTTCATCAAATTGACTTTTCCTCTCTGGAAGATACACTCCATGGATTGAAGTGTTGTGTCTCTCCGTCCTCCCTCTTACGAGTAATATACTTTCAGGGTTCGCAGGGTTCGCTTGGGACGAGGATAATGATTCCGGGGGCAATAGAGCACAAATGAACTAGAAAATAACGGAAAATAGTGATGATGCTAAGTAGAAATGAAGAAAATGAAATTTAGCATATTTGGGGAAACTCTCTCCCCAAGTAATGCAGTACCCCAATGGAGGTAATTATTCCTCCCTTATCTCTTTTACATCATAAAATATCACAATCAAGCATCAAACTCTCTATTTCAAGTTCATTTTTGCTCTATTACTTTCGAAATTATTACTCTCATCCTAAGCTAGCCCTCAATCGTGATAATAATCTCGTTTGATGGGTACTTGGGTAGGAAACAAGTTTGGGGGTAAGGTGAGGTGTGTAAAAATATCCCAAATCTCGTAAAAATATCCCTTTTAATACATAAGTGAGTAAATATAATGAAGTCGATACCAACAGTAGACACTGCTAGGATGAGTTGGAATGTGGAGCGCCAACGCCCAAGAGTGAGGGTACATTGGAATATTGGATGGATGGAGGATGTTACCTTCATCTTACACACACTACCACTAGTCTACTATTGCTTCATTCTTCTCTCAAATTTGAAACAATGAATTCTGGACTGCAGCGTCAATTTACTTCTTCTGATCCAGTACAATGTACACAAGTAGTGCTCCTCATTTACGTACGTCTTCACTCTTATTTTCTTACGGACGCAGTAGTATAATCAACACTATATATTTATTTAAGTGAGAATAAAATAATAATGTGTCAAAATCTTAGAAAGTGAGAGGAGGAAGTATATATGAATTTTACTCCAGTAGATCAATTATTTGATAATGTGGATTTGACTTCCAGTTAGGGTTTTGATAACTGGCTATTCAATTTGATCTAGTTTTTAATCCCTCTATTTTGTCTCGTAATATGTAACCCTACATCTACATGTTATGGCGTTAAGATTTGTTTCCAGAATCCCTAAGTCAACACTTTGTGCTCCTGCTCCTAGTATTTGATTGCCACAATTTAGATGCATTAAGTATTGTACTGTGTACAAGTTCACAAGTAAAGCATCTAATTTACTCACGCTCTATGGATCGACTAACCCAGGATTGATTGATTGTTTTATTATTGATTGATTACTCATCATAACCCGTCATGAATCACCATCATGGTTGTTATTTGGCTCACGTTTAGTATGATTTACTGTGCTGCGTACATCTGACTCCCACAACATCAACCCTTGAGATACCGGGGTAATGCTGAACCCAAGTTATATTGTGACTGCCTCTCACCCACGGAATTGCTGCCTGTTAGTCTCTGCGCTCTATGTATGACTGGAGTGGAGTGGAGTGGTGGGCTGTGCTTACATTACTGCGGTTTGATCTCAGCTCAGCTGTCAAGTGCATGTGAGAGCCAGAGCTTGTGTTGTCAGCTCAAGTGCGAAAATTGGCTATACCCATTTTCATGTCAGGTCCTCTGCTTTCCCTTTACTATGTAATAATGCATTTAATAATAGCTAGCTGCACTGCACGCACGCATCTCCTTCTCTGATTAAAGATTGTGTACTTCAATTCACTTCACCTGTAAGCGCTCTCTAAGGCAAATGCCACAAAGTTATCACAAGGGTTGATGACTGATGACTTCTCTCATTCACAATGCAATAGTGTTGCAATCACAATTTGAAATTAAGCTTTAACAACACATATAGCTAGCTACCCAATGTTTAGGATACTGTACTAGACATACTCATTTACTCCGTACATTTTTGTAATAGAAGATGCAAACCTTTTCATGTGAGTATTTTTGTGATTGCAAACTTGTAGCTATTGTATGTTGCAAATGTTAGTAGTATTTACACGCAAGGATACATTATTTTCCAGGATTAATTAATTGCCTCAATTCTCGGTGTATGTAAAATATCTAAAACTCGATACTGGCTAAATGGAATTTGTTCCGAAATCTCTGTCAACTCTGGGCCGAAGCCTTGCCTGGAGGATAGATAGATAGAGATAGATGGTAGGAAATGAAGTAAGTTGTTAGTTGCTGATACAGCTGCTGATCTAGGCCTTTAAATATGTTTGTTTATGTGTCTTAGTCAATCGTATAAAATAGGGTGTGTCATTGATGATGGATTGTATTGCGAGTTGGCATTTGTTATCACTTATCACTATTTAATATTTATATAGCTGTGATGTGCAGTTTCTGATTAGTTTTTCTGCTCATGATATGTTGTTGACCTGCACGTTTTGCAGATCAATACAAGAACTGGTCCTAGGTACCCCGTATATTCATTAGTTTCTTGAAAATTAAAGTCAAATGTTTGTTCTTCCATTATTATATCATGGTTTTTTGCCTGTTACTTCCATTACTGCTTCTGCTTCTTGGCAGAAAATTACTGTATTAAGTTCTCCATAACAGTTTTATGACTGACAGCTGCTAAATGAGTATTTATCCTACTAGTACTACTGTGCATTTACTTCTCTGATAATCCAGTTACCAAAATTGGCCACTTTCTAGTCATTTCCTCAATTCTTCTCAAATCCACATACTTGTACGAGAATGAACAAGAGTAGGCATGGCAAAACTGACTGTATTTCGAGCGACCCTATGTTACTTTGACTCGTCTGCATGTTCTGATACAATGGTCAATACCCGAACTAAATGGCCCGTTTAACATGTCTAGCCATATGGTATGTTTAATATGCCATATGATGTGTTTTTTGTCCTATTGTATTTCCTGCCATTAATAATCTCCTCTTGGATTTGACAACTGATGAAAGTTCTAAAAATTTAATTTATCTTGTTATTGTTATGTCATCTTGGTCAGGAACCCAGAATGTCTTTTTTTTGGGGTGATCAAATCAAAGACTTTGGATGCTAGTCTGTGCTTGCAGTTAGGTGATGCTGATCGCGTCACAGACCAATTGGGAACTCATGTCTGGCCGTCTGGGTATCGGAAACTAGAGCTCTCTCTATATTCTATTCGCTGGTAGGTGTGGACTTTAGAAACTTGGTACAAACTCCATTCTACTATATCTTCATTTTTCACATCATCATTTTCTTCTGGGTGGTTGAGCATTATATGTTTAGGTTTCGACTCGTGAATGGAAAAGGTAAGAAACGTGAATGTAAATATTTGACTAAAAGGAGCTTAAAAACAACACATGGATGTGCTTGGTTTTGAGATTGCATGATAATAGTCCTGTACTTGGGCTTCAATCTTTACTAGCTTTATTATACTGCATTGGTGTTTACACATCAATATATAAGGACTGGTGGTGAGTCGCTTTCGTCCTACCGAAACTGTTGAAACTGGAGTTTGTGAACACTTTTTGCTAAGAATAGACTCCAAATTGTAATGGCAGCATCATTCTGTACACTCATGTCCCTTGCTTCTTTCTTGTGATTGGAACTCTATGTTAAGTATTATTGATCAATCATCTTGTTAAACTTTACTTCTCACAATTTGCTAGCATACTATTTAAGGTCGTAGATTATTTCTTAGAGATACGATTTTACACGTGAAGTGTTTTTTTTCCCCAACAAAACACGTATTTAATCGCATTACAACAAAGGGGAGGAATATCGAAGTTGAGACATTTTATCCAAAATAAATGGTTGTAATACTACTTATTAGCGTTGGTGGATGGAGGGTTCAAACTCAAGATTAAGATGATTAAGTATATATATTTATCTGTAATTTGCACATATTTCTGATGTTCTCCTAAATTTACGAGGACCCAAGAGTAAAAAGGGTGGGGGGGGATATGATATCAGATTCAGATATGAAGACAAGTAAGGAGATCTTGAATTTTGTTCCAAAATTGTAGAGATCCATGTTCTTCCCCCACGACTAGGTCCCCTATCTTTTCTCTGTCCCATCAACCAAATGCCCAAACAAAAACTTTTTGCTGATGGAAATCAATTTGACTATTGACAAAAGGGGAAACATAATACTCCTATACAAAAAATAAAATTAAATGTTTAAAAAATAGATGCATCTAATATAATTAATAATCCATTAACAAATTTTATAATTAAATAGGAGTATTTGGTAGGAGTATTCCTTTTGAATCCTGTGCAATGTGCATTACCTCCTACCTCCTTTCTCTCCATTACAATTTTGTCAACAATTTTTTTTTTCATGTTTGAGAATAATAATAATAGAACATAATATACGTGCATGAGCTGATGAACAACCCTACATTTTAAGGGATACCTGGTTCATTTGCTTTGAATCCCCCATCCCCCCTTTTTTCTTTCTTTTGGTCATTGCTTTTGCCTGCTGCATGGATTTTTGAATGCTGTTTTCGGAACAAGAAAGTTTTTGTCGCGGGGAATTTCAAGGAAGACATTGAAGATGAGCAGCGCTTCATCCCCGGATAAGAAATCAGGGTGTGGGGTTTTCAATGCTATTTTCGGAACAAGAAAGTTTTGGCCTCGAAGAACCACGTCGACAGGCTCCATCCCTACCTATAATGGGAGCCTTAACACCATCGAAAGCCCCATGAAAATTCCTAGCGCCGGCCATAATTCCAAAAATAGAAGGGGCAGCTTCGATGACCTGGAAGCTAACAACAACCCTGGTGGCTTCAAACCCCAACAGCCTAGGATCCCTCTTGCCAAAGAACAACAGCAATATCAGAAAAATAATGGCAGAAAACCGACGAATGGCACAGGCATGGCAGCAGCACCACCACCAGCAGCTGCTGCCTCAAGGAACAATGGTGTAAGGCAACAACATGGTCAAGGCCAAACTCAAACTCAAACTCAAAATACTAGAAAGACGGTTCCGAAAGAATCAATGGGAATCTCCGGGGAACTAGAGATGATGCTAGCTGAGAATCAAAGGAATCGAGGATCAGGGGGTAACCTTGTCAGGGTTTCATCAGGTAATGTGATGGTTCATAGCAATTTAGGAAACTTAAGGCAGTCTGGTGGAACAGCCTATACGTATACAAAACCCGCGTCTAGCAACAACAAGCAGGAGTACCAGGTGGGCAGCAATAATAAGAATGATCAATCAAGGTATGGGGTGGGGAATATAGTGAATAATAAGAAAGTAGTGCAGCAAAATGGAGGTAACAATAAGCCAATGGTGGGTAGTTCAAATTCGCTATGTCGAGCCTTGTCCTGCAGGATGGACCCTGAGGAATTGAAAATAATGGGAAATGAGGATTATAAGAATGGAAGGTTTGCAGAAGCTTTGGCATTGTACGAACGGGCCATTGATTTGGACCCATCTCAGGCCTCTTATAGGAGTAATAAGAGCGCTGCTCTCACTGCTCTTGGCCGACTTCTTGAGGCTGTTTTCGAGTGTAGAGAAGCCATCTCCATTGAACCTCATTACCATAGGGCACATCACCGTTTGGCTAATCTTTATCTCAGGTACCATGCAACCTCATCGTGTTTTCTTATTTTGACCAATACATAAATGAATTCTGTTATGTTTGATATAAATAAATAATGGTGTTTTTCATGATTATTGGTAATTTTGTATGGATGCTTGTTAGATTAGGAGAAGCAGAGAAGGCTGTGCATCATTTCAAACAAGCAGGGCCAGAAGCAGATCCAGACGCGGCAGGTAAAGCAAGAGCCATTTTAGGCCACTTGAAGAAATGCGACGATGCAAAGAGGCTAAAAGATTGGCACACAGTTCTCAGAGAAACTGGCAAGGCCGTAGCTGCTGGTGCGGATTCTTCTCCTATGGTAAGTCCACAAATTCTTTTCTAAGACATGCATATCCATGACAAACTTGTAAAGAATCAAATATCACCCACACCCACACGGGTAGATAAAGACAAGTCCTCCTTTTTTACTCCCTTGGAATTCTGATTTTTTGTCCATAGACACTTACTTTGTTCCGAATGGCATATTGGTTCTGAACATTTTATGCTTTTCATTTATCCTTCAAATCTTTCGTAGTATTAGGGTAAATCATGATTTGACTTTACGTAATCTGTTGTATTTCAAGTACATAGCACAGTAAGTCAGTAAGAATGTTGTTTTATGGGCTTTCCACAGATTTGTGCACTGCAAGCGGAGGCATATCTGAAGCTGCACCGGCATCAAGAGGCTGATATGACATTAACAAACAGTGTGAGTTTCGATGTGGATCAATGTACAAAGTTCTTTGGGCCAGCCGGGAATGCGACACTATTGGTGGTCAAGGCTCAGGTTGACATGGCTGCTGGAAGGTTGGTACATATTTTTCTATATCCTTTCCGTATCTGGTATAATATCTATTGCTGTTTGTTGGTTTCCCTGTTGGGACAAAAGTAAAAGATGCAGAATAGAACAAAATCTGATCGGCCAAAAAGTAAGCTAGCTTATTGATTAGCGCAAATCCCTGATCGTATATCGTAAACTTATGACGGGTCAAATAGTTAGAATAAGACCAATCTCATATGCATGTCTAAGTGTTAGCAAATTATTCGTCTTATCTATCACAATGGAAGCATATTTGACCTGGTTTATTGTTAAGACGGATAAATATATACGTTAGAAGGAAGACCGGGTGATTGATTAATAGAGTTGTTGCTATAATGATTAATGATACATGATGATGATGCTACTCACGTATTTGTTGACAGCTCATGATGCTTAATGATAAGCATAAAGTCCATGCTAATTACCCCCCAACAGATCACCTAAACAGTACTAACACAATCTCCTAATATGATTTCTTCTTCAAGAGGGCGATATGCATGCCCTCTTTTGTTTTGGTCCACATTTGAACTTGTCAAACACCATAAATAAAATTAAAGGTCACATTCTTCGCAAATAGAATTATTAGTGACAACTTGCTATTTTACCCGAGTATGATTAAAATGTTAACTCATACGGAGTATGTTTATCAGGATTG
The DNA here is from genome assembly GCA_958450325.1 of Agrostemma githago. NCBI lineage: Eukaryota > Viridiplantae > Streptophyta > Magnoliopsida > Caryophyllales > Caryophyllaceae > Agrostemma > Agrostemma githago. Next base: position 6,829,216 of record OY288240.1, read on the forward strand.
TAGTTAGGTTTTCTGTAAGACGGAAATATTCATCTCAAAGTTCAGAACAGTTCAAATAGTATGTATTCCTCTTGTATGGATGAACAACTTTGTTGGTAGTTACTGTTCATTCTGTTTTGTCACATCTATCCTATTTGACCCGTTTTAAGTCTAAGACGGATATGTCCGTTTTAAACAAGAATTTGTGTAAGATGAAATAGGTGGGTTTTTTTAGCTTGAAGAGGTTCTTATGATCAAGTATAACTTACTTAACAAACTTTTTTCAAGTTATTTGTCAAGAAAACAATGGCTAATAGTAGTAGTCACAAAATTCAAAATCCTGTAATATATATTCCCTTCATCCCACTTACGGAGTATTTGTTTACCTTTGCTTTTGGCACGAAAACCGAAGAGGGAGGCAGGAACCATTTGTTTGTTTTGTTATTGGATGACATATGGATCATAATGTAGGCAGGTGATGAAACTACCCATAACAAACAATAATAAGTAAACAAATGACCGAGACACCTTAAAATAGAACACTTAAACAAATGACTGATATGTTCATGAAGAACTACGGAAACAACATATGGTTTTGAAGAGTGTGAATGGTGTTTACAGGTTTGATGATGCTATGGAAGCAGTACAACAGGCAGGTAGATTAGATTCTTCGAACAGGGATTTAGGTGTTGTATCACGAAGGGCTCGAGCTGTGTCAGCTGCTCGATCCCATGGGAATGACCTCTTCAAAGAAGGTAGATTCTCGGAAGCTTGTGCGGCTTATGGCCAAGGGCTTGAACATGAACCCAACAACTCTGTCTTACTATGCAACCGAGCAGCTTGCCGTATCAAACTCAGCCAATTTGAGAAAGCAATTGAGGACTGCAACGCTGCACTCAATGTCCGCTCTTCCTATTCAAAAGCCAGACTAAGAAGAGCCGATTGTAATGCTAAGGTATATATGCCAATTCTCTCCTTTTATGCTTAGTTTAGCAGATTCTTTGGTGGGTTAAGATGTATTTTTTCTTTGTTTTCATAGTTGCGAAAATGGGAAGCTGCTGCAAGAGATTACGAAGTCTTGTTGCAAGAGTCACCGGGAGATGGGGATGTAGCAAAGGCATTATTCGAGTCCCAAATGATTTTGAAGAAGCAACGAGGAGAAGATGAGTCAAGTTTGAGATATGGAGATCTTGGTGTAGTTAAAGCCGAAAACAGCGAACACTTCAAAAACTTGACATCCTGGCCTGGTAATTTGATATTCTAGAATGACAATTGCCTCAATTAAGATAGTCAAATGTATGTCTCACTCACGCTTGTGTTTTGGACAGGTTTGTCGGTGGCCTGGTTCCTTAGGAAGCCAGGCGATAAAAGAACACAACAGTTCATGGAGCAGCTTAGCAAGAAATATCCTACCGTGAAATTTCTTAAGGTCGGATTTCCATCTTCATTAGTAACCTGGTAATACCAACATCAATGTTCATGACCTTAAACTGCCGTAACCCTTCTAAGATTGAAATCCCAATCGCGTTTCTGTTTTATTCATTGTGAAGTAACAGTGAGTCAGTACAGATTTCGTTATGGATCGCTCAAAAAAATCTCTCTATTTTGATCATCACAATGCTTTCAGGTTGAGGTAGATGATAAGCAGAGCTTGATGAAATCCGAGAGCGTGAGCTCAGTGCCGGTGTTGAGAGTATACAAAAGTGGGCGAAATGTACAAACAGTTGAAGGAGAAGATCTGGAGTGTGTAGAGTCTGCAATCAAAGATTACATAAGCTAGCATACCCGCGAAGTCTATGGAGGAAGATTGATCTCGCCATTCTTATACGCATTTGTTGCCGTACCATAACTCAGAGATGGAGTGCATTATGAAGATACGACTTTCTGATGAGTCTATAAATGCAGAAAAGAAACCTCCATCCATTGAACTGCAAATCCACATTGTGAATTATATCATCATTGATTGTAAAAGGTTAGCTTTGAGGGGGGTGTTTTTGTTTATCTTTTTGTTTGCTCATTTACCCTGAATTCCGATTCATCCATTCAATTTTAATCTAATTAATGAGCAAAAGCTCTGTTTTCTCATGACTTCTCTTTTCACTTACTGAAAAGCTTGTATCCCTTTTTCATTTTCGACTTTCTTCTCAATCAATTACTCGTAGCTACAAATAGTTGAACGCCTATGTTACTCGCTAGACAATCGAAAGTAAATTGGATCAAAAACATCGTTTTCTGATATCTCCCCCAGACCCTAAATTCTTCTACATGAATCCACTACTACTTACGTTCAAGTGTCGATTAAACTAGCGCCCTATAAACACCATTTCCTGTTATCTTCATGAGAACACACCGAGAACATATAAAAGAAAAATTCATAACTATTTTGAAATACACATTCATTTGATTTGATCAATCGCGCAGTAGTAAACAAAACCGTGTCAATACACACAGTTTGGTGCTAATCAAACTCACTCTAGAAAGACATCATCCTCACAATCAACAAGAAAGTAGAGTACTCGAACTGATAAACCTCACTGCAAAACCAAACATCTCTCAAGCTACAATCAACACCTTATTTTAAGCAGAGGAAACTGCCCTCAAATTCGAAGGACGACCCTTGGTAAGGTCATCATCATAAGGGCAAAAGTCCCTTTCGACGGTGAGATCATAGGGTGCAGTGTCAGTGGCTAGCCACTGCTTGATCTCAAACCTGTGTTGAGCACAGGTGGTGTATGGGCCGGTGGTGGTGACGTCGACAGCGTCAAGGTACCAGCCGTGGTGGCGGCCAGAGCCGTCTGAGACAACCTTCAGGGCGCAGATGGGGGCAGTTAGGCACGGGCCTTTGCCACTGAAGATGTCCAAGTTCCCACGCTCGAAGTAGTCGTGTTGTGGGCCCATCAGCCCTCCCCATTTCTCAAGGTCTGTGATCCGAACACCGTCTCCGTATTTGTTCCACAGCTCTAAATTGATCTTTGAGTCTGTTCCTGCCTTGATTATTGACCCCGTTCTTACGTAGAAGGTGTACACACAGCTGAAATCATCTTCCTGTGGATACATTAATTCCACACAAAAAATACTTTTATCATTAATCACACATTATCCTTCGTCACAACTCACAAGTCAACATTTGTTAATCTATGCATTCGGATGGATTTTTGTTGGCGTGTCATAAATTCGTGATAGATATATGAATATTAGACGGGGATTCTGGTGGATGGATCTTACTACTTACTAGTAGATCTGTACAAAATGAGAGACAGACCGTAGTCACATTCATAATCGATCAGGCATTATTAAAATGCATGGAAAATAATGTTGATCGTTCAATATAATGTAGTACAGTAGGTAGTAATGGAGTCATGGAAAATAATGCAGGATTATTGAATTAAGTGCGGTAGAAGGATTGATTAAGAGATAAGTGGAGGACGGACTTACAGATCGAACAACAAACGCAATGGCTAACAAGATGATGACATTCAACAAACATCTCTTGCTCTCCATTTTTCTCCACTACTTTTGTTTATCTGATTTCTCTCTTGTTTTCTTTTTATATCAAAAGAAATGGAAGATGGTATGGCTCAGGGCTCAGGCCTCAGGCCTCAGGCTCGATACAGGTGTTTTCATTGAAACATCCTTTATGCCTTTCCAATTTTTTTATAGATTACATTAAGGAAATTAATCATAGTAGTGGGCTTACATGACATTCAATTGTAGATATCATAATGTTATTAAGGTTCTTTGTCTTGTATTATCTCCCTCTTCACAAATAATAGTGTAAGACGGTATTATGCCTAAACGAATCAATTTTGTGAAAACATTTTTCCCATCCAGTTCAATAATTATCTTTTTTTAATGTATTAGTCAATAGTTATAGAAGTATATTTCCATTTTTTGATAAGTTTTTGTTATAGGTAAGGGTGTGCAAAATCCAATCCGGTCAGGTCTCGGCTCCATCATATTACGAGATTCCGTTTTCCGGTCCGGTCTTGGACCAGAACTTTACATTCCGGTCCGGTTCCGGTATCTTTTTTTTTTCTTTTAAAAAAATTTCGTCCGATCCTGGACTGGTGTGCAGTAGCCCTAGTTATGAGTGTGTTGTGCAAAATGAATTTTGTATAGTCCAACGCTAATACTCCACCTGTCCACCGTGCTTTTCTTAAACTTTGATCCAAAAATAATACTCCCTCCGTTCGTATCCAAAGGGCACGTTTTACTTTTGCATAGGGATTAAGAGAAACTTAAAATACTATTATAGGTACAATAATTTGGGACAAATTAATATTTAATTATCAAAAGTGTAGTTTTACAATGATATACGGAGTATGATGTAAATAGGTTAGTAAGTTAGTTTGGTCCAAAAAAATGGATTAAAATGGAAAGGAATAAATTGGATTTGAATAACTCAAAAGGGAATATGTACCCTTTGGATACGAACGGAGGGAGTAGCAATACATAACTATTGACTAAAACGGAGGGAGTAATTCAATAATCATTGATAAATTAGTCATCTTTTATGTAAAGAAATTATTACACGATGTGAGACAATAAGTCAATAACTACTCATTTATTACTCTGTCTTTTACTCCGTTTCATTCATTTATTTGCCTTTTATATTCATTTTGATGAGTATTTTAATCAAAGACAAACAAATGAATGGAACGGATGGAGTATCATTAACTTTATTTATCTTAGAGGTGATCATGGATCGGGACGGTGCGGGTTCAGGCCGGGCTTAAACAATAAAGCTGGCCCACATGATCGAGGGGAGGATTTTTTTAAGCCCAAACCCGGCCCTACCGGGCTTTTCGGGCACGATTCAACATGACCTGTGACCCATTAAGGTATAAGCCCACTTTGACACCGCTCAGCACAACATGAGAAGATATGGACCGTAATTTGGGGAAAAAAATGTGCCTAGGCACGACACTACCCACCTAGGCTCTTGGCACGCCCAAAAAGTAAAGAAATAAGTCTAAATTTGAAGAATTGGTTAGTCACATCCAAGCACGACACGACAATATGACATGTTAGTGGTCGTGGACTCGTGGGTCGTGTTTGGGCGACTGGGCCACCCTTTCTTAACATTGGCACGACACGAAACCCACTTCCCCATGCATGGCCCGTGCCATTTTTTCTCCATAAATGATGGACCAACACGAGACACGACACGGTCCACTCCCATCTCTACCATGAAATCATGGTGTTACATCAGTAGGAAACATGTGATGAGTTTTTTAAAAGAGCTTCTTTTGAAATATCTTTTCAACATGTATCTCCTACACGCTATGTCGATTGTCGATTTGGGATTCGGTACAACGTATTTGGGTCATTTCATGAATTGAGTCCATAACCTTGAGGTTTCTTGAACTTGGCAGAATGGCCTCATTTCTTACAAAATAATGTGATTTTTAAAAAACAGAAACAGAATTGTGATTGAATCTAGAGATTGTAACCTACTACGAGTGATGCAGCGTACATAGACCATATGAATTACTAGGAGGGAACAAACCAACGTCACCAAATTAATTTTATTAAAGGCACTACGCCACTAACATAGGTACATGCGGACATGAGAGTGTGTGGCTTCTCGGCACATCACATGGGATGCTGCTTAATTAATTCCTTTAGTTCCATGAACCTCAAACCTCAAACCTCAAGACCCAGTACTCCCACTGCAATGTCCAATTGCTACTCCACTTCGTCTAATGGAGCTTCCAAAACGATATCTACTTTATTGTTATTTGTTATAATGAGTCAAATATGGAGTACTTCGATTCTCTTTTAGATTGATGAGGATAAAATGTTATTATTTCCTAAGACGACGACGGATGACTATGTATTCATCAAAGAACATTTAAAAAGAGTAGCAATTAGCACAAGGGTGGCCAAGTGGGTAGAATGGGCTATGACTCTAACTCGATGATCGAGAGACTTGAGGAAAGGTTCACATAATTTTGACAACATGCCAAGATGGTCGTTGTAGCAGCCAGTGTTGTGGCAGGTGTAACATCTCGACTTTATTAGTGTCTGTGACCGAAATCACGCAAGGACGAATAACTTCATTACCCTCATTTTTTCTATTTGTTGCAAATGTGTATCAACTCCGTCAGTAAGTATTGTTTTAATATTCACTGTCGTCTGCCGACCCCAAGTACGGACAAGGGAAGAGGGTTGCGGTAGGTCGGTGGAAAGTAGCAACCAGCGTAAAACTCAGTCACATAGGATGTACATGAATCATGTTGCAGATGTACATTATCGATCTCATATAGCAAGACCATTTCCATGAAAATTCTATTCGAGAAATAATAAGGTTCTCGACTTGCTAACATTTTTCGTCTCTATTAGTTGTATAAATCTATAAGTCTGATTAAGGAAAGTGCTTCCATAGTCACTGGAGTATATTTCCGGTCTCTTTCGATCTATCTATCTACTCATATTTATCTTTTCACTTGGTCTTGTAACATATCTGGACTAAAATTCTCAAATTTAAACCTAAATATAGTAGTGTTAAAATTTGTGAGGGAGAGCTTTATCACACTGTGAGATCCTACCCGGATCGGCTCACACCAAAAAACACAGCGCACACATAACATAGTATAAAGAAAAAACAAAATCAACAATTTAAACAACAAAAAAAACATGTTATTGTATATACAATGAACAACTACAGAACAAGGCCAAATTCTCCAATGTAAGGCAGACCAAAAACAACTACCTGATAAATGGAGATGCTAAATTAGCAGACTATAAAGCTTACTGGAACATATTCAAAGAAAACTATGAACAATCAGCCTCTGCAATGTCAAAAACACCATCACAGAAGATCAAGTACTACACCCACTGAACTCAATCATTCATCCATACTTTAATGAAAAGGGGAACTTTTTAAAGAGATGCCCAATCAATTTCCACTGATGGAAACTTGTTCAATGACAAATTCTCAGATTCCCCCCATGAACAACATTCCTTGAACTCCAACAAACTCATACTCGGATCCGCTGAATACGATCCTGATGACGACGATTCCTCGGGAAATACCTCGAATTTCGGGACCAAAATCCCTGAATTCGAACCATTTTGATCAATTTCCTCCCTCTTTAAATCAATTCCAGAAACAGGGGAGACAGGGGAAACCGGAGGGAAACAGGGGGTTCCAGAATTCCCCTGTTTTTGATTTTGACAAATGCCCAAGTTTTGACAAATTGCTTCAAGCTTGGCATTGACAGATGAAGTGAGGGGTTTGAAATGACCGAAATGCCCCGTGGCGACATTCCCATGGTGTTTGACCTCAGGGAAGTTCAGCTTAGCGTGGTCGCCACGCAGCTTATACGCTGCATTGTCGTAGGCCAAGGCAGCTTCTTGAGCAGAATCAAATGTTCCGAGCCAGAGCCGGGTTCGGTTCTTGGGCAGTCGGATCTCAGCAACCCATTTTCCCCAGTGCCGTTGCCTTACTCCCCTGTACAGTTTTGTAGCCTTGCTCTTCATTGAAACTGCCTTAGGGCTTAGAAAGTGGTTCATTTTATAACCCGAACTCGAACCGGCGGAACAAGGTTGAGCTTGAGCAATAGGCATATGGTCAAAAGTTTGGAAAGCTTGTGTAAACATGTGATTGTTAGTAGTAAAGTAGTTTGAAGGGTGATAATTAGAGTTAATGAAAGGTTGAAGGGCAGTGATTAGCTCATCATTATTATTATTATTATTATTAAGTGGGTCAAATAGATTATTGGTAACATTGGTGTAGCTATCTATTGCAGCAGCCATGAGTTGTAGTACTCACTAATTAAGTTTGTTTTTGTTGGAGAAGATGAGGAGGGAGTTATTTGATTTCAAATTAAGAAGAAGATGAAGAGAGAATGATTAGTTTTGATTGATGAATGTTTTGAGAGGGCTGGAATAGCATGGTATTTATATAAATGTCAATGTAAAGGGAGGGTGTCTCTTCTCTCATAGCTATCTACTCCCCCAATTTTAAATGATTCTCCTTTTGGGTAATAATATATGTTTGGAGTATTATATGAAATGGTCTCATCATTCAAAATCCAAAGAAATACATACTTTCTCTAACTTTTTTCCAACTTTTTCCATTTCCTCTTTCACAAACGATTAAACTAAATATGAGTATTAAATACAAGTATACTCTTTCGGTGTTTTATTATCCTTTCATTAAAATAAACAAATGATTGAGACAGAGAAAATATTATACTTTAAGTAAAGGTAAGAGAGGAGGTGGATAACAATTTTCTCTGTCACTGGTTCTTTCCTAAGTTGGAAACGCGTACTCCCTTCATAAACTACTAATATCTTCCCATTTATATTGAAGTATGAGATTATAATAATCAAATGTGAAGATCATTTTGATACGAAGAGATTATTTGTTACTACAAATATATTCATCTTAATATTTAAAATAATTAGAGGAAATAATTAAAGGAAATATTTTTTTCATTATTTTTATACAGTTTTTATTGTTTGATTGATTATAAATTTAAAAGGAAAATAGTAGACGTTGAAATCGGAATTTTTCTTTAGCGGCTCTCTATCGAGTCACCGTGTGTTTTCTTTTCACCTTTACTTCACCATTACTCTTTCCTCAACTTTGTCAACCTTTTCTCCTTTTCTCCTTTTCTCTACACAAGGCCAGGGTAAGGGTTATTCTTTTTGTGTTCCCACTTGCCGTTTCTGCGGCTCCTGCTTGAGTCCCGAATATTCTCTTCCTAAATGTTTTTGGGTATGACAAAGTGACAATATTGTACTCGTACAATGTAATTATGTAAATACCATTTTTATACCCGAGGAAAAGATCCCGGAAAAATTAAACGACAATTACAATGCAATTATATGACGAATAATTAAGACCTCTCGAATAATTTCTTGAAGACCATCAAGAGATTCGGTGAGAAAGATTGTTTATACGGAGTAATTCTTTAGAAGATACCTTGATTCGTTAATCAATCACTAGCTTGATATGCTTCTCAGAAGTCAGAATGTATGGTCGATCCAAACAACCCATTGCTCTACATCACACAACAAACGACCTCTAGGCTCTAGGCCTTCGACAATAGCTGCCCCTCATAAATTAAATTGACAATAACATAATATTTCTTCTTCTAGCCATTTCTAGCCCCGACAATAGACAGATCAGCTCTGCTCTCGCTGATACACCCAAATGACTCATAGAGTAATACAGTAGGATACGTCCCGCTCTAGCTAAGTCCATGTTACCTTTAGAAGCTAATTAATTCATCCGTATAATAATGACCTTTATTTTAAATTCTAATTTTTAATATGAGGCATTTAACGAATGAAGACTTGTTTAATGAGGTGTCCAATGAATAAAAATCAATTTTATACCGTACAATAATTTTTATTTTATAATTCGAAAATCAAAACCCTCAAAGTTTCTAGTATAATGCAATGTGGTTAAGTGTGCGATTCTATGGATAAAAAAAAAGTCATCTCGACCATATTAACCAAAAATCCAAATTGCTACTGATGTCCTTGAGGGCGATATTTATCGGAGGGGATACGTATCAAGTCTTGATTAAGTTAAAATGGCAACAAAATTAGTACTATGATCGAGGTTAGGTTAATGTGCGTGGTTGCATTGGATGTACGTGGATCTCAGCTAATCATTTAATCATATATCATATGATTAGCATTATTATTATAGAATTAATTAATGATGGAATTATTCGCTCCAAGCTGAGTCATGTGAGCAGGTCGCAACTCATCACGGCATTCTCCAATTCAGCACACCAAATTATGCATTATTAGAACGACTAATTTATTATAAAAAATATTTAACTCTTAAGAAAATTAATATAACCTCATAAATCAGGATAAAATACCCCAAATTATACGAAGTATACTGCGTAACTGCGACACCCTCATAAATTCAAGAGGCATTTCTCCCCTTGATTTTCCAAAGCTCAAAGGTGTGGATACGGGTAGTTTGGTTCAATCAGACAGAATTGAATGCAATGGATTGGAATCTCATACCAGAGAGGAATAGATTATGGGTGTTTAGTTGACTACTTTAGAATGGATTTGGTCCATTACAATGTTCGATTGTGGGTTTTGGAATGAATTTTGTCCATTACAATGAATTTTGTCATATCACCATAAACATGGGTTGGTTCAACCTAGTATCATACGAGTATTTTAAAACTTGCTAGCAATTATCAAAAATACAAAGTTAATGCACAAACCATCGTTTCATGTTAAGTAGATTAGCTCAATCTAAGCTAGTAGCTCCAAGGAGCTACTTGCTTAAGAGGCTCCACTATATTTGTCAACCAATGTTAATTAAGCGGAAAAAAAAAAAAAGGTTGAAAAATTGTGTGACCATTTAAGGTACAAAGACATTTGCTTCACCATTAGGTATGGTTGTAGCTTAGCGAGGAGTAGGTTGAAAAAGTGAGGTGACAATTTCTAGCTACAAGGTTGTTGCTAACCGTTGCCCTTACTCTTAGAAACTCAGGTAAAAGCCAAAAAGTGGCGGTGAGATTCCAAGGGTTTGGGATGAAGTTAAAATTTATCGACTATCTAACTCCATTTCAAAATATTTCAACAATAGAATGGGTTGAATATATTTCAGTCTATTCCAAAAACTGCAACCAAATGGTTAATTAGGTATGGATTGAAATTGATTTATTTGGAACGTGGTATGAGAATTTAAATCCATGTCTTTTGAAACTCGTTTGATTTATAAGGGTTTTTTTATGGGTACCCCTCAACTATCGGCTTTTCCAAGTGGTACCCCGCCTTTTTCGAATTACAAGATGTACCCTAAACTTTGTAAATTAGTCTATACTGTAACCAAAGTTATAATTTTCTAACGGAAATTTCTCAATTGATGAAATAAATAGTGATTATTCCCTATTTTACTTTCATCAACCATGATATATTTCTTCAATTTGCATCCTTTACTCGAAAAAATCCTTTCCACCACACTACGACATGGGGGTGACGGAGGAATTGAGGTTGAAGGATTTAAAAGAGTGAGAAAGATAGGTCGATGTCGGCCGACAACAGAGTGCGATTTGATGGGCATTTGGTGGCTTGGTGAATGGTAAAGAAAAAGAGGTGGTTTGCAGCATCAAATTGGATTGATTAATATGTTAATTATTCATTTTTAAAAAAAAATTGTAATACACTTATCACTTTGGTTATGATATGGAGTAATAAGTAAAGTTTAGGGTACACCATGTAATTCGAAAAAGGCGGGGTACCACTTGAAAAAGTCAATAGTTGAGGGGTACCCCATAGAAAAACCCTTATTTTATTTTTAAGCAGGAAGAAGTGCAATTTGAACCTAAGAGAAAAAGGTAGTACTCCCTTCGAGTTCCTATTTTTGTCTCACTTTTCTTTTTGGGGTGAGTTTGATATTTGTTCCACTTTTCTTTTTAGGTTCTACCCTCTCATTTCTTTTTTTTTTTTAACCACTCATTTCTCCTTCCTTAATTTTCATTCCAAAAGCAAATGCGATAATAATAGAAATTCGGAGGGAGTATGATTTTTAAGGGATTGGATAATGGAGTTAGAATCCATTAAATATCTAACTTCATTCCAAAACTCTCCAAACATTATTCTCATTGAGCAAATCCATTCTAATACATTGCAAAGTAGTCAACCAAATACCCCGTAAGTTACATATTTTCACACCGAATAACTCAATTTTCTTTTACTTTTTGTCCTAAACAAATTAAATAAATAACGTTGCTTATCATAACATCACGAGTGTTTTTTTTATGACGAGGAATGCGTAAACCTCGAGTGTACGCATACCCTGCAAACCATGCACACCAGGTAAACCGTCCGTGAGCGACATGCATGCTCAAAGTCTAGAAGGATCTTTGGGATGGTAACCACAAGTTTTAACCACCAGTGATGTTGTCTATAGCATAATGACGAAGAATAACATTGCCATTAATATGTAACTACTTGACCTCAAAGAAATTTATTAGTCTTATTAAATCAAATACTATATCCGACGAAAGGATTACACATCTTCTTTCTTCTTTTATATAATAAAACAGAAACCAATAAAAAAGAAATGACACATGTTGTATCCTCATCAAAAAAATTCCCGCCTAAAATCACTATTATGGATAGTACTTAGGCTTCAAAATAGTTTATAAGTTACTCCATCATAAGAAATTCATTTCAATAGTTTATTTGATGAACTTTTAAATAGATAAAAATTAATGTACCATTTAAAATTTATATCGATGTTTTATTTCAATTGACAATTAAAAATTTTACGTAAATCAATTTTTATTTTTGCGTCGATAATATCTGATCATCTATATAAGCCGTGCATTTGCAGGAGACCTAAACTAGTTACATATATAAATGGAGAATATAAATGTTGATTGTATTATACGATAAATTAGGTTAATTAGAAATAAAAAAACTAATCTCATACATACATAAGAAAGGGGATTATCATAGTTAATTTGTACACCATAGTATAATTGTCTGAATAAGGCATACATATTGACTTTTTGACCGAATAATATAGGTTGACAATTTCGCATTTTATCGAAACAAATAAAATATTTATATGAGAAGATCTCTCGATAAAGTTTATGAATGAGAAATAGTTTTACATAATGGGATGATTATAATTTATTTTTAGATAATTAATGTCATGCTCCCTCTATTTTATTGATATCTTCCACATTTTTTTTTCAATCATTTTTTTGATTTCTTCTACTTTATTTTTTTGCTATCACACTCATCTCTTACCTAGATACCCACTTACTTTACTTACTCTCTTTTTTTATATATTTTACTCTCTATTTTTACATATTTTATTGTTTTTCTTAAGAAATGTGTCACTTTTAAGTGGAAGAAATAAATCAATGAAAATGAGGGAGTACTAATTTAATTTGTTTTTTTTAAGAACCCAATTTTTGCTTAAAACAAGAAAGTACGTACAATCAAATACTCCCTCCATATCTACTTCATCCGTTCCAATGAATTGTTTGCCTATTCCATATTGGGACGTCTCAATGAATTGTTTGCCTTTCTATTTTAGGAATGTTTTTTATATGCAATTTGACCTTTCTCATGAGTTTTGCTCCACATGTCAGTCCCTCATTGGATCTCTTACCCTTGGTGCCAAAACGAAAGGCAAACAATTCATTGGAATGGAGGGAGTATATGTTTGTCCACTTTGTTTAATATATGGGTGAAATATTATATTGAGAGTGGACTAACATATAGATACGAAGGAAGTATTTTTTTATTAGTTTAACTAAATACTAGTAAAAAATTATTTAAGAACTTTATTTAAAATTCTTCCATTAAAACATAAGTTTTAACATTTACACAACCTTAATCCAGTTTAAATTTTAAAACTGACTGATCATTTTTGTCATAACATCAAGATTATTGGTTGAGTAATGATACACACCTCAATTAAGGTAACATTATCAGCAATACTCTCCAAAGTCTTAAGACTCTGCTACCTCAGCTTTCCACCAACTTTTAATATTTATTTATTCCTCAGACTCACCTCAGACTCGCCTCAGATTTTATACATTATCAGTCAGACTCTGCTCAGACTCATCTTACCCATTTTTGGTTAAAAAATGAATTAATTTGGTTTAATTTGTGATAAAACAATAAAATTTACTTGTTTGGTACAAATTACTACTCGAAATTACTTTACTATTTAGTTTAATTAAAAAATTTAACTTGTTTTATTTTATTGTTGTTGGTTTTGTTTGATATACAAAAAGGCGGGTAGACGTCTTTTGGGCTTCGTTCATATTATAGATCCGGATAATTTAAGATACTTTGATTATGCATTACTTATATTAATTTACGATATTTTAATAATTATTTTTTCATACATGGTCTTAGGTGTATCGATTTAGGTTATTGACCTACGATTCCCATAGAAATGTACTCGTAATTGTTATTTTGCAAAGAAAAATAAACGTTGGTGGCCGAACGGTCATCCTTTTTTGTTGTTTTCAAAATAACGACTTCATTAAAATAGTTAATTTCGTGTTTAATTAGCTAATTACGTATAATTACTTAATTGTATTTTTATTTGTTAAATAAGTGTTTAATTACGTTGACTCGGTTAATTAGTTAATCAGGTGAAATTGCATTTTTATTTGTTAAATAAATATTTAATTACTTAATTAAGTGAAATTACTTGATTCAGTGTTTAATTAGGTAATTAAACCCTACATTAAATTGGATAATTATGTGTTTTATTAGTTAAATATGTACTTCGTAATTAATAATTTTATTAGGGGTCAAAGAACAAAAAGGACAATTAGACAAAGACGTGAGACTTTAAAAAAAAATACGGAGTAAAAAATAAAAAAATTGTATAAATACGAACCGTTTATTGGATAATACGTCGAGAAATATGCAACATGAGTCGTGATCCCACAAAAGTCATAAGTAGAGTCTTTAAAATTCAAAACTCAACTTAAGACTTTGGTACATTATTGGTAGACCCCACACGAGTCTTGAGACAAGACTTATTTCAAGATTACCAATAATTTTCTCAAGAGTATCTATCCAAAATCTTAATACTTTGCTAAAGATTTTCTCACATAAGTCTTGAGACAAGATTCAGACTCACTCAAAGACTCATCAATAATCTTACCCTAAGATAGCTGGTTGAACTACCTCTAAAATGTCAACTTTGCAGCTTACTTAGTGTACAGCAAAACAATAATGGACTTTTTTCATCATAATCCATCCACAACGACTAACCTTTATATCAATTTAAAAACATGATGGAGGTCAACTCTTATGTTTCACACCACAAAAATGGAGTTGACATATACATACTCCTATATGATATATATGGCCTACTTTCCTACGGAGTACTTTATGTTATCACTAGTCACCATACTTCACCTCTATATATATACTCTCTCCGAGTTCCTATTATTGTCTCAAAAGTTTTTGAGGTAAAAAATAAAGTAAGAAAAATGAGTGACTCAAAAAAGGAGGAAGAGAGAGAATTGGAAGGGTAATTATAAACAATATATTGATGGCCTAAAAAGAAAAGTGGGACAAAAATCAAAATCAACCCAAAAAAAAAAGTGGGTCAATAATAGAAACTCGGAGGGAGTATATATTTAATTAGTTGAAGATTGATAAGATTAATACAAAGAATGTTTATAAAGTGTTCCATGAGCAGCCCTAACTAATGAATAATGATGGTCCACGTACTTAACCAAACTACATGTCATGTGTCGTCTGTTATCCCACTATTATTGTTAATTAACCTATCCTCCCAAATACCAGTAATAATAATCATCTTAATACTCCATTATTCTACATCTTTTTCAAAGAAAGTAAAAGCAAAGGGCAATCACTAGTGTTTGCAAGTGCAACGAGACTTTTTTTTTCAACCAAAAGAACATATAGTATTGCATACGGAGGAGTATTTTATTAACTAAGTTACAACTAAAATTATAACCAATTAACCATAGAATAAAAGCAACATATATAGAATAAAAGCGTCGGAAAATCAAAGCGAGTTGTGATAGTAATCCAAAGAAAGTGTTTGTGCGTCTTTGTCCACATTATCAATGTAATCGTTAGCACTATATGATACCGGCGAAACAAATCACCCACAAAATAACAAAAACAAGGTGCAATTACATACGCTCTTTTCGAAAAAGTACAAAGAAACGAAGGAAAGCATAACGAGTCCCATTTCCAAAGGAGAGACAACTTCTACACATTGGTACAACATTCGGGTACCAAAAAGTAAAACAAAACTCAAGAAAAGAAACCGGGTCTGTTGTGGCCTGTGAAGTAGTTTTAGTTAATCACAACTAGACTTATTAGGCTAAGTCAATTTGGGTTACAGGTCAAACTCGATCTTCAGATCGGGTTCGGGTTGACTTATTCGGCTAAGACCCATTTTGTCAGGTGTAATCACAAATCACAAGTTTCATATACACCTTGTCTGGATGAATCATGATTCATACTCCACACCTTACAACTTTAATTGATATTTCATCACAGTATACATACAGTACAATAGTTGCAAAGTTAATAGAAAGGGGCCGGGGTAAGAAAAGAAAATTGTGAAACTACTTGGGCGTATAATCAATCCAAATTCAGAGTTGATCTACTAGCTACTTGAAACTTTCTACAACCAGCGATTGATGGATAAGTGGATTGAATGGTGAAACTTACATCAGTCTGAAGCTACATTACAATGTTACAGTTGCTACAAAGGCGACGTTGGATGAATAAGAAGGCTATTAGAACCTGATTAGTTGGTCGTAGGTTCAGAGGCATGAAAAGTGTATTGTTGTTGCATATCGGATGGCAAGGCATTGATCATCTCCAATTTCATCTTGCGCTCCTCTCTTAACTCCTTCAAGACCGCAAAATTGGACTCCTGCACAACAAATGCTTGGCTGTTATATGATTACCATCTATAATATGTTACCCTGACTCGGCTGAATGCATCCGAGATGTTACCAGTTGGTTGGTTTCAGCATCCAAGAGGGTGTCCATATGAAGAAACAATGAACTCCATAGAGTTGTTAGATCAGTATGTAAATGTGGAGCGATACTTGATTTCCCTTGCATCGCAGTTTCCTTGGAATACCTTTGAGCCAAATTGCTTGCTTCTTTTCGACTCTTGGCCAATGCTGACAAAGAGTCGGTGATCATTATGTACACAAGTAATCAATCAATCAATCAAATATCAATAATAGAACGGGGAAAAACATGAGAGTGTACTTGATATCCGGCCTTTAACATCCTGGCACTGCAGATCAGACCATATAAACGCAGCTGCTCACCATAAGTAAGACACATACAGTAAGTCAACATTAGCGAGTCTTGTATGAGATAATCTCGCATGTGATATGAAGTATGAACCCGAGTCTTTGATTATGGGGTTCATGAGTTCGTTTCACATGTGATACTGTCTGGTACGAGCTAGGGTATTGTATTGATATTTGCTAATATGAATATGAATAAGAAGAATTACACAACATGAAGTCTACCTTTTGTGCAAAATGAGCAAGAACAATTTTTGAGCGGATCCACGTGGGCATGAAAACTATTGGAACCATCTCCCTTCACCAGCGTGCATCTTTCGACTCCAATCGATTGCGTCTCTAGGGACTCCCTAAACCTTGAACTCTCAATGACATCATCAGTAGAGCGGCTAGATAATGTCATATCGCTATCACTCAAAACCCGCGCACCTAATTCTTCCACACTGCAATCACTTGCACCAAGACCCTCCTTTTCAACCTCAACAGTGCGCTTCTCAGAGCACCCTCTCAAACCACCATCTTTAGCCTCCAGATTGACGACATGTCGAGAGCCACTTTGCAATCGATAAGTCTTTCCGCCTCTCAAGGGAGACAACCTAACCGATAATAAATGAGAATCATCATCGTAGATATCATGGACACTCCTCTTGGTCCCACTCAAAGGTTTTAAGAATGGAAACCCTCGATTTGGTAGTTGATTTGTTACATCCCCTAATGCGGGACGATGATGGTTAGCAGTAGCAGTAGCAGTAGCAGTATGTAATTGTAATTTCCCAGATTTGTTTTCATCCATGTTCCTCACCCGAAACAACTACAGTAATTTGACCCAGATAGTGTACTAAATTGATGACAAAATTAGACAGATTGAAATAAATCGATCAAAAAAAGATGAGAATCGTAAAAGAAAATAGAGTAAGAGTAGTGACCTGGGAAGAGCGGAAAGGATGGAGGGGAGGGGAGGGGAGGGATAAGCAAGAAAGGGAGAATTTAAATTGTGGTGGGCGCGGGAATTGTATTTGCAGCGCACATGTGTGTTTGGGCCTCCTTTCCTATAATCCACGTGTATGGCCCATTCTAACCATAACAAACACCTTGCGTAAGCCGTAATCTATACAATTCCAAAATAAAAACTACTCCCTCTGAGTTTCTATGATTGCCCCATTTCTTTTTTGGATGGAAAATAAGGAAGGAAAAATGAGTGGTTAAAAAAAGAAGAAGAAAGAGAGATAAATGAGTGGGTGGATGTGGACCACACATTTATGGCCTGAAATGGAAAGTGGGTAAAAGATTAAACTCAGTTCAAAAAGGAAAATGGGGCAATGTTAGAAACTCGGAGGGAGTATAAGACAGTGTTATAATACGATTATTTAGAACTTGTAAATTGTACAGTTTGGTGATCGAGTCTAATAATTAATATTTCCTCCATTTATAATTGTTCTTCCCATTTATTTTATACACGATCTTCAAGATGTCGCTTTGACCGTAATTTTATTCACTTATGTGTAATTATTTTTCGATGAAAATTATTTTTATGAGAGATTTATCGATAATAAACATAATTATATAAACATTATATTATGAGATTTTTTATTTTATGTTTTATTCATGGTCAAAATTTTGCAACTTTGACCTCCAAAAAGACAAATGGGAAGAACATAATAAATGGAGGAACTAGTACATTTTAATCTTCATCGAAATATAGCGTTGTCATATGTAAATATTTTTGGTCGATGATAAATGATGGTCTCTAACTAACCTTTATGTCTTTATAAATGAATATCTATTGTGACGGAAATGTTCATCAGTTTGTCAAATATTACTCCGTACCTCATAAGGCCATGAGATACCTACAATAAAATATATTTCGTTCAAATATATAAAGAATACGTTTATTTTTTCACACTTGTCGACATACGTTTTACATCATTAATATATTTCGTTTTACATTATTACAAGTTATAAAAATTCAATTTTCTTAGTCTACTAAAAAAACGAATCAAACAAGATCTCATTTAAATATATATTTTCTCTTATAAATTATCGAAAATATTAATAATTCTCTTGAATTGTGAATAATATACAAAAACAAAAGGTAAAGATATACTCCCTCCGGTTTTATATGTTTGCCCCATATCGATTTGCACATAAATTAAGAAATTGGAAAATTGTGTGTGAAAAGTACAATGATGAAGAAATAAAGGTGGACTAATAGGTATAAGATAGTGATTAAAGTGTAAATATAGTGGCAAAATAGGTAAATAATAGAAATTCATAGGGACAATGTGGTAATATATATAAGACCAATATGGAAAGTGGAAAAATGGGGCAAACAATTAAAATTTGCCAAATAAGGAATACGGGGCAAACATAAAAAACCGGAGGGAGTAGTATTCATGATACTTGGCATGCCATAGGTTAGAATCGGCGGTGGAAATAGGGAAATGGGAAGTGCGACCCATAACGCCATAGGAGTTGTATTTTTAGTAATGAGTCCATATTAATGCCATAACGTGGAATCGTATAGATGACTAAATCCAGCATCAGCATCAGCATCAGCATCATCAAATTCATATTCATAGCTGCAACTCCATTCAACCAACCAACCAACCCCCTCACGCTACGCAACTTTGTTACACAACAATTCAACAAAGTCAATTCTCATCCACTAAATCCTCTATTAACTCTTCAAATTTCTGTTAATTAATCCCACCGCCAAAATGTCAAATTCAACCGCCGTCCACCGCCGTATCCAACGCCTGAGCTTCCATCTCCACCCCACACCGGCCACCCCGTCAGAATCCGTGGTGACCGTTGAAAAATGCGCGGGAAGAGCGAGGAAAGTGGAGGTGGAGACGGCGGCGTTGTCGGAGTACATGAGGGGGAAGTACAGAGACGTTCAGGAGAGAGTGTACCAATACTTCAACTCCAGGCCTGATCTGCAGACCCCAATTGAGATTCTCAAGGATGATCACAGGGAGCTTTGCCTTAAGCAGCTTATTGGTTTGGTTAAGGACGCCGGAATTCGCCCCTTCCGATTCGTCCTCCAGGATCCCGCCATGTATTTCGCCATTCTTGAGGCTGTTGGGGGTATTGACATGTCTCTTGGTATCAAATTGGGAGTCCAGTACAGGCACGTTCCTTCTTCATCCATTAACTCTCTCCTTTTGTGTTTTGCTAAATTTGGATGCAGTGGATCGGGGTATTGTTGGAGTAAAAATGTTTCCATTTTTGGTAAGTTTGGGGGTAATAGGTGCTACCTTGCTATTAGCTAGATTCCGTAAGTGTAATACCAAAATCGAAGAAAAGAAAAGGAAATGTGAAAGATATTGATGAAAAGAAGGGAGTGATTGGTAGATACTGTAGATGAATTCCTAGTAATTTGAAGTTGGCAGATTCTCGTTTGAATCGGGTATAGCGGGGGAACAGGATGATATAGATGAGACACGTAAAATGCATCCAAATGAGATTCTCGTTTTGATCTTAAAATGGATACGTCCGTCTTTAGTGTGAGCTAGGGACTAGAGAATATGCGGGGCATTCAAATCTGTTGCTTGCATTGTAGTCTTGTACTAGTAGTACCATGTTTTGATTGTTTTGGTGGTGTAAAATGTGATGCAGTTTATGGGGTGGCTCCGTCTTGAATCTTGGAACAAAGAAGCATAGAGATAAGTATTTTGATGGAATTGACAACCTTGATTATATGGGTTGTTTCGCTATGACTGAACTTCATCATGGTAATCTCTTCATTCATCAAGTTATTAATGTTTTCCACTTTTTCCTAATTCGATCCTGCACTATCTCATGTTAAGTGACGATGCATATCTATGTTTAATTTTTTTTTTTTAATATTTTAAGCCGTAGCCCGTAGGGAGTAATTTATAGGGCTTATGGCTTGCTTGGGCTGGGTCGTTGAACTGTAACGAGAGTAATTGAGGAGCTAAAAACACGGTGAATGTGGAGGAAAGTGGCGGTAGCAGATTGTGTCAAGGAGAAAGTGATAGTCATAGTTACCCACCTTCCTACGAGGGTTATGCATTACTTCAATATGTGGCACTTGTAGACTTGCCGCTCCCATTTTCCATCCCCCGACAAGCAACAAGTCAACAACTTCCACTTCCTTCCTCTTTCCCTTTGTTTAGCTCTACTATCACGATAATAATTACTCTTGCTCCGAGAAGGCCCTTAGTTGTCATTGAATATTTGATGCCTATTTGGATTGCTTTTCATCGACAAGTATCTAGTGATTTTTTCTACATCAATTATGAATCCACATAACTTCATCTCTAACCAGAATTGGAGTCTTGAGACTTACTACAAAGGTAGTTCCTTTGTTTTGCTTGAATGCATCTGTTTTACATTCAGGCATTTGTTGGTGTAAATGTCTCATAATCAGATTACCCACAGTATACTGCTATATCTTGTCTCAAGTTTTTTCTTTCCTACAGTCTACTGTTGTTTTCTCTTCTCTTTCTCTGCTGAAGTAGTTAATGGGACCTTAATGTTCTTATTTTGCATCTGAAAGGCTCAAATGTCCAGGGCCTACAAACGACTGCTACATTCGATCCAATCACGGATGAATTCATTATTGATACACCCAATGATGGAGCCATCAAATGGTGGATAGGGAACGCTGCTGTCCATGGCAAGTTTGCTTCTGTATTTGCAAAGCTGATGTTGCCAAGTCATGATGCCAAAGGTATCACGGATATGGGCGTCCATGCTTTTATCGTACCGATAAGGGATTTGGAGACCCATGAAGTTCTCCCTGGTGTTGAAATACATGATTGTGGTCACAAGATTGGCCTGAATGGAGTCGATAACGGTGCTCTAAGATTCCGCTCTGTCAGAATTCCCCGCGACAATCTCCTAAATCGATTTGGAGATGTTTCCCGGGATGGCAAATATACAAGCAGTCTACCCACCATTAACAAACGATTCGCGGCAACCCTAGGAGAACTTGTTGGAGGCAGAGTTGGCCTCGCTTACTCGTCAGTTGGTGTTCTTAAGCTTGCATCTACCATTGCCATTAGATATTCACTTCTAAGACACCAATTTGGACCCCCAAGGCAGCCAGAAATCAGTATTCTTGACTATCAATCTCAGCAGCACAAGTTGATGCCTATGCTAGCGTCGACATATGCATTCCACTTTGCAACTGTTGATTTGGTAGAGAAATATTCTCAAATGAAGAAGTCCCATGATGATGAACTTGTAGGTGATGTACATGCTCTTTCAGCAGGTCTGAAGGCATATGTCACATCATACACAGCAAAAGCTATAAGTATCTGTAGGGAATCTTGCGGAGGCCATGGCTATGCTGCAGTCAACAGGTTTGGTAGTTTGAGGAATGATCATGACATTTTTCAAACATTTGAAGGTGACAACACAGTTCTCTTGCAACAGGTTTGTTTTAACTCATAGAAGTAATTGTGTCTTAATTTTAGTTGCACGAGTTCTCTTGCAAATAGCTGAAGGAAATGGTTGCATATACTTTTACGTGACGTACTTAACGAGGGTAACCTGATGTTGTATATCCTGATTTTTTGTGTAAATTCTGATTCCTCTACCACCATATGACCATGTGAGGTAAACTCTGTTGGCTTATCTTCATCCATGGCTCAAAATCTCGGCCGAGCTTTATCGTATCGACCGAGTTGTATCTTTTTTTCATTCTGCCGGTACTAGATATCACCCAAGAAATCACTAAAAAATCAATGCGATTCATCCGCGATGGATACTGAGATTTTGAACCTTGCCTTCATCCCATTTATCTCGTCCCCATTTGACTTACCTTGTCAGTTGATGTTAGCTTTGACTATCAATTTCTCCAAGTCTATGAATACAATGTAAAATATGCTACCTTTAATGATATGTGACTCTCTCTTGTCTACCTCAGGCCCGGCCCATATAGCATTTCTTTTGATATTTTTTCGTTTTATGGGGCTATACCGAGTTGGGCCGGGATAGTGGCGCGGGCTGGGCCGAGCCGAGCTGTGAGTGACAAGTAATAGTTAGGCCTACTTAGTTGTTCAGGTCTTGAATCAAGTGAAGCTTGCCTTTTTACTTGACGCTGCTTATTCTGAGTTTGTTCCATAAATCCTGACTTGTTTACTGTGAGATTATCAGCGATCCTTCATATTTTGCTAATGGTGTGGTGATGTTTATGTTTTGTGATACTTGTATAAACATAACTTCTGCCATGATGGCACATGTTTGTTGTAATTTAGGTGGCAGGTGACCTTTTGAAAAGGTACCAAGAGAAGTTCCGAGGGGGTACTTTCACAGTGACATGGAACTACTTGAGGGAGTCTATGAACATTTATCTCGATCAGCCTAATCCTGTTACAGCACGGTGGGAAGGAGTTGACCATCTTAGAGATCCGCAGTTTCAACTGGATGCGTTCAGGGTAACATGCTTGCCAAGACTTTAGCAGATATATCAAATTTATAACTTTGTTTTTTTGTTTTGTTTTGAAGACGCCCTACGCATGTATTCTCATCTTAGGACCTGGTCCACATGTCAAAAAAATAGAGTCTGCAAACTGGATATGCACTTGTGTCCAAAACGGGTACTCGAGTCTGAGTGACATAGTTTGTGATTAATGATTCAAAAAAAATGTTCGATTTATATATGATATATCTATATAATTTTTGCAGTACCGAACATCTAGGCTTCTTCAAAGTGCTGCTGCACGACTTAACAAACACTCAAAAACTCTCGGTGGCTTTGGAGCTTGGAATAGATGCTTGAACCACCTTCTGACTATGGCAGAGTCCCATATTGAATCCGTCATTTTGGCTAAATTCATTGAGGCAGTAAAAAAGTATAAATTTCCCTCGTGATCTTAGTTGCCACATAAGTTTTGTTGTCCTGGATTTTGTTATTTCTCGTTGTTTACATACACTAATCGTTTTTCTCTATTCTTCTTCAGTTGTCCTGATGAAAGTAGCCGTTCTGCTCTAAAGCTTGCATGTGATCTATATGCATTAGATCGCATCTGGAATGATATAGGGACATACCGTAATGTGGATTATGTAGCCCCCAACAAAGCTAAGGTATTGTTTGACAAAGCCTATCAGAAAAAGTAGTTCCAAATTCCAATTTCCTATTTACTTAATAAGACCATTAGTTAACTTAACCCATAATAATTCATATACTACATGTGTTCTCAAAACCTTGAAGCAATGTCGGTAATTAGAGAGATTGTGCCTGTTTGATTACACATGAGTAGTTTTAGTAGGAGTAGGAGTAGGAGTAGGAGTAGGAGTGTAGGATTATAATGGGTAGGGTAATTTTACGGATCCAAAGGGCACCACGCACCGTTCAATGACTTTACTACTGGCTATGCACGCATGAATGAATACTAACGTTGAAAATGATTGTGGGGGTTTCAGGCGATTCACAAGCTGGTTGACTACCTTAGCTTTCAGGTAAGGAATGTGGCGAAGGAGCTAGTTGATGCGTTTGATCTTCCAGATTATGTAACACGAGCTCCCATAGCAATGCAATCCCAAGCTTATTCACAGTATACGCAACATGTCGGATTCGAGGCCTAACAACTGTACTGAAGCCGTATAATTGTCTCCCTCCTGATTACCCCCGATTCAGTTATGTTGTACTCGTATTATTTTATACAACCCAGAATGTATTTAGATAGACTGTAGGAGTACACGTTAATTGTCACTAATATATGGAAGTTTGTGTTGTGGATGGAATAGCTTAGGAATCTGATGTGATGTGCCACTTCTTGTATATTATCGTCTGTTGAATAAATTTGTCTTCTTATTGTGATGACATAATCTTTGTTTGCAACATGCTGCAAACTGGTACTACTACACTTTATGGTCTGTTGTTTGGTTTAACTCTCACTCGTTAATGAGTGTAGGAGGAATTGTGGTTTCACAATAAAATCATTCTTCATAATCTTTCATTACGAGATTTTGCTGTTCATATGAGGCACCGCACACATTAGGCTGAGATTGAGGGAGAGTCGAAGCGAATGTCTGAGCCCTCAGATTTGTGTAGTAAAATTCCGGCGAAAAGGCCGTGTTATGTAGAAACAAAATATTAAAGGTTATGTTTCACAAGTATTTTTATCAAACGGTGTGTTTCATATGTTTTTTCTTTTAAAGGTTGTGTTTTTCAAAAAAAAAAAAAAAAAAAAAAAAAACTCTAAATATTACTGTACTTCAGTACCTACTCCAACATTTAAAATTTTGAGAAACTGACTATGGACTTATGGAGTACTTTTAAGAAAAATCAACACAACCAAATTGTAATTTTGGAGAAAATTCCTATATCAAATATTTGAGCAGTTTAACCGGAAATTGCAATAGTAGTACGGAGTACTTCACAACTGTAATTTTTCGCAAATTATAAACGTTTAACTACCAAGTACGGAACAACATTTAAAGAATGTGTTAAATACCGTTTTCCCAAGAACTGGCACTTATTTCATATTCGTAGGCCATAGGCCAACAGCTTCTTTAAAGGTCGCTGTATTTCCTAGTAACAGATTCTATAAATAAATGTACGGTTAACAGGCATCAAAGGTTCTATGGTGTAGTGGTTAGCACTCTGGACTTTGAATCCAGCGACCTGGGTTCGACTCCCGGTAGGACCTTCACTTTTCCATCAAGTCATTTTAACTTTTTTCGGTAGTTATCGTGCAAGATGATGTCCCACTGTACTAACGATCCATTTGTATAAAATATTCACTCATTTTTAAATAATAAATGAGATTTCATTTTCATAAAACTAACTCTCTCACACTTAAGAGTGGAGACCATCTAAAACCAAAAGTTGTGTTTTTCATACTCCATACATAAATACTCCCTTTGGTGGCCACAGCCCAATTATTCTTGACTGTGTTATTATGATAACTAGATTAAAGCCCGTGCGCTACACGTGTTAGTTGGCTTAATAACATTGATGATGTACATTCGTTAAATAAGAAACTTAATAAAACTATGTCATTACAATAAATAAAATGATCACATGATATTAGTAATCAAAGTTAATTTCAGTTGAGTTTATAGTCTTAAGAGCTCATTTTAGAACTCAAAAGAATACATTATTGCTCTTATTTATAATATAAAGTTTCATCACTTTATTATAATTTTTCGATGTGAGATTATTTTTACTTTGTTTGAAATATAAAGTAAAATTTTTTGATGAATGATTACTCTTATTTATATAATAAAAAAATTCATTTTATTATAATTTTTCGATGTGGGATAATTTTACTTAAGTTTATATATCGTCTAATTAAGAACTTTTTTTTTGCAAAGATGATATCATTTCATTGAATCAAATGAAATTACAAGGTTGCAAAAGATCCATCACACTAGATTCTAGAGATTTTCTATAATCCTAATATACTTAGGATTGTCTTTGTAAGCAAGAAACCGAATTGAAACTATAAACTTGATTTGCTTTACAATTGTGTTTTCATTAGCCTTAGAGGAAGAAAATAATCTAGCATTTCTTTCTTGCCAAATCATATAGACCGACGCAGCCAAGCTGACTTTGAACCAAGTTGCCTTCCAATGCTTCCTTTTGTGGGTGTTGGATATCCATTTCAGTGCGTAGCTAAGGTCTGCTCGAGGGCAGAAAACTATCATCCACTGCTGAATGAGCTTCCAAATTACAGCAGAAAAAGAACAAGAGAAAAACAGATGCCTGATTGTTTCTTCTTCTTTTTGACACAAACAACACCGATTAGCCATCTGTATTCCCTTAAGCTTGATGTTCTCAACTGTTGATAGCTGATCCTGACCAGCTAGGACAAGAATTACTCGATGTCTAGGAAGCAAAACTGGAGATAAAAGCACCTTGTACCAGGCCAAAGCTGGAGAACGATTTCTGAAGAAGTCATACGCAGCGGATATATGATACTTCTGTCCAGAGGCACAACTCAAAATAAATGTTTCAGCTGCCTGTACGGAACCACATTTATCAATGCATTCATCCCTCACCTGCAGTATATGTTTCAACCCTGAAGAAAAATATTCTTTGGATTTTACAGTCCAAATAGAAGTATTTGGCAGAATGTACGAGTTGCACCATTTCACCCAAATGCTTCCCGAATTTGTAGTGAACTGCCATAGCCATCTTGAGAGTAGAGCTTTATTCCAAGCATTCAGTTGTTTTATGTTAAATCCACCATATTGCCAAGGAGAACATACCTCTTTCCATTTCTTAAAAGTCATTTTCCTCTCTCCAGGATTGATTCCCCAGAAGTAATCCTTACATAATTTCTCGACACTTTTCACTACTGCTTTAGGAAGAAGTATGCTTGAGCACCAAAAATTTTGTAATCCAAAAACCACTGAATTTATTAATTGTATTTTACCAGCATAAGACAGTAGACCAGAAGTCCAATGCTTGACGTAATTCTGAAGCTTCAAAATCATGGAATCAAACATGTGTACCTGTATGGTAGCATCATGTAACGGAACACCCAGATATCGAAATGGGAAGGAGCCTGAAGTGAAACCTGTACTTGTCAGAATTTCTAATTGAACATCAGGAGAAACCCCACCAAAGTATATACAAGTCTTCTCCAAGTTTGCTTTCAACCCCGACAAAAGACTAAAATGATCCAAGGTGGTCTTGATAGCCATAGTTGAAGGAACATCACCTCTCACAAACACCATCAAATCGTCTGCAAAAATTAAATGTGTGAGCTTAATTTTACAGCATTTCGGATGGAATGACACTTGAGTCTTCTGAGTAATAACCCTCAAAGCCCGTGAGAGAACCTCCATGCTAAGGACAAATAGGTAAGGTGATAATGGATCACCTTGCCTAACCCCACTTTGCCCCTGAAAAAAACCATGTATACCTCCATTTAGCTTGAAGGAGTACCAAGGGTTAGAGATGCAGCCCATAATCCAAGAAATAAAGAGAGGAGGAAACCCCAAAAGCGTCAACATCTGCTTTATAAAGCTCCATTGAAGTGAATCGAATGCTTTCCTAATGTCTACTTTTATCATACATCTAGGAGATATGAATTTTCTTGTGTAACCTTTAACCAAAGTTTGTGACAACATTGTGTTCTCGAACAAACTACGACCTTTGATAAATGCTGCTTGCTCATCTCCTATAAGTTCTTGGAGAATACTTTTTAACCTGTTAGAAATAACCTTGCTCACAGTTTTATAAAAAACTGTACAGCAGGATATAGGTCGGAAATCCTGTACAGGTGACGCATCTTTCTTCTTCGGAATTAAGGAGATAATAGTGGAGTTGGCTTGCTTAGACATGTGACCTTTCCTGAAAAAACTATATATTGCTTTGTAGAAATCGTCCTGAATTATTGACCAAGAGGCTTTATAAAATCCCGCAGAAAAGCCATCGATGCCGGGGCTGCTATTATCATCTATACTAAATAGTGCATTCCGAATCTCCATCCTGCTAATTGGTTCAAGCAGATTATTTTGCTGTGATTCAATTAAGCTAGGACCAAAATCCATTAGCTTAGGATCAATTTCCTCCATTTTAGCTGCTTTCCCTAAGAGCTCCGTATAATAAGTTTGGAAAGCTAGAGCAACTGAGGGAGTGCCTTCATGAATTGAGCCGTGAGTATCAGCTATAGACCCAATCATCTGGTTATTTCTCCTTTCTTTAATTTTTTCATAGAAATACTTGGTGGAACAATCAGTTAATTGGATATCCTTAATTTTCGCTCTTTGAACAAGCATTTTTTGTTCCGCTTCTTTCAGAGCAGTATATTCTCGACTTAAATTCTTCTCCTCTAAGATAAGAAGAGGAGAAAATAAATCCTCATTGAGCTTCTGCTGGCAGGAAAGCAGGGATTCTTTTGCCACTTTAACTCTTAAAGAGATATTTGAGAAGTGCTTTTTATGAAAAATCTGCAAAGCTTGCCTTACCAATTTAAGTTTAGCAAAAAACCTATAAATGGGCGAACCATGCACAGGCGTCTTCCAAGCTATAGCCACCGTAGTTTGAAAATCCTGGTGGTCTATCCAACTGTTGAGGAAATGAAATTGTTTTTTAATAGAGGGAGCATCCAAAACCGTAACTACAATCGGAGCATGATCCGAGAGTCCTGGTTCTTTAATAATTGCTGCAGTAGCAGGAAATTTAACATACCAATCCTGATTAACCAAAACTCTATCGAGTTTAGACCAAATCCTGGATTCCGGATCTTCTAATTAAGAACTTTTATTTATAGGCGAATGATTACTCTTATTTATAATATATAGAATTTCATCACCCCATCTTAATATTTCGATGAGCGATAATTATACTTTAACTATATAGTCTTAGTCTTAGTCTTAGTCTTAGGAACGGTTTTTTAAGTATCAAAAGATTGTTGGTTAATATCTAAGAACGAAAGATTACGTAGAATTCTATCACCTCATTATAATTTTTCGATATGTGATAATTTTAATTTAACTTTATTTGTAGTCTTATTAAAAACTTTTTTTTAAGACTAAAAGTTTTTTGTTGACATCTAAGGATGAATTATTAGTCTTATTTATAATATAGAATTTCATCACCTCATCATAATTTGGAGAAATAGTTACTTTTATTTATAATAGAATTTCATTGTCTTATTATGGTCTTAAGAGTTTTTTAAGACTCAAAAGAGAGGGAGTATAATTTTCGATGTGCGATAATTTTCTTAAGTATATAGTCTTAAGAGTTTTTTAAGACTCAAAAGATTTTGATTGATATCATATCTAAGAACAAATAATTAGTCTTATTTATAATATAGAAATCCATCACCTTATTATAATTTGTCGATGTAGGATAATTTAACTAAAATTTGTAGTCTTATTTATAATATAGAATCATCATCGTACCTTATTTTAATTGTTTCTATGTGGGATAATTTTAACTTTGTAGTCTTATTAAGACATTTTTTAAAGTCAAAATATTGTTGGTTGATATTTAAAAACAATGATTACTCTTATATAGTAGAAATTCATAACCTCATCATAAATTTTCGATGTACGAGAATTATTTAAGTTGGTTGATGCCTATGGAAGAATTATTATTAGTCTTATTTACAATATAAAATTTCATCACCTTATTATAATTTTTTAGTTAAGTGTATATATAGTCTTAAGAACTTTTTTAGGACTCAAAAGATTTTTGTTTGATGAAACTTTATAATTTTTCGAATGTGAGATAGTTTTACTTAAGTTTATAGTCTTAATATATTTCTAAGACTCAAAAGATTTTTTGTTAATATCTAAGAGCACATGATTATCTTATTTATAATATAAAGTTTCATCACCTTATTATAATTTTTCGATGTGAGATTATTTTTACTTAAGTTTGTAGTTTTATTAAAAGATTAATATTCATTACCTTAATATTTGTGAGAGGGGTATTTTAATGAAATGAGGCAAAAAATAGTGACTGAATGGAATATAATTTTTTTGTTGTAGGATAATTTACTTAAGTTTATAGCCTTAAGAGCTAAGACTCAAAAGAGAGGGTTATAATTTTTCGATGTGTGATGATTTACTTAAATTTATAGTCTCAAGAGTTTTTAAGACTCAAAAGATTTTGATTGATATCTAAGAACAAATAATTAGTCTTAGTTATAATAAAGAAATCAATCACCTTATTGTAATTTATCAATGTGGGATAATTCAACTAAAATTTGTAGTCTTATTTATGATATAAAATCATAACCGTAACTTTTTGTTGATGTGGGATAATTCAGCTAAAATTTGTAGTCTTATTTATAATATAGAATCATAACCGTAACTTTTTGTCGATGTGGGATAATTCAACTAAAATTTGTAGTCTTATTTATAATATAGAATCATAACCGTAACTTATTTTAATTATTTTTGTTTCGATGTGGGATAATTTTAAGTTTGTAGTCTTGACCTTTTTTAAACTATCTCACCATAATTTTCGATGTGAGAGAAACTTTATAATTTTCGAATGTGAGATAATTTTACTTAAGTTTATAGTCTTAATACGGAGTATATTTTAAGACTTAAAACATTTTTGATTAATATCTAAGAGCACATGATTACTATGAAGTATTATTTCTAATATAAAGTTTCATCACCTTATTATAAATTTTCGATGTGAGATTATTTTTACTTAAATTTGTATTCTTATTAAGAGACTTTTTAAGACTTAAAAGTTTTTTTTATTGATATTTAAGAACAAAGGATTAGTCTTATTTATAAATAGAATTCATCAACTTATCAAAAAATTTCGATGTGGGATAATTTATTTAAGTTTATAATCTTCCATCAGCTCTTTTTAAGACTAAAAAAAATACATCATTATTTTTGTTTATAATATAGAATTTACTTCATCAATGTGGGATGATTTTAAATTTGTAGTCTTGTGCATTAAATTAAATTTTTAGTCTTATACATTAAAAGTTTTTGTAAGACTCAAAAGTTTTTTTGTCGATATTTAAAACCGAATGATTACTAATATTTATAATATAAAATTCCATCACCCCATCATAATTTTTCGATGTGGGATAATTTAAAAGTTTTTCTTGGTCGATATTTAGCCGAATGATTACTCTTATTTATAATCTAAATTTATAGTCTTAAGAAGACTTTTTTAGATTATTCAAAAGACTTTTGATAGATATCGAAGAATAAATTATTACTCTTATTTATAATATAGAATTTCATCATCATATTAAAATTTGTCGATGTGGGATAATTTTACAACTGTTATATTTTAATAAATTCATCACATAATGTGAAACAAATAATATGAAATTTATACTCTAATGAAAGCATTTTTTACCACGAATCTAATTATTTCATTTTTATAATTTATTTTACGATAATCTTTTTAAAAAATGAACTCTAAAGGTTTTTAGCTCAGAATTGTAAATCATCACATTAATATAATAAATTAAATATATATTATAATAATTAAAAGATTCTCTAATTGATTTTTTTTATTATTTATGATACTTTCCTAATTTGAGGTTTAATGAAACGGACCAATGAGATCGCTCGAAAAAAGCCTAATATATATATATATACTAGATTAAAGCCCGTGCGTTGCACGGGTTAGTTGGCTTCGGGTAAGAAACTTGATCAATCTATATCATTATAATAAATAAGATAATCACATGATATTAATAATCAAACTTAATTTCAACTAATTTTATAGTCTTAAGAGCCTATTCTAAAACTCAAAAGAATACACGCGAATAAATTTTTGATTGATAATATAAGATTCTATCGCCTCATCATAATTTTTCGATATAGGATAATTTACTCATCACCTTATTTTAATTTTTTTCAATGTGGGATAATTTTAGGTTTCTAGTCCTTTTAAAAGATTTTTAAGACTCAAAATTTGTTGGTTGATTTTTAAAACCATAAGATTACTTACTTATGATATAATCATCATACTTAAGTTTATGTTAGATGATAGACGATTTCTCTTTATTTATATAATCGAATTTGATCATCTTGTTAGAGTATATACTTTTGATGATAATTACTCTTATTTATATAATAAAAAAATCCACCTTATTATAATTTTTCGATGTGGGATAATTTTAATTAAGTTTATTTAAGTTTAGATATAGTCTAATTAAGAACTTTTATTTATAGACGGATGCATGATTACTCTTATTTATAATACATAAAATTCCATCACACCATCTTAATTTCGATGCGGGATAATTATACAATAACTATATACTTTAATTATACCTGGCATTTTTTTAAGTTCAAAAGATTGTTGGTTAATATCTAAGAACGAAAGATTACGTAGAATTATATCACCTGATAATTTTAATTTAACTTTATTTTACATCTAAGGATGAATGATTAGTCTTGTTTATAATATAGAATTTCATCACCATAGAATTTCATCGTCTTATTATGGTCTTAAGAATTTTTTGAAAACTCAAAAGATTTTGATTGAGAACAAATAATTAGTCTTATTTATAATATAGAACCATAACCATATTATAATTTGTCGATGTGGGATAATTTAAGTAAATAAAATTTGTAGTCTTATTTATAATATAAAATCATCACTGTACCTTATTTTAATTGTTTCGATGTGGGATAATTTTAATTTTGTAGTCTTATTAAGATTTTTTTAAACTCAAAATATTGTTGGTTGATGTCTAAAGAAAAAATTATAATTAGTCTGTTGTGTATAGTCTTAAGAACCTTTTTAAGACTCAAAAGCTTTTTGTTTGATAAAACTTTATAATTTTTCGGATGTGAGATAGTTTTACTTAAGTTTCACCTTATTATAATATTTCGATGTGAGATTATTTTAGTTAAGTTTGTAGTCTTATTAAGAGAGTTTTTATGACTTAGAATTTTTTATTGATATTTAAGAACGAATAATTAGTCTTATTTATACTATAAAGTTTCATCACCTTATCATAACTTTTCGATGTGGGATGATTTATTTAAGTTTATAGTCTTCCATCAGCTCGTCAATTTTTTTCGATGTAAGATAATTTACTTAAGCTTATAGTCTTAAAAGCTCTTTTTAAGTCTTGATTATTATAATACGAAGTATAGAATTTCATCACAATTTTCAATGTCGGATGATTTTAAGGTTGTAGTCTTGTATATTAAAAGCTTTCTTAAGATTTAAAAGTTTTTTTGTCGGTATTTAACCCATAATGTTGTATTTAAACATTTAAAATATTCCACTTTTAGTATAAACATATGGATTATCTTATTATATATTTTGGATGAATGATTACTCTTATTTACTCCCTCCGTTTTTTATGATTCCATACGTTTGACTTTAGCACAATAATTTAGGTGGTGTTGGAAAGGTGTATTTTTTTGTTGAAGTTACTAGTTTACCCTTTATATTTATTTAGAGTATTTTTGTTTCCACCAAATTTCTTCCCTCCATATATTTCATTTTGGCTCTAATTTTAATTTTTGGTCCCCAAAATTAGGCCAACTTTCAGATTTGGCTCCAAAATAATTAAATGAAAAATGAGATTTTCCCTCCGAAATGAAAATTTCATTAACAAAAGAGGAATTTTGAATGTTCCCTCCCAAATTGAACATACTACATTCTCCATTATAAATAGACTTACAACTTAAATCTAAATTCACAACACAAACTAAATGAACCAAATAATTCATAAGCATGTCTAATTTTACATTTAATACTAGCCTTCATCAAAATGAAAATGAAAATCAACTACAAACAACAACAAACAACAACTTACAACTTCCAGCAAACCAACCAACAACAACAAGCAGCAGCCTTCTTCGCAGTCTTCAACATGTAGCAGAAAACCAGCCTCCAACCGCAACAATCAGCCATCTTCAGCAGACCAATCAGCCACGTACAAACAGGCAGCAACAGCCCACCAACAACGGAAGTAGCCAACAACGGCAAAGAAGGCCATCAAATGCACAACAAGCAACAAACTTGTCAATTTTACATCAAAATGAAGAGCTTGTTGTGACTCTAAGGGAGTGGGTTAGGGGGAGTGAAACAAGCAGCAATCAAGTTCATGTTGTTAACCCACAAGCACCAACACCAATAATTATTAAACAAAAAAGGTTGACAAATATGGAAAAAAAGGAGATTAGCCAACTAATGATCTTAAGATATAAGAATGGAAAGCTTCAACATGGGTACATTAACCAACTTAGCAAGGATTTTGGTGTGAAACGACTTACCATTAGTCTAATTTGGAAGGAAGTCCAAGCACAAATCAAAGATGGTCAAGTGGTGAATGTGGATCGAAAATACAAAGGAAGAACAACAACATGCTTCATTGACCCCGAAAAGGTAAAATCTATTGATTTAAGTGATAGAATGTGTCTTAGAGATTTGGCCAATGGTTTAAATTTATCTCACACCACGGTTTGGAGATTAGTTGAAAAGGGTGAAATGAAAAGTCATTCTAGTGCCATTAGACCATCACTAACTCAACAAAACAAATTGGTTAGATTACATTGGGTTTTAGGAAAGATAAGTACAAGTTCATTAGGTGGAAATCTAATCTATGATGAAATGTACAATGTTGTCCACATTGATGAAAAGTTCTTCTACATGACTAGAATTAACCAAAAGTACTACTTGTTGCCTAATGAAGAACATCCACATAGAACATGTCAATCGAAAAGGTACATAACCAAAATTATGTTTATGGCGGCCGTTGCAAGGCCTAGATATGATGAGGATGGTGGTGTCTTATTTGATGGGAAAATTGGCATTTTCCCTTTTATTTATGAAGCGGAAGCGTTGAGGTCAAGCAAGAATAGAGAGAAGGGAACATTAGAAGTAAGACCTATTGAAAGCATTACAAAGGAAGTGGTTAAACAATGCCTACTTGAGAAAGTCATTCCCGCAATCAAAGCTAAGTGGCCCCTAGATGCAAGTGGAAAGATTTACATTCAACAAGACAATGCAAAACCGCACATATCACCCAACGACATAGATTTTCTACATGTTGCAAGGTTCGATGGGTTTGATATGGAGCTAGTTTGTCAACCCGCAAATAGTCCCGATTTAAACATTTTGGACTTGGGATTTTTTAGGTCCATTCAAACACTTCATCATAAAAAGTCACCTAAGTCTATAATCCAACTTGTGGATGCGGTTAGTAGGGCATTGGATGAAGTCGATAATGAGAAATTGAAATTTGTATGGATTTCCCTACATGCATGTATGAATGAAATTTTGAGGGTTCAAGGTTGCAATTCATACTCAATACCACACATTGGGAAGAAGAGGCTACAAAATTCTCAAGTTGATGAAACAAAAGTGAAACCGAACATTGAATGTCTACAAAGAGCACTACATGCATTGGAGAATGTGAACAACAACAATGAACAACATGAGAATGCATAAGCATATGTTTCAAAGGAGATCTACTTTTGGGTTGAATGGGGTATTGGAGTCGAAGATCTACTTTTCGGTTGAATGGGGTATTGGAGTCGTCGTACATATTAGTAGTACGACATGAGGTATACAGTAGCTTTTTTTATGGCTTAGTTGAAGCCCATTTTGTGAGTAATACATGCACATGTATATTTTTGTAAGTTCTACCCCCATTATCATTTTGGTTAATATTAAGTCATTTATGATTATAACTATTTAAACAATTTGACAGTATAGATTTTGAACAATTTAACATGCATATTAATTTTGTACCTCCTCAAATTCAAGTTGAACAACTTGTAGTACGACATGGGGTATCAATTTGAACAATTTGATCAATAACAAACAAGAAAACATGCCATCTTTTGTTGAACAAACACCAACACAAACCCACTGAACTCACTATAACTTTCTCACCAACACCAACACAAAAAAGATGTTCTTTTCTCAACAAACAAACACAAAAAAACAGTAAAACAACCCAACATTCAGAGTATTTTGATTCATACTCGTATATACCTCCTCATCGGATCAAGCGATCCATTGTAGTCCGTATCAAGCGAGTCCGTATCAACTCAAAGGCAACCACGTTTTTGGTGTCTGATTTCGCAGAAACTTCATCCAAAAGAGGAGTAGATGCGCCATCATTTTTTACTGGATCCGCCATTGGAGATTGGAGGGGAGTTGATTGACGAAAAAGGAGGGAGATGATAGTGAGACAGTTTAAGATTTGGGGAGAGCAAAGAGGCAGATGAGAGGGAGAGTAAAGAGGCAGATGTGAGGGAGAGTGACAGGAGTGATGAGAAATTAGGGTTTGGGTGGGGGTTGGGTGGATGAAATTATGAGAATTAAATAAGGGTAATATAGTCACTTACTAACCAAATAAATGATCAAATAAGGAAATGTATGGAATTAAATGAAACGGATGTAAAAGGAAAACGTATGGAATCAAATGAAACGGAGGGAGTATATAATAATAAAAATTCACCTTATTATAATTTTTCGATGTGGGATAATTTTACTTAAATTTATTTAAGTTTAGATATATAGTCTAATTAAGAACTTTTATTCATAGAACTTTTTTTAGGACGATTGATTAATCTTATTTATAATATAGAATTGAATCACCTCATCATAATTTGGGGAAATGACTACTTTTATTTATATAATAGAATTTCATCATAGAATTTCATCGTCTTATTATACTCTCTTCGTTCACTATTTTCTTATTATACTCTCTTCGTTCACTATTTTCTTCAAGAGAGGGGTATAATTTTTTGATGTGGGATAATTTACTCAAGTTTATAGTCTTAATAGTTACTTTAAGACTATTAAAAACTCATCACCTTATTATAATTTGTCGATGTGGGATAAATTTAACTAAAATTTGTAGTCTTATTTATAATATAGAATCATTACCGTAACTTATTTTAATTGTTTCGATGTGGGATAAGTTTAAGTTTGTAGTCTTATTAAGATTCTTTATAAACTCAAGACTACAGATTCATGACTTCATCATAATTTAAAAAACAATGACATAGAATTTCATCATAGATTTTTTTTTTAAAACAAAAGTTTTTTTGTTGGTTGATATTTAAAAACGATGATTACTCTTCTTTAGTACAAATTCATAAGCTCATCATAATTTTTCGATGTGGGAGAATTACTTAACTTCGTTGATGTCTAAAGAATTTTTTTAAGTTTTATTTATAATATAGAATTTCATCACCTTATTATAATTTCTTTATTTAAGTGTATAGTCTTGACAATTTTTTTAAGACTCAAAAGATTTATGTTTGATGAAACTTTATAATTTTTCAAATGTGAGATAGTTTTAGTTAAGTTTATAGTCTTAATATATATTTTAAGACTCAAAATATTTTTGGTTAATATCTAAGAGCACATGGTTACTACGGAGTATTATTTATAATATAAAGTTTCATCACCTTATTATAATTTTTTGATGTGAGATTATTTTTTATCCCATCATAATTTTAATTTAAAAGTTTTTCTTGGTCGATATTTAAAACGAATGATTATTCTTATTTATAATATAAAATTTCATCATCTCGATGTAGAATAATTACTTAAGTTTATAGTCTTAGAAACTCTTTTTGAGATTCAAAATACTTTTGGTAGATATCGAAGAACGAATTATTACTCTTTATTTATAATATAGAATTTCATTATCATATTGTAATTTGTCGATATGGGATAATTTTAAAACTGTTATATGTTATAAATTCATCACATAATGTGAAACAAATGATATGAAATTTATACTCTAATGAAAGCATTTTTTACCACGAATCTAATTATTTCATTTTTATAATTTATTTTACGATAATGTTTTAAGAAAATGAACTCTAAAGGTTTTCAGGTCAGAATTGTAAAATATCACATTAATATAATAGATTAAATATATATTGTAATAATCAAAAGATTCTCTAATTGATTTTTTTTTAATTATTTATGATACTTTCCTAATTTGAGGTTTGATTGAACGGACCAATGAGATCGCTCGAAAAAAGCCTAAAATATATTGATATATTGATATATTGATTCAAAAAAGATTTTATATGACTATATTTTAAGTCATATAGAGTATATTACAGTAGAATTTATATTAGAGACTACTCTATACTTTACCTCATAAATAATGTCAAAAAATAAAGGTAAAGAAGTTAGTTATAGAGTATTTGGGTAAATATATTGAGAGGTAACACGAGAGAGGAAATAGGTGTCCATATTGAGGCAGAAAGGAGAGGTCCAATAACATATGACACGTTCGAATAATCCTATCAAGTCATACTCGAAGGTGTCCTTATAGTGAGGGTCCAACTCCAACTCCAACTCCAACTCCAACACCAACATCTTTACCGGACTCGTAGGTCATACCCATGAAAGTCAGTGTTGGGAAGTGTCATTCCGTGAAGCTGCACATGCCACCCTCTTTCAAATGGGCCTGCCTTCCTTCCCTCCCAACCCCCTTTCTTCCTTCCCAAAATCACTCACTCTCACTGCTACTAGTACTCCTATTGAATAAGAGTTTCAGCTGCCTCCACTCATCTCTCATCTCTCATCTCTCATCTCTTACTGCAATCATTAGCTTACGGCTTTCATTTTTTACCATCCACCTAAACCAACCCAACCCTTCCTTTCATCATAGTTACCCAAACCGATGCCATTTCAGACACCAGCTTCGAAATTAGTCCCAAGGATGATGATGTACTTTGAATGGTTATACGAAGTGTAGCAGTGTATGAGTCCATTTCAAAATGGGTCTCTACAGTATTACCTTCTGAATCTGTGGCTCGCTAAGAAAATAAAAAACTTGAAACCAAATTTTGGACGAAGAGAAACACCCAATGAGAATTCGATAATTATATACTTAGATTAACCACCATAACATTGTTGATGAACGATGAAACTAACAATCCAAAGAAACAAGACCATAAAAAAGCACAGGTAGAGTTGGATGAATGAGGAAATACTAATAACACATAAAACAACAGCAATTGGCGCCGGAGAAAGAGCTTTCAGGTCACATAAGTTTATTGCCGAAGCTCAAGATAAAGGGCGCTTCTTGTTGCTGCTGCTGCTGCTGCTACGCCTCCTGCTATCACTTGTACTCGAGGATCATGTTGTTTTCCGGGGCCAACCCGACACAGGCTCTCATTATGTTCTCCAGCATAGCCCTCTGCTTGGATAGTGCATTCACCACGGGTGTGCCTGGTGGAACCTGTCATTTTCCAAATAATAACCCATTTCAATTATCAACTCTGATTGCAGGGCCCGGGGAGGGGTCAATTCACGGCCTTAAGGACGAAAAAAACCAAAACTTAAACGGCCCACCCCTCAATTACCATCACTAGGAACCATAAAGAAAAAAAGAAGCTAGCCTTGGATACTACTACTAGTCAATACAAATGAAGAAAACAAATAATGGAGCCTATGGGTAATGGTAGTTGGG
Organism: Agrostemma githago; assembly: GCA_958450325.1. Lineage (NCBI taxonomy): Eukaryota > Viridiplantae > Streptophyta > Magnoliopsida > Caryophyllales > Caryophyllaceae > Agrostemma > Agrostemma githago. The sequence goes on from OY288240.1 coordinate 6,868,820, forward strand.
TGTTGCTAGTGATGCCACTTGTGTAACTGAAATAACTAAAAGAAAAGGACAAACAATGACTTGAGGTGGGACATCATTCACATAGGGAAAAGCATTATGTCCTACTACTCCCTATTAAACAGCTCCCGCAACCCCCATGTGTGTGCTCCATCTAATAGTCTCATTCATGTGAAGCCTGCCTTTTTCCCACCACCACCTATTTCCATTCTTCCATACTCCCCGAGTCGAGGCCGACACTTTTCAGACTGATACACAGGTTTGAGTCACATAACACCAGAATGTAGAAGCCACTGTCAAACGGAGAGACGGATACAAAACTTTCTACGTATTTCATGGGCCACAGGGCACCACTTACAGACGGAAATTGTTATTGCCTTTCATCTAAACATGGACCACGTTGGTACACACCAGGACCAAAAACTTTTTTGTTAAGTCATCATATGATTGAATTATTACAATTTACAAGAGAAGGGAGTGTCTTACCAGAGGGGCTTTGGTAAGGTAACTGAGTATGGTGGAAACCGGATGGAAACTGTGGAACTTCTCCTGCGAAAATTTTAGAGCTAACCAGTTAGACAAACTTCCATTTGTTCACGCTAAGTCTACAGTAAAAACGAGATTAATTGCTAATTACCTCATTCTCAGCCTTAAGCTGAATTCTAGTGCTGAGTTCTGCTAGGAGAACCAAGTCGAGGATGATCGGAGCAGCCAAGAGGGAGTCCTCACAGGTGTTGTGCATCACTATGGTGTTTGTTCCACCCATAAATATCTCTGATGTGTACTCATCCATGGCCCTCTTGCTATCCCCCACATATGGGACATACTGCATTTACAAAAAATTACACGAAATTAATCACAGCTGTTAACTTTTAGTTACCATGATTTATTCAAGGCATGATGGGACGATTCCACCAGTAACAAAAATATATACCTTAATGACGACAACATGATCAGGGTGTTCACCAGGCTCAAAGAGAATGCCATTGCTTGCAACCATGTCGTCGACGACATTACTCTTAGAGATCTCCTTCGACCTAAATGTCTGAGGTGCCGAAAGATTCATGCCATCGTTGTTACCTAAGTGGTTGTAGCTCACTATTGATGTTGGCTGCAGTTTCACACTTTGATTAGACGTCAAAGACATTAAAAAAAAAGAACTTTTAATGCCATCAGTGAGAGAATCTGGTAGCGATGATCAAGTTTACCTTGATACCGGCTCCAACTAGGAAGTCAACAAGCACAGACTTCATCTTGGTCTGACCACTCTTGAAATCATCACCTCCAATCAAGCTGTTGTTCTTGATGGCGAGATCAATGAGTCCGGGAACAAAAGTGTTCTGAGGACTTCCATTGATGAAAGGCACATTTTCAAGAATACAGGCCAATGCATAGAGTGTGGAGGGAGAAATCTCGGTCTCATTCTTGTCAACGGATGCCAACAAGTTGTCCATGGTGTCATTCAGACCCACCACAACATTGCTGTACCTCTCCGTGTTCCCTGTCCACAAGACCACCACCTTGTCCACCTTGTTCTTCTCCTTGAACTCCCTTCATTTCCCAACAAGTCAATTATAAACTGGTTTGCCAAGTTGTGGACGCAAGTAGATGTTGGCCTAAAATGAAGGTCCGGATTCTATACTATTCTTGACTCCACTATAGTATAAAGTAGGAATATTATAAAGGAAGGGGCCAGGGGGGAGGATAGTAGGGTACCTGATGTCCTTAATGACTTGATCAACTTGCTGTTTCTTAGTGCCCTTAATGATGTTGTTGGCACGGGAATCTTGATTAGCGGCAATGAAATCGGGATCATAGATACCGGGAAGAGGAACCATATGCTCCATGTAAGGCCTTAATTGCTTCTGAAGATCAATGTCCAGGACTTTAGCCCTGGTCATCGCATCTGCCAGGTTCAAGTTGCTTATGTCCCATCCTCCAAACACTATCTCATCTGGGCTCACCTGTTTCATTCACATTTCATCTTTAATTTAGCCAGCAGCCAGCAGCCAGCAGCCAGCTCATTTAATTTATCAAAACTCCAAATCATAGTCTTTGCTTCAATACTTTTAACTGTCAATTAGAGTATTTTGTTTATACGATATGATATAATTGACCCTTTTAATGTGCCCAACAGCATGCATAACAAAAGGTATTAAAAATTAAGCGATATTTGGAAGTTTGAATAAGTTTAGCCATTTTACCCATTTTTAGGTGATCTACTAAAAATGAAGTGAAAGAATGGGGAGTTGGTGGCGTGATGTCAAAGAAGATGAAAGGGAGTATGCATACCAAGGGAAGGAGGCTCTTAAAAGGAGCATAGATTTCCTCTCCATTGTAAGACCCAACGCGAATGGAGGAAGCTTGAGTGAGGGATCCAAAATAGTTGGCTTGCTGAATCTTGTCCTTTGTCGCCCATGATATACCCCTGCATATGCATCTCACTCACTCAGTATCTTCTCTATAAACTCCACAAATGCAAATGCTTCATCATGACTCTATGGACATATACACATACACTCACATCATCATTTAGGTAGTTTAAACTTTCAACTGCCTCTTTTCTTTTGGTCATGTCTTAGTCCACTGGACAATTACACAACCCACTTCACTTCATTAACCAGATATCCACACTTTCTCCGCCTCATCCTTCTACCATACATTCGCCTAATATATGTAATTAAGTCCGGCCTAACATTTATTTAACTTGATATCACAAGACATGAAACATACACATGCAATAGGTGTCACCACAAATTTAGTATACTTCTCCTAAAGTATACTACTCCCTTGGGAGAGGAACACTATTTTTTTGTCCCATTTTATTAAAATACTTCTTATATATATTGAGGTATGTTGAGATAACGGGGGTAAAAAATAGTATTCGAAGGGAGTACTTGTTTAGGTTCCATGCAAATGCACGACTTATATAGATGATCAGATATTATTGACGCAAATAAAAATTGATTTATGTAAATTTTTTAATTGTCGATTGATCGATATAAATTTTAAATGCTACATTAATTTTCATCTATAAGAGTGATTTTAGGCGGAAAAACTTGTAATGGGTGACAGTGTCTTTTCTTGTTGGTTTCTGGTTTAGAATATACGTAGAAGATAAATAGGGTGACCTCAACTGCATGCAACACAAATCCATAACACCCAATTACACGACACGACACGACACGACAGGAGGCAAAAGAAAGGAGGTGCGGTACTTACTCACGGTTAGCGATGACACCACCAGTCAAGGTGCAGCCGTTGTTGCCACCCCATCCGACCAGCATCACCCTGCATTCATTATTTACCACTCAGCCCACTAACACACTAATCCACTCCACTCCACTCCACTCCACGCCTTTTTAGTTTAGTTTATTTATACCACACTTACTTATTTACCTCATTTAATTTCTGTCCAATTATATATGCACAGGGAAGGAGTACTCTTTTTTTAGTATTTGTTTCCATAATCCCATCAATTTGTTTAATCAAAACGTTTATTAATCACATCCACATGTACTGTATGTCGTAGGTCCATCAACTTGTCATTTCACATCACAATAACAAAACATAAACATAAACAAAAACAAAAACAAAATCCAAAATCAATCGATTTAAATCTTCAAAAAAAAAAAAATCAATCGATTTAATTATTTAATTATGATAAATGAATTAAATACCCAAGTTTAGGGACGTGAGTATCAGTCTTAAACTGGTACTTGACGGACTTAGGCTTCACGATCCATTGGTAACCCGAACCCTTACGGTTCTCATGAACCAACTCCGTGGTTTGGTAATCATACTCTGAACGGATTTCACCCTCACTGTACTCCACATTTGGGCTCTCTACCTTAAACTTCTCAATAAACATTTTTGGCTTCTGTTTTCTTTAGTTTTCAGGCGTTAAAGTAGGATCTTAAAGAAAAAGGAAAAGAATTGGGGTGTAGGCAAAAAGAGAGAGAAAAATGGGGGAAACTCTTTTCCTCTCCTACTCACTTCCTAACACTTCCACACACTTCTCTCTCTCTCTCACTCACTCTTTTCAACACTTGGGAACTTATTGCTTTGATTACTTGTTTATTCTTTCCCCTCCTTCCCATCGTATTTATAGACTAGAATCTTGTCTTTTGGCCTTCCACTTGGCAAACTTTCACTGGCTTTCTTTTTGCAATTTTAGTTTTAAAGAAAATGTTTTTTTATTAGGGGTAAGGTTCTCTTCTTTCCGCCGAACAGAGTTGAACTGAATTTAAATAAAAGAGTTTAATATAAAATAACTTAATCTAATGAGGTTGAATAAAATTGAGTTGAACTAAATGCATTGAACTTAACAACAAACTAAAATGAATGATTCTTGACTTACCTTAACTATATTGAATAAGTATGAACATTATTGATCGAAAGTGAAAATAAGTTGTAAATAACATGATCTTAATAGTATTAGAATACTACCTTACTCAGATTAACTTTTAGGACTTGCTTGGGATGGGGTAATAGGATAATGGAGGTTGAAATGTAAAAAAAATAGGAAAGGTGGTGGATAGTGATAATATTTTATAGTGTAAAAGGAAGGTGAGAGAGTAATAATTACCTCCATATGGGGTAATGGATTACTTATGAAGAGAGGGGAGTAATGTATTACCTCCATATGAAGGTAATTATTGTTCCCCCTTCACCTTCTTTTTACACCATAAATCACCAACACTAACCATCTCTCACCTCCATTTTCTTCACATTTCAACCTCCATTACCACATTTCAACCTCCATTACCACTTAGGCCCTGTTCTTTTCGGCTGAAACAGGGCTGAGCTGAGCTGAGCTGGTCTGATAGGAGCTGAGCTGGTCTGATAGAAGCTGAGCTGGTCTGATAAGAGCTGAGCTGGTCTGATTGGAGCTGGGCTGAGCTGAGCTGATAGAAGCTGAGCTGATAGAAGCTGAAAATAAGAATTATTTATATATATAATCTAATAATATTTTAATATATATATATATATATAATCAAATAATAATAAAAATAATAATAATAATAATCCTCCAATTCATTTGATTTTTTTTACTTTTGTATTTTTCATGCTTGAAAATGGACAATTTGTTAATTATATATTCCCTCTAGACACTATTTTATTTACGTAATACTTTAATTTGTGAAAAGTATTTTATAAAAATAGGGCAAAAAATAATGTCCAAAGGTAATATATATTCTATTTACGTAATATATCTTTATGTCAAATACGGTTTTAAACGGTTCTAATCGTAGATTGTACTAGTGTAGATTGTACTAGAGAGTACTATATTTTCATACTCCAATAGACAATGTTGGAGAAATGTTAAGCTATTGTTCAACAGAACAATTGAATACAAGACAAAAAGAAATCCCTTTTGCAAATCAAGACATGCAATGGGTATTGGAATTTGCCAAAATTGAAACCAAATCTAAAGAATCAATCTTTTTCCAGATTTTTGCAGAACACATGCAAGTCCCAACTTACCCTCATTAACTTAATAAATATGGGGTATGAAGATAAGAAAATCAAACAACAAAAATCAAACAACACTTCCAACAAAAATCAAACAACACTTCCATTGTACTGCTTCTCTCAATCTTTCATATTAGGTATGTTTATTCTTCTTCTTGTTTGATATTTTTATTATTTTGATTTTCTTCAAAGCTAATGAAAAGATACTTTGATTTTCTTCTACCTTTAGTCATTATTGTATCAATTAGTAAATTTTTTTTGGTATCTATCAATTAGTGGAAGTACAAAATTATTGTTGATCTTCATCTTCTCTCTCCTAAACCTCTCGCCTTTGATGTAGTGTAAAAAAAATATTGTATCTGCATATCAATTAAAAAAAAATTGCATATAAAAAAAATATCTTCTCTCTCCTAAACCTCTCGCACATCCTACAATTAAAAAAAAAATCACTAAATGTAGTATCCTACATTCACATGATTTCAATTATTTAAATTGTAATAGGTAAAAATATCTGCTTATCAAATTTTTTATAAAAATTTTAAGATCTATAATTATTAATTTGAGAGATATTTTGTTTATGATGTGAGTAGTATATTGATTATGAGTTTGAAGTTGAACTTTGGGTTATCTTTACTTTGCTTATATTGAAAGGATACGATTTTCCCTTGATTAATTCCATAACTAATGTACAATATCCATCCTAAAATATGTCCCACGAATGTTGGGATTATTCCAATGATAATCGTCCTAAAATAGGGGATACGATCCCATATAATTTATAAACATCAAATATATGGAGTAACAAATTTAATATACGGAGTAACAAATTTGCATGTTATAGACATTTTAATAAAATAAAATAAAATAAATATTTGTTTATTCATATATTTTTCAGTCTTTACCAATAGCGATTCATCTCCATATAATTTTTAAAAAAAAAAACTTTTTTTATTCAAGTAAAAAATCACTTTTCGGAAAACAGTTTTATAAAACGATAATGATTTTTCCGTAACATAGCTTATGAATAAACTCATTTTAATAAGGATAAACCTTTTTACACAAGCAAGGCCAAGCCGCATCTAAGATTTTTTTTGGAATTAATCCATTTGGAAAGATTAGTTTAATAAACCCACAAAAGTAGATCTTTGACCACGTAAGTAGCATTCTACTTACCAAGTCAACTGATTGAATAAGACCCATTGTTGACGTGAAAAGGATTATTTTCATACGAGTAAAACACCAATGAGAAGATTATACAACCAGGTGTACATAGCTCTATGTGCAACTGGTTTTAAGATATTGAGTTTTATCACAAATGTTTTGAATTTTGCTGTAAACTTTCTGAACTTTGGTGTAGAATTGTCGATTTAAATCACATAAATGTTTAGGAATATTTTTTTGGGGAATATTATTGTTAGGAATATTTTAATTAAAGATAAATAAATGAATGAGACGGAAGGGGTAATAATCCAGGAATAAAATAGTTATGTAAGTTTGACTAGCTCAAACACTTTTTAGAATAAATATATAAATCCTTATTCTCAAGACAAAGAATATTAAAGATTCAAATGGTTTGCTTAAAATATGTAAAGAATATTTTTTTCCTCGAAAAAAAAATCGTGCAAGTTATACCAAGAGCACTGAAGTGAATAGTTAACTTCAGTATGACTTTCGACCATCTTATCTTTAAAATCTGAGATGCCTTGTTGCTTAGAGTATTTGACATATCAAAACAACCGGTTATGGTCCAACGGTATGGAAGATGCCTTGTTGAAGTCTCTTTCCTCATGTGTGATGAAAGATTGTCCCACATCAGTAAAATTTTAATAAGGAGACTATGTTAGATCGTTAGGAGACTAGGTATACTTATATGCATTAACTTGAATAGTTTTCATGTGTTAATTAAGAATTATTGGATAATTAATTTTTAATGTTTAAAAAGATTATTGGATAATTAATTTTTAATTGTATTGATTTATCTACAAATAAGATAATAATGGGAAGGACCACCTGGACTGACGAGATCTCAAGAAAGTTACTTGTAATTCTAAATGAAGAGAAAGCTAAAGGGCTTAGCAAATTTTCTTGGCCAAAGATTGCGAAGAATCTTAGTGCCCAAACAGGAATTAATCTTGTGTCAAAGCAAGTGAAAAATCACTATACTGATTTGAAAGAGAAATACAAATGTTGGGAGGAACTGCAAAATTTGACAGGTATATCATATGATCCTAGAACTAAAGAAGTGGATGTAGAAGAGAGATGTACCGAGAGATATAATGCATTTATGGAGGTACGATGCCTGCTAAGATATCTGTTTTTTATATAATGTGGTGAATTTTTTTTTTGTTATTGGTGAAGCTTGATTATAAATAAATACTTGTATTTGTTTTCACAGCGGAATGCAAAGTATGGTATGAAGATAATTAAGCAAAACCTGGAGAACTTAGATGAGTTGAGCAAGTTATTTGATGGTAAAGCTGCTCACGGGGTGGGTGGTTGCTTTTCTCCTGCAATGGGAAAAGGACCATCATACTTGACTAATCATATAAAACAGGTTGAGGAAGGTTCTGGAGATAGTGAAGATGATTTTAATAACATTGCGGTTGATAATATGTCGGGTGATGAGAGTAAATCACCACCACAATCACGTGCACAAGAGATTCCAATGAGTTCCTTTCGCAAACGTAAAAGTGAAGATCTGATTAGTCCAGTTGAACGAAAGAGAAGAGAAACTAGTTTTGACAGTGTCATCCAACTACTGTCGCAAGCAGGTGTTGGTTCATCAAGTGGGCCATCTAAGGCTAAAATGGTTAACGATGAATTAACAAGATTGCAAGTGGTTGAAATATATGGTGATGCATACTTTATTGCAGCTTTGAGATACTTGAGTGAGGAGAAACAAGCTGACATTTTCCTAACAGTTCAAAATGACAATCAAAAACGGGTCTATATAAGATCGATAAGCAACGATCCTCTATTTATGCAATTCAATGCAACAACTTAAATGTTTGAACTATCATGCTTAGGAATTTGTATTTTCACTTCACTATGTTGCTGATCCTCTTAATGTTGAATTTTTAATTTCAATTGTTCCATTTCAAATGTAATGTTTCTGATATTTGTCCTCTTGAAATCTAAGTGATTGTGTTTCAATTTTCTAATAACTAATGTTTTAACTTTTATAGTGTAGAATGGATGATAATATAAGGCGTGCATCTATGATTATTGCATTAGAGGAATTACGCAGATCACTTGAAACACCTGAATTAGAAGAATTACCGGAGTCATCGACAAGACGGCCTCGAAGAGAGTGGGGAGATAGTGGTGCTGAATATATCTATAGATTGTTAAATGAAAATACTACATCGTGTTATGAGCAACTTCGACTAGATAAATATATGTTTGCGCAGCTAGTGGACCTGATGGTTGAGAGAAAATTATTAGCAGATGGCCGATTTATCAAAGTAGACGAACAAGTTGGAATTTGTTTATACATGATGGCTAAAGGATCTTCTTATCGTGATGTTGCCGATAGATTCAAACATTCTGTATCTACAATATGCAAATATTTCAGAAAGGTTTTGGATGCTTTGGTGATATTGTCTCATGATATCATTAGACCACATCGTGATTTACTAGAGGTGCCTCCGGAGGTAGAAAACAATTCGCTTTACTGGCCTTATTTCAAGGTAACGTCCAACAACTTTAATTTATCTAACCCCTTTATTTTATAAACGTTTACATATTATTATGATTTTTCAGGACGCTATCGGAGCCATAGATGGAACACATATTGAAGCAGTTATTAGTGATCAGAACGGTGTGCCATTTCGAGGTCGTCATGGTAAAACTTGGAATGTGTTGGCTGCTTGCTCCTTTGATCGAATTTTCACATTTATCAATGTGGGTTGGGAAGGAACTGCCCACGATCTTACAGTATGGCGCGACTCATTGACCAACTCAAAATATTGTTTTCCGCATCCACCGCAAGGTATATATGATGTCGTTTTCTCCATGATTTTTTCCGGTTTACGTCCTTGGTTTTCATCTATGTTAATTAATACTCGATTTTAATTTGTAGGTAAGTACTACTTGGTGGACTCGGGATATATTAATACACTTGGCTATTTGTGTCCTATTGACGACTCAAACGCTAGATACCATATGCCGGAATATGAACATGGACCACCTCAAGGAATTTCTGAACATTTTAACTATCGACATTCATCTTTAAGAATGAAAGTTGAAATGGCGTTTGGTCAGTTGAAGAAGAGATGGAAAATAATATATAATATGCCACAAATGTCAAAACAGTATCAAATGTCAATTATCGTTTCCGCTTTCACACTACATAATTTCATAAGGATGCATGAAGTTGGTATACCAGTTGTACAACATGGAAGAAGTGAAGGAAGGGCAGATACAAAAATGGACGATAAAGAAAGGAAGAAAAGCATGGACAAAGTGCGAAAAAAAATAACTAAAGAGATATGGCGAGCTAATCGCTTCGAAGAAGACGGACTACAAGAGGAAGATGAAACCGTAGAACATATGGAAGCAAGTGAATCGTAGAGAACGATATTATGTGATATGCGAAGACAAATTGTTTTCTTAAAATTGTATAAGAGACAACTATTTTGTTCTACAAATATTGCAATATTATGATTATTATTGTTATTTTGATCAGCAATTAAGAAATATTCCGTTTCATATATAGAAATAAAAATAAAAAAATTAAAAAAATGATTATTATTATTATTATTTAAAAAAACGGAACTTGTATTACGATCCAAACAAATTATTAATATTATGGAGTATTATTATTATTATTATTGAATAATTATTTTATAAGCTGAAAATATTGGAGCTGAGCTGAAAATAGCTGAGCTGAGCTGAGCTGATAGGAGCTGGGCTGAGCTGATAGAAGCTGGGCTGAGCTGATAGAAGCTGGGCTGAGCTGATAGAAGCTGAGCTGGTCTGAAACAGGCTGAATATAAGCCGAAAAGAACAGGGCCTTAATGTATTATCCTCATCCCAAGCAAGCTTTAACCTTCTATTTCTCCTTTGTTAGAAATATTATTGGTATGAGATCTCTAGAACTTTTCCACAAACAAATTTGATTACAAATTATTGGGTAAAATTACATGAAAGATACGGAGTATACACTTACAAAGAGTATGAGTTTTTTCATACACAACCAATAACAAGTCGCCACGTGTTTTATTTAGTTTAACCTACGATGATTAGTTTAGGGTTAGGTTAGTAATTTTATACGTTTAATTAATTTTTAAATTTAATTTAATTAACTCAATTTTAGAAACTTTTGTATTTTTGTTTCTTTTACATTTTCGTTTTCTTTTAAATAATCATATGATATTGTTAATATAATTTTGATTTTATTAAATTGTAAGAGAAATATTAATTAATATAATTATAATTTAGCATTTTTTTTAAAAATCTTAATCGATTGTTATATACTCCGTATATGTATATTCCAATTGTTTTTTTATATTTATGAATTGCATTTTTAAAAAAATATTATAATTATGTTTTACCTGAAATTAATATTAAAACAAAAATAAATGGTTTTACCTAAATATATAAATAAATTAATAACAAAAAATATATTAAATATTATATGAACAATTTATCCTCAAAAACATATAATAAAAGAAATCAATCATAACTTGTTTACATAGATAGATTTTTCATTTTATTTAAATAAAAATAATTTTTGGGAATTTCTACGTGGTACTCCTGAACTTTTTTACTTTTCTACCTTGTACCCCTACACTTTTTACATGTATACATGGTACCCTTATACTTTACTAAAAATTTCTTTGATATTCGTAAACTTTATTATTATCTTTATTGGTACCCTAAACTTTTTTTTCCCGTCAAGTATTGACAACAAATTACCTTTTTATGTTCAAGATTAAAAGTTAAACATCATTTAACGTACCTAATTAACGGATAATTGAATTTAAACTAACAATTTTGTACATGTTTGTTGTTATACTCCGAATCTAAACGGATTATATTTTTGACGTTATATCGTCAAATCAAATGATAATGCTTAAATTAAGCTCAATTACTTGTTAATTATCTAAGTTAAATGATATTGAAGTCTTAATCCTAAGGTAAAAACATAATCTAACGACAAAACTTGATGGAAAAAAAAGTTCGGGGCGCTAGTTAAATTAATAATAAAATTCAAGGGGTACCATGTATAAATATTGAAAAGGTAGAGATAGCACGTAGAAAAGTGAAAAATATAGGAGTACCGCGTAGAAAATCCCATAATTTTTCTAGTATGTATTATACACTTCACATAGGAAACAAGATCATAACTTATTTCCTTCCTCTTTTAGCTTGATTTGTTTACATAGATAGGTTTTAAATTTATTTATCCAAAATTAAAATAATTGTAAACTTTCAATTCTGTCGTTGATTGATATTTTTTTCCCATAATTTTATAAATTTCGTTTTTCATAAAAAAAATATATTTTATTTTTGTAAAAATCTGAATAAACATTTCCAAAAATAAATTAAAACGTAAATAAATTCACTAATAATAAATATACCAATTAATTCAAGTTTAACGATTAAAAAAAGGAAAATGAGACTGAGTAAAATATTTTCCGAGGATTATAGCAAAAGTTAAAATTCAAAGAATTAATATAAAATAATATTTCTGAAATCACGTGAAAATAATTATGATATAATTTTCATAAAAATAATACTTATTAATTTTCCTTCACAATCAATTTAAACCAAAATTAAATGAAAAGTGAACAAAATAAAATCTATAAGCATAAATTCAAAGGTGATTAAGAAAAATAAGAAAAGTAAAAAAGTTTCTATAATTAAGTTAATTATACTATGGTAATAAATTAACTAAGGAGGTAAAATTACTAACTTAACCCTGAACTAATTATCGTAGGTTAAATAATAGCAAATGCCATGTAGCGCGACGTGATTAGTTATGTATGAAGATTTCATACACGTTGTGTAAGTGTAGTCTTTTTGATATTACATCTAAACTCATGTTTCGCATTAGTGATGTAAAAATGAAATGATATATTTATAAGCATTTACCGAGTACACTTTTCGATCCGTCTTGATCATTTGCCTATCTTTTATATTATTTGTCACAGAAATTTTTAATCAAAGATAAACAAATGACTGAGACAGGGAGTATAGTATGTGTCTTTTAAGGAGGTATCCAATAGTAAATTAGAGAGTTTGACCCAAAGCTAACAATATTGTACCCCTCCGATTTTTTTTATTGTCCCTCCCATTTCAATAAAATATTCATGAAATGGGTCAATAAATAAAAATCGGAGGAAGTACTATTTTCGACTGTGAACAACTACGCAACAAAGATCTAGTATGAGGTAGCAATGCTTCCGTAGAACAAGTGGTAACAGAGCTTAAGGCGACAAGCGCCAAAGGCACTGAGAGGTGAGAGGAGCATTGAGTTGAAGACGTGAATGAAGGTGGTTAACACTCTAAGGCGTTGAACTCTTAAGCTTAAGGGTGAACTATCTAGCACGACGGTCATGCAAGATAAGACCGCCAGTAATTCGGCGTATCATGCCGAAGCTTGATGGAGGGAAAGAAACGATTTATGATAAGCCCAACAATTTTCCGACATGATGCGTTAAAGCGATGAATGTACCCAGTTTGGGGTATTAACTGATTTTCTATCAATGTTGATTTTCACATATCGACACCCTCAAATGTTTTCCTTTTTTTGCTTAGATTTTGTGTCGTTTTATATGAACCTATATGATCTTCGTTCGATTTTCGCCCATTTTGGTTCCCGATCCAGAAAACTCGAAAAACTGTGTATTATACACTTCTACGTGAGTCGTTCGGAAGGTCTTACTGGACCATGTTTCATTTAGTCCTGATTTTTTTGTCACATATCTGAGGTCGCTTCAGAAGGTACATTTTTCCATTTCAGGCCCCAAACAAAAACTATACATCGTCTTTTCATGATTAATCGATTTTCTTTCAACGCAGGTTTTTCACATATCATCACCCTTAAATTTTTTTGTTCTTGCCCAATTTTTGTGTAGTCATTCAATACGACTCTGAAAGTACTATAATACATTTCAATTTGAGCAGTTTGAATGGTCCCGTCGAAACAAGTTATATTTTGCCTCGATTTTTCCTCCACATGTCTGGGGACGCTTCAAAAGGTATCATGTCTGATTTCAGGTTCAAACAAATCTATGTGTCTTCTTTTCACGCGATTAAACAATTTTCGTACAACGCTGGGTTTTCATATGTTGGCATCCTCTAATGTTCTTTGTTCTTGCTCAAAATTTGTATAGTCATTACATATGACCTTATAAGTACTTTGTGTGATTTTCGATCATTTTTGTTCGAGATCTCCAAGTCTAGGAAAATCGTGTATTATACACTTCATTTTACCTGTTCAAAAGGTCTTATCGGACCAGTTTTCACACTACAAGAGTTAAAGTCAGTGGCGACTGAGCTTAGCTACTGACATCTGTCGCTAAAAAGAGACGTGCGACTGTCAACAGTCGCTAAGCGTCAGTGGCTACAGTTAGTCGCATCTAGCGACTGATTTCAGTCGCTAAAAAAACGTGCGACTGAAATCAGTCGCTAAATTTGGCGACTGATTTCAGTCGCTATGGCCTCATTTTAGCGACTGATTTCAGTCGCTAGGAGCGTCAGTTAGCGACTGATTTTAGTCGCTAAATGGTGCGACGTGGCGTCCTACAACGACTGATTTCAGTCGCTAAATAGAAAATTTAGCTACTGATATCAGTCGCTACCGTGCCAGAAATAGGCCGGTTATATTTATTATTTTTCTAGCCAAAATCTGCACAATAAAACAAACCAACAACCACAATACATCCCAAACATCATTCCAAACGTTGTTCCAAACGTTACGCAAGCTTCACACTCCAAAATTGGCAACCAAGTACGCAAACGTCGTGAATACACTAAATTAAAAGTATTGTTACAAACTGTTTTTTCAACAAGCATTCAGAAACTACAAATTGTTTTCATTCAATCTACTCAGCCAACAGGGAAACTAGCTGACGCACCACTACCACCGTCACCGAAGGGGTCTCTAGGATCCGGGAATCGGGGAGTGGGGCCGGAGTTGCAGTTATACTGCTGCATGTTCCTAAGACGTCGTAGCTCTTCCAGAATTTGCAGGTTAACGGACTCCTGCATCTTCAGCCTCTCATCCTACTCCTTCAGCCTCTCATCCTGGTCCTTCAGCCTCTCAGCCATAGCCGCCCGTAGCGCCCTCTCCTCTTGGATTTCCGACCTCATCTCAGCCATTTCGGATGGTACACACTCTGTCGAGGTCGCATGGCCCCCCTGAACATTGGGTGGTGTCCAGTACAGGGAATGAGCGTTCCCCGTACCGTACACCGCTCCCTTGCGGTATCCCTCCGCGACTCTGAACCAAATCGTGCTCGGGTCCACACCTTCATTCTCGAGCGCTCTAGTGGCCTCCAAATACGATCTCTGAAAGAAATTGAAGTCATGATTAGGTTGATTGTTTGAAGAAAAAAAAGTAACGAAGTCTTGTGTTTGAAACTTACCCAAGTGTCCATATCCTTCTTCGTGGCGAATGATCGACCGGTGGCATCGTCCCCCTTGCTCTTCGTGTCGAGAAATAGCTGCACAGGACGAGGGAATTCTCCGGTTTTCTTCTTCACCTGTTGACAGTACATGTAGATTTCTCATTTATTTTTATAATGAAAACATTAAATAAGAATCCAATATAAAAATCAAAGGTACGGAAATACTAACGTTCATGGCCCGCTGGTGCATCGACTGTGACCCACCGTAGTGGGTGCACTCCGCCTCCGCCTCGGGGTCCCCTCCCTGCCTCTTGTTCTTTTTCACCTGGACGGATCTTTTAAGGAACTTCAGGTCGGAGCGGGCTGTTTGGAACTGTTGGATGGCGTCACCTACAATTTATACACTTTGAGATCAATAAATGTTTTGAATATATATACAACTTTCTGTTCAAGTACTAACACCAATTTAGTAATCGAACCTCTAAGGTGTTTCTGTAACTTTTCATCGCTCGCCATCTTATACATCATGTCTTTGTGTCTGTCCTTCGCGACATCCATGTATCTGTCTCTCACAGCCACCTCGAGACCATCGTTGTAAAAGTGTTTCAACTGCAAGATAGTTTGTTGTCATTGTATTAGTAATCTGTAAACAGTAACAGATAATTAATAAAAATCAGAAATTGGTGTACCTTGAAGTCGGCAAACCACTTCTCCCGTTGCCACAGAGGCAACTTGGTCCAACTCGTGCTGTAAGTAGTCAAGTCATTCATGAAACTGTCCTTGACACCAGTCACCACCGCACGTGTACGAAACCTATACCAAAGAGTGAAATAAGATGATGTCTCACAAAAAAAGGAAATATATCGTCTCACCATGTGTTCTCCGGACTAATAATAAGGCGCCCTTCGTCGTTATATCGAAGCGCTTCATGCTGTTGCGGTTGCGGTTGTTCTGGTTTCTCATTGCCCTGCACCTCCTCCTCGTTCTCCACTTGTTGTTCGTCCTCCCACCGGTTCTCTTCTTGGTCTTTCTGCTGTTGTCGGTCCCTGTTCCTGCTGTTGCTCGAACTACCAAACCTCAGCCTGCTGCCCAACGTCATATCTGCAGACATGTAATAGTAGAAAGTTAGAAACTGACATCATAATATTGAAATAATCTCGGAAAAAAAATGTAATGCATATTACTATGTACAAATAATATAACTTACTAAAACTATACCCTACTAAAAATCATCGTCACTGTCGTTGTCATCTTCCACTTGCCTACTCGAACCAACGACATCCTCTTCCTCGACGTCATCTTCCTCCTCCTCGTCATTGACCTCTAAATCATTGGTGTCATCCTCCTCCTCGATCATATCACTAGAAGCACCTTCCTCCTCCTCACCGCCTTCATCGTCTTCAAAATCTTCCCCCACATCCACCTCATTATTGTCATCATCATCATTTGCAAAAAGATTCTCATCAACTGGAGACAATGTTGTACCACTAGAAATGACGTCCTCTTGGAAGAGGTCAGAGTCATAGTGCCCCCGTGGCTTAGTTTTGAACACCGCCCACCACTGGTTTACAGTTCTGTCGTTCTTTGTGGTTGGGTAAGGCGCAAAGTACACTTGGTGTGCTTGATGTGCAAGTATAAACGGATCGTACTTGGAGTATTTTTTGGTATGATTAACTTCAACTAGTTTGTACCTTTCATGTACTCTAGTACCTTGCACAGAGTTGTCCTTCCATTCACATTTAAATACCACAGCTCTATACCCACGATCATTTCCAACATAGCACAGCTCGAAGATGTCCTCCAATAGACCGTAGTAATCTTCACCCTCAAGTGACGACACACTCACACCTAAATTACATCTACTCCTACTGCTACCATGGGCAAATGTATGGAAATTGTAACCATTAACCGAATACCGGTTCCAAGTTCTAACATTCTATAAAGGACCTAATGCTAGACTCCTTACCAAATCATCCTGAATATTCTCTGAAATTACATGCTCCTTAAGCCATTTAGGAAACTGTTCCTCATGCTTATTCCAAATGTCATCAGCATTTAAATGTGGATTAACAGCCACAAATTCAGTTACAAATTTCTTCTCGTACGGCTCCAAAACTTCACAGTTTGATAGCAAGTACAGGTGAGCACGATTGTGCTCCTTCTCATCTAATGTCCTCCACCCGCCAGCTGATGACGATCCCTCACCTTCCTTACTTTGAAAAAAGTCTGGTATGTTGGGGTCAATCGTCGTCTCGGGTGTTTCTAGGTTTAGATTCTTGGCTTTGGTGTTCACTTCTTTCTCGAAATACAGAGAACATAAGTTGGCTATCTCCTCTGTTAAGTAAGCATTACATATGGAGCCCTCAACCCTCGCCTTGTTACCAATTTTTTTCTTCAAATGGTTGAGAAATCTATGACAATCATCAAGCAATTATGTTATTATCAAATTACAGTGTCTAACGTTAGTTAGTGGGTAAAATAAGTAAGTGGTTGAAAGTTCTCACCTCTCCAACGGGTACATCCATCTAAACTGTACCGGTCCTCTCACTTTAGCTTCGTAGGGCAAGTGGACCGGTAGATGCTCCATTGAGTTAAAGAAGAAGGGTGGGAAGATCATCTCAAGTTTGCATAGTATCTGAGGAATTTGATCCTCCAAACGAGTCATGTCGTCATTTGTAACTGTCGACGAACACAAATCTCGAAAAAACTGAGATATCTCAGTGATAGGATTCCAAACACTTTCCGGCAGCAGTTGCTTCAACGCCACAGGTAGTAACCGCTCCATGAACACGTGGCAGTCGTGACTCTTCAAGCCTTGGAGCTTCAGGTTCTTAATGTCCACACACCGACTAAAATCGGATGCATACCCATCAGGGAACTTCAGTTTCCCTACCCACTCTAACACGGCCTTTCTCTGAGCTTTATCAAGGCTAAACAAGGCCCTAGGCTTGGACCCATCCCACTTGATATGCATTTTCGGACGGTCACAATTTTTTTTCAAATCGTTTCGGGATCCTACGGTGTCACATGTCTTACCCTCTACATCCATGACGGTGTGAATCAGTTGCTCAAAGAAATTCTTCTCAATATGCATCACGTCCAGATTATGTCGGAGTAATAAAGTACTCCAATATGGAAGGTCGAAGAAGATGCTTCTTTTAAACCAACCATTTTTCAATTTCTTAAGATCTTTGAACTCTTGATCGGTCCCGTCAACAGTAGATGGGAACTCTGAAATCACCTCCCAAATCTCATCTCCTTGGAAACGAATCGGTGCCTCATCTAGCACCACCTCACCCTTCTTGAAAGCTCTCCTATTCTTCCTGTACATGTGACCCTCGGGTAGAAACTGTCTATGACAGTCAAACCAACTAATTTTGCTTGAATTATGTAGGTAGAATGCTTTACTTTCACTCATGAAACAAGGACACGCTCTTTGGCCCGCCGTAGACCAACCGCTCAACATACCATACGCAGGAAAATCGTTTATAGCCCACAAAAGCGATGCTCTAAGCTGGAAATTTTGTTTCAACGACACATCATATGTCTCCACTCCTACTTCCCACAAGTGTTTCAATTCCTCTATCACTGGTTGTAAGTAAACATCCAAGTGGTTTTTGAGATTTTTTGGGCCGGGAACAATGAGAGAAAGGAAGATGAACGGTGGTTTCAGACAAAGCCATGAGGGTAAGTTGTACGGTGTGACCATGACAGGCCAGCATGAGTATGACTTACCGAACTGACCGAAAGGGGCGAACCCATCGGTACACAACCCAAGTCTCACGTTACGGGGTTCCTCATCAAATTCAGGGTAAATCCTATCAAAGCGTTTCCACTCCTCCCCGTCACTAGGATGACACATCTTCCCCTCTACACGAGTTTCTTCTTGATGCCACCTCATTTGTTCGGCAATGGTTTTGGTTGCGTATAATTTTTGAAGTCTAGGGGCGATGGGAAAGTAGGTAAGTCGACTAAGTGGTATAGGTTTTTTATGCCTCGCAACACTCTTTCCCTTCCTACCCCTCAAAACAATATTCCCATCTACACTCTTGTATCTACCCTTCTCATATATCTTACATTCCTCAAGCACGACATCGTCCTTCCAAAAAAGCATACATCCATCGGGACAAGCATCGATCTTTTGATGCGGAAGTTCAAGACCTTTAACTATTTTTTTGGTGTTGTAGAATGTTTTGGTCATAATGTTGTCTTGAGTTTCTCAATCAACGCAGCGATACCGTCTACGCACCCAAAAGGTAGGTTATACTCACATTTAAGGGTCACTACCATAGACGCGACTTCGAAGAATGTCACATCACACCCTCCATATAATGGCTTCTCCGCAGCCTCTAACATATCAAAAAAAGCTTTTGCTCGTGGGTTTGGCTCTTGTGGGGTTGGTTGGTCATCGTCGTTAGTGTACATGCTCTCATCATTAAACAAATTGCACTCAACCACATCAATAATC
Source organism: Agrostemma githago (assembly GCA_958450325.1). Classification (NCBI taxonomy): domain Eukaryota; kingdom Viridiplantae; phylum Streptophyta; class Magnoliopsida; order Caryophyllales; family Caryophyllaceae; genus Agrostemma; species Agrostemma githago. The sequence goes on from OY288240.1 coordinate 6,888,338, forward strand.
ATTCCTCTCACCCCGCCCTCATTCTGATCCACCTTAGATTCCTCAAAAGTAGACTTCTCACCATGACAAATCCAATAATAGTAATTCGGGCTAAATCCATCTGAGATAATATGTTCCTTAATCAAAATACTATCCAAGAATTTGATGTTCTTGCATTTCACACAAGGACACCTAAATCTACCCTCTGACGCGTATTCAGGATGGGTTTTAGCGAACTCAAGAAAACTATTAACAGCCTCTAAAAATTCCGTTCTAGGACGTCGTCTCTTATCTAATCTTTCCTCATACATCCATTTTCGTTCCTGTCGCTTCATTTTTTTATCTAAAAAAATTGAGACAATAACCACATACAAATTATTTCCTCTAAAGTAATTTACTAATATATATATACACTACTCACATATTCTGTAAAATTCTCAATTTACCTAAACATAGTGCTATTTGCACTCATTCAGTCCATAATTACATCACTAAATCGGCATAATTGTATTTCAATTCCAATTTGCTAACACATCAAAACAACCCAATTCATTCAACTACGTAACCGCAAACCCTAATTTTATACTAACAATCTACCTATTTCAAATTGGGGAACCTATTGGGCGATTAACATTCTAACTACACTAAATATTCCGACAACTTAAAAACTATCCAACCCAATAACTAATTTATTTATATCTATAAAAACATAACTAATTTATTTATATCTATAAAAACAGAAATTAAAAAATAATTGAAACTAAATATAGATAGATGTACATACCTTAAGGAAAATGAGAGAATTGAAGAAGGAATGAAGAGGAATGGAGGATGGGCGAGTTTAGAGAGAAGGAGTGAAATGAGTGAATGAGCCGGGGGAGGGGGGGTGTTCGGCAACTTAAAAAAAATTGACACTTTTAGCGACCGAAATCGGTCGCGCGCCACTATGTTTAGCAACCGATTTCCGTCGCTACGCCAGATATTCAACGACCAATTTAGCGACCGAAATCAGTCGCGCGTCACTTGTTTTAGCGACTGATTTCGGTCGCTAAGGGTAATTTTTTTTAAATCCGTCTCCTCGTTCAGCGACTAATATCGGTCGCGCGTTGAACTTTCAGTCGCTAAATTAGCCACTGAATTTCTCAGTCGCCCGTGGTTGGTAGCTAGATGAACTATTTCTTGTAGTGTCATTTTGTGCTGATTTTTCTACCACATGATTGACATTTTAGACGGTTCCTTTGACAAAGACTAAACGTCACCTTTTCACGATAATTTGATTTTCGCCCAATGCTGGTTTTTCATGTATCGGGACAATAAAATGTTCTCTATTGTTGCTCAATTTTGTGAGACCATTTTATTCGACCATATCAGCACTTTGTGAAATATTCGACCATTTTTACGGAGTACAAAGTTACGGAAAACTATGTATTACATGAGCCGTTCAGAAGCTCCTACTGGACCAGGATTCATTTTGTCTTGATTTTTCCGCCAAGTATCTGAGGTCACTTTGAGAAGATACCTTATATGAGTTTAGACCAAACAAAACTATACGTTCCTGATCTTTGCCAAAATGCCTATGAAAGTGCGATAAATCAAGGCTAAATAAACGTCTAAAAGGTGTAGAAATGCGGTCAATAACGGAGTTATCACCGGGCAACCTTACTATAGTAGACGGTTTGAAAAACCTTCTTCGGAAGGAGACCCCTACTATAGCTTTTTTATGCGAGACGAAGCTTAGCAGTATGGAGTTTGAGGGAGTGAGGCACCAGCTTAATGACTACGAGGGTTTAGCTGTGGATAGTGTGGGGCAGTCGGGGGGTCTTGCATTTGTATGGAAGAGTAGGGTTCAGCTACGTTTAGGTCATCTTCGGTTCACCATATGGATTTTGATGTTCAGATGGGGGAACGAGGGTAGAGGGTTACGGGTTTTTATGGGCAGCCTCTTGAAACTGTTAAATGAGGAAACCGATGGTCCGTGGATCTATATGGGTGATTTAATGAGATTCTCTATGCTACGGAAATGAAGGGAGGGACAAGAGCGTAGTGGAAATTGAACAATTTAGGGAAGCGGTTGACGAGTGTGGGCTTAGGGATGTTCCGTTCGATAGGTATGAGTTTACTTATGATAACGGTCAGGCGGATGAGATGAATAGGCAATGTAGACTTGATCGGGCGATGGGTAATGAGGCATGGTTTGATCTATTTCCGAGAGTGAAACTCTCTCATCTTACTCGGGAATGGTCGGATCATGCTCCGATTAAGCTCTATTTGGATGATAGGCGGGAGGAGAGGGTGGGAAGAAGTTGTTTCGCTTTGAGGAGGTGTGGGTGGGAGACGATGGATGTGAGGAGGTTATCACGCGGTCTTGGGGCAGAGGTGAGAGCGATATTTTGAAGAAGCTTAGGGTGTGTGGGGAGGAATTTCTTGCGTGGAAGGGGTGAGCATAGGTAAAGTCTTACATGATATCGGGAAGAAGATGAGAGTGTTAGTGAGGCTAGAGAGGTAGGAGCGGACGATGCGGAAGGTGGAGGAGAGGAAACGGGTGATGAGGGAGCTGGCAAATCTGCTGAAGAGTACGTGAGGAGAGATGTTCTGGAGCCAGAGGTCGAAGGAGAATTGGTCGAGGGAGGAGGACAGAAATATGAAGTTTTCCATAAAAAAAACCCTATATTAGAAGGCAGAACAATCAAATCGGGCAGCTCGTTGACTCGGAGGGTAAGGTGTGGGCCGGAGGAGAGGGGACAGGTGGAGAGGGTGGCTTGAGAGTACTTTATTAATCTCTTTGATTAGTGCGATCCGCGCGACTTTGAGAGGCTTCTGGCGGGGGTGGAGGGGAGGGTGACGGATGAGATGACCACGACTCTTAGGCGGGATTATTCGGAGAGTGAGGTGTGGAGTACGCTGGAACAAATGCAACCGACTAAGGCTTTTGGGGCCGATGGTATCAATGCATTTTTCTATCAAACGTATTGGCATGTTGTGAGGCCGGTTGTGACTAAGACAACCCTTGATGTTCTTCGAGGTGAGTCCTTGCCGAGGGGGAGTAATAGGACATTCATTATTCTTATTTCGAAGGTTAAGAATCTAAGTTCTATGGGTGAATTTAGGCCCATTAGCTTATGTAATATGGTTTATAAGCTGGTTTCGAAGGTTCTTGCGAACCGGTTGAAATTGTTTTTAGGCGACATTGTGTTCGAAAATCAAAGTGCGATCACACCGAGGAGGCAGATTTCGGATAATATTCCGGTGGCTTTCGAGGCGTTCCATCACATGAAGAATATGAGGGTAAGAGAGGGGTACATGGCGGTGAAGCTGGATATGGCTAAGGCTTATGATGATAGGGTGGAGTGGGGGTTCTTGGCTCGTACCTTGCAGCGTATGGGGTTTGATGATGGGCTGTGGGTGGACCGAGTTATGCACTGTGTTACTACCGTCACGTTTGAGATTCTGCTGAATGGCCAATCGGGTCGTGAATTTCGGTCCGGGAGAGGATTACGGCAAGGTTGTTGGTTGATGTCAAGAGTAGTTGTTTTTCCTTCTTTTGTTTGTCCCACATAGGAGGAGTTAGGAGCTTAAGTGGTGTTTATAAGGCTTCCCTCTTAGTGGGTTAGTAAGTGTGTAGTGGAGTGGGCCTTTTATGGTGGAGGGTTGTGTTGGGTTGGACTGACCAACATGCACGCGCGCGTGCGGCCCGGCCCGGCTCGGGTTTGGGTTTGGGTTTGGGTAGAGCACCTGCGGTGCGGGCTGTGCCCGACTTTTACCTTTTTTGGGCCTCCGTTGTGTTTTTGTAGGCTCCTCGGTCTCATGTCCTATAAATACCGGGCCTCTCGTCTTCCTCAAGACACACAGACATACACAACTTCTTCCTTCTCCCTCATTCTTCTGTTTTCTTCCTTTCCTCATAATTCTGGGTACTGTTATACTCGTTCCAAAGCACCAAGTCTCGAGTGGTCGAATCTCGGTGTTGCAGTGTTAACCTTGGGAAACTAGCGGCTTTGTAGGCGATAACCACCGGAGTCGCGCCGATATAGTTTTCAAGTCAGTGGTCTCCATACCACGACACTGCCTCTTCGTTACTGGTCCGTTTGCTGCTGTTACGGTTCTGTTACTGTTGCCTTCGGTTTTGCTGCCTTTTTCTCGTTGCCTTCTGTCTCTGTCGTCGTCCGATTTATTGTTGCCTAAGCTGCCTGCCTCGGTTGACTGGTCCATATTACTTCTCTTCTTTTCGTTTCTGTTCGGTCTGTGTTCCTTCGAACCAACAATTTGAAAACTATAATATAATTTGTGTCGCAAAACAGAAAACGATTTATTATGGCTGTTGTGTCAACCAAGTTTGCTGCCGATTTATCGAAATTGGAACCGCTGGATGGTCTTAATTATAAAAGATGGTCTCAAAAACTTTTAATGTTTTTCGAACAATTGGAAATCGACTATGTTCTGTTTGAAGAGAAACCCGTTTTAATTGTTGCGTCCACCGCGGCCGAGGCCACACCTCCTTCCACAGCCACGGTTAAGTCCAATGAGGAAAAAGTTAAGAAATATGATAAAGATAATAAGGCGGTTAGGTATCATCTTCTTAATCATATGACCAACACGCTTTTTGATTTATTTATGGTCCATAAATCTGCTAAAACTATTTGGGAAGCTTTAGAGAAAAAATATGGGGCCGATGATGCGGGCAAAAAGAAGTATGTCGTGGGTCAGTGGCTTGGGTTCCATATTGTAGATGACAAACCGATTATGGAACAAGTTCATGTTTATGAAAACTTGTGTGCTGATGTCACAAATGAGGGTATGAAACTTGACGAGGTTTTTTTAGCAAATGTTTTGTTAGAGAAGTTTCCTGCGTCATGGAGTGATTATAGGAATCATTTAAAACATAAGAAAAAGGATCTTTCACTTCAAGAGCTGATAAGTCACATGAGAACTGAGGAAGCAAATCGCTTAAAAGATAGGTCTGTTCTTTTGTCGTCTGTCTCTACCAAAGCTAACCTTGTTGAAGCCGGGGGTCCATCTCATGGCAATAATAAGGGTAAGAATAAGATGGGTCAGAGTCAGGGTCAGGGCAAGGGTCAAAAAGGGAAAGGTCAAGGTGCCAAGGGAAAGAATCAAGGAAACTCCACCAAACCAGTTCCCAAGATCCTCAAGCCGAATCCAAACGTGGTATGCTATGTGTGTGGGCAGACGGGTCACAAAGCATTCCAGTGTCCTCAAAAGAAAGCTGGCCATGCCGCTCAAGCCAACCTTGCTGAATCAGATGATGATATTATTGCTGCAGTGGTGGTAGAGGCCAATCTTGTGGCGAACGCGAGTGACTGGATTCTAGACACAGGAGCATCAAGACATCTCTGTGCCAACAAGGATCTGTTTGCTGAATTTGAAGATGTGGCTGATGGTGAAAAAGTTTACATGGGTAACTCTTCCTCTGCGCTGATCACAGGAAAAGGCAAGGTCTTTCTTAAACTTACCTCTGGGAAAACTCTTGCTCTTCATAATGTGTTGTATGTCCCCACTTTGCGTAGAAACCTAGTGTCTGGAGCCTTGTTAAACAAAGTTGGTGTGAAACTTGTTTTTGAGGCTGACAAGGTCGTAATGTCTCGCAACGGGGATTTTGTGGGCAAGGGTTATCTCAGTGGGGGCTTGTTTATTCTGAACATTGATTCTTCTGCTTTTAATAATAATTCATCTACTTCTGCTTATATCGCTGAGTCTATTGATGTTTGGCATGCTAGATTAGGTCACGTGAATGTTGAATCGGTTAAAAAGTTGAAATCAATGTCGCTTATTCCTTCTTTAACCACCGAAGTCTTCACCAAATGTCCTAGTTGTGTAGAAGCTAAGTTTACTAAGAAACCTAGTAAACCTGTTAAAACTAGACATACGAGTCTTCTCGAGTTAATTCACACCGACCTAGCTGACTTCAAGAGTACTATGAGTAGAGGAGGTAAATTTTATTATGTCACTTTTATTGATGATTTCTCAAGATATACTAAAGTGTATCTACTTAAGAATAAAAGTGAAGCTGAAGAGATGTTTTTTAAATACAAAGCTGAGGTAGAAAATCAACTTGACAGAAAGATTAAAAGAGTCAGGTCTGATAGAGGTGGTGAATATAGCTCTAATTACTTAACAGATTTTTGCGAGAAAAATGGATTAATTCATGAGACTAGCCCACCTTACCAACCTCAGTCCAATGGAGTAGCTGAACGTAAAAACAGAACTTTAAAAGAAATGATGAATGCTATGCTCTTAAGTTCTGGCCTTTCTGATGATATGTGGGGGGAAGCGGTGCTTTCAGCTTGTCACATTCTTAACAGGGTACCTCATAAGAAATTAGACAAGACACCCTATGAATTTTGGAAGGGTTATGCCCCTAATTTAAGCTTTCTTAAAGTGTGGGGGTGTTTGGCTAAAGTTGGTTTACCGAGTTTTAAGAGACCTACTATAGGATCTAAAACATATGATTGCATTTTCATTGGTTATGCACAAAACAGTGCTGCTTATAGATTCATGTCATTGAATGATCGTTCTATTTCTGAAGCAAGAGATGCCGAGTTTTTTGAGCATGTTTTCCCTTTAAAGAAAGTTGTTGATTCACCTCTTGAATTGCTTGATATGCCTGTTAATCCTGTTGATAATTCTATGCATGCTAGTAGTAGTTCTGTTGATGATCATGCTAGTGAACCTAGAAGGAGTAAAAGGCCTAGAATTGAAAAGAATTTCGGAGATGATTTTATCACAACGTTCTTAACTGAAAATGCTAGTGATGATTGTGCTTGCTTTGAATTTGTTTCTGCCTTTTTAATAGAAGATGACCCAAAAACGTATGATGAAGCGATGAGATCCATAGATGCTATCTTTTGGGAAGAAGCTATTAAAAATGAGTTAGATTCTATTGCATTTAATCAGACCTGGGAATTGACAGATTTACCTAAGGGTAGTAAACCCATTAGTAGTAAATGGATTTTCAAAAGGAAACTGAGACCTGATGGTACAATAGAAAGGTTCAAAGCTAGACTTGTAGTGAGAGGATTTACACAAAAGAAAGATATTGATTATTTCGATACCTACTCACCTGTGACTAAGATTTCCACCATTAGAACTCTTATTGCTTTAGCTGCTATTCATGATCTTGTTGTTCATCAAATGGATGTTAAAACTGCCTTCTTGAATGGTGACCTAAAAGAAGAGATCTATATGACTCAACCCGAGGGGTTTGTGGTAAAGGGTCAAGAGAGTAAAGTGTGTAAATTGAGAAAATCGCTATATGGTCTAAACAAGCACCTAAACAGTGGTATGAGAAATTTCACAACACTTTGATTGAGGATGACTACATAACTAACAATTCTGATTCATGTGTGTACTCTAAAATGTTTGGATCAGACTGTGTGATTATCTGCTTATATGTTGATGACATGTTAATTATTGGTAGTAATTTATTTGTTGTAAATAAAACCAAACAATTTCTGTCGTCAAAATTTGAGATGAAAGACTTAGGAGAAGCTGATGTTATTCTTGGAGTCAAATTGGTTAAAAACTCATCTGGAATATCCTTAAGTCAATCTCATTTTGTTGAGAAAGTGTTGAAGAAATTTGATAGTTTTGATGTTGAACCTGCAAGAACTCCTTATGATGCTAGTATACCTCTGCGCAAAAACCTGGGTGAGAGTGTATCCCAAAAAGAGTATGCTAAAATTATAGGAAGTGTGATGTTTCTCATGAACTGTACTCGACCTGACATTGCCTATGCTGTTAGTCGGCTAAGCCGGTACACACACAACCCTGATGGTGAACATTGGAATGCCCTCCGACGTTTACTAAGATATTTGAAAGGAACAATTAATTCATGTCTGCATTTCGGTAGATATCCCGCTGTATTAGAAGGATATACTGATGCGAAGTGGATTGCAGGTAATGATGAAACAAGTTCCACAAGTGGTTTTGTGTTCACTTTGGGAGGAGGAGCTATATCGTGGAAGTCTGGGAAACAGACTTGTATAGCGACCTCCACCATGGAGTCCGAGTTCATTGCTCTTGAGCTGGCAAGTCAAGAAGCAGATTGCTTGAGAAACTTACTAGCTGACATACCAGTGTGGGGGGGACAGGTTGCACCAGTCTCCTTACACTGTGACTGTCAAGCAGCCATCGGCGTTGCTAAGAATGATGTCTATAATGGTAAGAAAAGACACATTCGGATCAGGCACGCGGTGGTAAAACAATTCCTGAAAAATGGAGTGATTGCTATAGACTTTGTGAGGTCTGAACGCAATCTTGCAGATCCTTTCACAGAAGGATTACCGAGAAGAATAGTTCTCGAATCGTCGAGGGGAATGGGGTTAAGGTCCTTAAGTCAAGATTAGAGTATGAATCTTGATGGGCTTTTAAACTCATATTCCTATGGCAATACATTATCCATAGCCAGTATCTGGTGGTGCTTTGAGCCGCACTTGATGGATTGTGTGAGCAAACAAAGGTTGGACTCATGTCCTTAATGGCTTACAAGAGATGTGCTATTGAGAAGCACTAAGCCACCTACGTGTGTGTGATGGTTGAGCCGAACACTCACTAGAACCAGGGTAAACGCATAGCGTTGCACTTTGAATTTGCGGAACGATCATTTCTTGACGGTGATACGTGTTGTGGGGGTCTCAGCCGAAGGTCAACTAGGAATTCAAATCGAAAGATATTCACTAGTTGTAAGTAAGTTGTTGCCTCACTTCACTAAAACGTCAATTCAAGTCGATAGACATTGAACGTCTAAGTATCAATACCTTCCGTACCCAGAACTTTTTTCCTCTCTTTTCTTTCTCTCTTTTTGTTTCCTCTTTGCCATCAGTGGGGGATTGTTGGTTGATGTCAAGAGTAGTTGTTTTTCCTTCTTTTGTTTGTCCCACATAGGAGGAGTTAGGAGCTTAAGTGGTGTTTATAAGGCTTCCCTCTTAGTGGGTTAGTAAGTGTGTAGTGGAGTGGGCCTTTTATGGTGGAGGGTTGTGTTGGGTTGGACTGACCAACACGCACGCGCGCGTGCGGCCCGGCCCGGCTCGGTCTCGGGCTCGGGTTGGGGTTGGGGTAGAGCACCTGCGGTGCGGGCTGTGCCCGACTTTTACCTTTTTTGGGCCTCCGTTGTGTTTGTCCAGGTTCATTAGGCTTGTGTCTAGATACATTTGTCCAGGTGCAGAATCTGCCATTACGGGTGTAATTATGGCTGCTGATCTCCGTGATTACAGCCCTAATTAGTGGAGATTTTTGTAGGCTCCTCGGTCTCATGTCCTATAAATACCGGGCCTCTCGTCTTCCTCAAGACACACAGACATACACAACTTCTTCCTTCTCCCTCATTCTTCTGTTTTCTTCCTTTCCTCATAATTCTGGGTACTGTTATACTCGTTCCAAAGCACCGAGTCTCGAGTGGTCGAATCTCGGTGTTGCAGTGTTAACCTTGGGAAACTAGCGGCTTTGTAGGCGATAACCACCGGAGTCGCGCCGATATAGTTTTCAAGTCAGTGGTCTCCATACCACGACACTGCCTCTTCGTTACTGGTCCGTTTGCTGCTGTTACGGTTCTGTTACTGTTGCCTTCGGTTTTGCTGGCTTTTTCTCGTTGCCTTCTGTCTCTGTCGTCGTCCGATTTATTGTTGCCTAAGCTGCCTGCCTCGGTTGACTGGTCCATATTACTTCTCTTCTTTTCGTTTCTGTTCGGTCTGTGTTCCTTCGAACCAACAAAGGTGACCCTCTTTCTCCTTATCTATTTATTCTATGTGCTGAGGTGTTTTCGAGTCAAATTAGGAGGGTTGTTGAGGCGAAGGTGATTCATGGGATCCAGTTTTGGTTGGCAAAATAATAATAATAAATAAATAGAGGCACAATATTAAATAAAAAAAATGTCTTTTTCCGGGCTTGGCTCATGAAAAACACGAAAGGTCTTTTTGAGAAAGATGACCATGGCAGGGATTATTCCAGTTCATTAACATTTTGTATAGTATAAAGACGTTTAGAAATGGGATTATATTTAGGGGGAGCAAAACCAGGGGGCAAGATTAGTAGCAAGGTATCAGGAGTCATTGCATAGCCTGAACGATCTATGAGAAGATATGAAAAAGAGGAAAGGGAAAGAGACTACTAGCCAGGAAAGTGTTTCTTCCAAGGAAAGATTAAGACAAGCTATTAAGGGATTCAAAAAAGTGTGGCTGATTTCCTCGAGTAATATAATTCTACAGTCATTAATGTAGATGCGGGTTGGAATGGTGAGGGGAATGCAGCGGCTAGATGGGTTACCAAAGAAGATAATGAAGGACGGACAAGGTGTGGAACGGCCACCTTCTTAGCTGAATGCCACTTCAACCGGAAACATTAGCGGCGATTAAGGCTATACAATGAGCAAGACAAAAAGGTTATCGCCATATAACTCTGCGGGTGGATTGTCTACAACTGGTGTATCAGTTGGCTGAGGTGGAGGATTATCAGCACAGTGTCCAAGACCTTATTCCGAGATTCCACGAGGAAACAACTAATTTTCATTGTATAGCTATTAAGTTTATTTCTCGAAACCTTAATACGGATGCTCATAATCTCGCGGCAACATGTATGAGCATTCGTTAAGGTGAGACTTTTGATCGATGGCAAAAAAAAAACAAAGTTATTGGTTTCTACTTTAATATAATATACTCCCTCCAATTTTTAATTATCTTCCTCTTTGATTTTTGGGTGAATAAGGGTGTAGGAATGTGTGGCTCAAAAGAGAAGAAGGATGAGAGAGAAATGTAAGGGTAATTTTAGACCACATGTTGATGACCCAAAATAGAGATAGGGAAGAAATAGTGTTTCAGCCCAATAGGGAAATGGGGAAGATAACTAAAATTGGAAGGTATATGATTTATATACTTCAATTTGAGCCGTCCGAAAGGTCATACTAGACCATGTTTCATTTTGTCTTGATTTTTCTGTCACGTGTCTAGATGCTTAAGAAAGTTCCATGTCCAATTTCACGCCTAACCAAAAACTATACTTCGCCTATTCACAATTAATCGTTTTTTGACCAATGAGAATGGAGGTGTTCTATGGGCAGTCAGCTTACGGAGGAGCGGGTCTCTGGAACCTAGTAAAGCAAAAGCAGAAGCGAGCGGAGGCTATTATTAAGGGAATGAAGGAGGCACGGAAACAGGACCATAGCCGAGTGGTGATTTAAAGCGACTTTAAAGTGGTTATCGATATCTTCAAGAACGAAAGCGAGGGTCGGAGTAATCTTTTTCTTATTATTGATGAAATTTACTATGTAAGAGTTTCGTAGTCATTTTGAAAACATTGTTTAGTCGTTTGTTTCGCGTCAGTGTAATCTAGTCGCCCTTGAGCTAGCTCAATTTCAAGCCCATAGTTTCGGTAGTGAGCTTGGGAGGGTCGCAGCCCAGACCAGAGAGCATTGAACATTTGGTACTCTTTGACTCAAATCAAGCAAGATAATCCCGAGTTCGGAAATTCAAAAATAAATAAATTAAAGATTCAATTTCGTTTATAATTAAGAAGCAGATATCACAACCGTGCTAAGAAACTATTCGAAATATAGTTATAGACTTATATTAATACGTAGTACTGTTTAATTTCGAGATTTCTGAACACGATCGTATTTTTATTACCGGTGATACAAATATAGACAGATCATCGGTAAACAGTATCATATTTTTATTACCGGTGAACAGTACTATTTTTGAGTTAAAAATATACCCATACTTTGATATAGACAGATCAAACATGAGGATTAAAACGAAAACAATCATGTGAAACCTACAATAATGTGCAACATGCATGATTGGATAAAGAATTGATCGAAATGGGTTGATCGAGTACGTGATACTACAAGACATACATATATGGTACAGTGTCACGAGAAGGAAAGCACGAAAGACAATGCACAAATTACATACTGCAGTAAAAAAGTAAGACTAGTCTCAAAATAATATTTGTTTGAGACCGTCTCATATAAATTTTCGCATGTAAAAGGTAAATTCAATGTTGATTAATACTACTACTTTGGTCACCGTTAAGTGACCGACGCATGCAAGATCCATAAGAGGTTATAACGTGGCGTTGGTTCATGCTTCTTAGATAGGACAAGTCCACCCCAGAAGCTGCTCGACAATGCATGTCGGCCACACCCATCATTTCTTCTTTTTTTAATATATACTAGTATATATGTTCCCATCGTTAAAATATTACAAATTTCATTATAAACTGATTATGACATTCTACTATACGGAGTATTGTATCACAAATTGGATTTACAAGAAATAATACTACTATGTTAAAAGGTGCGAAACTAAAGTCTGCCATTCTGATCTTGCATTGCGAGTGTCCACAAACTCTAATTGTTGGATAATAAGGGCTAATCTTTATGCGGAAATGATCGGAAAGTTTTGTTGTTAACTGTCAAAATATGTAATCGTATCTGTTAAAATAAAAGGATTTGTATTGTTGAATCGTTGCAATTGTGTTACAATGAATTCGTATTTATAGAACCATAAGGGTACCGAATCTACTTAAAACTCGAAAATAACTAATACTCCGTGATATAATTTACTAAGATACCGTAATAATAAGCTATTATGTATCGTGATACTGTAATAGTATAGTATTCTCTATCATCCCCTTCAAACTCATGGTGATTTGTAAAACAAATCCATGAGTTTGAACAAATTAAAAAAAATAAGGGCGAGTTATGATTGAAACCTACGGAGTATTTTATTTGGTTGTTCATTTAAATAATACTCGTAAAAGATTAAAAATTAAGGGCGAGTAATGCTGGACAATGGTTAAAGACTAAATTTATCTTCTGACGGCATATATCCGTCAAAACTGTAACAAATAAAAAACATCACATAAATAGATAAAAAAAAAAGGTCACAGCACTCACAGGTAAGACTTACCAAAGTTTTAAAACTTTGTCACATCAGTTTTTCACTCACTTTTAATATTTATTTATTCGTCAGACTCACCTCAGATTTTACGCATTATCAGTCATCTCAGACTCACCTCAGATTTTACGCATTATCGGTCATCTCAGACCCACCTTACCTTTTTTGATTAAAAAGTTAATTAATTTAGTTTACTTTGTGATTAAACAATACTACAATTTATTTGTTTGGTACAAATTATTCTTACTTTACTACTTAGTTTTATTTAAAACAAATTAACTTGTTTTATTTTATTTTTGTTGATTTACATGTGATATACAAAAAGACGGGTAGACGATCTTTTGGGTTTCGCTCATATTATTGATCCGGATAATTTACGATATTTTAATCATGTTTTACTTATATTAATTTATGATATTTTGATAATTAATTTAGGTTGACATATGATATAAAATACTAACATACCTGACAAATTAATAAATAGTCCATCATTAAAATATAGGGTTATTTCATGGGAATAATACCAACTATGCGCGTGCTTCTTAAATTAATACAAACTATACGTAATCTCATTTTTATACGAACTACGCCTTCATTAATCTCGCTTTGTTATGGGTGACCGGTTACCTGTTGAACCTCCATTATTCAACTCTTTGTCTAACTCTTCTTCTTCTGATTCACATTTCGTGTTCAATTTCGGCCATTGAAAAAAATAATTAAATTTTTCGAAATTCATCTTTCATTTCTTTTTCAATTAGTCTTATAGAAGTTATGGAAAAAAATATTTTTATTGTTATTTTGGCTTTCACGATGACTGCAAACGGACCTAAAAAAACCTTAGAAAGTTACAACAAGTCACTGTGAACTGTAATAGCAAGTCATAATTTCATACGTAACAAAACGAGATTAATGAATGCGTAGTTCATATTAAAATGAGATTACGTATAGTTTGTATTAATCTAAGAAGCACGCGCATAGTTGGTATTAATCCCATGAAATAACCCAATTTAAAATACTACGTACTATTAGATTACTAATTTAAAAATGAAAATATCATCTAACTAGCGTCTCTTCCAAAACATGTCCAAATATGTTCCACCGAGTCGTGTTGGAGTTGATGATGTCTTGATCGGTTGTGAAGTCGTGTATGATTCTCGAAGAACCTATCCCGATTAGCATAGTAATTTGGAAGTATACCAGTTTGAAATTCAGGTATTGATCGTGACTTATCGCTTCCATCAAATTGGATATTGTTGACCAAATTATTGTTGAAAATAAAAAATTGTATAAATGAGAGTAATTTATCGGGTCGTATGTCGAGAAATGTTTGTCACAAGTCACGACCCCACAAAAGTCTTAAATTAAGTCTTTAAAATTCAAGATTCAACTTAAGACTTTGATACAATATTAGTAGACCCCACGTGAGTCTTGAGACAAGACTCACCTCAAGACTACCAATAATCTTCTCAAGACTACTAATAATCTTAAGATTTTCTCAAGACTACCAATAATCTTAAGACTTTCCTCAAGATTTGCAACATTATTCATAAGACTCAAATGAGTTCTTGAGACAAGACTCTCTCAAGACTCGCATGGGTCTTATCAATGTGGATACCCTTAGGGAATCTCAATAAATTGTTTGTCTTTATATATACATTATACATATCAATCTCTATTCAATTAATTTATGACGAATATAACCGTTACAGAGAAGAATTTGTGATGATCACGGACAAGAATTCATGATGGTTAACAGGTGTGTTACCAGTTATCGAAAATCAGTTGGTCTCCATTGTAACGGGTATATCCGTCACAAAGTTATAACGAATCAAATATCATTCACATGGCTAGATAAGACAAAAACATAATATCAATTATTTTGTCTTTATCTATCTACTCCCTCCGTTTCACTAATTTCTTCCATTTTTTTTATATATTCTCTAACATCTTTGTATTTTCTTTTTAATACAAAATGCATGGTTAATATTATCCCACTTTTACATCACTCAATCACAACCACATGTTCTTCTTGCTTAAAGAAGATAGGGAGTGAGTATATGGATAATACTTGACCCATTAAAAGATTATGACCGATATGTTTGTTACTAACAAAAATTTGTGACGGAAAATAACGTGGTTTGTCCAATTCCAACAACTTTGTTTATGTAGGAATTAGGATGTGACACCGTCAGTTATAAGAGGTTGAGGGCTACTTAAGGCCCATATAGGCTATACAGTAGTAGCAATTAGCAAGGTAGAGTAGGAAGCAAGAGAGCAGCCGAAACAGCAAATTTCGCTTTTTCCTTGATTTCCTCTCACACATTCTTCTACCGCTTTCTACCACTCTCTTAAATTGTTCTCCCTCATACGGATTATTACTGGAATTTGTGACTATACTCCACCGTAAATTCTTGTTTGCAACGGGTATATCCGTCGTAAATTTAAATATAAGAGATAATGATAAAATATATAGTGTTATTTAACAGGAATAATACCAATTTTGGGTGGTATTCCATAAATAAAATCAACTTTAATTAATACGAAAATAAAATCAAGTATGAGACATATTATACGATAATGAAATTGTCTCTTAAATGACCGGATGAAGTCGGTTTTTGTGGGTCTCATACTATTAATTACCCCACATCTTCATCTTCTTCATTCCTACAAGTCCACGACAAACTCGATTACTTCAAGGTCACAAGTCTCCATGGATCAACCTACGTTTTTAATCAAACCAATTAAAAAGAATACTAATAGGGAACCCAGAATAACCCCTAAATTAAACCCGGACTAAAAAAACCCTAAATTAGTAAAGGAAACCAGAAAAATCGATTTGGAGAAATGAAAACAATACTCACCATTGACATTGCCGACGCAAAGGATTGAGAAATGAACTTCTCTACGGCTATAACCCCTGAAAATTGGTTTTCGACAATTTTAATGGTAATTATAAAGACGGACAAGATGAATTACCTTCGAAAGTTGATAAACAAACAAAAATTTCGAAAAAAATTACCTTCGACAAGATGAATTGAGGAAGAAGAAGATGAAGTGAAGCATAAGATGAATTGAGGAAGAAGAAGATGGAGTGAAGATGAATTTTGAAGTTAAAAAGACCCAGAATTGTATGGGGTTACAAGAAAGATTGATATATGACAGGCATAGGCGGTAGCAAGTGAGACAATTCTATTCCCGTATAATATGTCTCATACATGGTTTTATTTCCCGTATTATTTAAAGTTAGTTTTATTTATGGAATACCAGCCAAAGTTGATATTATTCCTGTTAAATAACCCAAAAATATATTGGGGGATTATCACATGTGTTGCTTGTCTTTAGCTAATCACATAATAATATTTGATCCGTCATAACTTGTGACAGATATACCCGTCACAATAATAGAAATAGGTACGATTAACATAAAAGAGTACACAAATATAAAGAGGGTACGCTTGTTATAAAAACAAGTACAAAACAAAGTTGTCATTTAAGGGTACGAATATGACATAGAGTGGTACTAAAGAGTGGTCTCTCATTAAAATAAGTTATACCGTCTCTTCCAAGATTTTGTGGTAATTTTAAGCCAACAACTCCGTCTTTAGTCTTTACTAATCGTTGGAATGATTGCTCATTTGCCCTGCGATTAAGGACGTCAATGGGTGCAGAACCTTCCCAAACCCTAATGAGTTACTGTAGATACTGGTGATGACGGATGAGTCCCATCTTTCTAGATTCTTGGGTAGGGATGTCAATTTCGCCCGCACCTACTTTATATCCATCCACCCGATTTAAATAGACGGACGAAAACCCAAAATTAATGGATGACGGATGATGCTAAATCCACCCGTTATCCATCCGTCACCCGATGTTCTTTGAATTTTGCTAAAAAATATACACATTTATATAAACGTTAGGGCAACTAATACAAAGTAATACGGAGTAATTGTTATACTTTTTATAATATCAAAATAATAATTAAGTTACAAGATTTATTAAGAACTCTTAATATAATACAAGTTGACCTTATAATTTTTTGGTGTTTAATTGAAATTTAATATTTTTTCGAGCTTTTAAACATAATTTAGTCGTAATCCATTTATCACCCGATCCATCCGTTTCATCTGCGGATGATGGACGGATGGATGACGGATGATGTATTTGATGTGATCATGTGATGGATGGATACGAGTGAAGCTTCACCCGATCCGAAACTGATCCATTGACATCTCTATTTTTGGGGCATGAATCAATATATATATATATATTTTAGGCTTTTTTCGAGCGATCTCATTGGTCCGTTTCATCGAACGATCTGATTGGTCTGTTTATTTTTTATTTAAGTTTATTAATATGGAAAATATAATCATAAAAGTATAATAATAGTATTAGGAAAGTATATAGAATTGTAACAATAATACTACTAATACTAATAATTAATAGTATAATATAAGAAAGTATATGTAATAGAATATAATATCATAAATATAATATAATATAATCTATATTACGTATAGTAATATAAACTTAAAATCTCATAAATATCAAAGAATTGTATTTATATTACGTATAGTAATATAAATATAATATATATATTATATCATAAATCTCATAAATAGTAACAGTAGTATAGCAATAGTACTACTATTACTATACTATAAACTATACTACTAGAATTGTATCTTTTTTCGAGTGATCCCATTGGTACGTTTATTTTTTATTTAAGTTTATTAATATGGAAACATAATCATAAATATAATATAGTAATAGTAATAATATAATATCAATTGTAATAATAATAATATAGAATAATATACTATATTACGTAATAATATATAATAATAGTACATAGAAGGGTTACCTTAATTATTTTCTCAAAAATATGGAAAATAATAATGTATAAATACCGGTTGAATTTGTCACAAAAAATCATTCAACCAGGTACGTGTCTACAAATTTTGTCTATTCTCAAGTTTTACGTATATATAATGCATTTTATTATTATTTGAATGTGTTATGTAATATTTTTTCTATTATATAATATGATGTGATGTTCATTTTTTTCTATTATATAATAATATGGTAATACTATTACGTATATATCATTCGGTTTTAAATATCGACATAAAAAAAATACAATGGGATGATGAAATTTTATATTATAAATAATAGTAATCATTCGATTTTAAATATCAACAATTTTTTTTTAATATATAAGACTACAAACTTAAAATCATCCCGGCCGCATTAAAAAATTATAGTGAGATGATGAAATTCTATACTTCATATTATAACCAGAGTAATGTATGATGTAATTTTTTTTGTTTTAAAAAGAGCTCTTAAGATTATAAGCTTAAGTAAATAATCTCACATGATTTTTTTTTTGGAAGACTATAAACTTAAATAAAAAATCTCACATCGAAAAGTTATGATAAGGGGATTAATTCTATATAATAAATAAAACTAATCATTCGTTCTTAAAAATAAATAAAAAAACATTTAAGTTTTAAAAAGTTTCTTAATAAAACTATAAATTTGATTAAAAATAATCTCACATCGAGAAACTATAATAAGACTAATGATAATTTTTCTCCAAAATATATAATAAGATGAATTATCCCACATCGAAAAGTTATGATAAGTTGATGAATTCTATATTATAAATAAGACTAATCATTCGTTCTTAAATATCAATAAAAACAATTACTTCTTAAGAAGTCTCTTAATAAGACTACAAACCTAAAAAAATTATAATAAGGTGTTATATTATAAATAAGATAATTTTGTGCTCTTAGATATTAACCAAAAATCTAATGAGTCTTAAAAATATATTAAGACCATAAACTTAAGTAAAATTGTCCCACATTCGAAAAATTATAAAGTTTTATCAAACAAAAATCTTTTGAGTTTTAAAAAATTTCTTAAGACTATACACTTATATAAAAAATTATACAAGGTGATGAAATTTTATATTGTAAATCAGACTAATAATAATTCTTCCTTAGACATCAACCACAATCAACTTTAAGTATCATGAATTTCTACTAAATAAGAATAATTATTGTTTTTAAATATCAACCAACAATATTTTGAGTATAAAAAAGGTCTTAATAAGACTTAAAATTTAAAATTATCCCACATCGAAACAAATAAAAGAAGGTACGGTGATGATTCTATATTATAAATAAGACTACAAATTTTAGTTAAATTATCACACATCGACAAATTATAATAAGATGATGGATTTCTACATTATAAATAAGACTAATTATTTGTTAGACTATATACTTAAGTAAAGTATCGCACATCAAAAAATTATACTCCCTCTCTTTTGAGTCTTAAAAAACTTTTGAAACTATAATAAGACGATGGAATTCTATTATAAATAAAAGTAACCACTTCTCCAAATTATGATGAGATGAGGAAATTCCGAAAAATTATAATAAGGTGAATTTTTTTATTTTATAAATAAGACTAATCATTCATCAAAAACATATACTCCAATAAGATGATCAAATTCAATTATATAAATAAAAAGGAGTAATTATCTATCCTTTAACTTAGATATAAAAATAAACTCTTTTAAGTCTTAAAAATAGCTCTTAAAACTATAAACTTAATTAAGTAAATTATAACACATCGAAAAATTATGATGAGGTGATGGAATTTTGTATCATAAATAAGTAATCTTTCGGTTTTAAATATCAACAACAATCTTTTGAGTCTTAAAAAACTTTTAAAAAGACTATCAAAGTAAAATTATCTCACATCGAAAAAATTAAAATAAGGTGATGATTTTATATTATAAATAAGAGTAATCGTGCGTTTTTCTGGGTCTTAAAAGCGGATCTTAAAACCATAAACCTTGAGTAAATTATCCTATATCGAAAAATTATGATGGGGCGATAGAATCTTACATTATAAATAAGATTAATCTTTCGTTTTTAGATATCAATCAAAAAATTCATTCGTTCTTCGATATCAATCAAAAAAAACTTTTGAGTCTTAAAAAATCTCTTAATAAGACAGCGAACGTAAAATTATTTCCACATCGAAAAATTATAATAAGTTGATGAAATTTTATATTATAAATAAGAGTTGTCATGTATTATTTTAAGTTTTAAAATAAGTTCTTAAGACCGTAAACTTAACTGAAATTAAACCTGATTACTAATACAAGGTCATCTTCTTATTTGTTATAATGATATAGATTGATTAAGTATCTTATTTAACGAATGTAAATCATCAATGTAATTACGCCAATTAACCCGTGCAAGGCACGTGCTTTCATCTAGTTCTTCTAAAAGCTTGCATATTTGGGTCTCAAACATGAGACCCACATCCTACCTTATACCCTTAATATTCCTCTATCTCGTTTACAGTATTTGTTTGTCTTTGATTAAAATTCTTCGTGAATATAAAAAACAAACAAGTGAATGGAATTGATGAAGTATTAAAAGTTATAACAATCACATTTAATGATTTAATCTCATTCAATGACTCCATTAATGTGTTTGTAATATCTATTTATCGTACCATCTAAAAAATCGTCATATGAACGGAATCTACCTTGATTTATGATTGACTATGTATGAGTGAAACTACTATAGGCTCGTTCTGTAGAATAGGACCGGCCGAATAAAATTAATCTAAATTTATTACAAAAAGGAGGTTATAATTACTAAGAAGGTATTATTATCCACTCAATTTTATGGACTTTTGGCTAATGAGTTGATCTACTTTCTCCTATTTTCTTTTACCTTTCCACTTTTTAATAATTGGGTAAGATATTATATTGAAATGAGAAGATAAATTAAAATCGGAGGAAGTATTACAGTTTTATACCGAGTACAAAATTTTGTGATTATATAATGGAATTAATTGATTAAAAATATGAGTAATATTGGGTTGGACTTAAATCATTGATGGAGCATGGTTGAAAGAGTTGGGCTTAATAGAAGATAGAATAAATTTGAACTTGAAAAATTAAATGAATAAGGCCAAGGAAAATGAAGAGGGCGTGACAATGCATATCCCGTGGGTTGGCTCCATGTTGGGCCAACATCCACAACTAACAACTAAACAACGGGAGCAAAGAATTGGAGAAGTAGCGAAAGCATCTGTGGGTTTACGAGTTACGAAAGTTATCAAGTTTAGTACGGAGTATTTACGAACCTTTTGGTGAATCCACCTATATATACCCTCATTAAAAATGAGAAGAAGGGATAAACTCAAGTGGTAAGAGCTCCCTTTATTTCGATCGAGAGGTTGGAGGTTCAATTCTCATCTATGATGTAATGCACTCTTCTCTCGACCAAAAAAAGTAAAATTTAAAATGGCCTTACTCAAGCAATAATGCACAAAGTACATAATCGACCTTACTAAACTAATTAGAGGAAATATAAGATTAACATGGCAAAAAAATATTGTAAGATATTTATTAGTTTCTTTTATGTGTGCTTTAAAGTGACAAGCTCATAGGCGGACATGCAATTTATCAAAAGAAGTTGATAATCAAACTGATTAAACCATCTAAATTACTCAAATGTTAAATCGCATATATATTACTTAACATGAGATTTTAATTACATTTTGTCGACATGTTGATGTACTAAAGAGAAACATGACCGAATGTCTGGCAAAGTTGCCAAACTTCGTCATTTCTAACCAAATCTTTAATAGTCTTTTTTTTTTGAGTTCCCGAAACCGGGATTACGACATAAGTAAGATATCATTACGAATCAAAGATCTTATAACTCCTGGTACTTGAGAATTCCAAGTCATGACTCCGTAGTTAGCAAAAGGAGCATGAGCCAAATTGTGCGCCACCAAGTTGCCGTCTCGAGGAATATGTGACCAGCGAACCTCCATGAAGCTATTACTTGCCTCTCGAATTTCGTCCAGAATCATAAACAGGGAGCTTCGTCCTTCAGTTCCATTACGAAGGTAGTCGATAATAGGCTTGCAGTCACTCTCCATTATGATCCTATCATGCCCCCATTTACGAGCTTTAATAGTCTTTTCGTTGTGAAGATGTTTGTATCTTATAGTTACATTAATCAAAAGATCGTGACAAACTTCTCCAATCTTTAAAAGAGCCCAACAACATTCTTTTGATACATGTGCATTATCCGCAAATATATATATATATATATATATATATATATATATAGAGGAAGGATCAAGTGAGTCCTCCTATATATATTGAGTCCATGAGTCCAACCTTGGACCATTGATCAAGTGGAAGATGGATGGTTGTGATTGCTTGAGGTGAAATAAGGAAATAACTAACAAATCTTGGTAAATATATCATTTCTCTCCCTTCCTTAATTATCCCAATGCAAATCTTCTCTCTCATATCAATCTTTTAATTGCCTCTTTCTCTCACACAACAATTTCTTCAAAATTAAGTTTGTTTTCATCTTCACCAAAAAATCATCATTTTTCTACTGTCATTGTACGTATGTTACTATGTTACTGCCATAATCCATAAACTATGTTACTTTAACTCATACAATGTGTTACTTTAATTCATGAACTGTGTTACTTTAACTCATAAAACTATGTTACTTTAACTCATAAAATCTGTTACGTTGTATAATAGTCTCTTGCAAAAACTGTTACTTTAACTCATATAATGTGTTACTCTAATTCATGAACTGAACTCATAAAATCTGTTACGTTGTATAATAGTCTCTTGCAAAAACTGTTACTTTAACTCATATAATGTGTTACTCTAATTCATGAACTGTGTTACTTTAACTCATAAAATCTGTTACGTTGCATAATAGTCTTTTGCAAAAACATGACTTCCAATCAACCAAAAGAATAATGTATGTTTCTATTAAGGATACTCCAAAACAAAAATTATAAAACTCCATTATAATTCCAATGTTTCACACATGTTACTCTAAGAACTGGATATTGGAAATCAAATTACACTTATAAACTATGTTACTGTAACTCATTAAGTATGTTACTATAACGCATAATGTGTGCTATTCTAACTCATTTTACTCCAATAAAGGATGTTACTCTAAGGACTAGATATTGGAAAATCAATCAAACTCATAAACTGTATTACTGTAACTTATTTAGTATGTTACTCTAATGAATAATGCATGTTACTCTAACAATATATTGTCCTACTCAAAATTGTTCTTCTTCTTTCTCTTCTTCTTCTTCTTCTTCTTCTTCTTCTTCTTCTTCTTCTCCTTCTTCATCGTCAAACGATGACTTACATGAGGTTTCCTAATGATTCTTTCTTCTTCTTCTTCTTATTATCATCTACATCTTTGAAGATCTGCTCTATGTATGGAATGAAACTCTCACCCACATCCTTGCACCATTCCTCTGCTTTTACGTCTACTACAAAAACAAGAACAATGTCAATAAACGTGGCGACAAACAAACAATCAGAACTTGAAATATGGCGGTGTGGACATGACATAGGTCCACCCCAACGCGGCCACGCGCGGGTTTGGGTAGGCGAATGAATCTCCATATGAAACGGATCGAATTGAAATTTAGGTCTATGTGGAGTCGCCACCGAATTTTGTGGTTATTCGGAACCATTCGAGCCCACTCTATGTCGTAGTGGTCCGTATACAAAATACGGCCCATTTCCGATGTCAGAGTTTATTGGGCTCGTCCCTTTGCATTTGATATCAATACCGACATTATCGGATATTGTGTATTGAATGACTCTCGTGCGCCAACGGTTTCGGGCATCCGGAAACCGAGGTTCTGATTAAGGGGTGAGGGTACGTGTTGGGAAGCCCACAAAGGACACCCAACCCCGCCCGCACATTAGCGGCCTCTACTAAGAATTCGAATGACTTTCCAATACGCGCGTTAGTTGAACGGGAAAAAGATATGCAAAGATTATTTTCCCTAAACATGTGAATGGAATTGAAAAGAGTTTCTAAGTCGATTTAATGCAATTAATTCTACGTTAAAGTGGAATTTTAGCATGTGGATTCATTTTAGTAAAATAAAATAAACGACAAAAATCGACAAAGGAAACAATCAAACCGTTAGTAACGATGTAACGAGTAATAAATTGAGTAAAGATATAGATGTGATGAATGCATGATTTTGGAAAGAATAGTAGGTCACGTGATGGATTAACACGTGTTGACCGAGGTCAAGGAAAAAAATATATCGAGATCTAAAAAAAATGTTTTGTCTAAAAAATGATGTTCGAAGAATAATAATAAAAAAGAGCGAAATTGTTTTCTTCGGAAAATTGATGATTTTATTAAATCGCGTACAAAAATTGCGTAATTTGCACTCGACTTAATATTTTCAATATTCGTCGTATTCAATATTCGATTATGAAATCGATATTAAATACTTGGAATAATTTATACTCGATTTTGATTTTGATGTTCGTCATATCCCATATCCGATTATGGAATCGATATGGAATACTAGAGTGAAAAAATAAAGAAAATAATATAAGTCGTTTTAAATTAACTAGCACGATATAAATTTTCTCCGCGTTTATTAATGTCGTAATTAATCCAATTGAATTAGAGGACATCTATATTAGCATCAACGAAAATCGTGTTAATTAATTTATTTGACTAAATCATTAGATTCGACATCCAATTATGGAATTGGTATCGAATCTAATAGATCGATACTTTAATTAAAAAAACTCGACTTGATTCCCTCCGCATCCCGACATCATAATTAATTCTTGCGAATTGTTTGGTGTCGGATCCGCATCAACGGGTTTCGACCCTTATTAAATATAATGCTTGTTTTCGAAAATTAATGTAAATATACGACTAATGATAATGATGCAAACAAAATAAAAAAAAATTGTTTAAGTTAACTTATCTCAATAATCAAATAATCGGGGTATTGGAACAAGCGACCGTCAACGCTGTGTGCAGTACACTTGTATATTCGTGTTTCCTTATTCCGATACCCCTCTTATTCGACACAAATTGATAAGTATTTTAATGTTTTGTATTAGTATTATCGATATTATGATGCAATAAAGGAAAAAAAAAATAAAAAATAAAAAGTAAGAAAAAGCGAAGAAGATGACGAGAGGAAGAGAAGAAGGAGAGAACGGGGTTTTGACACCCTCAACCTACATGTTCTTGTCTCGGATCGAACTCGTAATCGTGGCTTTAACACAAGAGTCTTCGAGGTTTTATGGAGGTTAAGTTATGGTGGCTCGGGATTGATTCCTAAAACTGGGTTTAGGGTTTTTTGCTAGTGTAGAATTGCTAGGGTTTGATTAGGGTTTGTAATAGATGTTGTATGTGTGTGTAGGGTTGCTCTAGGGTTTTTTTTCAATGTCTGAAAGTGTGTTGCATGGGGGTGTTTATATAGGCATGGTCATGCACTTTGGTGTCTAGGGTTTTGCCTTGACGGACTTGACCTGATGGCCCGTCTGAAGATGGACTGTTGGTTTTGCTTCTTGAGTTGGACTTTTGATGTTGTGAATGGTTGTTTTGTATGTCTCGGAAACGACCTTGACCAGGGTTGACCCAATCGCAAAAAGTCGGTTTTAATTCCGGTGTCGGTTTTGGCCCAATTTAGTCTTGTTTGGCTCGGAACGGTCCGCTGGGCCTGGATTCGAGGTTGATTTTGTGAGATTTGTACTCTGTAAGTGTGTTAGCCAGCGATTAATGGATTTGAGCCCGTATCCGAGCGCATAGAAGCACGTTAGCGTCCGATCATCATCGGGTGTTTTTTGGAAACTGCCATAGACACCTGGCAGTCAAAATGCAGGTGTCTACAGAGCCCCCACTCTGACTGAGGCTTGGACAAGGCGAAAGTCAGAGTAGCTACCAAGTCAATTAAGACCTGGTAGACTTCCGATCGGGTCGTTTATAGTCCATTAGACTTGCGTAAAGGGCTCGCCAGCCACAAGACAGAAATCATACCTGTGCTTGATGACAGTACCTCCGTGGGGAATTTGGACTTGTCGCGTAAGTCCTGGGTGCGCCTGTGTGTAGGCCCATCCCGTTAGATACCACCGTTGGCTTCCGCTGGGGAGGTATAGTGGGTTGCACGTCCCTGTTTGAGTCGTACCTGTATAAGTCACATAAAATGCATGCAACACGTAGGTAGCAAAATGACTCGCGCTGGGGGAAAATGATTTTTTGAAAACTTGAATTTTGAAATCTTGAAAATTTGAGATTTTTGAATTTTGGAAACTTTGAGATTTTTTACTCCTAACAAAGATTAGGAAAGTAATTTGCAGTTTAAATAGACCGAAATTTGACCTTGTCGAGAAGGATCTTTTTTCGAATGGCTAGATTTGCAAATTTCAAAGTGGAATTTGAAGAGAGAGGCCTACCGACAGACTCGACCCTGGACGTGACCGGACGAGTTGACTGACACGACTGGACTCTCGAGGGGTTGGACCGTGACTCGGTAGGGGTGTGGGCCGCCTAACAAGACTCTTAAGTTGCGCTATCCCATAGCCTAGGCGAGTGGCAACACGGTCGCACGTCGAAACGAGATAGATATGCTATGGGGGGGATTGCAGTAGCCTGTAATGAGACTGTTTTAGTCTGGTGCCCCTCTGGATTTCTGATTTTTGGGTACATTTCCAAAGTGGGTATTGCCTCGAGTCCTGACAGATTCTTGTCTTCGACTGAGCCGAGTACTAGGACACACTACAGAAAGGAGGCTAGATTTTGGAAGTATTTGGATTATGTGAGTGGAAGGAGAACTTCTGTCTAATAGAAGCCCCCAGGACGACAAAGCTAGCTACTGAGAACATGACAGTGTCGTGACCGGAGTGATGGCACTTTTTGAATGTGTGTCAATGTGAGTGGTTGTGCCTCTGTTGAAAGGCTGCCTACGTATTCACGTGTGGTGAAATCAAACCAAGCCGTAGTTCAGTGGACTGGAAGATGTATTATGGCGCCTAGTTTATTAGGGCTTTGTGTGTAACTAGCCATAGCGATGGTGTAGGCTAGGTGTACTCCCAATGATGTCTTGATCAAAGGGCTAGAATGGTTAGGATGTTAATCCTGTGACTGTGAGCGTTCTCCGGGGTAGCCCCCAGAGGTGGTGTGAACTATTTGGGCATGCTCTATGCCGACTGCAAGTTGAGTTCCCGTGTTTGGAGTTGGTAACTGGTTTGGATGAAATTTTAACGAGTTTTGTTCTCGGGATTTTTAACGAGTTCTGCTCTCGGGGAATTTTAACGAGTTTTGTTCTCGGGATTTTTAACGAGCTCTGCTCTCGGGAAATTTGATGTTTTTGGAAGTGTGGTGCTAGGAAGTAAATGACTTTGATGACTCGAAATCTGGAGCTCGGTTCTGTGGAGCTAAGGCTTCGAGGGCTGGTTTGATAATGTGGGATCTGGTTTTGATGACTCGAAATCTGGAGCTCGGTTCTGTGGAGCTAAGGCTTCGAGGGCTGGTTTGATAATGCGGGATCTGGTTTTGATGTCTGGCCCTAATTGTTAGGGGTATCCTATGGAGCTTGAATCCTCAAAATTCCGGGCTGTCTCTGGCCTGGGTCTCGGGAAGGTCTTGAGGGTTGTAATGTGGGAAGACTGAGTGTGGTGTTAGCTGACCAGCTTGATTGTTACTCTCCTATTGGATGACATGGATAATTTTGAATTTGACCGTACCGCGGTCAAAGGATTTTCACTTGAGTTGACCGTTGACCACGGTCATGGGTATTTGATTTTTTTGATTGAGCTCTTAGCCGCGGTCATGGGTTTTGATAATTTTGACCGTACCCTGGTCGTGGGGCTTTCACTTGAATTGACCGTTGACCATGGTCATGGGTATTCTGAATTTTTTTTGATGATGGCCTGCTTTTTTTTTTGGCCTTTTGCTTTTTTCTCATGGACTTTCGATTTTTTTTTTGTGTCCAGTTTTTTTTTTTTTTGAGCCTTTTTTGTTTTTTTGTCGGTCAGACTAACACCTAAGGTAGGGATTGGTCAGTCTTATCGGATGGGTGTTTTATTGTGGGAAATGGGCTTGCCTCCCGTCTTGAACCCAAACTAGGAGATTACCTAGATTTGTCATAGGATTCGATACCGCTCCTGCTACGGGTAGTCGTGTGGTTTTTCTATACCAGACACGGAATAGGTAAAAAGAAAACACGGGCTCGGTTTCCTGCAGTCATTATAGATGTGCCTATAATAGTCACGTGCGTGTGCTCACAGTGTATGATGGTGTTCATCATGTTCTCGGAAACACATAAGAAATATATATGAGAAAGAATATTGAAAGTTGATTTTATTGAATTTTGAAAAAGAGGACAGAATACAACTGACTCTGACTCTGATTTTGACTTTGACTTCGACTTTGAAGGGAATAGTACATCCTAGACTCGGACTCAGACTCGGACTCAAATCGGATCCGAACTCTCGGATAATGTTGTCATTAGTCGTCGGCTTCTAAGGACTCGAGTTGATGTCCAGTATAGCCTTTAGTATCAGCTTCACCCAGATCTTCATTATGTCGAAGATCGTCTTCAATCCTAATGCCCATTTCGGTAAGTACGGCAACGTTTGAAATGCCGGCATACCTAAGATGGACGCGGTAAGAAGGCAGGAGGTTGTTGACGAAGGCCTCCACTAGCGTCTTCTCGTTGGGCTTGTTTACCAACTTTACACTCTCGGCCCTCCATCTTTGAAGATATTTAGTGAACCCTTCTTTGGGCTCTTGGGCCATGACTTCCAGAGTACGCATTGTAGTCTGGATCTCGATATTATCGGCGTAGTTCCGAGCGAACTCTGTTGCCACATCATCCCAAGTCGGGTATTTCTTGGAATCGAGCCTGTAGTACCAGGCTTTAGGGTGCTTCTGGAGGGAGGAAGGGAATAAGTGCTTAAACATGGTAGACTTTACCCCTTTGACTGCCATGAAGTCTTTGAAGGCCCGGATATGATGGATCGGGTCTTCGGTACCCTCAAACATAGGAATTCCCGTCAAGTTGAGGTTGGCCGGTAGCTCGTTACTCAAAGGTGAATAAATGCGAGCATTTTCGGAGTGGATTGAGTTGCTTGTTGATAAGTGAACTTGCTCCTCGAGCCTGCGAACAACACTGACCAATTCGGCTATGGGCCCAGTGGACTCAGCTCCTTCAACTGGGACCGTCTTCTCTACAGTGCTCAGGCGAGTGTCCAAAGTTGCTTGGTTAGCAAGGATGGAGGTCAGTTGAGTCTCGATTTTGGTTAGGGCATCTTTCAATTCTTCCATCTTGCGTTGATATCGGGTTGCGGGTGGCCTGTCTGTAAGAGCACCACGTAATCAGAGAGGTTGCTTCGGAACTCAAACTCACCAAGGCATGGGAAATAACGTAAGAGGAGGGACGGCCCCAGTTTGACTCGGGTTAGACTCCCCTAAGACAAATGTGTAGGGTAAGATTCTCGGAGTGACTGCGATTAGTCATTCCGTCGGAGAATAACCCCCAAGTGAGGCTAGGGACTCAGATGGTGTGGCATCTAAGTGACTCGAAAGTGGGTTATGTGAGACACGTGTAAGACATGACCCTTAGAGCAACTGTGATTGATCGCCCTGCTAAGGGGTAATCCCCAAGTGGGATTGAAGATTTTGTTAAGACTCGAGTGTGGGACGAGTGACCCTTAGACGTAAGGACCGTGAACCTTTTGTTATAGGGCTATGCCTTGTAAAAGGTTGACTCGGAAAAGACACCTAGACGGGTGACTTGCGAAAGGTGGGCCTTCCTTAGGATTTGGCTATGTGGGCCAAGTCCCGTCCTAAAGATGGTCCACGTGAGACATCCCCAAACTTTTAGACTCGAGTGTGTAGACGGGCCTTCCTTTGTAGGAGTATGTCCTACGTAGGTGGGCCTTGCCTTAGTCTAATAAGGCGGACTGGGATAGGGAAGAAACTCGTGATGTAAGATCGACGGAGTTTCGACGCTAAAGACCTTGACAACTTAAGACTCGACCCGACACTGCTAAATACGGGAAGTTCTAGAAGAGGGAAGGTTTTGAAAATTGATGATTTTTGAAAAAGGACCGAGTGGACTCGGTGAATGGCCCAAATTTCCGAAAAAGAGGACGAAAAGTCATTGGGCCATGAGTTTTGAAAGTTCGAGTTTTGATTTGGGCAGCATACCGGCTAGAAAATAGGCTATTTTGAGTAAAATCATAAGTCCTAAATTCGGTATGTGTCCCGGGTTTTGAGAATTGAATATCTTGAAAAGGAGGATATAATTTTTGAAAAGTTGATATTTTTGAAAACGACTCGGAAACCAAGTAGCATGTAGTCACACAAGCATTATAACGACGCCATGTATGCTCTACACTAAGTCTCGGTCGGTCTGAAAGGGTCTATACCAGTGTACATAGTCTAGACGTTGATCGGGACGGACTCTCTAAGTCGAATTGAGCTTAGAACATGCCGCGAAACCCACTCGAATCGACTATGGACACCTTTTGACATATCCATGTTGGAGTACATCAATGGTATAGTGGGACGTCGGTCACCAGTACCGGCCCGGGAAAATATGGGTTATGCATGAACCGTAAAACTAACACGCGCATTGTATTTGTCAAACGATTTCTATTCGAGTCTCACCCTGAGGATGCCGATGGTAAGTCACGCATCAGTTAATCCCCAGCGGAGTCGCCAAATTGTGGACATGACATAGGTCCACCCCAACGCGGCCACGCGCGGGTTTGGGTAGGCGAATGAATCTCCATATGAAACGGATCGAATTGAAATTTAGGTCTATGTGGAGTCGCCACCGAATTTTGTGGTTATTTGGAACCATTCGAGCCCACTCTATGTCGTAGTGGTCCGTATACAAAATACGGCCCATTTCCGATGTCAGAGTTTATTGGGCTCGTCCCTTTGCATTTGATACCAATACCGACATTATCGGATATTGTGTATTGAATGACTCTCGTGCGCCAACGGTTTCGGGCATCCGGAAACCGAGGTTCTGATTAAGGGGTGAGGGTACGTGTTGGGAAGCCCACAAAGGACACCCAACCCCGCCCGCACATTAGCGGCCTCTACTAAGAATTCGAATGACTTTCCAATACGCGCGTTAGTTGAACGGGAAAAAGATATGCAAAGATTATTTTCCCTAAACATGTGAATGGAATTGAAAAGAGTTTCTAAGTCGATTTAATGCAATTAATTCTACGTCAAAGTGGAATTTTAGCATGTGGATTCATTTTAGTAAAATAAAATAAACGACAAAAATCGACAAAGGAAACAATCAAACCGTTAGTAACGATGTAACGAGTAATAAATTGAGTAAAGATATAGATGTGATGAATGCATGATTTTGGAAAGAATAGTAGGTCACGTGATGGATTAACACGTGTTGACCGAGGTCAAGGAAAAAAATATATCGAGATCTAAAAAAAATGTTTTGTCTAAAAAATGATGTTCGAAGAATAATAATAAAAAAGAGCGAAATTGTTTTCTTCGGAAAATTGATGATTTTATTAAATCGCGTACAAAAATTGCGTAATTTGCACTCGACTTAATATTTTCAATATTCGTCGTATTCAATATTCGATTATGAAATCGATATTAAATACTTGGAATAATTTATACTCGATTTTGATTTTGATGTTCGTCATATCCCATATCCGATTATGGAATCGATATGGAATACTAGAGTGAAAAAATAAAGAAAATAATATAAGTCGTTTTAAATTAACTAGCACGATATAAATTTTCTCCGCGTTTATTAATGTCGTAATTAATCCAATTGAATTAGAGGACATCTATATTAGCATCAACGAAAATCGTGTTAATTAATTTATTTGACTAAATCATTAGATTCGACATCCAATTATGGAATTGGTATCGAATCTAATAGATCGATACTTTAATTAAAAAAACTCGACTTGATTCCCTCCGCATCCCGACATCATAATTAATTCTTGCGAATTGTTTGGTGTCGGATCCGCATCAACGGGTTTCGACCCTTATTAAATATAATGCTTGTTTTCGAAAATTAATGTAAATATACGACTAATGATAATGATGCAAACAAAATAAAAAAAAATTGTTTAAGTTAACTTATCTCAATAATCAAATAATCGGGGTATTGGAACAAGCGACCGTCAACGCTGTGTGCAGTACACTTGTATATTCGTGTTTCCTTATTCCGATACCCCTCTTATTCGACACAAATTGATAAGTATTTTAATGTTTTGTATTAGTATTATCGATATTATGATGCAATAAAGGAAAAAAAAAATAAAAAATAAAAAGTAAGAAAAAGCGAAGAAGATGACGAGAGGAAGAGAAGAAGGAGAGAACGGGGTTTTGACACCCTCAACCTACATGTTCTTGTCTCGGATCGAACTCGTAATCGTGGCTTTAACACAAGAGTCTTCGAGGTTTTATGGAGGTTAAGTTATGGTGGCTCGGGATTGATTCCTAAAACTGGGTTTAGGGTTTTTTGCTAGTGTAGAATTGCTAGGGTTTGATTAGGGTTTGTAATAGATGTTGTATGTGTGTGTAGGGTTGCTCTAGGGTTTTTTTTCAATGTCTGAAAGTGTGTTGCATGGGGGTGTTTATATAGGCATGGTCATGCACTTTGGTGTCTAGGGTTTTGCCTTGACGGACTTGACCTGATGGCCCGTCTGAAGATGGACTGTTGGTTTTGCTTCTTGAGTTGGACTTTTGATGTTGTGAATGGTTGTTTTGTATGTCTCGGAAACGACCTTGACCAGGGTTGACCCAATCGCAAAAAGTCGGTTTTAATTCCGGTGTCGGTTTTGGCCCAATTTAGTCTTGTTTGGCTCGGAACGGTCCGCTGGGCCTGGATTCGAGGTTGATTTTGTGAGATTTGTACTCTGTAAGTGTGTTAGCCAGCGATTAATGGATTTGAGCCCGTATCCGAGCGCATAGAAGCACGTTAGCGTCCGATCATCATCGGGTGTTTTTTGGAAACTGCCATAGACATCTGGCAGTCAAAATGCAGGTGTCTACAGGCGGTATTCTAACCAAAACATTAATAACTAAATCCGATGACATGTTACTCTAATGCTTCAAACGTGTTACTGTAATACATTAGGTATGAATGACAGTATAAACATGTATACTGCTATGAATAAGAGTATGAATGAGAACGTTATACTTTGATATTGTTTCCTATTTTGATGACAATCACGTTCCATCATTATAGGAAGCAGTATTTTTTTAATATGGCAGTATTTTAAATCCTTTGTTACTCCAATGCATTACAGTAACAGATGACAAGAATTAAAGTAACAGATGAAGTGCATTAAAGTAATACGAGATTCAATTAACAGAAGATGTCTATACAGAGGGTTAGACATTAAAATAACAGATGGTCTATATTATAGTAACACATTATGTGCATTACAATAACTCCATATATATGTTTGTGCGAAAAAAATCATATAATGATCAGATCTTTAAAAAATCATACTATGAACGTAAAATCTAATAATATGGAGCATCTTAATGACTTCCATGGCAATGAAAGCATAACAATTGATGAAAATTATGAAAAACCTAAATAATAATCAGTGAAGATTATGAAAAAAAACCTAAATAATAAACCTAACAATCTGCAATCTATACTAACACAAGAGCAATGAATCGTTTATATGAATATATGATGAATGAAATGAATAAAATTGACGCAAAACATGAAAGTAATATCGAAACTCACCATTATTGTACTCCACGAATTGCTTATCAACAGTTGATGATGATCTCGCGATCATTGAATCCATAGTAACGTGATGTCGAGCACAGATTTTGAATGAATGGATGGATGAACGTGATGATGTTGGAAGCGTTTTTTTTAGGTTTGATGAATGTGGTAACGTGAATGAATGAATGAGTGAATGAATAGGTGAATGAATGAGATATTATTGTTTCCTAAAATTATGGGAGTTATTTTAGGAAGCAGTATCTCCCTTCTTTTTCTTTTTTTCTTTTTTTTCTAATGCAAATTGTAGAATGAATCCTGTCTATCCATCCTCATCTCATCCAATGGCCAATGGATGAGATGAGGACTTATGGACTCATATATAGAGAAGGACTCATAAGAGCCTTGCTTATATATATATATATATATATATATATATATATATATATATATATATATATATATATATATATATATATATATATATATATTTTTGAACGAGAATAATATTTCATTAATAGAACGCCAAATGACACTTACAACGAATACTTATAATCGCAATCAAATCTAATAAAAATCAAAGAAAATAATTTATCTTATAAACTAAGGATAACATCGCCACAAGTTTTGCCTAACTCATTTGCACATCTTTGAAAATGATCTACATGTGAAGGGGTTGGTGAGTCGACAAATTCACTAGCAAATCCCTTTTTAGTCACTACAAGCAGTGATACTAGGATAAAAAGAAACGTGATTGTTTTCGACTCCATAATGAACAATGAATTCAAAGCGTGATTATTTATGTAAAAAAACGAATATAGAAGTGTAGTTACTATTGTTGGGGAAGAAATGTTCACATGATACTAATTTATACTCCGTAAGTGAAATGTGATAGGTATTTAATTAACGTTACTGTTTTTATATGATCCAACATACATCATAGTTACTACTCGTATTACGAAAAAAGAATTTATGTGCTTTTAATTAAAACGGTGATTTTTATTTCGTTACTTATTGATAGCCTTTTTGTCGAATCATATATACAATTACATGTAAAATTATTTAGTACATTTTTAAAAATCTCACTTACAAATTTAAAGTTTAACTAGTTACACTTTTATTGATTCCAGTTACATTTTTGAGAAAAAAACAAAAAATAAGGGGATAAATGGGTCATTAAAGAGTGTAACTTCTAACTACACAAATATTAAGAGAATAAGAAGATTTCAATTACTCTTCAATTTGTTTTAACCTTAAAAGTGTAAATGGAGTCTTTAAAGATTAGTTTGGACGATCCGTACCGAAGGAACTTTATTTCTAACTCAATGACATGAAACTCTTTGAATGTCATCATTGTTATTGCCCTAATACTATCTTATACTCCATCTGTTCATAATTTTTTGCCCTATTTCATCATTAGTTTGTGAGAGCTATTTTAATGAAATGAGGCAAAAGATAGTGAACGAATGGAGTAATAAAGTCATGTGTTCTGCTCTGTTTGGGCAAAACAACTAAACCAACCGACAAACAAAATTAAGAGACGAGGGAGTCTGTTAAAAAATAAAGGCAATCAATTAACAAATTTTTAATTAAAAAAACTCAATCAATTAAGAAAGAAGAGTGAAAAGAGGAAAAACTCCTCAGCTCCACCTGGCTTCATCATCCTCTTCCATTTATCTTTCCCTTCCATAATTCATAACTGTATTATCACCTACAACAATGGATACAAAAATTATTATAGAGCATGAACCTCAATATGTCACCCAAGTGTACAACCAAAGCGACCCGATTAGACCTACAACCAAACCTCAATATGAACCTCAGTGTACCATCCAAATAGAATTAGAGTTTCGCGGTAAACACACCAATTAAAAAGGAGAAGAGAAAGCTAGACAAGAGGTAAATGAACAGTTATTAGTACATCAACTACGAGCACTTCATAATACATTGCTTATATTTTAAGAACAAAACTAACACACCCAAAATGTGTTATAAGTCTGAAATGACAGTAAAAAAGCATCCGTAACAATAGAAACCATAGAAGAAAATAGGCCAAGATTTGAAAATCTCAACTAAAGACGCGAGGGAAAAGTTAAGAAAGATCAAAGTCATAATTCAAGGTGATTACGTTCTCCAATAAAAGTTAAAAAAACGAATTATTAGTTATGCATTACTCCCTCCATCCCAAAGAGATGTTCCCATTTGATATGGGCACATCTCTTAAGGATTAATATTAAATATTACAAAGTGGGTCCAAATGTAAAAGAAAATATCATAAACAAATGCAAGTTGGCTTAAAGTGACTAAAATGAGTGGCATTTTAGGTAGATAGGTAGTGTTGATAAAGATAAGCTTGTAAAATAAATCAACCAAATAAGGAAATAAAGTAAATGAGAAGATGTTAATGAGATTTCCATT
Organism: Agrostemma githago; assembly: GCA_958450325.1. NCBI lineage: Eukaryota > Viridiplantae > Streptophyta > Magnoliopsida > Caryophyllales > Caryophyllaceae > Agrostemma > Agrostemma githago. The sequence continues at coordinate 6,924,256 of OY288240.1, forward strand.
TTAGTAAAGTGGAAAGAAGATAGTGGGATGGAGGGAGTACATCTTACTCCCTTCTAGTTTGGGAAGAGATTAAGAAATGGGTAAAAAGTGGGATGTAAAGTGTAAAAGGTGGGGCGTGAAGTGAAAAGGTGTTGAGTTTAGGTGTGGAGGAAAAGAATAAAGAATTGAAGGAAAATAAAGAAGGATTAAAAGTACATTCAAAAAAGGAAAGTGAGAAGAAAACCAAACTAAGCTCAAAAAAGAAAGTGAGAGGAATACTTGAACTAGGAGGGAGTATAACGTTATATTTTATTTTCGCCAATAATCACTTACGTTCTTACAAACACACTTTCAGTCTAATTCACTTTGCTACACTTATGGTGACATGTTTTATGTATGTTTCGACACTTTTAGTCCCCTTTTTTCTCATGTCAATCATTTAACATTCATGTCATATATATTTCCGTAACTTGAATTGTTCAATCTTTCTAAACTCCGTTCTATTTACAATTTAGGAATGCCTGTGGAAGTAAAAATAAAATTACAAAGACATGAAATCAAAACAAAAAATATATAAATTAATAATAAAATAAATATCGGACAATGAAGCAAAAAGATGAAAATGCGATTTACAAAGATCATAAAACAATATAGTCCCGTGTAGTGCACGGGTATGACGACTAGTTATCAATTAAATTAATTGGCATCATATTATGGACAAAAATCATGTTAGAAACGATAACGAACTGTGGACACATTAATAACCTGTTATATTGTCTATCTATGGTAATTAGACAATATCAACGTGATTTTTTTACTTTAATTAGTTGATTAAAGTCAATATTTATCATATTTAGACAATATGAATGTAATTTTTCACTTGATAGAAAGATGATGAGGCCGCAGACAAAATGATCCGTACGATCGAGTACAAAATTATGAGGCCACAGACACAAAAATGATGTTGACTCATTATTCTATCCGTGGACCGTGGTTAAGAAAATGGAGCAGCAGCTCAAATATATATAGAGAGAGTGATATATAGACCCCTATATATCCCACTTTCAAAATTATAGACAATAATCTAATAATAATAACTGCTCATATCATACACTGATGTAAAAATAGTGAGATCAAAGGATGAGAAAGGAGAAGGCAGGCACGTTGACAGAGCTGGAAGACGAAGAAAGCATCGGCGAGAGTTTCGTGAGGGACGAGGATGAGCGCCCTAAGGTGGCTCACGACGACTTCAGCGACGCCATCCCCGTCATTTCACTCTCCGGCCTTGAATCCGACACCGGCAGGGCTGACATTCGTCGCAAGATCACCGAGGCTTGCGAAACTTGGGGCCTCTTCCAGGTGGTCGACCACGGTGTCGAGCTTGAAGTTATTTCTGAGATGGCTAGGCTTTCCACTGAGTTTTTTCATTTGCCCCCGTCTCAGAAGCAGCGCTTCCATACTTCTTGTGGTAAACCCGGTAGTTTCTTTGTTTCTAGCCCCTTCAAGGTACGTACGTCCACCCCTTGGATCGATCGTTTTCGTTTGAATAAAAATATGAGATAGATTATGACTAATACGTTTGGAAGATTACGACATATATGGTAGTATATCGTAATCAGGATAATATCGATATTGTGGAACAACTTGTACGGAGTATTAGCTAGCTACCGATATTAGAAGATATACTGCGAATCTATCTTCGTAGCCCTGTAAATAGGGCGTCATTGTGATGGTTTGAGACAAGATTCAATAATACAAAACTCTTATATATTTTATCGTGGTATCATAGCCGAGCGTTCACTAACGGAGTAACGGGATAGGACATGCTTTTTTCATTTCTAAGAAAAATAAAAAATTCTACGTAATTTTGATACAAAATATAAGCCCCCTTATTACATCCCCTCTAACATTATTTGATAATAGCCTTGACCATTCATTTCAATATACGGAGTATTTTTGTAAAAATGCGGTTTAGAGGTTTAGTTACTTTGTAATCTGTCGTGAAAATTTGCATTTCCAACCACGGAGCACAATGTATGTATCTATCCTTAGATATTCGCTACATCCATTATTTGTGTTAGACTAAATTCATACGGAGTAATTAAAAGACGTCAAGGAAGTAATAATAATACAACCGTCAACCTTACCTAATTAAGATGATAGTAATATCGCAAATTCAAATACTAACCATTTAATGATAATGATACTTCCTCCGTATTACTCCCTCTTCCCCACTAAGATTTTCCCACTTTCCTTAAAAGGAAACTCCACTGAGATTTTCCCACTTCAAAACTTTTTCCTTATTTATCCATTATACTCTCTTTCTATTGGTTACTTTTTGTGATTTGACATCTTAAACTCACCCAACAATTTACCACATTTCATTACCCATTTCTTAATTTATGTGCCATTATGAAGTGGGAAGATCATTGTGGTGGGGATGGAGTAGTATATATATGACGTTTTGTTTTTTCGATGTGAGTCTTTGACTTTAATTTTTATATAAATATATTAGTTCAAAAATTTTAAAAATTACATCATAAATTCTTTACGAAAAGAGTTTCAAATGAGTATACATTTCATGATATTTTTTCTTATCTTCTGAGAGAAGGAGATGTTTCGAAAAAGTAAGAATGACTTACAAAGAATAGAGGAAGTAATAAAACATTTCTTTTTTTGTTACCTAGACAACTCCTCTCATCATCCTATGATCATAGAGTGGAGTATTTGAATCTATTTTATCATTAAAACGTTTATTTGAATTAACAGTTTTTCTAACGTGTCTCCACTGAACACATATTAATAAGTTAATTCAAGTAAGTATTACGGAGGACATTGATATTATTACGAGAAATTAAAATATTAGTTCATATGTACCATATTTAGACAATATTAAGGTAATACTTATTCTAATTAGCTTATTAACATGTATCCAGTAAGTAGACAATTAGAAAAACCGTTGAACTAATTTTACGTGATTTACAGGAAATTCTATTAAAGTAGCAATAGTAGACTTACAAGTATTATTATTAATATTATTACAGGGGGAGTTGGTGCAAAACTGGAGGGAGACAGTAACGCAATGCACATACCCAATCAAGAGTGGGGACTACACATTATGGCCGGATAAACCTGAAGGATGGAGAAAAATAACCAAGGAGTACAGTGATAAGATGATGGGGCTGAGTCAGAAGCTACTTGGGCTTCTGTCTGAGTCAATGGGTCTGGAGACTGATGCCCTGAGCAAGGCCTGTGTGGAGATGGACCAGAGGGTTATGGTCAACTACTACCCCAAGTGCCCCCAACCTGACCTCACCCTCGGCCTCATCCGCCACACCGATCCCGGTACCATTACTCTTCTCTATCAGGACAACATTGGCGGCCTCCAGGCCACTTGCGACGACGCTGCCACTTGGGTTACCGTTCAGCCCGTTCCTGGTGCTCTTGTCGTAAACCTTGGTGATCATGCTCACGTAAGTCATCTTTTTTATGCTTATTTCTATTGGATATACGATACTCCGTATTAGATAAACATTAGAAAATATTTTTATTATTATTGTTGTTGTTGTTGTTGTTATTATTGTTATAGGATGATATAATTCTTGATTATTCTTGCTCGGCCTACGTTCTGTCTCATTATCGGAAATGATTAGAGACAAAAAAGCAGTAATCCGTATCATTTAATGAAATTCTGGACATATGAGCACTTGGGTAGTTGGGTTAATTGTACACTTTTTCATGCTTTGGATGGAACTCTCCACTAATTCTTTGGCAATTTATATTTGAATATGAGGTAGACAGAATTTATTGTACAGCAGCTCAACTGTGTCGTACTATGTAACCTCGTACTACTAGACAATAAAGCGTACTTATTATAATTGTTAAATTGTGTGGTGATGGAGTGAAGTTGGTGAGCAACGGAAGGTTTGTGAGCGCGGAACACAGGGCGGTGGTGAACTCGAGTAGGGGAAGGTTGTCAATAGCGACATTTCAGTATCCAACAGCAGAGGCGAGGGTGTACCCGTTAACCAAGAGAGAAGGAGAGAAGGCGATAATGGAAGAGGGCATCACCTTTGGGGAGATGTACAGGAGGAAGATGAGCAAAGACCTTGAGCTTCCCCGGCTGAAGAAGCTAGATATTAATGATAAGCTGGATAAGTCCAAGTTAGAGTCCAGAGCAATCCACCAGATTTTCATTTAAGCAAATAAGTTCAAACGAGTAATAAAATTTATAAAAATAATCACGTTACGTTACGTACGTGACTTGTTTGAGTTTTTATTTTTCTAAGAATAATAATGTGATTGTTGTACTCCGTAACTCGTAATGCTATGTGTTGGAGTTATGTTGGTAGGTCAACTTACTGTCCCTGGGTTGTGTCTCTCATTAATGTCCTTGGATTGACCTCAACATTACGGATCGTCGGTTAGACCTTTAGTTCCAAGCCAAATCTTTCAAGAAAGTAGAACCATATTTGACATGTATTAATAAAACTAATGATAACTACGGCAAAAAAACTTTATTTGATTTTAATTTATCTTTTCATCTGAATATAATAACATCATCCAATTATTAAAAAGTGAGAAGATAAAAAAAATCGGAAGAAGTGATATATCCAGTGTATCCTTAATTCCTTATTGTTATCTCTTGTAGGGCAAATACTGAGTACTTATTTGTGATGAGTGTGTGTCACAAATTCGTGATGGGCAAATATTATTCACATGGTAAATAAAGATAAATTTTTTGTTACTATCAACGCATTTTTATTTAATTTGTCTTTATTTAGTCATGCAGCTGATATTTGACTCGTTATGACTTTGTGACAGATATATACCCGTCACAAGTGAGACTAAGCACGTAGGTTATTCTCTTCTAATCTACGTATTGTCCTTACTACATGACTTTGTCTACCCCATGCATGTCTCGTTTTATCACTGAAGTCGAGTATCTTGGCGTTGCTAATGCAGTTACGGAGACTTGTTAATTGGCTCTAAAACCTCCTCCTTGAACTCCATTTCCCTTCACCAAAGCCACTATCATATATTGATCGAGATAATGTGAGTGTTGTCTATCTTGACAGCAATCAAGTCAACCATCAACGCACGAAATACAATAAATTGGGTAAATACATTTTGTTCGTGAAAAGGTTGTGCTTGTTAGATAAAGGTTTTGCTTGTTCCTTCGTGTTATCAATACGTTGAGATCTTCACCAAAGGACTCTTTAAAGCTCTATTCGACGATTTTCGATCCTCTACCACACTTTGACTAAGGCGGCGTAATAGATTATGTGTATACTGTATTCCCTAAGTTAATGTTCAAATGTATAGTTAAAATTGTTTTCCGTAGAGTTAGTATAGTTATCCGCACTTAGTAGTTACTCCCTCCGTTACAATGAATTGTTTGTCTTTCCTTTTGGCACCAAGGTTAAGGGAACCAATGAGGAAGTGACATGTAGAGCAAAACTCAGGAGAATGATCAAATTGCATATAAAAAACATTCCTAAAATAGAAAGGCAAACAATTTATTGAGACGCCCCAATATGGAATAGGCAAACAATTCATTGGGACGGAGGGAGTAATACATATGCTCCTATATGGAGATGAAGTTTCATCTAACTATGTACTCCTTATATAGATAGTCAGGATAGATGTATCTTAAACTCATATGAATGAAGGGATTTACCTTCTAAAATGGATAAAAGCTAGAATTTGGAGGCTCAGTCCTCATCACCCGTCTTAAGATTGTATAATAGGTCATATGACAAAGATTATGACGAATTCAAAAAACTGTGTTAAATATTTAAGAAAACCACCCTCTCCTGTTACAAGTTTTCTACCCTTTGGCACAAGAAATAAGAAATAAATAAAGAATTGTTTAAAGTAAAAAAAAAGAGGTATAAAGTGGTAATATGGTGAGATTTATGGATAAAAAATAATAAATAATTGAATGAAGAATAAAAAATTGATTAAAAATACAACCTAAAATGAAAGAGAGAAGATAAACAAACTAATCTCGAAAGAACAAAACTCATAATAGGAGGGAGTATTTTAGGATGAACTAATAATTCTAGAGATTTATTGACTTGTACCACTCAGGTATGAACTAATTCCACTTGTACGGTTGTACCCCTATATTTCTGGAAAGTCACTTAAGTTTTTTGAGAAGTTGATAAAAAAAATCGATTCTTTAACAACTTGTTTGCGATATCTATAAGGGGACGTTTGTTTCGTGCATAGGTATGGATTTGAAATGAGAATCATACAAGGTAATATGGGGTTGAAACTTGATTTCTCATACCTTGGGTTTGTTTCGATTCTAGTTGGTATCAGGTTAATACTTGACTAGTGTCAATAATTTTAAAAAAATATTTAATTTTTTTTAATATGTTAATTAATTTCATGTATATTATGCTTTAATCAAATATATTTTTCATAACATTTCAAACAAGTATCATTTTTTTTGTTAAATTGATTCTCATAGGTATCAATCTCATACCCATATCACATGGGTTTGGGGTATGGGGATGAAAACAGTTTTTTATGCAAACAAACCCAAGGTATGGGGTTAAATGATTCCAAACCCATACTTGCATCCAAATTTGATCAACCAAACTCCCCCTAAGAGTAATGAATGTATGATGTTTGGTTATTCGAGACTCTGCGATTAGAAATGGAATCCTTTATAACCACTTATTTGGGATGTTGTGTGTTGGGCTGATTTTAGTAACATGATGTTTACTAAGTGACAAAAATCCCAGTAGATGATAACAGAACACAAACGACTTACTCCTGCAAATCCTGCAATAAGATGAGAAATAACGAACTATCACAAGTCTTTTACTCTTTAGGATAAGAAACCAAACCAAAACATAAAATGTCTATCTGCACTGCCTTACCAACAAGTACAGCATCATCCACCATCGTTAAGGCCAATTCAAACACCCCTCTTAAACACTCCAAACCCCATTTCCAACCCTTCAAATCGACCGCCATTAGAGAATGCGAAAAGGCACTAAAACTGGGAGTGATAGGGACACTAGCAGCCTCAGTCGTACTCGGATTTTCTCCAGTTGCAGATGCTACTAGAATTGAGTATTACGCGACGACAGCTGACCCCCCTTGTGAGATGAATGTAGTCAAGTCTGGGTTAGGTTACTGTGACCTTGTCATTGGCTCTGGACCCCCTGCACCTTACAGTCAGCTCATCAATGTCTCTTCATTCTCTGCCTTTCAAAGTATGTTTTCTTTGATTGTCTGCTTACGGTTTTTTACCGGTTTTGTTGGGATTATACTGCAGGTGCATTATACTGCCAGGTTTGCAGATGAGACTGTATTTGACAGTAGTTATAAACGTGGTAGACCTCTCACTATGCGCATTGGCGTTGGTAAAGTAAGCAATGTTATCTTCTCTTACTAAGAAATAGCATCTGTTTTAGTTGTTCGGGCTAGGCCGTTAAATATGAGTGTTGATGGAATTTCGGGGGATCAGGATTCTAATTCGGGTGGTATTTTCAGGTGATTAGAGGATTGGATCAAGGGATTTTCGGGGGTGACGGGGTGCCTCCAATGCAAGTGGGTATGGCTTTCAAAGACATCTTTCTAGCTGAAATACTAGTACTAGTACATTGGAGTGATTGTTGTTTTAGATTTATGAGCTTTGATGTTGGACTCGTTACGCAGGTGGGAAACGTAAGCTTCGAATCCCTCCTTTATTAGCATATGGACCTGAACCTGCTGGCTGCTTTTCAGGTAAATTCAGCTCACAGTTAAGTTAAATTCAGCCGAAAAGAATAGGGAAGTTGTGTATCCAACTTTTTCTCTTTTGGATGAGTTGTGCTGATTTTGTATGCAATTTTCATTTATGGGTCATCTTTACGCAAGTCCGTAATCTTTTCAAGTTTCAACACGAATGTAATGTCAAGTATAGACAGGATGCTTTGAGCTTTGAGGTAAGGCAAGGAGCTAATGTTGCACCGTTGCTGTCATGCCAAAACCATACAGTTGATCGAAGTAATTTACAAGAGGACTATCAATTACTAAATCTCATAAATGCTTCACAGTTGAGCAGAGACTCTAGAGAATTCATATTACATCTGTGATCTGTTTGAATCTAACAGTACTGATTACCGACAGTTGACATTCATTTGTGCAGGTGACTGCAATATACCCGCTAATGCCACTTTATTGTATGACATAAAATTTGAGGGTATTTACAGTGGAAATAGGAAGTAAAAAGCAGATGTAGCTCATCACTTGTATATTCTTTACTACGAGTACTCGTGTAGCTTTTTAGTATAAGCCTAAAGATGATACTTTCTCCGCAACATGTATGCGAATGTATCTTCATGTGAAAAACTCGGTATTCTTGAGAATCCAAGGAGTTGAGGGTCACAGAATAACTAGATGGACTTGCATTCAATCAGTTCGGGTTCGCACAGTAATCATTCAAGAAATAAACAGTTGAGGTGAACTTGGTCAAGTGATTCATAATTGTTTTATAGCCATCGATGAAAATAAATGGTGATATTCATGACAGTGTCTGAACCTCATCACCATCATCATCATCATAATCGCCCTCATCGCTCCCTTTGTACAAAGAAAATGTCGAGGATATACGTGGGAGTGTGGGGTGGTGAGTTTTTGAGCAAACAATGGAGACCTACATCTCAGATTCTCAGCTTTCTACATGCACAATATTTCAATCACAAAACTAAAGATGTCTTAGCCTAATGTTAATACTAGGTATCGTGGACAATAAGTCCCCAACTCGAATCCCCCTCCCCTGCGCGCTTCGTTGAACCAAAAAAAAAATTCAATCACGAATCAATGTATCAGAGATCCTTTACGAAATACAAAGCTTTTGTGAATAAATTTGCTTTATAAAAACAAATAAGCACAATGAGCTGCAAAATTATTTTCAAACCATCAAACTCGTCGAGTATTTGCCGAGTTCAATATTACAATCAATCATCACTGCATCGTTTGCATTATAGAAGAATGAGCAAAAATCCTATACACACGTGCACTGCTAAAAAAACATGTACAATTTAATACTAGAAAAATAAAAAATGTGATCTCTGAAACTCTATACACTTTGACGACAAACAATTTCAGAGAAAGGCAAAAGGTGCAAAGGAATTGAAGCAAAAGATTTCACTAATGAGAGTTATAGTTCCTCGCAACAGTTGTGAAGGGGAACTCGAGCTGAAATAAATACTCCTGTGCTATCAAAAAGTTGATCTTCGTGGAAAAAAATATATACCCAGGGGCCGGGGCCGGGGCCGGACAGGGATTCATCATTTAAGCTGTGTTAGACCATTGAAATTCAATTTCTAAATTTCTGGGGACGCCACTCTTGCTTTCAGGAAGCAGCATATACTCCCCAGCAACGGCTCCCAGCATCACTACTCGATCGATCTGGATAGTCACCTTACCAAATGACCGCTGTCAAATTGAAGAATGTTAGAGATGAGAAATTTAGGTGGTGTCACTTAGGTTTAGCGGAAAAATCTACGCCAGAAAAATAGTCTCTGTTAGTATTACCTTCCCCACTTTGCTCTTATTCTTGCAAGAAATCTGCAATTTCTGACCTTTAGGAGGACTCTCAAAAGACCATGTAAAAGTCTCATCCCACTCTGGATTAGGGCCAGTCGATGCAACCTGCGGAGACAATGTGCAGATACAAAAGTATTTATCGAAGCAGCTTATATCCCAACCAGTGAGAAAAATAATCACCAACATACGTAGGCTGAGCATGAAGTTCAGAGCCAAGATTTAAACTGAGGGGACGAACTAGTAATACCCTGAGGTTAAAAAAAAGAATAGGGGGTTTCAACCAAGTGTTTCAAAATTAACACTTTCAACTTAATTTTGCGTTTCAAACTGTATTTTTATTATTATTTTACTGTATTGGCGTATTGCTCGCCTTTCATTTAATCTTATTATTTATTTATTTATTTCCTTTTTTTTGGTGACGACTTGACACTTCAGAAGTGATTCATGTTAACCGACCCCAAATCTTTTTGGTATCTTATGTTGTTTGTTGTAGTAGGATCAAGCAGTCAAGCACCCACGCTTTATTCCTTTTTCCCGCACCAGAAATTTTCCTTTAGGTTGTTTGCGTTGTCTTAGAAAGTGCATCATGTTTTGAAATTCTCAACAGAACTTCTATAACTGTTTGTTGTGAAACACAGAGCCATTCACTGCCTATCAAGTCTGGATCTAATGTTAGATATGGAAAGAAAGAGAAAAGGCACAGGCTGCTCAAGAATCAGTACCAACATCATACCCCATTGCCTTAAAGGCTCCTACTTGTGTCGATATGAAGAGATTGAATAAATGTAACATCTAACTCTATGGTGAATCGTGTCACAGGGATTGTTTCTAGATGACCAAGAAAGAAAACTGAGAGGAAAACGATATTGACATTAACAGTATCAGATGTGTGGAAAGTTAGAGTGAGTCATGTAGGCTTTATTCCGTCATTTTCAAAGCTAGATAACAGTCTGTGACTCCAAGATGTTCAGCAATCAACATAAATCATAAAAAAAGGAGCAAACTTGCCTTCGTTTGTTTGGGCAGAGTATTTCCTAAGGTAAGCTTGCAATAGACACTTGGGTTTCCAACTGATTGCCTCATATTGCTTCCACGTTTTATTATAACAGAAAGAGACCCTGGCAAACACTGCAACAAAAACTCTGCCTTCTCTTGAAAACGAGGTGGCCCCGTTTGGTGCAAATATTGCAACAAAGGGATTGCTTCAGCAGCGACTAATGATTGAGAACGTGATACATCTGCAGGGCATGCAGACCAAGCTTGTCTCAAAAGAACGAGAGCATCTAAGGCAGCTTCCTGAGTTCCTTCTGAGCCTGTTTTGATAGAGCTCACAAGATGGGGTATACTTAGAGTAGCAGGTTCAGATTCTCTTAACTTTGGGAAGTTACAAAACAATGCATTTAAGGCCTTCAAGTACTCGTTGTTCACAGTTCCACTTGCCCACAAATCCTTTTCTATTGCAGCTGCAGGATGAATAAAGTCATTGCCACTAAAATTTATATTTTGAATGATATAAACAAAAAGAAAAAGAAAAACCAACCACTAAATTATCTGGGAGAACGGAGTGGGTGTGTGGGGTTTTTATACACCCGTCTTATGAGCCAACACATAAGCTAAGATGAACCAATAAGCCATTGAGTAACAATGAAGTTAAGAGAATCACACCCTCACTTACAATTCATTTTCCTCCAATGCATGAAGTTAAGAGAATCATATCTTTAGAGGGTCAAAATTATAACTACAGAAAAACTAGTGGTGTGCAAATTTTAGATGACTACAAGCTAGCTACTGCATTTAGTGCGTGATTTTTAGCAAAGCTTTTTGAAACAATTCAACACACGTGACACGACAGGCAAGTCCTGACATGCATACCACTACAAAAACTAACTTGCTCAAGGTTGGAAGCTACAGCTGTGGTATTAAATACTTGCTTTGAGGCTTGATCTAGGAATCAATCCTTGCGGCTTCAATCACGATTATGGTGCCTTAAATGTGGCCAACAATGGTTTAAAAAAAGAGGTCGGGTTAACCTTACATAACTTGCACAATTCAGCCAACACCAGATTCAAAACCATAGGTTTAACTTTAGACAACGTGACAAATACATAAACCCGAATTTACAGAAAAGATAAGAACTCACCAGTAATGGCCCCCACAGTTTCAATTGAAGCATATTCTTGGATTGTATTGTTAGAAAATAAAAGTGCAACCAACATTGCTGCCTGAACCGAAGTTTCTGGATCGCTGGAACCAATTAGATCAAGTAAAAACGGAACTGCACGAGCTTCGGCAACTGCTCTTTTGTTTGACCGGCTGTCTGATACGAGATTCTGTAGAGCACAAATAGCCACCACTTTCATTTCCTCAGTGGGCTGCTCTTCAAGCGAATGCACCAAGGCTCGACAAGCTGAAACAGCATCAGCAGACTGAGCAAGACCCTCATTTTGGAATAGATCGCCCAAGGCAAGTGCAGCCAGCAACTTGGCTTGCGGAGCTTGTGTTTGTGGGTCCAAAAGATACTGAGACAATGGTAAAATAGCAGCCCTACAAGCTTTAGATTCCCTGATTTTTCCATTATTTAACAACACTTCCAGCAATCTAGCAGAGGTGTCCTCACATTGATGACATCTAAGAAGCTCCAAGAGAGCCTCAACTGCACCGCTTTCAGCCATTGCTTCCGCACTTGTTGAATCATCACTTTCTAATACCAGAAGTGCATTCAATGCACCAATTACGGTACTTTCGGAACCAGAATGGAGCAATCTTACAAGAACAGCAATTGGAACTTCCAAATAAAACTCAGAACTGAATTGCAGAATACAAGACAAAACATATGCAGCAGATTCCCACAAAGCATGAGGAAGTGAAGGATCAGCTAGCAGAATCACCTTGGATAGCTCGATAACGCCACCCTCTTTTGCTATTTCATTCGGCCAACTAAGTGCAATGCTAACAAGAGCCTTTATAGCTCTTTGCTGCAAAATGTGAATACCAGATCCAAGGGCTCTTACAAGTGGACCAATAACCTGTTGAGTTAATGGATCCCTTTGCAGGTGTTCCTCCACCAACATATGGGATAACAGCTCAGCTGCCAGCTGTTGTACAGCGGGAATATGAGAGTCTAGCAAAGGTATTAAAGGTTCAACAGCTCGGTGAGAGTTCAAGAGACAGTCGGCACGGCACTGTGGAAGCTCCAAAATATTAACAAGAACCTGTAAGGCACTATGCTGTCCATCTGGACTAAAGTCTGATCGCGATAGTATCAAGAATAGAGGCTCAACCACTTTGCCTGCTGATGAGCTTTTCGCAATAGTAGCATTATTTGTCAATATTCTAAGCAATTCTGCAAAAGTGGCAGAAAGAAAATCAGGTGCCTCCGGAAGTATATCAAGTATGCTCTCAATAACCCCTGCTTTCACCATTTCTATCTTGCAAGACGGTCTGTCTTTACCCAACTTCACCAAAGCTCTTGAGACAGACTCATGGAGCAAGTAATCCTTTCTATAGAGTAGGCCCACTAGAGGAGCAACTGCACCATGAGCAGAAACTAGTTCAGCCAACTGTTCATCATCCAAAAGTTTGTCCAGAGCATGCACAACAGAATGTTGTGCAGGGATAAAATCAGAAACAAGAAGAGACACCAGTGGCTCAACACATCGGGCTGCAGCCACAGTAGACCTAATCCTTGTATTAGCAAAAAGAACAGAACAGAGCTCAGCAGCATCTCCTTTAAGCTCCAAGGAACAATTTGATGAAAGGATCTTGCAAAGGACATCTACTGCATTCACTTCAACATCTTCTACGGCTATGGCTTTTGAAGGGTTGTCACTTAATAGCCTAACTAAAGCTGCAATTGCAGCATGCTTTTCTCTCTCCAACCCAGAATTTAGAACTTCAACTAAAGGCTTCACAGCATGTCGTGCAGTTTCAGCATTCCTCACATGGTCCGCGGAAAATAAGTTTTCCAAAGCTTTGGCTGCACTATACCTCGCTCCTCTCCCACCTAAGCGTAAAACAGCTATAAGCTGAGTCACTGCACCAAATGCTGATTCATGACTGCATATTTCGTCGGCATCAAACAGAATTCCCAACAGATCAGTAGCTGCTGTCTCAGTTGCTTCTTGAGGACTAAGTGAAAGATATTTGGTCAATGCTTCAAGTGCCCCTGATTCTACCATCACCATCTTATTTGCGGGACAATCCGTTGCAAGTTGAGTGAGAAGCCCAAGTGCCAGAAAGGGTGCTCCTGGTCGATCGGGAATTGGTTTGAGAAGATCAACAAGGGCAGGAATCGCTTTCCGAGAAGTAGCTCCAACTCTAATTTCGTCAACTCTAAACAATCTTTCAAGAGTCACTTGGTCAGGATAACTAACCAAAGAAAAATATTCCGACAATTTCAAGAGAGCGTAGATATCATCATCAGCACAACCCAGCAAAGCAATAAGTCCACCGGCAGCACCTGAGTTCCCAATAGATATAAGAGTACCTCGGCTACCATTACAAACTAGGCTGGCCAACCCTTGTGCGGCAAAATATCTATTTGCAGGTTCCTCAGACCTGCATAAGTTTGCAAGAACAGGAATGGACTGCATGGCTGCATGCGCACATGTCATATCTCTATCTTGGAACAAAATCGCCAGCAATAAACCATAACACCATATGCTGCTATTTTCACCTAATTCAGTCTGCAACAATCATTATATAGGGCATATATCAAGAACTTTCCTAAGAAAGCATGTTATCATTCTACAATAGCTTCCAAATACAATGCAAGTGCACAAATTACCGATCCATGATAAAAACGCATAATATGTTACCCCGTTCATTCAATTTATGTTTCCCCCCTTCGACATTAATTAGTCAACAGTGATCCCAACTTTCCCATAATATATTCTTGGGAGCTTAAAGGAGATTGGTTTGATTCTTTACACTGGTTCTTTACATAATATATTCCTTGGAGCTTAAAGACAGTGACCCATTTTTCCTCCGATTCATTTGATTCTTTACAATTTTCATCAAAATACTCCTCAGAAAATAATAAAAATGTGAGGAGCCAAATGGAATCAGATGGAGTAATATACCATATTTACATTTTTTTTAACGATATCAAGTCATAATAAATTGATAAATTACATCAATTTTTTTTTAACATTATACTATTGGTTTCTTAAATATATTAAAGGTTAAAGTTTAGCATCAAAATTAAAAGAGGACATAATAGATGGGATGAAGCCATGAAGGCAGTACTAATAATGGGGTAAAAATAGAAAAGGGCACAAGGGAAATCAAGGAGTGGGTTCCGGTCTTTGGTTGCTAACCATATCACCATATGGGGTCTAGGTCCTAGGACTCTCGGATAGATCTTTTTATTAAAAAAAACGGTTTTTAGCTTTTCTTGCATCCAGTTCCAGCACTTTAGGCAGTAAATTAAAAGAAAGTTATGCAAAACTATTACGATGGAAAATGGAATAAAACTCTTTAAACTTTCTTGTCCATTTCTGCGTTGTGAAATTAAATTTAAAAGGAAGTGATGAACGACCTGCTATTACCCACCCAGTTCCCCCCAGCAACCAACAAGTCTAATAGAGCAGAAACAAAATAAAACATCATTTCTTCAACTACTAAAATCAAGCATCATACAAGATACCTGAGTGTATACTGTAATTCTCTCAGTAACAACTTCAACTACTCCCGCTTCCATGATCACAGTTCTATTTTTATCGTCACAAGAAGCGAGTACACATAGTAGCCACACAATAATATCTGCCCCACACATGATCTTTTGACTTGAACTTGATGCAATTTTCTTTGCCTCGTCCTTGCCCCAATGCAAGCAAATGCTAACTGCCTTGTGCTCATCAGTATCTTCATTTTCCAGTGAGAATTGAAGACCAGTAAGTGCATCTGCCAAAGCCTGAATGAGATACGCGCATAAATTTAAGTCATTCAAATCATTTACCAATCTCTGACGGTTAACTCTGGCTGCACAAGAAAGGAGTGCCACACCTCTAATCTTAACATTAATGTCCCTTGAGCTGACAACTCTTCTAGAAATAGAAGCAATACAACCAGTGGAACTACATATTGTTTCCCCTAGTACTACTAGCGGGTCATGGCAAAGCCTTGAAAGTATTTCAATAGCTTTATCTTGCAATGATGGTGCTGCATCAACGATGCATGAAACAATTGGAGCTATATAGGTTGGAGATTCTGCTAGAACTTCCCATGCTGGTCTGATATTCCTACCCGGAGCTCGTGACCTTGACAAACATGCAAGTGCATCTAAGGCTTCTTGCGTGGCAAGGGCGCCATCATTTGCCAACTCCAAGAAAGATACTAAAGCAAGAACAGTACCGGCATGGTTCACGCAGTCATTCAGAGCATCATCAATCATGCGTCGATGTAAAAGACGAGCAATTGCGGTAGCAGCATGACATTTGCCAGAGAAAGAGCCCTCGTGCAGAACCCTTGTGGCAGGTGAAATCACATCTTCAGGTAAAGCTCTTTCTGAAATCCTACCATCTAACAAAATGTTAGCTAAAGCACATGTTGCCTGCTCAGCAACCTCAAGATCAGCAGAACTTGAAAGGATAATTAAACGAGGAAAAGTGTCTGTAGCAATGAGACACACCTCAGGATTTTCCATTACTGAGAGAAAAATAGCAGCAAGACAACAAGAGGCAGCTACTAAGATCTTCTCTGATTCAGATGGCAGGAGCTTTGTGACTGACCTAAGAGTCTTGACTGCAATACTGCTCTCACGCAGGTCCTTTCTGAGTTGAAAGATCGCAGCAAGAGTGCAGGCAGACTTAGCTTGTGTTTCTGCCTTTGTGGAGCTCAATAATTTAATGATCGTCTCGATTGCATCATTTGCAGCACTACCTTCGTGCAGAATATCATTAAGGGGTACTAAATTCAACATACTTTTCAATGCATCAAGAACATAGATTTTAGATTCTGGAAGTTCACTGGTTAGAAGGGAAGTGAGTTGACTAATGGTAGAGGTATCTGATTTGTGAATTAGATGGTTCAATGTTTTTGCTGCAATCTCCTTCCCATTTGAACTCCCGTTTTTTAGCAACCACAAGAGAGCCGGAACAGCATCAGCACTTTCAACACACGCTCGTATATCTTCACTATGATTACAAAGGTTCCCCAAAATAGTTGCCGAGTCTTCTTTGGCCTTTTGAGAGCCTGTCTCCAGAATTTGGACCAATGGAGGTATTCCACCAGCAGCTGTAATAGCCCATTTACTCTCATCACTCTCATTTGACAGAAGCGAAAGCAATGCAACGGCACATTCCTGCTGGTGCTCTGATGACAATCCAAGAAGTGAAATTAGCAGCTGAACACCGTCACGCTCTTGAAGTGCTTGCCAGAGAGCGACTTTGTCATCACAAGTTTTCAAAAGAGATTTTATCAGCTCATCTTGAACATCATTAGTGGCCATTGTGATTAAACCAACCAGTAAGCGCTTTGCATCCGCATTCGTAAGCTTCCTTGAAAGTATAGAATTTCCATACAAGCTAGCAAGTGCCTCAATGGTTCGCTCCTGGATGAGAAAAGGCAATTGAGGCTTAAACTGCTCAATCAATGTCTGTTCGACAGTTTGAGGGTCTGAGGCTTTTGTTAACTCTGCTTCCCGGCCGTATATCATAAGAGCCGAAGCGAGAGCCCCTAAGGTATCAGCAACCTGAGAAGGTGAGGTACAAGACTCAAGGCTTTTTCCCAGGCTCAAGATGACAGAAGACAACCCACCAGATATATTTGCCAGAGCACACATGGCGTTTTCTTGCAAAGCTTGTGCATGCTCACCTTGCATAAGTTCTTTTGATGGAGCAATTGTAGCATTTATCAAAGCTGGTATGCCATTACAGTTAGCTATCTCCGTCCTTGAATCTTTGCACTGGGCAGAAAGGGATTTAAGAGTTCCAGCAGCTTCTGCCCTGACAGCCGCTTCATTACCAGGCCCTAACAACTTCAAAAGCTGTTTTACCACCTCGCCATCCAAGACAGTAGGGCAGATAGACGCATCCGCCAGGATCAGACAAGCAAGGAGATAGCATACATTTGCTTGAGTACCAGGTTGTCCAGATGTAAGCAATTTTATAAGAATACCCACCCCTCCAGCTTGAATAGTTGTTGGCCAAAATCCCTCTGTGCTTCTACAAAGATTCTTTAAAGCGCCAGTTAGTAGTTCATCAACTTGTTTCCCAGATTCAAACCTTTTCTCTAGCAATCCCCACAACACTGACCCAACCCCTTCAGTAGAAAATATCTTAGATCCTACATGATCCCTAGCATCACCATGGGAAACTGCATATAGGGTCTTTGCGGCAGCAATCTGACAATCAGATGAGTTAGACCTCAGTAGCCCAAGTAGAGGAGGAATGCAACCCCCCAGCAGAACTTTCACCCTAAGTTCATTTTCCTTACAAAGAGACCCTAATACACGAGCTGCTAGTATTTTGATTGATGGTGACCCTGACCTCAACAGAGACACAAGCATTGGAACTGCCTGTGAGTGAGAACCTATGGCACTCAAAGCATTTTCACGGATCTCGATAAGTTCTTGCAACTGCCTCAGGGAATTCTCTTTCTCTTCAACTGAAGTTGAGTTCTGCCTCATCTTCTCAACACATTGGGCGACATTTTCTAAAGTCCTATCTGTATCCTCCATGCTGGTTGTGCGGTCTCTGCAGGTAAGGTGAAAGTTTCAAGTTACTAATGCCCCACTTCTTTGTTTCTTGTGATTTTTTAATGGTTCTCTATGTAGTTCTGAACTACATCAACAATAAAGCCTCGTCTCTTAAAAAGACACTCATGAACAATAATCATTGACACGGGTTGACAAAAAACTCATGGAAGTGGTCATCCTGAAGAGGTAAATGCCAAAAGAAAATCTGAGTAAAAAACCGTTAGATTGAGTCTTTATTATTTAGCAAGTTGTTCTCCAATGCATATATTCATATGCCATCCCCATTAAGTATCACGTGTTCTATACAGCGTACACCACCAAACATATTTACGCACTGGAAAATTTCGTATTACGAAGTATTTCATCCTTAAGTGTTGCTTTGAGGTAATAAAAACAAAAATATCAATTATACTCTCAGGCACATAGCTGCTCGCACATAGGTATCCCAGCTGACAAGCTTAAGAGGATTAGCAAAATCCGCCATATACTAATAGGGCAGAAACCAAAATATTCTTCTTTCTTTAACCAAGAAAGGTCGCCAAAACAGTATATACTAATGATTTTTTACTATACTAACCTGGGATTCATCTTTGCAACAGAAATTGGAGTTGGAGGTTCGGAATCTTGGACGTTACCATTCATATTATTTTCCTATCAGAAATTAAAAAACACCAAGTTGTTAGAAACTAACAAGGTGATACATATAATGTAAAACAAGGGCAACTAAATATTAAATCCGGACCTAAATCAGGACCAAGCAATTGAAAGTGACATTACAAGTGTTTAAGTTAACAGATCACAATGACACAACCCCTATCATATAGAAAGTATGGGCATCAGTATACAGGATGCAACATTCATCACTTGTACCTTCAAAATTACTTATTCACCATTTGATCACAACCATGTTAATAATCAAAATCCCTTCCATTGCTAGACACGTGCGTTTCATGAACTCTAATGCCCTTGACTTAATATGTAACAATCTCTTTAGAAGCATGTAAGCTGGCTAGTACTCAGACCATGTTTTAGTAATTGTTTAGCTAATTCCATGAATTCTCAATGCCATAAAGTTCCAGTTCGCATGATTTTTTCCTATACTATGAAATGGAAAGACATGCTTGGTTGATTATAGTACTTGAAATCATGTACAATTTAATACTTACCAAGGAGTTAGGTAAGCAACTACCTTCATTTTGGAGGAATAACAAGTTCATGGGTAATTCTAGTTTGTGTGTTGTGGTAACAAAACAATCCATCATGTGTACAATCTCCATAAATTATACTGCCATTTATGTTTTTTTAAGGACAGGTAAACAATGACTGTGTCCAAATTTCTCTCAACATTCTCAACTACATTCTACTATTTGTTGATCATGTACACCAGAAGCAACTACATTCCCACTAGCAAATCATATGTCACAAATTCTACATGGATGGAGGTGGATTATTCTTTTTAACCAACAGCCCCTGTTTTGATAGCTTTCAAAGTTGCAATTATGGAGACAACTTATCCAAATTATGTTGTCTGAAACAACATAATGCAAACACAGGCCCCTAGTATTAAGTCAGTACATTAGGGTGTGAAGTATCGCATTATAGCGAATATCACAGTGACAATGAACATTCATAAGGTCTAGAGCATAGTCTTTCAAAGAAACTCAAATGATAAAACTCCCACATTCGTTACCCACATGCATATTCGCCCATAAGTTCCACTTTCGAGAACAGGAGACCCCCAAAATTCAAGCCTGAGAGTCTGACACATCAAGGTGAGCTCTTATGCCAAAACCTAAGCTGACGGTTGGGGCCTTTATATCGTAATTATAGTGACTAAGTTGTACTCCGTATGCATACAACAATTTTACACATGATTACCCTCTCTCCTCTCCCTGACCACAGTCACCAGCAACAAAGCATATGCATAAATTAATAGCCGGAAAAAGAAGATAGCAAATGTAGCAAAATAGAAAGATGAAGTATTACAAGATAATTCGGCAAACAGCCATTGCCATTGCCATTGCCATCACCATTGCTGACAGGAAACCTTAAAGCTGCAGCAGCCGCCAATTTATGAATTGAGCATAGAATCAATCAAAAGAATCTAGGTTATCGTCGTCAATTCCCGGAAACTCAGAATTACTCCAACTACTGCATAAATATCACAAACTACAGCCTCCTGTTGAATCCATGGATCAAATTAATATAATAACCAAGCTTTCGTTCAAAAGCCTAATACTCTACCTACCTAATCAACACAAAACCTAGAGTAAATGTTCAATCAATTGAGATCCTCGTTCTAAAATCGATATCAAAATGATATCGCACAAGTCACAGAAAAGAAAACAACAAAACATCCGCTGTTAATCTGAAGCAGAGAAATAATAGTAACAAGAGCGAGATAAATTGTAGTCTAAAGAAGAAGAAGAAGAAGGTGATAGAGTAGAAGTTAATACTGGAAGAATGGCGAAAAATGGAGGGAGATGAGATGAGAGAGGGAGAAATTGGACCTCATAAGACTGTCAGCACTCCGCAGCAGCAAGTGAAGACGAAACGAGGTAGGGTGTCGTTGAAGTATTCAGAATTTGTGATTATGCACACTAAATTTTTTATTTATTTTTTCCTGAAATAGCTTAACAAACTAAAGTGTAAATGGAACTAGTTTTTTTTATAATTTTTTACTTAAATTGTCAAATTGAGGTGGGTTGAACTTAGGGTTCGTTTGTCAAATACTATACGCAGTAGAATCCAATACTTGTTAAATACCGTTTGGTTTAATCTTGGGATGAAGTGTTGATGTGCATGGGGGATGGAATTGAAATCATGGGCATATAGTTACCTGACATGAAGTCAACCCAAATTTTCTAATTCGAAAGTCATCAAATCTGAAGTTGACCCGTTTGCCAACTCTAGTTGAATATAATTATATCGGTTTTTCTAACATGTAGTCACTTGACACACGTTAATAACTTAAATGATCTCTTATAATTATCATACTTAAAAGGGACATGCTAAATCATACCCAACTTTTTACTATTTCATACCAACTTTCCCAAACTACCCTCCTCAATTTTTCTCAATCAATTCATCATCACTTTCTTTTTTTCCCTCTTTCTCTCTTTTCCTCCATCAATTCACCACCACGATCTTTATTTTCCTCGATTAATTCACCCCCACAATATCTCTTTTCCCTACTTTTTCTGTTTTTTCTCAATCAATTAACCATCTATCGTCGTCAGTCTTAACTCTCACCACCATTTTCACTACCTTACTTCCAACCACCACCCCTAATTAGGGTTTAAGTAGAAAAAAAAAATCAATAATATAACATTCAATTCAATGACTATATTAAAAAGTAAATTATATTAATAAAAACAATACACTTAATTGTCTCAAATAAAAATTATGATTTGTTATGGCTTTATTAGAAATTGAATAAGAAATTAGGGTTTCAAAAAGAAATCGAATACAAAATTAATCAATAAAAACAAAGTTTATTAATAATAACAAAATTAGGCATAATTGAATAAAAAAGTGAAACTATTAATAAAAACAACAAAATTACTTGTCTTACAACCGAAGGATTTAGTTAGTTTTTGAGGGGTTGAGAAAAGAAGCAAATGTTAGGTTTTGAGAGATGAGAAAGGGTACCGAAGGGAAAAATAATGAAAAATTGGGTATGAATGAGTACTGGGTATAATTTAGCAACTACGAAATATGGTTGATAATACAGTTGATCATGGGTCGTACCGTCCGAATAGCCCGACCCCTCCGGCCCGATATTTTAGCGGGTTTGGACAACAAAGTTTGGCCTGAGTTAATAAAGGGACCGGACATGGACACTAATATTTTCAAACGAGTCAACCCGCCCGGCCCGCTAAAAATATTATATACATTCTAGCTACAGCATAGAAATTAATCTATATCTATATAATATATTAAACATCAAACAAACCATTCCCCATCATTTATTTACCTAATGCTCACTTTTAACTAAGCCACGTGTCATGATTTTATTGAATAAAAATGTAGAGACACCCACTAAATAATATTTAATTACACAATAAATATAATACTCGTAATAAAGTACATAAGCATCTAAGATTCTTAAAACATAAATTGGATGAGGACGAATCAAATGAAACGTATAGATTTGTCATCTCACTTATTTTTCGTTACTAAGGTATGAATTTGTCAATGTCAAATATTACCTTATTTGACTAGCTGCGTTAGAATTAGTACTTTAAACTAATTTATTTACTAATATGAATCACTGTACAATTGACGGGGACGAATGAAGTTGAATGTGAATAAATAATTACCGATTTCATAGTGTCATTAGGATGCCTGTAATAATTCCAGAAGTGGGACACTATTTTTTAACACTTTCCTGTCAAACAGTTGCAGATAGGTTGATAAGGTACCGGTAGACCCTCGAAGGTGATGTCGAAAAATTGATTGGATATCCAAGTTCAACTGGTACACCTC
Source organism: Agrostemma githago (assembly GCA_958450325.1). NCBI lineage: Eukaryota > Viridiplantae > Streptophyta > Magnoliopsida > Caryophyllales > Caryophyllaceae > Agrostemma > Agrostemma githago. The sequence continues at coordinate 6,946,973 of OY288240.1, forward strand.
TAATTACAATAGCTTTTGCTAAATAAGGTGATGCTAGCATTGTACAACCAAAGCGACCTTTGAGTTGCTTGCTCTTTAAAACATTTAAGGTAATTGAGAAGGTGTACAAACAACCCACTAAGTAGAATGTAATTAAATAAAAAAAATTCATAACTATCATAATAAAGTCGACATAAATATAATTTAAATTACAAAAAAATCGGTATAAATATCACATGCATACTGCTTTGACAATATACTCTTTAACACCCGAACTAAAATACACAACACAATAATGCAGCAGAATAGGCAAGAGACAACCAAAAAAGCAAACCAATGGCGTCAATAATAACAACTACAATTACAGGAGTGGTTCCCTCAAAGTCCAAATATCAAATAACAACACGGGCCACGAGGATATGGCGAGTAACACCGAACAAGGATAACCTCCCACTGTCAATAGACATGGTGCTATTAGACAAAGAAGTGCAGTCATAACCCTTTAATTGAACAAATATTCTTATTCACTGTCTATTTTTAATGATGCAAACAAATTACTGAAAAGTGTGTGGTTTTTTTTAACGTTTCAAACCTTTAAAGGCGCGCTTACAATCCTCATAGGTTAAGTTTGATCCTTTAAATTGAAAGATCCAAGAATCATCAAAGAATAACACTTAATTATTTAATTATATGCTTCTTTCCCCAACCATTATAATGATTAAGATTAAGATGTGTATTTATGTGATTCTGGCCAAGGAAATCATATATATGCAACAATACCAAAGAGGTGGGTGACCTCATATGAAGGACTACTACACGCGGGAAAAATTTACAGCCTTCGGCATTTTGAGGCCGCACAAAACAATAGATCGTACAGGACAGTCAAAGGAAATCCAAACATCATCAAGTGCGCCCCATTTACATCAATACAGAAGGATATATAAGAACCAAACTCAGAATATTCCACTTCACAAATTCGAATTCCACCCGCTCGACAAATTGGAGGAATATAAGAACAAAAATGATTACTCCCTCGCATCCAATCCAAGCTTTACACTTACTATAAATGGACCATCCAATCCAAGCTTTACATTCCTTTTATGACAAAAGACGTTACCATACAATCCACATATCCTTCCTATATTTACCAAAAATGTAATTACTCTTTACCGACTTTAATTTAGGTGGACCCATTAAACCATTTGATTTACCAATAATACTCTTACTTTTTACCCATTTTTTAGAAGTTACCCAAAATCCAATGTCAAGCATGGATTGGATGGGATAGAGTATTTGATAGACAAACACACCGACAAATGCGCTATAAAATGCAACAATTATATTATTTTTAACATTCTATTTGCCTATTGATTCTTTTTAACCACGTGAAGATGTTAAATGATCCAACAGTGAATATAAACGGGTGTAGAATATAGGTTCGCTGAATTTGTAAACTGAGCGGTTCTTATGGGTAGCTCAGTACGAAACTGGGGATTTACCCTGAAAAAGAGATCCATTAAATTCTTGTCAAAAGCAAACATCTATGCAAAAGAGCAAGTACAAACAATTGATGTCGATCCCAAAGGGCTGTTTTTCATAGGTGATGAGATGGGAGCAGTGTCGGTAACTTGGTACAGAGATAATTCACAGGCAAAAAAAAAAGATAATAAAAAGTTCACGCACATATCGAGTTTAAAGCAATACCGAGAGAATAGAAAACTAATAATGAGTAGCATTAAGATGAGTTTAACACAAGCATGATCCCAATGAAGCAGCACATAACAAGTTTAACGCAATACCGAGATAATAGAAAACTAATCATGAGTAGCATTAAGATGAGTTTAACGCAAGCATGAACCCAATGAAGTAGGAACAAAGTTGATAGTCACGAACATACCGAGTTAGTTTGCGCAGTGGCAGAAATCGGGGTCGCCTGCATCTAACGACAACAGTAAGACGACGTATGGCGGCAGGAATCAGCTCGGTTTCGTTGTACACTTTGGTGGTGTAATGGGAAAGGCAAGCACCCATTCTTGTAGGTAGTGGATTATAAGGGAGGAAAATGAAGAGGATGGGGAGGTGGGAGCTGAATTAATGAAGCAATGAAGGTTGAACTTGATTGCTTCACTTTGGATTCTACATAATCGATGAGGAAGAAATAACATACGCAACAATTGAGCATGAAGTTGATGGGTTCTACCTAATTTATGACAAACAAATAACCACTTTGGCACTAATTACAAACAAATAACCGACTTTGGCACTAATTAGGAACTCAAACTCCCTCCTTTTCAGTTTCAATTCTACCCAATCATATCCTGCCAACGTGGCAAAAAAATGCTCACTTCAACACTTGCAGAGCTTCTACAAATAGATGTCACAGATCAGGTAATGTCGACCTACATCGCATGCTTATCGATATGAGGTACTAGAAACATTGTCGATTAAACGAAACTATTGGAATAGAACTATATATTCAAATGCCACGAAACGATAACAGAAGTAAGAACAAATGTTGACTGGCGATATCAATCTTCCACATCATGCCCAGCTGGAATCGATGAGGATGGAAAGTGTCGCCAATGTAACGAATCAATACACTTCCCCAAACAAAGGTAAGAAAAAACCCATAAATAAAAACCAACCCAGAATCAACGCATGTATAAATTAATCACTACAATAGCGGACGAAACACCTTACACAACTTTGGTGGTCTTTGGGAGGGAAGCTGAGAAGATCATCGGCAAACCAATCGAAGCATTACTAACTCTATATGAAAAGGTACGCAAAAAATACCAAACCAACTACACGAACAAATATTTAATGTATTGTCCTAACAAGAGAAAAAACCAAGACGGAGGAAAGGAGAATGTGTTTAACATACTCCAACCATGTGTTGGGAGATCAGAGAATACACCATGAAAACCAAAATTGGGTTTACCAAATACAATGCCGAATGGGAACTAAAGTGTCAAAAGATATTAAGGACGTCAAAGGACCTTCCAACTTCAACCATAGTGGAAAGGAAGGACGAAAATCCAAAAGTAACAACAAAAATTCTGACCCAACAACAACAAATTCTATTTATCAAATATATTATATATACTAACGAGGATAACGTTTTGACAGGAGCAACCAAATAAAAGAAGACAACTTAGAAAAATACCCTACAAAATTAGAGCCTGCGGGCTGAGACACCCAGTTAAAAATGAGAAGAGAAAGGTAGACAAGGGGTAAGTGAACTATTATTACGTACATCAACTACAAGCTAAGCAATCTGTTGCTTATATTTTAAACACAAAACTAACACACCCAAAATGTGTTATCGATCTGAAGTGGTGGTGAGAAAAGCAGCTGTAACAAAAGAAACAATGAGAAAAAGGGGCCAAGAGTTGAAAATCCCAAATAAAGCCACAACAGAAAAACAATGGAAGAACGAAGCCATAATTCAATAAGATTACGTACTACAATGAAAGTTTAAAAAAAGACTTATTATTTATTATGCGCATTATTTGATGTATGTTTCCCACTTTAAGTGCACCTTTTTAAACCCTGTCGTTCTTTACACATACATGTCATATGTATTTCAGTAGCTTGGATCGTTCAACCTTCCTAACCTGTGTCCTATTTACGATTTACGACAGTCTGTGGAAGTAGATACAATTAAAAACACATGAAATCAAAACAAAATTTGTGTACTCCTGTGCGATGCACGGGCATGACGACTAGTTAATTATATGGGAAATGAAAAATGTATATTCATTATACAAAGAAAAATAATTACTCCATGCTCTAATCAAGATACATACACTTGATAATAGTCTGATATAGCGAAAATATCTTTCAACTCTCAAGAAAATTTAGGCGACTCTCGCTCTTCTCAATTTCTCATAATCTAATACTCTGATCTTATCACCAATTTTTGTTCATTTATCACATATACCTTTTTTTTTTGTTGTATTTTGATATGTAAGAAACAAATCAACTATGTTGTACTCTTTTTAAATATTTACGGAATTATCGCCTATCAATATTGTTTGATAGTTTTTTCATTCACTTAATAATTGGCCTGATATCCTGCGGGTCGTCCGATTTTGTATAAAAGGGCGGGTAAGGGCAAGTAATTTGGTCCCGTTAGTTAGGTCTGACCCGCCCGCTTTGGTGTTAAAGGGCAACTTTTTATCTTTTTGCCTGGTCCATGTCCGACCCGAACCCGCATTTGAGCAGGTCTAGTTGATAATCATACCTTATTTAAGTTATTAACATGTGTCCAGTGGATACACGTTAATAAGTTAATTAAAGCAGCTAGCTCCTTGCACTTTAATCCCCGACACGTCTGGCACAACGTTAACAAAAATATTATCATGAGAAATTGAAATATTAAGTTTTATTTACCATACTTTGACAATAGATATGTCCGTCCCAAAAATAATACGAGTAGATGAGTTTCGACAAATTCAAACTTAAAACTATTACGTTTTCGAGACTTTCTAATAATTAAAGGAATCGAATAAGGATTTATCTGTTGTTCTCCTTTTACATGGTTCTAGGTCCTACTAGTTTATATATACGATCTAATAATCTACTAATTATCAAATACTTTGTTTATTATGTTAGTTAATTTAATTCGATAATCAGACATGCTATTGCAATTTGTTAATTGTATTTACTAATATTATCCCCCGTTCCAACCATTTGTATACGTTTGCTTTATGCACGTACGTCGATAATCGTTTTCTTTTGTCTATATCTTTAGTTACGTGTTACTAAAAATTATAAAAATTTGATATTCATAATGTATTTTATTAGACGATTTAAACAAGATCTTGACTATCTTTTATTTTATACATTAGAAGTTATATTGAAGATTCTCATCACTTATAAATAGTGTTAAAAAAGCAAATGTATACAATTCGTTGGAACGGAGGGAGTATCTATTTCCATAATTTTTCAAACAAAATATTTCCGGTCTTGTTCATTCTTTTATTTTATTTTTATATTTATTTTAAAAATATTTTAATTAAAGAGAAACAAATGAACGAGGGATGAAGAATAAGTAATGGAAAGGGGACATTTAAAAAGAAAGAAAGAATAATGCAAACTTGATGTGGTATATAACTATAAGCAAATGAGATGGAGTATCACGTAGTAGACGTCCAATTAAGGCCAAACTTGATCACACACAGGAAACAAGTCAACTTGAAGCTAAGATCAGAGATGTCCGACCTATTATCCTCCCTTCGCTCTCTCCTTCCTCAAGAATATGTTGCGGTAATTATCTTATACACTTACTTAATTACGTATTGATTTGCATTTTTATCCTCATTGCAACTTATAATTAACAGTACGTAGTATACATGTACATATATATACAACGTCATGCATCACTACAAATACAACACTTTTAATTATTATTATTATTATTCCACCGTTAGTGCAGTCACGGTTATTTTCAACTTTTTTTTTCGGCTCAATTAAGTCCAATCCATTTCACTCTAGTTTTGTTCAGCCCCGTAAAACTCATTTTATCTTATTTTGTCCTTCATGGAGTATTATCGTTGTATACTTTCTTAGAAAACACATGTAAAATGTTAAAGTTGGGATTAATGGAAAAAGTAGAGTTATAGCTTAGATTATTGGTGAGGATGTATGATGTATGTTTATGATATGGGGTGGCAGGGAGAAACATCAACGTGTGATGACATAGAGGAGGCTACAAATTACATAAAAAACTTGGAGGCAAGTATAAAGGAGCTTCAACACAAAAGGAAGATGCTGCTGATAATTAAAAAGTCGCCATCATCATCTTCTTCCACAAAACATAATCAAATAATTGGATCTAGTCCAAGTAACAGTAGTAATAATGATGATGATGATCATGTGAGAATTCACAAGTATCCTACACGGTTTGAGATTGAAATCAGTGTGAAACATGAAGAAGGAGATGATGCATTTCCTTTATCTAAACTTGTTAAACAAGTATCTTCAGTTGAAGGGATTGAAGTTGTTAACTGTCTTTCTTCCAAAGCTCATCAGAGATGGAGGTGCATCATCCATTGTGATTTGGTATTCTTTCTTTTCCTTCTTAAAATCTACTCCCTACTCCGTACTAGTAACTAGTAAGTAGTAAATGCTAGAAGCTGAGGGTATTTTAATCCGGATAAACAAATAAACAAATTATTAAGATGAAACAAATAAAGGCTTTAATTTGTCTATTGTACTATATATGTGGTTAAGGGTTAGACGAGACAGCTCACGAGCAGTTCGATTTTAGCTTGGTTTTGGGGTTGGTTCAACAGTTTAACGAGTGAAGTCGAACAAACTTGACTCGAATTGAAAATCTTGCTAGCAGCTCGAAACAACGCGATTAATTAATCATTTGCTCTCATTTTAAAAAATTATTAATAATAATTATATGATTTTTTAACCATATGAAATCGTCTTATTAATTTGCCTAATATTTTTTTTGTAAATACCAAGTATTATTTTATTCAAGTTATTAAAAAATATCGATGAAAAAAATAAAAATTTAATGGTTATATATGGACTTGAACTCACATTGTTCCATTTTAGCTCGCGAGGTTATTTATTTATGAGCTCAACTTTTTACACTTGGGTAAACCTGAGTTCAAATTTTGCTTAACGAGCAAAAGGCGAGTAAGGTAAAGCTACTGAGCTCGTGCTTGACTCGACTCACTATCACCCCTATATCTAATACTCTGAAGTATTACTGAAGTCATTATTCCTCACTTGAGACGGATATGAACATGCAAGAGAGACCATTAATCCAATAAAATGCCATCAGCATGTTGTAAAGACGTGGATTTATTTTTGTATTGATGATAGAAATTGGGGGAAGCTAAGGGGTTGTAATAAAATTTGAGTAAGTTTTGATACTGTGATCTTGATTCTTGCAGGTCAATGATGGAGCAACCATCGATTTCTCGGAGCTACAAACAAAACTGGCCACTGAAATTTCTTCGTATGCTAATTAATTACTCCAACTGCAGCCTGGCTTCATACGGAGTACTCCGGCCCCTAATATGTAAAATTGAATTACTGGATCAAATATGTATCCCTACTTCCCTTTCTATTCTTCTTCCCTTCAACTCGGTGTTTTCCACCCTACACTCTTCATTGTAATATTCGTTTTTTAAATTTATTTTGAAAAATATTTTAATCAAACCCAAACAAATGAACGAGGTAGAGGAAGAGGAAGCAAAACATAATTAGACAATTATTTAAATAAAAGGGGAATACTAACAATTAACAAATTATAGTCTTAAATACGGAGTACTCGTATTTTTTTAATACAAAGTAACTGGAACATGAAATAAATTATTAATACATCATCTCTTTGTCAAGGGATACCTCTTCTTCAATTTTCGGTCTATATTTACATCTCTCATACTGAGTCTCGTTTTATCCATCTCCTATGCATTTTCTAACCAAGCTTAATTTTATTGGAAACAATAAAATTTAAATTATCATTGTAATTTAATATTTTTTCTGCCTATTAATATTTTACACATTGTAGATTTATAATTAATTCATACTCAAGGTAAATATGAGGTATCTTTTCAATATTATATATGGTCGGGCCTACATATATCTACAAAAATCATGCATATTCACTAGTGCTACACTCGAGTATTAATTTCACCGATTTATATGTACTATCCATAGATACGGTGTTTAGTACAAATTGGCTGCTCTATTTTGTACGGAGTAAAATACAGAGTAAAGATTAGGGGTAATGGTTAAACCAATAACTAATTTATTAGACAGCATTGATTTTTTTTTTTAAAAAAAAAAAGTAGTGCAATGAATGATTGAATAGTTGTTGGTGAGTATAAATGTATAATACTCCCTCCGCTTCTCTATGATGTTCCACATTTGATTGTGGGAAGAAATTAAGAAAATGGATATATGTGGAGGAAAATGAAGATAGAGAAAATGAAGTGGGGTCACAAGTAATAAGAACCACAAAATATTTACTAAAAAGGAAAGTGAAACATCTTAGTGAAGTTTCCTGATGCGCGTATTTTATATACACTTTTTATGTTCTTATTACGCGCATTCTCGTGTTTATTGAATAGTGAAAACTATTATTTTGCCCCGAATTGGCTACTTTGTGGTGTGTATTGTCCTTTTGCAGGAACGGAAGACAAAGGAGCTAAAACGAACCAAAATCGTGCCAAATCGAAGCTGGAAAATTGCTGTACGCTGAAACGGGCGATAGTCGACCGACTATTCTGGAGCTGCAGAGATCAAGTTGATGCATGGTTAGTCGACCGACTATTACAATAGTCGGCCGACTATTCCTGGACTGCGGGCAGATTTCGTGATCAGCAAGGAATTTCCTAAACGCAAGAGTTTCCTAAACAGTTTTTAACCCATCCAATTTGTATAAATAGGGCTTTGGGAGCCACATTAGAACTCACTTCTTATCATCTCTCAACTTCTCCCTTATTCTCTTTAGATTTCTTTTAGACTTCTTCTCTACTTTTATTTTCTCTAGTTTAATTTCTTCTCAAAACTCGGTTATTGTAAGAACTTTTGGATTCGAATCGCCTTCATTCCTTCGGTAATTTTATTAATCTTCCTTCCTTCTTCTTTGTTCTTCATTGTTTCCTTCTTCATATTTAATTATTCTTAATTATTATTTTATACTTGTCGTAAATTTATTATTATTCGTGATGTTTAATCTAGTAAATTCTTTTATTAATCTTGTTGTTCTTGAATTAATTATGAGTAGCTAATTTCCCTCGCTAGGATTTAGGGGATCTGCGAATTGAATGTGGTCGCTAAATAATTTATAGATCTGTCAATAATATTGTGTCTGAGTTGTCAATTGTAGCATATAATCGCGATTAGTCAGTTAATGCGCATGATTGATTAATTGAATCTGGTAAACTTGAACCTAAGATCGGAAGCCTGGTAAAAGTTAGACCTATTACAACACATTAGTTTGCCCTAATAAGATCGGAAGCCTTTAGACGCATGCTAGGGTGAATAGCGGACCGGAAGGACCTTTTCAATACCCCTTAGACCAATATCTGCGACAGACCTGTGACTTAGACCGTGACCATATGAGATTCGTAGTGAACCGACAATCCTAGTTTTCTCTCCATATATTTATTCATCTTCATTCGTCTTATTTTATTTTAGTTATTTCTTTTCTCTTAATTCTCTTTCTTTCATTACTTTAGTTTAGATAAAAACAAAAACATAAAAACCCCCAATTTATCTTCTTAGATAGACTTCAATTGCAAGTAGAATTTATTTGTCTCCTTGTGGATTCGACCTGACTTCCCTAGCTATATTTTTAGTTAGACCTAAGTTGGTTATCTTTGATAGGTATACGACTAGCTTATCATTTCCTAAAAAGAAAATGTGGAAGATCTTAGTGAAGGGGAGTGAGTATAATCGAAGGTTTTACTTAATTGTCCCTTGATGCCTTTGTCATAAAGTAAAATTATTCCTCTCAATGTGTATCACGACGGCATCTTGGTCTACGGCAGTAGTAGTAGTACGGTACTCGTACAGTTGAATATATATATATATGATACAAATACAACGATCGAAGATGTTATATCTTAATAGTTAATAGGTCACAGTTTTAAATTCTTCTTTTTCAATTTGTACTCCCTCGATTGAAAAAAGAAATGTGAAGATATCAATAAAACAGATGAAGTAGTAAGATAAAGTGTACTGTATGTTTTGTTTGGAAAAGAATGAGTAGGGTTGACCTTGACTGTCATTTATTTTACGACAAAACGTTAACCACCAGTGATTCATGCATTATGGACGTGATACACGTTTCTTCAACTACGGTGTTTATCTTCCAATTGTCATCATTATCATTAGTTAATATCCTTACCGACAAACGCTTCTCATTTGCGGCACAAAAGCAGCCAATCCTTTCTAATTGCCTCTCTACATCACTCAATTTATCACTTCAATTTCAAATATTGTTATTCAATTTCAAATTTCAGCTCTTTTAAACCCTATTTGGCAAATAGAAATAGTAGATTCATAATAACGGATAATAATAACGGAATACGGTTAGCAGGTCGTATTAGCAGATTTAACTATCAAATTAAATTATCGAAATCAAGAGAGAAGGTTTGATAATTAGCAGATTATAGGAGAATCAAGTTGTTTTCATATATAAATTCTATATACTCTTTCAATATGCTCCTATTAGCAGCATATTCAAAAACAGTAGATTCCGGTCAATATGTTATCGCAATATATCATTTACCAAACACAGAAAATGAGTAGTTTGATGGTCAATCTACTATTTAGGTCGGAATCTGCTAATTTTCCCTCAATATACTTTTTGCCAAACAGGACCTTAACTACCTCATTGCAAATTGTTCGCACTAAAAATTTCTTTCAATACCTCATGTATTATTGCGTATTTGCGTTTATATGGAAGATGTTTTAATTAATTTATTAGTTAAGTTTAGATCGGCTGAACAATATACCTCAAGAGTATTAGACCATGGTTATCAATGGATACAATTTTTCTCCATAGAGGACCCCACTTCTTCCACCTCACTTTTTCTCCCTCATTTTCTCTCTCTTATAAAATATTCTCATATCAATGGATTCATTTTTCTTTTAACATAGGGTCCCACTCATCTCACCACATTTATCATACCTTATCCATCTTATTTTTACTCATCTTTTTATTCATTTTATAAATTATGATTATATTATATTCCATAATTTTTGATTTTTTTAAAAATAAAAACGACGATATAAGAAACATATATTTGACTTCATTTTTTTCCCGTACTTTGTATATTTTTATTGTTTTTGTAAATTCAACTTAATACATTTTAAATAACGGATCAGGGAATTAGTGGCGTTATATAGATTTCGAATATAATTCGGAATTAAAAGATGATAAGAGTTTTATAAATTAGAAAAATTAATAAGAAATTAGAGATACATAAAAAAAATATTAGACCACATTTCAATTAAAATACGTTATAAGACAATTACAAAACACTTTAAAAATGCAATATGAATTATGAGAAAAAAAAAGATTTATAATTGTAATATATTTATATGAGATTTTTTTTAATTAAATGGTAAAAAATAGTCATTAAAACAATTTTACACTTTTGACTACATAATATTTTAGGCAACTAAGATTAATATAGCAATTAACCCACCAATTTGCACTCACACTTGTACAACATTAATTACATAATTACTCTTTTCCACCTTTTTCTCAATCCGTCAAGGTGGAGAATTTTGTTCAATCCTCCTTCAAGGATTGACAATCCATTGCTATATTATTATTTTCACTCCATCCACCCTATGGATTGAGTCCAAATCCATTGCTAACCTTGCTCTTATCAACTATGTTCTTTGTTAAAAACAGTTACTCGCATTAATGTTTCTCACTTGTACCACTCTATATTTCATAAAAGCGCATATATACTACTCCATCAAGTAGCACATATCTCAATAATGACCAAACAATCTGTTACAGTATGTGGATTTATGTGGATTTTGATATGCTGAGTCATAATTTTACGAATTACTCTCTCCATTTCAAAGAGATGTTTCCATTTTATATGGGCACATCTCTTAAGGAATATAGTTGTTTATTTCAAGTGGTTCCAAGTATAAACAAAAGAAATAATTAAAAAATATAGTTAAACCAAATATGATATATGATGACACATTTGTAAATAATGAAAAGAGACATGGAAAGGAATAATATTGTAAAAGTTGATAGTCAAATAAGGAAATAATCAAAATGAGAACAAGATAGTGGGAAATCTGTTTTAAGAAAGTGGAAACATTATAGTGGGATGGAGAGAGTAATAATGACTCGTTCCTGTAGTTGAAGGATGAAGAACATGACCATGATGGCGGCCCTTGTTTCTCCTAGTGCTCAAGACCATGACGGCGACTCTTCTATTTCACGTGATGCCTATGCTCAGAGCCTCAGACGTTCAACTACTTTGGTTTATACATGTAATGATAAAACAAGCGAAGATGTGTAAAGAGTAGATTAACACCCTCACATTATACATGCGACGATAAAAATTATACGTAGACGATAAAAAAAATGATACTTTAAAACTACTACTGGATTTATTTAGCGTTTTGAATTAGGTTTTAAAGTTGAGACGTCGATTATATTTACGATTTGGTCTATGAGGTTGGTCACACATGCACATCAACAGGGTGCCAACAAGAGCATGACTTGTATACACATGAGAAGCGTGTATACTAGATCGCATGCTTGTCGAATTGTCGGCTAACAAAGCCTTAGCTTGAAACCATGGCAAATTCAAGGCGAATTATCTACCAGCATCTTATTTTGCTCGCATTAATTTGATCGTACTTACTTTCGCTGCTAGTCGTAGACTCTTTTTTATCCAACGGGAGGTCCGCATTTGCTTGCCACTAAATGAGCCCAATACCATAGAAACAATTAACAATCCTCTAATTAACATGCTTACACACACCCAAGAAAACAACTTTGTGTTTGCTCCGACTAAGTTTTGATCCTTTTTTTTTACTGTGAAACATCTTGGAATCGTCTGCTTTTGCAATAGGCAAGAGGCGCGACAATTCCGACCAGCTCTCCTCCCTCAATCCTTGTACAAGGCGGTACATCCAATCTGCTAATCTCTTGCATGTTTGTGATTATCGTCTGTATAGTGGAGTACCATTATACTGGAATAATATTGCGTGCAATTTTGTGACTAGCAAAAGCCTTAGAAACAAACATATTTGAGAATTGTATAACCAAATCAATGCAAGCCTTTCGCAGAAGCTAATGGTAAAAACATATTATAGGCAACTCTTTTTTTTCCCATACACAAATTATCTATCGGGATTTAAAAGCAAACTGTAAAAGATAGTCCCTCACGAAGAGAGGAAGATAGTACATGATATTCATGATAGTGGAGAGACGGCCGTATGAGAACCAAGCAGGTGGGTTTTTCTTAAGGATAGCAGCAACAGTCTTCTCCGCGAATTCCTCAGCAGTTGTCGATTTAGGACCCTGTGATGTGCTAATTCTATCACGTATAGCTGCTTCATATTTTTTGTACAGTTTCCACTCTGGCATTTGGGTGTAGCTTGCGGTGCCTGAGTTTGCAATGTTAGACTTTATTGCACCAGGCACGATAGTGATCACGTCTATACCTAGAGGCCGAAGCTCTAATCTGTAGAATCAAGTAAAACAATTTAGGAATCCAAGTATCTAAGCTGAGTACATGTTGATTTTTGAAGGTGTTTTTACAAGCAAAAGATTCCCCAAAGCTTAAATTATACTCGATCGACAGTGCCATCTATCAGGTTGTTCAATCATTCTTATACAAAAACCAATTGAGATAAAGGGTCCAAAAGTAAAAGAACATTAAGAGGAGAGTCTAAAAGCTGTTAGACGGTCCCGTCGACCAATGTTGAATCATATAAACACTGAAATAGATAGGACCAGAATCGACGGACAGGCATAGATGACAAGATAGGAAATGAGGGAAACAAATAAATTAAACCTGAGTGTATCTGTAAGAGAATGGATTGCAGCTTTTGATGCTACGTAAGCTCCTGCCCAGGGTCCTGGAGCCAAAACAGTGACGCTCCCAAAATTAACAATCTTGCCCTTCCTCCTAGATGCCATATGTGGTACTACAGCTTGAATCAATCGCATCGTTCCTGCGTGTACACAGAAACGTATGTCTAGTGATCAGATGGTAAGTCAATAGGCGGCAGCAGCAGCAACAACAACGACAATATAGTGTCAATACTCAAAGGCGCCACGGCGAGGGCTGAATTAGTTAAGGGTGAGCAGGCGGCAACACGAGCCCTCTGCAGTCTGCCCCCAACCAACACTAATTCTCCAATGACACGGTCTCATGCTAAGTTTATCAAGTTTATCGTGAGACCTCTTAGATACTGGCAGGGTAGTTACAAGGGATTTACTCACGAATAGCTAAGAATCAAAGCATGAACTCAAATGGAAGAGAATACCATAAACATTGGTATCAACAGTGGATTGGAAAGCAGAAAGAGGGATCTCAGCAAGTGGCCCAACACACTGAACACCGGCGTTGTTGACGAGGATATCGATCCTCCCAAAGCGGTCAAGGACGTTAGACACCACACGCTTCACACTCTCATCACTCTTCACGTCCAGTTCCTCCAAAAACATCATCGCCTCGCCCTCCAAATCACTCATGCTATCGCGCTTTCGACTCGTGGCAACTACCCGGCATTTCTTCGCCGCAAAGGCGCGTGCCAGCGCGTTGCCTATGCCTCCCTTCGAACAACCCGTTATTACGACCACCGCTGACAGGCTCTTCTCGACTCCATCTCCATGGCCTTCCATAATCAATTAGTTAACTGATGAGCTCTCAGCTGTGATGTGTTACTGACTTCTTCTGGAATTTTAGGGGGGATCAAGGATTGAAGGCCAGATTTATGGAGTAATTAATTAATGCGTGGCGTCGTTTTACAAACTACGAATAGAGTTTTGAGGCTTTTGACTTGTAAGCGCCCACTTTAAAACCATCTCCAACAACGATTTTCATTTACTCATCATCCTTCCATCTTTCCTCTTTCCTCTTTCTCACTCCTCTACCTCACAATCAAAAAAGCACTCCTCTATCCATAATCATCTCTTCCTCATCATCTTACTCTCTCTCATTATTTATCTCTCTTACTTTTTAATACCCAACATTCCACACTTTTTTATTAATTATGAAAATAATTTGTTAACTAATGTAATTAACAAAATCGACTACGTATAATTTAATTTGATTGTTAGACTTGGTTTTCAAATTTCGTACTCGGCTGTCGTCTCAAAATTTTTAATAAAACACAACAATTTATTTCAAAATATAACTGCGAAAGACAATATTACATTATCTTTAAAAATAAAAATACGAAATAATACTACTCAATATTAGACTCTATTTATAGATAAAAAAAATTCCAATTCAAATTTTTATTTTTTTTTTCCAAAAAAAAAATCACACAAGATTTTTTAACCAAAAAAAGAAAACAGGTAATCTTAAAGTAACAAATTAATTGAATGAATACAGTGGCACCACTTGGTACATTCTCACTGGACAAAAAAACAAAAACAAAAAACAACACATTTTGCAGCAACTTCATTCATCATTCAATTCATCAACATCTTGGAGGTGCCCTAAGTGTTGTTGGTTCAATCTCCGTCCATCCAAAATAAATTAATTGTATCGAACCTATCTTGCCCTAAAGGTTGAGACTACGTACTGTGGACTATAAGTCCCAGATTCGAATCCCCCTCCCCTATATTGTAATGCGACTAAGTGCGCGTTTCGTTGAACAAAAAAAATGATTAATTGTGAATAGGAAATGAAAATCTGTTGTTGGGGCATAGAATCGGGTATTATATATCTTGAAATGATCCATGACACGGGTACGAAATCACGTTAAAGTGAAATGTGACCCGGTACGACATTTCGAGCAGATGGATAGATTTTATAATACACGTGTTTTAGAGATTCAAAGGCCCAGAATAAAGATCGGATTGTTCATCTAGTCGGTTGAAACAACCTCACAGAATATGAGAAGCAACAACGATCATTTGAGGGTGTCATTTGTCGAAAATCAATTAATGGTGAGACGATGTAAACACGATGTTTGGGCGTGAAATCAAGCAGGATATAGGTTGAAGAGACCCAACTCATCCAAGACACGCGGTATGAAATTTAGGCTAAACAGAAACATGGTCCGGTACAACCTCCCGAGCAACTCGACGATGGCTATGTGAATCAACTGATGGATGTTGTCGCAGTGCTGAGATGGTGGACCGTTGACGGACCAAGGTGATGAAATTGGTTGGCCAAGATGTGAGAAATGACAGGGACTCCAGGGAGTAAGATGGTGGAGAAGGATTGAAGGTAGAGGATGAAGGTGGGACGTGGGAGCGAGATGGGTTGGAGATCTACGGTGGGAGAGATGTGGGTGGCTTTGACTGTCGATTAGTGAACCGGTAATTGGAGTCTTGGAAGCACGATTTCAATAGTGTGTTTGATTTTTTAACCAAAAAACCGATTATTATTTGTGAGAAAATTTTATCTAATCCACATTTTTATTGTTAGGAAAACAAGTACTAGTATTTGAATAAAAATATAGTGTACCAATTTTTCCCAACACCTTTGCTTTGGAAAAAAATGACTTGCTATAAATCTCATACCCACCTCCATCTTGGCTCATGGACTTGAGATATGGGTATGAAGGCTAAAAAATGGTAACCAAACATAAGGTATAACTCATGGTGAATCAAACGACCCAAATAGGTGTTACCTGGTGCGTAACAAAATGGTACGGTACTGGCTTTTGCAGCAGAGAATTGCACCAACGAAATACACAAGTGGTACAACAATGGTTTCTGGTTTTTGAAGATTACTTGGCCGACAAAATACAAAAGGGCCACCGTAAAACAGATGCTCTGAAGCTCCCCCAAGAAACCCATTCGACGAATGAATCAGCCACGAAATAACAAAGAAAAACTAATTATTCCGCTTGACTTATCCATTAGAAGAAGAAAAAAAACAAACAAAAAAAATACTCGTATTAGTTGATAAAAAGAAATGTAATGCATTCCATGGCGTGTGCACAACTTAGTAAAACATGTTTGCAAAAGCATCAAATCAGGAGAAGAACTATACAATGTGATTAATATCAACACTAAACGCAATCAACAATTTCTTCTTGCATATTAGTCAAGCTTGAGTCACTTGAAGCCGCAGAATCAAAGACTCTTAATAAACTTCCTCGATAAAAGATAGTCATTGACACCCTCATTCATAGCTGAAGTATTCTAGCATACCTGACGAAACTATGGATTAGATCTAGAGTAGGCCGAGAGCATTAAGCTGCTGGACATGCTCTGCTGGGAGAGGCGGTGGGGCCCAATCAGATCCGTTCATCTCCTCATCTACATCCTCCACTACATATTCCTGGAAAATCAATTAGCAACAAGTTCAATATTAGGGCTAGAGCCTAGAGCACTTGTACAGTGAATATTTCAAAATGGCCCGAAGGGAAAACGGATCATATTTCTCGCATTAACCACAGGTCATGCCATTTGCCTCAGCATGAAAAACTAGTAAACCACACTGTAATTCCTCCGTGATTGGGGGGCTAACCCATCTATAGTCTATACCCCATCATTTCTTCAGGAAAAGGAAATGAAGAGAGACTCATAAAATCACAACCCACTTCCCACCCTATGACCCTAAAGAGGGAATAATGAAGCAGATTGCTCCAACAAAATTATCACTTCACTGATGTCCTATCAGACCCTGGGAGTAACTCAACCTCTAAATTTGATTCACTTATGGGCATAGTATGACAAAACGCTAATGAACACCAATAACAGCTTCCATAATACTGAAAAAACACGTACTAAATGAGCATGTATCACTCCTATCATTTTATTGATCAAAAAGGGTCTCACTAAGATATATGCAAAATTATCCCAACTGAAGAACTAATGAATTCCCCAACCCTATAATCTATATCTATATCCTCGAAAGAAATGTATGAAACCCCTTATAAACTACTCCTTCCACTCATAGACTCATAGTTATCAGTAGTTCCAAATAACTTCTGCACTAGGCCACATTTGTTCAAACATTATCACCAACATGGATATGTTGAGAAAGAAAGGAACAACTAAAAAAGAAGTGATCAGCGCACATCTGTATACAGAGAGAGAAAGAATATATAATATTTTACCTTTGTCAACATTCGTTTTGCAAGAATGTGGTAGTGCCGTTGCCAAATCCGTTGGCCAACCATAGTAGCCACAAGTACACTATAGAATATGCCAATGACTGCGAATAAACCTATCACAACTAAAGCCATTATAAACAATAAAGGTAAACCAGCTTCCCCAGCACCTCCTACACAGCTCCCACATTCACCAGCTGTACTGGCACAACCTTCACAGGATCCCCCCACACAACCCCCACATTCACCTGTACCGACACCACTTCCACAGCATGCACCACAATCACCCCATAAACAAAAGGTCCCTGGGAAATGGCTGTCTGCACATGTTCTACAAGAAAATAAAATATTATCAGAAAGCACCTAAAGAAAGAAGTCAGAATGAGTAGGAACTCTCTTAGAATCTAGTAACTTCAAGGCTAATTTAACAAATATAATGTTCGCTGGCTCAAATCAATAAAATGATGGGAGTGAACTCCGTATACAGTAGTTCATTTTATATAGCTGTATCATATTACAAACTGGCTCACATCTTACGAATATTATATAGTCCGTATACAAGGAGTGATCTAAATAATCCTATCATTTAGATGTGAGTTTGTAATATGATACTATAGAATGGAGCAAAATGGCCTCACTAAAGTGTACTCCGTATACGCATCTTACATAGTGATGTAGTAGTCGATGAATGTGAGTCATGATGCAATTTTTATGATGGGTTACACGAACATTTCTCTTTAATCCAACCTCTTACCCTCCATATACAGGACCCCTTGAAACGCTAGATAATATCGTAAATCAACACTTCACAAATTTGATGTAATCTCAGATCAACTCCAGCAGAATACAAAAAAAATGAAAATTCGTGAGATTAATACCCTGGGTGGCAGCAACATAGGCAAAGTTCATTACAAGGCTGTGCCAGATTATTCCGCAACCTTCGGTCAAAACAAGTTATAAAACAACCCGACAACCCGAGCAAAGCGAAAAACAAAGAGGCACCTGAGAAATTCATCAAAAAAATATATATAATTAGGTGATTCAACCAATGTTTCATGAAACAAAAAAAATCAAAACATAAGCAGTCCAATACAAAAACAACTTTTAAAATGTACAATCGAGTCTTCTTAAATGTATCTAAAAAATATTTGTGATGCACTTGAGGGAAATTCCAAAAGTAATTTTAGGTACATGTTAAGGGCATTGACATCACGGACACTTTAAATTTTAAAATACCGTAATTAACATTTCAAAACACTGAAAACTACTCTTAGGGCTTGTTTGGTTGCCTCTTCTCTTCCCGGGAATTCCAAGATCCCATGAAATACATTTTTGGTGAGTTGTTTGATTACCCAAAAGGAGAAAATGTAGAGGAAGTTAAACTTCGCAAAGGAAATGAATTCCTGGATGATGGGGAAGTAGCTCACCGACACCCCCCTTGGTCATTCACATTTCCCCATATTTTCCTACAAAAATGACATATTTACCCGCAATTTTATTTTGACATATAAACGTGCAATTCTCTAATGCTCTCCCATTCTAATACCTAAAACCCTAAAAAAATTCTACTCCCTTTAAACATGCATATGTGCAAGGCCGATTGATTCCCGATCCATCTGACCTCTAAGGGGGCGTTTGGTTAAAACACGGGAAAGGGAAAGGGAATAAACATGGGAAACAAAGGTAAAGGAAAGGAAATCAAAGAGATTACCTTAGATTTTCCTTGTTGTTTGTTTAGAAATTATAGGGAATAGAAATGACGAGGTGGTGACGGTCTTGGGGTGGTGGTAGTGACGAGATTGGTGGTGGTGGTGGTGGTGGTGACATTGGTGGTGGTGCCGGAGTGGGGGTAGTTTTAGGGTGGTGGGTGATGAGTTGGGGCGGTGGGTGAGGGAATCAAAATCCAAACCCTTGGGGGTGGGGTAATGAAATTAGAGGAGTATGGGGGCTTGGGAGGGAATGCAAAGGGTGAAAGGGAATGCAAAGGGGAAAAGGGAATGCAAAAAAATTAAAACAAACGACCACAAAGGGAATGAAGGAGGTTGTTCCCTTTCCCTTTCCTGTAACCCCTCAACCAAACGCCCCCTAATATCTTAGAACCTGTTACCAGTATTTCAAGTCAAAGAATTTTTTTTAGAATCATATTTTTTTTTATCGGAATTATGCAGACATGTTCTATTTTTTTTTGGAGTTTTTATTTTCTTAAAGTTAGGCTAATAAGGTAAACATTTGCTACTACTGTTTTATGGTCAATGAACCATTTTAGCTATTTTCTTTATTGAAAAAACAATTAGGTATTTGATACGAGTACTTTTTTTTAATAGAGGTCATAATGGTATTTTTAGACAAAATCCCATGAATTAGATTAGTACAACCAAACAACATATGAGAATTCAATTCATGGGAAATGTGAGTTCCCTTATGTGAACCAAACAATTTTTTGCAATTCCCGGGAATTTCATGTAGGAATTAAATTCATGGGAAGTATAACTTCCTACGGGAAAGTAATTCCTCCATGAACCAAACAAGCCCTTATTGTTCTTAAGAAATTAACCCTACATATACATCCATTAATTTGAATGTACTAAAGTCGAATCATTCTATATTTAAGCCACAACCCTATGCAATCAACAAATTTCCATACTTCCAATCTACTATTAGCCAACAATTGAGCTTTCTACTACAACACATCAGAGAGTTTACCGCATATGTAGTAGAAACTGATATGATTATCGAAACCCCAATAATGTTGTAGCCAATACTCTTGGAAGCCATCAACCATATACACTAGATATGCGAACAAAGCAATTACCTAGCCAAAGCAAACAATATAAACAAATGAATCTTAAAATGAGACATAAATTGAAAAATAGATAGTTACAAGTAGGCAGAAGCTACGTACAAGCTGTACAGCTACGAATATAAACAAGATATCCCTTGTCACAAAAAATCGAAATTTTAAGGTGCGCCATTTTCTGTCAGCAAGGGCATGAACCCTTAAGTAGTATGGTGCCTTGCAAGTCGTGCAATGAGAAAATGCAAAACCTTCCTGCAAAGATCATATATACAGATAAATACGTGTTTGTAAGAATCATGAAGAGAAAAAGATAGCATTAGCTGTAATTGACACGGACAATGCATGGAAAAAGGCCAAAATCTAATAGGAAGCTTAATGCACTAAGAGATGACAGGGGAATACCTTGACTGAACGCCAATGATCTAAGCATTCTCTGTGGACATATTTTGATGTGCCTTTGCATTTACACGGTGCAATGAAATCTCGGCCTGAAAGGGATGATATCTTTCAGCTCAATACAAACCAAATACAAGGATCATCTATAAATGAGACTAAAACCATACTCAATATCTCATCACATCGTCAACAATCCATGCCTATTTCATACTTAGCCACAGTCAACGAGGCGGTAATGGATTTACCCACGTCTCAGGACAATAACAGCATTGCCCGGTACCTCAAATGCACCGGAAAATTGCTGGGTGAGCCATTTTAACCAGAAATAACAACACTGTTGAAAATAATGTCGGACCCGTGATTGAAAACAAGGTGGCAGCTAATTTAGGGAGTCATAGTGTGATCCAGGACCCCAGGAATTATACGACCAAGAAATCAAGGCTGGATCAATAAGAGAGAAGACAAATGCAACCTTTGGGAATGAATTTAGTCAAAATTGGCGACAGAGAAACCCTAGAATTGCAGTTTGGAAAATTGGGGGGGATGGGAAAAATGGAGGAAGGAAAGAGAGAAGTACCGTCGGATTCGAGACAGATACGGCATTGAATCTGATCAGAAGGACCGGATTCGATGTCGAGAGAAGAAGGTTTGATGATGGGAGATGGCGGAACTAGCGGCGTTGAGTCACCATCGTCCGCCATTGACGGGTGAAGTTACTACTGGTGTGGGGGGAGGGGGAGGTGTTCAATTAAATTAGATGGTTGGTCGACGACGAAACGTAGATACTAGATAGGAAGGGAAGACAGTCACTTGAGCAAGCTATGGAGTCTGCGGTCTCCCCAAATCCCAACCCAACTACAAGCCTCCTTCAAACTTTCAATTCATCGTACTCACTACTCACTACTCACTACTCACTACTCGCCAAATACAAATTCTACGGAAGTTTTTTTTTTCTCCCTAGTTAAATTACTCCAGTCCCGACTAATATTATCTCTTATTATTATGAAAGAATGAAAGATTTTTTTTTTCAAAAATAATGCTGAAAAATAATTTAACTAACGTTTTAAATCGGTTTGAAAACTATTTAATAAAATACGGTTGAGTTAATGTCAGATGTAGGGTCGACTTGGGATAGAATAAATCAATAAAATTTTTGATAATCTCAAAAAATTATTAATTTATAAATATATTTGTATTATAAATATATTATAGAACAATGTCGTAAACCAGAAATCGGAATGAGATTATATTGATGTGTGTTACAATACATGAGTTAGATCGATATTTATAGATATCGAAACAATAAAGGACGTGTCTCTTCGCGGAGAGACGTATTGCTTGGAAGAATAATAACATCCATATTATAACATAATTTGTCTTTTCTTTTTTGTCCACCCATAATACCAGTGGGAAATCCATTACATTCTGTTTGATCGAGAACATACAAACAGCCTTTCGCTATCGCATACTGTAGAAAAAAATTGGTTTTTTATCGTTCAATACGCATCTTGGATTTCATAAAAATTGGGTACAATATAATCCTTACGTAAGGGCCATCCTACCCAACTTTCGGGCATTAAAATACGTTTTAGGCGCGGATGATTATCATATGAAATTCCCAACATATCATAAGATTCCCTTTGTCATTAAAAATGACAGGTTTGTGGAATTAAAAATTTGCACACAAAAATAAAGTAAAAAATTATTGTTGGCGTAAATATTTCGGTAAATATTTGGATGATCATAGAAAACCGAATATTGTATTTTGTGTATCTTTGACTAACACATATTTAGCCTAGTATTTTTAGGAATTAGTTTATTTGTTTCCTATTTTCTAAATGGCTTAAACAATATATATATTGTAACCCATTTTGACATTAACACACAACATTCTCTCAAATACATTTCAACTTCTATATTTCTACATGGTATTTGGAGGTTTCTCGATAGTTGATCCTCTGAAACACATTTTTTTCGATTTTTTTTTCTCTTCTCTCAATCCTATTTATGCTGTGTCGTCTCATGATGGTATGTGGTACTCGGACCAAATTATGAAGATTGGGCAAAGGACTTTCGGGTTGCGTTAGGAGCAAAGAGGAAACTCGGTTTTATTGACGGCACTCTCAATCGGCTATCCGATTCCAAGGACTTGGAGGATTGGACGGCTATCAAGTACTTAATCGTCGCGTGGATTTTTAATACTATCGAACCACGACGTTCTTCTATCTCTTACCGTGAAACGACTTACGAGTTATGGGAAGATATTCGTTTGCGTTTTACTGTTGGTAACGAGATTAGAATTTACCAAATCCAAAGTGATTTGTCGGATTGTAAGCAGAAGTCATCGGGTGAGTTCATTATGGATTATTACGGCAGATTGAAGAAATTGTGGGATGATATCAACAATTTCGATGCTTTACCGTCGTGCAATTGCTCCGGATGTCAATGTAATTTGAACTCTACTTTACGCAAGAAGAGAGAAGTGGATCAGGTAAGGAGTTTTCTCATGGGTCTTGAATCATTTTATGCTACGGTTAGTTCCAGATTCTCGGCTCCAAACCCTTACCCTCGGTCCAATTGGTGTACTCCCGCCTTGTGCAAGAGGAAGAGGTACGTTCTTTGACTCATTCTCGTGACGATGTTGCGACCCCTATGGCTCTCGCTGTTCGAGGTGGCAAACAAGTTTGGTTCATCAAAGGGTAGTCGACCTCGTTATAAGTGTACCCACTGTGCAAAGGAGGGACACACCGAAAGCCGTTGTTGGGAGAAGCATGGCTACCCCCCTGCCTGTGAACAGCGTTGCTCATCTAACCGCTCCGGGGACGCGACCAACACTGCTGCTCCTCAGGCAAATGTCATGGTGGGTGAGTCTCAGGTTGCTGCAAATATGACTCGTCTTAATGGTAAGAACACTCTCTTGTGGATTATTGACACTAGGGCTTCGACCCATGTTTGTTGTGATGAACGTTTGTTTGATTCGTGTCATCCAATTCGACCCATGAATATTGGTCTCCCTAATGGTATGAGTATTGTTGCAAAGAAGGCAGGGACAATCTGTATCAATGATAAATTAAGCCTTTCTAACGTGTTATTTGTCCCGAATTATTTTCATTGTAATCTGCTGTCAATTTCGCTATTACTCAAGTCTCAGAATGTACAAATGCAATTTACTAATGTGCAATGTTTGATTCAGGACTTTGCCTCGACGACGATTGGTGTGAGTGAGCTTGTGGACGGACTCTTTTACTTAATCATGGAGGGACCAAAACGTGTTAATACTGTGACGGGAAATGCATGTAGTAGCATGGAACTATGGCATCAACGCATGGGGCACCCTTCTATTCGAGCAATGGAGTACCTTCCTCATTTTTCTAGTAAATTTTCCTTTGATGCTTGTGATGTTTGCTTCCGGGCTAAACAAACTCGTCTTCCTTTTTCAACAAGCGAAAACAATGCTGCACATTTGTTTGATTTGATACATTATGATGTTTGGGGACCATACCAATCGAATCGCACTTGTGATTCCCGTTATTTTTTATCCATTGTTGATGATTTTTCGAGATGTGTTTGGGTTTATTTGATGAAGACTAAAGACGAAGTTCCTCGTCTATGCGTGAATTTTTTGCACTTATTACTCGCCAATTTAAATGTCATGTAAAAGTTGTTCGGAGTGACAATGGAACGGAATTCCAGGGTTTTATACCTTATTTTTGGGAACATGAGATTATTTATCAAACGTCAATGGTTAAAACCCCTCAACAAAATGCTCGGGTAGAACGAAAACATAGGCATATTTTAAATGTCGCACGTGCATTACGATTTTAAAGTTTTTTACCTATTGATTTTTGGGGTGAATGTATTTTGACTGTCGCTCATTTGATAAACCGAACTCCCACTCGAATTTTTAAGAATAAGACTCCTTTTGAACTTCTTTTTAACAAAGAACCGGACTTGGACTTGATTCGAGTTTTTGGGTGTTTATGTTATGCGAAGAATTTTAACGTCCGTGATAAATTTGATTCCCGTACTCGTCGTTGCGTTTTTGTTGGGTACCCATTGGCAAAAAGGGATGGAATTTGTATGATCTTGAGTCCGGGGATTATTTTTCGTCTCGGGATGTAAAATTTATTGAGACCCAATTTCCGTTTGCAACTTTATCAGCTACCTCTGATCTCGACATTCCCGAGGAGGATTTTGGTGATGTTGAGTCAGTTGTCTTGCCATCGCCAGCTGGTGCTTATTTCGGGGTGGGGGGTGGGGGCTCCCAACACTGAAATAGAACCCAGTACTGAAACAGAATCCGGTCCTGCAATTTCTGAAACTGAACTCCGCATTACTGACACTGCAGCAACAGACGTACTAAATTTCGATGCAAATATTCCATCTACAGATGTCAAAAATATGGATCGTGGTCGATGTACCAAATTTGATAATTCTCGCAACAAAGATTATGTGAGTTGGGATAAAATTGATGAAATAAT
Source organism: Agrostemma githago (assembly GCA_958450325.1). Taxonomy (NCBI): domain Eukaryota; kingdom Viridiplantae; phylum Streptophyta; class Magnoliopsida; order Caryophyllales; family Caryophyllaceae; genus Agrostemma; species Agrostemma githago. The sequence continues at coordinate 6,972,392 of OY288240.1, forward strand.
TAATACGACTTTGGTTCCTCCACAACAGCTCACTGCACCAATTTCAGTCACAGGTACTCCGTATCCTATTACTCATTATGTTAGTTGTGATAAATTTTCGATTGCCCATCATCATTTCCTTGCAGCTATCTCTAATGAAACGGAATCGACTTCTTTTAAATTAAAGAAGCCGTTTGCAATCAAAACTGGAAGCGAGCTATGAAGGAAGAAATTGACGCTTTTGAGGCCAACCGCACTTGGTCTGTAGGCGATTTATTTCCTATTGATATAAAGGCTATAGGATCGATGTGGGTATATAAAATTAAGCGCAAGTCTGATGGATCGATCGAAAGATATAAGGCAAGATTGGTTGTTTTTGGAAACCATCAAGAAGAAGGTGTTGATTTTGGTGAGACGTTTGCTCCTACAGTAAAGATGGTCACGGTTCGAACATTCCTCACTTTGGCAGCAATTAATAATTGGGAGTTGCACCAGATGGACGTGCAAAATGCTTTTCTTCACGGAGATCTGTCCGAGGAGGTTTATATGGTCTTCCTCCCGGTTTTGGTCATGGGCATCATGGTAAGGTAGGTCGTCTCCATAAATCTTTATATGGACTCCGTCAATCTCCGAGATGCTGGTATGTTAAACTCGCGACTGCTCTATGCTCTTATGGTTTTTCTCATAGTCCCTCCGATCATTCATTGTTTATTTATCGCAAAGATGATATTGTCATAAATATTCTTGCTTATGTTGATGATTTGGTGATCGCCGGAAACAATAGCATTGCTATTACTAAATTTAAAGATTATTTGAGTTCTTGTTTCCGGATGAAGGACTTGGGAAAACTCAAGTATTTTTTGGGTTTGGAAGTTGCACGAAACTCGAGTGGAATTTTTCCTTGCCAACGAAAATATACACTCGACATTTTAGCTGAGACGGGTCATCTTGGTGCCAAACCCGCTCTCGTTCCCATCGAAGAAAATCACAAGCTCACCCTTTCCTTGCAACCGTTATTTTCGGATCCTATTAGATATTGTCGGCTAGTCGGAAAGATGATTTATCTTACGCTTACTCGTCCCGAGCTAAGTTATTCCGTTCATATATTATCACTTTGACGTTAGAAGCCTATTGTGATGCTGACTACGGCGGATGTCCCATAACTCGCCGCTCCTTGACCGCGTATTTTGTTTTTCTCGGTGGGTCGCCAATTTCCTGGAAAACTAAGAAGCAAATGACTCCCCCATTTTTTCGGTTTTTTTTTCTCTTTTAAGATAGTTTTCAGCAACTTGAAATATCAGTTTGTTGATGGTGGTGTAGTGGTTTGGTAATTAGCCTCCTAAGGCGAATGTGCAATCAAGAGGATTCGAACCCAGGCCTTTTGTATGAAATGTTATCAATGTAACCATTTTCACCACCTTATACTTCATGTCTCATGCCATTGGAAGATTTAAATTATACTTAGATTATTTCTCAAAACTTTCAAGTATTATAGAGAAAATAATACGACCCTTAGGTGGGTCGAAAAACCCACTCGACCTGACCCATTTCCGGATTTTTTTTATTTTAATTTGCATCGATCTGTATAATAAATCTTGATTGTCGACTTGTCGTAGATTAATTAGGATTTAATTTGCATATTACTCGTATTTGTTAATTACGTTTATGAAATTGTATTAAGTCGTTAATTAATCTAATTAACTGTTTAAAATCGGAGGCGTAACAATAATCGAAAAAACGGTTTTATTATCGAGTTCTAATAAACCGATACTCTATAAAATGTAAATGTGATAATATTTCGAGAATTAATTGCAAAGGAGAATTCGTCATTTTGCGTAATTAACTATATAGGAAGTCGGTTTTGGTTTATTACGATAATCGAAAAAGACGGTTTTGTTATCGAGTTTTAATAAATCGATAATCTATAAAATGTAAAAGTAATATTATTTTGAGAATAAATAGTAAGGGCAAAGTCGTCATTTCACGTAATTAACGCCGACGGTAAGAAGTAAAGCGCCGACAGTAAAAAGTAGTCCCCGTGTACTGGTATAAATCTGGAAGTGATAAAATAACAAAAGTACATGAGACCATAGAGCATGGTCGGTAATAAGTCTCGTTTCAACATTTCCAAGGTTTCTTCGCCATCTTCACCTGGATAGACATGAATGATATTTTTGTTAATTCACTAATAGAATAGGTCACCCTAATCGTGATATCTATTGTTCTAAATTAAATAAGAACATATTTTAATAATGAGTAAAGTCTCACTTTCATCCGTCACAAATCAGTCACGGATCAAATAATAATACCACTTAATTAGAAAAGGCAAACACATAGAGTAACAAATTGTTTGTTTTTAATTGTGAGATTGAACCCCTCAAGTTTTAATTGTAGTGATCAACCATTTACCCAAAATCTCATGAGAAATTGACGGATCTACTCTTTACCGTTGATGTTTTACTTCATATCGACACATCGTCGACATTAATTACGTAAATGACAACTTTGTCCTTCATTATTTTTTATTTTAGTCATTACCAAATACTCTCTCCTTTCCACTAAATCAATTGTACACATTATATGTCTATGCATTATTAAATTTGTGGAATATAGATGAGGTAATTTACTTCGTACGTATATTTTAAACAAAAACGAATGTTGTATGCCTGAGCATTTAGCACTGCTGTTTTACGGAGTACATCTGATGGGCTTTAATAGCCCAATGGACACCTTCTTTTAGCTTCAACATTGGCATTAACAGCCCATGACGAAGATGACTTATCTTAGCTGCAAAACCCACGTACCAGTACCGTCTTAAATTGTTTCAGGAATCAGGATCATCAACTAAACGATTACAATCATATACTTCCTCCCTCCAATTTTTATTTATTGTCTTTTTTCAATAAAATATACTCCGTACTCCATATCTCACATATATTCATGAATAAGGTAAAAGAAAAAATCCGGAGGGAGTACTAGTTGTATGTTATGTAAACCTCATACTCCATTTTACATGCAATATCATTATAAGAAGATACTCGTATATGTTTAAACCAAAAAAAATAAAATTAGAAGTTACTCATGTTGTGTAAAAAAAAATCTCAAAGTTCTATTTTATTTTTATTTCGAATTTATTACGTAATAAATTCATATTAATTATAAGACCATCTAACATAAAAATTATGTTAAAATAAATAGATGAAGATTTTTTTATGTCTAAAAAAGGATGCAATACCTAGTACCGTAAAACCAAAAATAAGTTCAAGTTAATCCAAGATTCAATATAATGATGTACGGAGTATGTCAACAAGACACGTGACATTCCATATTTCACTTAGGCATTTGTTGCAAGATCTCTCATGTGATGACGATGAGTAATTATTTTTTAAAAGTTATGTTCGACTTACTCAACTTAATAATGGAAGTTTCAATTTTCATAATTTTGCTAAACTATATTCTATAAATATTTCTTTGATTATAAAATAAAAAATATATCTAAAGAAAATTAAAATAAACTTAGTACTCAGTGTTATGAAATGAAATAAATAGTATATTTCCACAATGAATGGATGGAAGTGAGGAAAAGTTAGTGGTAAACTTAAGGAAAAGAAGGAAGGCATAACCACAAATTAGAAGAACGTACTACTACTACTCCTACAATAATTGATTGACATAATGACGCTTCTATGAATCCAAAAGTCTATCAATGAATGTACTCCTATATGTTGTCCCTTTGGCCTCACTAATCGGTTAACACTAGACTGTCCCCTTCCTCTTCCCACCACTCTCCTACTCACCCTTTTATGCACGTGCGGGCTACGCTCTTCCCAAACTAACTAAACTTGTCTAACTAAATTCGCCAAATTAAAGACTCAAATATCCTCTACTCATAAAGTCACAACTCCTATAGCTTTAAGGATTTGACCTAAAATCCGAAAATTCAATCATACGGAGTATAATTTACTTCTATTATTATTACTAGTTTTTCTTTTTGTTATAAATAAAAAAATCGTAGGATCAAATTTAAATGTTCAAATGAAAATATCTTAAAGACACGGTCTCTCGTTAACCTTTTTTTTTTGAGATACCTCTCATATGATGAGATAAGAAAGCTACTTAAATTTAATTTTCTACGTTATGTCTTCGGCTAATTTAATGAGAGACAGACTCTTAGAAAGAAGGGAATGCATCACTCCTACACCCATTTTATTACGAGTAACATACTACAGAGTATTTCTTAAATTATTACTGTACCACTCTTGATCCTACAATGTTTTGATTCGTCTTATGTAGGTATAAGGTATGGTATCGTATGAGTATGAAATGACCAAAACTCATACTTGGGTTTGATTAACATTTTTTTTCGAACACGAGGTATGAGTTTTTCATATATCCAAGGGTGGAGGTGGAGATGAAAGTTGATACCTTGGTATCAAATCAATAGTTTTTTTCCCCTCAAATTTTGTACGTTTTTATTGTTATTCAAACATTTTTCTCCCAATGATGAAAATGCGCATAAAATAATTCTGTCACAAATAACAAATGATTTTTTCGATTAAAAATATTTCTCTCTTACAATAATAATAGATTTTTTTTAATTACAAGTCTTTTTTCCTATAAGATTACAAATTTTTTTTTTATGAGATTATCCATTTCTGGAATGGACCAAACACAAGGTATCTGTAATGAATTTCTAAATTCATATCACTCTGATATGATTCCTTATTCCATACCGATACCTTCTTCGTGCCTTTGGAGTAGGGATGTCAATGGATCTCGGATCCTAACCTGATCCTGGGATCCAATACCTTTGAGGGTAGGATAAGGATCACAATATTTTGGATACTGAGGATAAGGATCGGACCCTGATCCTTTAAAAATAAAAGGATCCGGATAAGGATCTCGTCTATAAGATCCTTATCCTACCCTTTTAGTTTTTTTGCATATTATTGTTATTTCTAAATTTAAGCTTGATCCCAAATGCCTATGTATTGATATAGTTATAATAAGTTAGTTATAAAGTTAGTTAGAGTTGTTAAAGGTTGTTAGAGATTCATCCATCCTAACTTCCTATATATACCTGATTGTATACATTACAACACAAGTTAATATAAAATACATTACAATTTCATTCAATTCAATCGAATTACATGGTATCAGAGCTTTAGGCTCAAGATTCACGTTTTTTTTCCGCAAATCAAATCAAATCAAATTACATAAACATTCTTCTTCCTGTCTACAACAATGGCGTCTACATATGAATACTACGACGATCCCCTGTATCTTTCTTCTTCAGACCAGCCGTCGTCACAGTTGGTTTTGTGCTGCTTTGATGGGCACGACTTCTTGGGTTGGAAGCAGGAGATTTTAATGGCCCTCGAATCCAAGAACAAAGAAGGGTTCGTCAATGGCGCGTGTAAGAAACCTGATCCCACTGACAAAACGATGCATCAATGGATTCGCTGTGATTTGATGGTAATGCGCTGGATTCTTAATTCGTTGGATAAGCCCATACGTGAAAACATGAAGTATGTAAAGTCAGCAAAAGGTCTATGGGATGAGCTGATGGAGAGGTATGGAGTTGCTAATGCTATTGAGGTTTACCAGTTGCAAAAGGACTTGGATGCAGTAAGTCAACATAATCTTTCCCTAGTAGAATACTATGGTAAGATGAAAAACTTGTGGGAAACTCTTGATAGTCTTAATCCAGTTCCTAATTGTTCATGTAAAGCCATAGATGCTTGTACATGTGCTTTGTTCAAGAGGGTGTTAGAACGCGAGGAGAATAGAAAATTAATACAGTTCTTGATGGGTTTACATAAAGGGTATGATAATGTAAGAACACAAATACTCTCGATGGAACCATTGCCTTCAATCAATAAAGCTTTGAGTCTTTTGCAGAAAATTGAAAGGCAAAAGCAAGTTACTGAGAATGCAGTTGATCCTTTGATTGAATCTGCTGCGTATGCCACATACAGAGGGCAGAATTCTAAACAAAAAAGATTCAAGAATGAGGCTAAAAAGGAGTCTGCAACTGGAAAGTATTGCAGCCATTGTGACATGGATAATCATAACTTGGAGGACTGTTATAGAGTCAAAGAATGTACTCATTGTGGTAAGTCTGGTCACACTGTGGAAAATTGCTATAAGCTTGTTGGATTTCCTGATAAGAATCAGAAGAACAAAGGCAGAAATAAGGGAAACTACAAGAAAGGGGCTCATAATGTTGATGTTATTGATGTTGATAATCCCCTTGAGGATGCTCCTGTTCGACAAGGTTTTGATCCTGTACTGATTGATGGTTTGGTAACTTCGGTAGTCGATCAAGTGATGCAGAGGATGACAGATCAGAAGGCAGTAAATAATGTAACCAACTTGACAGGCAACACTGGGTTTGCAGGTACAGTTCCTACTTCTGAAAGTACTAGTAGTCAATTGGTTGTTCATGACTGGATAATTGATACTGGTGCGTCTGATCACATGACTTATGATATAAATTTGTTGCAGAATGTTAGGTGTTTACCTAAGCCCTTACATATTGGTTTACCTGATGGTCGTGTGAATAAAGTACTCAAAGTAGGAGATGTGCAATTAACTGACAAGCTTCGCTTGTATAATGTCTTGCTTATACCCGAGTTTAAGCAGAATTTATTGTCTGTTTCAAAGATAATTGATCACAATAAACTTTCTGCTGTGTTTTCTTCTTCTGATTGCATGTTTCAGGACCTTTCCAATAAGTCTTGGGTAGCTTCAGGAAAGAGGATTGGGGATTTATACAGATATCAAGACAATAGACAACAAGTAGTTGATTCATATATCCATAGTTCTGTAGCTAAAAGTAGTTCATCTGTAAACAGTAGTACTGGTAGTATATCTCAAAGATTGTCTCATTTACGGCTTGGACATATAGCATTTGATAGATTGAAATGGGTAACGAATGATACATATTCAATAAAAGATCCTTTCTGTGAAACTTGCATCTTAGCAAAGCATCATAAAGTACCGTTTCCAGTGAGTGATTCTCGATCCAAAGCATGTTTTGAGTTAGTTCACTTAGATGTTTGGGGTCCCTACAAGACTCCTGCAATGTCTGGAGCACGTTACTTCTTGACCATATTAGATGATCATTCTAGGAATACATGGACAATACTGTTTCAAACAAAAGACCAGGTTCCTGGATTGATTAAAGATTTCATTATGTATGCACAAACACAGTTTAATGCTTCATTTAAGGTTGTAAGATCAGATAATGGGACTGAATTTTTGGAGCAATCTTGTACTAGAACCTTTAAAGACTTAGGCATATTGCATCAAACTAGCATAGCAGGCCGTCCCCAGCAGAATGGCAGGGTGGAAAGGAAACATAGACACTTACTTGAGACGGCTAGGTCTTTGAGGATTCATGCTGGTTTGCCCATAAAGTTCTGGGGTGATTGCATTCTTACTGCAACTCATTTAATAAATTTAATGCCTACTGCTATCCTAGGCTGGAAATCACCTTACAGTATTTTGTTTAATAAGGCTCCTGATTATGACACACTCAGAGTGTTTGGATGTTGTTGCTATTCTACTATGCCTCCAACATACTTGGATAAATTCGGCACAAGGGCTAGGAAATGCATTTTCTTAGGTTACCCTCATGCTCAAAAAGGTTACAGACTTTATGATTTGAATTCACACAAAGTGTTTGTGAGTAGAGACGTAAAATTTCAAGAAGAATTGTTCCCGTTTAAATCTAATGCCTGTTCACATCAGCCCAATCTTGTGAATCCTGCTGATTCAACTCTTCTTGTTCCTGTTACACCTGAAACAGACACACCTGAAAACGATAATGTGATTGATGATATTATTTCCACTAACATTAATGATAGCAATAGAGTTGCTATACATGAGTCCAATAATAATGCAGGTGTTCAGGGTAGTAATCAATTTACAGAAGAGTTGATTGATCAAGCACCACCTAGAAGATCAACAAGAGATAGGAAGATGTCTGTGAAATTGCAGCCTTATCATTGCCCAGCGAGTTTATCGATTTCACAAAGAAATGCTTCATCATCTGCAGCATTTCATACAACAGTTTTGAGAGACCTGCAAGATTTCCATCCTGAGTTTGTGGCAAGTTTGGCTAAGGTGATTACAGAACATGAACCTTACACCTTCAAGCAGGCTAGTAAAGATGAACGGTGGATTCAAGCCATGAACAAAGAAGTTCAGGCGTTAGAAACAAATCAGACTTGGGAGATTGTGGACTTACCAGCAGGACACAAGCCAATTGGGTGCAAGTGGATATACAAAATCAAGTACAAACCTGATGGAACAGTCGAAAGATTCAAGGCTCGTTTAGTTGCAAAAGGGTACAATCAAATTAAGGACAAAGACTATAAGGATACATTCTCACCTGTGGCAAAGTTTACAACTGTAAGAACGGTTCTTGCATTAGCTACAGCCAGACAATGGGAATTGCATCAGTTGGATATCAACAATGCATTTCTACACGGTTTTTTGGATGAGACAGTTTATATGCTTCCTCCTGAAGGTTATAATACACAACCAGGTCAAGTTTGCTTGCTAAAAAGGTCCTTGTATGGACTCAAGCAAGCCTCGAGACAGTGGAACAAAGAATTGACTAAGTTCCTAGTCAGTATAGGTTTCCAACAGTCCAAATATGATTACTCTTTATACACCAGATTTACTGAAGCAACACAGGAGTTTACTATTGCTTTAGTATATGTTGATGATGTTCTTCTCACAGGGAACAGTGTGGATAACATCAATAAGGTAAAGAAGGGATTAGATGAAGCATTTTCTATCAAAGATTTAGGACAAATGAGATACTTCCTTGGACTGGAAGTCACCAGGAATGCCACTGGAATGATTATCAACCAAAGAAAGTACATCATAGACATTCTTAAGGACATGGGGATGGAAAATTGTGTTGGAGCTGATTTCCCTATGCAGAGGGGCTTGAAGTTGTCAACTGATGATGGGGTTATCTTGGATGAACCTGAGCAGTATAGAAGATTAGTAGGTAGACTGCTGTATCTCAACTCTACCAGGCCGGACATTTCATACTCAGTCCAGCATCTCAGCCAGTTTTTGAGTCAACCACGACTACCTCATCTCCAAGCTGCCATACATGTACTCAAATACCTCAAAACTACTGTGAACACTGGTTTGTTTTACAGTGCTAGTCCAGATATGTCCCTCTCCGCGTACAGTGATGCAGATTGGGCCAAGTGCCTGTTTTCAGGTCGATCATTAAGTGGTTTCTGCATATTTTTAGGCAAATCCTTAGTCTCTTGGAAGACAAAGAAGCAGAAAACGGTCAGTAAAAGCACCGCGGAATCCGAATACAGAAGCATGTCTTACACCAGTTCTGAAATGGTATGGGTGGACAACATTCTTCATGATCTTAGAGTTTCTATTCCTAAGCCGATTCCATTGTTTTGTGATAATAAGGCTGCTGAACACATTGCAAATAACCCTGTTTTTCACGAAAGGACCAAGCATCTCAATATTGATTGCCATTATGTGAGGGAGAAACAACTAGAAGGTTTTTTGATGACAAAACACATAAGCTCTGGAATGCAGTTGGCTGATATCATGACGAAAGCCTTAGGAGCTGATCAGCATCATCATCTTTCCACCAAGCTTGGTTTGGTGTTAACCCCAACTTCAGCTTGAGAGGGGAGTATTGATATAGTTATAATAAGTTAGTTATAAAGTTAGTTAGAGTTGTTAAAGGTTGTTAGAGATTCATCCATCCTAACTTCCTATATATACCTGATTGTATACATTACAACACAAGTTAATATAAAATACATTACAATTTCATTCAATTCAATCGAATTACACTATGAATTTAAGCTCGAGCTCCAACCCTTATCCTACCCTTAAAATGATGATTAGTTTGAACTTCTTTTTCTATGAGGTATGTTCTAAATTATAGAATATAATTTTTAACCATAGATGAACTTAAAAATGAAAAAATCTGATCCTATCCATATCCTATCCTCATCTATACCTGTCAAACGGGTCGGGCGGTCGGATTTCGGGTTCGGGTAAAATACGGGTCGGGTGTATTTCGGGTTTGAAAAATACGGGTTTTATACGGGTCGGATTTATACGGGTCGGGTTCGGGTCAAATACGGGTTATTAACGCACTTTAAAAACATTAATTTTCTTTACTTTTTTTTTTTTATCATAAATACAATTTTATTCTTAGTTTTCTTAATCATCTCATTTAATATATGATATTAGTGGGAATAAACATGTTTTATTTAATATATCTTTTAATTTACATTGATATTTTATTTCTACATGAAGTACGAATATATATGACGAACTTTGACTCGATTTATTGATTTTTTTTTTCTCATTATAATTATCATCTGATAAAAATATGATTTTAAAGATGTATATATAAATATTATTTCTTATAATTTTGAGGAAAAAAAAAATTCTTACTGTTTTTGAGAAACTTTATTGTATAATAGCAATATATTTTTAATTTATCTATTTTCGGGCGAGTAACGGGTTCGGGCGGGTTTTGACCCAATATATTCGGGTTATTATCGGGTCGGGTCACTTTCGGGTTTCGGTCATTTTCGGGCGGGTTTTTTCGGGTTTTTTTCGGGCGGTTTCGGGTCGAATTTTCGGGTCGGGTCAGTTTTTGACAGGTCTATCCTCATCCTTAGGATCCGGATAAGGATCCTATAATTTTAGACCTTTAGAATATGAATTGGATATGGATCCAAGGGAGAAATAAGGATAAGGATCTGGATCCTATAGGATCCGGTCCATATCCTACCCTTTGACATCCCTACTTTGGAGTATTAGACGTGTAGTTGATGCATGGGTGTGAATCAAGCAGGCTGGGCTGGGCAAAGGCGCGTGGAAGAAGCAAATACGTACCCGCCAAAGCGTCGCAGGAATACAACGTCATGGAAAAGCCTAACGTGCGCAAGGTATGTAGAAGACAGGAATCGCGAGTGACCTGGCGAGCACAACAATAAAATACTCCCAAAGAATAATGATAAAGAAAATGGCGTGGAGTGCAATTAGTCAATTCCAGACCAAAAGAAAGAGAGAAGACAGATAACGTTCCTTTGCTTACTTCATCATCTCACCTTGCTACCCACTGTGGGTCACTTAGTATAATAGTAGGGACCATTCTCCTTCACCAATCACAAAAATACTACGAGCAACAAGCTTGAGGAAGTGATAAACAACTTGCCTTTATCCATTAATACCCGGTGATATTTGATTAAATATAAATTTGTGACGTTTATTTTCATTATATAAAAGTTTGGGTAAAAAGAAATATTCAAACGTATAAACTAACACTTCTTTACATTCATTTAATAGTTACTGTTGGTCTGTTGCATGTGTATACGTTTACTTTTTTGATGCTATTTATAAATGAGTTGAATCTTTAATGTAAGTTCTATAGAGTACGGACTGTGGATCGAGTAATATATAAGATCAATCATATTCATGTATGATTTTGTTTAAATTGTATAACCGAGTCCATTATGAATATCAAATTTTTATTATTTTTAATAATTCTTTGTATGTAATTAAAGATATAGACAAAAAAAAACACGTATCAACGGACGTCCATAAAATAAATGTATACATTATACAAATTGATAGAACAAAAAGAGTATTTAGCTTTGAATTGTACTCCACTATCTAGTCATTCAATTCAATGATAACATAGATCCACTCTGTGTTTTGCTTCTCTTGATTGAGTAAAATGTGAGAAATTTTATTGACTCAATAATACTCCGTATTAAACTCCTCAATATGTATCTTCTACACTTCTAGACTAAGCATGACTATTTTCATAGTTGATGTTCCATTTGGGTAGAAGATATGCCTTACCTGTATACTCCCTTCCATCCATTCAATTCTTTACATAGGTCCTACCATTTTTCCTTACAAAAACGACTTTTACGTAAAGAATTGAATGGATGAGAGAGAGTAGATATTTAAACGACTATTTTTATACGAAGTACTATTGAAAATGAATACGCCGGTTTCAAAACAGACCATCTTCAAGTCAAGTAACAATGGATGTATTGCACATCTAGTCATCTAGTCATTCCATTCATATCATATCATACGTTGATGTGAAAATAAAATGTGGCCAATGAGCCATCCACTCGAAAAAGACATGATACGTGACCATTTAATTTACTACTATAGGTTGAAAGTATGTTTATCTTATTCATCTTTGAAGATAAGGGTAACATAAGAACCCGAATTTTACAAAAAAAAAAAATCAGTTAAGGAATTTAACATTTACTCCGTAAGTTTTACGGTTAATGGTCTCAAAGATTAACACCGTTATTTCGGTAAGTAACATTAACTTTTTACGAAAAATTAAATATATCAATTAAAATGCAATCATTTTTACCGTACGAGTAACATTTGTTATTTGACATTTGTCCTTGGACTAATTTGCCACTAAAATTATTCATTATCAAATATATCTTCGTCTTATTTTAATTTCATACTTGTCAAATTTTGACCCCATCCGAAGTGATTTTTCCTAGGACAAGACTTGTAAACATTGACTTGCGATCTTAAAAACACGAATCTGAAAATGAGCTCATTAATTTAATGTTAGAGGCTTAGAGCTGATTTGTTCGATCAGTTGAGTCAAAGCTAAATCATTAAAATTATTAAAGTATTAACAATCCTCTAGGTCAGTTATTTACTTTTGATCTAAAAAATTCTCAATTTAGAATATAAAAGGTAACAAAAGAATGTGCCGGAGAGAATTATTATATTCGGTTAACAATAAAAAACCATTAATTGTGTTATTAGAATAATTAAAATATCAAAATCGGTCTAAATCGGTCAATATTTTTTTAAAATATTACTATATACTAATTAAATAGCATAATTATATTTAAACAATTATAAAAAAAACCATTACGTTATTTTAATGAATTTTATTATTGCATGATACGGAGTATAAAATTGAATACTTGATTATATTTGTAATTTAAAATATTAAAATAAGTAATACTCCGTATTGTTTTTTTTTAACGAGAAGAATAATTCATTAATAAAAGGCCAAATGGCACTTGCAACGAATACTTATAATTGCAATCAAATCTAATAAAAAACAAAGAAAGCAATTTCTCTTATAAACTAAGGATATCAAGACATAATCTGATAATTCGGCATGACCTCGTATCGCTATCTTCTTGCAGCTTTTGTTGAGGGAATCTTTCGTTTGATTCAGAACTAGAGAAAACTTATCTTCTATTGGTCTCAAAAATCGTTGACAAATTACTTGTAGACATTGAATAGACGTGCGACGAACCATCAACAAACTACCCTTGTCAATAAGAATAAAACTAAGCCCATAACAACGTAAGAGACCGAAGCCTGGAACAAAAGGACCAAAACATTAAAATAAAAGATGTAACTCTCATGAAAAGAGAGACTTTTATTGAATAACATATTGATTACCAAATTAAAAAGTGAAAATTAATCATTTTTTGGGGCTTACCATCGATTAATTATCGATGGAAGCCCGGATGAAAGATGGAGGCCAGAATTTTTCTGGGAGGAGGAGAGTTTTTTTAAAAATCAATATATATTAATAAAACAGGAACTTTTCGAGCGATATAATTGGTCCAAATTTTTTAATATTTTTTGTATATATTAATAAACCAAAGAATTTTTTTTAAATTTTTTCGAGTGAAATGATAATAATTCTACAATGATAGACCTCCCCAAGCATTATTTCTCCGAACCAGGAACGTCATATAGCTTCCAAGTCTACATTGTACAATTTGCACATGGTTTGGGAATTGTTGGACCGATGCATCTCGAACAAAAGCAAATCTCATTTTGATCGTGGTATATTGGCTGGAACATGATTAAGTGCATTCGGGCAAAGTAATTCTACGATGGTGTAGACCATTACTGATGTGTCTTATAAAAATCATAACAATATGATATTGATATAGAGGAGGTCTTGTGCGGGACATAGAACATTCGCATCACGTATGCAACTTTTGTATCGGTTATTTACAAGCCTACGATCAATTTATCTTAGATCAATAAGGCAAATGTTTAGTTTCATAGACAACAAATTGCTTCCTAAGAAAAACACTCTAAAACTATTTGAGATAGGAAGGAATTACTTTTCGTCCAAATGATCACAATTTTTTTTCAACTAAACTAATGGACTTATTTTTTTTTATCTTTTTTAAAAGGGTAATTTCATGACAATAATACCAACTATAATGAGTCTTCTTAGATTAATCTCAACTATACGTAATCTCGTTTTAATATGAACTATGCATTCATTAATCTCTCATTGATATAGGTGACCGGTTACCTGGAAAACTGGTTGAACCTTCTTCTTCAGTTTCGGCTATTGGTTAAATTTTTTTTGAATCTTTCCAAAATTCATCCTGCATTTTATTTTCCGATTAGTATTATAGAAGTCATGAAAAAAATGCTTTAATTTTCTTGTTGTTTTGGCTTTCATGAACGACGACGGAACAATCAAGGACCCTAGAAAGTCACAACCGGTCACTATTACCGGTAATAGCAGGTCATAATTTTGTCCATAGCAAAATGAGATTAATGAAAGCATAGTTCATATTAAAACGAGATTACGTATAGTTGGGGTTATTCTAAGAAGCACCCTTATAGTTGGTATTATTGTCATGAAATAACCCTTTTTAAAATTATTTAAATTATTTGATAGATTGTCATATATACTTAAATACTTAAACAATTAACAAAAATCTTTATGGATAATGATATAATTTTGATAAATAACAAAAATAATTTTAATATCAATAGTTTCGTGGTAAAATAATTGTGATAATTTTAATATCAATAGTTTCGTGGTAAAATAATTGTGATAGTTTATAAATAAAGTTTTTTATCACACAAAAACTTTACAAATAACGGTCAAGAAAATCACCGGACATATACTGCTTCAATTCAAGCCTAATAAGACTGTCTGTCAATCAAGCATGTAAGAACAAGGGGCAGCGGAATTGCATGCACCCTGCCATGTGATCATGATACGATATAGTATGGTCACTAAAGACTTTGTCTCGAAGAATCTCGACCATGGTCCGTCGACAAATAATCCGTAACAAGTTTACAACTTACCGTATCTTTTACGTTATCTTAGCTAATAAAATATGGTCTCTTTATTTCTTCTGTTCTAATGCTGCAATAAGTAGTATTGATTTAGTTTAAGTATTAATTTTAATTAGTTGTTTTATGAACAACTCTTCGTTGCCTTTAGGTTATTCCAATAGTTTTTCGAGTTGGCTATTTATAGCCTCTGATATTTTGTAATCGGGAGACATTGAAATAACAAAAAAAAATTGTGTAACTCTTAAATGTGTGCTACGTTTGATGTGAAACTCGGATTGTTGCGATAATCCAAAATAGTGATTATTTAGGACGTGACTCCTAATTATTACTCGATTGGAACCAATGGGTCTTGTTTAGCCAATCTCGTTCATCAAGTTATAGGTCTAACTTGGTTTTTGCTTATCCTTTTCTTTTATTTCCGCTGCGTATTTGCATCAGGTCATCAATTGCGTTTGCATCCATCGCCATGTCTCTGAAGTTACATCCTTGCCGCGAACCTAAGTATCGAGAAGGGAGCTAATTTGGCAAGCATATAAGGGTCGATAACCGTAAGCTAAAAGGCATTCCCCGTCTTCGAGTATGCATTGATGACAGCCGAGATGGTTCTCCGTACAATGAAATACTTCTTGAAGCATCTGCATATCAAACCTCGTGGGGTCATTTGGTTCATTTAATATAGATATGAGGTATAAGTTTAGAATGAACTAGGTTAGCAAAACTGTAATCTTCATACCCATACCTAAAACCCTCAAGGTATGAGTTTCTCATACCCAAGGAAGGGGTTGGGTATGACTTTCGTACCCTTGAAATCAAGTTTGTTTGAGTTTTCGAAAAAAATTATTCCAATTTTTTGTTGTGAAATCTTGTGACTAAAATATTTTATGGAAAACACTAATTTAAAATATAAAAAAAAAATCTTAAAATTTTATTAATGTAACTCAGGATTTTTAAACTGGTCGACAACGAGTTTTGATGTAATTTATTTTACGAATTGCTTTTCTTTCAAGATAAATTTTTTGATTTTATATAGTTAATGTTATAGTACAAATTTTTATATATTAAAATAAGCTTATTAAATTATCATTTTATAAAATTATATTTTCGAATTTGATTCCCAATCATCTAAAAAAATGAACAAAACAGCAAGTATCAAGTTCCAAATCGATACCACCCTGGTTTGATTCCTGATTCCAAACTCATACTCGTTTGCGAACCAAACACCCCCTTAGTTGTTCTAGATGTACATTCTCCATCTTCACTCTTTCTCCTAAATACGGCCCCAGTTGCCCATGAAATGAAAGTTTATAGGCCGCAGAAACTTCAAGAATGGTAAAGGTTTCCACGCCTTCTTTCACTTCCCTCTGCAATTCAGTTGTAGAAGGACCTTTGTACTTCCGATTCTCGCGACCTCTCAAATCGGTCACCTCAACGGTGTACAAACGGGGGCGGTTCCACCACATGTGGTGGAGGGACACCGCCCCGTTTGTATACCGCATAAGGTACACATCCTTAGACAATTTGTCCTCCAACAACACTTGTTGCCCTGCGTCTAGATAGAACTCGTATATGTAGTCATCCTCCACTCCAATCCTTTCACGTACGTTGAGATGCGTGCCTCTTCAAGTCATCAAGATTCTCACAGAATTTAAAACAATCGGACCTTGGGCAGATGCAACTATTATTATAGCAAAATGTAGTGTGATCTGTTACAGTACAATTCAAGAATATGAAAATTTGTATATGAAAAAAATCCTACTCCACTTAAGACTTGATTTTTGTAAAATTTAAATAAAAAATATAGGAACTTGTACAGAAAAAAAAAACAATCTTGCTCCATTTAAGACTGAAAAATTATCACTATAAAAACCAACGATTATCACCTCATACGGCACAAAAATTGGACAGTGAAAGTGGGAAACGCTTTGTCACTTATGTCTTAAGACTATAAACCAAAAATATTTTAAATTTTAAAAATAGTTCTTAAGAATATATAAACTTAAGTTAAATTGTCCCACATTGAAAAATTATAATTCTATAAATTTATAAGAGTAATCATTCGTCATTAGATATCAACAAAAAAATCTTTTGAATTCTTAAAAAGAGAGCTCTTATGAATATAAACTTAAGTTAAATTGTTTCACATTGAAAAAATTATAATATATAATGTGATAAAATTCTATTATATAAATGAGAGTAATCATTTTTTCTTAGATATTAACCAAAATTATTTTGAATCTTAAAAAATCTCTTAAGACTATAAAGTTAAGTAAAATTACTTTACATCGAAAAATTATAATGAAGTCATAAGATTCTATATAAGAGTAATAATAATTCGTTATTATACATTAACCAAAAATCGTGAGTCATAAAATGAATTTAAAAAGAATTTTTAAGACTATAAACCAAAAATCTTTTCATTCTTAAAAAATTCTAAAAATATAAAATTAAAATTTTAAATTTTTAAAATAATTAATAATAATAAATAAAATTATTACCTACTCCTATATTATTATTATCCTAATAAAATAGATATGTTTTCTTTTCCTTTATTTTATTATGATAAATAAGAGTAATCTTTCGTCCTTAGATATCAACCAAAAAAATAATCCACATCGAAAAAATATAAGAAGGTGGTGGAATATTATATTATAAATACGATTAATCGTTCGTCCTTATATATCGACCAAAAATTTAAGAAAGTAATATTATGAACCACGTCGCATGGTCTTAACTCTTAAGACTCTAATGTGGTGATCAGAGTATCTACAATTATAAATATAAAATCGTAATTTTGAACTTTACTATCATTTCAAATGCATTCATAATTGTACTATTATAAATAAGAAAGGGTATCTGGGTATGCATCGTTATATTAAGCGACAACATTCATTATTATAACTTGTGTGCTGATGATGACAAATTTGTTTTTTATCACATGTTTCATCGTTGTTGACTGTAATATATGTTCTCATTTTACCCAGTGAGTATTTATATCCACGTATATTTATGTGCACGGTACTTTTATTTTATTCTAACTACAATGCACCATATATAATGCCTATAATTTAATTTGACCTTTACCGTATATATTATCTCCGATTCCTTGAAACACATTTACGTATATGGATAATATTACTTTACTATTAGGCATACTCTTAACTTCGACTTACTCTCTACTGTTGTACAGTTTCACAAATTTATGCAATCATCCAATATGGTGTCCTTATCAACGTCATTAAAAAGCGGCCCGTGCATCGCACGGGCTTTACATCTAGTAAGTAATATTGTTA
The DNA here is from genome assembly GCA_958450325.1 of Agrostemma githago. NCBI lineage: Eukaryota > Viridiplantae > Streptophyta > Magnoliopsida > Caryophyllales > Caryophyllaceae > Agrostemma > Agrostemma githago. Next base: position 6,990,808 of record OY288240.1, read on the forward strand.
AAACGATATTATACACAAAGTAAATATTACTCAATATTTTACGACCCTAAAATAGCGGGTTGGATTGCATTCCGTCAAAAGTTAACGTTAGTTAACCATAGAGTTAACGGTGTTAGTCTTTGAGGACCTTAACCGTAAAATTTAAATATTGAATCCCTTAACTAAAAAAATACATAAAGTTCGGGTCCTTGTTTGACTCTTATCTCATCTTTGAAATAAGTTCTGCAAATGGAGTGGATAACAATAAATTACTAATAAAATTAACATATTCGTAGTAGATTCATCAATATTTTATCTAAAATTTGTCATTGTGTGAAAGCTAAAATATATCTGCCTACGTAGAATAGTAGAAGGGGATGTTTCCCTCTCCCCTACCCCTCGCCAATTTATCTCACAATCTGTAATGATAACATTTACTTTATTCTACTATAGTGGACAGATATATAAATTATTGGACCGTTTCAAAATAAAATCAAAGTCATTAAAGAGTAAGGAAGATATATTAGTATCATAATAGCTACTCCCTTTTCTTTCATTGATATTTTCACAATTTTTTTTTCCAACAATTTTTTTGATTTCTTCCACTTTCCGTTTTTCTATCATGCTTCTTTCTTACCTCGGTAAAACATTTACTTTACTCTATCTACTTTTACTTATTTTATTATTTTTGTTAAAAAATGTGCAACTCTTAAGATTGAATAAATCAATGAAATAGATGCAATACATTGCTGACATGTCTTAGTTTCATGATAAACTTGTTTGGCAACGAAAAACAATTGACCTAGTAAAGAAGCTGAGCTACTCTTTTCCAAAGTTATTATGTTTAATTAAAATTAGTTATTCGCAAAAGAGATACTCCATTTATTAATATTATACCCATTTATCATTTTGGATTTTTTAAAATACTCTACGCATTTTTATTATTTTTATATCGGCTTTTCTAACGTGTGCCCAGTGGACACACGTTAAGATGTCAATGAGTGAAAGAATTACAATGATCTCATGAAGAGAAATTGAAATATTAACTAATAATTACCATATTTAAATAACATCAATGAGATTCCTTCTCTAATAACATCAATGAGATTCCATCAGTGGGCACACGTTAGAAAAACCGTTTTTATATTAGTCTCTCACATTTTCATTTTTTAATACTTTTTAGTATGGTCAAAAATATCAAAAATTGTTGGGACATCAACCACACAAACCACCTTGATATGCCACGTCATATCGAGTTTGTTACATTTCTGTTATGAGTTTGTTACAAACAAACTCTCACTCAATTATTCCGTATATATATACAATTACACATATGTATTCATGACTGATTTTTCATTTAATAATACAATCTTTTTTATTTAGCTTGTTTTCTTCTACTTTCCTGCAAGCTTCCACTTCATTTTTCCTGCGTTCTATCCAAGCTGCATCAATAGCGGTCAATCAAATCAACAGGGTATTAGAGCGCTAGGTTCTGTTTTCTCGTTTTTTTCTTCTCAAATTCCTCTTTACTCTATCAAAATCACAAAAGAAAATCAACAAAATCTCAAATTAATTCTCGCAATTTCAAAATGTCTGGAATTTCAGCAATTACTCCAGGTAATCCTTTTTTCATCAATTCATCTGACTTAGTAGTTCACAAACTAGTCAATTATGGTCGATAATTGGGAAGATAAAGGGTCTCTCTCGAGTCTTTTTGCACCCGGAACGGGTCTAATAATAGGCTCTCGCGACTTACTAGGTCGACCCACACCAATGAAAGCTCAACACAATATAATTCACCTATCGTGGCCAAAACAAGCAAATCATACAGAAATCGCAATCAATTGGAGAATACCAACAACAATAGACCTCTTGCCAATGGCATGTCAAGCTGAGTTCTGCACTCCGCTCAAGAGGTTATGCGTCTTCTTTGAATGATTATTATTCCCTTTTTACTAAGATCATTGGATCTAAGAGGGTGCTCCTAGTTGTGTATGTGGACGATATTCTCATTACTGGTGATGATGAGGCTGAAATCGCTCAATTAAAGGATTATCTGAATGATAGCTTCAAAATCAAAGACTAGTGTACTAACCCGTGAAAATTCACGGGATTGAGGTCATTTCTTTGTCATTAGAACATATAGAAAAAAATTATTAAGTAGTATAACAGAAAGACATAGTTGCGTGGTACATTTGTGAAATTATTGAATTTAAAGAAATAATATTTTTACGGTATGGTCAATATCTAAGTTTAAGAACTCATATGGGTCCGTGAACACAAATTTGACTTGAAAAAAAGAAAAAGCATACGTTCCGTAGAATTAATAGTTTAGAGACGGTCTGTTTTATGAAAAACTTGACCATGAATTACTTTAAAGTAATTTTAAATACTGAACGACATATTTTCATCAATTAAAATACAAAATCTTCTGACGATTTAAGCTCAAAATAATATTTTTCTCATCAAATTTTTATTTATTTAAGAGTATAACATTATTCTTATACTCTTTAACTACGGAGTATAATGTTTATATTTTAAATAAAAAAAATCAAATTTTAAATTATTTTATTATTAAATGGTAAAAAAATACTCGAATGTATTAATTAAATTGTAAATTCGATTACGGAGTATATTTTAATTTAAAATATTAATTGCTTAATTATAAATCCAAAGATAACTATACTGAAGTATATAAATATAAATTTATCAATTTTAATTTTTGTTGATTCAACGGGTCGGGTTGCAACTCTAAAATATTATCATTATTACTTAATTTAGTGTTTTTATTTCTACACCCATTTTTTGTACCCTCTGTTAATTTTTTAAAACAGAGTGTAAAAGATAAATATATCCCGTCCCAGTACATATTGTCAGACGATCTCTTATAACCTTTTTTGTTGAGTATTTTATAGGAGTAATATTTTTAACTATTCATGTACAAAATGAATTCGAAATAGAGTAGTGTAATACCCGTGAATAATCACGGGGTTATGTACAACTTTTTGTTGGACGATTTCGTTTAAGACATTTTTTTGATTTAGTAACTGTCATAATCAACAATGTCAGCCAAAGATTTACTTGTAATGACACGTAAATGAATGAACGATGTATGACTTATTTGAAAATTAATTTGCGAATTTAGATTTTCAATTAATTAGATATAGAGATGCAGTATAGGTCTCAAATGTGAATTATAGGGAAACCTGAATTAATTACTATGTAATTCTCCCAAACCTATAAAGTATATGTATTGTTTTTATACAATTTTAATAACGAATATTAGAATGGTGCAATGGTTAAGGTGTTGAAATTTGGTTTGATGGTTATGGATTCAAAACCTATTGATACAAATCTTTGAAGTGGATTTTTAATTTCTTTTTATGAAAGAAAAGATTTACCATAATTACATAATTAACTTGGGTTAATGAGGATTGAGTATTCTGAAATGCTCAACAATAAGCAGTGTCACGTCATTGACACCGGTGCTTACTTTAATATATAAAGGATTTGGGTTCTCTTCACTATTTTTTGGGCATGGAGTTTCACTCCCTTCCCACCGGTGTGGCTGTTACTAAGCATAAATTCACAATGGATCTGCAAGTCTGCCATTAGTCCTTTGGACAATACTGTGAAATTTGATTCTGACGTTGGTTTTCTCCTCTCTGATCCGTCCCAGTTTCGCAAATTGGTTGGGAAGCTAAACTTCTTGACTCACACACGACCTAACATATGCTTTGCCGTCCAGTTTCTTAGCCAGTTCATTTATTCTCCACGGGATACATACCCACTGGAAAGCAGCTCTCTGCACTCTCCAGTATCTCTCTGCCGCTCCACATTAGGGTATCCTCCTTGATAATATGATGGTGAGGGATTTATCGTGGATCCCGCCACCAAATAAAAACCGGCAAAACCTAGTGGGTAACTAGGGTAAGTCGGGTCGAATCCACAGGGATGGGAGGTCGGACTAAGATATGCTACGGTCTAGGACTAGGTTCGAGACGAGCTAATCTAAGGAGGGGGAGACTAGGACTAAGCTAGGTCTAAAGCAAGAAAACAAACATAGGAAACAGGCTAGGATTAGGTCGGGGTCAAAGGGGTAACGGAATGGTCAAGGAAGAGCTAGAGTGAAGAAGGTAGTAGGGTGATCTAGGTCGGTCCGGGCGGTCGCAACTTAGACCGACCTAGAGGTTCCTCATGGAACCCATTTTGGCGACACACATGACAAACGGGGTTCTAGCGCGCTATGGCCTAGATCGAATCCGGGCGGTCGCAACTTAGACCGACCTAGGGGTCGTCCTCACCGGGCTCTCGCAACTTAGTGAGGGAACCGAACCCACAACAAACTAACACCCACAAGGGAAAGACAAGAAAAACAAGCAATCTAACTTACTTAGTCATTCAAGCATTTCATCAAACATGTAACATGCATCAACCAAGAGGAAACCCAAATCTTCCACCCACATCTCCAACAAACCCTTAATCACCCAATTAACACCCTAATCACCCTACTAACCCTAGCAAGAACACTACTCTAACATAATCAAACTACAACTAACAAGAACAAGAGGAATCATCATAAGAAACAAACATACCTAAACAAACTCTACCAAACTAACAAAAACAAGAACAAACAATAATGAAGATTCAAACTTGATTAAAGAACAAAGATTAAGAAAAAGGAAAAGAAGATTATACCATACTAGAAGATGAAAGGAAGAAAGAAACTTGCATAGATGAGAAAAACCCAAAACAAACATCCAAGTTTGTCAAGCTTGGTGAAGATCTTGAAGAATTCCCAAATTACAAGCATTAAACTAAGATTAACGATAATCTAAAGACTAATCTACACTAATCTAATCTAATCTATGCTAAAACTAGGCTAGGGTTTGTGGGTAATGTCTAACATAAGCTAAGATTACAAGAGGAGGGGTATTTATAGGGTTACAAATGGAAGGGAGAAGAAACAAAGGAAATGCGGGCATAGCTGGGTGGTCCCGACCGGGACGGGTCATCCCGACCGGGACGGTCCTCTCATCCCGAACGGGACGGGTTGGTCCCGACCGGGACGGCCTGGCAGTGGCACCCTCAAAAGTGCACTTCATCCCCGACGGGATGAGGTGCATACCCGTCGGGGATGAGTTTTGTAGGCCTTCAATATGATCCTTTTGGCTCCTCCTTGCTTCATATGAACTTCTCATAGATTCTCGGGACTCGGGATCGGGTCTCGGAGGCTCGGGATTGGGTCCCAAGGTCTCGGGGTCGATTCCAAAGCATCGAGTCATCGTTCCTTTACTCCGTTGGCTTCAAAATATGTATGTAAAGAGTCGGAATCGCTCCAACTCTTCCAAATTGGTCTCGGGAACCTGAAACGAACTAAAGGAAGCATAAGAAGCCCCTAAACCGCTCCCAAGGAGCGATTCTACAAGGAAAATGGGACCAAAACACAACAAAATAGGCACTACAAACTACACTTATCAACTCCCCCACACTTAACCCTTACTCGCCCTCGAGTAAGCACATACTAACTACTATACTAGCCGAATGGGTATTAGCGCACCCTACGCCCTTTCAACTCACGCGAGTGCACTTAGAGGAAAAGTGCACTCCGCAAGGCAAGTCGGGTCTTGCGACAAAACTGTGGATGCAACCGGACACAAAACACATAAACAAACAAGCACACAAACAAACACACAAAAGGTTGCATCCAAAAGAAAAGAAATACCGCTTCCCTCAAACAAGCGGTGAAAGAAGCACCGGTTTAGGACTCAAGGCAAGTGACAACGTTCCCAAGCTAGCAATACAAACCAAGATGGACTAAACCCTAATAGTATGACGACAAAGCAATAAAAACGTTGGTAACTTACCTCGGTTCCTCCTAACCTTCTAAGAACGTACTACGGGACGATCGGCGGGATGGAAAAAGGATGAACCACGGTGTTAGTCGACACTGTAGGTAAGTGAGACCCCGCCCCCTTTAGCAATGAGCCAAGAGGGTCGTCCCATGTCCGAAACCGCCCAACTAGTCCAAGTAAAAAGGTGGAAAAACATGCAAAATGAGGGAAGACCGACTAATGCCGCTATCATCCTTCCTAGGGACTCGGTCCTTTGGTAGGCTCTTCACGGCAAAAGTCGGAAAAAGGCTTATTTTGAGAGGTAGGGGTTATTTTTGTGAATCGGGTTTTCTTTTGGCATTTTCTCTTTTCTTTTGCATTTTCGTCTTGTTTTGCCATGCCATTCTTTTTTTCTTCTTTTCTATTTTCTTTTTGGCTATTGTGCCCTTTCTTTTTCTTCATTCTTTTCTTTCTTTCATTTTCTTTCTTTTTCTTTTCTTTGCCCTTTTGGCTTGATTTGGCTTTTTGGCATTCCTTTGTATGACAAGAAAGGGTGAATTCAACAAATTGCAACTTATTGTGTGGATATGTGTAGGAGGTAGGGTAATGGGTGAGTCGGGACGGCGCCTTCCCTTCAAACCCACAAAAAGTGGAGAACTTGGACTAATCAAACGATCCTAGACACGGTCACCTAAGGGACGGGACTCGGCAACCAAGGCATTTTCACACCGTGGGTGGTCATAATGGTCAAAATGCAAATCCCGTAGTAAATCCCTAGTAAGCTAGGTGGACTCAAGGTAAAGGACCAACGAAATCATTGATTTAGGGTCATCCTACTAGATTAAAGTCCAAGACTCGATTTACACTACTAGGAAGGGAAAGTACACACTCACACATTAGCCTCTAAACCGGGTTTTCGAAAACCATTTACACACAAGACACACAACAAAACATAAAACAAAGACTCAACGAAAACGAAAGAAAAAGAAACAAAAGCAACAAAACAAAAACAACACAAAACAAACACATAGAGAACACAAACACCACCCCTATCTTCCAAATGAGCAACCAAATCAACCTCAAGCATTACAAAACTCCACCCGAGCACACTGCATCACAATCTCCTCCAAACTCTACAAGAGATAAAGAAGAAAAAGGGATAAAGATGTTACCGGAAGTCTTGCAAGCTCTCCAAAGCTATCGGTGATTCAAGCAACCTATAAGGAAAAAGGGAGGCAAAACACGCACAACACAACAAATACACGATACAACGACAAAAAAGGAAAATCTTTTTGATTTTTATGAAAAAATTTCAAATTTTTAGGATTTTTAAAGATTTTTTGGAAAAACTACGAAAATAAAACTAACTACGATAGAATATCGTTCCCCCCACACTTAAACCGAGCCATGTCCTCATGCTCGATCGTAGTGTGCGGAGAGACAAAAGAAAAGAAGAGAAACTACGAAAATAAAGCTAAAAATCAAAAATAAAGGTGAAGAAAAGGGTAGAAGGTGTCCGGCCGGGGTGTAGTCAAGTCACCATGGGCCGAGACAAGAAAAAGATATGGATGGGGGAAGAAAATAAAAGGAAGGAAATAAAAGGAAATGGGAGGGGAGGGCTAGGTGTAATCAAGTCACCTAGCCCGGATTCCGCCTAAATCCGACTAAATCCAACAAAAGGGGTGAAAAACTTGTAAATTTTGGATTTTGAAATGACTCTCGATGTAGTCACATCATCGAGAGTCGGGAGCAACCAAAACCAAGGCCTCGAAGGCCACCATGACATCAAGACACAAAAGTGTACAAGGGGAAGGGAGGTAAACAAGAGAAAACAAGCAATAATAGACGGAAAAGAAAGGATAGTTGCCATACCCATCGGTTAGCAACTCACTCGCTCCATCGTCTCATCGGTCAATATAAGCACTTTGCTTGTCGTCCTCATTGTCATCCCGCTTCGAACGTGAAAGTATCGCATGGTAGAGGTAGTAATGGTGTGAGGGAGTGAGATTTGATGTGAATTTCGGTGTAAGAGGGAATGAAGTGAGGGTATGTAAATGGAGTGTAATGGTCATATGACATGAGCAAGGATGGGTAGGGAGGATGGGTGGGGGCATACAATGGTTGGGTGGGCCCAAATGTCGAAGAAGAGGCCAAAAAAGGAGAAAGGGGACCATCCCGGTCGGGATGGATGGTCCCGGTCGGGAAGACACACTCGTCCCGGTCGGGAAGCCACCTTCCCGGTCGGGACGGCACTCCAGCAAGCTCCAATTTTTGCACCTCCATCCCGATCGGGACGGCTCCCTCCCGGTCGGGATGGCATATCCTTCCCGGTCGGGAAGCTCCCTTCCCGCCCGGGATGGGTCTTCTTGACCTCCAAAACCCCAAAAGCTTCACCGAAGCTTCAAAAACCGACTTCCATACTCACGAACCAAGCTCTATCATTAACCATTCCTCTCTAGGAATCATCTTCACTTCACACCTATGACAATAAGCTCAGATACAACATCAAATTCTCTCCCTCACAACGCTCATCAACAATCCAAACAACAAGAATTTCACAAAACTAACCATCCTAGAAACCAAGGTACCAAACAAACATATATACACACACAAAAGCAAAAAGAACAAGAAAAAGAGATATATACAATAAGGTACTCTCACCAACTACACCTCCATAGCCATCAAGAGCTCGTAGGAGTAAGTCAAATGCCCTAGCAACATCTTCATTTAAGCTCACATGGCCAAGCCTAGCCACTTTCAAAAGTTTCCAAGTCGGAGGTGAGAAGCGATCATCTTCATTAAGCTCGGGGTTCCCGTGATCTTCCGGGTCTTCGGAACCAACATAGATACGACTCTTATGACCATCCGGTAGGTATAGTGGTCTAGAGTCGTGCTCGGTGTCATGATGTGGGAGATCACACCCTAGGGGTGTCGCTTCTTCTACGGGGTCGAGAGTGAGACTCTTTTCCACCGCCCGACAAGGATCCTCTTCACCAACCGTCTCACAAGACAAAGGACTAGGCATCGAGTGCGGTAGAGGAGGAGAAGGTATCAAGTTTTCTTCATTGGAGGCTCTAGGCTCCTCCAATTTCCCATACAAGGCAAGTTCCAAGGCATCTACCTCCTTTTCCCAAATATTACGTTCCTTTTCACTCACCTTGTCTACATGGCCTAGAGGAGGTATGTCTTCACTTGGCTTTGGATTGTCATCCGGTTCATCACGAAGAAAATCGAACAAATCCAATTTGATAGCCAATACATCGGCTCCCCAAGAGTTATCTTGAGAATCATGTTCACTCCCCTCCCCATTGTTGGCCCTTGAAGCTTCAACTTCCTCTATCCTCTCCCTATCTTCACCACCCAAGCAATACTCAACAATGGTCTCTTGATCGACCCCCTCTTCTTCATTCGTGGCTACAAGGTCGGATTGACTTTCTTGTGGAGTCACCCGACCTTCTTGCCCAAATGAACCTTCCTCAACATGTTGTGGAGCTCGAGTGGCCGACATCGTGATACGAGCCGTGAGTGCATCGATTCGAGCATCTTGCACCGCTATTTGGGCCCTAAGCTCCTCTTTAACCCCCTCTATGTGAGTCAACATCACTTGGTGACTCTTTTGCATTAAAACTGTCATCTCATGTTGACTCTCTTGCAATACCATTAACACCTCTTGTTGACTCTTTTACATTTGGACCAACATTTGATAAGTCTCGAAATTGGGGATTATTGTTTGTGGGTTATGTGAGGGTGTTTGGTAGTTGTTAGGATGTTGTGATGATCCTTGACAACTTTCATGGTAACCATATGGAGGGCTTTCGTAAGAATGTTGATGAGGTTGATATGGTTGGTAAAGTTGTGGGTTTTGGTAATTCGCCCCATAGTTGTCCCGTGATGATTGATGGTAGCTTGGACGCGCCATGTCCGTAACGTTGCTTTGGTACCTAGGATGAGCTAGAAGCACTTGAGCAAACTTTAGTATCCTAGTGCTTTTGAGGCACTAGGAAGGGAGAGTAACACACAAGAAGAAAAACGGAGATACACAAGGAGAAGAGAACACAAAAATCAAGAACAAAGTCCAAAACTAAGCACACAAAAGTCTAAACTACGTCGTCCCCGGCAACGGCGCCAATTTGATGGTGAGGGATTTGTCGTGGATCCCGCCACCAAATAAAAACCGGCAAAACCTAGTGGGTAACTAGGGTAAGTCGGGTCAAATCCACTGGGACGGGAGGTCGGACTAAGGTATGCTACGGTCTAGGACTAGGTTCGAGACGAGCTAATCTAAGGAGGGGGAGACTAGGACTAAGCTAGGTCTAAAGCAAGAAAACAAACAAAGGAAACGGGCTAGGATTAGGTCGGGGTCAAAGGGGTAACGGAATGGTCAAGGAAGAGCTAGAGTGAAGAAGGTAGTAGGGTGATCTAGGTCGGTCCGGGCGGTCGCAACTTAGACCGACCTAGAGGTTCCTCATGGAACCCATTTTGGCGACACACATGACAAACGGGGTTCTAGCGCGCTATGGCCTAGATCGAATCCGGGCGGTCGCAACTTAGACCGACCTAGGGGTCGTCCTCACCGGGCTCTCGCAACTTAGTGAGGGAACCGAACCCACAACAAACTAACACCCACAAGGGAAAGGCAAGAAAAACAAGCAATCTAACTTACTTAGTCATTCAAGCATTTCATCAAACATGTAACATGCATCAACCAAGAGGAAACCCAAATCTTCCACCCACATCTCCAACAAACCCTTAATCACCCAATTAACACCCTAATCACCCTACTAACCCTAGCAAGAACACTACTCTAACATAATCAAACTACAACTAACAAGAACAAGAGGAATCATCATAAGAAACAAACATACCTAAACAAACTCTACCAAACTAACAAAAACAAGAACAAACAATAATGAAGATTCAAACTTGATTAAAGAACAAAGATTAAGAAAAAGGAAAAGAAGATTATACCATACTAAAAGATGAAAGGAAGAAAGAAACTTGCATAGATGAGAAAAACCCAAAACAAACATCCAAGTTTGTCAAGCTTGGTGAAGATCTTGAAGAATTTCCAAATTACAAGCATTAAACTAAGATTAACGATAATCTAAAGACTAATCTACACTAATCTAATCTAATCTATGCTAAAACTAGGCTAGGGTTTGTGGGTAATGTCTAACATAAGCTAAGATTACAAGAGAAGGGGTATTTATAGGGTTACAAATGGAAGGGAGAAGAAAGAAAGGAAATGCGGGCATAGCTGGGTGGTCCCGACCGGGACGGGTCATCCCGACCGGGACGGTCCTCTCATCCCGAACGGGACGGGTTGGTCCCGACCGGGACGACCTGGCAGTGGCACCCTCAAAAGTGCACTTCATCCCCGACGGGATGAGGTGCATACCCGTCGGGGATGAGTTTTGTAGGCCTCCAATATGATCCTTTTGGCTCCTCCTTGCTTCATATGAACTTCTCATAGATTCTCGGGACTCGGGATCGGGTCTCGGAGGCTCGGGATTGGGTCCCAAGGTCTCGGGGTCGATTCCAAAGCATCGAGTCATCGTTCCTTTACTCCGTTGGCTTCAAAATATGTATGTAAAGAGTCGGAATCGCTCCAACTCTTCCAAATTGGTCTCGGGAACCTGAAACAAACTAAAGGAAGCATAAGAAGCCCCTAAACCGCTCCCAAGGAGCGATTCTACAAGGAAAATGGGACCAAAACACAACAAAATAGGCACTACAAACTACACTTATCATAATACCTCTGATTTCACAATCCAGGGTTTTTGTGATGCGGATTGGGCCTCTTGTCCCCGTACCCGCAATCTGTCAGTGGTTATGTTATCTTCCTTGGTAATTCTCTTATCTCTTGGAAGTCTAAAAAGCAGCCCATTGTATCCTTGTCCTCCGCAGAGGCATAATACAGGTCTCTTCGTCGGATTACAGCTGAACTAGCATGGTTGACTCGCCCATATTGCTAAGAATCCTGTCTTCCATAAGAGGACGAAGCATATTGACTTCGACTGTCATTTTGTTCGTGAGAAGTTGCTGGCAGGTCTCATTTCTTTGTCATATACTCCTCATCTTCAGTTGGTTGATGTCTTCACCAAAAGTTTATCGGGTCTCAAACATCGTGATCTTATTTCCAAATTGGGGGTAATCTCGTCATTACCCTCCAACTTTTGGGGGTGTTGGACATCAACCTCACAAACCACCTTGATATGCCACGTCATATCGAGTTTGTTACATTTTTGTTATGAGTTTGGTACAAACAAATTCTCACTCAATTATTCTGTATTTATACAATTATACATGTATTCATGACTGATTATTCATTCAATAATACAATCCCTTTTATTTAGCTTGCTTTTTTCTACTTTACTGCAAGCTTCTACTTCGTTTTTTCCTGCGTTCTATCCAAACTGCATCCATGACGGTCAATCAAATCAACAAAAATACTGTTACTCCCTCCATTTCATTGAAAGGTTCCATCTAAAAAATGGTACATTTTTTAAGAAAAATAATAAAATATTCAAAAGTAGAGAGGGAGTAAAAATAGGTGGACCCTTAGGTAAGAGAAAAAAATAATATCAAAAAAGAAATTAGAACCTATAAAAAAAATTTACAAAAAAAAAGAGAAGTGAAAACTTTAATTGAAACAGAGGAAAGAGGAAGTAGTAAATATATATTCACCGCTTTTATTGTGGGAATTAAGATGCGGCAAAATATAGAATCGTGTTCCACCAAGCATTCTCCAAATAGAAGCAGAGACCTAACAATTAAAGTGCATAAAAGTATAAAAGTATAGGTGTCGAAAATACGCAAGGATAGAGTAAAAGAGTTGATCCCAAATTGGAATTCCTGATTGGCTTACCATTTGGAGACACACACACACATCCCACCAAGTTTATACTGAGTATTATTCCTATTTTATTTTATCACTACTTCTCCAATATCTTCCCACGTTTGTTTTTTCCAATCCACCACAAATTATCCAAATCCAAATTATTTTTATTACTTATTATACTGTACTACTATACCGTAAGCTTTGTTTACTCAAATCAAAATTAATTCAATTCGATTCTTACAACTCGCTATATTTATTCCATACGAATTTACTAGCAATTTGTAAGAATCGAAAATGTATTCCGTAGTACTAAAATACGAGTACATGCTTATCATTGATGGGTTGGTTGTGGGAGTAGTCTATTTGTTAAGCTAATTAAATTATTAGTGCTACTACTAACCCATTTGCGTCTTCCTCTCCCTTTTAATTACTCACTCTCCTCTGTAATCATCGAAATTTGAGAAATGGAATCTAGGGTTCTTAATCTCCAGAATCTTTAATCCTATAACACCTGTTTGGCCTCCTTCAATTCACTCCAACTTCACTTCATTCCATGTTTTTTGGTAGATACCCACAAATTTATTACCAACTTTAAGGTACTACAAGCAGTAACTATTATACAGTAGTTTCTTTCTTTTTTTTTTTTTTGGAAATTTGTAATTTTGTGTTGTCATGTAAGTTGTACTCCTGTATGCTGTTTGATTTCTCAATCCCATTTTTATGATTGTACAGTACTTGTTTTGTGTTATTTTTAGCCAGGGGGTGAATTTTTTCTGTCCTGACAAAAAACCTCAAGTTGTGACACTATAAATGTCAAACCTTTGTAAATACTGTTCACTGTTTTCTACTCCATTCATTATCTATTGTTTTTACGCAAAGATCGAGTAGATAACCATTCATTGAGACGGAGGGAGTAATTGTCATAAGACTTATTTACATGTAACATGGACAGTGTTTTAGATATTGAATTTGGGTAGTAGCTAGATGCTGTTTCGATTTGTATGGTTTTAGGTTTATACTTCTATATATATTGCAGTAGCTGTTATCAGTTGTTGTAGCTGCGATTCGAGGATGGAACATGGATTGGGGGAAATTAAAGCGAATTAGTAATGCAAGAAATATGTTCCGAAAGAGTACCTCTTTTAGCCCTTAATGCTTTGTGTGATCGATCATATACAATCACGAAGCGGAGAAATGATCTGTTATGTGACATTCATGAAACTGGGGTGTAATGATTTGATGCTAATGTGTTTTGAACACCATGAATATAGATAGAGTCCCACTCCCACCACTCATTTCATTATTATGCTGATATGAGGGTTACATTTCGGATGATGCAGATCAGCAGCATTGATGAATGCCATTCTAGTCTCCGTTTTCCTTTTTAAACAAACATGAATACGCCATCCACTCAGTTTGTCGTGTCCAGAAGGATGAATATATATGAGCCTCTACACCAAATTAGCTCCTGGGTTGACACTTTCAGAGACGATGGTTGTTTGAATGTTTCTCCATCCACCCTTCTAGAAGTCGAAGATAATATCAACAGCTCCGTATGCCTTTTTTTTTTTTCATACTGTCTTTTCCTCACAGTTGATTTAGGGTGTCTTGGCATGACAATGCCTTTCTCAGGTTCCTGTTTTAATCTTCTTGTTTTTGTTAACTCACAAACTGTAGTCTGAGGATGTATCGCTTGGAGGCGCTGTGGCACTTTCAAACAAATATGACCAAGGAGCCTCTAGGCCTATCGATAAGGTATAGTTTTATTTTTCCCCTTGCTGATTCCGGTGGATCAACAATCAGTTTCTAATGAAGCACATTACTCAGCATTCTTTGGTTTTTGGATGAATGAAACACTCAAAATGACAAACTGGCTGCACTTCCTTTCATTGTGAAATGGAGTAACAATTTTCAGTGCAATTTTGATTATGGGTCTTCAAAATGACAAACTGGATGCACTTCTTTGAGGTAGCCCTTGATGCACTGGGGAAACATTGTTGATTACTTCCTAGTATAATGTATCACTTGTTTGGTTCAAAATGTAATTAATTTTCGGCTGGAGGTTAATGAGATGAAGAACTACGGGATATTTCTGACTTCATAAGCAAGAGAAGCAGAGATAATCCCAATTGACCAGCCATTACTTCTGAATAGAACTTAGCCATTGCATAAATTTTGCATTTACATCTCTATAATCCAATACTTCAATTCGGAAATTGAGGGATTTTGGCATCATGTGAACTTTGTTCAAGAAACTCTTGAATTGTAGACAAGCAAAGGCCTTTCATCTGCCTTCTTATTTTTTGACTGTCTTGGTTACCACTTAAGGTACAAAGACGTCTTGCCCAAAATCGCGAGGCTGCTCGAAAAAGCCGCTTGCGGAAAAAGGTACACAGTAAAGCTATTTTCATATGTGTAATCATGATTTGATGACATTAATATTGACATAAAATGATAAACATATTCGGCGATTTCTTATAGGCTTATGTCCAGCAGTTGGAATTGAGCCGTACAAAACTGATGCAGATGGAGCAAGAACTTGAGCGTTTAAGGCAAAAGGTAAGGCAAAATTCCATTTGCTTTAGCTTTTAAATGAATAGTGTCTTTTTCACATGTACTCGATAATGAGAAATATATTTGAATGATTGGCTCCAGGGTGTGTATAATGGTGGTGGGATAGATCATCTTTCATACGCTGGAGCTGTAAATTCAGGTTTGTCAGAAATATTTCTCTAGCAGTTTATCAAATATAATTAACCTATTTTCCGAAGCACTTGCTCGTATGTTCAAAGGTTAGGATACATGAACAAGAGTTAGGTCAGATGATAATTTAATGATTTTCACAGTCTCCTTTGTTCTTATTCTGTTCTTTTTTGGTTGTGCAGGGATTGTTGCATTTGAGACGGAGTATGGACACTGGGTTGAGAAACAGAATAAACAAGTTTGTGACCTTAGGAATGCCTTGAACACCCATACTACTGATGCTGAGCTCCGAATTCATGTAGACACGAGCATGAAACACTACTTGGATCTTTTTCGATTGAAAGGGACTGCTGCAAAGGCTGATGTAAGCTATCTCATGTCTGGCATGTGGAAAACCTCATCTGAGCGTGTTTTCATGTGGATAGGAGGGTGCCGTCCTTCAGAACTACTGAAGGTGACACTTTTTCCGACTAAGATCATGTGTCTTTCCAGTGAGTTTTATGTAGTACTGTTCACTGGATTTTACGGTTAATGAGCTGATCGTTTCTTGTGATTTCTTTTAGAAGGCTCTTCCATTCTTGCTATGATCCATGCGATGAACTGACGGTTAATGTTTTGATGATGTGAACAGGTACTTGGGCCTCAGCTTGACCCATTGACTGATCAACAAGTGATGGATGTATATAACCTAAAGCAATCATGTGAGCAGGCTGAAGAGGCCCTTTCACTGGGGATGGAGAAACTCCAGCATACACTAGCCGAATCTGTGGCTGAAGGTCTCTTTGTAGAAGGAAGCTACAGACCGCAGATGAATAATGCCATCGAAAAACTCGAAGCTTTAGTCAGCTTTGTGAACCAGGTTAGCACTTCACTTTAGATGTAATTTGTCTAGCAAGCTTAGTGAACTCGAACCTGTGGTTGTGTATAAATGTTTAGGTAAGACATATAACAAAGCATTGTGGCCGCTGTCCAACAGGCAGATCATCTGAGAAGCGAAGCCCTTCAGCAAATGCACCGGGTATTAACAGTACGACAGGCAGCACGAGGGTTGTTAGCTTTAGGAGAGTACTTCCACCGTCGAAGAGCTCTCAGCTCCCTGTGGTCTAGCCGTCCTAGCAACTCACGCCCGTGATTATGTTCTCCGAATATGCTATTGCGATTCACGTATAGCATTTACACATTCTTGAAGCAACAACCTTTGTACATAATAGTAGCAAATCCCATTTGTTTTTTAGGCTCTGTAATTGTCTGTGAACTTGTTGAAAGTTTGATTTTGGATGTGATTTTATCATTCCAGTGTGTATCACATATGTATTGTGTAAATGACAAGGGTGTATATATATATCATCATATCATCAATTTTGTAAAAAAGAATTCTAGCATTGCCTAATAAAAGATGCGGATGCATTTTTGTTGCTTTAAGGCATCGATGAGCTCTTTCCCTTAGACAGTCCTCGGAATTGCTTCGGTCATCCACAGATGGCGGTGATTAGTCCTTGGTTTGAAGTTTTAACGCTGAATTTGTGAAGCTATTTGAAATGTTGTTACATTTTTATCACACTAATTTTGGAGCGGTTAGGGAAGTCCAAAGACACGGGATTGACTTGGTGTAATAATCACTATCACTCCCTATTTTTCTAGAAGTTGTTTGTAAAGTCTACGAACCATGAAATCGGGGGAGCCTACCCTACATCTACATCCACACTTCAAGGCAACGGAATTCAACTGTAAATGGGGAAGAATAGCTTTCTAGGCACAATACAAACAAAACAATAGGAGTACTAAGCAAACTCTCCGTAATTCAATACACAATTACAAAAATAGTGAAACTCTGTTTCCTTAGCTCTGTGTCCATGATTTTTTTCCTTATTCATAAGGATTTTCCATGTATAAATTGTCGTGTCTTTGTTCTTTATTTCCATTCACTAAACTGCAATCAAAGCCGATACTCGCTACTAAGTTTGGTACTGTACTAGCTAACCCATTTCTCCAGTTTAGAAATCTGAACTACATTCTTGTGACTGCTGCAGCTGTTCATGACCTAGCCCGATGGAGGTTGGACGTCATAGACTCATAGCTTGTCACTCGACTTAACTATACTACGGATCGGAGTATTTAAGGAGTAATTCACTCCAGTCAATTTCATACTAATGCTAGCTTTCTAACTACGGAGTAATACTTTACTTAGCGTAACTTGTGCTTTATAATCCCGATTTCACTATGATTAAACTAAGGAGTACATAAGTACATTATATACTCATCTCACATATTAAGAGTAGTAGTTATTTTTATTGTTTTATCACATGAGTAGCTGGAATCTCACCCTAGAACGGAGGGGGAATGCATGATAACTACATACTCCGTAATTTGTAGCAGTAACGATTTATGATTATTTGAATTGGATGAAAACTATCATTATATGATCATAGTTTGGTAACATGGTAGTCTTAGGTTCTTGTTCACAGCCTTTGACTAATACTTCACACTACGATCGAACGTTAAGTGACGATTAGTATGTAGACGACTGTCCTAGCTAGTAAGATGGAAAACCTCTAAGAATCGCATCTAAAGCTAGCAAACTATCGGAAGAAACATTTGCTCGTCACGTAGTTAGATTAATTCCATTCTCATAATCATTTGTATATTTGCATTGCAATATTATAATGAAATTGCACGTTGATCTCCCCTGGTACGTCTTCCCTAGCTAGGCTAAATAAGTACAGAGTAAGGAGTAGAGTTTATATTGTTTTGCATGCTTTAGTTCATTAGTTATTGAGTTAGAATTAGACATAAATCATCTAGCGTAATTAGTTTTTAACTTTTTCTATCGAAATGAATATTATTTCATTCGTCATATTAATATAACGGATATTTTCGTAATGTGTAGTCTCTCCAATTTTTATTTATTACACAAATTCAATATAATATACCTCCATCAAATGGGATAAAAAATAAAAATAAAAGGAAGTAAGAACTAGTGTAAAAAAAAAAAAAAACTTGCAATGCACACCTAAGTATGAGTAGTAGAAAAGAACGGTACCCTATTAGGGGGTGTTTGGTTCGCAGCGGGGAAAAGGAATGAGATTAGGAAAGGGAAAGAGGGGAAAAGAAAAGGGATTGCCCTCAATTTAACTTGTTGTTTGGTTCAGTCTTGGAAATGAATGACATTACTTCTTGTTCCTTTGTGGTTGTTTGGTTACAATTAGGAATCAATTTTTTTTAACATACTTATTTTTTTTAAAAACATTTTCAAAACAACATATATTCTTGTAATATTGAATAACAATAAAATTAATTATGACAATTACAAATTTAAAATAAAATTTAATATTAAGTTTTTTTTAATAGTATTATTATTATACTCTTTAATTATAATGTTTATATTTATAAAATATTAAAATCATTTTTTGAAATTATTTTAATAATTATTTTATTATTAAATGATTAAAAAATATTAAAATCTTTTTTTAAAATTATTTTAATAATTTTTTTGTTATTAAATGATTAAAAAAAATTATTAAGTTGAATATTTTTCATCTTTTTAATTTAAAATATTAAAAGTTAATATTTTTAATTATAAATACAAATATAATATTTAGATATTAATATTTTATTAATTTTGATAAATTCTCGTTGATCCAACGGGTCAACCCAGGCGAGTCGGGTTTCAACCTTGAATTAACGGGTCATATTGGGTTCGGGTCAAACGGGTTACAAGTCGAAAAAATGGGTTCACAATCTAAAAAAATGGGTCAGGCGGATCGGATTTCTGGGTCGGGTCGTTTGACAAGTCTAGTGCCCCGTACACACAGTGAGATGTGGACGTTGGTGGTGGGAGATCGTAGGTGGGAGGTGCGAGGTTGGAGACGTAACGATTATGAGAGTAACATTATAGGGCAAGAGGGAGATACAGGAATAGGGTAATGAGAGGGAAAGAGAATTCTAAACCCTTGGGGGTAGGGTTTTCAACTTAGAGGGATATGGGGTTTAGTTAATAGGTGAAATGGGAAAGGGTTTCATTCATTTGGTCAAACAAACATGTACAAAGGGAATCGGTAAGTTTGTTTCCCTTACCCTTTCCAGAAACCCTCCAACCAAACGGCCCCTTCGTACTTTATATGAGTATCTAAATTGTTAGTATTTAATCCATTAGGGCAACTCCATCAATGATGAGAGCCTCATCATGGCCTCCAACTATGATGTGCTTCATCTTGTTGTTGCCGAGCGTAATGCTCCTCATCTTTTTGCTGCACTTGAAGCTGAGTGATTTTTTGATTGTGGAGTAGATAAGTGAGAAAGAGGAGGGATGAAAAGATGATGAATGAAATTGAATCATTGTTGGAGGAGATTTGTACGTGACAGCCGCGCATGGATACTAATTCAAAGACTAAACCCGTAAGTGAGAGTAGGCCCAACTCAACTCAACTCAACTCCCCCACAATATATCCTCAGTGAGATTTTTCATCATAAGGTGGGCCCAGCTTATCGTGAATAATTGTGACAAAAGCTGACAACAGCAAAGTGAATCCACATAAATTTGTGCCATTCATTAATTTTTGCCTTTACTTCCTACATTGAACTGAAGTAGTACTCCCTATTCCGTATTCAAGTACTTTATGTTTACATACATGAATTAACTACGGAATTATTAATTAAGTACTCCATTAGTGACTAGTGGGTAATCGAAACGCTAATATTATCCTAACGATGCAGCTGTGCGCCTGTGCCGTCATTTGCTTTACTTTGTTTTTTTGGTCCGGTTGCATTATAATATAGAAGATTCGAACCTAAGACATTGTTTAAGACATCGTCAATACGGATTGAGTATGTGCTTTACTTTGTTAACAATACTTAGATCCCAATATCCCATTGTCTGATATAAACCTAGATTTAATAAATGGTATCACGGTAGTCATATATATTGGAGTATATATAAATAAATTGAGGGAGATGATTACAAATGGTCTCACCCTACCAAATACGAATATACTATATACTCCAATGTTTGTAGCTTACCCCATAAAATTTCAAAAGAAAGTAGGAGTATATAATGTATAATTAAAACCAAAGAAAATGAATTATAAGAAGACATTAAAACAAGGTAAGCAAGATAGAATATGAATATCCCATCCCATATATAAAAACAGTTAGTCTATCTTGTGACAGATGTCACTTCCTTATAACAAGTCTATCCATTTACATAGAAAAGACAACACATTACTTTTGTAATATTTTATCTTTTTCTATGTAAATGAATTATATTTGACTCGTTATAAAGAAGTGACGAATAACTCCATCACAAATAAGAATTTGTCGTTTAAAATGGAGGAGAAACACATTGGGGAATGAAGTGTATGACATGTAGAGGATGAGGAAAGTGGAAGAGAAGTGAAGATGAGAATTGTGTTTGAAAGGCGGGTGGATAATAATGAGTCTAGTAGGAGTAGAGGTAGACTAGTAGTAGGTAGGTGGGATTTAGGAATTAGGAGGAAATGGAATCCCATGCAAATTCCAACTTCCTCCACCGCCAGTTGAACTTGAACTGTTGAAGTCTGAAGAAGAAAGGAGGGAAAGTGAAACGGGTGGGTAAATGGGGGAGTCAAAAGTTGGGTAACCTTTTCCTTTGTCCTTTTATTTTGCTGCTCTATTTTCAACACGTACTACTACTTATTGCTCATCCTATTCTACTCTCTAGTCTCTACCTTCTAGTCGCTACTCGCTACTCATCGCTTTCTCCCTCTCCCTTTTAAAGTTTTAATATGCCTCATCTCTAGTCATATACTTTCTCCGTTCCAACGAATTGTATACGTTTACTTTATACACGTACGTCGATGCTAGTGTTCTTTTATCTATATCTTTAATTACGTATTACCAAAAATTATAAAAAGTTGATTTTCATAATTTATTTGATTAGACGATTTAAACAAGATCTCTCATAACTATCTTTTATCTTATATATTAAAAGTTATATTGAAGATTGTTTTAACTAATGAATAGTATCAAAAAATCAAACGTATACAATTCGTTGGAACGGAGGGAGTACTCTATTCTTTTTTTCTTTCTCTTTTTGGCTCGCTGTAATATACGTAGTCCGTAACTAACTAGGTTTACCTTGATGAACACATTTGAACCCTAGCTAAGATGAAATCACCAACTCAAGGAGCAGTTATTACTTCAACGGTAGTACCGCATTCCATATCTTCATTTGAATTTTTATCCATCAAAGTGGGTAAAAAAGTGATGACATATGTGTAATTAGAGAAAGAGAATAATGATTTTAACGGGTTATTAATACACTTTGAAAATGTTAATTGTTTTAATTTTTTTTATCATAAATACAATTTTTTTATTATTATTAATCATTTAATTTAATACCTCGTATATGATATTACTAAGAATAAACATATTTTATTTAATGTATTTTTAAATTTTTATCCCGTATTTCTTATTTGGCAAGTTTTAATTTTTTGTCTCATTCTCTACTTTCCTTATTTGTCCTAGTTATATTACCACATTACCCTTATACTTTTCTATTATTTACGTATTTTGCCCTTAGACTGCCCAATTAATTTCGATGAGTCATTGGGTTTAGTCATCAAATGTTCATCATCATTTCTCTCTTTATCCATACTCCGTATTTCTTAATTTTCATCGTCTCAAATCTTTCACAAAGTACCGGAGGGAGTATATTTTTTAATGTAGATTGATATTACATTTCTACAAGAGATACGAATATATATGACAAATTTTGACTTGATTTATTGTTTTTTTTTCTCTCATTTTAATAATCATGTGATAAAAATATGATTTTAAAGTTATATGGAGTCTATTTAAAAATATTATTGTATTTCTTAAAATTTTGAAAAAAAATATTTCTTACTATTTTTAAGAAAATTTAGTTTACTATATCAATATTTTTTTAATTTACTTATTTTTGGCAGGTAATAGGTCGGACGGGTTCTAAATCAAAATATTCGAATTATTTTTAGGTCGGGTCATTTTGAGTGAATTTTTTTCGGACAGGTCTGTGTTTTTTTTTTTTAAATTTTTTTATTGAGAATTCTATGTGTCTCATTTGATGTAGAGAGGGAATGGAGGTGGGAATAAAACAAAAAGAATGGAAGAAGGGGACAAAAGAGCGGCGCAGAGCAACCTGGGGCGGATAGGAGGAGGAGTGACTAAATTGCGCACATGCCTTACACCATTCACACACACACACACACACAGAGACACCCTATTCTTAAATTCCCCAGCCCCCCGTAAATCCCTCACTTACACACTCACTTGACAGACACTTCCCCAGTCTCAGTCTGAGTCTCCCCAAATAAATAAACCCTCCCAAGCAAGTCAAAATCCCCCTCCCCCCACTTTCCTCCCTCCTGTATTCAAAACGTAACCATGGAAGATCAGCACCAGCACCACCATCATAATCCCATAATTCCAACTGCTATAGACTCTCATCTCCAAGCACCCGACGCTAATGCCGGAATGGTAGTGGGTATGGAAGGGAATCATAATAGTAATAATAATGGAGGATTGAATGAAGTGCTGTATGTGAAAGTGATGACGGATGAACAATTGGAAATTCTGCGCACCCAAATTGCTGTTTATGCCACCATTTGTGAACAACTTGTTGAGATGCATAAATCCATCACCACTCAACAAGATCTTGCTGGTACTCCATTCATTCATTCATTCTACATTTTCTACCCTTCATTTTTTCATCATCTCACCATTTTCATTCTCTTCCCATCCATTTTACTAGGTTTTTTTGTTTAAATACTCCCAAGTCCTAAAACCCTTCTGGGTTGGGAATTCTGTTGTTCAATTATACGACTACTGACCGGACACGCCCACTTAGCTTAAACTCGATCGTTGTCAAAAGATTTTCATTTCCCAATTTTGAGACCCGGAAAATCGGGTGGTTATTCAAACTTTGATTAACCTTATTATTTGGGGGTCTTAAATTCATTTGACGCCCTTGGTCGTTGGTGTTGTTGAGTAAATTCTTCCCTTTGTTTTTGCCGTACAATTATGAAGTATTATTTAATCATAAATATTAATGCAATTCCTTTGTTTATAAGGTCGGATGAATAACGATTTGTCTGCACAAATAAAGACAAATATGGAGTCATTTACTATTACCATTTACCTGGGCAGGGTGACTTTCTCTTATGTACCGAGATACTTGGCCCTTTATATATACCCTCACATATTCATATGGCTGCCTGATTTGGTGCCGCTACAAGTCTGAAAAGAATTACGTAGATTTCTATGTTGCTCAAGTTGTCTAAGCTTGCTTTTTAAAGGACTTAGTGATTCATTTTGGCTGTGAAATCGAGTCGTATAGCAGCTTCAAAGTTATGTTAGTAAGTATTTGGGTGAGAGATGTGAAAGATCAAGGATTTGAGACGAGTTTTAGAGTACTCAAGATTAGTGTCACTCTAAAACATGAACAAAGAATATAACCGGAATAAAGAGTTCGTTTAGATATTGAAATCGGAGAAACAACCGGCAATGCTTGACTCAGTTCCTTAAGTTATGCGTTTAGAGGTACTTAAACTGGCTCCTTATTCTCTGATCAGATTTTAATTTTATGGAGTACATAGATGAAGCACAATTGCATGCTGTTGCTCTGCTTTTACGTTCGTTCATACATAAGCAAGGGATGTGTGCTTACAGCTTTCTTGTGACGTGCGTGGTTGCATTTGACAGGAGTCCGGTTGGGGAATTTGTACTGTGATCCTCTGGTGACGGCTGTTGGTCACAAGATATCTGCTCGACAAAGGTGGACACCAACACCCGTGCAACTTCAGATCTTAGAGCGCATCTTTGACCAAGGCACTGGAACTCCAAGCAAACAAAAGATCAAAGAAATAACGGGTGAACTATCTCAACATGGCCAAATCTCAGAAACAAACGTCTATAATTGGTTCCAAAACAGGCGTGCTAGGTCGAAAAGAAAGCAATTAAACACAGCACAGAATAATAATGGTGAATCTGAAGTTGAGACTGATGTAGAATCTCCCAAAGACAAGAAGACGAAGCCTGAAACTTTTGGATCTGAGAACAATTTAGGTCCAAGTAGTGAAGATATATGCTACCAAAACCAAGAGATAAGTTCTGGGATGCACTCACTTGACCCCCTACCTAGCAAAATGGAGCCGGTTTTTGCATCAGATGGCAGTTCTAAATCCCCACAGAGTCTCAGCCAACTAGCTTTCTATGAAAGCATCATGCAGAACCCAAGTATGGATTTACAATTCGTTTCATCTCAGCTATATGCATAATACATATATCTATTGCTGTTGCATTTCCTCCACTTACACTCTGCCCTTCATACACTTCATTAACACTCCCTCCACATAGGAACGAAAGATAGAAATGCTGTAAGGTAACTGTCTATTCACAATAGCAACCAACCCCGTTACCCCGTGCCTTGATAGCTCTCACAAACGGCGGGTTGAGGGATGACATGGACACAGTCTGATTCATGTGATGTTAATAATTTAATGCTTCGTACAAAAAAGCTGTTTTAGGTGGACTCATAGCCATGGGCCATATTGAAATTTGCATCGAATGACTCATACTTGAGGATTACTCTTGAATTCCGACCAATTAATAACAAGTTTTTTTAACTATAATTTACCACAACGGCATCCTGGCAAATGTGACGATAGGGATTTTCAGCAAAATTTGCATTTGGGGTTTCAATGGTAATCAACTATCTATTCTCGGCTCTTGGTTGCTATTCAACTGTTACATGCATTGTCAAAAATTTGGCAAGTCTCGTAAATCACTAGAAACACTCGATGGTAAAAAGAAGAATTTAATATGTAAAGAGATTCTTGTAGATGTTATACAGTTTTCTATGATGGTGATATCAATGATTTTTTCTTAAGATTACCCAAGAAGAGACTTCCGAATCTATGTTTCCTTCTTGGTACATATCTGAGTGTAGGGTGGGGACTACCTGGCTAACATTGATTACAAATTCTAGCTGCTAAACCTTTGAAAACTAGACACACGGGGCTCAAGATATTATGAGTAAGCATCGGTGTTGAAAAAAATAAGTACTACGGGTTAGAATACATACCTAAGTACAAAACATGGATCCATCTTCTAAACTGTAGACTTGGAAATTGGTTGTTATTAAGTCCATATCATAAACAGAGGTTCGGTAAAGATCATCTCAGGACATGTCATGGCTAACATGCTGTAAACTGGGCAAAAGATCATTGTGTACTCATCGGTGGTATGTTCAAGTCATTACCTTTTTTCCGTTTTTTTTCCTTTCTCTAGCTCATCAGTATTTAGTTGTTGGACTTGTTGCATATTAGCTCCCCTCTTTGCTAGTTTGTTCCTTTTGGAGATCATTATCATCAAGTGCAGCAACAACAAGAAGTCCCAAAAAGATTTGGGGTCGGCTAGCATGAATCATTATCCGAAATCGTCTAAGTCGTCCCCAATAAAACAATAAAACAAATAAAGTGCAGCAGCCTAAAACAATTCTGAGACAATTCAGCACTGAGCTAAAATATTGGAGATTGTGCTTGGCAGATACACCTGTTAAGTACTTATGACTCGCGCTAGCCTGAGATGTTAAGAGTTGCTGATCAACCCCTAGGGATGTTTGACTGGATCTAGATCCAATATAGACTGGAATCCAAAACCAGATGTGTGATATCAAACCTAGGTCAACTTTTTACTTTTCCTATTTAACTTGTGTATTGGGTTATAATGGTGGTTCTTGCAGGAATCGACCACTTGATTGGGAAAATGGAAATACCAGGGGGCTATAGTCAGTATCCCCCGTCCGAGGACTACAGCATGACAGGCTGAGTTAAACGGTCTCGTGCTAATGTATTTGTCCTTGTATGATACTCATACTCTCATGATTTCATTTAGAGGCCAAGCCGGATCTCATATGAGATTTCTGCGCTAGGTAGCAGTCTGTAAACTCCACGAATATGTATGGAGTGTTTGGAACAATGCCTTTGGAGAGCGCTATTGTTCAGAAACGGTTGATTATACAATTTGTACTATCTCATGGTATTTACTGTAGTTGAGAATGGTGTTGTTTTGGTGCATTTTGACAGTATTTGAAGTTTGGTGTTATTTGGTGTTCAGAATTTGTCAGCACATTTTAAGACTGCGGTGATAGTGTTATCATTAAGTCTGTGTTAGTCTCCACTGGCTGGAAAGTGGTGTATCTTCGCGGGTTTATGTTGCATTGATTGGGATTGAATGGTTGTATGATGTACCAAGTACTATACTCCGTATTAGTATTACGAGTACCATTTATGCAATGTGATTGGGCTTTGCTTTTATATATCGACTTTTGCCACCTCATTTCTCATCATCTTCTGCAGTAGTTAACAATCAGTGAGCACTAGGATACTTGTACTCTGCACCTAAGATATTCCCTAGTCGCCAGACCGGTAAATATTACACAGTACATAGACTACATAGCCCTGGGCGAATATATAGGATATCACAGTGGACTAGGACATTCGGTTATGCCAAGAGGCGCAGCTTGGGTTTCGATAAACCCATAAAAAACTTGAGTTGTGTGGTTCTAATTACTACAGCAAAGATGATAGTGATGATACAAAGTCTCATTCCCCTGTTTGTTTTGGTTAGTGTTTTTGAACTCTATCTTTATCCAACTACTCAGTATTTTTTCGGATGAGGTATGAGTTTCTTGATGCTCAAAATATCTTTGCTTTTCACTATTACTCGTACAAATTTACAGCTTCAATATTTTATTTCAGATCTATTTTTATTACTCCAAACCTAATTAAATTTAATCTCACCAATTCCGTTCTAAATGAGCTCAACCCCTACCACTTGAAGCACCCATAACCCATGGACTAAGGTGATCCAAGTTCTCAAAAAATGACGATGGCACACTACACTAGCAATTGCAAGCTAGAGTAACAAGATATATGGAAAAGATATTGGTTTGGAAACACTTATCGACATGTTAATTAATCAATTTTAAAAGTATATTAATATTAATATGCTTCTTAAAATACCGTTTCATATTCGATTGTATAGAATGATTAATATAATTGGGAACTCAGAGTAATGAATGTAACTACTCTGGGTATGTTATGCGAAAGGCCTCACGCTAACATTAAAGCGGAACTGTTTTAGGAGTATTTGAGAATTCTTGAAGTAATAATCAATGCCTGAGGGCTTGTGTTAAGTCATTTCTACCACATAATGATAGAATAACCAAACCCGTGTTAGTTAATGTAATGGTATTTTATAAACCACTACAACCAATCACATTAATGCAAAATTCTTTAATTAAATTAATTTATTTCTACCCTTGTCATCTTTGTCTCCAAATAACATCTTCCATTACATCCCCATACAACTGGATTTATTCTTTGTTTGCCCTCAGTTTTTGTTTCTGCCATTTTATTTCTCTCTCTCTCTCTTATTCTCCAAACCCTAATTTTGAAATTGCAGTACACCCTTCTCATCTTCCTCAAAGATCAGGTAATTTCTCTTCTACCCTTTTCATTTGATCATAATTCTGACCTGGGTTTTTCTTCATTTGATCATTTGATGTAAACTCACTTCACAATTTATTAATGACGTTGGAATTTTCGTTTGTTATGTGTTTTCTTTTGGCTGAATTTATCTATTGAAGCTGCTAACTTTGATGATCAACAGCCATTCTGATTTAATTTATTGAAAATTCTGTAAGATTGTTGCATGGTCTGGACTCATTTGCTTCAATCATATTTCATCTGTTATGTTGATAGCATCTTTACACGTGTATATTCAATTTAGGTTTAGATCCCTTCCGGAATTGGAGTGATCAAATAAATTTTGCTTGCAGAATTTAGGGCTCTTTTATGCTGAGTATTTGATGGATATAGGTTAAATGGAGATATTTGTATTGAAATTACATTGATGATTCAGAGGGTGCTCCTCTTGCAGCTCTTGTGTCGGAATTTTAGTCGTCGCTGTGGTGGTTGTGTCTTTTTGAAGATGTACTCTGGGTGCCCTAGATATTGCTGAAAGCAGGGGAAGTTATGATGGATTCCAACGGTTGTGATAGGAATCATTTGGATGCGGATGTTCGTTTGCCACCTCGAAAACGTTTGCTTGCAGGGCTGAAAAAACAAAGTTGCTTTGAGAGCACCTCGCAGTACTGTCAAGAGAATAGCCTAAGCCCAACTCCAAGTCCAAGTCCGACTCCAAGTCTATCAGTTTGTCAGAGTCCTTTGAGTGAATTCGATGTGCGTCTCAATAATTTACTAAAATCTTATAAGAATGGACCAAACATGTCTCCTGAAGAGATAGCTATTGCTGCTGAGTCAGCAGCTTGTGCTGCTGCGAGGTCAGCCGAAGCAGCGAGAGCTCTAGCTGAGGAGAAGGCAGCCATTGCTGCGAAGGCCGTGGCTAATGCTAAGACCGCCCTGGATTTGGTTGCTGTGGACCCTGAAGAAACGAGTAGCCGGGGTAAGCATCAAAAGAGGAACAAGTTGAAGAAACACGTGCCCGTTGAACATCTGTACAATAATTACCATCATATTGAAAACTGTGGGGACGATGAAGAGCTTGCTATGAGACTTCATCGGACAATGAATAGCTCTCCTAGGATTTCAAAACATTCTCCCGGTTCTGACTCTAAGAACCACCATAAGCACAAGAAGCTCAAAGTCTCGTCTCCAAATGATAAGAGTGCCACTTCTAACGGCATTAACATTACTGACGAAAATGTCAAGTTGCCTCCTCCTGAATGTAATAGACATGAAAAAATAGGAACGTATTGTGAGGAGTCTAATGAGAAGGTGTCGAAGTCTAGTAAGGACGGTGAGGTTGAGGTGGATAGTGGTGAAGGTGAATCAAGTCATAGTCACCCCAAGGAGAAGAAATTTGAAGGGTATGATGATTTATGTGTTAATGGTAGGAAGAGAGGTAGAATTAAGCAGAAAAAGCTACCATTAAGCATATTAAGCTCAATGGATCAAGCAAACCCTAAGGAGGAATTGATATCCAAGGCTAGAACAGATAAATCGCTTACTCGTCAGTTAGCTACTTCAGATAATGTTAATAATCCCATGGAAGTTGCTCCAACAACGTGGAAATGCCAGGATTTCAAAGTGTCCCAGTGCATCAAGCAAGACAAGCTCGTGCAATCTTGATGTTGTAGACATATTTGTTGACATTTCACAGCCATTGGCGATCAAGGTGCTCTTCTTGTAGAAAAGGTCTTATATCTATAATATGAGTATATTTTTCATTGTTGTTTTATTGTATGGACTTGTTGTCTACAATTTATATTTCCCGGCCTTCTTTGCTGGTTGCGTGTGATATAGGATAGAAGGTTCAATAAAAGGGCAGTGCCTTTTTCCGCTGCTGCGCTGATACATGATTTCACTGTGTAGATGTAGCTGTAGATGTATGTAGAAGCCAGTAAAATGTACTATGATCTTCTTGAAATTATTTAATGAATGATTGGATTTGTTTCTCTAAAACTTGTGTTTCTCATCAATAGGGTGTTTGTTTCTTTGGATTAATCTCCTGGGGGTGTCTCCATAGAAGTTTCTTTCTTGATAGCCAGACTTATATGTTTGTTTTTGTTTAGCCTTGTTAATGACAACTCTTCCTATACTCCCTATAAACGAAGCCCGTGTTCTTTCCATCTAGTTCATTTAAAGTTTAAACCCACTTGGAGTTCAATTAAGTTAAGTTAAGTTAAGTTACGTTAAGCCCTTTTGAGCTGGAAAGAGTCGGGCCAGAAAATGCGTTCGCAGAGCAAGTGTGATGATAGGTTAGTCAGAATAAGGTGATTATCGTTGGTTAATGTGAGTGTGTGTTCGGGCCGGGGGTGCTCTAGATGGCTCACAGTTGATAATTTATGCAGTAACTGATGCTTACGGACCCACGATGGAGGGAGAATTGGGTCAAATGACCATCTTATTACTCCAAAGGTGTCATGGCAAGGTTGTTAGGATTGTGATCTACTTTGGATCGAAGATGATGTGATCGCGGGATCGTAAGATCCTACAAAAAGATCGGATAGTTTGGCGATATCTTTGAACTATAATGTTAATAGCTCATTTAATGAAGTGAAGTCCCTATAATATACTCCTACATACGAGTATACCTTAAAATAAGAGTGCCACTACAAAAGATAAACAACCTCATAAATCCTCTTACTATAAAAGAAGGCACCGCTCCCAGTTACGTGGCGCAACGTGGGAGCTCCATTCGGAAATAAGTCCCTTTTTTTATACTTTTGGATTTGCAACCTGAATTAGCCTTTGCAATTGAAATCAAGTACCTTATGGGACAAGTAACCCCGGAGCTCTTAATTGCCCTGTTTCGTGAATTGTTACCTGCTAATTACTCCAGTTTCGGGAACTGCTAAGCCCCCCATGGGAATTGCACACATTCAATGGCTGCTCTTCCTTCCCTTCACTCATGTTTCCCATGCTCTCAATGCATCAAACCCACCACACTCAATGCATCGCTTATATATGTACTTCGTATATCTCACAATTCTGAACTCATCTCAAACTCCTTCAACTTCTTCTGTGCATACAAAGATCATCACAATTCAAAGGTTATTAGATCTCCATTACCGTCACTTCAATGTCGACATCGAACACCATCTCCATTGCGACTCTTACCCAGGGTGTGAGGCTGCGGGAGTTGAACGTTAGGGTGATATACATGTGGGAGAGACCGGAGTTCAAGGATAAGTCGAAGACGGAATCAGTTGAAATGCTATTGATTGATGCCGAGGTATGAACCATACTATTCCTAATTCCAGTTTATGTAGACTACTATGTCTGACTCCTTCATCTTATACTATGCTTCTCAGAATCATTGCGTCCAAGCTACAATCAAGAAGCCTCTTATTAAGAGGTTTAAGGACAAATTTGTTGTCGGAGAAGTGTACAACATCAAGAGTCTAACTGTATCCAAGAACGGAGGATATGACAAGGCTACATCGCATTCCTGCAGACTCAACGTTGAGTTCTCATCTAGGATTACGCATATGCCGAATGACAAAACCATACCATCTGATTGTTATCGTTTCTGTAGTTTTGATGATATTATCAATGGAAGAGCACCAACTACGTAGTATATAGGTGAGTATCGTGGACATTCATTGCATTATCTAAATCTGTGTTTCATTCAGTAGTGCTCATTTATCATACCCCTCAAATACGATTTATTGTTTCTCTGATGTGCAGACATTGTTGGCAAGCTATATGAGATTGGACCAATAATCGAGACGAAGAATGGTTTCAAATGTAGGAGTATCAGATTGGAGAACACAAAGTACTGTCATCTATTTGCTCTTTTTAACAA
This sequence comes from Agrostemma githago, assembly GCA_958450325.1. Classification (NCBI taxonomy): domain Eukaryota; kingdom Viridiplantae; phylum Streptophyta; class Magnoliopsida; order Caryophyllales; family Caryophyllaceae; genus Agrostemma; species Agrostemma githago. Next base: position 7,022,512 of record OY288240.1, read on the forward strand.
CTGCTATTACTGTTACTACTTATGTTAGACATCCCTTCTATTTTGCCGCACTAATGTATCTGTCATGTTATTTCATCCTAATCGCTCTACATCAGAGGCGTAGTGCTTCAGTGCACTCTATGGGCACCACATCACACGGAGCTCCCTGAACTTTTGAAGAGTCTACCAAATCCGGATCATTCCAAAGTCATTGTATGTCGATGCGTCGAGGCCAAAATTTTTGAATGTACTGTCTTAAGTCCTACATCTTTCGCTTTCTTATTTTCGTTTGGGTAGTTTTATTTGCATGACATCCTAACAAATATTTGATAACACTCAACAGCTTCCTGGCGGGTTCAAACAACCTTCAACGCCACCAAATTCGAGGTTAATCCAAATATACCCGAAGTTGCCGCGTTCCAAGAGAGGTACGTAGCTGTATTCCGCAGTTGTGCCCTTCCTAATGTTACATATGAACAAAAGTTTAGATATTAGTCCATTCAGAAGTACAGTCCAACAGTAGTTGTTCAATCATTTTACTGATCACAATAGAGTTCTTGCAGTCTTTCTTCGCAGGCACCAAGTAATTCTCTCCAATACGTAGAGGAGGGTACAGAGCACGAAAGCTTTGAGCTTAGTGTCCACGAAGTACTGTCAATCAGTCAGATTATCAAGAATGAAAAGGTTCTACATTTTATTTTCTATAGTTTCCAATTTATGATCATGTCCTTTGTCCTTTTACCTCTAATACAATGCTTAATCGCTGAGGGTGCATCCAATCAGAGTGGATATTTCTACACCGTTGCAACCATAGTTGACTTGGAGTCCACCACCGGGTGGTACTATCACAGTTGCAAGGCATGCTGGTCGAAGGCCGCAAGGAATGAACATGGAAGGTGGATCTGCAGTCGCCCCGGTTGCACTGGTAATACTTCCGGTTTTCCAGGTTCGGTCCCGAGGTAAGTGTTATTTCATCCCAAACAGAGTTCACTTGGTAGTTCAATAGCTGTTGTGTATTTACAGTACCATAATATCTTACCATTTGTTTGATTTGTCTTCCGACTTTACTTGAAGGTACCAATTGAAGTTTGCCGTCAAGGATTTCTCGGATATTGAGTGTAATTTCGTTGTTTTCGACACCCAAATACAACATTATGTAGGCGAATCAGCACAAACTTTGCTTTCCAGAATGGAGAAGGTAAATTCTATACCAATCAATGTCTGCATCCTCCAGTCTATTTCTACCTAACCACTTAACGTTTTGATGTCTAAAACTATATGATTCAGGACGGTGACAGTCATTCTATTCCAGGAGAGCTTTCAACCTTTCTCGACAATCGTTACCTGTTCAAGATCTTCATACACGAAAAATTCAACGTTGAGCAATCTTCAAAATCCTACACTGTTCAATGGATGTCTGATGATGCAGAAAAGATTTTTCATTGTTGCATGAAATACGAGGAGTCTCTTAAGGTACCATTCACAAAGATGCACCTTTAATTGTGTCGCTTTATGAAAAAAACTAATGGCTATACCATACTATACGCAGCTTGAACTTGAGGAGTATAGTCTGTCAACAATGGGTCTTGAACGGATGATTGTCAACAGAAATGTATATCTTCCTTCCCTTCAGTTGAATAATATTATTTCTTTTCCAAATCTAATCTATTACAACAATCTTTAATCACCTGCAGAATGCTGGATCTTCTTCGAGTGGTGTCAACACTACCGAACAATTTATCAATATGGACGAAAGTTCTCCTGCAGGGATCAATTCCAAGGAGCCAACAACCGCCTCCAGTGCTTTAGAGGTTTAGTAAAACTCACTTCAGCTGATGTATATCCGTTATTTCATACATTTTTGTGTGTATTTTGAGCATACAATATTTATCTCGATGTTACAGGTTATCGACTGTGAGACATCGTCTACGCCGTCCCGTGTCACTCCTATTAAGAGGACCAGTAATGGAATTCTTCTGGACTGCACTCCATCAACTGACGCGCCACCTGACTTCGGTTCCACCACCAAAGGCCCCATTGCAGCCCCCAAAAGAGGAAAGAGTGTTTAGGACATGGACCATCTGAAATGCAACAACAGTATTTATGAAGTTAAACCTATTAGCAATATATTTCCCCTAATGTATCATGTCATTCTTTTTGCTTATTTGATTCACTTGATGAGAACAGAATTCCTGTTTAGTTTCAATTCAATTAATCTTTACAGTTTATTTCCCACCATTCTTCACCACATCTCAATGTGAAACTTTATTTATTTTCAAACTCCACGTAGTTAGAACCTTAATTAGCTACATACCAGTATCCACCTGCAGTCTCTGTAGTTGCCTCATTGTCATGAACATCTTCGACGAACATAATTTACAGGCCAATTATTAATGAATTATTTACAAAATAACTTTAACAAACTCAAATTCAACATTATTATTTGACGCTTTTAGCATCGCAATTTCTATTCCACACTGCTACACTACATTTCAATTTATATCTTAATTTATTGATCATTATAAGTCAATCTTAATTTATCATCTAACTTATTATCCACGGTTATCATCAAATTATATTTGACGCTGAATGTACCCTTCCTCTTCATCAGAATTCCCCTTTTAAGTCCTACATATAGTGCCCCCTGTAGCTAATCGGTTGATGTCACCAAATTATAAGTCACATATAGTACTCCCAACATGTAATGTCTCGGATGTAGAATGATGTCTCGGATGAATTACGATTATTTGTAACATCACGATCCGTGACTCCGCTCATACGAACCAAAACCCGGAGTCTACCCATCACTTTAGCTTGGTCATCAGAGCCTCTATATTAAATGTTCATCCTATTGGAAACACAAAACATCGTTTTCTGTTGAAACTACTCAAATGCAAGTCCTTTCGACTCCTGCACCTTGACAACAAGCATTCATATATATACATCTATACATCTATATTCCACGTTGATAAGCTAGTCGTATACCTATCAAAGATAACCAACTAGGTCTAACTAAAAATATAGCTAGAGAAGTCAGGTCGAATCCACAAGGAGACAAATAAATTCTACTTGCAATTAAAGTCTATCTAAGTAACTAAATTGGGGGTTTTGTTTGTTTGTTTTAACTAATCTAAAAGTAGTGAAGGAAAGAGAATTAAAGGAGAAGAATAACTAAACTAAATAGAATGAATTAGGACGAATTAATATATGGAGAGAAAACTAGGATTGTCGGTTCACTACGAATCTCATATGGTCACGGTCTAAGTCACAGGTCTGTCGCAGATATTAGTCTAAGGGGTATTGAAAAGGTCCTTCCGGTCCGCTATTCACCCTAGCATGCGTCTAAAGGCTTCCGATCTTATTAGGGCAAACTAATGTGTTGTAGCAGGTCTAACTTTTACCAGGCTTCCGATCTTAGGTTCAAGTTTACCAGATTCAATTAATCAATCATGCGCATTAACTGACTAATCGCGATTAAATGCTACAAGTGACAACTCAGACACAATATCATTGACAGATCTATAAATTATTTAGCGACCACATTCAATTCGCAGATCCCCTAAATCCTAGCGAGGGAAATTAGCTACTCATAATTAATTCAAGAACAACAAGATTAATAAAAGAATTTACTAGATTAAACATCACGAATAATAATAAATTTACGACAAGTATAAAATAATAATTAAGAATAATTAAATATGAAGAAGGAAACAATGAAGAACAAAGAAGAAGGAAGGAAGATTAATAAAATTACCGAAGGAATGAAGGCGATTCGAATCCAAAAGTTCTTACAATAACCGAGTTTTGAGAAGAAATTAAACTAGAGAAAATAAAAGTAGAGAAGAAGTCTAAAAGAAATCTAAAGAGAATAAGGGAGAAGTTGAGAGATGATAAGAAGTGAGTTCTAATGTGGCTCCCAAAGCCCTATTTATACAAATTGGATGGGTTAAAAACTGTTTAGGAAACTCTTGCGTTTAGGAAATTCCTTGCTGATCACGAAATCTGCCCGCAGTCCAGGAATAGTCGGCCGACTATTGTAATAGTCGGTCGACTAACCATGCATCAACTTGATCTCTGCAGCTCCAGAATAGTCGGCCGACTATTGTAATAGTCGGTCGACTATCGTCATGGTCGGCCGACTATTGTGATAGTCGGTCGACTATCGCCCGTTTCAGCGTACAGCAATTTTCCAGCTTCGATTTGGCACGATTTTGGTTCGTTTTAGCTCCTTTGTCTTCCGTTCCTGCAAAAGGACAATACACACCACAAAGTAGCCAATTCGGGGCAAAATAATAGTTTTCACTATTCAATAAACACGAGAATGCGCGTAATAAGAGCATAAAAAGTGTATATAAAATACGCGCATCACACGTCTAATTGTATTCAGTCACATCAATTAATTTAAACTACAATTGTACATTCACTTATCATGGATAGTTGTATTGGTGAAAACGAAAATAGTATCAGAAATAAAACAAAGAGGAGGACGTCCCGTACCGACATTACTGCAAGTGCTGAATCTGTTGCGTCCGTTATCAATGAAGGCAAGTCAAAGAAGAAGAAACAAGTTCATGGTTAGCATTTCACAATTATCTGATTCGTATTGCACGTTGTACTTTACATAATTTGTTTTCGTATGCACCAAGGACACTGTCAAACAAACATATTTTCTTTCAGCTGCATCTAGGTCGCCTTTCAATGACCTGACAAATGTGTGTACCAGTCCCGAACCTACAACTCGCTCAACCATAGCCAAAACACTGACATATGATTCCGCGAATGTCCTCAACCCAGGTAATACTACTCCACTCTACTTTACCATTTTAATTCATGATTTTCCCTTATATATTATCAGCAGTTTCTGACGTTTGCTACAGATGTTGTCTCCTCACGTAATGCCATTGAAGCACTGATTGGTAATCCGCCCAACATTGCGTCTGAAAGTATTGAGGTTGATGATTTTCCAAAGACTCATGAGAATGCTGTATCTGGTGACACTCTTTCCTTTATCTATTGGAAATATTTTCTGCGCTTCTGAATATATCGAAAGGGTTCTCTTTTGACATAATGCATAATGTCTAAACCCAAGTTTGCGTGCAGCTTTGACAGTGCAAAATGATGACCTTTGTCGTGGTGTTGATGATCAATCAACAGTCGAACAACTTCGTGACGGTATGAGACATAGTCATACACTGGTCAATTTCCTCTTCACCCAATCAAATTTCTAAAATGAATAAACCGTTGTGTGAATTTCAATTTTTGTGTGCCTGTGTCATACCAGCTGCTGATCTTGAAAGACATCTAATAACATACCTGCTTGCCAAACAATCTCGCCTTGATCGCAAACATATAATGACGGATAGAAGGAATGGGCGTACATCGTTCGAAGAATCAATGTACACTATTAACGACCCATATATGGATTGGCGTACAAAACTTGCAAGGCAAAAAAACATGGTAAAAATATCCGGTAGAAGAGCAAATAAATTAATTCAATCGTCTGTTCACGGCACTCCAGTCAAGCAGGTTGAAGATCTTACTACAGGTTTGTACTTACGGTTTTCTTCAAGTGCTGTCATCTATTTAACGTATCGCAGGTAATCTTCTTGAATTATATGGAACCCGTCTGTTGGTACTTGCAGCTGTCGTCGGCCGTGTCGTGGAAGACATTCGTGAGGCTGCAGCTAGAGACGGATCCACACCCAGAAGACTGACTTCCAATAGACACTTCAACTCCTCGACACATAGTGATGTAATAATTCAAAGTTTAGCCCGTGACATATTTGAAGAAGTTAGTGAAGACCATCACTTGGGTGATGATCCAACCGAGGAAACAGGTTAGCTTCATGATTACATATTTCCCGTACAATTAAGCTATTACGCAGTGGGATGTACCAGCCGTCTTCCTGTTATTTTCAGGATGGATAGGCTATGACGATATTGGGGATCCGGAGTACAGGTGCCAAAGATGCGCTGCACTGCTATGGTATGGTGAGAGAGATAGAATGGATCGAAGACCGTTGGTTCCCACTTTCAACATGTGTTGTAGAGACGGTATTGTCGTGCTACCCTACTTAACTGAACCCCCACAACCGTTGCATGATCTCCTCCACGGTGTGAACCCGAAAAGTGGTCATTTCAAGGGTAATATCAGGTCCTATAACTCGATGCACGCTTTCACGTCAAGTGGTGGTAAAATTGATCACTCAGTAAATAAGGGTAGAGGACCATACACTTATAGGATAGGTGGACAGAATTCGCATATGATTGGAAGTCTACTTCCAGTGGATGATCAGCCACCGAAGTTCTGTCAACTGTATATATACGACACCGAGGAAGAAATTAAAAACAGGAAGAGAGCCCTTATGTAAGTTGCCATCTTTAAATCAGCACGTTATTTACTGAAAAACCTTTTACTGCGTACTGCTTCATTTTATCAGGGTAATAGTTTTTTTTACCTTTTTTCCTTTCTTTGTTTATTACGTTTTCAGGGGTCAGTCACAGACACTTGACAAGTTCGACGACGACCTAATGTCTGAAATTAAGAGTATGATTGACGACTACAATCCTTTGGCGAAATCATTCCGTATGGCGAGAGACAGTATTTTGAACTCGGAAGACAGGTGCGAGGTCCGATTGCGTCTTATTAATGGTAGAAATACCGATGGCAGAATTTACAACTTGCCTAATGTGTCAGAAGTTGCAGCGCTCATAGTTGGTGACGTTGAAGACATTGTCGACAATAGGGACATTGTCGTTGAAGAAAAATGTGGACAACTTCAGCGTATATCAGAATTGCATCCGGCTTACTTGGCTCTTCAGTATCCTCTCCTTTTTCCACGGGGTGAGGATGGATTTCGCCTCGGGATCAGCCACTGTCAGGAATCTGTTGACATGAGTTCTAATCCAGATACTGCACGCAATAAACTCACACTAAGGGAATGGTTCGCGTTCCGTTTGCAAGATCAGCCAGCAGAGGTCGAGCCTGACACGTTGCTCAGAGGCGGTCGACTCCTCCAACAAATAATTGTTGATGGGTACACAATGATTGAAGCCCAACGACTGAAATTTCTTCGATACAATCAGCTTAGCTTACATTCTGAGAACTACAAACAGTTGTCCGCTGCAGTGTCCAATGGTGAGACTGATTCGTCGTCTGTTGGAGTTAAATACATTGTCCCTTCTAGCTTTGTTGGCGGGAAAGGATATATGAGGGAGAACTACCAGGATACGATGACTATTTGCAAGTGGTGCGGTTATCCTGACTTATTCATCACTTTCACTTGCAATCCTAAGTGGCCCGAAATCGAGCGTTTCGTATCTAAACGTGGCCTGAAAGCTGAAGACAGGCCCGACATAGTAACACGTGTATTCAAGCAGAAACTTGACATACTAATGAGGGATTTTAAGGAAAACCACATATTTGGCAGAACAAGAGCAGGTATTCTTTTTTCTTTTTCCCTTCCCTGATACACCGTCAGTTAATATTTTGTTCTTTGAATTGTGTATCTAAAATACGTCTCCACGATTTTCCTGCAGTCGTGTACACTATTGAGTTTCAGAAACGTGGTCTTCCTCATGCTCACATCCTCCTTTTCCTCCAACGCGAGGACAAATTCCCAGATGCAAGCGATGTTGACAGTATAATATCCGCTGAAATACCAGATCCATTGGAAAACCCAACCCTTCATCAGGCTGTTTGTGACTTAATGATTCACGGCCCATGTGGTCTGGCAAATCCGAAGTCCCCTTGCATGGCTGACGGTGTGTGCACCAAAAGGTTCCCGAAGGCCTTTTCAGAAAGGACAACAGTTGATGGTGACGGTTATCCTATGTATAGGAGGAGAGACAATGGTATTACTGTTCAGAAAGCGGGGGTCTCAGTGCACAATGGTTTTGTCGTCCCTTACAATGCTGATTTGTTGGAGAGGTATCGTGCTCACATAAACGTCGAGTGGTGTAATCAAGCCCGGTCCATTAAATATTTATTCAAATATATTAACAAGGGGTATGACCGAGTCACCGCTGGTGCTGCAACGAGGACGAACCCTGACGAAATCGACCAAATACATGAGTACTACGACTGCCGTTATATATCACCGTGTGAGGCAACTTGGCGTATTTTTGCATTCGATATTCATTACAGGACCCCACCAGTTCTTCGATTGGACTACCATCTCCCGAACGAACAAAATGTAGTATACAATGAGGACGATCCAATAGAAGATATTATTGCACGATCAAGTGGAGGTAGGACGAACTTCACCGCGTGGTTAGCTTATAATGCTGACCATGAAGAATCCAGGGATTTGACTTACGCCGAGTTCCCGACAAAGTACGTTTGGCATCAGAAAGAGAAATGTTGGGCGCCTCGGAAACAAGGTTTTAGTTTAGGGAGAATGTACCATATGCCACCTACCGGAGGTGAGCGGTACTACATGAGAACTCTCCTTAATTTCGTGAAAGGACCAACCAGTTACGAGGACATACGTACCGTCAACGGCACTGCCCATGAAACATTCAAAGACGCATGCTACGCTCTAGGGTTGCTTGGCGATGATAAAGAATACATCGATGCAATAGTCGAGGCAAGTGATTGGGGTTCAGGGACGTATTTGCGTAGTTTGTTCGCAACGTTGTTGTTATCAGGCAGCCTGGTAAAGCCAGAGTACGTATGGGAACAAACGTGGCACCACCTCTGTGACGATATTCTACACCGGCGAAGGAGAGAACTGCTAAACTTCGGTATGTCACACTACTTCCACCTACTCGATTTATTTTCTTCTTACCTAAACTACACATTTTAATCTAACCGACATGTGTACGCAGATCTGCAGATGACAAATCTCGAACTACAGAATTACGCCTTGGCAGAAATAGAGTCGTCACTGCAGACGAATGGCAGTTCACTGTCCAAATTTCCCGAAATGCCTCTGCCAGACTACAACCTGAACTGTGTCCACTCCAACAGGTTAATATCTGATGAACTCAACTACGATAGGGCGAAGTTGAGTGCTGATCACCAACTATACATGTCCTCCATAACCGATGAACAGAGGTCGGTGTACAATGAAATTATGGCTGCAGTTGATAATAACAACGGTGCGGTTTTCTTCTTACATGGTTACGGAGGCACGGGTAAGACCTTTATCTGGAATACATTGTGTGCAGCATTGAGAAGTAAAGGGGAAATTGTCCTACCTGTTGCGTCTAGCGGCATCGCTGCAATTTTACTACCTAGAGGCCGTACTGCACACTCAAGGTTTAGCATCCCAATTAATGTGGATGAGAGGTCGACATGTTCAGGAATTAGACCAGGTACCGATCTTGCTCAGCTACTCATCAAAACGAAACTAATTGTTTGGGATGAAGCACCAATGGTGAGCCGGTACTGTTTCGAGGCACTTGACCGGAGTCTCAGAGATATAATGAGAACGGTCCACACCGATCTAGCCGATAAGCCTTTTGGTGGGAAGGTTGTCGTTTTAGGAGGGGACTTCAGGCAAATATTACCTGTCGTTTCGAAAGGCAGTAGGCAAGATATTGTCCACACAACGATATGTTCATCACCTATATGGAGGGACTGCAAGGTATAACTATCTTCTTACTGAAATAACGTTGTTAAGTTCATATTTCGCATACTTTCCTGACATCGTATTGCAGGTTTTGGAACTTACGCAGAACATGAGGTTACGAACTGGTGGACAAGGCGCAAATGCGGAAGAAATACGGCAGTTTTCCGATTGGCTACTCAGCATTGGCGATGGTAGAGCGGGTGGGCCAAACGACGGAACAGCTACTGTACAACTACCGGACGAAGTTCTTATTCATCCTGGTCCTGACCCAGTATCATCCATTGTCACCAGCACTTACCCTGGTCTTCTTGAAAACCTCGACGATCCGCAATATCTGCAAGAGAGAGCTGTCCTCGCACCAACCCACGATGATGTCGAAAAAGTTAATCAGTATGTTCTGTCACTTATGCCAGGGGAGGAGGTGGTCTGTTTGAGTGCAGACGAGATTAGTGTGGATGAAACAAGCCGCGTCATTAAAGAATTGTACTCTACGGAGTTCCTCAATTCAATCCAATGTTCAGGTCTGCCAAATCACGAACTTACTCTTAAAGTTGGTGCTATTGTCATGCTTCTTAGAAATATTGACCAGGCAAACGGTCTTTGTAATGGAACACGGTTGGTCATATCAAGACTTAGAGAACGTGTATTGGAAGCTACTATTATTTCAGGCTGCAGAAAAGGCGCGCAGGTTTACATACCACGCATAAAACTTTCACCTTCAGACGAGACCAAGTTCCCCGTTCGTTTCGAAAGGAGACAATTCCCACTTTCGGTTTGCTTCGCAATGACTATAAACAAGAGTCAAGGACAGTCACTGTCGAGCGTAGGTCTTTTCCTCCCCAAACCTGTATTCACTCATGGCCAACTTTACGTAGCCTTCTCAAGGGTTACAACTAAGAGTGGACTGAAAGTCCTTATACTGGATGAAGACTGCTTCGACACTAATACGACGACAAACGTCGTATTCAAAGAAGTATTCTCCATGTTGAGTTAGATTGTCTTTTAAATTGCTAGGAAAAATGTACCGTTGGACGTATTATACTATCATTACCAAGATGTCAAACTTTTTTTTCGTATCTTAATCCCTGTTTACATTTTTCACGGCATGATTTAGATCGACATATAATTCTCCTTATACACAGTATTTTGCATACACTCTTGCAGTAGAAGGAAGGGTTACTGAAACCACAGTTCAGAGCTCTCCAATCCTTCATTGAAGGTTTTTGTTAGCATATTAATGTGTGTTACAATTGCAGATGTAAGTTCCATACCGATAAAATACCATGGTTACATTACAGCTTAGGTATAACAGTATGTATTCGTTTCTATCTCCCCGTAATATTTCAGATTGTAAGAACTCTACTGTCATCTATACCATTTTTTTTTGTGACCAAATCTTTCAGATTGCAGATGTAAGTTCCATTTTTTTTTGCAGCAACATTGTATTCGATGTACGACATTCGATCCAATGTATCTCATAATACAGCAGCGCATTTCTGTACTCACTTCCTCACTCCAAATTTATAGTACAATATCGGCGTTTATTTTATGAAACCAGCCCCCTTCTCAGAAGTCTACTCTCAGACGTAAATTCTACCGTACCATGCAAATAGTAATTAGAACATAAACACTCTTTAGGCTTAGAAACGGTACGATAATATTAACTTAAATGATTAACCAACATTCCGATAAGGTTTAATACATACTTGAAGGTGTAATATACTACACCAAGAAAATTTGCCCATTTGTATGGACGACAGGTGATAACAACTATTAGTTATTTCTTACGACCGACAACCGCCAAGACCACAAGCTAACTACAAACACGGAGTAATAGCAGGAAAGTTGAAAACACATTACATATCTTATTCATATAATTTTTTTTTATCAGGGATCACCGACTTCTGCACCGAACCACGAACATGGATAACTATTTCTGCGATCTTGGGTACCGTTTGTTTTTCTATGCATTCCTTCGATAGAACCTTGGTACTGGCTGGCAAGTAGATTCATCACAGACATATAGGTAGATACTGGATCATTGTCGGAGTCATTGTAACCGGCCGCCACGACATCATCAGGAACCATTCTGAAAGCTGTTCCGCATCTTATGTAATCGGTGTCATCTGCAGTTAGTACCCAGGCATGCGGACCTGCTGTAGAATGTGTCTGGGTCTCATAGTTTGCCTTCCCCTTTCCGGCCCTCTCGAACGCGCACTGCAGTTTGAAAGCTTGCCTGTAGGTCTCCATACCACTCTCAAACTCAAGCACAACTGACCTCATGAAGCATTTCGTCTGGCCATTCCATATTGTTCTGTGTTGCCTCACAAGGTAACCTAGGCGCCTGAACTCATCACGAAGGGAACTAAAACTCCTTCCCGTAACCAAATTGCCATCCGTTTCATATGGCAAATTCTTCACTATGACCATGGGAGGGTAAAAGGATTCAGTAGGCATTTTCACGTTACAGGTTTTTTTTTTTCTTAGAGGTTTTGACTATGCGCTATTTGAAGATCACATCATATATATAGAGTCTCAAAATCTATTCTATGCGTGATATATGCAATCCAACTCATTCAAAAACAGTAAAAGTGAAGTCTTATTGATTTAATATTTGACGAATTTGGTTTACAATGGTCAAATCCCAAGCATCAGTCTTCGACAGGTGTTTGGGAAAGGAACCATCTCAAGCATGCAATCAAAGTCAGTCTTCTGTAAAGTGAACCATTGCAGTGAAAGTATATTACCTTTCCAATGTTCACTCTTCCCCAATTGTTCTTCCCTATTACTCAAGATTCCCTCATAATCCCAATTGGATGAATGACCACTCAATAAAAGTTGCAGATTTCATGTGCAATGCCAGGATCAGAGGTGAGTTCTCTGTCCTCAGCTGTGCAGTTACAGCAATATGCACTCTTTGGTTACGATAAGTATGCCTGAATACACAAGTAAGCTGTTAAAGGATCAATTAATTGCATTTACAAATAGCGAATTACAGATTCAGGGAGTAGACCGTGGGAAACAGTATAAGACGTGAACATTTAATTTCATTCCGATAACATTCCGTTACATCCAGAAAAAATTATCACAAACATAGAGTTGAAGTATTAAGGATTACTTCTGATTCATTACATCTGACAACAACACACCCAAATGATGCCCAAGAAAATAAGAAACATACACAAATCTTCGACAACTGAATCATGCAGTCTTAAATTAAAAGTTACTAGACGTTCCTTCCAAAGGAGTTTGGTTATAGAACCTTGGGTACTTATTTGCAAGCATTCTCATCACTGATGCATACGTCGAAACTGTATCAGTGTCAGCGTCAGAGTATCCACCAACTATGAGATCATTTGGTACCAACGCGTAAAATGTTTTCTCTTTCGTGTACACATAGTCAGCTGCAGTTACAACCCATGCGTGCGGCCCCACTGTTGAATAAAGTTGATTTTCTTAGTCTGCCTTCCCCTTACCAGCCCTCTCAAATGCTCGCTGAAGCTTGAAGGCATGCCTGTACATTTCCATCTCAGACTCAAACTCCATCACCACTGCTCTCATGAAACAGTTTGTCTCACCATTCCAAATAGGTCGCTGCTCTTTAATTTGGTAGCCAAGGCTTCTCAAATGATCACGAAGGGAACTGAAACTTCTTCCAGTCACTCTATTGAAATGCGCTTCATAAGGCAGATTGTGGATTATAACCATGGGAGGGTAGCAATACGCAGTAGGCATTTGTTCTTATTAGTATTTTACCTCTACAGAAGTGTTTCTTATTTGCAGAATTTTTTCTTATCTCAGGGGCATCTCCTCTTATCTCACTCAAAATTTATATACTCTGAAATTTTACCATGCATAGCACACACTTACCCATGCTTGCCAGATGTTAAGACACCCATCAACAAACAGTAAAAGGCAAACCCAGTTGCTTGCAGATTTGAAGAAAGGGGTATGCAATTGTCAAATCTAAATGCAATAATCTGGCCAAGTGTTGTGGGAAGGTTGATGCAGCAAGCAAGCTATCTTTATCAATCAGCATTGCTGCGAGAAAATATGGACAAAATCTATGTACCTTTCTCACGATGCAATGTATCCACTTATGAGGATTTTGATTACTGATCCATTCTTTTGAAGATGTATTTGGTTGTTTTCTAACTCCCATTCAATGGTTGCTGTTTTCTTAAGGAAAGGGATGTGGATACGTTTTGTATTCATCACATTTGCGGTTCTAACGTTATTCATATCGAATTTTGAGATATGTAGTAAGGTACTCGATTTCGAGATTGATATATATATGTATGTATATACATGTATATGTATATGTTTGTGTGTATATATATATATACATATATACATTAATATATTTATATATATATATATCATCTTGACGTTATCTATGATACTATTTCATGGTTGAAAATGGCATTTTTTTTTTATTAAAATGTTACACAATCATGTACGTTTTTACGGTTTCATCTTCCCGGATGTTCTGTACACTATATTCCCCACATTCGTACTAACATTTATATGATTGATTCCCCAATCTTTCTCTATAGTAAGAAGTTCAAACAATTGTATTCAACGTGGTAGGTAAATTCCGATTTATATTCTTTTTGTGTTACGTTGCCTTCTCTTTCTTTCCTTTTACATACATCTTCTTCTTTCACGTTATTTGTGGTATATTTGACTTATTTTGCCCTTCTAAAATACAAATTCAGTTCATGTATATATTGGCAGTGCTTATGACAACGGGTCTATATTCTGTTCTCAAATATGTTGTAATATTCTTTGTCGAAACCCGTTCCCCTCCCAACCCCGTGACGTGTCACGGGTATTACACTAGTTAGAACAAAAATGAGCCTTTTACGATTCTAAACAATCATACCATTGAACTTGAAAATTCTACATGTAGCTCTATCAAAACTCAAAGCTCATGACTGAGGCCGTGTGACTACAATCCTCCATAGTCCATCTCTTTTTCAGTTTTTCGAGTTTCTTCCTTCTCAACGTTGTAGAAGACCTACCATTGCCCTATTTTCATTCCTCCATTGTTCTTCGATTTTCATTAATCACTACATACGCACGCACCAAGGTAAGAGACTTAATACTAAATTGATCAAATTTCAGAATCTCGTCAAAACTAAGAGTGCTCTGGTATGTTGATTATTTTCGAATTTCGATATATATATATATATTAACACTTTAACAGTTATACGAGTAATTTAATTTTGTAATCTCTCTGTTTCTGCAACGTAGTACTCTGTAGCAGACTAGCAATCACATTACTCTGTTTCTATGTCGCTTCGGGGAACTTCCGAAATCCGAATTGTTATTACTCTGTTTGGTAATAATCTGTTTCAGGGAAGTTTTGAATTATTATTAATATTATTATTATTAGTAGGCATAATTGAAAAAATAGAGGGTGCAATAGGGTCATCTCACCCTGTTTTGGAGTGCTAGATAATTCTCAAATTCGACTTCTCTTACTAGAGGGATGACTACATGCTTTGTTAAATATAGAGCAGTAGAGTAGGAGCCGACTGCCGAGGTAGTATAATGGAAAAAACTTGATTAGTAAAACTAACTGAATGATTTTAGCTACAGCCCTAATGATGTACAGTATGATATCTGTATGTCACCGTGCCTATAAAATTGAAGAATAAGTGAACAACAAACTACTGTACTTGGGATGTGTATGATATTTTTGTTACTCGTAGTACATTAAATTTGATGTCCGATGAAATTTCAAAATAAGTGTTGTTAGTGGTCCGACTAATTTGATATCTTCTGGAGCTGTGGTTATCTTATAATGCACGAGCATCAAAGAGGGTTTTAATTTGATGTTTGGACTTGGAACCCCCACAATATTAAAGTGTGTCACTCCAGTCCATACCATTAGGTGCAGGAAAGTGAGAAAAAGAAGTTGAAGACATTGCGGGAAGGTTTAGATAGAATTTCTTTGACCCCAAATTTATGGAAATAAAAAAACTCACAAGATTGAATATATGGTTCTAAAAGGCCACTTTGATGATTGCGAGTGAAAACTCCAAAAGAGTTCTTGACTTTTGTTCACTAAAATGTCAAAAAGAGTCGGATATAAACAACAAAGTAAGTGAGACTTTTCTATTCTGCCATGTTTAAATTAATTTGAACAATATTTGTTATGCATTGAGTGTCAAGGCATTGTTCTTTTGAACTGAAGTAGACTAAATTAAACTGAAGTGGGCTGAAGGTATTAAGATAAAATGTAACTTCTGCGATTGAGTTGAACCGAACTAAATTGAACTGGATTGAGATGAAAAGAATTTGAAAAAAAAAACATGGTGTTTTAGGTTTTCCCTATCTCAGCTCATAATGCTATCGCTAATTATACCTGTAAAAGTGAAGGACACTTTCTCTACTAAAAGGATTGTTTGTGATAAGAAATTGTTTTCTGTTTGTTGTTGTGCTCATATTCTAAACATTATGGTACAACATGGTCTTAAACATGTGAAACACATTAACGTTCATGATAGTATTGATAAAGTGATCTAAACTTCAAACTTTTGTTGACCTTGTACAATAATTTCACCTTCAAGAAAGAAGATTGAGTCTAGAATGCAAGGCTCGCTTAAATTCTACATGTGACATGTTAGCTCTGAAGATATTTGCCAGACTAGCACAAGAAGACATGCATATTGTCATAGTTCTGAAGATTGAGTGAAAATTGAAAAGTTCGTTGAGATATTAGAAGTGTTTATTGATACAACCATCATTATATTGGGATATGAAAACTCAACTTCTAATTTATTTCTTGTTGAGGTTTATAGAATTAAAGTGTTGTTGGATAAACAGTCTGAGTCTTCGGATTATTTTATTAAGGACTTGGTTGAGAATATGAAATAAAAGTTTGATAAATATTGGGGCGAGTGTAACTTGTTTATGGCGGTTGAGCTGTGTTAGATTATCGGATGAAAATGAAGGTTATGGAGATTAATTTCCAAAGATGCTCCCAACAAATGTATGTACCTTGTAAAAATGTTCATAAAGTAGAAAAAACATATTGCACGAGCTATATATTGAAAATGTCGACATTTATTTTGCTAATCCAAGACAAAGTGATGAAGGTAGAGGAAATACTTCTCTTAGGTTGTGTTTGGATAAGAAATGAGATGAAAATGGAGATAAGGAGGGGAAAGGAGGGAAATGAAGAAAGGGAGGGAGAACGGAAATGGTTGATTTCCCTTCAAATCTATCCAATGTTGTGGAGAAAAATGATTGCTATTGAGAAGCTAAGTGAAACGGGGGATCCATTTTCCCTCTCCAAATCCATCCACCCCATTTGTCTAACCAAACAAAGGAACTTGCCCCCGTCCTCTTCCCCCTCCCTTGGAAGTTCAATTCAGACACTCCTGTCTCTTATTTCATTATCGAGAAGTGATTCCTCTACCTTCATCACTTTGTCCCGAATTAGCATATAAATACCGATACATGGAGTATTCATTATATATCTCGTGCAATATGTTTTTGATTTTATGAACATTTTCACTAGTTACATTTGATGGGAACATCTTCGGAAAAGTAATCTTCACAACCTTCATTTTCATCCAAGGATATAACACAGCTTCAATCGTTATAACTCATGCCAATACTTATCAAACATTTTATTTTCATATCCTTATCAAGTTCTTAACAAAATCATCCGAAGACTCATATTGCTTATCCAACAACACTTTAATTCTATAAACCTCGACAAGAAATAAATTAGAAGTTGAGTATTTATATCCCAATATAATGTTGATTGTATCACTAAACACTGCTAATATCTCAAGTCTCAACTAACTTTTCATCCAATCTTCAAAACTATGACAACGTGTATATATAGTTCATGTCTTCTTGTAGTGCTAGTCTCGAAAATATAACTTGATTGCACAAACTAACATGTCATACTTAGAATTTAAGTGACTCTTGCATTCTAGAACCAAATCTTCTTTCTTGAATGTTAAATAATTGTACAAGGTCAACAAAATTTTGAAATCTTAATCACTTTAGTAATGTCATCAACGGTTCAGCACTATCATGAATACTTATAATGTTTTTCGCATGTTTAAGACCATGTGTACCATAATGTTTAGAATATGAGCACAACAACAAACATGAAACAATTTACTATTAGTAGATAAAGTGTTTTTCAAAACTTGTACATACAAGTATCATCAGCAGTAGCATCATGAACTGAGATAGTGAAAACCTAAAACGCTTGATTCTTTTCAACTTCTGTTCAATTCACTCTACTTCGATACAACTCAACCGCAAAAGATTCATTATGTCTTAGTACTTCAGTCCATTTCAGTTTAACCTACTTATGTCCAAAAAGAACATGACTTTAATACTCAAAGCATAAAAAATAGTGTTCATACTGAGTAGTATTAATTTAAACATGAAAAGATATAAATGTCTGAACAACTTTTTTCTCTCTCTATATCCTACTCCATTAGGTTTTAGGTATTTGGATATGCACTTGGGTATATCTCCTTTTCGAGGAGAAAGCAAGTGAACAAAACTCAAGACCCTCTTTTATTTGGAGATTCCAGTCGCAATCATTAAAGTGACATATTATAGAACCATATACTCAATCTTCTGAGATTTTTATTTCCATAAACTCGTGGTCAAAGAAATTATATCTACACCTTTGATTTTAGCAATGTCTTTCAGCTTCTTTTTTCTCACTCACATACACTTTGATTTCCATTACTTCCTCCTCTCCATTACCTTCCGTTACTTTTGAATGATTTAGATTCATTTTAAAACGATCAAACAGTGATCGGTTTTGATGAGGTGAAGTATGATTAATGATATTATATTGTTGTATTAGAGGTAATGGAAGTTAATGGAGAAAAAAAATAATGAATCTAAATCATTTAAAAGTAATGAAAGGTAATGGAGAGGAGGAAGTAATGGAGAGGAATTTCACTCCTTTAAAAGGGAAGTGGAGAGCCGTATGATATGGCGTCACACTTTCTTATTGTGGGATTCCATGTCTTAACATCAAATTAAAACTCTCTTCTTCAACAATCGTAGACAGATGCTCATGCATAAGTACCCATTGTGCAATTCCCTCCCTCATTATTGACATTTCATGTTGGCCATCATGTAAAGCACTAACGACATCGTATGATGATGCACCCATACTAGTGTTGGATGGTAAACAATTGATTACTTTTGTATCTTAGAAAACTCAGCTTTTGTGGTAAAAAAATATCTTCAAATGAGTAAAGAAAGTGACACACAAATGACGATTTAGTAAAAAAATATCTTTGAAGCCAATTTGGTAAAAAGGCTGACACTGTAACCGTCTAACGATAAGTGACACTTTAGTGACGAATTGATAAAAACGTAATTGTGTGAAATTGTTAAAAAAATTATAACCGGTGCGAAACTGATTTAGAAATTAATGCTGATAAAATAAATTAATTAGCGTTTGGGGTTGGTTTATAAACTTTTTACGGTGTAGGTAAATACTGTCACATAGACTCGTATTTGCAGTTCTTAGGATACGAGGTAACAATTAAGAGTACTCCGTATTATGTAGTACTCTGTAATTCTTACTGACAGAGCTGCATGATTTGGTAACGTCGTCAAATTGAGACCGACTCGATTTGTCATATCCTAACAAGCAAGGACCCCTATCTACTACAAGCACCAAGTAACATCTCAAAAATTTCTTACATTGGGAACAAGAAGTACAGGAGTTTTCATAGAAATCTGATACTACAAAAATAAAACCAAGGGATGATAATTGTTGTACATCAATATGACATGTATAAAGTAGCCCAAATTTACATCCTTAGGAACTTATATAATCGTACCAAAAATTAATCACACATGTGATATGTGACCTTAGGGATGATTACATTTTGTGTTGAGAAGAATTAGGAAAAAAATAAATAAATAAAAAAAAGTGGGGGGGGGGGGGGGGGAGATTATGTATTCTTATTTCAGCTAAACCAAAACCAAGGAAAAAAAACTGAATCTTGAGGGAGTTTCTTACTTTCTTCACTTTGTATAGGAAGCGTGACGAAACAACAAACCTGCATATATAATATGGCCTTCTTGCGATTAATTCACCTAAACATTAAGGTTATTCATTCTGACATCCAGTTTATCGTGATTAGAGTTGTCATTAGTGGTTGGGTTCAAGTTAAGCCACGCGTGTTGTAGGCATTGTTGGGCAGTAGGCCGCTTCTCTGGTGCAAAATCAAGAACCGGGCGAAGAAAATCAGCAAATTCCACTGCTTCTGTTTCTGGGAATTTGTACTTCTCAACAAGGAGCCGATCGAGTGACCAGTATTTGAGCCTTCTAATTCTTTTGAGATCGCCATACCTATCAAAGAAATCTCTTGATTTTACTCCTCCATTGGCTATCTGTTTAAACAAAGCATTGTGAATGCTACCGTGTAATAAGTTCTAAGAAGCTCAAGATAAATGAATGGAAGGATTTTCATCTTGTAAGAATCAAAGGCAAACCTTTTTTGGCATCTTTCCTAAGAGTTCTTGCATCAGGGCAAGATGATCCTGGAACAGAAATCACCGAATAAGCTAAGAAAATATAACAAGATCATATTGGATATTAGATTCAATTACCAAGACATTCTCCACTTTTACAAGAAGAGCCATCGATGAATTATGATTGCATCATGAGTTAAGAGTCATTGAAGAATAACATGACATTACCCCAGCGCCTCAACCGGCTCTTCATTACTGTTAGTGGTGGAGAAAGGGAGAGTTGCATGCACGGAAACTCACTATCTTTAACCATTAGGGAGATAAGACAACTTTATCTAAAATTGCAACAAAAAAAATTCAATCACTCCGCCCCGTGGTGACCTGGGAAGCCGTTCAAAAAGTGAGTTATAGCCTCCCTGTTCGACTTTTCTAACCACGTATGGGACAGTTTAATTAGAATGAATTGTGGTTGTATGCAACAACTCTTAGGCGCCGTAGGACTAGCTTTGGTTCGTGCCATATGTATGTATATGTCCATTTAAGAGCCTACTACTGTTTCAGATGGAGACGTTGAATAATGGCTTCACCATGCATGGGAAAAGTCGAATGATGGCTTCATAACTCACTATATTATCTCTTATTATGGAGTATAATTCTATATTAACCCCACGTCCAATGAGAAACCAACCCTAGGATGGTTCCCGACAATTTTCATTTGGTTCAGTGGAGTTGTTTCGTGTGTGTACTATAACCTCAAGTCCGTCATCAAATACAGCAAGGAACGAAAGGTAAACAAAAAACAATAGTAAATCAAGGAAAAATATCTCAAATGTATCTATCAATATATATGCAAAATCAAAGCATGATAATTATGATAAGAAAATGAGTTAAGAGAAGCGACAATAAGGAAATGTGTACCTCATCTTCACTAAAGCCTTGTCCACCTTTAGGAGCAAACAACATATCACCGGTAGCCAGCTCAAACGCGGTGCAAGCAAATGACCAGAGGTCAGCAGAAGCAGAGTAGCCAGACCGAAGAATAACTTCAGGAGCTCTATACTGCCTTGTCTGTATTTCTTCCATGAACTGCTGATCAGCCCAGCAAGCATTCCCAAAGTCCACGACTTTGCACTTCATATCAATCCCGTCCAGAGACCTCTGGGGCTTTGGATTCTGGTCTGTAGCCCCCGCGCCTCCCCTTTTCTCAGATATCCTGGCCACTGCCCTCTTTGCTCGCCTCTTCAGTTTCCTCTCGATCAAATTCATCGATATTCCACTTCCTTCAGGTCTTTCAAGGATTGGGGTAAGCCCAGATTTGACTGGATCTTTAGAAGGGTCGATGGGAGAAATGAGAAGAATGTTTTCCGGCTTCAAGTCGGTGTGAATTATATTAAGGTCTCTATGGAGATAGTCAAGGCCCGTCAAAACACATTTGCAAATTTCTTTGACTTTGTTTAAATCTAGGCCATTGTGATGATTATATCTGATTAATCGTAGCAAGGTGTCTCCAAGAAACTCGAGGACCATGCAAAGGTGCTGCCCATTGGGTCCTGTATGTTTAAAATGATCAATCAAGCGGACAACATACTTGGAATTGGATGCGTCTCCATCCGCTATAGCTGATAGGATTTCAATTTCATGAAGAGCGGCCTGAGCAAACTGCGGTGCACTCTTTTGAATCTTCAAAGCCACAAAAGCCTGCAATATTCATAGATTTTCGTCTCTAATTTTAAATGACCACCACTGCTAATAATTCAACAATGTCTAATTGTGCAGATGTCCGATTGTTAGAGATCAAATAACTCGAACCCCGGAAAAGTAGAGATTGGGCCTTCCAAGTAGGATGTGATATGTATGTGATCCATCCAGAACCAATCATGATCCAGATTACAGAACCAACCATTAAAGATGATTTAGGATTAACAAATGAATCACCAACTACCATTAATATTGGTAGGTAAACCACATAATTAATCAATTAATTGCAATCTAAGGAAAGCATTAAAGATACCCCATACCATTTGATTGATTAATTTCTGAACAAGCTGAAATCATTAACAAGCTACCAAAAAAAACATGATCCCGATTCATGGGCCCATCCCACCCCACCAATATATTATTATTATTATTGTATTCCACAATCAAACAAATATAATTAATAATTGTATCATGAATACGAATCAAAGATTTGGAAATGAAAGATGGAAATTTCGTAACATACAGAGGTTTGAGTGTCATAAGCAAGCCAAACAGTGGAAAATTGACCCCAACCCAGTTTTCTCTGTGCAATATAACGTCCGGCATTGAAGCAATCACCAACTCTGACAGCATGATAACCACCCTTTCTGTAGGATTCAAACTCCTCCTCTTCCTCCGACCCAGAAGATGATGAGCACGACATTTTGTTGGAGGATGATTAAGAGATGTAAATGAAGGTGGGTGAGGTTTGCAACAAAATGTTAACGCAAATTGGGAATTGTCTAAAATCAGACATGTTCCACTTTTCTCTCCCTTTGTTTCATTCCATTTCTGAGATCAAATTAATGCCTCCCATTTATATCTTCCAGGACAAATCTGGATTTCAAGTTTAACCGCCCATTTTACTGCTTTGCCCTCCAACTTTTATTAATAGCTCCCGCACTACTTCCATCATTTCCTTGCCTTTGATTTTGGAACAAATAGTCTCGGAGGAGTGTTAACGAGTCGAGCACGAGCCTTCGCCTTACTCGGCTCATGCTCGTTTAGCAAAATTCAAAGTCGAGTTAATCTTGAGCTTACCTGAAAAAATTGAGCTCGGAAATAAGCTCGCGAGCTAAAATGCGAGTTCGAGTCCAACTTGAACCTACCTATAATTATTGAATCTACGTTTTTTTCGTCAATGTGGTTCAATAATTTGAGATCTGAAAACATATACAAAACGTATTAGGCAAATTAGTAAGAACATTTATATGGTGAAAAACTACTTATCTAATTGTTATGAATATTTGTTTGAATAAGGGTAAAATATTAACCAATCACATTATTTCAAGCTGTTCACGAGCTTTTCGAGCCGAGTCAATGGTTGCTCGGCTCAACTCGTTAATTTGTCGAGCCGTATTCAAGTTGCTCGCAAGTTGTCTCGTCTCATTATCACCCGTGGGAAGATCATTTTGTAGGCCTTCTTATGTGATAACATGCGGATAAAAAAATATAGGTGGGTGATTAAATTATTCATAAAAAACATTATCAAAATAGAAAGATAAACAAATGATTGAGATGGAAGGAAGGATAAATTAGAGTCGTCAGTCGATCAGATCAAGTCGACCCAAAAACCAAGTAAACTTGACCCGAAAATATTGCAGTTCCACAGAGCCCACACTGACTCGATCAGGTGATGATAACCCGATATGACCCGACTAATTAAGCTAGAGCCGAAACCGAATCCGACTCAACTCGAGATAACTCGTAATCCGAGTCAACACAAGACACAACATTTAACCTAACTCGACCAAAATCCGAGTAAACTTGACCTTAAAATATTGTAGCTCCACACCGATTCAATACGTGATGATAACTCGATATGACCCGATTAGGGTAGATCTGAAACCAAAACCGACTCAACTTGAGATGACTCGTAACTTGAGTCAACATGATATCTATTAATCTGACACGATTCGAAAGCTGACCTACCCAATAAATGATTTGACCTCTAGCTCAAAATGACTATTTCTTCTTCATTGATATCTTTCACCTTAAAAATGACACATTACATTAAAAAACAATTAAATCTACTTCATGATCATTCTCAACAAAAATATACAAGTACTTTATTATTCGTATATAATGGTAAAATAAAGCTTTTTACAAGATTCAATCTCTAGATCTTTCAATTAAATCCAAACACCTTCACTACTAAACCACTAATGTTTGATGTTAAATTTAGTACGTAAAGGTTTTGGGGGTGTTTGGTTATCGGCGGATCCACAAAAAAACAGCATATTTGGATGTATGAGCATGTTTGACCACAAAATATGCTAATATAGGTGTTTGGTAAATGGTAGATTGAAATGGCATATTTGAGTCCAATCCGCCAATTTGCAAAATGCTGCTAGCAGCATATTCAATTAGCATATTAGAATTTCTGTTTTTTTACCTCCTTACACTCTTTGCAAATCAAACCCAACCTTCATCATTCTCTCCATTTCAACTTTTCACTTTCATAATTCATCTTAGTACGTCTTCCTTGATTTTTTTTGAACTAATTAATTTATGTTTGATTTATTTTTTAATTGGTTCAATTTTCCGTATTTTATACTCCCTCCGTTCAAATGAATTGTTTGTCTTTTCTTTTGGCACCAAAGGTAAGAGATCCAATGAGGAAGCGACATGTGGAGCAAAACTCATTAAAAGGGTCAAATTGTATATAAAAAACATTCCTAAAATCAGGGGTGGATCCAGGATTCGGAAGTATCTTGGGCTAAATTTAACATCGACGGTTCAATCATGCGAAGAATTTTTTTTTTTTGGGAGAGAATTGTAAGATTTTGAGAACATTTATCTAGATATTGAAAATAGGTAGGAATTAGTTTAAAAATTTGTTTCAAAGTGGATAGTAACACAAGATTGCTGCCAGTGGGGGTTGAACCCGGGTCTCCCACGTAAAACTTCAACCCTCCTCCCACTGTGGCAAGAGCAGATAACTGGTTAATTACTAAACTAAACATTATCTATTCTGAATTTAACTAGGGCTAGAGCCCGAGTAGCCTAGCCCTAGATCCGCCCTTGCCTAAAATAGAAAGACAAACAATTCATTGAGACGCCTCAATATGGAATAGGCAAACAATTCACTGGGACGGAGGGAGTACGATTCTATGGATAATTATTTTTCAATTGAATGTTGTCTATCTTTGATGATTTGAATTGCTTTGTCTTACGATCAATCATGAACTACTTGGACCAATTTTTTTGTATTAAGCACTACCCCTAAAAATAGAAGAAACTAGTTGTAAAATGATTGGTGTGGTGTATGTTTGGCATATACGGAGTATTTAATAAAAAATTTGCTTATGTCCTTTCTTGTCATTTTACAAATCAATTAATCAATCTGCTAATCTATAACAGCTAATTATCAAACACTACTAAAACAATTCTACTAATTAAATCTGTTAGTCAAAACTGTCAATTGATTCCGCTAGTCAAATCTGCTTTTTAAATTTGTTTATGCCAATATCAATTCGTTGTTTACCAAACAGGATCTTTATACTGAGTAAGTTATAATACATACGTAATATTATTCAATACTAGTGAATTTATATTAAATGCAATGTATTTTAGAAAAAAATCAAATTAGAATAAAGGATAAAAAAATCAACTGATATGTTTACTTTATATTCTCTCCGTTCCAACCATTTGTATACATTTTTACTCCCTCTCATCCATTCAATTCTTTACATAGATCCACCATTTCTCCTCACAAAAACGACTCTCACGTAAAGAATTGAATGGATGGGAGGGAGTAATTATTTTTGTTTTCAAAATAATAATAAAAGCTATTATGAAAAAATTGTAGTCCCGAATAATAATATCCTAGGCCCATCATTGTCGAACAGAGTCAACGATATAAGTAATTGGGTAATTCTCAAATAAATTTAGTATAATATAGTAAACGTCAATTACACAAAAACTTTATTACTTGCACACAATTTTTTTTCTTTTCAAACCAAGTCACATAAGTCGGGGGAGTTATTCCTGAATTGCTTGGATCGGTCGGGTTAAAATAGAGGTCAAGTCATTTACGGGTTGGGTTATACATTTATGAAGTTCGAGTTATGGTCGGAATACAGGTCCAAAATAGATTTCGGCATCTCATTTTATTATTTTATAAGTTGTGAAAACATTTTTTTAAATATTAAATCATATTCAATATTACTTCTACATTAATATTATATTCACCTTAAATTAATAATTATTCCCTTTTAAAATACACTTTTCTACCATAACTCCCTTTTTTTTTTTAAATATTACACATAACTTATGTCAAACTTTAAACCGCAACGAACTACTCATAATTGTTTTGTTCGTCCATCACCACAACTTTGTCCCCTCTAATGAAATACATTTTCGATTCTAATATTCAAATAGAGATTTTGGAGCAATTTATAAACTTTGACATTTTGTTGGTTGTAATTTAAAACGCTGGTCGAGATTCGGCTATTGTGTTTTTTGGGTGACAATTTAATATCCTGGTCCTCGAAACGTCAACCCACTACATCTCGTTCTAGTACTGAGATCGAGTATTGCGAAGCCGCTAACGTCTTTGGGCCCGTTGTCGAGACGAGCTGGCTCCGCGACCTATTATTCGAACTCCGCATGCCCCTCACACATGCTACTATATATCCTTTTTTGCGATAATGTCTGTTGGGTTTGTTGATGATGACAATGCTTATTTAACTTGTCTCTTAATTTATTTATACTTTCAGGTTAATCGTCATTATTGTGATAATTGATATCATCTAGAGTCGAGACAAAAGCTACCCAAGAGGCCAAGATAGATCAAGAATTGTATATGCGAGAATTGTCATAGTCACTTGTAAAAGGCAAAAGATTTGTATATTCGATGCAGTAGTAGGTAACAGTTAGGTCAGAAGTTCGACAACTCTTAAATGATCTAAAAAAATTTTATTCTCATAAGTTTTCATCTTTACCAAAAAACTTTAAAAAAATAAATCGACTTTGATTTTATGATTTTTCATTTAAAATGGATGATTTGGTTTCTTGTGAAACAATAAATCTCTTCACCAAGTTTTTGCCAAAAGTTGTTCTTAGCTTTTTGAAAGGTAAGTTGAGACTAGAGCTGATCAAAAGTGGGCTTGGGCTGGACATGGACGGACCTAACTATAAAAAAAGTGTCTGGTGGGCCATTTTT
Source organism: Agrostemma githago (assembly GCA_958450325.1). Lineage (NCBI taxonomy): Eukaryota > Viridiplantae > Streptophyta > Magnoliopsida > Caryophyllales > Caryophyllaceae > Agrostemma > Agrostemma githago. The sequence goes on from OY288240.1 coordinate 7,049,455, forward strand.
TGTTGTCCGTGTCCGTTATAACGGGCCACATGATGCTGTCCAAGTCCACCAACTTATGGGTAGCGGGCTAGCCCGTGGGCCTGAATAAAGTTAATCGAGTCTTTACTTTTTTTATTAAAATATATAAATTAGACATCGCAATTTAAGAGACTAAAATTTAAAAGAATACTACACATTGAAAAAAATATCCGATACTGTTTCAAAATTCAAATACAACTTCACTAACAAAAATATTCATTTCTCAAAGTGTAGTTGATGTGTAGTTGATTGCTTGATGTAGTGTAGGCTATTGATATTCTATAAGAGTAAGTGGGTAAGTAGGAGTTTAAGAGATAAGTCTATTGATTTTTTTAGACATTGGAATTTGTGGTTTCTTTGTAATTTGTATTATAATAATCATATTCAATGTCTCTTTTGCTAATAATTTCTTTTAACTTATATAAGTATATATATTTTAGCGGGCCTAGTGGGCTGTCCGTGGGCTATTTTCTTTAGTCCAAATCCGTCCGTTTATTATAGCGGGCCTAGTTTCTTTGTCCGTGGCCCGCTTTTATTTAAAAAAATTCTGTCCAGACCCGCTTACTAAATGGGCCAAATGGGCCGTGCCAAACGGACAACCCGCACTTGATCAGCTCTAGTTGAGACCATCTGCATCGGATGAAAAAGAAGAAGATGAAAAGATGAAAATGGAGAGAGGGATGAAGAGAAAGATGAAATACCTATTGCATTTGATGAAAATGAAGAAGATGAAGTTGAAAAGATGAAGAGTTTTCATGAAGAAGATGAAGTTGAAAAGATGAAGAGTTTTCATGAAGAAGAAATGCTGCAAATGAAGAGAGAGGGGGTGAATTGCACAGAGAAAGTGTACGTTTGCAGATGGGAAGGCACGCCCAAGTGGGCCAATATGATTTAATTTTATAGTTAGTCTCCTATGAGACGGTCTCACAATACGATTATTGTGAGACCTCTCACATGGGAGTATTTTATTATTTTAATAACTTCCTCCCATGTGAGAGGCCTCACAATAATCGTATCATGATATCGTCTCATATGAGAATTTGTGAATAAGAAGATGATGAGTGAAAAAATGAGGTGGATGATTGAAATGAGGAGAGACGGTAAGAGGAAAAAGAAGAAGATGAAAACCAATGTGGATGGTCTGAGCGAAAAAACAAAAAGGTTTCCCCTTTAACAAAGTCATACATTTCCTACAAATCTTTAAATATTTCCATGAAGCACATTCTTTTATCCAATTCTTCATTTATTATAAAAGAAACTCAATTGTTCATTTCTTAGTCAAGACTTTCAGGTCAAAATCAGATATTGCAAATTGAAAAACAAAGTTTTTAACTTCAAAATCTTTGCAAAATATTTTCTAAATCTTCAAAATAATCAGAATTACAGTCGAACAATATGTTACACAGAATCATATTTTCTCTTGTCTAACTTGGTTAGATTTGTAATTTTGTAACTTTTCAAGTTATTAAGAGTCGTAATCGGAGTAGGTTATCGGTGAGTTATAAACAGAGTAGTCTTGTAAACACAAAGTCGTAACCAGAGCAGGATATCGTAACCGGAGTAAGTTATGGGTCGCTTCTATTGTAAGAGTCTTTTGATTTCGGAATAGATTTCTTAAGAAAACAATAAGAAGAACATTGTACGTATAAGCCCTTAAAGTGTTGGCCAAACCATTTCAAAAATATCGTGTGTTTTATCTCGCTCTTTATTTTTCGCTGCATCTTTTGATAAAAATAGTACGTATTGTTTAGTTTTTCTTTCATTTGCTCATGCTTAAACTTTAGTTTTATATACTCCGTATTAGTCTTGCTTTTCTTAGTTCATGCAACAATTGCTATACTGTGACATTCGTATGCAACTTTACTCTTTGCTAATTAAATCGAATCAAAAATAGTTTGACAAAAGTTATTCATACTGTAACATTTGTTCTGTAGCCGTATTCTTTGTTAAGACAAATCGAAACAGTCTGACTGTCCGTTACATGCTACTTAAAACATTTCTTTACTTGTTTTCTTTTATTGGACTCAACTTACTTTGATTAATAAAGATTAAGTTGAAATATTTTAAAAGGTACCTAATTAACCGATCCCCTCTTTGGTACTTCGGGATTCATAAACTCTTCAATGTCTCGCCTGTCTATTTAACAAGCAACCCCGTTCAACATCAGCGAACTAAGCATATCAACATTCGTTTCGTCCGTGAGAAAGTTCAGGTTGTTTACGTTCGAGTTTTACTTGCCCCGTCCAAGCATCAATATACCGATATATTTACGAAGGGCCTTCCTCATCACCTATTTCTTCGATTCAGGTTCAACTTGACCTACGCGTTCGTCCTCCTCCCGCTCTGACTAAGGAATATCTTACTAATTACGGAGTACTAAATAAATAGGAAGTATCTCGTGTAAAGTTCAGGAAATGGAGCGCATCACAAAATGGTAGGAATTATACTTATTACAACTTCCATGCATTCCACATGGAACTAATTCCCATGGGCCATGGCCCATGCATCCCTCACGGTCCTTGACTGGCTGCCTGTTTACTACTTGGACAGTTCTACACTTCTACGTATACTATATTCATCTTCTTTTTCTTTCAATTGATAAAGTTTAACAATCTTTTCAAAATCACTTCCAGATTCCAATAATGGCTAAAGTTGAGCTAGTTTTTGTCCCCACACCAGGGATGGGCCATTTCCTCTCAATGGTCGAGTTCGCTAAACTTGTACTCTAGTTTGAACCAACCCCAACATCTCGATTATAGTCTTAGTCTACCACATTGTACAGAATGACAAATTAAAATTGATTCCTTCATTGAGTCTCAGTCACGTGAACTCAACCCGACCCAAATCGAGTTCATTACTCTATCACCTCTCTCAAACCCACCAGGACCCTCTGATCCCGCCTTTGTTACCACCATAATCCGGCTCCAGAATCCTTTAGTCAAGAAAGCGATCCAAGACCGCCAATCAAAACCAGTCGCCTTTGTACTTGACCTTGTTAATGTTTCCATGATCGATATTGCTACCGAGTTACGCATCCCTTGTTATATTTACTTCACTGCCGGTGCTAACCTCTTAGCCACCATGTTTCATTTCCAAGAGATTGCGGATGAACACGGGACTGCTGCTGTCACCGGAAAGCGAGCTGGATCTACCCTGGTTTACGAATTCGGTACCTATCAATGTCTTGCCTTGTACTATACTCGTATTTGATAAGGAAAGTATTTGGGGGGCTGGCTTGATACTTGATCTTGCTAGAAGATTTCGAGAAGCCAAGGGCATTCTTGTCAACTCCTTTACCGAGTTGGAGTCCTTCACTATTCATGCTTTACAAAATGATGATAACATTCCTACCATTTATCCCGTGGGACCTCTATTTTATTGTTACAAAAATGCGGCGATTCAAAATCGTCTAATAAAGATATGAACGAGAAGAGAGCATAATTAGTTGGTTAGATGGACAACCGAAATCCTCCGTGGCGTTCCTCTGTTTCGGGAGCATGGGATCCTTTAACATGGAACACGTTAAGGAGATAGCGGATGGCTTAGACCGTTCAGGTCATCGGTTTTTGTGGTCCCTTCGAAAACCAGTCCAAGTTGGGAATCTAGGTGCTTTTCCAAGTGAGAAGATAATATTCGAGGGTGCCTTACCTGAAGGCTTCATTGACCGGACGTCCCATAAAGGGAAAATAATCCCGTGGGCTCCTCAGGTCGCGGTGCTGGCTCATAAAGCAATAGGCGGGTTTGTGTCGCATTGTGGTTGGAATTCGATGCTGAAGAGTATATGGTTTGGGGTACCATTGGCTACGTGGCCAATGGAGGCACATCAGCAATTAAACGCGTTTACCCTCGTCAAGGAACTTGGTTTGGCGGTCGAAATGAAATTGGACTATCGATGGGACAGGAAAAAACAAGAGAGTAATTACTTGGTGAAGGCGGATGAAGTGGAGGATGGAGTAAGGAAACTCACGAGTATAGACCAAGAAATGAAGGGGAAAGTGCGTAAGATGAGTGAGCTGAGTAACAGATCTTCTCGCTATACTATTCATTGAACCGTTTCATTGCAGAACTCACTGAATATGTTATCTAGACAGTTTATTAATTGGACAATTTCATAGCATAAGGTGACCGTGACGACACCTTAACATTTTCCTTATTAAGGATGAAGTTAAGCCAGTGGTTATCGTTTTCTTTTGATTCAGAAAATGGAGATGAGTATGAATGAGCAATAATCCACTTATGTACTCCTTATCTTGCTTCTACAAAAAGTCGACCAACAATCTAAAATTTAAAAAACATTGCCAGGAAATATATTGAATGCACAGAACTTACTATGAGTACATAATTTGATACGAGTACTTATTAATATGGACAACTCTGGATCATAATTTGATCATACAAAAAATAACCACACAAAAACAAATAACTTTATCATACATGCATGATTCATAGTTCGATATCAATGATGACAAACCTAAGATCAACTATACACAGCGCAAAATGAGATGATACAGGTTGGGTGAACAAATATGCAGACGAGAAGAAAATAAAGCAACAGCTGCGAGCAAAATCAAGCTTTGGGAGAAAAGATTTCCATGAGAGAAGAGTAAGTACCGGAGACACCGAGAACAATGCCAATAACAACAATGACCCCATCCAATATCAGCCTTCCCCTGCCCGCCTCACCCTTGAACACAATGAAATGGAACAAACAAGGGAAAACAAACCCTAACGCAATGCATACGCTACTTCCAACAAGTGACAAGAAATCCGCGAAGTTTGGCACCATCAATGCCACTAAGGTCACCCCTAACACCGTCATCCATCTCGCCCACAAGCTATAGCTACCTTGAGTGAACCTCCTCTCCAAAACCTCATAAACCGGGTTCATCATCAATGGGAATGTGAAGAATAGGTTAACACAAAGGCCTAGCTGCACCAATGTGCTCACAATGCCTGTACCAATATTCGTTGTGATGATATCTCGAGTTTCGTTACCAAATGCAAAGTAACCCAATGCACCAAATAAGCCATACAAGAAGGAGATCATTCCCATTGATACACCCAAGGTTTTGCCAAAATTCTTCTTGTCTTTTGCTTCGGTTTCTAAAGGTAAAACCATTCCAATTCCCTCAAAGGCATAAGTGCAGACCCCAACACTATAGAACAGCACATTCCAACCTCCAAATGCTTCAACAACTGGCCTATTTTCGGCGATAATAGAGACATCTTTAGCCATAACAACACCCATGGCACCGATTTGAACAACATCAGCAAATATACTCAAAGGTGCCAAATGTGTGAGTGTTGGGATTGAATTCAACCCCAATTGAAAAGGCAAACAACCCCATATCAACCATTTCTTAGGGGTTAGGCCTAGAAAACTATGACTTTGGGCTTCAGGGATGAAAACATGAGCTATAGTATTTGCCACAAAAATCATGTAACTAACACAAAACCCAGCTTGTGACAAAATGATCATCAAATCAACAGAAGACCTGCCAAATGAACCACAGACACTGTAACCCAAATCACCAAAAGAATTGATCTTTGAGTAGCCATTTAAAGATTCAAGTTTCCGGCGCGTCGAAACCAGCAAGAGCATGCAGTAATAAGTGAGACAAGCAACACAAAAGAGAGTTACAACGCCAAAGAGCCAACCTGATCTCATGAAAGTGTAAGGAAGACCCAAAACACCTGATCCTACAATTGCAATAAAAATGTTAGCCAAAGTCTTGAATTGGGAAGATTGTTTGGGGTTTCCAATAAGTGGGGTGTCTTCTCCTGGGATTTTGATTGAGCGTGAGCTTGATCCAGCCTCGTTATCATTCTTTCCAAACCCCATTTTCTAATGATTTGACTTCTTGAAGATCAAAGATTTATTAATCTTTGATGATATAACAAATTGTTTGAAGACAGATTAAAGAGAAATACCAAACGAAACGATTAGAAATTAAAGGGTTTGTAGCATAAATCAAAACTTGTTGAAAGCGTGGGAAATCAGGGGGGAAATAGGGAATTTTGGCGTTTTGGGGTTCCAGAAGAAAAGAGTGATTGAATGCAAATGAAATAGAAAAGGGTGGAGGCCGAGGGTGTTTATCCAGGTACTTACGGATTGGAGTACTCGTATCATTTACGGAATACGGAGTACATGAGTGGAACCATATCGATGAAAAAGGACACGGATTAAACATTTAAACCGTGGTTGATTTTTATTTTTAATATTTGGATTTTTAACGCGGTATCGTTATATTTTTCACTTTTCTATATGGTACCCCAGGGGCGTGCCCACGTTGTAGCAACATGATGCAGTTGCTACACCATAATTCAGAAAATTTTTGAGGGAATTGAATTTTTGCTACACCATTTATCCATTATTTAATACATTCTCATTCTTCCTAATCCCATTGCACAACATTCAAAGCATTTAAGTGTTACTCCACTCTGAAATTCAATTCCCCAATACTTTTTGTTAATCTGTGCTTTAATAGTTTTATTGTCATAATGATTGTATTTAATTATTAATGTCCATAATTAATTAACCCTTTAATTTTATTCAATGGCAAAATTAAGTCCATTGTATTTATTTGTTCTATAATAGGAATATTCCTTACATTAATGCAATTTTATCGTCACACTTTTTATTTTGGTAAGAATAATACTCTGTAAATAGTACAGTAATTATTAATAAATTTCTTACGAACTTTAAATAAAATACGAAGTATAATGATAGAACACGATAAAAATATTTCGTAATATAAGAAGTACGGTAATAAATATGTACTCGGATTTAAAAAATTCGCTACACCATAACAAAATTCTTGGGTCCGCCCCTGTGGTACCCTACTTTTTCTATGTTTTTACATGGTATCCTTGAATTTTATTATTGATTTAACTAGCGTCCCGAAATTTTTTTCCCATCATGTTTTGTCATTAGATTATGTTTTTAGCTTAGAATTAAGACTTCAATATCATTTAACTTAGATAATTAACAAGTAATTAAGCTTAATTGAAGTGTTATCATTTGATTTGACAATATAACATCAAAAATATAGTCCGTTTAGATTCGGAGTATAACTGCAAACACGTACAAAATTGTTAGTTTAAGTTTAATTATCCGTTAATCTTGAACATAAATGACGTTTAACTTTTAATCTTGAACATAAAAAGGTAATTTGTTGCCAAAACTTGACGGGAAAAAAAAGTTTAGGGGTACCAATAAAGATAATAATAAAGTTTAAGGTATCAAAGAAACTTTTAGTAAAGTACAAGGGTACCATGTATATAAATAAAAAGTGTTGGGGTATAAGGTAGAAAAGTAAAAAGTTCAGGGGTACCACATAGAAAATCCTGTATTTTTTTTCCGTCTAAAACAACAAGTTCATGGACTGAGTTAACTGCTTCAATTGCAGAAAATAATACGGAGTAATAAACATTGTAAGAACCAGTCCAACAATTAGTTACATAAAAATGGAAAAAAAAATGTTGCACGGTTTTAGCCTTTTAGGTGTAAACGATACCGACTAATCATTTGCATAAAAAATGGAAAATCAATTATCACGTGACTGCTCCCATAAAAGAATCCCAAATATGAGAGCTACGGAGTACCAAATACCACGACTTGTCATTTTCGAAATATGATACAAATCTTTACAAGTTTAGAATCAGGGATGTTTTTAGGGGGTGCACGGTATCCGAGTAGGTTTAGGAATAATATTTTATGTGAAGTTTAGGAAACATATATTTTATTATAGCATCAGGGTCTCTCGATTCTTGAGGACAACAAAACAAATTTTCGCTCCAATTCTGGAGGACAACAAAACAAATTTTCGCTACCCGGCCTACCGGTGGGCCTATAACATTTGATGCCTACCGCCTACCGGCGGGACATGACTTCGTTTTTCTGTTTATATCCAAAAAAAACCATAGTTTTTTTACGTAGTTTTGTTTAAAAAAAATAAAATTAAACTCTATATCCCCTTTGAATTTGATTCCATAATACCCCATTTTCCCGCAGCTGTGGAGGTGACGATTCTTCTTTGGTGTTTCTGATTTGCTATGAGTTTGATTATGGTTATCAAACAATTTAAATTGGCGGAAGGTTTATCGTCTGAGATTGTCAAGTCAGAAAAAATTGATGTTCTTGATAATTAATCATCGACGAGTCGGAAAAGTCTATATGCCAGCGTGGAGAAGAGAGCGATGAAGATCGAAGATATCTCATTTTTTTTAAAAAAAATTACGATAGAGAATATCGTATTATCGTATCATAGACAGATGATGACCAAAAATTGAAGGGAAATGAGAATGGTCCAAAGACCATGACATCACCTTCGAAGATTTGGATTTTTTTTTAAAATTTGTGCAAACTCATGTAATTTTTTTACCAATTACCATGAGTGATGGGGGATAATATCAGATACCGTAGTATCCGAGTAGTTTTAAAAAACACAATCTGACAATATTGTGTGAATATACTTGATGTTAATATCTAAGATAGAATTATGACTAATATCATTAAGATATCATTTAGTATAAGATACGAGAATGATTTAGTTTCCTAATTTGATTTAGATAAATATGTGTCTGTTTGTTTTCATAACTAACAAGTTACAAAAATACAAATCTCTTTATATTTTATAATGTACGATGAATGTTATAGACTTATAGAGTTTGTGGATTGATTAGATATATAACTTTTGTGTAAGAGTTCATGGGTTCTAATCCTACCATTCTTAATCTTCTCTCTCTCTAAAATTTTCTCTCTCTAACATCTGCTCCCTCTCCTCTCTCTTTTTTCCCCAAAAACAAAACAAAATCCTAACTTTGAAGCTGCCGCCCCAACCACCTCTCAGCCACCCATTCCCCTCGTCTGGCCGGAGATATGACCGTCTTTTGGTCTATCTCCGGCCGGCTGATCAGACCATCATTCTCCTTCTCCGTTCTTATTAAGTTTTTTCTTCCCCGTTTCCGTCTTGTCGGTGATGACCACCATTCGGTCTCTCTTGTCCAGTAAGTCTCCTTTTTTTCTTTTGTATTTTTTTGTGGTGATGGTCGCCCCCCTCCTTGCCTGATCGTCGTCACCGTCTTGATCCGTCGCTGACCCGCTCCGTTGACGACTCGTTCCGATCGCGTGTCTTGGCCGTCGCACCTGTCTTCTGCCGGCGTTCGCCGGGGGCGTTCCCCCCTCCCCCGCCCTCCGGCGACCGGCTTCCCCTTCCCCTGTGTTGTCCCCCTCCCCGTCATTGACCTCTACTGGTGGGTGTTCCCCTCTCCCCCTCCCCCACCCTCCAGTTCCCTGTCGGTGTTTGGTTGTTTGGTTAGGGTGTCTATTGTGTTTTGTCTTTTAGGTTTTTGTTAGTGTTTTAGTTGGTCTCTTTGTTTGTGGTTTGGTCCGGGTTCTTTCGACTTGGTTTGATTTCCGATTGGTCATGTCGGGTTGTTCGGTCTTAGGTCTGGGGTTGTAAGGTCCGTGTCTTTTATCCGTTGGTTTTCTTGGTTTTTCTTTGGTCTTACTGGACAATGGTTGTGTGGCTGGTCTCCTACCTTGACGGACTTGGGTCTTGCTCTATAGGACGGTTTCGGGTCTGGTGTCTTTTCTTGGTGGTTTGGGTGTCTGTTGTGGTTGGGTCCCCGGTGGCATTCTCCAATAATGACCTCTCGTATAACTGTTATTTCTAGTAGTTTCTTAATTATAAGCTTAAGTCTCGCTCTTATTAAGAATAAGAGTCTCCTTATGGAGGCTTGTCTGCGTTGGGTGAGGGTTGTCACGACCACTTACTGGTCTTGGATTCGATTTTCTTTTTGGTGCTTGGCTTGTGGGTTGCTCTTATCCTCGACCCTATGCATGTCGGTTGGTTCTTTGGTCTCACTATAATAAATACTTCATATAGCTACCATTCACGCGCGACTGAAAATTTCAGTCGCTTATTTAGCGACTGAAAGTAACACGCGCGACCGATATCAGTCGCTGGACGAAAAGACGGATTTGGGAAAAAAACAATTCCAGATAGCGACCGAAATTAGTCGCTAATAAAGTGAATTAGCGACCGAAATCAGTCGCTAATTAAAAAGTACGCGCGACCGACAGTCGGTCGCTACGTAGCAACTGAAATAAAATCCACGCGAACGATGTCGGTCGCTACGGAGGCCAGATTTTTTTTAAACACGCGAGCACCCCTCCCCCTTCTCACAATCTCATTTCACTCTCTCTCTCTCTACCTCCCCTCCCCCTTCTCTCTACCCGCGGCCCCCCTCTCATTTCAATCTCATTTCCTCTTCATTCCTTATTTTTTTCTCCACTTTTCTTAGTTACGGTATGTTTTCTATCTATACTTAATTTAAATTATTTGTTAATTTTTTTATTTATTGTTATAAATAAGGTAGTTATTTAGTTTGATGTTTTTATAGTGTAGTGTTATTATTGTTGGAGTATTTAGTGTAGTAAGCATGTTAATTGCCCATAGGTTCCCTAATTTGAAATAGGTAGATTGTTAGAATAAAATTAGGGTTTGTGGTTAAGTAGTTGAATGAATTGGGTTATTTTGATGTGTTAGGAAATTGGAAGTGAAATACACTTATGCCGATTTAGTGATGTAATTATGGACGGATTGGGTGCAAATAGTACTATGTTTAGGTGAATTGAGAATTTTACAAAATATGTGAGTAGTGTATATATTAGGAAATTACTTTAGAGGAAATAATTTGGATGTGGTTATTGTGTCAATTTTTTTTAGATAAAAAAAATGAAGAGACAGGAACGAAAACGGATGTATGGGGAAAGATTGGATAAGAGACGACGTCCCACAACGGAATTTTTAGAGGGTGTTAGTAGTTTTCTTGAGTTCGCTAAAACCCATCCCGAATACGCGTTAGAGGGTAGATTTAGGTGTCCTTGTGTGAAATGAAAGAGGATGTGGTTGGTTCGAGTAGGCAAGTGGAAGATGACAACGACACTGACGATGATTTCTAGTAGGGTATAGTTTTAGTAAGTTATATTATTTCAATATAGTAATCTGCAGTATATGTTTTGGGCAAATTATTATTTCAATATTATGATGTCAATTTCTAACTTTCTACTATGTCTGCAGATATGACGTTGGGCAGCAGACTGAGGTTTGGTAGTGGGAGCAGCAACAGGGGACAACAGCGGCAGGAGGACCAGGAGGAGACTTGGCTGGAGGACCAGAACGAGGACCATCAGGAGGGTGACGAGGAGTCGAACAAAGAGCAACAACCTGAACAACCACAACAGGATGACGAGCTTAAGTATACAGACGACGGGAGCCTAATTATGAGCCCCGAGAAGACATGGTGAGACATTATATTTCCTTTTTTTGTGAGACATCATCCTATTTCACTCTTTGGTGTAGGTTTCGAATGCGTGCGATGGTGACTGGTGTCTCAGACAGTTTTCTGAAAGAGTTGACTACTTATTGCACTAGTTGGACCCAGGTGCCTCTGTGGCAGCGGGAAAAGTGGTGGTCCAACTTCAAGGTGCACCAATATTTTTGTTTTATTAATTAACTTTTAATGTTTACGGATTACTAATACACTAACAACAAACGATCTTGCAGATGGAACACTATTGGAATGAAGGTCTCGAGGTGGCTGCGAGAGACAGGTACATGGACGTCGCGAAGTCCAGATTCAAAGACAACATGTGGAAGTTGGCGAGCGAAGGAAGGGCACATAAATACCTTATAAAGGTTTGATTACTCAATTAGTGTTCCTACTTGAATAAAAAGTTGTATATATCTTCAAAACGCTTATTGATCTCAAAGTGTATTAATTGTAGGTGACGCCATTCAACAATTCGAAAAAGCCCGCTCCAACCCGAAGTTCCTTAAGAGATCCCTCCAGGCGAAGAAGAACAAGAGGCGGAGAGGGGACCCCGAGGCGAAAGTGGAGCGGACCCACTACGGTGGATCGCAGTCGATGCACCAGCGGGCGATGAGAGTTAGTATTTCCTTACCTTTGATTTTTATTTTGGATTCTTATTTAATGTTTTCATTATAAATATAAATGAGAAATCTACCTGTACTGTCAACAGTTGAAGAAGCAAACCGGAGCACTCCCCCCTGCCTGTGCAGCTATTTCTCGACACGAAGACCAAGGGGGACGACGCCACCGGTTACGAATAAGGACGTCGCCATTTGGGTAAGTTTCAAACATATGGCTTCTCTACTTTTTTTTTACAACTCACCTAATCATGACTCCAATTTCTTGTAGAGATCGTATATGGAGGCCACTAGAGCGCCCGAGGCTGAAGGTGTGGACCCGAGCGAGCTTTGGTTCAGAGTCGCTGAGGGATACCGCAAGGGAGCGGTGTACGGTACGGGGAACGCTCATTCCCTGTACTGGACACCACCCAATGCTCGGGGGGGCCATGTGACCTCGACGGAGTGTGTACCATCCGAAGTTGCTGAGATGAGGTCGGAACTTTGAGAGGAGAGGGCGCAACGGGCGGCTATGGCTGAGAAGCTGAAGGAGCAAGATGAGAGGCTGAAGATGCAGGAGTTTGTTAACCTGCAAATTCTAGAAGAGCTACAGCGCCTGAGGAGCATACAGCAGCAGAACTGCAACTCCGGCCCCACTCCCCGACCCCGTGATTATAGAGACCCCTTCGGTGACGGTGGTAGTGGTGCATCAGCTAGTTTCACTGTTAGGTGAGTAGATTGAAAACATTTTGTAGTTTGTGAATGTTGAAAATAGTTTGTAGTTTGTGGATGTTTGTTGAAAACAGTTTGTAACAACACTTTTAATTTAGTGTACCTGTGACGTTTGCTTACTTGGTTGCCAATTCTGGAGTGTGGAGCTTGCGTAACGTTTGGAACAACGATTGGAATGTTTGGAAGTATTGTGGTCGTTGGTTTGTTTTATTGTGCAGATTTTGGCTAGAAAAGAAACAAATAAAATCGGCCTATTTCAGGTGAGGCAGCGACTGATATCAGTCGATAAATTTCCCATTTAGCGACCGATGTCAGTCGCAGTAGGACGCTTGAAGAACGCCACGTCACACCCCTTAGCGACTGATATCGGTCGGTAATCTGATGCTCTTAGCGACCGATATTAGTCGCTAAGGGAATGATATAGCGACTGATTTCGGTCGCTAATTTTAGCGACTGAAATCGGTCCCGCGGATAATTTAGCGACCAATTTCAGTCGCTAGATGCGACTATCTGTTGCGACTGCTCCTTAGCGACTGTCATCTGTCGCACGTCTCTTTTTAGCGACAGATGACGGTGGCTAAGGACAGTCGTCCCAGACTTAAATTCTTGTAGTGTCTATTGGTCATATGATTGTAGAGTTCGATCCTCAAGATGTAGGAGATTTTTCTTCATTAGAGGCAGGCCTAATCGCCTTGCTCTCACCCGTTTCTTTCTGCGTCTTTTTCGGAAGTGCGTAAGTGCATCTTGGCCTCGTCACTTTACGACTCATATGGGTGGATGGTACCTGGGAGTCGGCAGCCGTGTTGATAATGGGGATGAAGACGCTCATGTTCACGGATCCGTTCATCATCAACTCATCACAATCACCCGATGTCTTTCTCTTATCGTTCCTCTTATCGTTATTGTTTTATTAGTAGTGGCTTGTGATGTTTTAATTTCAATAAAGGATGTAATATGAATTTCGTGAATCCAAACAACATGTAATCCAATGCTTTTCTTTGCTGGCAAAAAAAAAATCCTACCATTGAGATTTTTTTTGGGATATTTCCCACGGTACCCTCGAACTTTGACACATTACACATGGTACCCCTCATTTTAAGTTTGTTCCTATGGTAACCTTGTATTTTGCGTTTAGTGCCCATGGTACCCCTGATCAATTTTCCGTCATAACGGTGTTAAAAGTTAGTTTAGTTAAAGTGATTAATTTTAATTTTTTGAGGTGAAATTAGTTAGAAAATTAATGAAATTCAAATTAAAATAGTTGAAAATTGAGGAAATGTCCATGGTACCCCTGTGTTTTCAATATTTTAACCATAGTACCATTGTATTTTCAATCTTTTGTCCATGGTACCCTTGTGGTTTCAATTATTTGTCTGTGGTACCCTTGAATGAATTGTAAACACAAGGGTACCATGGGCAAAGAATTTAAAATTTAAGGGTATCATGGCTAAAACATTGAAAACACAGGAGTACCATGGACATTCCCTTAAGTTTCAATTATTTTAATTAGAAGTTCGTTAATTGTCCTAACTAATTTTTCCTCTGAAACAAATTAATCACTTTAACTAAACTAACTTTAACGCCGTTATGACAGAAAATTGATCAGGGGTACCATGGGCACTAAACACAAAACACAAGGTTACCATAGGAACAAACTTAAAATGAGGGGTACCATGTGTAATGTGTCAAAGTTCGAGGGTACCGTGGGAAATATCCGATTTTTTTCTATTTTTGTTTTATGTCAATAGAAAATGGGTTCTAATTGTTGTTCGACTAATAAAGTACTCCCTCCTAACTTTTTTTATCTTTCCTCTTTCTTTTTTTGCACTAGTTCGATTATCTTCCCTCTTTCTATTTCTGGGTTGTACTTTAATCATTTTTTTTTATTCTTCCTTCAATTCTTTATTCTTTTCTTTACTCACAAACCCCACCATATTTCTACTTTATACCCCACATTTTCTTACTTTAATCAATTCTTTACTCTCTTCTTAATTTTTGTGCCAAAAAAAAGAGGGAAGATAAAAATCAACTAGGAGGGAGTACAATTTTCAATTTATCGAATATTCGTTCTAAGTTGTTTTGAAAATAGTTTGATACTCCCTCTATTCCAATGAATTGTTTGCCTTTGGTTTTGGCACCAAGGGGAAAAGTCAATTGTTTGCCTTTGGTTTTGGCACCAAGGGGAAAAGATCCGATTAGGACGTGACATGTGGAGCCAAGGATCAAATTACATACTCCCTTCGTATCTATATGTTCGTCCACTTTGTTTAATATATGAGTGAAGTATTATATTGAAAGTGGACGAACATATAGATACAGAGGGAGTATAAAAAAACATTCCTAAAATAGAAAGGCAAACAATTCATTGAGATGCCCCAATATGGAATAGACAAACAATTCATTGGAGCGGAGGGAGTAATATGCACGATATTAGAAGTTAGGTCGAATTAAACTAACGATATGAACAAAATAGTTTCATCCAAGCTATATCTAACCATTTTCTTTAAAAGATCTCGGTCCCTTGTCTTATTTCTTAGGAGTTGAGGTCACCTCCACCTCAAAAGGCTTACACCTTAATCAAAACAAATACTCCCTCCGTTCAAATCCAAAGTACACATTTCTTTTTTTGACACTATTCACAATTAAAGAGAATTTTCGATATTCTCGTTAATCTTTAAGACAAAATATAGTCATGTGGGATCTTGTTTGATTCATCTTTATCAGTAGGTCAACAATGTCAAATTTTTATAATTTTTGCTAATGCAAAATGAAAGATATCGACGGTGCAAAACGTGCCTCGACAAATATGCAAAGGAGAAATGTGTAGTTTGGATTTGAATGAGGGAGTACATCTTTGACCTCCTTAACCACTACAACATGACTCATTGTCGATTGTCGACCCGCCTCCAAGACCCTAAGTGTCAAGGCAGTCCTCCTCTGCCATCTCGATCAACTCATAAAACCCTTATCACAATACCCTTGTATACTATCCATATTTACAATTATTATGCCATTATAATTGGACCCCTCATTATATAATATCCATATTTAATGTGATTTGACTTGAAGATACTCACTCAACATTTAATTTCATTTTATTTATAAGTTTTCTTAATCGGTGTGTCCAAACAAAGTGGTAAAATCATTGTGCACCAAAGGGAGTTTATATTGGGGTGTTTGGTTCCATTCCAATGTTTGGATAAAGAGTTTTGGAATGAAGTTTGATTTTAACTCCATCCTAAATTACTTGGAATCCAATTGCCACCTTCCCCTAGATTCTAACTCTTTATTTCCTACTTGAAATAAAAGTGAACCGAACAAGTTTTAAAATGTATATCAATATAGATTTCAAATCTATCACATTCTATACCTAAACATTGTATTAAACGGTCCCATAATTGATTCACACGGGTAGACAATAATCGTTAAGCAAAGTGTAGTTCATGATTTCGAGAGGGGTACCAAGTTGAGCGCATTTCTATCCACAAGCTAACTTACATGAACGTAGACCACATGACAATCACTCTATCAACTACCAAACTTTGCTAAACCATCCTGATCCTTGCCTCCATTATTAACATCTTTTTATGGTGAAAAAGAAGCGGTTCGTTTAACCTCAATTCCACAGCAAAACTAAACACGTACATACGGACTACGGAGTACTAATAAGCAATAATCTAGTTGGCGTTTCGGTATCCACAATTAGCAACTAACCAATCTGCACAAGCATTAACCTCTCTGTATATGTATGTTGGACTTGTACCTTCCAAACCTGGTCCGAAATCAGTGATTGACAAATTTTAACCAGATACGAGTGCGTTGTCATCCGTCTTGTTAGGAAATAAGTGTCTTGCAATTGTCCTTTTGGATCTCGAATTGGTTTCCGACCTGAATCTGTTTAATTAGGAAAGTTTCCTAATTAGTATCTGATTGATTAGAGTTTCCTAATCAATATCTGAGTATCTGACCTAGGATTTCCTATTGTATAGGGTTTCCTAATCTGTTTAGGGTTTCTGTTTAGGTTGAGAGTTTATATTATATAAACTCTCATACCTTTACCCTAGAAATTATGATATCAGTCTGAAATCTGTAACCTCTCCTCAAATTAATAAAACTATCCCCTCCTTCTGCCCGTGGATGTAGCTAACAGGTTGTTAGTGAACCACGTAAATCTGTCTGTCTCTCGATTTTACGTTCTTATTTGTTTGTCTTTCTCTTTCGTTATAACACGTCTGAAGTGAATCATGATAATAGAGAAGAAGGTTTAACCTAATGGCCCTCTTACTAATTGCACTCGTCTTTTTAAAAAAAAACTAATGATATAACAAGTCATATTCATGTACGGAGTAATAATACACACATGTTTTTTGTCCACTTTGGCTCTTTCCACAAACAGTGGGGTTAAAACAGACAATGCCATAAAATCATGTCTTGGATCATTTAGCAAATAATCAGTCTCCTTTGTGATGGATATATTCGTCCTAAAGTTATAACGGATCAAAGTATTATCCATTTGATAGATAATGACAAACTCATTCCTATTTCCCATGCATTATGTCTTTTTATATTACATGTACTACTTGAGCCGTCATATGTTTATGACATATATAACCGTCACGAGAAAAATCTTGGCAGTCGTTTGATATTTCAAAGAATGGACCCTCTAATATGTGGTACGAGCCTATAATACACTGCCACCTTACCTTACCTTACCTTACGGCGATTGAATACCAGTTAAACCCGGTGACATCTATCAAGTTGGAATTATATGGGTGCTTAGCTTGTTGGTTTGTAGGACAGCTGATCGTGGTTCTTGTGGTGAAATCTGTGCTACAGCCTACAGGGTACTACTCAAACTTTTCCCTTTATGAGAAGGACCCGTCGGTTGGATTTGCATTTGCTAGCACTGTTCACTCAATTCATTCCAGCCTCACACTGTTACGTACCATTTATGAGCTCTTTTGTTTCATCCTCCCTATTAATTAGATTCTTAATCACGGATTGTGTCTCATTATATCTAATCTCTATGACCTTTCTTCCACATTTTTGATCTCTTCTCTCCTACAGTATTTTATTTTATTTTATTTTATTTTATTTTATATTGGAGTATGAATTTTGATGTCTCATTATATTCTTCCGGAAACATAACCCATAAAATTTTGTACTATTCATCTTTTTGGCTTCCTATAGTTTAGGAACTTGAGTAGAAGCATATGTTAGAGAATAGAGATGATGCCAATACTAGGATTAAACTTGAGTAAAGAATATTCTTGTCCATGTATCATTATGCTATAATTACCCATAATAATAATAATAATATTATCAACAACAACTGGGTTTCTGTTTTTCTATAGCATTCAGTAGTTTCCTAAGTTTTTAGGGAAATCGGGTTCGATTTGTGGTGGGCCAGGCCACTATGATGTTGAAATTACTCATCTTTCTGGTGCTTGCGGATTTGGTTGGGGAGAAGGGGTTGTTACATGCAGCTGATGCTGTTACTGGTTCTTCAACAAGGCCTACTGATGTGAAAATTGGGGCAATTTTCGCCTTTCACAGTACTATTGGTAAAGTTGCAAAGGTTGCAATTCAAGCAGCTGTGGATGATGTTAATGCCTCCCCTTCTGTTCTTCATGGAACAAATCTAAACATCACAATGCAAGATAGCAATAACAATGGTTTCCTTGGAATCGTTGAGAGTAAGTGTACCTTATTATTTGGTATTCTCCCTGTTTCTGCCAACAATTTACGTTTGAGTTTGGAATCACTAACAATAGTAACTAGAATCTTATATGTTTCTGTTGTTGTTAACTTTACACTTTACAGCAATGCACTTTATGGAGAACAATGTAGTGGCAATCATAGGTCCACAATCATCTGTGATAGCTCATGTAGTTTCATATCTGGCAAAGGGACTGCAAGTCCCGTTGCTCTCATTTGCGGCCACTGACCCAACCCTTTCTTCCCTCGAGTACCCTTTCTTCGTTAGGACAACTCAGAACGATCTTTTCCAAATGGCTGCTATAACCGACATTGTGTATTACTTTGGTTGGAGGCAAGTGACTGCCATTTATAATGATGATGATTTCGGAAGGAATGGCATTGCCGCTTTAGAGGATAAGTTAGATGAGAAGCTGTGCTCAATCAGCTACAAAGCACCTATGAATCCCGAACCAAGTAGAGAAGACATAAGGCAGATGCTATATCAGGTCGCGTTACAAGAGTCTAGAATAATTATTCTCCATACCTACACCAACCATGGCCTAATGGTGCTCGAGGTGGCTCACTCTCTACATATGTTGGATAGTGGCTATGTTTGGATTGCTACTGATTGGCTTACTGATATCTTAGATACAGATTCGCCTCTTTCTTCCAGCACAACGAGTGTTATTCAGGGGTTACTTACCCTGCGTTTTCACACTCCCGAGTCAAAGGCTAAGAAAAAATTCATGGATCGCTGGAGAGATATGCTTAGAAGGGAGAACACAACAGGGTTGTTTGGAGTGAATGCATACGGTCTATACGCTTATGATACTGTCTGGATTCTCGCCCGTGCCTTGGATGAATATCTCAGTCAAGGAGGAAACATTTCATTCTTGAATATCTCTATGTTGAACCAGTCAAACGATAGTAACTTGCACCTTGATGCCATGAGGGTCCTTGACGGAGGGGAACGTCTTCTCTCCAGTGTACGTCGAGTAAAAATGACAGGCTTGACTGGTGATATTCAGTTCGACTCTGATAGGAATCTGATGAATCCTGCTTATGATATTGTCAATGTAGTTGGAACTGGTCATGTTAATGTAGGTTATTGGATCAACTCTACTGGTTTATCAGTTAAGCCGCCAGAGGTTTTATTCGCCACTTCGTCCAACCAAACAAGTGTTGAGCAGAAATTGTACAGCGTGATCTGGCCTGGACAAACTGCAGAGAAGCCTCGTGGATGGGTTTACCCCATAAATGGAAAGCGTCTAAAGATTGGAGTTCCAATTCGAATTGATTACAATGAAATCATTTCATATTCAGCAAGCACAAACTCATATTCAGGATATTGCATCGACGTTTTTACTGCTGCTGTCAATTTGCTTCCATATGCTCTTCCCTATAAGTTGTTGCCATTTGGGAATGGAACAGATAACCCAAACATCAACGAGCTGATCGACAAATTGAGTGCAGGAGTAAGTGTAGAATGATTAAATTGGTATCCTTTTTTATGGAATTATACCTTCAAGAGACTTATTAAATGTTCCGATGCAGGTTTTTGATGCTGTAATTGGTGATATATCTATTACCACGGACAGAACAAGGAAGGCGGACTTTACACAGCCATTCATGGAGTCAGGTTTAGTTGTTGTAGCCCAGGTAAAGACGGAGGACTGTAACGCATGGGCCTTTCTAAGGCCTTTTACTCCAACAATGTGGTGTACAACATTTATATTTTTCATTGTCGTGGGATGTGTTGTTTGGATTCTAGAACACCGGCTTAATGATGAGTTTCGGGGACCACCAAGACAGCAAGTCATAACGACGTTATGGTAAGTGGTCGCAGCATCTCTAGTAAACATTTTTCTTAGGCCCAAACTAATGCTGGTTGTTGCATTCTTTCAATTGCAGGTTCACCCTTTCAACCTGGTTTTTTGCTCACAGTAAGTGTCTTTTCAGTTTGGTATTTATGCTTCTATCTAGTTACGTGTCGAGCTGTGCCTAACTTTTGCTTCAGATTAGTCATATTGTATCAGTTTCAGATTCGGATCCCAAGTTATAAGGCTTTGTGATGCTTATATAAGCTATATTTATCCGATTCTATGCAGGGGAAAGTACTGTGAGCACCCTTGGGCGATTTGTACTCCTCATATGGCTCTTTGTTGTGCTAATAATTAATTCAAGCTATACTGCAAGCCTGACGTCCATACTGACAGTGCAACGACTTTCTTCACCTGTAAAAGGAATACAAAGTCTGATAGAGAGCGATGATCGTATAGGATACCGCGAGGGTTCATTTGTTCATGATTATTTGAACAAGGAGCTCGGTGTTCCTGCCTCTCGGCTGGTTGCACTCAAATCTGAAAACGAGACTGCTGAAGCCCTGAGACTGGGTCCTAAAAATGGTGGCGTTGCTGCATTAGTCGACAAAAAGGTGTACATGGAGCTCTTCCTTTCAACAAGATGTGATTTCACTATTGTGGGCCAAGAATTCACCAAAAACGGTTGGGGATTCGTAAGTACATTTTCCTGTAACTATTAAACTTGAAAAGTAGATTATGGAGTGCTACTTGAGTCTGCAGTATTTTGATTCAGGACAAGTGTGGTTTTGCATATTTACCGAGCAAATGGATCATTGAGTACATCGTTTCTTTAAGCTAATGATCAGCTACTCGAATATTATTCAGTGTTCCAGTGTAACCGAAGATAACTAGTGAAACTTTGTTTCTGCGAATTTGCAGGCATTTCCGAGGGACTCACAGTTAGCAGCAGACATGTCAATAGCGATACTGACACTATCGGAAAATGGAGATTTACAGAGGATCAGTGACAAGTGGCTTCAGAAGAGTGCTTGCAGCTCTCAGGATACGCAGCTAGCTGTAGACAAACTACAGCTCAAGAGCTTTTGGGGTCTTTACCTTATTATAGGCATAGCTTGCTTCCTCGCCTTAGCTGTGTATTTCGGACGAATGGTGAAACAGTTTGTGCACCATTACACTCCGGAAGAAGCAGAGGCTAATGGGCTTGCAACAGGATCTTCACGTCTCCAAACATTCCTTGCCTTTGTCGATGAGAAAGAAGAGGAGATCAAAAGACGGTTTAATAAGAAGCAAATGGAAGGGTGTTCCACCAGATCTTGCCCGACTACAGATCCATCAAACAGAAGCATGCAATCAAATAGAAGCCTTCCATCAAATAGAAGCCTTTCAAATTTCCAATTAAATGGCTCAAGGATGGAATTTTCTGCAGCTTAATTGAAGCGCTTTGTTGAGAAGGAATCCGCCTTCTGAGCTAGCATTGTCTGCATTCAAAGGCCTCGATCAGACATACCAGCATTATATCAGATCAGAATTGGAATTTAATGCCATGATGCTACTAAAGGGGAAAAGTTGCATATACACCCCCTAGCTACTGATCTGATATCCATCCCTATTTGCAGTATAAATATGATACGAAGTACATTAATTAATATATACTTGCTAGAATTTGTACATGGTATAGGAAAAAGTGTATATTCAGAATTTGGCATCCGGTTGCGCTGGAGTCGCTGTTTATATCAATAGAAAAACATTGCGAACATATATTTTTGGTAACTCCATCCATTTAGACCCTATCACTCTAATTCAGTTAAGCACAATCTAGTTCAATTTGTGTAAGCCAATTCAGTTGAGTTGAGTTGAGTTGAGTTACCCTAGTATTTCCGTGCCAAGCTTATTAAGGTTTTGGAAGACATGTTTAGGGTGGTATATGTTGGCAGTGGTCGGAGGGTGGTGTCCGTATGTAAATGGGGCCTGGTAGTGGCTATAACTTACAATCAAGAGCGAGCGAGCGAGCGAGCGAGGTGACTGGGGAATTGGGTGATGTTTGCTTATCAGAGATGTTGCAGATATTAGTATAATGCTAGTCTAATTCATGCATGACACTGTCATTTGTACTGTGACAGTACCATCTAACAAGTAAGAATCATCAAGTTTGGAGCACTTTGAATTCCGTCTATTCTACAACGCCAATGATTATCTTGTAACTACTCCATCCCTACAATATTATTGGTATCCAATTCAATATAGGATCATCTCATCTCATCTCATCTCATCGGGTGAAAATGATCTGAGGATGGCATCTAATGGCTGCTGCTATTTTCAGAGATATTATCAAACGGAGTGTGCGATTGGGATTTGTGCAAACAGCAAACCCATGGAGTATTCAAGTAATGTTGTTAAAGGAACTGCTGGATGAAGATTCGCCCCTTTTTTGGGGAATGATTGCTTCTTCTTAGTCAACTTTGTAGACATTACACACCATGTGCTGAAATGATATACTTACTCCTATATGATATCTAGCTGTGTGCAGTCTACGTCGTTACGTCCTTCCTTTTCTTTTGATGATATGATGTTTACCCTTTTTATTCTACCTCTCATTACTCACGATACATTTGCTCGTGCTCGCAAACAAGAATTATGTATGGCTTTCCTGATACGCTAATGATTTCATTAATCAAATACTCTCTTGACTTTCTTCTCCACGTTTTTAAGTTTATTCTCCTCTGATTTTTATATTAGATAGGATCTTCATTCTTCATATGATCAGATCAAATAATTGGACAGGTCCTTTTCTTTCAGTTTGACTCTACTCAAATTATTCTCCATATACTTGCTGATTATGTAACAACTGGATTTTTGTTTTAATACTGTAGCATTCACTACTGGTGTCCTTGGAAATTATTTGTGATGTTGAAATTACTCATCTTTTTGTTGTTTGCGGAATTGGGTTTGGAGAATGGGTTGTTGTATGCAGCTGATGCTGATGCTGCTACTAATTCTTCTGCTGCAAGACCTGCGGAAGTGAACATTGGTGCAATTTTCGCATTCAGTACCAGTATAGGTAAAGTTGCAAAAATAGCTATACAAGCTGCTGTGGATGATGTTAATGCCTCCCCTTCCGTTCTTCACGGAACCAAGCTTAACATCTCGATGCAGGACACCTTATTCAATGGTTTTGTCGGAATTGTTGAAGGTACATATCAATATATCATCTATTCAATTTTTGTACAATTTCGGCCTAGTTTTCACTGAATTTTTGTTATTTTCATTCTTACAGCAATGACATGCTTGGAGAAAAATGCAGTGGCAATCTTAGGTCCACAATCGTCTATGATAGCTCATGTCGTTTCTAATCTGGCAAAGGGACTGCAAGTCCCATTGCTCTCATTTGCAGCCACTGACCCGACCCTCTCCACCCTCGAGTATCCTTACTTCGTGAGGACAACTCAGAATGATTATTTCCAAATGGCTGCTATAGCTGACATTGTGAATTACTTTGGTTGGAGAAAAGTGACAGCAATCTATAACGATGATGATTTCGGGAGGAATGGTATTGCCGTTTTAGAAGATAAATTGGCAAAGACACAGTGTACTATCAGCTACAAGGCAGCTATGAACCCTGAGCCAACTACAGAAGATATGAAGCAAGCGCTGTCTATGGCCGACTTACAGGAATCTAGAATCTTTGTTCTTCATACTTATACCACTTATGGCCTACAGATTCTTGAGGTCGCTCGCTCTCTTCATATGTTGGATAGCGGCTATGTCTGGATTGCTACCGATTGGCTCACTGATATCATCGATACAGATTCACCTCTTTCTTCGGGTTCACAGAGTGACGTTCAAGGGGTACTTACCTTGCGTTTGCACACCCCTGAGTCAGATCTCAAAAAAAAGTTCATGGCTCGTTGGAGCGATTTGGTTCGAAGAGCAAACGTGAATGGGTCGCTTGGAATGAATATCTATGGGCTATACGCGTATGATACAGTTTGGATACTAGCACATGCCTTAGATGAGTATTTCAGTCAAGGAGGAAACATATCATTCTCAAATAGCTCTGCGTTAAGCCTATTGAAAGACAGTTACTTGCACTTTGATGCAATGAAGGTGTTTGACGGAGGAGAACGTCTTCTGTCAAACATACGTCGAGTAAAAATGGCAGGGGTGACTGGCAACATTCAGTTTGATTCTGATAGGAATCTGGTCAATCCTGCTTATGATATTATCAATGTAGTTGGGAGTGGTCACGTTACGATTGGATATTGGAGTAACTTCTCTGGTTTATCAGTTCAGACACCTGAAGCTTTGGCATCTCTACCGCCCAACTTAACAAGCTCTAATCAACAGCTGTACAGTGTAATATGGCCTGGACAAACCACGGAGACGCCTCGTGGATGGGTCTACCCCATCAATGGAGTTCGTCTAAAGATTGGAGTCCCAAACCGAGTTGATTATGATGCGATCATTTCATATACAGCAAGCACAAATTCATTCACAGGCTATGCCATGGATGTATTCACTTCTGCTGTCAATTTGCTTCCGTACGCCCTCCCATATAAGCTGGTGCCATTTGGGAATGGAATACATAACCCAAATATTGACGAGCTCGTTGACAAAATAAGTACAGGAGTAAGTTTATAATGTGATTGATGTTTGCTGATTTCTTACTATATACATTCAGGAACCTGAAACATTTCTTATATTATTATTGCAGGTGTTTGATGCAGTAATTGGTGATATACCTATTACCACCGATAGATTAACAAAGGCTGATTTTACTCAGCCATATATAGAGTCAGGTTTAGTTGTTGTAGCCCCGGTGAAGGTACAACACTCCAATGCCTGGGCTTTTCTAAACCCCTTCACTCCAATTATGTGGGGTACGACCTTTGCATCTTTTGTTCTTGTGGGATTTGTTGTTTGGATTCTCGAGCATCGACATAATGATGAATTCCGTGGCCCTCCCAAGCAACAGATTGTAACAATGTTATGGTAAGTAGACCTAAGTTATTAGTCTGATTTGGATTGTGAGTCGAGTTTGTTCTTCAACATCATTTGCTGAGGTGACCTATCTCTGAGGTCGAAGCTAATGCCAGTGGTTGTGCATGCTGTTAATTGCAGGTTCACTCTTTCAACCTGGTTCTTTTCTCATAGTAAGTTCTGTCAGCCTAGTACTTATGCTTCTCTAAGGCTTATGAATTATGATGCTTTTATTTACAGTAACATTTACTGCAGAGGAAACTACTGTAAGCACACTAGGGCGATTTGTGGTCGTCGTATGGCTCTTTGTTGTTCTGATAATTAATTCAAGCTACACTGCAAGCCTGACCTCCATACTGACGGTTCAACAACTTTCTTCACCAGTAAAAGGGATACAAAGTCTGATAGCAAGCAACGAGCCTATAGGATATCGAGAAGGTTCGTATGTTCTGGATTATTTGAACAAAGAACTCAGCGTTCCTATGTCTCGTTTGGTTGCTCTCAAATCTGAGAACGAGAGTGCTGAGGCTTTGAGAAAGGGTCCTAAAAATGGAGGGATTGCTGCAATAGTCGACATAAAAGCCTACATGGAGATCTTCCTTTCAACAAGATGTGAATTCAGTATCATTGGTCAAGAGTTCACTCGAAATGGGTGGGGATTTGTAAGTACTCGTATCTGGTTCTTTGTTTGGATGAAATATAACAGGTTAAATCTGAACTGTGAGCTTAGTACTGTCGAACTGAATGTAGTATTACGCATGCAGGCATTTCCGAGGGGATCACAGTTGGCAGTAGACATGTCGACAGCGATACTGAGGTTGTCAGAGAATGGAGATTTACAAAGGATCAACGACAAGTGGTTGCAGAAGAGTGCGTGCAGCTCGCAGGACACCCAGCTAACCGTGGACCAACTTCAACTCAATAGCTTCTGGGGTATCTACCTCATCATAGGAGTGACTTGCTTTCTCGCCCTGCTCGTGTTCTTCGGAAGAATGGTGCATCAGTACATTCGTCACTACACACCCAAGGAGGAGGAGGAGGAGGAGGAGAAGGAGGAGGTGGAGGAGGAAGTGGCCAGCAAAAAGGCTGTCTCTGCACCGAAGAGGCTGTTATCACGTTCGCCACGCCTCCAAACAATACTGTCGTTTGTGGATGAGAAGGAAGAGGAGACGAAGAGGCGGTCTAAGAGACGGCAAATGGAGGGATCTGCAATTGCATCAATCAGATCAGCCGCAGGTGCTCCTAGATTCGAGTCAATCAGAAGCCTTCCGAGTCGACCATCGGGTGGTGCTAGGATTAACCATATGGAGTTTTCTCCTTCTCCCTCCTGAAGAATAAAAGATGCATACTGCTCAAGGCCAGGGTGATTGTTAGCCTGCTGCCTTATGCAATATGAATGATGTGATTATGTGTTCATTCAATGAATAACCTTTGAAATTGGCATTGTAATACAGTAAATAGTTATAACAAAATTGAAATAGCTCAAATGACCTGGCTCCATTGATTTAACTCCTGATAACCCTTCTTCCCTATTCCAACCATTTGATTTGATTCCAATGGTTTTCTTCTTTGTAATCAATGGATAGAGTATTAATTTACCGGTTGTACTCCCTCTGGTTATTATTTATTGATCCACTTTCCTTATTTGGTAGGTTTTTTTGTGTCATTTCTCCACTTTTGTTTTATATCATACCCAAATTATCATATTATCTATGGTTCTATCTTTTATTTCAAGATACATATGTTATTGAATTCTTACACTCAAGGTCCACCATCCATTTCTTTATCATTTTATATTCATTCTTCATTACATATTAAGGTCCACCATTAATTTCTTTACTATTTTATATATTCATTTCTTATTTTATTTGCAAAAGGGAATGACACAATAAATAAAGTCCGGAATAAGTACAAAGTATGTACTCTCTCCACTTCTTTTATATCTTCCACAATGGTTTTGGGAAGAAAATTAAGAAGGGTGAAATATGTGGATGAAAATGAAAGTGAGGTCACAAATAATAAGAACCACAAAAAAATGTACTCCATTCGTTCCATTCAATTGTTTGTCTTTGATTAAAATAATTCGTTCCATTTAATTGTTTGTCTTTGATTAAAATAATTCTCGCAATAAATATAAAATGCAAACAATTGAATGGACACAAAAACTTGTATGAATGGAAGGAGACGGTAAAAAGAAAAGTGGAAGATAATAAACAAATTACCAAAATAAGAAATGTGGAAGATTATGACTCCAGCTAGGTATAGCAACACTTATTCTCTTCATATTTTCATAGATTATCCTTTGAAACCATCAAACATGATTCAAACACTAGGGAAACATAAATATTACTCCGTACTCTTTTCGTTTCATTCATTTGTTTGTCTTTTATATTCATTGTGAGGATAAGAAGAGAACGATAAAAATAGTACTCCCTCCTTCCAAATCCACTTATCACATTTCTTATTTAGACAATATTCATAACTAAAATATTCTTCAATATTCTCGACAATTTATAAGAAAAAATATAGTAATGTGAGATCTTGTTTGATTCACCAGTACATTAAGAATATTAATTTTTTTTATAATTTTTGCTAATTTAAAATGAAAGATATTGATCGTGTAAAATATGCCTTGATGATAAATGTAAAAAAAGTAAATGTGACAATTAGATTTGAATGGAGGGAGTACTTGTCATCATGACAACATCAATTTAAAGTTCAACGACGTTAGATGTGTCATGTGTGAGGTCGGGGTCGGTTCATTGTATTTCGGGTTGTATCATTTGATGAATTTACTTTTGAGTCGAGTCCGGCCAGTTTGGTTTCATAAAAAGAACGGGATCTATCATGTTGTGTTTTGCGCGACTTGAGTTGGCTTCTCAGGTCGAGTTTGTTTTTGGCGACTCTAATTGAGAGATTACTTATTTAAGGATGTTCAACCGCGGTAAAAATTCTATATCCTACTTTCGTATCATGTGTATATGAAGGAAGAGAAGTACCAAATGAAAAATAAAAGTGAGATTGAGGATCTTTTGAGTCAAATGTGACTTGAGTACATGACATAACGGTCCCTTTCTGATGGGCAGCATTGTCCACCACCAAAGAAACAGAAGAGTTTGGAGCATTTTACATCTGCTCTTTTTATAGCTAACTATCTACTAACGTATCTAGATGACCCTCTAACTCTAATAATCTTCATTACTTCTTGACCTTGAATTTGTGAGGTCCTCTCTCTTTAGTCATTAATCTTAACCAAATATTAGGGGTTATTAGGCATGTCTTAACATTAGGCATGTCTAACCACCAAAGAAACATACTCCGTAAGACTTTATTTTGTATACTAAGTATGGCATTTAATTATGAATAAAAAGTCCGATTGCATAAACCAGTAATGACATATATATATGCATGGTATGTATGGGGATAGCGTAATTGATGCTCTAATTACTCAGTATTGATATTTTTTTCCCTTTTTGTTTACTACGATTTTCAATTTTAATTTTCCAAAAGAATGAAAAATTAACTTACTACATTGGTGTATACAAAGTATCATGAAAGAAGATGATCAAACCATCTTAGATTCAAATCCTAAATAAGGCTCAAAACTAAAACGACGTGCATTACCCAACGGACCAAACCGGGTTGGGATACACTTCTACGAATCTTTATTATAACTTGCTAGCTACTGAACGACCCTGGGAGCCTACTTCTACATAACTCTAGCTATTTAGTGTATCTCAAGGAAAAAGTAGGATCAGCTAGATTTTATAAACGTTACGTTAAAAATCCGTACAAAAATCCACCCTTTTAATGTTACTGATCTTGCTTCATTGTTACCCAAACAAAAAAACTGCCAAATTAACGACACTAATAATAATACTACATAGTACATACATTAGTACTAAGGTAAGTAATGGATTTCTGGCTGTGGTGGTGGCGGCCTTACCGAAACATCAGATTTGCACTTGTGGCACGACTTAACGACCAGACTTTGACGACATGATGGACAACACAAGGAGTGGGATGTGATCAACCACGTGTCGATGCAGGCGACGTGAAAGACATGGGCACACCTTGGCAGTACTCTTATTCCCTCTCCATCATTAAACTCAGACAAACATACGACACACTCTTCTTTACTACCTTCGGAAATGGAAGACTTGTACACAAGTCTAGGGAGAGACTCCACCACCTTCTTCTTGAAGCATTCGCTAGGGTGGGCGGCCTCCACGTCGTTATGGGTGGCACTGGCACTGGCACTGGCACGTGTGGAGCGTAAAGAACGCTTTAGGCACGTCCATTGGATGACCCCTAAGATGCCTACCGCACAAATTAGGGCGCACATAAGACATACAAAGATGATTATCATGTCCGAGTATTCTGGATTGGTTGCTTCTGCTGGCGGTGATGGAGTGGTATGTATTGATAAAAGTACTCTTGTAAATGGATAGTTAGCCATTTTTTTCCTCCAAAAACCTTATTAAAATGTTAAGATATTTTGTTTGATGGCCGTGGATATATGTGAATATAATTATATAAGCTTAAGGTAATGAGTAATTTAGTAGTTTAAGAAATGGGTTTATATAGTACGTACGTACTGTACACAAGCTAAGGATAGTAAGATAGTTACCACATTGTATGGAGAATCATAGGTAAGAAGTTTGGGGAAAAGTATTGTTAGAATAGTACGTATCTAATCGAACCATGCCTACCACTAAAATCGTATAGTATTAGCCCCTTATAGGTACACGTTCACCAGTCATATTTTGGACCTAACAGTCAAATATTTGGGCTAACTGTAGTAGCTTTATTTGATGAGACTGACTGTTACGTTGTGGATCGGACTTACTTTTGGCTGATAGATAGTGTAGCTTAACTCAAGTCCGGCCCCGACATGATCTTGGCAGCATGTTTATGTTACAAAGGTTAGTCGTTAAGATAGTTAGTGATATGTTAATCAAGGATATCCAAGTAATTAAGTAATATCTGGAAAATACTTGTTTCATTATGCAACGTAACATACGTTGCTTCTTTTAGTTTTGGCTTGCTTTGTAGCTGTGAACTAGGACTACCTATTATGCCTCAATCTCTCATCTTTAATGTAAATCTAAGACTGTCAGCCACAGAATTGATTGAAATTTATTTGTCCCATTGCTTTAATTTCCAGGCCTTAACATTAATTGTGGTGATAATCATTTCATTTCCAGGCCACATCAAATCAGTATATTACTCCCTACGGAGTACTAGTTTTATCCCCGCGCACGAAAAATTGTGTTATTCTTTTAAGGAAAAGAACGATTACATATACTCCCTCCGTCCATTATTTATCGCCCCACTTCATGAATATATGTGAGGAGTATTTTAATGGAGTGGGGCGATAAATAGTGGACGAAGGGAGTATTAATTTTGCTCACATATTTTGAGGAAATGCATGTGAAGTGGAATAAATATTTGTTTGAACACAAAATTCATTTTAATATCGTTATATCCGGACATTATAGACGATAGTAACTGAGTTAATAGATCATATTTCAATATAGTCCAACGATATTTGGAGAGTTGGGGTAATAGACGAACCAAAAAGTTATGTGTATTTTCGTCCTAAAAACATAAGTAGTTCGTATCAGTTTAAAGTTGAATCATAAAATAGGTGTAATTTCCTGAAATATACCTTGTAGTTGGTATGGCTACTCGCCATGATGCTATGAGAATGATCTGATCCCGAGATGGGTCTCACTACAAAAAAAAAGTGTAATAAAAAAAAAATCAAAAGAAAGTAATTGTAGAAAAGTATATTTTAAAAAGGAATAATGTTAATTTAAGCTAAAGTTCATATTAGTTTAATATCTAATATAGAGTACAACTTAATACTTTTTCCAACTTTCTAACATCTTCCCATTGTATATTCATTTGAGTGAGATTAAAATAATCAAACGGGAAGATTTTAGAAAGTTAGAAGAAGTATTAAAAAACATATTTTCACAACTCATAACGTAAGAAAATGAGGTGAGAAAATCTATTTTGATTCATATTCTGACTCTGGCCGTATAAATGTATAACTCGACTTGTAACTGACTTGACCTCCATTTTAACCCAGGCCAGCAGATATAGGTATATAACCCAATCCATGAACAAACTCATCTGACTCGTGTGAGATGGTATGAAAAAAAATTGTGTGGAAGTAATAAAGTGTTTTGTGTAATCGCCATTTTTTTACCTTGTTAAATTATAGTAAACTAGTTTTTCACCCGTGCAAATGCACGGGGCGTGTTTGTTTACGTTGAGAAGAATTTATATCCCCTTCGTTCTAAGTGTTCCCATCCGCATGACTTCGAAGTGTTCTAGTCTCGAAGATGTCTGGGACAGTTTTCGAATTTTATATATAAAAAAAAAACGTAAATTAGATCTTTAAATTGTTAATCACTTGTTTATTTAATTATCATTTATCTAATTTTTTTTAAACTTATGCAAATGATTTAATTTAGTGTTAATTAATTTTTTAATTATCGTTTACGTCACGATCGTTTAATTGTAAAATGTTAATTATGCGTCTTATTATTGTTAATATCATTAATTACCGTCATTGGTTATCAATTGACTTTTTTCTCCTTAAATAGTAACATCGTTAGTTACGTATTTAATTATCATTATTGTCTTGATTATTAAATTAAAAAACATATTATAACTAATTAGAAGAAAAAGGTGAATGTCATTTGTCTAATTAATGTCGTCATTCTAAAAGCAACATGCTAAATTCTAAATTTTGGTATTTTATAATTAGAATAAGTTAAACAATATTTTTAACAGAAACATATTATCTTTTAATTATATTTATAGATAAGAATACAGAGATACTTCAAAGTCACCAACTGTTTGTAAACATGTGTATTTATACAAGGTAGATGCTTGGGAGACAAGCAAGTAATCTAGAGATCTAATCTTACCTAAATACAAAACGAGAATCATAATAGTATAAACAGTTGAGGAAACTACTAAGACTAGGAAAGATTACGGAATAAGAAATAATACATAAAGGTTACAATTAACTAAACAAGTGCGAACAAGATATATTAAATATCTTCAACACGCTCCCACAAGATGGACGATCCTACGGATAGACCAATCTTGGACAAAATCGGATACAACCGCGACCGTGGAAGAGGTTTAGTCAATGCGTCAGCCAACTGGTCATCTACCGAGATATGTTGAACACGAAGGTGGCCTGAGGTGACCTGTTCCCGAACAAAATGAAAAGAAATTGCAACATGTTTCATCCTAGAATGAAACACTGGATTAGCCGCGTAATTACAAGCACTAAGATTATCACAATATACAACGGGCGGGATGGAAAGTGGCGCGTGAAGCTCGGCCAAGAGTGAGAGAAGCCACATTACTTCGGCCGTGGTGTCCGCCACGGCCCGAAATTCAACTTCAGTGGAAGAGCTAGATAAAGTGCGTTGTTTCCGAGAGACCCAAGAGATCGGATTCCTGCCCAAATAGACAATATAGCCCGATGTGGAAACATAATCCGCCTTATCACCTGCATGATCAGCATCGCTAAAAGCATGGAGAGTTAGAGGAGATTGGCGGGTTAAGTGAATACCAACATAAGAGTACCTGATAGATAACGAAGTAGTTGTTTAAGCGCAATCCAATGACAATCCTGCGGTACCTGGATAAATTGGGCTAATTTGTTGACACCAAAAGCTATATCGGGACGGATTAGGGAGAGATATTGTAGAGAACCGACTATAGCACGGTAGTCGGTGGGGTTAGGAATTTCCCGGCCTGAGACGGGAAGAAGAGGTGGGTAGGCGACAAGGGGGGTGGCGGCGGGTTTGGCATAGAACATTCCATATTTGGTTAGAAGGTCGGATATCTATTTAGTTTGAGTGAGTTTCAGGCTTGTTTTAGTAGGGGTGAGCTCAACTCCTAGAAAATACGATGAAAACCCTAGATCTTTTAACGAGAAACGGTTAGAAAAAGAGGAGAGAAATTTATTGAGAGGCTGAGATAATGGAGCTGCGGCGATAATTATGTCGTCCACATACACCAAGAGATAAATTATAGTATTATTTGATTTATATATAAAAAGTGAGGGATCGGATAGGGAGTGACCGAACCCATAGGATAATAAATAACTCAATATATCAAGCTCGGGGAGCTTGTTTGAGACCATAAATAGTTTTAGATAATTTGCAGACGTGAGTGGGAAAATAGGGATTGACAAAGCCAGGGGGTTGAGACATATAAACTGTCTCAGAAAGAGTACCTTGTAGAAAAGCATTGTTGATGTCGAGATGCTTAAGGGACCAACCGCGGACAAGAGCAAGTGTCAAAATGAGGCGAACCGTGGTGGGTTCGACGACGGGGCTAAAGGTTTCAGAATAATCAACATCTGGGCGTTGGTGGAATCCTTTGGCAACAAGACGGGCCTTATATTTGTCTATGGTGTTGTCGGGCTTATACTTAACTCGATAAACCCATTTACAACCTATTATATTGTGGGAGGGGTGAGAAGGGACAAGGGACCAAGTATTGTTGGTGAGGAGGGCTTGGTGCTCGCCTATTATGGCGTCGCGCCAGTGTGGTTGTGTAAGTGCGGATTTGGTTGTAAGGGGGAGGGTAGTAGATAGGATTGGTCACGGTGGTGGAGTGTAGGTATTTTAGGGTTGGGTTTGTGGATACCCGAAGTGGAGCGAGTGTGGATACGGGGAGGTGGGGCGGAAGCCGTGGGTGGTGGTCGGGGTGGTTCGGTGTTGGGTAGGGGGTAGGGGCGCCGGGTTGACCCGACGGTGTGGGAGGGAGGGGTTCGGTCGGGGGGGGGGGGGGGGAAGGGGGAACCGAAGAGGGGGGGGGGGGGTTCCAGGTTAGGGAGGGGTAAGACCGGTGGAGGGGAGTGGATGGGAAGGGAGAATTGACACCAATTAGTTGGGGAATAGGTGGTGTTGGGGGGAGACGCGGACAACCGGGTATAGGGAAAGTCGGTTTCTAAAAATTTGACATGACGAAAAGTAAAAACTTTATTCTTTGTCACATCATAACAGTGATAGGCACTTTGAGTAGGGGAGTAACCAACAAAGATGCGCGGTGAGGATTTTGGGTCAAGTTTGTGAGATGAGTAAGGACATAACCAAGGGTAACAAAGACAACCAAAACTACATAATTTAAAATAATTAGGTTCCTTTTTAAAAATTTTAAAATATGGAGAAAGATTTCCTAAAGTAGGGGTGGGCATACGATTAATGAGATAGACCGCAGTGACAAAACCAAAAGACCAAAAAGATGTAGGAAGAGATGCGTGAGAGAGGAGGGACATGCCGGTTTCGACAATGTGACGATGTCGACGCTCGGCATACCTATTGTGTTCGGGGGTATGGGGGGGGGGGGGGGGGGAAGGTGAGAGATGCCATCCGAGGTGATGGATGAAGTTAATTTAAGATATTCCCCTCCATTATCGGAGAAAAGTTGTTTAATTTCCGTATTAATTTTTTTTTCGACCAAAGCTTTAAAACGAGCAAACACATGAGATGTGTCGTATTTTTGTTTAAGAGGATAGATCCAAGTATATTTGGTAAAGTGATCAACAAAAAAACATAATATTTGTAATTATCAATAGAAAATACCGTTGAGGTCCATACATCGGAAAATAAAAGCTCCAAAGGAGCACTAGTAGTAAAGCTAGAAATTGAAAAAGAAAGCTTATGACTCTTGTTGACATCACAAGCATTACAATTGCTAAACGATTTTATTGGAGGGAGTTTAAGACTCGTGCTAATTAATTTTAAAATAGTAGTGGATGGGTGACCTAACTTATGATGGAGGGAGATGGATGAGGGGACATGAAGGTGGAGGGCCGTGGGAAGGAGGTAGTCGGATGCCACACGTACAAACCCGCTTCAAGTTGCCCGGCCTTGAAGAAGAATCTTGCCCGTTGATTGATCCTGTAAAACACATGACGAGGATGAGAAAATAGCAATAACATTATTGTCGCAACAAAACTTGGAAATAGAAAGAATGTTACGATTAGTTAAAGGGACATGTAAGACATATTAAAATTTAAGAGAAGAAGTAGAGTATGTAAAAGAACCAATATGAGAAATTGGGAGGGAAGAACCATCTCCAATTAAAAGATCATCGTTTCCATCGTACGGGGAGTGAAGAGCTAGGTTATTAAGGTCATGGGTAACATGATGAGAGGCACCATTATCGAGGAGCCAATCGAGGGAGGTGGGGGCGTCGAGAGAGACAACATTTGCGCAAGGGGGGTTGCGACGAGGGAGGGGGGGGGGGGTCAGGTATAGTGATGGTGGGGTAGAGTTTTTGAAGATCGGGCAATTTTTGAGGTAGTGGGCTTGAGCGTGACACCATTGACACTTTCCTTTGAAGATTGGGGCACCGGGGTTAGGGTTAGGGTTAGGATTAGGGGGTGCCGTGGGGGTGGGTAGGATGGGTTGGTTGGTGGGGCGGTTTTGAGGGCGGGAGGGGTTTCAGTAGGTGAGGTGAGCCGAGAAGGGTAGGGTAGAGGAGGAAGGGTTTGACTTGAGGCTAAGGTCAAATTGAATGAGTTTTTCATGTAAGGCATCAAAGGTAATTGGGGTGTCCCGAGCTTTGATGGCATCAACAAGCCAACGATAGGTACCATAGTGAAGGCCATTGATGACTTTTGCTATGACATCTTCATCATCCATCTTTTTCCCAAGGTGTTGGAGTTCATCGATGCAAGACTTGATAGCTTGCATATATTCGGTGGCGGAAGATTCACCCTTCGAGATCGAGTTTAGTCGATCTTTAGTGGAAAGGGTGTGACCCCTAAAAGGATTAGCATAGGTGGAAGCAAGATACTTCCAAATCTCACAAGAGGTGGTGAGATTGTTGAGCAAAGGGGTGATGGTGGAGGCAATAGTGCCTCGAAGCACCACTAAGAAGACGATCTTGACGAAGCCAAGTGGAGTAGGCCGGATTTGGGATGGTCTTCTTGGATTCATCGGTGATGGTGGCTTCGGGACAAGGATGAGTCCCATCAACAAATTTGAAGAGATCGAAGCCAAAGAGGAGGTCTTCTACTTGCCTACACCAAGAACGGTATGTGGATGGTGTGAGTTCGATGCATTTGGTTAGGTTGATGACTATGAGGGGGACAGAAGGTTCAGCCGGGTTGGGAAGCACAGTGCCGGAGCTGTCCATTTGGGCGTGATTTGCCGTGAGGGGGGGGAGGGTTTTGAGGGTTTTTATTTTTGTGATCGGTATTGCTCTGATACCATGTAAATTATTTGTGAAAACTTGATTAATTTCATTGAATAAACATGTGTATTTATACAAGGTAGATGCTTGGGAGACAAGCAAGTAATATAGAGATATAATCTTACCTAAATACAAAAAGAGAATTCTAATAGTATAAACAGTTGAGGAAACTACTAAGACTAGGAAAGATGACGGAATAAGAAATAATACATAAAGATTACAATTAACTAAACAAGTGTGAACACGATATATTAAATATCTTTAACACTGTTAATGTTAATCCTCCATAGTGATGAATAACATCACTCTTCAATAATGAATCACATTTATTATCAAATGAATTTTTTTCTAAAACAAAAAAAGTCAAAGACCTTCTTTTAAGAATTTAAGAATTGAATTATAGTGATGCCACGTGTCAACTTATTAGAAAAGGAACTTCTTAGTTTGCCTTTTTATATTATTATTATATAGATATAGATTTTATTTAGAATGACCCAATTATTTATATAGTTGACTTTGCTCTTGTTTGGCAATGACCAGCCTAGAGTATTACTATTCGAAGCTACAATTTTTTCACAATAACATTTATTGTTTTTCTAAAAAAATCACTCAGTATAAAATAATTAAAATAAAATTTAGGGTTTTTCTATGGGATACCCCTCAACTATTGGCTTTTCCATGTGGTAACCATGTCTTTTTCGAATTACATGGTATACCCCTAAACTTTATAAATTACCCTATATTGTAACCAAAATTATAATTTTCCAACAAAAATTTCCCAATTGATGATGTAAATAGTGATTATTCCCTAATTGACTTTCATCAACCATGATATATTTTTTCAATTTGCATCCTTTACTCGAAAAACTCCATTCCACCGCACTACGACATAGGGGTGCTGAAGGAATTGATGTTAAAGGATTTAAAAGAGTGAGGTAGAGAGGTCGACGTCGACCAACAACAGAGGTGCGTTGTGGTGGACATTTGGTGCCTTGGTGAATGGTAAAGAAAGAGA
This sequence comes from Agrostemma githago, assembly GCA_958450325.1. NCBI lineage: Eukaryota > Viridiplantae > Streptophyta > Magnoliopsida > Caryophyllales > Caryophyllaceae > Agrostemma > Agrostemma githago. The sequence goes on from OY288240.1 coordinate 7,086,900, forward strand.
GGTTGGTTCGAAGCATCAAATTGGATTGATTAATATGTTAACTATCCATATACCAAAAAAAAAATTTGTAATACACTTATCACTTTGGTTATGATATGGAGTGATAAGTAAAGTTTAGGGGTACACCTTGTAATTCGAAAAAGGCGGGGACACCACTTGTAAAAGCCAATAATTGAGGGGTACCCCAACTATTAAAAAACCATAAAATTTACCTATGTTCTATAAGTTATACACCCTCCGTTTTTTATGTTTCTTCCCACTTCTTATGATTTGTGAGGAGTGTTTAATTGAAGCGGGAATGAAACATAAAAAATGGAGGGAGTAAAACTTTTACGTACTAAATGTAGCATCAAACAGACAAACAGTAGTGACTCAATGGTTAAGGTGTTAACATTCGACTGAGTGATCAAGGGATTGAACATTGTTAATAGCTTTATATTACCATTATACACAAATAGTATATTTTTTTGTTGAGAATGCTCCTCGGATTGCCACGTGGTTTACTCATAAGTCTCTAAATCTTGTTGCTATTATATATAGAAGATATCGAAGATTCCGCCCCAATTCGACGTTAGTCGAAAGATAGTCGAATGTCTTTTAAATGTGTTTATTCGAAACCGTACGTATCTTCTGTTACTTCGAGACATTTCTACAATGTACTGATTAGTTACTATGTAAATTTCAAGACGTTTAATTTCGGGACCAAATCAGCCCGAAAAACGTGGATAATTGACGAATGTTAAATTTGCCAGTTTCAGGGGGATTTTTCGAAAATTGTGAAATATTTTGTTGGTCATCTAAATAGGACACATGTGACATAAAATGATTGACGGTTGTTAATAAAAACTATAAAATAGTTCAGTTTCGAGTGTATACATATAGAAGAATCCGCCCTTATCACGACTTACTCGAAAGATACGTATGTAGTTGAATATCTTTTAAATGTGTTTATTTGAAACATAACGTGCCTTCTGTTACAGATCCTGTTAGAATTAATGACTAGCAATTGTCATATTCGAGACTCGGGTTGAATGTCGAACTAGGTGCGGAAATAAGATGATGTATTTTGTTAGAATGTGGTTTATCCCACATCTAAAGAGTAGTGGAAAGTGGTAGTTTTTCTATGTGTAAATAAAAAAAGTGTCCCGCATGGAAAGATTATCTAAGTGGAGGTGATTCTTTTTGTATAAATAGGAGTCACCCTTTCACCTTAGAAATCAACCCAATAATTGAAGTCGTTTAAGCATTGTCTTGAGAGAGTTCCTCAGAGTTGTACTATTATCTCCACAATAGTGAATATTATTCTCCTTATCGGTGTATACGTAGCCAGTGATTTTGTTGATGAACCACGTAATTCAGTGTGTCAGTTTAAATATTGTTCATTCTTTTGTTCTTTTTGCGTAGTCAGCAAATCGTTGGTTACAGGACGCATCCGTTACAACAAACTGGTATCAGAGTTTCAGGTTCTGTTTCTGCTGAGTTAGGCGTGATTTGGGTTTCTTGATTTTTTGCGAGAAGATGTCTGGAGCAACAGTTTTAAATGTTGATAAGTTCACCGGGAGTAATAGTTTTAGGTTGTGGCAGTTGAAGATGAGAGCTTTGCTGAGACAACAAGGTGTATGGTCCATTCTGTCAAGGGCAAAAGAAATATCACAAGATAAGGCGATGATAGAAGAAGAGGTGGCGTTGGAGGAGAAGACGCATTCTTTAATTTTGTTGTGTTTATCTGATGATGTGATTATTGAGGTTGCCGATGAAGAAGCTGATGTTGGTTTGTGATTGAAGTTGGAGTCCTTGTACATGACAATGACTCTAACCAACAAGTTGCTTCTAAAGCAGCGTTTGTTCGGTCTTCGTATGCAGGAAGGTACGTCTATGAAGGAACATCTAGACCAACTTAACTCTATTTTACTTGATTTGCGTAATGTAGATGTTAATATAAATGATGAGGATGCTGCCTTGATTTTGTTAGTTTCTTTACCAAATTCGTTTGAGACTTTTGTTTAGTAATTTTTTATTGGTAAAGATACTTTGACCCTGGAGAAAGTGAGGTCAGTGCTTCACACTAGGGATTAGCATCGAGTAGCATCGGGTAGTGTTGTAGACAGTAGTCCTATGGGGCTTGTTGTGAAGTCGAAGGGACCTAGTAAGGGTAAAACCAAGTCTAAGAATTTTCGAAAGGATATCTGCAGTTACTGTAAGAAACCTGGTCATTGGAAAGATAAGTGTCCTAGGTTGAAGGATGTTGGTGTTTCTGCGCACATAAAGGTGTCGTGTGCGACTCTGAGGAAGATTATGTTTTCGTTGTTGATGTTGTTCCATGTCCTTTGGATAATTGGATTCTAGACACGGGGTGGATTTTCCATATGTGTCCTGTTAGGGAATGGTTTGAGTCTTACGAAGCTTCACATGGGGGTAGTGTTACCATGGGTGACGAGTCCATTTGTGAGATAGTGGGAGTCGGGACTATTCGGGTTAAAATACATGATGGTGTTGTTGTCTTCCTAGAGGGTGTCAGGCATGTTCCAAATTGAAGAGAAATCTTGTGTCACTTGGGATGCTAGTCGATTAGGGCTACAGTTTTCAAGGTGATGGTGGAACTTTGTGCGTGGTTAAAGGTTCATTGGCTACTTGGAGAGGTTTCAGGTAAGGAACACTTCATGTCCTTCGTGGTACTGTGTTGATTGTTGGTGCGTCGAGTAGTCGTTCGTCTGGCTCTCTTGGGTCTAAGTTGGGGAATACAAGACTTAGATGTTTGGGCGATACGTCGAGGCACATTCAGTTTGGTTCATTCGATAATCATCTGGATAATTTGGGGTTAGTAGGCTTGTGTGAGGATGGTTGTGTTGACGGTAAGGTGGAGTTTTTGCCTGTACGAGTCGAACTACAGGATTCTCAAGACAAGTCATTGATCGTTGTTTCTGCGCCTCAGTGAGGCGGTTTGCGCTCTGCATGGTGGCCGGTTTGGGGCTCCAGGTGGAGCCATTTGGGTGTCTTGAAAGAGATTCGTTGGGACCTCAGGTGGGGTCATTTGGAATAACTTCGACGGAAGTTCATAATTTTGTGTTCTTTGGAGCTGTTGGGTTGGACTTGTTAGTCTAACATTTGCACGTGATGATGGAGGTGATTTGGGATCGCTTAGAACGGTTGGTTTTGTTTGTTCGACTTGAGTTGTTGTGCCTTGGTGTGGGAAAATTTGTGGTGTCATGACATCGTTGGTGACTCAAGTGAGACGTTTTGTTTATGGCGTTGTGTCATTTTGGACAATTTGGTACGACGATATATTTGGCCATATTTTGTTTTAAAGGAAAATTTGTTTTGGAGTCTTGTGTGCATTTGTTTCGGAACATCATTCCATCATTTGTGACGTTGGTATATATCTCATAGATTTGTTTTTGGCGTTTGGTAGTGATCTAGCTACGTTTGGCCATGTTGGTATGATGATATGTTGGGTGCTTAACACATTGGTAGTTTCAGCTTGCTACACTTGGTACTGGTACGTTTTGGTCACGTTGGCATACTTGGTTCATTTAGCCGTTTCGTTTGTTGAGTTCAAGTCAGTGTGGAGACTACTGGGACAAGTGGTGACTTGAGAATCGACAATTTGAAGCTGATTTGGTTGCATCATTTTGGAGCTTGGTTCGTGTTGGACAATTCAAGTCAAGGTGGAGATTGTTAGGATTAATGACTAGTAATTGTCGTATTCGAGACTCGGGTTGAATGTCGAACTAGGTGCGGAAATAAGATGATGTATTTTGTTAGAATGTTATTTGTCTCACATCTAAAAAGTAGTGGAAAGTGGTACTTTTTCTATGTATAAATAGAAAAAGTGTCCACATGGAAAGATTATCTAAGGTGAAGGTGGTTCTTTTTTTGTATAAATAGGAGTCACCCTTCCACCTTAGCAATCAACCCAATAATTGGAGTCTCTTAAGCATCGTCTTGAGAGAGTTCCTCAGAATTGTACTATTATCTCCACAGTGGTGAATATTGTTCTCCTTGTCGTTGTGGACGTAGCCAGTGACTTTGCTGGTGAACCACGTAATTCAGTGTGTCAGTTTAAATATTGTTTGTTCGTTGTTTTGTTCATTTGGCGTATTCAAAAAACCGTTGGTAAGGAAACGCATCCGTTACAATAGGTCATATTTAGATGGCCAGCAAAATATCTCACATTTTTCGAAAAATCACTTGAAACAGTTGAATTTGAAGTTTATATTAGCCACGTTTTTCTGGCTGATTTAGTCCCGAAAATAAATGTCTCTAAATTCCCACATAACTACTCCATACATTGTAGAAATATCTCGATGAAACAGAACGTACGTGCGTTATCTCATTGTCAAGCAGCATATCTCACATTTTTTGAAAAATCACCTAAAATGGCCGAATCTGCAGGTTATTATCCACGTTTTTCGGGTTGATTTCATCCCGAAATTTAATGTCTCAAACTTTACATGGCAATTACTCCATACATTGTAGAAGTAACAAAACGTATGAACACTTACAAATAAACACCTTTAAATGACATTTGACTATCTTTAGAGCATCGTCGGAGTAGGTGGAATCTTCGATATATATACACACACACGAGAAGCCGAACTCTTTTAGAGTTTTTTTTAACACCCGAACATAATGAAACTTAAATAAAGTCTAAACATGATGATGAATCTACGTTGTCCAAGGGCCAAAGCATGCTGACACAAAGCAATAGAGAGATCACGAGCATTAGCATCCACCGCATCATCATCCAAGGTGTAGACTTCACATGACCGCTGATAGGACGATTGACACAAACAAAATGCACTTACACCATTAAGACGTAGAAAGAAAGAGTGAAAAACAGGAGACCTGTCTTCAATAGAGTAAAGACTCCTGCATTTTGGTGATCGAACACGCCTAGAGCAAGGCCAGCAAATCAAAGAGCACACCGAGATGACAATAAGTAGACTACGCCACTTCTCAACCTTTCTACAGAGCAAAACCACTCTAGAATCAGAGTCTAGAGTTGAACCAGTACATCCAAGACCCCCGAGCACCAAATTCATCAGGCTCCTAAAGGAGCTTATTATGAATAACAAACACAACTTCAAATAAAAAAGAAGCGTCATTACGATTTAACGGAATCCACCATCACAACCATCCACCCATACCAAAAAACCGACCTATCTCCAATGCACCCAATCCTCGATTAAACCACAACAATGAGCAACGATCCACACCAAGTAACAATCCCAAACACACATGCAAACAGAGAGTAGGTCACCGCTAACGACACAGAAAAGACCAAACGAAAGACGGAAAGAGAATGAAGGCCGATCCAAACACACCCGGGAATAACGACAAAATCAACCGACGTACAACGACAACCAGCCACGGACCCATACGAGAGCCACTCCCCCAAGACCTAAAACGACCCATAAAAAAAAACACAATCCCAGACAGTCTTACACAGGGCTACGATGGGAGAAGGGGGCGAGGGTAGGGGGGAACACCTAGCCATCCATGCAAGACAACACCGGGACAAAACAAGAAAAAAAACCAACAACTCAACAACTTACTAGAGATGGGGGAAGGGGGCGAGGGGAGGGGGGAACATCTCTAGAAATTGAAGAGGAGACCACTACTTAGAACATAAGTAGTGAGGAAGGACCCTAAACATACGACATACCACAACGACGACCGCCCCAGCGACGACCGGACAAAGGCCGAAGAGATTGACCGACGGGGGATGAGAGGAAGGACGACGTACGTCCGGGAGAGGAAGGCGGAGCACATCGGAAGAAAGAGTCGACGAACGGAGGCGAGCGGGCACGACAAACTCAGACCGACATGAAACCAAAAACAACGGACGAAAAGCAGGTGACGGACCCAATGAGCATAAACAGTGGGAAAGTGGTGTGAGATTAATCCATCATAGAAGTGGAATGATCGAGAAGCTGGAGATGGGGCTGAAGAACCCCATCTCCGGCAAGGATGGAAGATAGGAAGTTAGATGGTGGTGGCGGCTGTGATGGTGGTTAATTAGGGTTTGGTTTTGGGGGTGTTTTTTAGAGAGAAGGAGGAGAATGGTTGTTAGAGCGAGAAAAAATGTTTATCGAAAAATCACTTGAAACGGACGAATTTGAAGGTTATATTACCTATATTTTTTGCGCTGATTTAATTTCGAAAATAAATGTCTCCAAATTCCCACGCAACTACTCCATACAATGTAGAAATGTCTCAGTGAAACAGAAGGTACGTTATGTTTAAAATAATCTTTTTTCAAAAGACATTCGACTATGTACCTTTCGAGTAAAGTCGGATGAAGCGAAATCTTCGATACATATACACTCGAAAAAGAACTATTTTAGAGTTTTTATTAACAACCGTAAGTCATTTTATGTAATACAGGTCATAATTAGATGTCAAGAAGGATATCCCACATTTTTCAAAAAATCACCTAAAACGACCGAATTTTAAGGTTATTATCCATGTTTTTCGGGTTGATTTGGTCCCGAAATTAAATGTGTCAAAATTCACATGGTAATTACTTTATACATTGTAGAAGTAATAGAAGGTATGTACGATTACAAATAAACACTTTTAAAAGATATTCGACTATCTTTCGAGTAACGTCGGAGTAGGACGAAATCTTCGATATATATACACACACATTAGAAGCCGAACTCTTTTAGAGTTTTTTTAAAAACCGTCAAACATTTTATGTTATATAGGTTCTATTTAGAAGGCCAACAAAATATCTCACACTTTCGAAAAATTAGGAAAATCAGGAACTTCAGTACAAATTGTTTAGTACTTACTCAACCGTATTTACGTAACTTTTACCCGTTTAACAAAGCAATCAACAAAACTAGCATGAAAAACAAATCATTAAATATTAACTTCAGCCTTGGAAACTCTTTAATATTGTTAATTCTTGTTTGATCGACAGAAGATAGTTCGGAGAAAGGTTAAGAGGAACATCATGAGCATCAATGTCTTGATTCTAGACGCTTTATTAGCACGTTTATTAGGTTTCCTGATCGAGTATCCAATTTAGATTTGTAGTTAAGTGTCTCTATAGTGTGGAAAGAAGATAGATAATGTATGTATTAGGGTTGTAATAAATTTAATTATTCTCTTTATGGTGAAAGTGGCAAAGTGGCACCTATTTCGTTTTTTTTAATTTAGCAGCTCAATAGACATCAGTTGTTAAAACCGATGTCTATATTTATAAATAGACATAGGGCATACTAAAAAACCGATGTCTATTTTTTATAGACATGGGTTAAACCTATGTCTAATATAACAATAGACATGGAGTATTATAAAAACATATGTCTATGTTTTAGATAGACATAGGTCGGACGACGCATGTCTAAGACTCTAAGTATTTGACAATAGATGTATGCCACTCAACTTAATATTGATCCCAAAACCCATGTCTATTAGTGAAAATGACCCATGTCTATGTTTGCCGATTGTTAAAAAAAGTCTAAAAGAGTTCGGCTTCTAGTGTGTGTATATGTATCGAAGATTTTGCCTACTCTGACGTTACTATGATGTTACTCTAAAGATATTTGAATGTCTTTTAAGGGTTTTTATTTGTAACCGTAACTACCATCTGTTACTCCTACAATGTATGGAGAAAATACCACGTGAATTTTGAGACATTTAATTTCGAGACCAAATCAACCCGAGAAACATAGATAATAACCTACAAATTCGGTCGTTTAAGATGATTTTTCAAAAAATGTGAATTTTGAGACATTTAATTTCGAGACCAAATCAACCCGAAAAACGTAGATAATAACCCGCAAATTCGGTCGTTTCAGCTGCTTGAAATCTAAGTATGACCTGTATAACATAAAATAACTTACATTTGTTAAAAGAACTCTAAAATAGTTCTATTTCAAGTGTATATATCGAAGATTCCGCCCTTATCCGACTTTACTCGAAAGGTACGTAGTCAAATATCTTTTAAATAAATTTGTTTTAAACATAACGTACCTTATGTTTCACCGAGACGTTTCTACATTGTATGGACTATTTATGTGGCAATTTTGAGACATTTATTTTCGAGACCATATCAACCTGAAAAATGTGGATATATAATTTAACCTTCAAATTCGTCCTTTTCAAGTGATTTTTTGAATAATGTGAGATATTTTGCTGGTCATCTAAATATGTAACGCCCCCTGATTTTTTTATAAATAAAATTGTATTCCTATTTTATTCTCTTTACGATTTAACTCGTAATTCTCGAAGTTATTATGAAACGAATTGACCATCTAGTTGATTTAAACTCCTAAATCTTAACTGTCCCGAAGAGTATTTTTATATATTTAAAATATGATTTTTAATTTTGTTTTCGATCTATCTATTCATTTCAGCCTTAACGAACTTCTATTTCGATGATTTGATTTCTAAATTCTTATAATTAAGCTCGGTCTTCTATTTTTTCAACTCGAACTAGTTTTTCGTCAAAACATTTACTATTTTCCTCGAAAAATCAATTTAATTCATTTTCGTCGTGCATTCGTTATTTTTCTCAAGAAATATATATTATTTTAATTGTAAACTTTGTTTTACTCTTGAGGCACATTTTATATATCCTCTCGAACTAATTAATGACATTCCTAACTTCATTTTTTATCTCAAACAATTACTTTGGCCTCGATAAATAATTTTATTTACCCATCGTGTTCGACCCAATTACTAATCTTTCGAACTCAATCTTAATTTTATTTCTTACTCTGACCAACTTTTGACTTGATGTCTATTTAATTTGTGCCGTAACACGATTTATTCAACCCGTTTTCCTTTTTAGTCAAGTTAACCCGGTACCCATTTTGTATCCAACCTTGTCGTTCAAACCCGTGTTTTATTTCATCCCGACTTTAATCTGCTTTGTTTTAACTTAACTGCTACCCCCACCTTCTCCTTCGTTCATCCTCTTTCAACCTCTACTGTTATTACCTTTCATCTGCTTCTCCTCTCCCTTTGTATTTCCCCTTTATTTTTCCCTAAGTCAATCGACCTCTGCTTCCCCTTCTGCTTCATTTTCTTCACCGGTATTAACTTGACTTCCTCTGTTCGCAGTCTGACGTGCGTCGCTGTTGTCTCGCCTACGCTTACGCTGCCATCGTTGTGCTTGCTTGGAAGGTGACGAATTTCTTCCTTTTCTTCTTCCCTGTTGCGTTCTTACTACCAATGTGTTATCGTCTTGTTGGCATCGACTTATTCTGTTGTTCTCGGTTTCCTTCCTCTCCCAGTTCTGTTCGTTTGGTTGTCCGACTGCTGCTGCTATCCTTTTCCTTCGTTCTTTTCCTTCTTTTTCTATTTCGGTTTGCTACACGTTACTGCTGTTTTGGCCGTCGGTTGTTGTTGTTGTTGTCGTGCACACCTACTGCTCGATCTATTTCTTCTATCTCGTTTTCTCTTCTTTGTGTTCTGTCTTGGTTAAATGCTTCTGTTGCAGTCCTCCTATTTGTTGTTGTGCTATGTCGGAATAGTTATCATGTCCGTTGATTTATGTCGATAATCTGCTGCGCTATACTCCTCATGTCTGCTGTGTAGTGTAGCGGTTCTTTTCCCCTTAGCTTCTTTCCCTTCGTCTTGGTTTTGTTGCTCAATTTTCTATTGGCATTCCGTTCTGTTTTCGTACAGGTTATGCTACTACTGCTGTTGTCTTTTGTGGTTTATTGTCGCTGCTTGTTGCTGTTTCGTGGGTCGCTCATCAGCCCCTTTTCATCCTAATTTATTCTTCATCATCTATTTCCCTCTATTCTCATTACCTCGATGTCGTTCGCTGTCTTTTTGTTGTCGTGTTGCTGCTGATCAATATTGTGACCGACATACTCGACTCTTGTAGGCCTTCGAACTTCTGTTTAACACATCAAGTTCCTTTCTCTCTTGTGTCGAAAACTCTCCTATCTTTGTTCTTCCCTCACCTCGAATTTGAGTGTCGCTTTACTCTGCTCTATTCATGTTAGTTTTGGCTGTCCTCGTTATTTGGATTATTTGTTGTACCTGAATCCAACGTCGTCTCTTTCTTTGTTTTGTCATTTCGCGAAACTGGTGGAGCATGGTTGGAAAGCTATCAATTCTACAGTCTTAGAGCTTAAAGACGTTTCTATTGAAGTTTTGGAGCTTGAACTACGAGTGGATACGTTTGACGGAAGCTTCTCAAGGTAACTTTAGGGCGTTACTCGGTATTATATCGTGTGTTAAGTAGTAGTATGTAGTAGATACTTTACCTTCGGTTTTATTTTTAGCTACATATTATTTGCTAAAAATAGTATTTCAAATCGTGCGTCTTATAAACATTTTATAACTTTTCAATATCGTTTTATAAATCGTTATTAATTTTTATTATTAATGATCATTATAATATTTTGTTGGCTATCGTGACACTAGTAACTAAATAGTATCAGTTTCATAATTTTGTCATATCTCAGTAAGTTATTATTTTAACTTAAAATCGTACTTTATATTATAACCGAGATTTGTATACTAGTTTAATAAATTAATATTGTTTTACGACTTATGTTAATAAATTAGAAAAAAAGTCATTTTGTTTGAAATACATGTTTGTCAAGGCTATTTTCACTAAATAACTTCTTACCATTTTGTTTCTAAATCGTATATTTTCTAAAATTTATCGTTTTAATTCGATTTTCTTAAATATTTTTAAAGTACTACGTTTTCACTTATTACATTTGATTTGTACCTTTGATAACGAACTTAGAAATATATTAAGTTACGATAACAACGATATGAATAAAATGTTTATTTATCATAACTGCTATTTTGGTACATTTAACTTATTTGAACACTTTATGTATTTCTATAAGAATATTTCTAATTTAAGTAGGTTTCTAAAAATAGTAAATTTCTATAAATAGAAAGTTTCCTTTTAACATAAAATGTTTTATCTCTTTTACCTTCGTATTATTCACCTTGAACATTCTATTTTGAATATCGATAATGACTTGGTTTTGGAGTTATGGAATGCGGACAAGTGTACGGGTAGAGTAATACAGTCTAGGGTATACGTCTTGCCATCAACTATAAAGGTGGTGTGTCTATGTGAGACGCATTGGTCGTTGAACTGAGCATGATTTGTGTTCAGGAGTGTGTATATTTTGACCTTAAACTTAGATATCGCATCGTGTAAGTCGCCGTCGGGTTGAACTGGATTACGGTTGGTGTCCAGGAGGGGTGTACAAGACTTAAGCCATGACCTCGCTGCACGCAGTCCTGTTATAGCTGAGTTGCCTAGTTAGAGATCAAAATCTGATTTGCTTTGACTAAGTTCTCGAAGCTAGTTTAGTATGATCCCAGTGAAAGTCTATTTCGTTGCACTAATTGATTTCCATAACGCCATTTTGGATTTTATAATTATCGATTAATTTTGACTTGCAGGTTGACAGTCACTTTAAGTTTTACTAAAAACTTATGTTACTATATTGTTTTAATGTTTTCCATTTTACTATTTTGATATAGTAATACTATTGTTTTTCATATGATATAATATGGCTGGGAGAACGTCCGAGTTACTCCCCACTGATGTGGCTGTTATGTTTATAACATGACAGGTTTTTGCTGCTGGGTTTTGGGTGTGAGCTAGCGAGTAGCGTGGATTCTACTCTCCCTTATTTATGTTTACTGAAGGATTGTATAAATCCTTTTAGGTTGCGTTTGGGTACTCGGAATTGATTTGAATATCATGAATTCAATTCTTGTATTTGAATTTCTAGAATTCGAATCCAAATCCAAATCCAAAATTATGTTTGGGTACCCTTGGATTTGGATTTGGAATTTGGGCGGGTAGAGTCGGGTCAAGGTCATCAAATTTTTTTTAAAAAAAATTTATCATTAGAAAAATATAAATTACGGGGAAAAAATGAAGAAAAAAATATAAATTCCCATTTGTACCCTCTAAGTTTTCACTTTTCCCAGTTGTACCCCTGCGTATAAACAATTCTCAACTGTACCCCTGAACTCTGTTAATTACTCTCAACCGTGACTAAACTAGAATTATAAACTAGAATTAGCCGTTAAGTATGGCTGTTAAGTGCCAACTTGCACTCCTAATCTAATGACATGGCGAGTGACATGTCGGTCTAGTAGCCTTTTGGCCTTCGTTAATCCCTAATTAGCCCTTCATTCTAATTTCGAGTGTTCGCCTATTCGAAATCAACAACAACATGCAATAATAAGTGAGAAAAGCTATGATGATGATGATGATAGTACATAGAGGAAGAATGGCAGATGATATGGTGATGATCAGTGAATTCGAACAAGGAAAGAAAGTAAGGAAGAGGAAGGGTTTATAGTCTGAAATTAGAATGAAGCTAAGGGGTAATTAGGGATTAACGAAGGCCAAAAGGCTACTAGACCGACATGTCACTGCCATGTCATTAGATTAGGACTGCAAGTTGACACTTAACAGCAATACGTAATGGCTAAATCTAGTTTAGTCACGGTTGAGAGTAATTAACAGAGTTCAGGGGTACAGTTGAGAATTGCTTATACGCAGGGGTACAACTGGGAAAAGTGAAAACTTAGAGGGTACAAATGGGAATTTCCTAAACAAAAAAGAAATAAGTGAGGATTTGAAATGACTACCATATACTAAGAATTTGAGGAAACCAAATTTGAACTATGTTGGATTTGGTCTAAATTTCAAATCCAAATCCAAGGGGTTCCCAAACGCTTGAAATATTTCAAATCCGAATTTCAAATCCAAATTCAAGTTCCCAAACATAGCATTAAGGAATTTTCTTTTTAGCCCTTTTGTAAAAATTGGCCTTTGTATTGACTGACCGTTCTTTTGTAAAATATAGAACATCAGTGTGAATTAATCCCAATTCTACAGTGTTTCCGCCACTGTATTGCGTTAGATTTTCTAGGGGATTACAAAATAGGACACGTATGACATAAAATGACTAACGGTTGTTAAAAAAACTCTAAAATAGTTCGGCTTTGAGTGTGTGTTTGTGTATCGAAAATTTCGCCCAACTCTGATGTTACTTGAAAGATAGTCGAATTTATTTTAAAAGTGTTTATTTGTAACCATACATACTTTCTGTTACTTCAAAAATATATAGAGTAATTACCATGTGCATTTTGAGACATTTAATTTCGAAATCGAATCAACACGAAAAACGTGGATGATAACCTTAAAATTCAGTCATTTCAGGTGATTTTTCGAAAAATGTGATGCATGCTGCTTGCCATCTAAATATGATGTGTATAACATAAAATAACTTACGGTTATTAAAAAAACTCAAAAATCATTCATTTTCGAGTGTATATATATCGAAGATTATGTCTTTCTTCGACGTTAATCGAAAGGTACGTAGTTGAATATCTTTTAAATGTGTTTATTTTAAACATCAAGTACCTTCTATTTCACTGAGTGAAACACCCCCACAATGATTAAAAATGTTCTATTTATGAGCTTAAATGCCTAGTGCTTAAAGGGATTGAAAGTACTACTCATATCAACAAAGTGCACTTTCTTTTCTGGTTTGCCCATGATAAGAACTCCGCAGTTAAGTGTGCTTAGCTGGGAGTAGCCTTAGGATAGATGACCTCTTGGGAAGTTTCCCGAGATGCGCATGAGTGAGGACAAAATGCGCTGGAAAATGACTCGTGTTGGTCTGTGGGACAAGTACAAATGAAACACCCTACATTGATTGAAGATGTCCTATTTATGAGCTTAAATGACTAGTGCTTAAAAGGATTGAAAGTACTACTCATATCAACAAAGTGCACTTTCTTTTCTGGTCATTCATGCAAAAGAACTCTGTAGTTAAGCGTGCTTGGCTGGGAGTAGCCTTAGGATGGGTGACCTCCTATGAAGGTTTCCAGGGTGCGCGTGAGTGAGGACAAAATGCGCTGGAAAAGGACTCGTGTTGGTCTGTGTGACCAGTATAGAGCCTAGCGAGCTACCGCGGTTAACATTTATGGTCCTAATTTAGGCCGGGGTGTTACAGTTGCTATCAAAGCAACCCAGCGATTGTGCATTTGGCACCTAGCGGGGGTGGATTCTGGGTCAGCGGTTATGCCGTCATGCGCAACGAGGACGTTGCATTCTTCAAGTGGGAGTGATTTAAATACCTCACATTGATTGAAGATGTCCTATTTATGAGCTTAAATGACTAGTGCTTAAAAAGATTGAAAGTACTACTCATATCAACAAAGTGCACTTTCTTTTCTGGTCATTCATGCAAAATAACTCCACAGTTAAACGTGCTTGGCTAGGGGTAGTTTAAGGATGAGTGACCTCCTTGGAAGGTTTCCAGGATGCGCATGAGTGAAGATAAAATGCACTGGAAAGGACTCGGGTTAGTCGTGTGACCAGTACAGAGCCTGGCGAGCTACCGCGGTTAACATTTTATGTCCTAGGATTGGCCCGGGGTGTTACACTGAGACATTTTTACATTGTATGGAGTAGTTATGTGGGAATCTGGAGACATTTGTTTTCGGGACCAAATCAACCTGAAAAACGAGGATTAGCCTTCAAATTCGTCTGTTTCAAGTGATTTTTCGAAAAATGTGAGATATTTTGTTGGCCTTCTAAATAGGACCCGTACAACATAAAATGACTGACGATAGTTAAAAGAACTCTAAAATAGTCCGGTTTCGAGTGTGTGTGTATATATATATATCGAAGATTTCGCTTTATTTCGTCGTTACTTGAAAAATTGTGGAATGTCCCTTAAAGGTTTTTATTTTTAACCGTACATACCTTCTGTTACTTCTACAATGTATGGAGTAATTACTTTGTCAATTTTGAAACATTTAATTTCGGGACCGAATCAACCCGAAAAACATGGATAATAATCTTCTAATTCGGCCGTTTCTTGTGGTTTTTAGAAAAATGTGAGATATGCCGCTTGACATCTAAATATGACCTTTATAACATAAAATGACTTACGGTTGTCATAAAAAACTCTAAAATAGTTCTTTTTCGAGTGTATATATATCGAAGATTCCGCCTAATCCGATTTTACTCGAAAGGTACATAGTCGAATATTTTTTAAATAAATTTATTTTAAACATAACGTACCTTCTGTTTCACCAAGATATTTTTATATTGTAAAAAGTAGTTACGTGGGAATTTGGTGACAATTATTTTCGGGACCAAATCAGTCCAAAAAACGTGGATAATAACCTTCAAGTTCGTCTGTTTTAAGTGATTTTTCGAAAAATGTGAAATATTTTGCTGGCCATCTAAATAAAACCTGTACAACATAAAATGTTTGATGGCTGTTAAAAAAACTCTAAAAGAGTTCCGTTTCTAGTGTGTGTGTATATACATATATGTTTATGTATCAAAAATTCACATTACTCTGACGTTACTCGAAAGATAGTTGAATTTCTTTTAAAAATGTTTATTTGTATCCGTACATACCTTATGTTAATTCGATAATATATGGAGTAATTACCATGTAAAGTTTGAGACATTTAATTACGGGACCGAATCAACCCAAAAAACGTGGATGATAACCTTCAAATTCGTCCGTTTCCGGTGACTTTTCGAAAAATGTGAGATACGTTGTGATAATCGTGATTTGTAGTGAGTTTTTCGCATGCTTTAGTCCCTTTTTCTATGGCGGAATCACTCAATCAAGCGATTCCAAGGCTACTTACGCTTCTTGTAGAATGTTTTAAGTTCCAGAGGCCAATTATTGATAAATGGGACATTTCGGTCTCATTTCCAATGGAAAAGAAGCAAAGAAGTAAATGATAAGAAGCGAAGGAAGAATAAGTTGGGGCGTCCCTAGAGGTGACCCCAAGAGACGCTAGCCATGACGAAAGTGCTGAGAAAGGAGGCCATATTACAGTGCAACACGGCTGTGTCAGCATGTGACACGACTGGGAAAGGATGAGTCGACACGGCCATGTTTTGTCTGTTGGGCTTTGCCTTCGTCGCTTCAATTCTCTAATCAGCACACCCTATATATATACTCCCTCTTGTATTGATTGAAGAAGGACGAAACCCTAGATAGAGAATTCTGAATCCTAGATTAATCCTTTCCTTAATCTCTTCCTAATCTTAGTTTAATCTTAGTTAATCCTTGTGTAATTGAAGATCTATTGAAGAATTCTCCTTTATTGACAATATCAGTGGTTCTTCTTGGGTTGATTTTATTCAAGATTCAATCTTTTGTCTATCAATTGTGTTTTGGTATAATTCTTCTTCTTTTTTAATCTTTCTTTACTCTCAACCTTATTTCTATATTTTTTTTTGGTAAAGGGTAAGTGTGTATATATATGTATGATCAATGTACAAATGTGTGACTACATCAATTTATGTAGCCATCTAGCGTCTTTAACATGTATCGGGTATTTGATCTTACACAATATTCTATCCTTAATCTCCAATTTAATCAACTTGGCAACCCTCTGTGGCAATTGAACTGCTCCATCAATTCTGCATAAATTCCTCTGCCTCCAAATATGGTAGATTGTCGCATTAAACATTGCTCGAAGGAAGTTACACTGAAGCTTCGATCCCCTCATTTTACACGCCCAATCAAGCCCTCTGTTACTCGGAATTCGCTTTCCCACCCATTCACTCAACAACCCAATTACTCGAGAGCTCCATAAGCACATGACAAGAGATGCTCTAGGCTCTCCTTCTCAGCTTCACAAAATAGCACAGGTCAGAGTCAGCAACCCCAAACCTCAAGAGTTTCTTCCTCGTGTTTTTAGCACCCCTAAACACCAGCCATGAAATGAAGTTGTGTCTCGGGACACTCCAAGCACTCCATACAAGTCTCGCCCATGACACTCTCGACCTCTGAATCCGAAGTTCATGATAAGCCCTTGCAATCGAGTAATGGATACACGAACCATGCCACATGCCATTCACAAACATATTTTTGATTCTCTCCTTAGCTGACAAATTTTCCTCCAAGTCCAAGTAACATCCGTGTTTGGCTGATAGTCACGTCACTCCCTTCCTTTCAGATAGATGCCATTAACCCACCGAACCCACAAACGATCCGGCTGATCAAAGACCCACGAAGCCAACTTCCCCACAGCTGCCTCATTCCAAGTATATAAATCCCGAATTCCCAAACCCCTTTCATCCTTAGGGCAACATATTTTCTCCCAACTCACTAGAGCCCGATTAGTCCCTTCCACCCCTCCCTCCCAAAGGAAATTGCGACATAAGGAACCAATTCAGGCCATCACAAATTTTGGGATAATAAAAACCATTGCCCAATAATTATGCAATTGGGATAGCACAGATTGAACCAAGGTTAGTCTCCCCGTATAGGAGAGCTTACGGGCTCCAATACTAGAAATTCTCGAGACGACACGAGCTAATAATTTCTCACAATCAATCTTTCCTAATCGGGTACTTTGGATAGGCAATCCAAGATAACGAAAAGGAAACGTACCTTCGACACAGCCCGAGAACTGGAGTATCTCAGCCTTCCTGTCCTCATCGACCCCAGCAAAGTAGGCATGTGACTTGCCCACACTTATACACAATCCCGAGGCTCTGCTAAAAGTAGCAAAAGCCTGCCACAAAAGCTCCATCGAATCCTTCTCCCCTTTACAAAAGAGAAGAAGATCATCCGCAAAGAGTAAATGGGTAAGCTTCATAGCACCACATTTCGGATGATACTTGAAATTCTTATCAATCTTGCCATACGTCATTATTCGAGAGAAATACTCCATACATATGGTGAATAACAACGGAGACATAGGATCCCCTTGCCTCAATCCCTGCTTTCCTCGAAAAAATCCAAAATTATCACCATTTGCACAAAGAGAATACGAGACAGTCTCAACACATTCCATGACCAAACGGCGAAAATGATCCGGTCCACACTATCATAAGTCTTATGAATGTCCACTTTAAACAAGCAACGAGGTAAAATACACCCCCTCTTATACATCCGTACCAAATCCTGACATATCAAAACGTTCTCCACAATACTACGCCCCTCAATGATTTTAGCAATACATTTATACAAGACATTGCAGCAAGCAATTGGACGAAATTCCTTCACAGATTGAGGCTTATTTACTTTCGGAATGAGCACAATATTAGCACAATTCAATTGTTTTAACAGCTTACCTTATTTCAATATTTGTTTATGCTTAATCATAATCTTTACTTACAATTCATTATGAATGCTTTTATTGGGTTGTGGTTTCCATTTGTTAATCTTTATATTTCCGTAACCATGTGAGTAGACTCCTCCTAGGGTTAGTAGGGTGAGTGGGTATCATTAGTGGGTGATTAGGGAGGTTTGAGTGGTGTTTAACGTTGTTCATATTGCCTTGAACTTTGTGCATATAGCATGTTCGATGAATTGTTTGTTAGGTGTACATACGTGTGGTGACGATTACATGTTTGATAGACTTTTCTTTCGTTCATGATATTGTGTGTTGTTTGTTGGGGTATCTTAACGGATACCCCGAGGCCGTTTAAGAGCGAGAGCCCAAACGTAGTCTAGGTAATAGGACCCGTTGTCATCCTCGTTCCCTCCTTGATCTCTTGGATACCCATGAACCTGACCTAATCTTAGCCTTTACCTATAATTGTTCACTTCGTTTTATCATTGTTTGTGTTTCTTTCTCGTTTATTTTAGTTCTCATCGTACACCTAGTTTAGTTATCATTCCATCCTAATCAATCTTCTTCCTTGTTTCGCTTGGAACTTAGTCTAGAATCTTGGCATCCTCTAGTTTGAATTCTCGTCCCTGTGGAGATCGACTCGACTTACTCTAGCTACCAAACTTTAGGATAGTTGATTGTTATTTGGTGGTAGGATTCGCAATAAAATCCTTGCTATCATGCTACTTGCCATCTATATGACACGTGTAATATAAAATAAGTTACGGTTACTAAAAACTCTAAAAACGTTCAGTTTCGAGTGTATATATCGAAGATTCTGCCTTTCTCCGACGTTACTCGAAAGGTACGTAGTCGAATATCTTTTAAATGTGTTTATTTTAAACATAACGTACCTTCTGTTTCACCGAGACATTTCTACATTGTATGGAGTAGTTACATGGGAATTTGAAGACATTTATTTTCGAGACCAAATCAGCCCGAAAAATGTGGATAATATACCCTTCAAATTCGTCTGTTTCAAGTGATTTTTCGAAAAAACTGAGATATTTTGCTGGCCATCTAAATAGGATCTGAATAAGATAAAATGGCTTACAGTTGTTAAAAAAAATCTAAAATATTTCGTTTTCGAGTGTATATATTTATATCAAAGATTTCGCCTTATTTCGTCGTTACTCGAAAGATTGTCAAATGTCTTTTAAAAGTACTGTTTATTTGTAACCGTACTTACTTTATGTTACTTCTACAATTTATGGAGTAATTACCTTGTCAATTTTGATTAATTTAATTTTTGGAATAAATCAACCCGAAAAACGTGGATAATAATCTTCAAATTCGGACGTTTCAGGTGATTTTTCGAAAATGTGGATATGCTACTTGAAATCTAAATATGACCTGTATAACATAAAATACCTTACGGTTGTTATAAAAAAACTCTAAAGTAATTCTTTTTTGAGTGTATGTATCGAATATTCCGCCCTTATCTGATTTTACTTGAAATGTACGTTGTCGAATATCTTTTAAATAAATTTATTTTAAACATAACGTATCTTCTGTTTCACCGAGACATTTTTACATTGTATAGAGTACTTACGTGGAAATTTGGAGACATTTATTTTCAGGACCAAATCAGCTCGAAAAATGTGGATAATAACCTTCAAATTCGTCTGTTTCAAGTGATTATTCAAAAAATGTGAGATATTTTACTGATCATCTAAATATATAGGATATTTATGTCATAAAATGTTTGACGGTTGTTAAAAAAAAATCTCAAAGAGTTCGGCTTCTAGTGTATGTATGTACATATATAGAAGATTTCGTCCTACTCCAACATTATTCGAAAGATTGCCGGATGTCTTTTAAAAGTGTTTATTTGCAACCGTACATACCTTCTGTTACGTCTATAATGTATGGAGTAATTACTATGTAAATTTTGAGACATTTAATTTCGGGACTGAATCAACCCGAAAAACGTGGATAATAATAACTTTCAAATTCGACCGTTTCAGGTGGTTTTTTGAAAACGTTTGATATGCTTCTTGCTATCTAAATATGACTTATATAACATAAAATGACTGACGGTTGCAGAAAAACTCTAAAATCGTTCAGTTTCGAATGTATATATCGAGGATTCTTCCCTTATCTAACGTTACTCGAAAAGTACGTAGTCGAATGTCTTTTAAACGTGTTCATTTTGGAAATAAGGCACCTTCTGTTTCACCGAGACATTTCTACATTATATGGAGTATTTACATGGGAATTTGGTGACATTTATTTTCGAGACCAAATAGGCCTGAAAAACGAGGATAATAAACTTCAAATACGTTTGTTCTTAGTGATTTTTTGAAAAATGTGTGATATTTTGCTGGCCATTTAAATAGAACCCGTATAGCATAAAATGATTGACGATTGTTAAAATCATTCTAAAATAGATCGGCTTTGAGTGTATCATATATATATATATATATATAGAGAGAGAGAGAGAGAGAGAGAGAATCTTGCGGTTCAAATTAAAACAAATTGACTCCTCTTTTGGCACCAAGGGTCCTAGCATTATTCTAGGATCAAAATAAATAATAATCATAACGTACTCCCTTCCTCTTACTCATTCCTTTCATTTCCCACAAAAATCAAGAAAAAATCAAATTAACATATTGTAAAAAGAAGCTTTGATTAGACACAAAGATGTAGATTCGACGAGATTTGTTTTACTATTTTCTTAATTTAGGTTTTTTTTGCATACAATTGGGATTCGTGAAATTAGGGTTCTTGTTCGTTAAATCCGTAATGACATTCAATTTTATTGTATATATAAACCAAACTAGCTTATAATACTTTTTTTTTGTTTTTTAGCGTACCCTTTTTGAATTTTGGTGTACGCTTTCTCAATTTTAGCGTACCATTTTTAAATTTTTAGTGTACTCATTCTGAATTTTATCAATACTCTTTCTCAATTTTAGCGTATATATCTTTTTGAATTTTAATCCAATCGGAAGGCTATAGTAATTCTCTTGTGGGATAGTAACCGAGAAAAAGTATACGTTATATTTATGAATCAAAATCCTAGCGAGCTCTAACTTTCATTTGGTGTATTGCTATGAATGACAATGAGAATTGAGCAAGACAATTTTTTTGTATATATAAATCAAGGTACCTTTTAATTTTAGCGTAACCTTTCTTAATCTTAGCGTAATATTTTTTAATTTTAGTGTACCCTTCTTGAATTTTGGTGTACCCTTTCTTAATTTTAGTGTACCCTATTTGAATTTTGGTGTACCATTTCTCAATTTTAGCGTACCCTTTTTTAAGTTTGGTGTACCCATTTTGAATTTTAACGTACCCTAAGAACTCTTTTACTCATCGAAGCGAGAGTTCAATTTTCATCCGCATCTTACATATTCACGCATTTTAATTCAATCATTTTTTACTATGAACGATACTCGTATACATCCAAACTGTAGTTACAAGTTTCAACATGAGTTTCATGAGCTTCAATTAATCTAATCCCATGGAAAAAAAACCCAAGAAAAACTGTAAGAAACTTACCGGCTTAACTAATTACGATACAAAACTCTGTAAAAAATGAAAAAATGATTTGGAAGGCGATTTTATAGAAGAAATGTGGGGAGGCTAAAATCCACAAATCATCAAAACAACAACTCAAGATTAAACGTCATTAATGGAGGAAACCCAAGCTTTTATTTCTACCTATGGTGGCAAAGTGAACCAAATCAAAAGGCTGTTGCCAAGTCAAATTGCACAAAACAAAATCCCCAAGTTCCTCCAAAAAAAAATGGCCTACATCCCCAAATCAATTGCTTGATTACTTTGTACGAATTCTATATCACTGCCTTGATTATTATTATTATTATTATTATTATTATTATTGGCATTGTTATTGCTGTTATTGTGATTTCGAGTGCGAAGAGGGAAGACGAGGAAGAGAAGAGGGATACAAATTGAAATTTGTTGTTGTTTGATTAGTGAAAGAGAAATCACAACGGAAGAGGGACGAGTGTTTCTCCCCTATCAGCCCCCACTAATTTGCATCGTTGATTTAGATTAGATCTAAGAGCTAGTAGAGGTTCTCAAGGTTCTCATCAAAGCAACAGTTCTCACATGATCCTATATATATATATATATATCAAAAATCTTGTCCTATTTCGACGTTACTCGAACAATAGTCAAATGTCCTTTGAAAGTGTTTATTTTTAACCTTATTTACCTTATGTTACTTCTACAATGTATAGAGTAATTACCATGTCAATTTTGAGACAGTTAATTTTGGGACCGAATCTACCCTAAAAACGTGGATATTAACCTTCAAATTCGGACGTTTCAGGTGATTTTTTGAAAATGTGAGATACACTACTTGACATCTAAATATGACTTGTATAACATAAAATGACTTGCAATTGTTAAAAAAATACTCTAAAATAGTTCTTTTAGAGTGTTTAAATAGAAGATTCTGCCCTTATCCGACTATAGCCGAAAGCTACGAAATCGAATATCTTTTAAATAAGTTCATTTTAAATATAACGTACCTTCTATTTCACTGAGAAATTTCTACATTGTATAGAGTAGTTACGTGGGAATTTGGAGGCATTTATTTTCGAGACCAAATTAACCCAAAAAACGTGGATAATAACCTTCAAATTCGTCCGTTTCAAGTGATTTTCGAAAAATATGAGATATTTCGTTGGCCATGTAAATAAGACATGTATACCATAAAATGTTTGACGGTTGTTAAAAAAAACTCTAAAAGAGTTCGGCTTCTAGTGTGTGTGTGTATATATATCAAAAATTTCGTCCTACTCTGACGTTACTCGAAAGATTGTCTAATGTCTTTTAAAAGTGTTTATTTGTAACCGTACATACCTTCTATTACTTCTACAATGTATGGACTAATTACCATGTGAATTTTGAAACATTTAATTTCGGGATCGAATCAACCCGAAAAACGTGGATAATAACCTTCGAATTCGCCCTTTCAGGTGATTTTTCGAAAAATATATGATATGTTGCTTGCCATCTAAATATGACCTCTATAACATAAAATGATCAACGGTTGTAAAAAAAACTTTAAAATAGTTCAGTTTCGAATGTATATATCGAAGATTCCTCCCTTATATGACGTTATTCGAAAAGTACGTAGTCGAATTTCTTTTAAATATGTTTATTTTAAGCATAACGCACCATCTGTTTCACCGAGATATTTCTACATTGTAAGGAGTAGTTACCGTGGGAATTTGGAGACATTTAATTTCGGGACCAAATTAGTCCGAAAAACGTGGATAATAAGTTAATAACTTTTAAATTCGTCCATTTCAAGTGATTTTTTTGAAAAATCTGATATATTTTGTTGGCCATCTAAATAGGACTCGTATAATATAAAATGACTGATGGTTGTTAAAATTTTCTAAAATAATTCGGCTTCGAAAGATAGTCGAATGTCTTTTAAAAGTGTTTATTTATAATCGTACGTACGTACTTCGGTTACTTCTACAATGTATGGAGTAATTACCGTGTGAATTTTGAGACATTTTATTTCGGAACCAAATAAACCGGAAAAACATAGATTTATCGAAAAACCTTCGAATTTGGCCGTTTCAGTTGATTTTTCGAAAAATGTGAGATATGCTAATTGCCATCTAAATATGAGATGTATAACATACGGAGTAAAATGACTTTCGGTTATTAACAATACTCTAAAATCGTTCAATTTTGAGTGTATATATCGAAGATTCTGCCTTTCTCCAACGGGTGAATAATACGATAAGTCGTTGAAGGAACGAGTGATATAACTCAAAGGGAAGCAACCATTACACGAGAAATAATTATATCAAAAATAAGTTTAAGAAGGGTGGTAACTTTACTTATGACAATAGCACTCACTACAAGAAATACTTCATATAGCTACCAACCACGCGCGACTGATAAATTCAGTAGCTAATTTTGCGACTAAAAGTACAACACGCGACTGATATTAGTCGCTGGACGAGGAGACGGATTTTAAAAAAATTAATTATCCTTAGCGACCGAAATCAGTCGCTAAAATAATGGGCGCGCGACCGATTTCGGTCGCTAAATTAGTGAAATGGCTACGGATTTAGCGACTGAAATCGGTCGCTAATAGAAGTGGCGCGCAACCGATTTCGGTCGCTAAAGATGTCAATTTCTTTTTAAATTTACGAACACCCCCCCTCCCCCGGCTCATTCACTTATTTCGGTCTCTCTCTCTCTAAAAACCCTCCCCCCTCTCTCTAACACTCGGCTCCTCTCCATTCCTCTTCATTCCTTCTTCAATTCTCTCATTTTCCTTAAGGTATGTTTATCTATCTATATTTAGTTTCAATTATTTGTTAATTTCTGTTTTTATAGATATAAATAAATTAGTTATTGGGTTGGATAGTTTTTTAGTTGTCAGAATATTTAGTGTAGTTAGAATGTTAATCGCCCAATAGGTTCCCCAATTTGAAATAGGTAGATTGTTAGTATAAAATTAGGGTTTGAGGTTAAGCAGTTGAATGAATTGGGTTGCTTTGATGTGTTAGGAAATTGGAAGTAAAATACAATTATGCCGATTTAGTGATGTAATTATGGACGAATTGGGTGGAAATAGTACTATGTTTAGGTGAATTGAGAATTTTACAGAATATTTGATTAGTGTATATATATTAGTAAATTACTTTAGAGGAAATAATTTGTATGTGGTTATTGTGTCAATTTTTTTAGATAAAAAAATGAAGAGACAGGAACGAAAATGGATGTATGGGGAAAGATTTGATAAGAAACGACGTCCCACAAAGGAATTTTTAGAGGGTGTTAATCGCTTTCTTGAGATCGCTAAAACCCATCCTGAATACGCGTCAGAGGGTAGATTTAGGTGTCTTTGTGTGAAATGTAAGAACATCAAATTCTTGGATAGTATTTTGATTAAGGAACATATTATCTCAGATGGGTTTAGCCCAAATTACTATTATTGGATTTGTCATGGTGAGACATCTCTGTTGAGGAATCTGAGGTTGATCAGAATGAGGGCGGGGTGAGAGGAATGATTGTTGATGTGGTTGAGTGCAATTTGTTTAATGATGAGAGCATGTACACTAACGACGATGACCAACCAACCCAACAAGAGCCAAACCCACGAGCGAAAGCTTTTTTTGATATGTTAGAGGCTGCGGAGAAGCCATTATATGGAGGGTGTGATGTGACATTGTTAGAAGTCGTGTCTATGGTAGTGACCCTTAAATGTGAGTATAACCTACCTTTTGGGTGCATAGACGGTATCGCTGCGTTGATTGAGAAACTCATCCCAAAAGACAACATTATGACCAAAACATTCTACAACACCAAAAAAAATAGTTAAAGGTCTTCAACTTCCGCATCAAAAGATCGATGCTTGTCCCGATGGATGTATGCTTTTTTGGAAGGACGATGCCATGCTTGAGGAATGTAAGATATATATGTGGGAAGGGTAGATACAAAACTGTAGATGGGAATATTGTTTTGAGGGGTAAGAAGGGAAAGAGTGTTGCGAGGCATAAAAAACCTATACCACTTAGTCGACTTACCTACTTTTCCATCGCCCCTAGACTTCAAAAATTATACGCAACCAAAACCATTGCCGAACAAATGAGGTGGCATCAAGAAGAAACTCGTGTAGAGGGGAAGATGTGTCATCCTAGTGACGGGGAGGAGTGGAAATGGTTTGATAGGATTTACTCTGAATTTGCTGAGGAACCCCGTAACGTGAGACTTTGGTTGTGTACCGATGGGTTCGCCCCTTTCGGTCAGTTCGGTAAGTCATACTCATGCTGGCCTGTCATGGTCACACCGTACAACTTATCCCCATGGCTTTGTCTGAAACCACCGTTCATCTTTCTTTCTCTCATTGTTCCCGGCCCAAAAAATCCCAAAAACCACCTGGATGTTTACTTACAACCAGTGATAGAGGAATTGAAACACTTGTGGGAAGTAGGGGTGGAGACATATGATGTGTCGTTGAAACAAAATTTCCAGCTTAGAGCATCGCTTTTGTGGACTATAAACGATTTCCCAGCATATGGTATGTTGAGTGGTTGGTCTACGGCGGGCCAAAAAGCGTGTCCTTGTTGCATGAGTGAAAGTAAAGCATTTTACCTAAGAAATTCAAGCAAAATTAATTGGTTTGACTGTCATAGACAGTTCCTACCCGATGGTCACATGTACAGAAAGAGCAGGAAAGCTTTCAAGAAGGGGAAGGTGGTGCTAGATGAGGCACCGATTCGCCCCACGGAGATGAGATTTGGGAGGTGATTTCAGAGTTCCCGTCTACTGTCGACGGGACCGATCAAGAGCTCAAAGATCTTAAGAAATTAAAAAATGGTTGGTTTAAAAGAAGCATCTTCTTCGACCTTCCATATTGGAGTACTTTATTACTCCGACATAATCTGGACGTGATACATATTGAGAAGAATTTCTTTGAGCAACTGATTCACACCGTCATGGATGTAGAGGGTAAGACATGTGACACCGTAGGATCCCGAAAAGATTTGAAAAAAATTTGTGACCGTCCAAAATTGCATATCAAGCGGGATGGGTCCAAGCCTAGGGCCTTGTTTAGCCTTGATAAGGCTCAGAGAAAGGCCGTGTTAGAGTGGGTAGGGAAACTGAAGTTCCCTGATGGGTATGCATCCGATTTTAGTCGGTGTGTGGACATTAAGAACCTGAAGCTCCAAGGGTTGAAGAGTCACGACTGCCACGTGTTCATGGAGCGGTTACTACCTGTGGCGTTGAAGCACCTGCTGCCGGAAGGTGTTTGGAATCCTATCACTGATGAGATTTCTCAGTTTTTTCGAGATTTGTGTTCGTCCACAGTTACAATGGACGACATGACTCGCTTGGAGGATCAAATTCCTCAGATACTATGCAAACTTGAGATGATCTTCCCACCCTCCTTCTTCAACTCAATGGAGCATCTACCGGTCCACTTGCCCTACGAAGCTAAAGTGGGAGGACCGGTACAATTTAGATGGATGTACCCGTTCGAGAGGTGACTAATCTGAGGACGTAACCCATGTCTAAGAAATAACACAAATTCTTGTTTGTGACGGAGATATCCGTCACAAACAAATGACGGGCCAAGTAGATACCATTTGAGGGGAAAAGACAAAAGTGAGGTTGGTGGGACCTTTGTCCTTTTCCCCTCAAATGGTATCTATTTGACCCGTCTTAACCTTACGACGGATATATCCGTCGCAAGAGAGACCAACTGAAGAAATAATAAATGAGTCATGAAAGAGATAGAACACTGATATAGACGATATCACTCGGAGGGTCGTAGCCGTAGATATGCTTGTAAGCCATTTCCCCTACGTATTAAGTGTTACGTAAGGGGTTACAAAGAGGTTGTCGTGCCAACTGCATTAGGTGGGGCACAAGGGGTTTGTAGGTCGTGGTCGTTACGGCAAATGCATTATTATTTGGTGCACAAGGGGCCGGTAGGTCGGTTCCCCCTACGCATTAGGTAGTACACAAGGGGGTTACAAGGAGGTCGTTGCGCCGAGTGCATTAGGTGGTGCTCAAGGGCCGGGGCTTGTAGCTTAGTCTGGTACCTCCTATGGCATTGTACGATTCATAGCCTTAACAGTAGTGCTTTGAGACGCACTTGATGAATTATGCACATGGTTTTTTCACTTGTCCTTAATGGCTCATATGAGAAATGATATTGAGAAGAACTTGAACCACCTACTTAGGTATGATAATAATAAGACTATGAGAAGTCCAGTGAACTCATCTATAAGTACCAAGGTAATACGTATGGCTTCAAAGAGCGCGATGCAAGTTGAAATCGCGGAACGATCGTCATAAGTTGAAGGTATGAGATGTACTGTGGGGTATCAGCTAAAGCTCAGTGAGGAATTCAAATCGCAAGATAATTTCTCGTTGTAAATGAGTTGTTTCCTCATTTCTCTAAAGTGTCAATTCGAATCAAAATGTATTGATATGTGAATGGGATGAATTGTATTGAATTGATTGATAGTTAATATCATTTACAGTGATGACTATTTATACAAGCTAAAAGGAATAACTTGAGATTTACACAATCGATATTTACGACATAATAGGCTAGTATATACACTTGATACATATATAGAAGATATGGCTTCGATTATGATTCTGAGATAATATCTTGATGATAGCGGTGATCATTTGAGATAGCGGAGATAATATCGGAGATCATATCTTAACATCCCCCCTCAAGATGGACGGAGGTGACATTAGTCCAATCTTGGAAAGTAACATATTGAATCGTGGCCGGGGCA
The DNA here is from genome assembly GCA_958450325.1 of Agrostemma githago. NCBI lineage: Eukaryota > Viridiplantae > Streptophyta > Magnoliopsida > Caryophyllales > Caryophyllaceae > Agrostemma > Agrostemma githago. Next base: position 7,115,294 of record OY288240.1, read on the forward strand.
GAGCTTTTGTGAGGAGATCAGCTAGTTGGTCGTCCTGAACGACCGGCATGACGTAGAGGGTTCCTGCTTGAACTTGTTCGCGAATAAAGTGAAAGTCTAGAGCCACGTGTTTCATCTTAGAATAGAACACTGGGTTAGCACTGAGTTGGGTAGCACCTATGTTGTCACAGTAGACATGGGGAGCATCAGGGAGCTTGACGCGAAGTTCTGTAAGGAGATTAGTGATCCAGATTAGTTCGGCCGCAGCATTTGCTACAGCCCGATACTCGGCTTCGGTTGAGGATCTGGAGACACTGTTTTGTTTCTTAGAGCTCCAGAAAATAGCATTTCGACTTAGGTAGACCAAATAGGCACCAGTGGAGCGATAAATATTTTTGTCCCCGGCCCAATCGGTGTCGGAGAAGGCATGTAGCTTGAGAGGAGAATCACGGAAAATGGGAAGTCCATGGGAGGGAGTACCTTCTAAGTAACGTAAGACCCGTTTAAGAGCTTTCCAATGGGTGGCACTCGGTTTGTGCATGAATTGAGATAACTTGTTGACAGGAAAAGCAATATCGGGTCGGGTGAGGGACAAGTACTGGAGCGACCCGACAATAGCTCGAAATTCTGTTTCGTCTATGATGGGTTCATCTTCCTCGAGTTTCAGCGTGACCATGGGATCCAAGGGAGTTGGAGCAGAGTTCGCATCTTGGAGTTTTGCTCGTTGTAGGAGATCGAGCGTGTATCGGTGTTGGTTCAGGAGGAGGCCAAATTCTGTAGGAATGACTTCAACCCCTAGAAAATAGGACAGAGGGCCAAGGTCTTTAAGGGAGAATCGGTTGGAGAGCGCTGAAATGAACGAGTTGACAGCATCGGAGTGTGAACCTGTTACAATGATATCGTCCACATATACTAAAACAAAAATTGTTAAGTCAGAGTAAAAACAGAATAGGGACGTATCAGAGACTGCATTAGTGAAACCAACACTTAGGAGATAGTTACGGAGTTCCGTGTACCAAGCCTGGGGGGCTTGTTTGAGGCCGTAGATGGCCTTTCGGAGACGACACACATGATCGGGTTTAGAAGGGTCAATGAAACCAGGGGGTTGGGACATGTGAACCGTTTCAGTGAGTGTGCCTTGTAAGAAGGCGTCATTTATGTCAAGTTGACGGAGTGGCCAGCACTTGGTGACTGCAAGAGGTAGTACCATCCTAATTGTTGCGGGTTTTATGACTGGGCTAAAGGTTTCTGTGTAATCGATGGAGGCCCGTTGGTGAAATCCTTTTGCTACTAATCGGGCCTTGTGTTTGTCTAGAGTGCCATCGGGTTTGTATTTTGTACGGAAGACCCATTTACAACCGACAATGTTTTGTGAGGGGTGAGGTGGGACAAGGTCCCATGTGCGATTTTTGAGGAGAGCTTGGTGTTGGACCTTCATCGCGGCATGCCACGTGGGGTCGGCTAGGGCAGCTTTAAGGCTACGGGGTTCGGTGGATGTGAGTTGGGCAGTAAGGTTGAGCTTGGTTACGGGTTTATATATTGCGGGATGCACGAGTGTTATGCCCATGAGTTGGGGGAGGAGGGGGCAGGGGAGGGTCGGGTGCCGGAGAGGGGATTACTGGTGGTTCCTCGGGAGAGGAGGCGGAAGTGGATGGTGATGGGTTAATGGGGGTAGAGTCGGGAGGAGATGGTGGGGATACCGAAGAAGTAGATGAAGGGGAAGGGGCGGAAGTAGTGGGCGGCAGAGGGTCAGGGGAAGAGAAGGGGTGGTTTGGTGAGGGAACAAAGGCAAGATACCAGTCGGTAGGGGTTATGAGAGAGTTGTTCGGGTTTATTGTAGAGAAAGGGTAAGTTGTCTCGATAAACCGAACATGTCGGGATGAATATATTCGATTGGTTTCCGGATCGAGACAGAGGTATGCATGTTGGGTCGGTGAGTAGCCAACAAACACACAAGCAATGGACCGAGGATCGAGTTTATGATTAGTGTATGGCCTTAGTCAGGGATAACAGAGACACCCGAAATTGTGTAGGTTTCGATATTTCGGGTCTTGGTTGAATAATTTTAGGTACGGGGATGAGTGACTAAGGGTAGGAGTCGGCATTCTATTTATTAAATAGGCGGCTGTTTGGAAGGCGAGACTCCAATACGAGGTAGGCATGGAGGAGTGGTCAAGTAGGGCGAGACCGGTTTCTACTATGTGCCGATGTCTGCGCTCTGCGTAGCCGTTATGCTCGGGGGTGTGGGGTGGTGAGGTAAGGTGAGAGATACCGAATTGGGCTAGTAGGGGGGCGAGTTTTTGATATTCACCCCCATTGTCTGAGTAAATGGTTTTTATCTCAGTGTTAAATTTTTTTTCGACGAGATTTTTAAATATGGTAAAAATGGAAAGGGAATCAGATTTATTTTTAATAGGATATAGCCATGTGTAATTAGTGAAGTGGTCGACAAAAATAATGTAATATTTGTAGTTGTCGTAGGAGTGAACCGGAGAGGTCCACACGTCACTAAAAATAATGTCAAGAGGCGCGATGCTATGTAATGACGATAACGTGAATGGTAATTTGTGACTTTTATAAATATAACACGAGTGGTAATGTTGGAGCATTTTATTATTGATAGATAATGAGGTCATTATTTTATTTAATATAGGAGGGGCGGGGTGACCAAAACGATGATGAAGATCGTGGTTAGTGAGCTGGGCGGCTAGAGCACGAGGGGCAGGCACATTTGGCCAATAGTATACACCGTCCCGTCCTTGACCAACAAGGAGAGTAGCTTTAGTTTGGTTGTCCTGTACAATGAATGAAGAGGGTAAGAAGATGACAGAAACATTATTATCAGTACACAATTGTGAGACAAATATTATATTTTTATGCATTGTTGGGACATGAAGAACACGATTTAAACGAAAGGAATAAGAGGGGGTAGAGAGAGTAGTTGAACCAGTATGGACGATCTCGAGACCGGTGCCATCCCCGATAACAATTTCATTCGTCCCGTCATATGGATAGTGAAGGGACAGGTTGTCTAGAGCCGAGGTTACGTGATGTGAGGCACCAGAATCTACGAGCCATGGTGGATTAGAGGTGGAGGAGTCCGCCGAGGTGAGTGTGGCGGTGTTAACTTGAGCCGGAGGTGTGTTTTGTCGAGTAGATCTTGGGACAACTATGTTGGGATAGAGTTTTTTGAAGGTAGTACAGAAGTATAAGACATGTCCTCGGACGTTGCACCATTGACAACGGCCTTTGAAGGGCACCGAGTTGTTGGCCGATGACGGTGGGTGAGTTTAAGGTCGAGATGGATTGTTGTGGTAGGTGGAGTTGTGATGGATTGATGAGGTCATTAGCTTTTCATGGAAATCTGGGAAAGAGATGGGTTTGTCACGGGCTTGAACGGCCTCAATGACCGAGCGATAGCGAGAATCGAGTCCTTCAAGAACGACATCGGTGATGTCTTCAGCGTGCATAGGGGACCCGAGACTGGCTAGCTCGTCGGTGACGGTTTTTGTTTTTGTCATAAAATCAGAGATGCTGTTTGAGTTGGAGAGAGAGAGATGGATTTAAGACGGAATTTGAGTTGTTTGACATGACCACGGGAAGGAAGACCAAAGGTGTTGGATAGTGTAGTCCAAGCTTCGCGAGTGGTGGAGAGACCGGTTATGATAGGTTGGAGAGTTTTGTCGAGGGTACTTAGGAGGGTACTAAAGAGGATTTGGTCTTGCAGAAACCAAGTGCCATAACTCGGGTTAGGGGTGGGTTTTTTGTCATTGTCCGTGACAGTTTCAGGTGGAGGGGTGGTCCCATCAATGAAGGCAAGGAGGGAGTATCCGGTAAAGAGGGCGGTAAGTTGGAATTTCCATTGGGGATAGTTTGTAGGGGTGAGTTTGTCAACAGATGACATATTGAGATGTAGGAGGGGCTTGGAGGGTTTGTGGGGGTTAGGGACATTAGAGTTTGTCATAGTGGTGGGCAGTGAGTGTGAGTGATTATTGGTCAGATTGATCGAGGCTCTGATACCATATGTGAATGGGATGAATTGTATTGAATTGATTGATAGTTAATATCATTTACAGTGATGACTATTTATACAAGCTAAAAGGAATAGCTTGAGATTTACACAATCGATATTTACGACATAATAGGCTAGTATATACACTTGATACATATATAGAAGATATGACTTCGATTATGATTCTGAGATAATATCTTGATGATAGCGGTGATCATTTGAGATAGCGGAGATAATATCGGAGATCATATCTTAACAATTGATACCTAAGTATCCACCCTTCCAATACTTTACCAGAAATTTCTTTCTTTACTTCTGTCATCCCTAGTGGGGGATTTTGGAAATATAGGTTTATGTCTGATTTTCTTATTGTCCTACATTCACGAGGGAGTGGTGTATATATTTTGATGTTTATATACACCACTCTTACTAGCCTTATCACTAGTGGGTCAAGGGAACCTTACATTTATATGTGCTTGCATAAGACGTGCTTAATTAATTCAGCTCGCACAGACGCGTGCACGTTCCTGAGCCCGGCCTGGATCTGGATTTGGAATTTGGCAAATCAACTGCGACGAGCTATGTCTACCTTTTTGGTACTGGTTCATTTAGGGCTTTGTTTTGTTATCTGAATATGACTGTTAGTGGGTGAAACTTTTTCTCCTCACTTCCAGCCTTAGACTGCTTTTGTTAATTTAGGAGGAAGTTTTGGCTCCTCTCCGGCTATCTTCTTCGCTATAAATTGAGCCTCCTGCATATCAGAAACAACACAACACACAAACATTTCTCCTCTCCTTCTCTCTTCTATATTTCTTATTTCTGGGTAAAAGTTTATCGTCGTTCTAAATCTCCGAGCCTCAAGTGGGCGAGTCTTAGTGTTGCAGTGTCAAACCTTGGGGAACTACCGGCGCGTGTTGATCGTCACCACGGTCGAGACGAAATAGTTTTCACAAGGCATCCACAGAGGCCTCTCTTACCTCGTCACTACAAATCGATTACCTTTACTCTTTTCTTTTTCATTTTTACTGCACTCTCCTCATAGCAATCAGGTCATACTAAGTCGGTCCAAACGGGGATCGAGTTGGATTCGGACAATTCACTAATCATCGTGTTAGATCTAGTGTTAGATCAATTTCGGATTGCTACGTTTTCTGATGTTGCTGTTAGATTGGGTTTGTCGGGCCAAGTTAAGCTTATCATCTTGATCTAGGTTAGCTACATATCAACATCGTCATATCCAAGCTTATTTTTATCGAGGATCTTTTAGGCTAGTGGTCAAGACTAGTAGGTACTATTGACAATAGGTCCTAAGTTCGAATCCCTCCTCCTAGATCTATATTGTAATGCGACTAAAGGCGCTTTGTTGAACCAAAAAAATATTCAAGATTATTTTATGCATTGAGATGTCGAAGTCAAAGTCAAAAGTGACATAGCGAATACTTAGCTTTCTAACCGGTAGCATTGTCCATGACCAAAGAAACATACAGAGTTTGGAGCATTTTACATCTATAATCATTTACGGAGTATATACCTAACAATTTGGCTACTAATAACATCTTTTCCTGATGACCTCTAATAATCTTCATTACTTCTCGACCTTAAATTCGTGAGGCGCCGCTCATTTTACTCTAACCACAATTCGGTGGCATATGGTCATTTAGACATGTCTTATATATGAAAGCCTGATGTATACCAACTTTTACATTATACGGAGTACTTCGCATGGTGACTTATCACGGGAGGACACACAATAATTTTCCTTTGTGATATCACCTTATATTGTATTTAGACATTTAGTTCATATATATTTCTTACTAATGTCATTTTACTCTAAGACAAATTCAATGGTTAATTTGTGCACACAAATTGTGATATCACCGTACGTATATTATTCTTGGATAATTGGATTCAAACATTATCAAACCCTGAGGCTCAAATATATACTCCGTAACATGCAAACATGCAATACTCATGAAACTAAATAGACTAGTTGTACAACGTACCATTAGGGGCCCAAGTACTAGAGTTTATATACTAGGTTTTATACTCTCTCCGTTTCGTTGATCTCTTCCACCTTAAAAGTGACACATTTTTTAATAAAAATAATAAAATATGTAAAAGTGGAGAGTAGGTAAATTAAGTGGACAGGTAAGAGAGAAAGTTGATAGTGAAAAAAGAGAGTGGAAAAAGTCAAAGAGATGGTTTAAAAGAAAAATGTGGAAGATATCAATGAAACAGAGAAAGTATAAGTTAAAAACCCGTAAAAAGATCCACCACATTCACATTAGTCATGTTGCTCCATTTTCAGCCAAAAAAAGCAGCCAAATTAACGACTCCAACACAATTACACAAACTACTAAGGTAAGAAATGGACTTCTGGCTCTGGTAGCGGTAGTGGTAATGGTGGCCTCACCGAATTATTAGCATCAAGTTTGCACTTGTGACACGAGTTAACGATCAGAATTTGTCGACATGATGGGCAACACAAGGAGTTGGACGCGATCAACCACGTATCAATGCACCCGACATGAAACACATGGGCACACCTAGGCAATACTCTAACTTCCTCTCCATCAACAAACTCCGACAAACATATGACACACTCTTCCTTTTCCTTACCACCTTCGGAAGTGGGAGACTTGTAGACAACTCTAGGGAGAGACTCAACCACCTTCTTCTTGAAGCATTCGCTAGGAGAGGCCTCGGCCTCGGCCTCCACGTCGTTGGTGGCCCGAGTACTAGAACGCTTCAGGCATGTCCACTGGATAACCCCTAAGAACCCTACCGTGCAAATTAGGGCACATAGAAGACATATAAAGATGATAACCACGTCCGAGTATTCTGGAATGGTTGTTTCTGCTGCTGTTGTTGCTCCTATTTTCGTTGGTGATGATGGGATAGTATGTATTGATAAGAGTACTCTTGTGAATGGATAATTAGCCATTTTGTTAAATCAAATTAACAAAGGGAGGGAGATGTTATTTTATTTTTAATTTGGATGTTTTGTTTGTTGGTCGTGGATTGTGGATATTGTAATTGAGGTGAGGTAGCAGTAATTAATATAAGTAGTTTATGATGTGGGTTTATATAGGAAACAAGAATGGTAAGGATAGTTACCACATTGTATGGAGAATCGTAGATAAGTTTGGGGGAAAGTATTGGTACAGTAGTATCTATAAGGAACCATGCCTACCTCTAAAATCACACCCACTATATTTCAATCATTTTACTACATTTGTGAAATGCATACAAGTTACGGAGCATATTTTAATTAGATAGAATTGATTGAAACAATGAAACGTGTGAAGTATTTCAATTATCAATTTTTCTAGTGTGTATCTTATTGTATACTCCCTCCGATTCTTTAGGTTCGCAACATTTACTGTTCACTCTAAAAATAAGAATAGTAAGTGTGGACCACTTATGAGTGATGTTATTGTGAGAATAAACAATATAATAATGGAAAAAGTTAGATATGTAAAAGTTAGTGAATATTTTGGAATATAATAATGAAAAGTGAAGGGTATGTTGGTAATTTTATAAGAAAAATAAAGCCCAAATTAGAAATGTAGCAAATCTAATGAATTTGCCAAATATAGAATATGTTGCGAATCTAAAGAATCGGAGGGAGTACATGTTAATACGTTAATTAAAGCAAGAATCTCAATAATGTTAGTTAGCATGCATGCGTGCTAACGTGTGTCAGTCCAGTGTTGCACGTTATAAAAACAGATTTGTTATATTGTTTACCTAACACACTCTAACAGTCAAATATTTAGGAATGGAGTAGCGACAAATGATAAGTACTTGATGAGTTTGACTGTTGTGGGCATGCTTTTGGCTACGTTGATACTTGATAGAGTAGCTTAACTGAAGTCAATCCCCGACATCTTGGCAGGTTAATTGAAAAGGTTAGTTAGATAGTTAGTGATATGTTAATGAAGGATATCCACGTAAAATGTGGATAAACTTGTTTCATTAAGCATTTAAACTACATACGTTGACGTTAACTTAACAAGTGCTTCTTTATTGCTTTGTAGCTTTGAATCTGTACCCCAATTTCTCATCTGAAATGCAAATCAACAAATTTTGCCACATAAGTGCTGATTGAAATTTGTCTGATTACTGCTTTACAAAAGCTTATATTAATTGCGGTGATAATCAATCCAATAATTTTTTATTATTATACTTAAGTGGTGTACTAAATAATGTCTAAACTAGTGTAAATCTCGTGCCGCCTATGTACACCTAATATAAGGATCATGCACAGTGACATTGAGTATATTTAGGTGACTAATCAAACATTCATATCAAAAATAGTTTGAATCTGTATACATGCGAGTTAATGTTAAAAATCTCAATTTGTATTTTAAGTTAATAATTAGTATTCGTAAAACGTAGAAATAGAAGGATGACGATCACATTTGAGACGCATGCAGTGTTTCTTTTCTGCTTATCATGAACAATATTTTTTTTGAGATAAAATCCCTGTAGGTAGATTTATAAACGATCAGTACCCGCGCGCTAAATCCAAAATGGATGTCGGAAAGTTAGAAAACAACACAATTTCTGAAGATACAACAACATTACTACGAGCCATAAGGTGAGCAACCGCAGCACCTCTCGCTTAGAATGAGAACAACTCGAAACCTCAAAGGAAATTAATAGCGATCTAATTGTAAGAAAGTTATTGAAAGTGAATTGAGAATTTCATTAACATGAGCACAATATTTATACAGGCTAGAAACCTAATACAGTTAAGGAAAGAGTAAACCTAGTATCTAACTAGAATCCTAAAAATAGGAAAGTTACAGTATTTACCAATAATACAAAGATTACAAAATATAGCAGTTTACAAAGACTAGAAGATATTCCTAAATAATATCTTTAACTAATATCTTCAATACGCTCCCGCAAGTCGGACGTTCCAAGGGAAAGGCCGAGCTTGAGTAATAACGAGTAAAACCGTGCCTTAGGAAGTGGTTTAGTTAGCACATCTGCAAGTTCGTCGTTAGTGGATATGTGTTGTACACGTAGTGTCCCATTTTGAACATGTTCTCGAACAAAATAGAACGCAAGGGCTACATGTTTCATTCGTGAGTGAAAAACTGGATTTGCTGCATAATGAGTAGCACCAAGATTATCACAGTAGATTACTGGAGGAGACTTAATGGTGAAGCAAAGTTCGGATAGAAGAGAGCGGAGCCAAAGCAGTTCGGTTGTGGTTGAAGCCACTGCCCGAAATTCAGCTTCCGTAGTAGAGAGCGCTAGTGCTCGTTGTTTCCGAGAAGACCAAGCAATTGGGTTCCGGCCAAGGTAGATAATAAATCCGGTAGTAGAAATATATTTGTTGCCATCACTTGCCCAATCTGCATCACAAAAAGCATGAAGAGAAAGAGTAGTATCGCTAAATAAATTAATACCAACCGTTAGAGTGCCTTTTAGGTAACGAAGCATCCGCTTCAAGGCTAACCAATGAGACTCTTGAGGATCCTGCAAAAACTGTGCAAGCTTGTTGACACCGAAAGCAATATCGGGACGGGTGAGGGAAAGATATAAGAGGCTACCAACAATAGCGCGATAGTCGGTGGGATTGGGGATGGGTTTGCCCGTAGTGGCCTTGAGAGGCGGGTAGGCGTCGATGGGGGTGGGTTTACAATCAAGCATGTTGTAACGGGAGAGAATATCATAGGTATATTTAGTTTGTGTGAGGGCTAGGCCTGTTTTTGTAGGAGTAACCTCAACACCAAGAAAATACGACGGAAAACCAAGATCTTTAAGAGAAAAGCGACGAGAAAAAGAAACGAAGAAGGATTGAAGTTCCTTCGTCGGTGGACCGGTGACAATAATGTCATCAACATAAACAAGAAGAAAAATAGGATTAGTCATAACTTTGTGAATAAAAAGAGAGGGATCAGAAATTGATTGTTTAAAACCATAAGAGAGTAAATAGGATTTAAGCTCATTATACCAAGCCCTAGGAGCTTGTTTGAGACCATAAATAGCTTTAGATAATTTGCAAACAAAAGAGGGAGAATTTGCATTAATAAAACCAGGGGGTTGAGACATAAAAACAGTTTCAGTAAGAGTACCTTGAAGAAAAGCGTTGTTGATATCAAGCTGTCGCAGAGACCAACCACGGGAGAGAGCAAGTGCTAAGACGAGACGAACTGTTACCGGCTTAACAATAGGACTAAAAGTTTCAGAGTAATCTACTCCGGGACGTTGAAGAAAACCTTTAGCAACTAATCGTGCTTTATATTTTTGAACTGAGTTGTCGGGATTATATTTAATACGAAAAACCCACTTGCAACCAATTACATTGTAGGAAGGATTAGGAGGAACAAGTTCCCATGTGGCCTTTTTAACTAAGGCTTGATATTCATCTACCATGGCTGAGTGCCAATTTGGGTCAGCTAGGGCAGACTTGACCGTAGTAGGAGGGAGGGAAGGAGATACAACGGAGGCTAGAGAGGCATACTTAGGGTTAGGGACTCTAATATTGTGCATAACACGAGTCACAGGTCAGTTCGAGGGAGGAGGAGGGGAAGGGGGGGTTGGTTCGGTAAGGGGAACCGAGGAAGGGGAAGATTCGGGCGAGGAGGAGGGCGAGGGCGAGGGAGAGGCAGCGGAGAAGGGTGAGGAGGCAGCGGAAGACGAGGGGGGACGACGGGAGGGGTCCGTGGGGGGCGGGTCCTGCGTGTGTAGACACGCAGGGGGTGGCCGGATCGGGACTCGGGTTCACCGGGGAGGAGGGGACCGGGTCGGGCTGACTTGGGACCGGGTCGGGATTTGGGGTAGGGACTATCATAAAGAGTGGGTCTGATAGCCATTGGGACGGTGTGACCGGGGAAGGGGCGTCGGGTAAGAGGGAGGGGAAAGGGAAGACGGACTCACAAAATTTGACGTGTCGTGAAGTATAAATTTTATTTGACACGGGTTCTAAACAGTAATAAGCACTTTGAGTGGAAGAATAACCAACAAAGATACACGGTTTAGAACGTGGATCAAGTTTGTGAGACGCATAAGGACGTAACCAAGATAACAAAGACAACCAAAACTACGAAGTTTATTATAATTTGGAATAGAACCAAATAACTTAAGAAAAGGAGAGTCATTGTGTAGGACGGGTGTGGGCATGCGATTTATTAAGTAAACCGCTGTGACAAAGGCATACGACCAATAAGTGGTAGGCATGTGAGCATGGGTGAGGAGGGAGAGTCCGGTTTCGACAATATGACGATGACGTCTCTCAGAGATACCATTGTGTTCAGGGGTGTGGGGAGGGGAGGTGAGATGGGTTATACCATCGGAGGTGACGGAGGGGGTGAGTTTTAAATATTCACCCCCGTTGTCGGAAAAAATTTGAATTATGGGTCGATTAAAAAAAATTTTGACTAAGGCACGAAAACGATTAAAGACCGAGGACGTATCAGATTTACGTTTTAGGGGATATAACCAAGTGTATCTAGTAAAGTGATCGACAAACACAACATAATATTTAAAATTATCTACGGAGTAAAGAGGAGATGTCCATACATCCGAGAAAACTAATTCTAAGGGGTGAGAGGAAGATAGAGAAGAGGTGGAAAAAGGAAGTTTATGACTTTTATTAATATTGCAAGCATTACACGGGTTGGACGAGGCCGGTTTAGGTTTTATTTTAGCTAAACTAGTAATAGAACTAAGTATAGATAAGGATGGATGACCAAGTTTGTGATGCCACGGATCCGGAGAGATGGTGGTGATGTAGGCCGAGATGGGAGAGGAGATCGGGTCGCGTGACGGAGTCCATATATATAAGCCGGATTTAAGTTGTCCCGTTAACAGCACCTGTCCCGTTAGTCGGTCCTGCAAAACACAAGATGTAGAAGAAAATTTAGCAATAGCATTGTTGTCATGACAAAATTGTGAGACAGAAATAATATTTTTGGAAATTTTTGGAGCATGTAAAACATGATTGAATTTAATAAGATGAGAGGAAGGAGATTTTATAGAAAAGGAACCAATATTATTTATGGTAAGAGGAGAGCCATCGCCAATCAAAAGATCGTCGTTTCCATCGTAAGGTGCATGGAGGGCAAGGTTGTTGAGATCATGAGTGATGTGATGAGATGCGCCACTATCAATGATCCAATTTGGAGAGTAAGCTTCGGGGAGGGTAACGGTATTAGCTTGGGGGTTGGGGCGGCGGGCGTGGTTCACGGGAGGGGCGGGTCGCGGGGGAACGGTGATATTGGGATAGAGATTGCGAAATATGGCAGAAGTGCCAAGATAGTGAGCAGGAACATGGCACCATTGACATTTGCCCTTGAAGGGGATGGTCTTGGTACCGGTTTGAGGGGTCGGGAGGATACCGGATTGGTTGGATTGATTGGGGCGTGTGTTAAGGCGGGAGTTTGGGCGGTTGTAGGCGGCTAGAGCGGTGGCCGGGAGAGGAGAGGTGGTGGAGTTTTGGGTGTGTTTGAGGCAGAGATCATATTGGATAAGGCGTTCATGTAGGGCGTCGAAGGATATGAGGGTGTCCTGATGTTTGATGGCATCAACAAGAGAGTGATAGTTTTCATAGTCGAGTCCATTGATGACCTTGGCGATGATATCTTCGTCATCAATGGGTTTTCCTAGGTTGGCTAATTCATCAACACATGAGCGAATTAGCTGCATATATTCTGTGGCCGAGTGTCCACTCTTTGAGATGGAGTTGAAGCGATCCTTGATTTGAAGGATGTGACCACGAGAAGGATTAGCATAGGTGGACTTCAAATTAGCCCAGATTTCGCTAGAGTTCTTAGAGTTATGTAAGAACGGAGCGATACTTTCAGATACAGTTCCACGAAGGGCAGCACTGAGAAGACGGTCTTGACGGTTCCATGTTAGGTAAGCCGGATTCGGGGATGTGACTTTAGTGACAGCATCCGTGATTGTAGCTTCAGGACATGTGTGAGTTCCATCAAGATATTTGAACAAATCAAAGCCAAAGAGTAGCTACTAATCACGCGCGACTGATAGATTCAGTCGCTAATTTAGCGACTGAAAGTTCAACGCGCGACCGACATTAGTAGCTGGACGAGGAGACGAAAAATTAAAATATCAATTTTTTTTAGCGACCGAAATCGGTCGCTAAAAACGAATTTCGCGACCGATTTCAGTCGCTAAAAAAGAAAGCGCGCGACTGATTTAGCGACTGAAATCGGTCGCTAAAAACGAATTTCGCGACCGATTTCAGTCGCTAAAAAAGAAAGCGCGCGACTGAATTAGCGACCGAAATCAGTCGCTAAAGGTCGTAATTTTTTTTAAATTAACGAACACCCCCCCTCCCCCGATTCATTCCCTCATTTCACTCTATCTCTCTAAACTCCGCTCCCCCCTCTCTCTAAAGTCGTCCCTCCTCCTTTCCTCTTCATTCTTTATTCAATTCTCTCATTTTCCTTAAGGTATGTTTATCTATCTTTATTTAATTTCAATTATTTGTTAATTTCTGTTTTTATCGATTTAAATAAATTAGTTATTGGGTTGGATAGTTTCTTAGTTGTTGGAATATTTAGTGTAGTTAGAATTTTAATCGCCCAATAGGTTCCCCAATTTGAATTAGGTAGATTGTTAGTATAAAATTAGGGTTTGCGGTTAAGTAGTTGATTGAATTGGGTTGTTTTGATGTGTTAGGAATTTGGAATTAAAATACAATTATGCCGATTTGGTGATGTAATTATGGACGAATTGGGTGGAAATAGTACTATGTTTAGGTGAATTGAGAATTTTACATATTACGATTTCAATATTATGATGTCAGTTCCTAACTTTCAACTATTACATGTCTGCAGATATGACGTTGGCCAGCAGGTTGCGGTTTGGAAGTTCGAGCTGCGGCAGCAGCAGGAGCAGGGATCGGGTGCAGCAGCAAGGCGAAGAAGAAAACAGGCAAGAGGAAGTGGAGGACGAGGAGGTGCATGGCAATGATCAGGAACAAGAACAACCGCAGCCACCCCAGGATGAAGGGCTGCAATACACACACGACGGGCGCCTAATCATTGGCCCCGAGGGCACATGGTGAGACATTGTATTTCTTTTTTTTTTGTGAGACATCATCTTATTTCACTCTTTGGTGTATACCTACATGTAGGTTTCGTACTCGTGCGACGGTGACAGGTGTCAAGGACAGTTTCATGGAAGATTTGACTACTTACTGCACGAGCTGGACTAAGTTGCCTCTGTGGCAACGGGAGAAGTGGTTTGCCAACTTCAAGGTACACCAATTTCTGATTTTTATTAATTATCTGTTACTGTTTACAGATTACTTATGCAACGACAACAAACTATCTTGCAGATAAAACACTTCTACAACGATGGTCTCGAGGTGGCTGTTCGAGACAGATACATGGATGTCGCTACTGTAAGATACAAAGACATGATGTATAAGCTGGCAAGCGATGGAAAGTTACAGCAAAAACTTAGAGGTTTGATTACTAAATTGGTATTAGTACCTGAACAGAAAGTCGTATATATATTCAAAACATTTATTGATATCAAAGTGTATAAATTGTAGGTGACGCGATCCAACAGTTCCAAACAGCGCGAGCCGACCCGAAGTTCCTGAAGAGATCCGTCCAGGCTAAGAAGAACAAGAGGCGGGGAGGGGATCCCGAGGCAGAGGCGGAGCGCACCCACTACGGTGGGTCGCAGTCGATGCACCAGCGGGCCATGAACGTTAGTATTTTCGTCTCCTTTGATTATTATATTGGATTCTTATTTAATGTTTTCATTATAAAAATAAATGAATAATCTACATGTACTGTCAACAGGCGAAGAAGAAAACCGGAGAATTCCCTCCTCCTGTTCAGCTATTTCTCGAATCGAAGAGTAAGGGGGACGATGAGACCGGTCGATCATTCGCCACGAAGAAGGATTTGGAGACTTGGGTAAGTTTCAAACACAATACTTTGTTACTTTTTTCCTTCAAACAATCAACCTAATCATGACTTCTATTTCTTTCAGAGATCGTATTTGGCGGCCACTAGAGCGCCCGAAAATGAAGGTGTGGACCCGAGCACAATTTGGTTTAGAGTCGCCGAGGGATACCGCAAGGGAGCGGTGTACGGTACGGGGAACGCTCATTCCCTGTACTGGACACCACCCAATGTTCGGGGGGCCCATTCTACGACGACCGAGTGTGTGCCATCCGAGATGGCTGAGATGAGGGCTCAAATTCAAGAGGAGAGGGCGGAACGGGCAGCTATGGCCGAGCAAATGAGGGAGCAGAATGAGAGGCTGAAGACGCAGGAGTCCATTAACCTGCAAATTCTGGAAGAGATTCGGCGTCTTAGGAACACGCAACAATATAACTGCAACTCCGGCCCCACTCCCCGATTCCCGGATCCTAGAGACCCCTTCGGCGGTAATAGTGGTGCGTCCGCCAGTTTTCCTGTTGACTGAGTTTATTTATTGAAAACAATTTGTAGTGGGAGAAATGGTTGTTGGAAAAACTGTTTACAACTTAGTTGATTTGGCTTGATTTGGTTTGTAATGAAAAAGCTTGATTTGTTGATAAAACAACACGTTTGCGTACTTGGTTGACAATTTTGGAGTATGAAGCTTGCAATAACGTTTGGAATAACGTTTGGAATGATGTTTGGGATGTATTGTGGTTGTTGCTTTGTTTTATTGTGCAGATTTTGGCTAGAAAAATAATAAATTGAACCGGCCTATTTCTGGCACGGTAGCGACTGATATCAGTAGCTAAGTTTTGTATTTAGCGACTGATATCAGTCGCTAAATGATGCCACGTCGCACTATTTAGCGACTGAAATCAGTCGCTAACTGAAGTTATAACGACTGATATCAGTCGCTAAATCAGTCGCTAATGCTGCCTTTAGCGACTGATTTCAGTCGCTAAAAGCTTCGGTTAGCGACTGATATCAGTCGCTAAATTTAGCGACTGATTTCAGTCGCGCGCTTTTTTAGCGACTGAAATCAGTCGCTATTCAGCGACTAACTGTAGCTACTGTCGCTTAGCGACTGCTGACGGTCGCACGTCTGTTATTTGCGACAGATGTCAGTAGCTAAAATCAGTCGCCAATGACTTTAACTCTTGTAGTGTAAGTACTTGATGAGTTTGACTGTTGTGGGCATGCTTTTGGCTACGTTGATACTTGATAGAGTAGCTTAACTGAAGTCGATCCCCGACATCTTGGCAGGTTAATTGAAAAGGTTAGTTAGATAGTTAGTGATATGTTAATGAAGGATATCCACGTAAAATGTGGATAAACATGTTTCATTAAGCATTTAAACTACATACGTTGACGTTAACTTAACAAGTGCTTCTTTATTGCTTTGTAGCTTTGAATCTGTACCCCAATTTCTCATCTGAAATGCAAATCAACAAATTTTGCCACATAAGTGCTGATTGAAATTTGTCTGATTACTGCTTTACAAAAGCTTATATTAATTGCGGTGATAATCAATCCAATAATTTTATATTATTATACTTAAGTGGTGTACTAAATAATGTCTAAACTAGTGTAAATCTCGTGCCGCCTATGTACACCTAATATAAGGATCATGCACAGTGACATTGAGTATATTTAGGTGACTAATCAAACATTCATATCAAAAATAGTTTGAATCTGTATACATGCGAGTTAATGTTAAAAATCTCAATTTGTATTTTAAGTTAATAATTAGTATTCGTAAAACGTAGAAATAGAAGGATGACGATCACATTTGAGACGCATGCAGTGTTTCTTTTCTGCTTATCATGAACAATATTTTTTTTGAGATAAAATCCCTGTAGGTAGATTTATAAACGATCAGTACCCGCGCGCTAAATCCAAAATGGATGTCGGAAAGTTAGAAAACAACACAATTTCTGAAGATACAACAACATTACTACGAGCCATAAGGTGAGCAACCGCAGCACCTCTCGCTTAGAATGAGAACAACTCGAAACCTCAAAGGAAATTAATAGCGATCTAATTGTAAGAAAGTTATTGAAAGTGAATTGAGAATTTCATTAACATGAGCACAATATTTATACAGGCTAGAAACCTAATACAGTTAAGGAAAGAGTAAACCTAGTATCTAACTAGAATCCTAAAAATAGGAAAGTTACAGTATTTACCAATAATACAAAGATTACAAAATATAGCAGTTTACAAAGACTAGAAGATATTCCTAAATAATATCTTTAACTAATATCTTCAATACGCTCCCGCAAGTCGGACGTTCCAAGGGAAAGGCCGAGCTTGAGTAATAACGAGTAAAACCGTGCCTTAGGAAGTGGTTTAGTTAGCACATCTGCAAGTTCGTCGTTAGTGGATATGTGTTGTACACGTAGTGTCCCATTTTGAACATGTTCTCGAACAAAATAGAACGCAAGGGCTACATGTTTCATTCGTGAGTGAAAAACTGGATTTGCTGCATAATGAGTAGCACCAAGATTATCACAGTAGATTACTGGAGGAGACTTAATGGTGAAGCAAAGTTCGGCTAGAAGAGAGCGGAGCCAAAGCAGTTCGGTTGTGGTTGAAGCCACTGCCCGAAATTCAGCTTCCGTAGTAGAGAGCGCTAGTGCTCGTTGTTTCCGAGAAGACCAAGCAATTGGGTTCCGGCCAAGGTAGATAATAAATCCGGTAGTAGAAATATATTTGTTGCCATCACTTGCCCAATCTGCATCACAAAAAGCATGAAGAGAAAGAGTAGTATCGCTAAATAAATTAATACCAACCGTTAGAGTGCCTTTTAGGTAACGAAGCATCCGCTTCAAGGCTAACCAATGAGACTCTTGAGGATCCTGCAAAAACTGTGCAAGCTTGTTGACACCGAAAGCAATATCGGGACGGGTGAGGGAAAGATATAAGAGGCTACCAACAATAGCGCGATAGTCGGTGGGATTGGGGATGGGTTTGCCCGTAGTGGCCTTGAGAGGCGGGTAGGCGTCGATGGGGGTGGGTTTACAATCAAGCATGTTGTAACGGGAGAGAATATCATAGGTATATTTAGTTTGTGTGAGGGCTAGGCCTGTTTTTGTAGGAGTAACCTCAACACCAAGAAAATACGACGGAAAACCAAGATCTTTAAGAGAAAAGCGACGAGAAAAAGAAACGAAGAAGGATTGAAGTTCCTTCGTCGGTGGACCGGTGACAATAATGTCATCAACATAAACAAGAAGAAAAATAGGATTAGTCATAACTTTGTGAATAAAAAGAGAGGGATCAGAAATTGATTGTTTAAAACCATAAGAGAGTAAATAGGATTTAAGCTCATTATACCAAGCCCTAGGAGCTTGTTTGAGACCATAAATAGCTTTAGATAATTTGCAAACAAAAGAGGGAGAATTTGCATTAATAAAACCAGGGGGTTGAGACATAAAAACAGTTTCAGTAAGAGTACCTTGAAGAAAAGCGTTGTTGATATCAAGCTGTCGCAGAGACCAACCACGGGAGAGAGCAAGTGCTAAGACGAGACGAACTGTTACCGGCTTAACAATAGGACTAAAAGTTTCAGAGTAATCTACTCCGGGACGTTGAAGAAAACCTTTAGCAACTAATCGTGCTTTATATTTTTGAACTGAGTTGTCGGGATTATATTTAATACGAAAAACCCACTTGCAACCAATTACATTGTAGGAAGGATTAGGAGGAACAAGTTCCCATGTGGCCTTTTTAACTAAGGCTTGATATTCATCTACCATGGCTGAGTGCCAATTTGGGTCAGCTAGGGCAGACTTGACCGTAGTAGGAGGGAGGGAAGGAGATACAACGGAGGCTAGAGAGGCATACTTAGGGTTAGGGACTCTAATATTGTGCATAACACGAGTCACAGGTCAGTTCGAGGGAGGAGGAGGGGAAGGGGGGGTTGGTTCGGTAAGGGGAACCGAGGAAGGGGAAGATTCGGGCGAGGAGGAGGGCGAGGGCGAGGGAGAGGCAGCGGAGAAGGGTGAGGAGGCAGCGGAAGACGAGGGGGGACGACGGGAGGGGTCCGTGGGGGGCGGGTCCTGCGTGTGTAGACACGCAGGGGGTGGCCGGATCGGGACTCGGGTTCACCGGGGAGGAGGGGACCGGGTCGGGCTGACTTGGGACCGGGTCGGGATTTGGGGTAGGGACTATCATAAAGAGTGGGTCTGATAGCCATTGGGACGGTGTGACCGGGGAAGGGGCGTCGGGTAAGAGGGAGGGGAAAGGGAAGACGGACTCACAAAATTTGACGTGTCGTGAAGTATAAATTTTATTTGACACGGGTTCTAAACAGTAATAAGCACTTTGAGTGGAAGAATAACCAACAAAGATACACGGTTTAGAACGTGGATCAAGTTTGTGAGACGCATAAGGACGTAACCAAGATAACAAAGACAACCAAAACTACGAAGTTTATTATAATTTGGAATAGAACCAAATAACTTAAGAAAAGGAGAGTCATTGTGTAGGACGGGTGTGGGCATGCGATTTATTAAGTAAACCGCTGTGACAAAGGCATACGACCAATAAGTGGTAGGCATGTGAGCATGGGTGAGGAGGGAGAGTCCGGTTTCGACAATATGACGATGACGTCTCTCAGAGATACCATTGTGTTCAGGGGTGTGGGGAGGGGAGGTGAGATGGGTTATACCATCGGAGGTGACGGAGGGGGTGAGTTTTAAATATTCACCCCCGTTGTCGGAAAAAATTTGAATTATGGGTCGATTAAAAAAAATTTTGACTAAGGCACGAAAACGATTAAAGACCGAGGACGTATCAGATTTACGTTTTAGGGGATATAACCAAGTGTATCTAGTAAAGTGATCGACAAACACAACATAATATTTAAAATTATCTACGGAGTAAAGAGGAGATGTCCATACATCCGAGAAAACTAATTCTAAGGGGTGAGAGGAAGATAGAGAAGAGGTGGAAAAAGGAAGTTTATGACTTTTATTAATATTGCAAGCATTACACGGGTTGGACGAGGCCGGTTTAGGTTTTATTTTAGCTAAACTAGTAATAGAACTAAGTATAGATAAGGATGGATGACCAAGTTTGTGATGCCACGGATCCGGAGAGATGGTGGTGATGTAGGCCGAGATGGGAGAGGAGATCGGGTCGCGTGACGGAGTCCATATATATAAGCCGGATTTAAGTTGTCCCGTTAACAGCACCTGTCCCGTTAGTCGGTCCTGCAAAACACAAGATGTAGAAGAAAATTTAGCAATAGCATTGTTGTCATGACAAAATTGTGAGACAGAAATAATATTTTTGGAAATTTTTGGAGCATGTAAAACATGATTGAATTTAATAAGATGAGAGGAAGGAGATTTTATAGAAAAGGAACCAATATTATTTATGGTAAGAGGAGAGCCATCGCCAATCAAAAGATCGTCGTTTCCATCGTAAGGTGCATGGAGGGCAAGGTTGTTGAGATCATGAGTGATGTGATGAGATGCGCCACTATCAATGATCCAATTTGGAGAGTAAGCTTCGGGGAGGGTAACGGTATTAGCTTGGGGGTTGGGGCGGCGGGCGTGGTTCGCGGGAGGGGCGGGTCGCGGGGGAACGGTGATATTGGGATAGAGATTGCGAAATATGGCAGAAGTGCCAAGATAGTGAGCAGGAACATGGCACCATTGACATTTGCCCTTGAAGGGGATGGTCTTGGTACCGGTTTGAGGGGTCGGGAGGATACCGGATTGGTTGGATTGATTGGGGCGTGTGTTAAGGCGGGAGTTTGGGCGGTTGTAGGCGGCTAGAGCGGTGGCCGGGAGAGGAGAGGTGGTGGAGTTTTGGGTGTGTTTGAGGCAGAGATCATATTGGATAAGGCGTTCATGTAGGGCGTCGAAGGATATGAGGGTGTCCTGATGTTTGATGGCATCAACAAGAGAGTGATAGTTTTCATAGTCGAGTCCATTGATGACCTTGGCGATGATATCTTCGTCATCAATGGGTTTTCCTAGGTTGGCTAATTCATCAACACATGAGCGAATTAGCTGCATATATTCTGTGGCCGAGTGTCCACTCTTTGAGATGGAGTTGAAGCGATCCTTGATTTGAAGGATGTGACCACGAGAAGGATTAGCATAGGTGGACTTCAAATTAGCCCAGATTTCGCTAGAGTTCTTAGAATTATGTAAGAACGGAGCGATACTTTCAGATACAGTTCCACGAAGGGCAGCACTGAGAAGACGGTCTTGACGGTTCCATGTTAGGTAAGCCGGATTCGGGGATGTGACTTTAGTGACAGCATCCGTGATTGTAGCTTCAGGACATGTGTGAGTTCCATCAAGATATTTGAACAAATCAAAGCCAAAGAGTAGGTCTTCAATTTGACGTGACCAATTCCGATAAGTCGCTGGGGTGAGTGTCGTAACATTGGCTAAGTTCACCGTAATGAGAGGGACATTGGGCTCGCGAGGATTGGCAAGGATCGATGATGAGCCGGCCATCTTGGGGGGTAAGAATTTTGTGCGTTTTTGATGTGGGTGACGTGAAGAAGGGAGAAAAGGGTTTAGGAGACGATTTTCTTAGATGGAATCGTTTTGCTCTGATACCATGTAAGAAAGTTATTGAAAGTGAATTGAGAATTTCATTAACATGAGCACAATATTTATACAGGCTAGAAACCTAATACAGTTAAGGAAAGAGTAAACCTAGTATCTAACTTGAATCCTAAAAATAGGAAAGTTACAGTATTTGCCAATAATACAAAGGTTACAAAATATAGCAGTTTACAAAGACTAGAAGATATTCCTAAATAATATCTTTAACTAATATCTTCAATACTAATAACATTAAGACACAACCCGAGTGAGCTTCTCCACTTTTGCCTTGAATTAATAGCATAGATCACCGACAGGCAGTCGCTCTCAAGGACAATCTGATCGATCGAGACCCGCTACCTGTGCAATTCGCAAACCCCACACTGCCGCTTGCGCTTCGGCAATCTCTGATGGCCATCATGGATCTTTTGCAACCGGGCAGAACCACCGTCCCATTGTTGTCCCTTCCGACAACACCCAGCCCCGACCCTTCAGCTTCGTAAATAGCTACATCAACATTCAATTTTGTCAAACGTGATGGAGGGGGAGACCAAGAATTCATCCCTACTAATCCCCCAATAGCTTTGTCAACATTCACTTGGCTATTATAGGAGTAATAAGTTAGCACCATGGTTGTGAAGGAGAAAAGTGTAACCTGCCAAATTCTATCACCTTCTTCAAATATCTTCGAGTTCTGTATGGCCCACACCGACCACATCAAAGCCAACAGACGTAGCCTATCTTGTCCCTAAGCTAAGGGCTGTACAAAGACCATTATACTAACTCTCCACCGCTCTCACGAGGTGCTCCCACGATAAGAACGTTAAAATCACTTTGATCCCAAACCATCCTTGTCGCGGGACAGTCCAGTAGCGCATGACTTACCGATTCCATCTCGTGGCCACACAAACTGCAACTTGGAGATGTTAAACAATGCTGACGAAATAGGGCGTGGCTTACAGCAAGTGAATTAGACGTCATCCATCATAGGAAATGTGCAAGTGTCGGAGGAGCTTTCAAAGCCCATATATTATGCCACACATCCAACCCGCAACTATTTCCCGCCGGAGGTGTTTCGGCAATTTCCCCAATACCCAGTTTGTATTCAGATCGCACTAAGCAGAAACCATACTTATTCGGCCACCAAAAAATCGAGTTTGTTTTCCCACACCTACTCACGAGGAGTTCTAGAGCAAGATTTACGTCGGTAGGGACGAATTGTTAAATTGGTAAAATTCAATACTTTGATAACAAATACTTTTGAAAGTAATATCTATATTGATAATGAACTTAAGGTATAAATAAGAACATAACCAACATAATGCTGCGCCTAACTAGCATAAAATGTGGAACTAAGAATTCAAACCGAAACAAACTTCTGATACTCCTAAAGACTAGGAGTCCCTAAACATTAGGACTTAATTAACAACTTGACTAACTGAAAAAGACTATTTCAAACCAAGTAAATATCTAACAATCCCTCCCTTAAGCTAAAACATACGAATTTTGCTTATTCCGTAAAGTCTGTCACTCCATCAAGCATGCCTCGATGCTTTTCAAACTGCTCCAACTTTAGTGGTTTTGTCATAATATCTGCAATCTGATCTTGAGTGGAACAATAGATCAACTTGACGGTCCCGTCATTCACCAAGTATCGGAGAAAATGATATCGATCTTACATCGATATGCTTGCTTTTCCCATGAAAAACCGAATTTTTAGATGATTGTATGGTAGAAGTATTGTCACACATGATCTCGGTCTCTGACTTGTCTTCAATTCCAATTTCTTTCAACACCCTTCTGAGCCAAACATACTGATATGCACACAAAGCTGCTGCGATATATTCCGCTTCTATGCTAGAAAGAGTGACCACTGGTTGTTTTTTCGATTCCCACGAGACAGCTCCAGACCCCAACTTAAATGCAAACCCAGACGTACTTATTCTATCATTTATGTCACCAGCATAATTACAATCGGTAAAAGCCTCGAGTCTGCTGAAATTACCTTCTCCCCTTCGGTATAAAATTCCCATATCAGTTGTCCCCTTTAGGTACCTTAAGATCCTTTTCGCTGCTAA
This sequence comes from Agrostemma githago, assembly GCA_958450325.1. NCBI lineage: Eukaryota > Viridiplantae > Streptophyta > Magnoliopsida > Caryophyllales > Caryophyllaceae > Agrostemma > Agrostemma githago. The sequence goes on from OY288240.1 coordinate 7,138,863, forward strand.
CCAATGTGACATTGTTGGCCTAGCCATAAACCTGCTGATCAAACTGACTCCATACATCAAATCGGGTCTGCTTACAGTTAGATACATGAGACTTCCAACCACTTGTTTCAATTTATTTTCATCAACTTTAGCACCATCTTCATCTTTGTGCAACTTTGTACCTGGCACTATTGGATTCTTCACAGCATTACCCCCCCCCCCCCCCCCACCCCCCATTCCAAATCTTGCCAATACTTCTTTTTCATACCTTTTCTAACATATAAAGATCCCTCCTGACCATTGTTTTACTTCTACTCAGAGAAAATACTTCATCTTTCCCAAGTCAGACATATCGAATTTCCTCTTCATTGAGTTTTTAAACTCATCACTCATGCTTCTATCATTTCCGGTAAAAATTGTCATCAACATAAAGACTAACAATTTAATGATTACCTCCTTTTGACTTAGTGAACAAAGTGGGCTCGCTGGGACATCGTTCAAACTTTTCCTGTTCAAAGTATGATTCGATCCTACTGTACCAAGCTCGCGGTGCTTGCTTAAGACCGTATAATGCTTTTTTCAACTTATAGACCTTTTCCTCTTCTCCTTTTCTTATGAATCCCTCAAGTTGGTGTACAAATACATCTTCCTTAAGCTCTCCGTGGAGAAAAGTACTCTTAACATCAAGCTGAAAAACCTTCCAATTAAATTGTGCGGCCATTGCAAGAATTACTCGGATGGTCTCGACTCTCGAGTCGTGCTACTGGTGCAAATACTTCAGTATAGTCTACTTCATAACGTTGTGCATAGCCTTTTGCTACTAGTCTTGCTTTGTACTTATCTACTTTTCTCTTCGTTAAGCTTAGTTTTGAAGACCCACTTGACTCCAATGGGTTTATTTCCAGTAGGCAATTCAATTAGTTCCCAAGTTTGATTTTTTTCAATAGCTGCAATTTCGGATGACATTGCTTCCCTCCATTTTTTGCTCTGAACTGCTTCTTCATATGAAGTGGGATCATTCTCGGTCACCATCATCGCATAGATTTCTTCATTGGATAACCCTTCCCCGATTTCATAATTTGTCATCCAATTTGGTGGTCTCCTGTCCCGCACACCTCTCCTTGTAACTAACTCATCATCATCATCATTAGGATTTGTCTCACGTGGGATTGAATTGGCAGAATGTGGTGGAGTTACATTGATTCCACCAATATCCCCTGGAATGATGACATCCTCATCAATTTCTTCCTCATTTGCAGCAACAACACCATCACTTTCAACTTCTTCATCTTCCCACTCAAGTATATCCTCCCTTATTTCTTCATTTGTTTGACCCCAATCCCAGCTTTTCTCTTCTTCAAAGACAACATCTTTGCTCACAATAATTTTTTTTGAGATAGGATCATATAATCTCCACGCCTTTGACTTGTCGTTCACTCCTAGAAATACACATCCTTTGCTTTTATCGTCTAATTTGGTTCTCTTATGATCAGGTATATGAACATGTGCAATACATCCGAAAATTTGAAAGTATTCCACCACCGGTTTGTGACCACTCCATGCTTCTTCCGGGGTCTTATTTTCTACTGCTGCTGTTGGACATCGATTTAAAATGTGTACACACCATTTTACAGCCTCAGACCAGAATGCTTTGGGAACCTGTCTTTCAATTAACATCGATCGGACAGCATTCATAATTGTTCTATTCTTTCTTTCAGCAACTCCGTTTTGTTGTGGAGTGAAAGATGTTGTTAATTGCCTACTAATACCCTCTTATTCGCATAATCTTCCAAACTCATTTGAAGTAAATTCTCCACCCCTATCGGTTCTTAAACAAGTTACGAATGCTCCCGTTTCTTTCTCCACACTAGCTTTATAATTTTTGAAGCTACCAAAAGCTTCTGACTTTTCATCTAAGAAGTAAACCCAAGTTTTACGAGTAAAATTGTCAATAAAACTTAAGATATACCTCTTATCGCTGTGTGAGGTTGGTTTGAGTCTGTTTCCCCACACTCACTCACGGGGATTTCTAGAGCAAGATTTACATCCGCAGGGACCAACACACTCCGCAGCTTGTTCAAATCCGATCGACCATATGCTCACTGTCAATCAGATCGGCTACCCTCATGTTCGGATCCGCATTAATGTTCAGGCTTGGAAATCGATTTGACATTGGACCTGGAAGCCAAGAGTCTTCCCAGACATTAATACACTGCCCATTCCCAACCCTCCATCTCAGGCCCTTTAATAGTAGTGCCTTGCCCCCCCCCCCCCCCCCACAAACTTCGTCAACAGAAACTAGAGTCATACCCTCTCCGGGCCTCGAGAACCGTAGAATTTTTGGAATATCTCGCCCTGAAAACACGGGCAACAAGAGTATGCGGACTAGTCAGGATTCGCCATAATTGTTTCACAAATAATGCTTGATTAAATATTTTTAGGTACCTGAACCCTATACCTTCTTTCCCTTTCGGTTTGCATAATCGTTCCTACGACATCCAATACAGCTTATGTTTGTTCTCGGAGGTACCCCACCAAAATCTAGCCAATATTCTATGTATATCATCGATAATACCCTCCGAGATGGCAAAAATACTCATCATGTACGTAGGGATGACTTGGGCCACAGCTTTAATCAGAATTTCCTTGCCAGGTCTCGAGAGTAACTTTTCCTTCTATCCTTTCAACTTTTTTCACAATCATTCCCTAAGGCTCGCAAAAAATAGTTTTCTTGGAGCGTCCTATAGTTGTGGGAAGACGGAGATATTTTTCATGGCGTTCAACCTCCCTGACCCCAAGACTTTCAACAATATCTCTCCGTCGATGACATAGTACTTGCTTACTAAACACAACCTTCGTCTTAGCATAATTTATCTTCTTTCATGTAGCTCTTTCGTATTGGCTAATAATATTAGCTATAAACGAGCAATCTTCTAAGGTTGCTCTAGCGAACAAGATACTATCATCTGCGGAAAAAAAAGGTGGGATATACGGGGCGCTCCTCTACAAATCCGGAATCCATGAAAATGGTCATTGGAGACCGCTGTCCTGAGGAGGTAAGAAAACGCGTCCACATAAATAAGGAACAAATATAACGATATTGGATTCCTCTGTCATAACCCGCGACTCGGAACAATAATATCCGAAGAACCTCCATTAATAGCAAGTGTGTGAGTAACCGAGGTGACACCCTCCATGACACGATTGACCCATTACATCCTAAATTGTTTAAGAATAATTGAAGAAACAATCATTGTGTTTCTAGAAGGAAAGAAGTCTTAACAAATACGAGTAAAAGATTCAATTTACATCAAGGGGACGATTTAGGATAAAATGCATCCCTCCCTGGGCGTAGAATCTAACATACATAAAGTCACAACAGAAGTAGGGGCATAGGCGGATATAGGCAACCCAAGTAAAATTCTCGTTACAAGGGCTAGTACAGTGTCTCTAAGCATTAGTATTTGTGTGCCTTCTCTCATATGAGATCTTCACAGTACAAATAAATAGTTCTTCGATCAATAGTACCATTCACTTAGCTATATATGATGTTAATGAGAGGTTCACAAGGTTAAAGGCGGTTATCGATGACATTAACAACTGTAGGTAATGTACTTAAGCAACAATCATGAGATCAAGATTATAAAGGCACCACTAATAGCTTCCTAAATAGCTATTTTGGCATTATTTCAGAATCAGTGATGATAAATAAGTTGTAAATTTATTCATGAAATATTACTCCCTCCGTTCCATTCAATTGTTTTGGCCTTTGATTAAAATACTCCTCACAAGTAATATAAAAGGCAAATAATTGAGTGGAACGGAGGGAGTATATGTCTATACCAAATTTAGTGATAGGTGTGTTTTGGAGGAATTTTTTTAATAAGTTTTATTTTCTTAATATATACTTTAATAAAGTAGAAGATTAATAAGTAGAAGGTTGAGTTTATTTATAAAATTATACCGAGTACAAGCTTATTATACCTGGATTGGATTTAATGGGTTGATACAAAAACCTTTGAAAATATATAAATTTGATCTATAGAATACACATGTGAAGAGTTTATGGATCCTAACTACCTAAGAGGGAGAAGGGATGAATTAGGTACGTTTTAAAATTTTAACTAGAACTTTATTGTTAACTAAAGCAAGTTAAGCTAAGTGGCCGGATGACGAAAGGAATGAGATAAGTGAAAAACAAGTAAATGCAACTTACAGCCACACTGTAACAAATTTGCCTTGGCAAGGAGTTTGACCACAGAGCAAATGTCACAGTATAGTCGACTGTTGTCAGACTGCCTCTATTTCTCTTAATATAAGGTAATGTTACAGTATATTGACTGTTGAAAGTAGGGGTGAGCAAAACAAACCGGATATCCGATCCGGTTTTGAAAACCGTATCGGATATCCGGTTTTAAAAATAAAACAAATTTTGATCTGTATCTGATCCGGTTTTGAAAACCGTATCGAATATCTGATTTTAAAATAAATAAAAATTCCGATCTGTATCCGATCCGGGTTTTTCCGTATATCCAAAAATCGGATATCCGGTATCCGGTTTTTATATTTTCTTCTATTTTTCTTTTTTTTAAAACTATTTTTCTTTTTTAATTAAGAGTAGTTAATTGATTTTTAAGCAACGTTACATTTTATATAAATTAATAAAAGAAAAATACATTAAAAAAACTCAAAAGAATATGGTACATATGTCTTACGGTACCATTATTCTTGCAAAATATTACGTTTCATTACATAATATCATAAATTCACTAATAGTTTTTTTTTACCTTTGAGAATAATTTGTGAGTTTTGAATTCTTTATTACTCCATATTAGTATATTAATTCATATTAGTATTATAGTTTATATTTATTTTTTATTGTTTTTAAAAAACTGGATATCCGATCTCAATTTTCCCCGATACGTACGTATCTGCTACGGTTTTAAGGAAAACTGTATCGTATATCCGAAAATTCGTATCGGATATCCAAAAATTCGTATAATAGAAAGCGTATACCATATCGTATACGTATAATCAAACCGTATCGTATATTTTTGCTCACCTCTAGTTGCAAGCACTATGAAAAACACAATTAAAGCTAATATTGATCCACGAACAAATTAAAGCGAAGCTAAACGACATGTGTTCTACTTTGTATGCAGCGGAAATAAAGCGAGAAGATTGAACACATTACGTTTTTGAACTGGTTCGGCCAACACTCTAAAGGTCTTACGTCCAATGTTTTTCTTATTAATAAAGTTAAGTAATTTAACTCCGAAAACTTAAACCCTTACCATAAGCTACCAATAACCTAATTTGGTTATGACTTTCGAGTTTACGAGACTACTCCGTCTCTAAACTCTCCAATGACCTACTCCGATCATGACTCTAGATAACTTAAACAAGTTACAACATTACAATCTAACCAAGTTAGATAAAGAGCGTTCATGACACAATGTAGCAGTTCGTTCGACTGTGACTTTGAAGACTTAAAAAATATTTTGCAAACAGTTTTAAGCTTTTAAAACTTTGAATGACAATTTGCAATGTGAGAATTTTTATGGAAAGTCTGAGTAGTGAATGAAGAGAGCTTCTCCTTATATAGAGAAGGAAAACAAGTTTAGGGTTTCTTTGGAGGTCAACCCTTTTTTAGAGAGGCGAAAAGGTTAGAGATTTCAAGAAATCATAAAGAAAGTAAACTTGAGAAGGTGAAGCATGGAAAGCATGTTTCTCATTTACCAAATTTGTGATAGCAATTTAGATTAAGGTTGAAACCAAGTAGAAAATAATGACAAACACCAATTTTTGAGGTAGACCTCTCTGGGAAGGAGAACAAGATCACTTTTGGTGTTTTGTAAAAAAAAGTTATTCAACCATTTTGAGGAAAGTTTGGGAAATAGGTTTTTTTAAAAGATAAAATTGGATTGTTTGCTCATCATATCCTTACACATTTCAAAGTCAGATTAAAAGATTTTGAGAAGATAAAACTTGAAGTTTGAAATCTTTAAATTTTTAAGGAAGTCGAACAGAAGTAACGGTCAATCAAACTGTTGTTGGTTGCCTAGTTACTTGAACTAACTACAAAGTACCAAAGACTCTCATCTTTACATAGTGACACTAATTGACATTCTTGATTCTTTGGGTAGCTGTTTTGATCTTCAATCAATCATTCTCATCATTCATCAACTAATTTTTGATTAATCACAACCTGAAAAGTTGAACTAAGAAAACACATAGTATTGTTGAAAATCATTTCTTAATTAGGCTCTTAACATGTGTTCCTTGGACACATTTTAGAAAACTCAATTATTACTTGAGCTACTATTGAGATAAATTTGATTAGAGAAAGGGATCTCATATTCATATATAATATACTATATAATTATATATACTCCGTATATTGTTCTGAAATTGTCAAATTAATAAAGCTAAGGATAGTTTGCTTCTTGGATAATAACTTCAATTCTACGTAGTTGGGTTTGTTGATGATGAATATCGGTAATTTGACAATTTGACAATTTCAGAACAATATACAGAGATATATATAATTATATCTTATATTATATATAATTATGAGATCCCTTTCTCTAATCAAGTTTACTTCAATAGTAGCTCAACAAGTAATAATTGAGTTTTCTAAAATGTGTCCAAGGAATATATGTTAAGAGCCTAATTAAGAAATGGTTTGCAACAATATATCTTGAGAAATTGAAATCTAATAGTTAAACCCATAATTACGTAGATAATTAATATTCCAAACCATTTCTTAATTAGACTCCCAAGATATATGTGCACCTTTGGACACTTTTTAAAAAAATCGGTAACAATTTATCAACTTTTCAAACAATAAAATTTTCAAGATTTTAGAGCAAGTGCAATCTTAAGTTACAAACTTCTAACTTGAATTTTGCACTTGAAATTTCCAAGTAAGCTACACCACCTTTAAATTAGAGCATCACACAATGGTTTAAGGAACAAACTTGTAGCTTAAATGAATCCACAAACTTTTCAATTCATATTTTTTTAGTAGTATTATAAAAAATTAAAATACTTCTTCCGAGTCCGACTTATGTTTCCTCTTTCCCTTGTGAGCTGAGTCATTTTTTCTTCTCCCTTAATCGATAGACTCCTTAATTAATTTTTGGGTTTTAATAAAGGGGAAAATAATCCTACATTAGAAATGTTATGAAATCATATTAGGTGAATGTCCATTGAGGTTTTGATCCATATGTAAACTCCCTTATCATTACTGATGTACTATATATATTTGTCTCAGTGACATGAATAATATAACTCTCTCACATATTTTCTCGCTCTATTTTCTCTCTACTATTCCTTTCTCTCTCGTTTCATAACACGTTATCAGCACGAGACTCTAATTACTGAGCAGAGAACAACTGAGGGAAGTTCTTTTTTTTCTCAATCCTTGTATCTTTTAAACAAGGAGTTCATTATTTTCTTTTTCAATCTTTGCATCTTTTAAGCAAGGAATTCGTTAATTTTTCTCTCAATCCTTGCATCTCTCAAGCAAGGAGTTCGTTATTTTTTTCAATCCTTGCATCTATCAAAGCAAGAAGTTCGTTATTTTTTCTTGATTCTTGCATCTTTATAGCAAAGAAGTCGTATTTTATTTCTCAGTCCTATATTAAGAAGTTAATTCATGTCTTTTGAAGATACACATATGATCTATTATTACCTTATGACTATAAGGAGATCAGAGTATATATATGGGGTATTTTCAATGCATCTCCATATTTGTATCTCTATGACAAAGAATTATATATATTAAAATAGTCGTTTTAACGTTTGATATATATACTTTAAAGCATAATAGTTAAATTCCTACAATTCTAATATTTTGTTTGTCTCTTTGTCAATATATTTTAAACGAAAAATTGACAACTTTATTTTATTTCAACAATATAATTTAGATGTTAATTTGGATGATTATCTAAAATACACATTTCTTAAAGTCATAGATTTTGATATCATAAATATTTAATTTCTATAATAATATATTCTCTACCTTATTATAGCTATGTAGTTATGGTAGTAAAATTTTCGTAATTACGGTAACAATCTTTCTATTTTGCTACATATTATATTGTATGAAATAGTGATGACCATCCTTAGGGACTTAGGGTATTACAAATTCGTAGTAACATGATATATACTTACCATTAGCAATTTAGAATGTTAAAATTTTCATAATTATGTTCATTATTTTTTAAGTTATATTTGTCACGCATAACTTGCATTTCATTGTAAGTTGTTTAGCGATGATTTAATGTGAGATTGTCTTCTATTATTTTAATGCGAGACAATCTCCTATCAAATTTTTTTGTCATTACAATGTGAGTAAGTCTCCTATCACATTAATGTGAGACGGTATTTTATCGGTATATTGGGAGATGATTTCTGTAAATTTACGATCTTCGATCGGTATAAGTTCAGTCAAGTCTCACATGAGTTTAATGTGAGATAATTTATTTATGGAGTAATCTTACTCATAATTATTCTCCAATTCTTTACTCGATGTGGAAGTCTAAAATATCTCACTTCATAACTCTTAAATATTCATCATTTGAGTAATTACTCAAACGGAATATATTGTTATATTTCCCAAAAGGATATTAATATATAACAGATCTTGCAAATTTACATGAGACATTAGAAGTGTTCCATTTTGCGAGATGAATATAAAGTTTGTGTCATATTGAGTAAGTTTAGCATTCAATAGTTTGGCATGCAATTGCTAATTATACATATTGAGATCAGCTAACTTCGCATATGCATTATTGCAATTAATTGCGAACAAATATCAACATTCACTACAAGAGTTAAAGTCATTGGCGACTGATCTTAGCTACTGACATCTGTCGCAAAAAACAGACGCGCGACCGTTAGCGGTCGCTAAGCGTCAGTGGCTACAGTTAGTCGCTTCTAGCGACTGATTTCAGTCGCTAAAAAAGCGCGCGACTGAAATCAGTCGCTAAATTTAGCGACTGAAATCGGTCGCTAGATGCTTATTTTAGCGACTGATTTCAGTCGCTAATGGGGCCATTAGCGACTGATTTAGCGACTGATATCAGTCGCTAAAACTTCAGTTAGCGACTGATTTCAGTCGCTAAATAGTGCGACGTGGCATTATTTAGCGACTGATATCAGTCGCTAAATATAAAATTTAGCTACTGATATCAGTCGCTACCGTGCCAGAAATAGGCCGGTTCAATTTATTATTTTTCTAGTCAAAATCTGCACAATAAAACAAAGCAACAACTACAATACATCCCAAACATCATTCCAAACGTTATTCCAAACGTTATGCAAGCTTCATACTCCAAAATTGTCAACCAAGTACGCAAAAGTCGTGAATACATACACTACATTAAAAGTGTTGTTACAAACAGTTTTTTCAACAAGCATTTCTCCCACTACAAATTGTTTTCAATAAATCAACTCAGCCAACAGGAAAACTGGCGGACGCACCACTATTACCGCCGAAGGGGTCTCTAGGATCCGGGAATCGGGGAGTGGGGCCGGAGTTGCAGTTATATTGCTGCGTGTTCCTAAGACGCCGTAGCTCTTCCAGAATTTGCAGGTTAATGGACTCCTGCGTCTTCAACCTCTCATTCTGCTCCTTCATCTGCTCGGCCATAGCTGCCCGTTCCGTCCTCTCCTCTTGAATTTGAGCCCTCATCTCAGCCATCTCGGATGGCACACACTCGGTCGTCGTAGAATGAGCCCCCCGAACATTGGGTGGTGTCCAGTACAGGGAATGAGCGTTCCCCGTACCGTACACCGCTCCCTTGCGGTATCCCTCGGCGACTCTAAACCAAATTGTGCTCGGGTCCACACCTTCATTTTCGGGCGCTCTAGTGGCCGCCAAATACGATCTCTGAAAGAAATAGAAGTCATGATTAGGTTGATTGTTTGAAGGAAAAAAGTAACAAAGTATTGTGTTTGAAACTTACCCAAGTCTCCAAATCCTTCTTCGTGGCGAATGATCGACCGGTCTCATCGTCCCCCTTACTCTTCGATTCGAGAAATAGCTGAACAGGAGGAGGGAATTCTCCGGTTTTCTTCTTCGCCTGTTGACAGTACATGTAGATTATTCATTTATTTTTATAATGAAAACATTAAATAAGAATCCAATATAATAATCAAAGGAGACGAAAATACTAACGTTCATGGCCCGCTGGTGCATCGACTGCGACCCACCGTAGTGGGTGCGCTCCGCCTCTGCCTCGGGATCCCCTCCCCGCCTCTTGTTCTTCTTAGCCTGGACGGATCTCTTCAGGAACTTCGGGTCGGCTCGCGCTGTTTGGAACTGTTGGATCGCGTCACCTACAATTTATACACTTTGATATCAATAAATGTTTTGAATATATATACGACTTTCTGTTCAGGTACTAATACCAATTTAGTAATCGAACCTCTAAGTTTTTGCTGTAACTTTCCATCGCTTGCCAGCTTATACATCATGTCTTTGTATCTTACAGTTGCGACATCCATGTATCTGTCTCGAACAGCCACCTCGAGACCATCGTTGTAGAAGTGTTTTATCTGCAAGATAGTTTGTTGTCGTTGTATAAGTAATCTGTAAACAGTAACAGATAATTAATAAAAATCAGAAATTTGTGTACCTTGAAGTTGGCAAACCACTTCTCCCGTTGCCACAGAGGCAACTTAGTCCAGCTCGTGCAGTAAGTAGTCAAATCTTCCATGAAACTGTCCTTGACACCTGTCACCGTCGCACGAGTACGAAACCTACATGTAGGTATACACCAAAGAGTGAAATAAGATGATGTCTCACAAAAAAAAAGAAATACAATGTCTCACCATGTGCCCTCGGGGCCAATGATTAGGCGCCCGTCGTGTGTGTATTGCAGCCCTTCATCCTGGTGTGGCTGCGGTTGTTCTTGTTCCTCATTGCCATGCACCTCCTCGTCCTCCACTTCCTCTTGCCTGTTTTCTTCTTCGCCTTGCTGCTGCACCCGATCCCTGCTCCTGCTGCTGCCGCTGCTCGAACTTCCAAACCGCAACCTGCTGGCCAACGTCATATCTGCAGACATGTAATAGTTGAAAGTTAGGAACTGACATCATAATATTGAAATACACTCGAAAAAAAAATCAAGGTTTGCAGATTACTATGTACACACAAGGACACCTAATTTCACAAGGAGGAGGGACTGATTTCACACCTAAAATCAAGGTTTGCAAAAAATCAAGGTTTGCAGAACTGACATCATAATTTTGATGTTCTTACATTTCACACAAGGACACCTAAATCTACCATCTGACGCGTATTCGGGATGGGTTTCAGCGAACTCAAGAAAGCGATTAACACCATCTAAAAATTCCTTTGTGGGACGTCGTTTCTTATCGAATCTTTCCCCATACATCCATTTTCGTTCCTGTCTCTTCATTTTTTTATCTAAAAAATTTAAGACAATAACCACATACAAATTATTTTCTCTAAAGTAATTTACTAATATATATACACTAGTCAAATATTATGTAAAATTCTCAATTCACCTAAACATAGTACTATTTCCACCCAATTCGTCCATAATTACATCACCAAATCGGCATAATTGTATTTTAATTCCAAATTCCTAACACATCAAAACAACCCAATTCAATCAACTACTTAACCGCAAACCCTAATTTTATACTAACAATCTACCTAATTCAAATTGGGGAACCTATTGGGCGATTAAAATTCTAACTACACTAAATATTCCAACAACTAAGAAACTATCCAACCCAATAACTAATTTATTTAAATCGATAAAAACAGAAATTAACAAATAATTGAAATTAAATAAAGATAGATAAACATACCTTAAGGAAAATGAGAGAATTGAATAAAGAATGAAGAGGAAAGGAGGAGGGACGACTTTAGAGAGAGGGGGGAGCGAATTTTAGAGAGATAAAGTGAAATGAGGGAATGAATCGGGGGAGGGGGGGTGTTCGTTAATTTAAAAAAAATTACGACCTTTAGCGACTGATTTCGGTCGCTAATTCAGTCGCGCGCTTTTTTTTTTAGCGACCGATTTCAGTCGCTAAATCAGTCGCGCGCTTTTTTTTTAGCGACTGAAATCGGTCGCGAAATTTGTTTTTAGCGACCGATTTCGGTCGCTAAAAAAAATTGATATTTTAATTTTTCGTCTCCTCGTCCAGCTACTAATGTCGGTCGCGCGTTGAACTTTCAGTCGCTAAATTAGCGACTGAATCTATCAGTCGCGCGTGATTAGTAGCTACATGCAGTATTTCTTGTAGTGATTTGACATGAACTGATCAAGCATATGTGATCAACAAGTGCTTAAAAGTATGGGTTTAAGAATTGTGAATTAAAATTGACTATGAATGATGATATTTGGAGATCCAATTGCACATTACTCGAGGTTGAATAAACATATTTTAAGTTCAATTCTACGAATTGATCGATATTGTTTTAAGTGACTTTGAGACCACATATCAAATACGAGTAATTTGTGTTATTAGAATTCACAATTTGATCGTTATCATGTGAATAAATTGATCTCTTAAATTTGGCATTTAGAATTAGCCATTAAAAGTCAATTATTTTATGAATCACGTACTCCCCGAAATATATCATAATCTTGCAAAAATACCCATCAATGAAATCTTATTTGCATATGATATGATAAACGCATTCTAAGGCGGTTAAGTAAATGATTGCAATCTATCTTGAATATTTTTTTACCACCTTAGGGGGAGAAAGTGAATGACAAGTTGGTAAAACAAAAGAAGTTTTATCATATCAAATTACGCGTTATTTATCGTGTACAGTAATATATAAGTAGAATGACGATTCTACGAAATTACATCGATATGAAATGGCTACACATTTGTGAGCAATATCAAGTGGCCTATTGAATAAGGATTTTATAAATCCGTACGACCGTCGACATATTTATTGGTATCAATGAGCTCATAATCCTGAAATTCCTCAAATTTATTGATGATATTGAAAAGTATACAATACAGTTTGCATATCGAGTCATCATGTTGATATATAGAAACTAAGTATATCATTTCATATTAGTTTTCTTATCACATCGTTGCATCATTTCATATTCACATAGTAAATTTAGTCGCATATTATATTCGTGCAAATTATTGATAATCTGACTATACTTTGAAATGTTGAAATGATATTTGGATGAAGACGCAACAATCAAAGACTATCTTCATATTATCCGTATAACTATTTGAAGATCAATGATAAATTTCTAATTATCGAAGACATCTATGGAGTTTATCAAGTATGATGATTATTATTTCAAAGATCGAGATTCATCGTCACATCATGGATAATATTGTTATTTTTCGAGTGATGTAACTATCAGGGGGAGTATGCACGCGTTGTACTCTTTTTCCTTATCTATGATTTTGTCCCACTGGGTTTTCCATGGAAAGGTTTTGATGAGGCAGCATCATATGCGTGTTTGAGGAATAATGTGCTCTATTTTACACTAATTTTTTTTCCCACGGGTTTTTTTTTTCGAGTGAGGTTTTTATGAAACATATTATTCCGTAATGTACATTCAAGGGGAAGTGTTATGAAATCATATTAGGTGAATGTCCATTGGGCTTTTGACCCATATGTAAACTCTCTTATCATTACTGATGTACTATATATATATATATATATCCCTCTCAATGACATGAATAATATAACTCTCTCACATATTTTCTCGCTCAATTTTCTCTCTACTATTCCTTTCTCTCTCGTTTCATAACAAGAAACAAATTATACGAGTATATACGAGGAGTTGATTTCAATCTATAATTAGAATTATTTCATTTAAAGTATGAATAAAGCATTTTTGCAAAATTCAATGTCTATGACCTTTTTTAAACATAAACCCTTAAGTTTTTTTTTTGAAACAACCCCAAACATGGGATTAGTAAACCGCATTATAATCATCAAAGATAACAGTTTCCACGTTCCGAACCGTAAAGTTCCCAAATGTGCTTCCCTAAAGACAAAGACATAGCTCGTGATGCCTCATGTGCGACACGTTTACAATGACGTGGTGACAAGACCATTTAATACAAACAAAATTACAAGCAAATTCATGAATTTCATCAATAATAAGAAACATGTCACTCATCCCCGTCCTCGCAAATTGCAAATGATCAATGACAGTCTTGCAATCGCCTTCAACAATTACATGTCGGTATCCCCGTCTCCAAGCTTCCTTGATGCCTTTGAGATTCGCCTCCGCTTCAGCTGCACTAGTCTCCGTTGTTCCACTCCTCCTGACACACATCCCTCACACCATGCGTTCGTCATCACCCCTCCCCACAATACCAAAACTTATCCCTCCACCCCTCATGCCTGCATCACAATTAAACTTTATCGAACCTACAGGCGGGGTCTGCCACTTTTGCACACATCCACCCTCTACACCTAATCGACCTCCTCGCATACTGTCTCCTCCGCCACCCCTCAATCTCTGTGAGGATATCATGAACCCGAATCATCACGTCCCCCAGACACACACCCTTTTTTCCTCAAACACCCACTTATTTCGAGTCTCCCACATCGCCCAGCATCCCACCATAACCTTCCCTCGTATTGAGAATATATCATACAGAATATATATCTTTAGTATATATCTTATGGTTATACGGTTTCTATAACCTTGTGATTTCATTGTATATTTTACATATTAGGTTTACGTTAGTATAACGGCTAATCGTTAGAGTTAAAGTCATTATTTACCTTCTTGTAATTTTTATAAATACCTGACTTGTAACGTAATGTTAATTATGTAATTCATAATAATCATTCACCGTTCTCTCAATATTCTCCTTTCTCCTATTTCTAACATGGTATTAGAGCAGAGATTTGTTCGGCCTGATTCTATCACCCGTTTTCCGCTGCCACCATCCACCACCTTATCGTCGAATTACATCAAATATTTCTTCTCTAAAATAATTTTCAATCTTCTTTCATCACCCCTGAACTTTTGAACTTTTGTTCACCCTCAAATCCAATCCATGCTTTACCTTGCAATCCCAATTTTGTGGTTTAATCCCATGAAATTTTAATCAAATCTTGAGATTAAATTTTCTATCCTCTCTCAAATTCAATCTTCAATTTGACCATAAATTTCTTGGTTATCTCCAAATTACTGGCGAGTTTACGCATCTGAGACTGGGGAGTTTATGCACCCTAAACTGATGAGTTACGCATCGAATATCTTTTCTGAATATACCTCTCTAGCTATTTTCAAAAAAAAAGATCTCCCTTCCTACGTACATCTGATCTCCTCACATTCACTACTCTTCTACTTTAAATTATAAGTTTATTCCTTTATCCCCTAATTTCTATTGAAATTAGGCGTCCCTTAATTTCCTATTCAACTTTTCTCAAATTTCTCTTCGGTCAAATATTTTGTCGAGTATTTTTGGACAATTCTGTTCCGACACCCTAGACTAGCAAGTTACACACTCTCACCCGAGACAGTCGAGTTTACGCACCTGAAACTGGCAAGGCACGCACCATCACCCGTATTCATATTCACCTTCATCTTGTCAAGGTCTTACCTTCGGACGTTCATCTTGCGGTAGCATATTGAGAATATATATCTTTAGTATATATCTTATTGTTATATGGTTTCTATAATCTTGTGATTTCATTGTATATTTTACATATTAGGTTTTCGTTAGTATAACGACTAATCGATAAGGGTTTAGGTCATTATTTATCTTCTTGTGTTTAGGTCACATGCATCCTCCACCCACTAGCTCCCTCACTCACTCATGCCCATTTTCCTTCTTAATATCCACCCCCATCCCATCCGATAACCCGGTCCCCACCCCCATCCCTTAAGAAGATGGAGACAAGTCTCCACCTTGCATAAACAAATCGGGCAAGTACCATCGAAAGAGGAAAAGTGATGAACAATATTACCTTTCATTGGGGAGCATTAGAACACAACTGGAAAAAATCTTAATGCGTGGGAGCACCCTAGCCTACCATATCATGTCCATTTAGAAAGCCATCACTCACGGGTAAAATCGGACGGTCCCTGATCAACCTTCATATTCTTCGCAAGAAGTCGACATGCAGACTTAACAGTATATATCACATCCTTCTTCATATCCCAGCACCAGGAGTCAACCTGTCGGGTACTACACCGAATATTCAGGATAATCTCTTGCTCAAACGGCAAGAAATTAGCCTCACTCTTAGGAGCATCCCACGATCCACTGGAAATGTTAGTCGCGATAGCTCACCGGGCTTTGTAATGCTCCTATAGACCAACACGAGTCATTTTCTTTTGCATGGATGACCAGAAAAGAAAGTGCACTTTGTTGATATAAGTAGTACTTTCAACTCCTTTAAACATTAATCATTTAAGCTCATAAATAGGACATCTTCAATTAAGTTAATTAACTTTTACAACGTACATGCTTTTCACCTTATTATAACAATAATTTTAACTTAAAAATCAACTTTGGTGACAAATGTGGAAAATAATATCACTTTGATTATAGTCTATAAATGAGTATTTGAGCAACAAAAATATATAATAAAAATTCCCAAGTTAAAAAAAATACTATTAAATAAATAACTTAAATTTCTTCATTAGTAAAAACTAATGGAATGGAGTTTTGAAGAAAACAAAAGATTTGAAAATAGTATTGCTGAATTAGGTGATGACAACCCAAATCTAATGAAAGAAATTGGGCTTAGGGTTCCAGGAAAGACGAGTGAACAAATAAAAAAGCACTATGATGCATTGTTAGAAGATGTTAGGATGATTGAATCGGGTTGTCTTGATGAAAAACTTGATGACGTATATTTGGATCACATGGCCAAACAAGAAGGATCAAATGTTTCAAAACCTCGTGTACAAAGGAGGAAGGGTACTCCTTGGACGGTTGATGAGCATGAGTAAGTAAATACTTCCATATGGATTACTAATATTCCTTTATTTTACATAGACTAGTTAAGGGGTTAGGAGAACTAATTAGTCTTACTTAATTAGATAATTATTATAAATCCACAAATTCTTATATGAGACGGTCTTAAAATAATTACATGACATCTTTTTTCGAGACCAATTGCATGGTTCTTAAGTAATACTCCAGTAGTATTAACAATAAAAATATTAAAATTAAAATATTAGTAATTTATTAGTTCAATTTAGGGTTGACACAAGGGGAAATGTTTTACTTTTTTTAGTTAATATAATTGATTGATTAATTATTCTTTTAACTAAACTAAGTCAAATAATATCCAAATAAATATGTATATTTTTTTTTTCAATTTTTATGATTTATCATAAAAGTTAATTTGTATGATTGAAATTTTATAAAGGTTGGAATATGTTAAGTACAACTCTTAGGGTTGTATTTAAATATTTACGGAGTAATATATTCCCAATTTGGTAATCGTATAAAGTTAGAAATTAAAGAATAAATTACACATGCATCGATGAAATTAGTACGGGTATTAAAATTTTGTTTCCTCTTTTATTCTCTTAGATACATTTATCATTTCTCATTTTATAAACGATTTTTCTAACGTGTACCTGGCACACGTTAAGGAGTCAAATATGAAAAGATATCACATGAATATATCATGGGAAAATGAAATATAAACTCACATTTACCATACTTAGATAAGTATCCATATTAATATTTTCTTACTTGGCTCCTTAATGTGTGCCCTGTAACACATAATAGAAAACTCATTTTATAAATACTTTGTACGGAGTATGAGTTAATTGTTGATTTGTACCATTAGTTGTTATTCTCACAATATTTTTTAGGGTTATTTAACGAGAATAATTCCAATTATAGGGCGCTTTCTCAAAATACTAATATAGTACCAATTTCATTTAATCTAAGAAAAATATATATCATTGTTCTAGTAACCCAGAACAGTATTGGTGACTTGATACCTGGTGAACCCGATCGACTTCCATTTTTGTTTTTATTTAATTTTATATTTCACCACTCTCTTCATTATTGTCGGTGTACGGAGCACTTAATCTTCCTTCTCCATTAATGTGTCCCTCAACTTTCTTCATTTTCATGTTCATCTTCAATCAATCACATCCAGACTGTTAATTCATCAAATTGGTTAAAAATGAGTTATGTTACCTGATGTAACCAATTAAAAAGTCACCAATATTGTTCTGGGGTTAGCTAGTCCAATAATATGTATTTTTCTCCGATTAAATGAAATTAGTATTATTTTGATAAAATGTCATATAGTTGGTATTATTCTCGTTAAATAATCATATTTTTTTATTATCTATACTAGATTATTTTGTTACATTATTCATTGGCTTTTTTCCTATTTTGATTTTTGATTGAAGTTTAGTTTTTCAAATATTAAAATTTAATATTGTCATTAATTGATCAGTAGTTACTGTGTAAGAATCTTAATAGATGTCATTAAGTGATGACGTTAGTAAATACTAAATGATGGAGTGCATCTTTGGTATTTTAGATTTCTAGGTGTAATAAAACATGGTAATATAGACAGGAAGGTTGTTGAAGACTTTCAACCTAGTTGATGGTCACAGGTTTGTGTAGCACACTGAAAAAGAACTGAAGTCAAACACTATAAACTCATAGTAAACCAATTTTGGATAGAGCCTTTGGGGTGTGCTTTCAGTTTTTCGTCTCAATATGATATGTGGGGTGTGTTGCAGATTTCAAAGAATAATTATTTTAAATTCCACGGAGTATTATGGTAGGTTGTGGTTTTGAACACTTGGGTGTCCTAAAATTTAAAATCATAAAGTTGAATCTATAGAAATATGATGTCTTAAAAGAGAAATATGGTTGCTATTCGAAATTTAAAAGAAATGCGAAAATTATATCCATGCATAATTGAGAAATTCTAACTTTAAGATCACCATTTTAACATACACGATCTTATCTTACATCACCCTTCATTCATTCAAGCACACATACAGTACATGCACTTCCTCCCCAAAGCATAATCAAACGGAGAAAGATGCATGAGGTGAAATGGAGAACGAGATTTCGACATAATTAGGGTGAGGGGCATGCACTGAACCCACATAATAAGCCTCCATATAGTACTTAAGGTCATCGACCCTTTTATGACAAACTAGTGCAATGTACACTTCGAAAAGCAATATTCCCTCCATCCCAAAGAGATGTTCCCATTTGATATGGACACATCTCTTTAGGATAAATATATAATATTGTTAGTGGGTCCAATTTTTAGAGAAAATATTATAAATAAATGCAAGTAGACTCAATTTAATTAATATGAATGGCATAATATGTAAATAGGTAGTATGGAGAAGGATAATATGGGAAAGTAAATTAATCAAATAAGAAAATAAAGTAAAAAATGGGAAGATGTTAGTGGGATTTCCTTTTTAGAAAAGTGGAAGAAGATAGTGGGATGGAGGAAGTATTAAATAATTTATAAATGGTTTATGCATACTAAAATATAAAGTGTTATTTCATGACAATAATACTATAAGGATGTCTCTTATATTAATACCAACTATACGTAATCCCGTTTTAATATGAATTATCCCTCATTAATCTCTCTTTATAACCAACGTCTTTTTTACCTGTAAAAACCGGTAATTGTGAGCTGCTAAGTTTTGGTGCGCCTCTGATCTTCTTCTTCCCCTTTATATTCATCGAATTAAAAGTCATCCTCGATTATCAACTTTCAAAAACCTCATTGACACAATGAGATGTGGTTATTCATCTGGATCCTTCTCTAATTCGTATCCTTCACATGTCAGATTTTTTTTGCAAACGTCAGCTAAGGTGCTCCTATCTATTTACCATAATTTCAAAATAAGATGCTCCAATCTATTTACCTAATTTCAAAAAATTTAAGAAAAGTAATGACGAGAGGAGATGTCGAGTTCAACAATGGTTACGTAGTAATGAGGGAGGAAGTGTACAGAGTATGGTGGGAGGGAGACTTTAATTCAAAAAGAAATTAAAAGGTAAAGGTAACCAGCTATCAGGTAGCCGGTAACTTGTTATAAAGAGAGATTAATGAGGGGATAGTTCATATTAAAACGGAATTACGTATAGTTTTGGTATATATTAATATAAGAAGTACCCCTAGTTGGTATTATTGTTATGAAATAACCCAAATATAAAAGCGTCTAAGTTATGCATTGATCAATAACTAGTGGGTGTACTGTTTATGCAGGGCTTTCTTAGTGGGTTTGCGAACGTACGGGAAAGGGGATTGGAAGAGCATTTCAAGGTTTTGTGTGATAAGCAGGTCATCTACACAATGTGCAAGCCATGCTCAAAAGTACTTCTTAAAGCTTCAAAAACTCGAAGAATAATCTGATCGATGAAGCCCCGCTTTAACCTAAACCTAAATCTTCAACTTCAAAAACAAGAAGATATATAAATGCTCAACTTTTATTAGTTGTTGCAAATAATAAGCCATTATTGTTACACCGTACTTATTTTAGACCTTCAAGTGTAAGTGATGGCGTATTTGGGACAAAGATCAAATAACTCGATTCCTTAAATAACATTTTTCACTTCGTAATATTTACTAAAATCCCTTAAAATACCTAAACAAATCAAGATTGTGAGTCGTATTTCCTATGAACTAGTAGAATTTTATTTTCACATCCTAACTCCGTCAATGTCCAAACAAAATTATAAAGCATAAACTCCACAAAAGTTTGACAAGTGTGAATAATTTGCATTAAATCGTACGAGTACTAATCCATAAATTCATTGAAGGACGTGTGAATCAATTTGAAATCAAGCCTCATATTTAGGGTCCTTTTTGTTGGGAGGCGGAGTTCCATCAATATTCAATATGATGGAGCACCTTATTATAATCACGAGCATGGAGGGTGACTTAACTCACCCACAAGGAATATGAGACATTTGTGCCATCAAGGAGACAAGGACACATACCTTGTGTTGGATGTTGGTGACGGCATAGACAGGGTGTAGTCTGGTCCGGGAGCGGGGGCTCGACGTTTCTTCATCCTATTTGGCCATAGGCGTGGGGCAGGGATTGCCGTATCAGAGAAGACGGAGGGCTGCCGGTGGAAGGAGAAGTCTGCCATGAGCAGAAGAAAGAAAAAGACCGAAAAGACGTGTTTGTGGAGGATTTTTGGTGAAACCTAGTGTGGTACAATATTACTATGATAAACTAGGTTGCACGGACACTCCTCCAAACCAACGTGCTGTATCGGACACCGACACACGTCGAACACACGACGATAGGTGTCGGACACCTGTAAAACCGTGTCCGATTTTTTAAATTTATTCGGACACGGTTCGTCATATTTGGAGACGTGTCCGGCCCGGTTCGTAATATTTAGAGACTCGTCGGACATACGTAACGTTGTTTTATTGGGTTCCGGATTTAATAAATGATAATATTGTAGGTTTACGGTGGTTAATTGATGCTATAAACACTTATTATAACTAACTAATAATTATACTATAGTGGTACGATTGTTTGAATTTTTAAGATTTGATTTTTAACTTCAAATTCATAAGACTTTAATTTTTGTTTTATTATTTTACGATAATTCTGACAGTGTAAGTAACCAAACGTATATCTTAGGTACAAAAATCTTCAAATTCTCTTTGTTTAAATATGTATATTGATTTTTTTCCTGCCGTGTCCGTGTCCTACAAAATTTGGAATGCCGTGTCACGTGTCCGATATGTGTCCGTGTCCGTATCGGTGCAACCTAGATGATAAACTACTTAATTTAATAAATAAAATCAAGTTACAATCTCAGTATATAAAGTCGAGTTGGGTACAAGATACTCCCTCCGTTTCATTGAAAGCTTCTACTTTTTTTTTTTTTTGTAAATTTCTTTAATAGCTTCCACTTTCTTTTTTGGTATAACTCTTTTCCTCTCACCTAGGTGGCCCACCTACTTTACACCCTCTCTACTTTTGAATATTTTATTATTATCCTTAAAAAATGTGCCCTTTTTTAGGTGGAATCTTTCAATGAAACGGAGGGAGTACATCGAAAGTATACAAGCTACTAATTACATGGAAAACTGAAAGGTTAACCTAGATACAAATAGTTAGGTACAATAATTACTAGGAAAATATTTTAGGTGTCATTGATTTCACCTCAAATATATGAGGAATTGAATTATTTGATTATTGTGTCGAAAGATCACAAATTCTTGGGAGAGACAATCTCTCCATGATTTATTGAGAGACAGACTTGTGAGTACTACTTTATGTATTATTCGTACCTATTTTATTTTTATATGTACTCTAAGTGACAATCTTGTTTTGTACCTATTTTTATAACAAGTATATTCATTTTATATTTGTATACTCTTTTATGTTAAGCGTACCTGTTTTTATTAGCTTTGATATCATTGTTAGTAATGGTCTCTCAATAAACTTAAAAAAGACCGTCTCTCAGTAGACCTGATCGAGAAAAATATATGAGTACAACACCAACGCAATAACGCATACACTCATGTGCATAGAATATTACCTACCACATGTTTCTGGACTTATTACCATTTTTACTCACCAAAGATTAGTTAATAACAACATTATTTTATAAGGTAATTTTTTAAAAATAATTTTATAAGACTGTAATTAAAAAAATGGTGAATAAAAGAGTGTAATGTACATTACAATTTTACCTAATTTATAAACGAAATACCTAATTTTGGAGTTGTCTTCGCACATTTGTGAGTCGTGGCCACCATGTAGAGTTATGAAATTATCTATTATGATGATATGGAGTATATTATTATGTAATTTATGTAAGAGTAAATCACTGTTTATATACCTCCTTAAAAGTTCTGTTTTCTTTATATTACCCCCTAGTTGTTTTTCAGCTAGAATAACCCCAAAGAGTTTTAAAAAAAAATTAGATTTTGCCCCAAGTCGCCATAAGTCATATTTCCGACGAGTTTTTAATATTTTGACCATTTTGTTCTTTCTCCCAATAATACCTCTCCCCTCTCCCTCCCTCACTTAATCACTCAGATCAACATAGCTCCCCAAATCCAAAAACCCTCCCAAAACCCCAAAAACTCAAAAACCCTAAAATCAAGAATGCCCAATTCATGAAGCCAAATCGCCTTTCAAAAATATGAACTGCATATCAACCACGCCATACGCTGTCTCTGTCGAATTCAGTCTCTGTGTAAGTTTCATTCCCTTTTTTTCCCCAAATTGAGTAACATTTGGAATTCTGGAACTAATACGAGTAGCGGATGAAAGTGTACCCCACTTTGGATCAACATATATAGCTACAATTAACCTAACAATATTAAAATACAAAACACAAAAAAAAAAAAAAAAAAAAAAATCTGATTGCCAACACCCAATCAAGAGAAGCTATACTTGTCATAACCACAATCGTGAGCTACTTACTATAAACCAGAAATTCGAATGTTTAAGAAGTAAACCCTAAATACAAATGTGCAACACTAACAAACAATAAATTTATGTGGGCAAAACGGAATTGAAATTAATAAGGAAAAATAACAACAATTACCTAAGTGGAGCGATTTGGCTTCAATTGAGCGTTATTGATTCTAAGGTTCTTGAGTTTTTGGAGATTCTTTAGATTTGGGGTGTTTTGTTGAGTGATTTAGTGAGGGAGCGAGGGAGAAGAGTGAGGGTATTATTGGGGGAAGGGTAAATGGTCAAAAAAAATTGTAAACTCGTCAGAAATATGACTTATGGCGACTTGGAGACAAAATCTGTTTTTTTTTGTTAACTTACGATTCTAGCTGAAAAACAACTATGGGATAATATCATTAAAAAAACAAGACTTTTAAGGGGTAGGCAGTGATTTACTCTTTATATAATCATAATTGTTAGAAATATTTAATACTTTCTCCGATTTTTTGGGTTTGCAACGTTTACTATTTGCACCAAAAATAAGAAAAGCAAGTGTGGGTCACTATGAGTAATGTTATTGTGAGATTAAACAATATAATAATGAAAAAGTTAGATATGTAAAAAGTTAGTAAATATTTTGGAATATAATAATGAAAAATGAAGGGTATGTTTTTCATTTTATAAGAAAAATAAAGCTCAAGTTGGAAATGTAGCAAACCTAATGAATTTATCAAATATGGAATACTTTGCAAACACAAAGAATCGGAGGGAGTACGTAAATTACTTAGCTAAAAATGTCTCCTTAACCTTGTACCCTTAAGGCTTGTTTGAGATGAAAATAATATGTTAATGGGTAATGGTGCTCAAAATGAGAAGGAAATGAAAAAGAGTTGTGGTGTTTTGTGGTGTGAATAGGGGGTGAGGGACTTAGGGGGAGAGGGGGGTAATGTATTACCCCCACACGGAGGTAATTGTTCCTCGCCAACCTCCTCTTGACACCAAAAAACACCACCACACACTCACCACCAATCACCTTCATTTCCTTCTCATTTTGAGCACCATTATCCCTTAATATATTACTCTCATCCCAATCAAACCCTTAAAGTAAATCTTTCTTTCATTATTATCACTAGATTACTTATCTCCCGCTTTCCTTGTTAGGTTGTACTTTTAATCAATTTTTTTTTTCTTCAATTCTTTATTCTTTGTTTTACACTAAAACCCCACCATATTTCTGTTTTATACCAATTTTTTTTTTTACTTTTATCGATTTTTTATTCCTTTGTTATTTCTTGTGCAAAAAAAAAGAGGGAAGTTTACTTGTAATAGGAGGGAGTATTGTAGACACCCACATTTTAACCGTCATGTATCTATAGCAGCTTCCAAAAAACATCTGATGATGATCGGACGCAAACATGACTTAATACGCTCGATTTTCGGACTCGGAATCAATAGTAGTTGGCACGATCTTTTAGCGGAGTAAAAATCTCACAAAACCAACCTCAAATTCAGGCCCAGTGGGTCGTTTTCAGTCAAATGAGACTAATTTGGGTCAATACCGACACCAAGGGTAAAACCGTCTTTTAGCGACCGGGTCAAACCCCGGTCAAAGGCATTTCCGAGGCAGAAAAATCTGTCACGCAGCTTTCGGAAATCTGATTTGAAGTCAAATACCTCACAAAAGCCGGGTATTTCTTCCCATGCAAGCAAGTCTCTCCTATCCACAAACGGAATCCTACTTCTCCTAAACCGCTTGTTTCTTCCTCACGAAGCAAGCCATTTCCTATCCGAAACTGAAGTTTCTTACCATCCAAGCCAGGAAACCTCCCCTATAAATACACCCTCCTACACAACACAATTGGCACGATTCATACATCTACAACATCAACAATTCACAACACAACAATTCCAATCCCGACATACACAAGTCACAACCCGGAATTCCAGCAATACTAGGCATATTATATTCCGATCTTTCCTCTAGAAATCCTATAGGATTCCCGAGAGCAAACCCGAGAGCAAAACTCGCCAAATTCCCTCCCTAACCATACACACCATAACTCACCTATATACATCTTAAAGCTCCCGCGCCTAGGCCACTACTACGAGTCCGTTTTCGAGATAATCAAGCATGTAGGTTGTGGGTGTCACAAATCCCGCTCTCTCTCTTTCCTCTCTTCCTTCCTCTCGTCTTTTTCCTTCTTTTTGCGTCGTCGGTCCGTTTTTTTTTATGGGTCATCATCACGTTCTTTTCCTTTTCTAATATTGATACTACAATATAATTTTCTATACAAAACAAACGTTCTTAAAAATACGATATCGATTCCATAGTCGAATGTCGTATCCAAAAAGAACTAAATCAATCTCGTTGATGCTAAAAAATCGTCACATGGTCTTAAAAGACAAAATACGACAATTTCGACGCGGAGAGAATTTTATTTTGACTTAGTTCGATTTTCAAACAATTTATAAAACATCTTTTCTAAAAACATTCCGAATATTCGATATTGATTCCATAATCAAGTCTTCAAGTGTCGAATATGACGAATATCGAAATTTAAATCGAGTATAAATCATACTATATTTATAAGCGATTTAGCAAAATTATCGAAAAGCTATTTCGAAATAAAAAACGAAACGAACCACAGTTCGTACAGGGGGCACTCGATCGAGTGCCTAGCCTGCCCACTCGATCGAGTGACACCCCATAATTCGACCAGAATGCTTTTTCTCGAGACCACTCGGTCGAGTCCCAGAGTGACTCGATCGAGTGGCTCCTGGTTCATCAAAACCGTGAGTGTTTTTAGCATCTTTCGAGTCCCGATCAAATATTTTTATGACTTTGGTCAACACGTGTCAAGTCAATCACGTGTCAAATCCTTTCAAAATCATGCATTTGTTGGAGTTTTAATACCTCGCAAGCGTACGATGTAATCGTAGCACAATAGACGGTCGATCCCACAAGGAGCAAAGTGATGCCTAGTTGTATTTACCCTAAATGTTTATCTAAGTCGATAGAAGTGATTGATGGTAGACTAAAACTAGATGAATAAGTGATAACTAATATGGAGAATGACTAAAAGAAAATTAAAACTAAAGTAAACTAAGATGACTAAAGTAGTAACGATTTATCAAGAATAAAAAGAACTAGGGAACGATGTCGCTTCAATTCACCTAAATCGCACCAAGGTATATCGAAGGAATCGGGATCAAGGGCGAAGTTGTATGCGTTTAGGTCGGCCACCTCCCTCCCGGGTTCGTGTCCGGCTTAATTTCCCGTTTACCTCCCTCCCGGGTTCGTAAGACGGAATCCCTAAGTCAAATCCGAGGGTCACTCCCGTGATAAACCCCAAACCGACTCAAGTCAAAAAGGTACGTATACTAGTGTGAAGGATACCACGCTAGACACCACTCCCGTGTTCGATCTAGTACGGTAAGGCAAGATAGAGGGGTCAAACCGGTTACCCATCCTAATCGACTCCCATCGATGACCAAGGGATTAGGACCGTCTCAAACCCCTAAACCAAGATAATCCAAAATCCTTAACACCACTTCACCCAATCACTCAATTCAATCAATACAAAACATACAAGGGCCGCAATTTAGGCGAATTTAGGCTTCATCGACCCCTAGTGGGTGACTACTCACTAATCATGGATAAATTAGTAGAATTAAGTGTAAAGGTGGAGTCTTTAACTATGAACATTGCCATTAATTGAATTTTGCTAGTACTAATCATGCAAGAATGACTAATTTGAGAAATTCTAATTGGAAGAACAAATAAAAAGGGAAATAAACAAAAAGAGGAAAACTACAACAATGAAGAACTAGCAATACAAACAAACATGAAGGTGAACTAAGGTGAACTAACAAAATGAAACAAATAATAAAAAATGGTCAAATTGGGGATGATAGAAAATTGGGAATTTCTAGTTCTAACATGAAGAACATGAACAAAGGGGAAGAAGGAGCAAACAAACAAAACTAATCAATTGCAAACTACTAAGATGAACTAAGAAAATGAAAAGATAACAAAATAAAATTAAAACAAAGGAAGAAGTAAAATTACCCACTTAAAGGAGGATGGAGAGATTAAGAAGAAGAAGAAGAAATAATAATAATCATAAAAGCTTCAATCTTGGAACCAAATCTTCAATAAATACAACTTCTCTCTCTAGAAAACCCCAAGAATTCAAAACTAGAACTAGAATAATAATGTAAGCTTGGTGGCACAATTAGAATTAGGCTATTTATATGTCATCATTAGGTTACATAAAATCGGGTCGAGAAATGAGAAAATTGTAAATCTGGAGATGTGCACTGTGTTCTTTTGGGCCTGAACTCGGTCCATGAGTTTCCTTTTGCTCGGGCATGCTCGGGTTTCACCGCTTTCGACACGAAAACGCCTAAAAGCAAAGGGAAAACACAAAAACCCGTGTAACACAAAAGATAGACGAGATGGGCCAAAATGCCTATGAAAGTGCGATAAATCGAGGCTAAATAAACGTCTAAAAGGTGTGAAAATGCGGTCAATAACGGAGTTATCAACCTCCCCACACTAGACATTTACTCGTCCTCGAGTAAGCGCAACAAAGGCAAAGACAAGCACCTAGACTACAAGGGGTGAATGCACAATATAAGCATCCGTCGACCACTAAACTATTACTAACCGCATGAGTATTAGCGCACTCAACGCCCCTTCAACTCACAACGACATACCATGAGGATAGGTATCCCGTTGCAAGGCAAGTTGGGTCTTGCACAAAACTTTTGACACAAACAATCAATTAAGCACACAAATACAAGACATGTTTGCATCACAAAAAGGAAAACACCGTCACCCTCATCAAGACGGCGGGAAAAGCACTAATCATCCACCTATTATGAAAACTAACATTCTCAAACTAGTTAACCTACAAGACATGGACAAAAATCTAATACTATAGCTATAAATTACTATGAATACCGATAATCTAGCGAATTTCCTCACAACCTTCCAAATAAACTACAAGAGGGCGTAAGATGGCGTGGAAAGGTAGAACCGTGGCGTTATAAAACACTGTAGGTAAGTGTGCCTCGACCTCTTTATAAAATAAAGAGAAGGGTCGTCCCAAAACTCAATATGACCAAATAATCCAAGTAGAAAGGAAATAGAAAAGTAATAGTTCCAATGACCGGTTCGCCACCGCTATCTTCCTTCCTTAGGAACTCGGTCCCTCGGTAGGCCCTTCACGATGGCTCCCCAAATCAACGGAAAATTTATTTATTTTGAGGCGTGGTGATCTTTCTTCGATTTTCATGGTTTTTCATTTCTTTCTTTCTCCCCTTGTTTTCTTTTCAATTTCTTCTTCTTCTTTTTTTCTTCTTTTTTTTCTCTTTTTTTTTTCTTTCTTTCCCTTTTTTTTCGAAGAAGTGGAGAGAACATTACACAATAGAATCACCAAAAGAAAAAAGCAAAAATTATTGTGGAAAGTATTTGTGATTTTTTATGGATGATCTTGGATTATAAAAACGGTCGCAATGAATAATGGTCACCTAGGGACACGAGACACGGTAACCAAGGAGTTTTCACACCACGGGGATCAAAATGGTCAAATACAAACCCCCGAGTAATCTATTTGGTAGGAAGGGTGGACCTAAGCTAGAATGTCGATAACCTAGTATTTAAAAGCTATTTTACTAGATTCAAGTCCTACATCAAGGTAGATAAAACTAATAAGAGAATGTAGGCTTCCAAAAATAAGCTTCAAGACTAGGTTTTCGAAAATCTTTACACTACCCTAAGACACACTAAACTATACACTAATCACACAAAAATAAAGAAAACAAATAAAACAAAGCACAAAAGAGTCAATTTCCACAAGTGAACAAACAACCATCAACCCAAATGTTCATCAAGAACCTCCAATACAATCAAAATCCCATCCTCCTTCAACAAATGAAAGAAAAGAGAATAAGGTGGAAAGAATATACCGGAGCGGTTTTCATCCATCTACCTCGGATTTTGATTTTTGGCGTCCGACGGGTCATTTACCTACACAAGGGAAAAAGAGGAAACAACACAAAAACAAATATATATACACAAACTAAACTAAAATAAACTAGCTACACTAAAATAAACTAGAAACAAAATATTTTTGGATTTTTGAGATTTTTGAAATTTTTATGGTTTTAAAATTTTTGAAAGGAACTAAAATAAGACTCCTCCCCACACTTGAACCTTGCATTGTCCTCAATGCAAAACTCAAGATGGAAAGTAGTAAGAAAGTAAAAAAAAACTAGGAAAAAGACCAAGGGAAGAAAATTTAGAATTAAAAATAAACTAAGAAAATCTAAGGTAAAAAAAAGGAAGTAAAATAAAATAAAGAAAAGTTTGGATTTTCAAGTGGTGCTTTAGTGTAATCAAGTCACTAAAGCACCGGGAGCAAACATTTTGGATTTTTCAAAGGGGTTTTTGGTGTAATCACGTCACCAAAAATCGGGGAGCAATAATTTGGATTTTTCAAATGGATTTCCGGTGTAATCACGTCACCGAAAATTCGAGAGCAATAATTTGGATTTTTCAAAAATGGAAATTCGGTGTAATCACATCACCGAATTTCCGGGAGCAATAGTCTTACCCTCAACACTCATCACTAGCAAAGGACCAAGTACAAGTTTCATCAATTTCATCCACCGCAAAGTTCCACCAAATCATGAATTACCACCAAAAAAAATTCATCAAATCATGAGTATAAACTCACACCCTAACCATCACCACTAACACCCTCCAATTCTCACTACCACCGTAACTCGCCAAAATAGCAACAAAGATAGTAATTGACTAATCCGAAAGCAAATGTTTATACTTGTATTGGCTAATTGGTTGACGAGTTAAACTCGGATTAGAGGAGGAAGATGGTTCATTACCTGTCATCCGTGGACGTTTTAGAGCCATTGGAGTAGGAAAATAAACCAAATGGAGGAAAAAGAACCCGAAAATATACCCGTCTTCAACCCGGAAAATTTTTCAAGTGCCCGAAATTGACCAAAAATGGTCTCAAAAGATTCCTTGTTGCTCAATGAGTTATCCTGCAGAATATGAGTCGATTTGGAGTGGTAGAAGTGGGTGAAAAACTAGATCTAGGGTAATTTGGTGGGAGTAAAAAGTTGTTAGAAAATGAGTTTTGAAAAGAAGAAAATGATGACGATGAATTATGGAAGAAAATGGTGAGAAAATGGAGTGATTTGGATGAAGTTTGAGGTGTTAAAGATGAGTTTTGGTGGGATGTGTTAATGGAGATATGAAGGTAGTAAGGAAGAAGATGAAGATGGTTTGAAATTAGTAAATGAGAATTAAGGAGATGGAGGAATAGGAAAAAAAAATCCCGGTTTACGAGTGGTCCGGTTTTTTTTTTTTTTTTAAATTTTTTTTTTTGGAAAGTTAAGTTAAGCACGGTCAGTGCTTGCCTGACTGAGTTAAGCACGGTGGACCACGCTTAACGTTTTTTTTTTCAATTTCTTACGATTTTTGGCTCCCATATACCCCATATCGACTCCAATTGTCCCCAAATTCTCATACCAGCTCCACTTAAGAAAAATTTGATCGAGAAATGCTCACCCTAAAAAAAATCCAAAGTGACAAACAAACACGTAACACATAACAACGATGAAACTAACAAAAACACAAAAATAAAAGGATATGTACAACGGATGGGCTTGGGGTGCCTCCCAAGAAGCGCGGTTTTTGAGGAGTCTCGCCAAACTCTCAAGAGGAAGACCTTCCAATCAACCGGGATCATACACACGACGCGCTTGATGAACAACCACATTTCTAACCTTAGCATTCTCACCAAGTCCACTAAATATTGGAGGGTCATACCCTTGAATGAGTTTAAAAGCAAATTGGGTCATGTTTATCATTTCTTAGAATTTGAGTTATCACATCCCTCTTTACCAACTAACTCAAGTTCCCTCACAACTTCAATAAAATCATCTTTCGACAAACCCTTACACTCTCCTACGACACTTGGTCTAACAAACTCATCATCATTCATCAATAACAACCCAAGATCAACATCAAAGTGCATACTCTCAAGTTCACATGTTTCTTCGGGATACGTCTCACTCGGACCTAAAAAAGCATATTTAAGAGATAAGGGAAGGGGTTTCAACTCCACTTGATGAGGCATAGACATCTCCTCATACAGTCCCTCTTCGGTCAAGCTTTCTAGGGACCTCGTGGTGCATTGCTTCAATATAGAGTCCATGGCGAGAGCATACTCCATTGCATCCATTTCCGGATTCAATAATTGAAATAGATTGGTGAATGTACAAGAATTTGCCTACTCATGCAAAAACACTTCAACCACTAGAGAGAAAGTTAGATCACGAGCAATTGTACACCGGAGTGTGCAAAGTAACCAATGACTTAATCTAAACGTAAGAATAAAAACTACTAGTATCGCTAACACTCCCCGGCAACGGCGCCAAAAACTTGTTGGAGTTTTTGTACCTCGCAAGCGTACGATGTAATCGTAGCACAATAGAGGGTCGATCCCACAAGGAGCAAAGTGATGCCTAGTTGTATTTACCCTAAATGTTTATCTAAGTCGATAGAAGTGATTGATGGTAGACTAAAACTAGATGAATAAGTGATAACTAATATGGAGAATGACTAAAAGAAAATTAAAACTAAAGTAAACTAAGATGACTAAACTAGTAACGATTTATCAAGAATAAAAAGAACTAGGGAACGATGTCGCTTCAATTCACCTAAATCGCACCAAGGTATATCGAAGGAATCGGGATCAAGGGCGAAGTTGTATGCGTTTAGGTCGGCCACCTCCCTCCTGGGTTCGTGTCCGGCTTAATTTCCCGTTTACCTCCCTCCCGGGTTCGTAAGACGGAATCCCTAAGTCAAATCCGAGGGTCACTCCCGTGATAAACCCCAAACCGACTCAAGTCAAAAAGGTACGTATACTAGTGTGAAGGATACCACGCTAGACACCACTCCCGTGTTCGATCTAGTACGGTAAGGCAAGATAGAGGGGTCAAACCGGTTACCCATCCTAATCGACTCCCATCGATGACCAAGGGATTAGGACCGTCTCAAACCCCTAAACCAAGATAATCCAAAATCCTTAACACCACTTCACCCAATCACCCAATTCAATCAATACAAAACATACAAGGGCCGCAATTTAGGCGAATTTAGGCTTCATCGACCCCTAGTGGGTGACTACTCACTAATCATGGATAAATTAGTAGAATTAAGTGTAAAGGTGGAGTCTTTAACTATGAACATTGTCATTAATTGAATTTTGCTAGTACTAATCATGCAAGAATGACTAATTTGAGAAATTCTAATTGGAAGAACAAATAAAAAGGGAAATAAACAAAAAGAGGAAAACTACAACAATGGAGAACTAGCAACACAAACAAACATGAAGGTGAACTAAGGTGAACTAACAAAATGAAACAAATAACAAAAAATGGTCAAATTGGGGATGATAGAAAATTGGGAATTTCTAGTTCTAACATGAAGAACATGAACAAAGGGGAAGAAGGAGCAAACAAACAAAACTAATCAATTGCAAACTACTAAGATGAACTAAGAAAATGAAAAGATAACAAAATAAAATTAAAACAAAGGAAGAGGATGGAGAGATTAAGAAGAAGAAGAAGAAATAATAATAATCATAAAAGCTTCAATCTTGGAACCAAATCTTCAATAAATACAACTTCTCTCTCTAGAAAACCCCAAGAATTCAAAACTAGAACTAGAATAATAATGTAAGCTTGGTGGCACAATTAGAATTAGGCTATTTATATGTCATCATTAGGTTACATAAAATCGGGTCGAGAAATGAGATAATTGTAAATCTGGAGATATGCATTGTGTTCTTTTGGGCCTGAACTCGGTCCATGAGTTTCCTTTTGCTCAGGCATGCTCAGGTTTCACCGCTTTCGACACGAAAACGCCTAAAAGCAAAGGGAAAACACAAAAACCCGTGTAACACAAAAGATAGACGAGATGGGCCAAAATGCCTATGAAAGTGCGATAAATCGAGGCTAAATAAACGTCTAAAAGGTGTAAAAATGCGGTCAATAACGGAGTTATCAGCATTGCATTATATTCATGTCGATTATTCAATTTACAAACCGTTACTAACTTGTTTGTTTATGTTTTCAGCGATTTATTTTATTGTTTGTTTTATTATACTAAAACGAACTTAGCATGCTAAATAAAACTTTGATGTTAATTTTAGATGCATTAAATCGACATAGCAACTCATTCAATTATTCGCATGTTTAGGCAAAACATGTTTGCATATCATTTCATCGTATTACTAACGCGCGTATTTCAAAGTCAAGCGATATCTTAGTAGAGGCCGCTAATGTGCGGGCGGAGTTGGGTGTTCTTTGTGAACTTCCCAACACCTACCTTCACCCCTTACTCAGAACCATGGTTTCCGGATGTCCGAATCCATTGGCACACGAGAGTCATTCAATACACGGTATCCGATAATATCGGTATCGGTATCAAATGCTAAGCGACGAACCCAATAAACTCTGACATTCGAATGGGCCATACTTTGTGCATGGCCCACTAAGATATAGAGTGGGTTCGAACGGGCCCGAACTCCCACAAAGTTCGGTGGCGACTCCACTTCGATTTAAATTTCAATTCGACCCATCTCATATGGAGATTCATTCGCCTCCCTAAACTCGCGCGTGGCCGCGTCGGGGTGGACCTATGTCATGTCCACAAGTATATATATATATATATATATATATATATATATATATATATATATATATTTTTCTTTTAGACACTATTTACACTTAGGGTTCGCTTTGGATGAAGGTAATTATTCCGAGGGTAATAAAACTAAAATGAACTAGAATTTGAGAAAAATGGTGCTTGATTGTGACATTTTATGGTCTAAAAGAGATATGAGGAAAGAACAATTACCCCCGAGAAATGCATTACTTGGGGGGAGAGGGGAGTAATCTTTCCGCCTCCAAATAGGCTAGATCATCCTCATTTTTTCCATTTCTGCTTAGCATCATCACTACTCTTCGCCATTGTTTAGTTCATTTTTTATCTATTACCCTCGAAATCATTACCCTCATCCCAAACAAGCTCTTAAAGAAAGATCTCAATATTCTCGACAATCTATAAGATGAAACAAATTCATGTGATATCTTATTTAATTTGTCATTAGGTGTACATTAGTGATATCAAAAATCTATAATTATTTTTCAAATATAATGAAATATAAATGAAACAAAATGTGCGGCAAACGTGAAAACCCAAAAGGAAAGCTTGGATTGTAATTACAGGAGTAACTAATCGATATCAATGTGTTTAAATTTTAAGGATTTTTCCCCTCATATTAGCTTGGTTTTACGTAATTATTGCGCTCTTCGGAGCAATTTATCGGCTAATATCGCCTACGAGGTATTTGATGTGGTCTAATATGCATTTGGTAGGAATTAGAGCGTTTTACATCTTTTTCCTATGTTCGGAGCCTTCCTCGCTCAGAGGATGAAGCTAGTTGGAACAAGCAAGAGCAAACACAAGGGTAGTATGACCATTTTACGGAGGTTCTGGGATCGGGAATCGAGATTCGAAAGCAAACTTATTTACATTCGAGATGCATGCTAACCCCAACCCCTCCCGAGTCATTGACTCATATATAGTCACATGGAGTTAATGCCTTGGTTTTGCTTGGTGAAGAATTAAAGGAAATAAGCCCCGCTTTCACAAAATCACAACCCTTTCGAAGGCATCCTCTCCGAGTTGGGTGCACGGCTCCACACGCTCCAACTTGAGCTAGGGGTAGTAACCGGATATCGTTTACACACTAGTACGGCAAGTGTACATTCTTTTCCATATTAAGTCATACCATGTACATTTGTGTTTGTAATATACTACGGAGTATAACGTTACACTATCTGGATATAGAGTAATTAAGAGCAAGGATAATCTCCAATAACTTTCGAAGCCGAGCATTCCCTGCTTAAAATTGTTGAGGAAATAGTCCTTAATGAAGACCAATATCTATCGTGTAACACATGTAACGATAACAATAATTGTAAGCAAACCCAATAAGATTTCAATTTCTGGAAATTACTTAATGGAGGGAGTGGATTAATTAATTTACAAAATGACAAATTTTCATTTGTATAAATAAAATTGAATGCTGTGAATCCTTGTATGTAATACTAAGATCATGAAATTTCCATTGCAAAGTCTAATATATCCAACGTTATTATTATTATTATTATTATTCATCACAGTCATGAACTCACAAAACAACAATTACAATAGTAACTGCCCTACATTTCAAGGGGCTGTCCAAAACCAGCAGGAGGAGGAATGGAGTCATGAAGAAAAGAAAGTCTTTGAGAATGCATTAGCTGAATTAGATCTTAATTCTCCATTATTATTTGATAATTTAAAGGCTATATTACCATGGAGAAGTTATGATGAAATTAAGAACACTTATGAACAACTCATCAATGATGTCTTACTCATTGAGGCAGCTCATTTTTGTGGCAATGCAAATGCAAATCCAAATCCAAATCCAAATCCAAATGTTGCAATTACACCTGATCAAAACAAACGCAAGGCAACACCATGGACTGAACTGGAACACAGGTGATCAGTAGTAATCAGTTTTCTCATACATTATTTCATTTTAAGTTTCTCCTGATTTTCTTTTGTTAGAATTTTTATCATCATTTAATAATCAACTTTTTCTTCGCGCCAAAAAAAAGTGAACGGATTTGTAAATCCTAAAACGATCACGTGATTTTATTGTTTTCGAAGATAAAGATTAAGATTTGGTGTAGTCTAAAAGATTTTTGAACTAACATACATTAAAATAAGTCGTGTATCGTGTATTTATCCAGTTTTATAAAACGACAAACGAACTATTTAATTAAGTTATCATTCATTAATTTGATTCAAATTTGAGCCATTAATCATTGATTTTAGTCACCGTGCATGCCTCCTTTTTTTCATCCGATCCATTATATAGTTTGCTTAATATTTATTTGTTTCAAACTATTTTTTATCACCCAACTCGCTTGAATCGATCATCACATAAAAACGTTCAAAACATATGCGAAAGTTCTTTATAAAGTGTTTTTTTATTATTAAATTTATGCGAAAGTTTGCATATACAATAGAGAGTATATCTATTTTAAAACAACCAAGCATGTATCTTTCCCGCGATAAAAACTAGAACACGACATTTATAGTACTTGAGAGAGTTTTAGTACCAAATGGAGTATATTTTAAAAACATGCATCATTTTACCTTTGCTGAATTGAATTGAATTGATTGATGATATATTTTGGTTGAATAATGATCACTAGAAATAAGTACGTAATTTATTGCTAAATCTCGAATATAGGGTCTTGCTTCATGTACAATAATAATCATTTTAATTAATGGATGTTTGATTATTTATTTATTTATTATACGATGGATCGGTTAGGGAATTCTTGAGAGGATTGCATGATATGGGAAAAGGCGAATGGAAGAACATATCAATGTACTACGTGGCAACGAAAACCCCATCTCAAGTGGCTAGCCACGCACAAAAGTATTTCCGGCGTCTGAAGTGCAAGACACCCCTTCAAAGGCGTCGACACAGCATTCACGACATCCGACTTCTCAACAATTCAACCATTGCTCATACTTCAGCAAGAAACCCTAATTACCATGCTCATACTAATTGCCCCGCTCATCCCATCACGCCTGCCCCCCCATTGCTTCCCCATCCCCAATGCCCTCCTAATTACGCCCTACCCCCACTCCCTGCCCTTGAACCCCTCACAACTGCAATCGCTGGTAGTGCTTATACCAACAATATTCATTATAATTATAATAATAATAATAATAATAATAATAATAATAATGGTTATAATCATAATTATGTGAATAATAATAATATTAATGGGATTGATAATGCAACAAGCAGCAGCGGCAGTAACAATGTGGATGTCATGGGTTATGGAAATAATTATGTTACAACTTCTACTGATTGGTTAACTCAGATGTCTTACTTTAATTTACTTGATTAATTACATCAATCAAGTTGTAACAAAGAACAAATGTCATTATCGAATATTCCAAGGTTTAAATCTCGTTTGTATGTACTTCAAATGATGTTGTAAACTTGTAAGAACAAATTGATGCTCAAACTTATAATTACCTTATTTAGGGCATTAATCTTATAAATTCTCTCATAATTACTTTTCTAACATATGTCCCTAGACACATTTTAGAATAACCCTGCTAATAAATATAGTAACGATTTTTCTAACGTGTGTCCACTGAGCACACGTTAATAAGCTAATTATAGCAATATTATCATGAATATTATCTAAGTATGGTAAATAGAACTTAATATTTCAATTTATCATGATAATATTCATGCTAATACTGCTATAATTAACTTACTAACGTGTGCCCAATGGGTACACGTTAGAAAAATCGATATAATAATAGTTGTCATTTCGATTTGGTCGGAGATAATCTTTCATTATTTCTGTCGTATCTTTTTGTTTAATTTGTGCCACATTAATACGGAGTATTATGTAATGTAGTTGAAAATTTGAATTTACTGTATTCAGGAAATTGATATGCACTGCATTGTACGGAGTAATATTTGTACAAAAGTTCACTAAGGCTAAGTTTAAAGGGAGTCTGAGTATGAGTCTGAGTAAGAGTCTGAGACTCAGATTTGTTGAGTCTGAGACTCATACCTGGATAATGTGGTTGGTACGAGTCTGAGGCTCAGACGGATGCAAGATTAAAGGAGGTCTGAAGTTGAGTCTGAACAAAAGTCTGAGTCTTAGATTCTTTGAGTCTGAGACTCATACCTGGTTAAAGTGTCTGAGACTCAGATAAGTCTGAAGTTGAGTCTTGGATTTCAAAGACTCATCCTCAGACTCGTTCATTCAGTTCAGTTCAGTTTCGTTCATTTCAGTTCAGTTCAGTTCAAATAAGTTGTTATTATTATTATTATTAATTATTATTATTATTATTATTATTAATTATTATTATTATTTGTTAAATATTAAAACTAATGACATTTTTATAAAAATTAATATTAATATAATAATAAAATTTAATATTGTTTTTATTGTTATTAATATTATTACTATTAAATATTAATATTGATTATTAATATTAATATTAGTATTAATATAATATTATTATTAATTAATATTATTAATATTATTATTTATTATTACTATTATTACTATTGTTATATATTGTTATTGTTATAAATATTATTATTATTATAAAATATTTTTATTAATAATATTTTTATTAAAATTAAAATTAATATAATAATTATAATAATTAATATTTTTGATACAATAATTAACATTATTATTTGTTGTTACAATAATAATTAATAATTTTTTTGTAACTAGCTTAGTAAACTTGTTATTATTATTATTATTTCCGTATTTCAGCCTACTTTAGTTCAATTTGTCTCAGCTCAGTTCAGTTATTTTACCTCATTTCACTTCATTATAAAAGGACATGATCAAAATAATTTGTATGACATGATCAAAATAATTTGTATTAGATGATATAGTTGTATATATGATAAAAAGCAAATTCGTATAATAAATGATAAATAATAATGCACGTAGTAATAAAAGCGGATAATGAATGAATTGATAGTTATTCCCGACCAAACAAAACAAAACCTAGTTCGACCTGAACATGACCAAACCGACCCGAACCAACGATCCGACCCAGACCCGACGACTAGACATGACAAAACTGACTCGACCTGAAATGACCAACCTTAATAAGCCAACTCGATCCCGATCTGATATCCAAACTAAAGATTCTATGTGGACTCGTAACCTGAATTGACCCGAGTAAACCCGAAATTGACTCGACTATTATTATAAAAAACGAGTAGATATCCCTAAAAAGATGAAAATAGCAAACCCGAAATGATCTGATCCGACCCAAAGTCAAAGCGAAACTCACTTAACCCAAACCCGGCCCGGTTGACTTGTTTGCCAGGTTTATCGACAACCCAACCCGAACTCGACCCACCCGCCCGATTGCCACTTTTAATAATGACCACTTGGAAATAAATTTATTCGTATGTCACACGATTTATTTAACAATTAATTATTTAATTGTAATTATTCGAGTAATTAATCGAGTTATAAAATAAACGTAGATATTGAGGTAAATAAAAAAATAAAAAAAGTTATGTAGAAAGTTGAGGTGAGATGATGTAAATAAAAAAAATAAAATAAGGTAGATAAAAAGTTGAGGTGAGATGAATAAAAAATAATATAAAATAAGGTATGTGAGGAGAGAAAGTCTGAGATGAGTCTGTGGATAAAGTGTACTTTTGCAGTGAGTCTGAGTCTGTGTCTGAAGAATGAAAAGTGAGTGGAAAGCTGAGGTGGCCGAGTCTGAGGAAAAATGATGGGTCTGTGGATAAACATAGTCTAATATCTTTACAATTGTAGTACTCTAGTACGGAGTAGTAAATAAATAGCTTAGGGATCATACCTAATTGATGGTGCTTTGTGAAGTTAAGAATTTGTGATTACTCTATGATTTTTTACCGGCTATTCGGTAATTTTCTTTTTCTTTTTTGAGCGAGAAGAATAATTCATTAATAGAACGCCAAACGACACTTACAACCAATAAAAACCAAAGAAAAGTAATTTCTCTTATAAACTAAGGATCTCAAGACATGATCTGACAATTTGGCATGACCTCGTATCGCTGTCTTTTTGCAGCTTTTGTTGAGGGGATCCTTCGTTTGATTCAGAACTTGAGAAAGCTTACCTTCTATTGGCATCAAAGATCGTTGACAAATTCC
The DNA here is from genome assembly GCA_958450325.1 of Agrostemma githago. NCBI lineage: Eukaryota > Viridiplantae > Streptophyta > Magnoliopsida > Caryophyllales > Caryophyllaceae > Agrostemma > Agrostemma githago. Next base: position 7,179,102 of record OY288240.1, read on the forward strand.
TTGTAGACATTGAATAGATGTGCGACGAACCATCAACAAACTACCCTTGTCAATGAGAATAAAACTAAGCCCCATAAAAACGTAAGGGACCGAAGCCTTAAACAAAAGGACAAAAACCTTGAAATAAAGGACGAAACTCCCATAAAAAGAGAGACTTTTATTGGGCTATTCGGTACTTTTCAATTCAATACGAGTAGTATGTTTTACTCGATTCTTTTCTATTTTTAAGAATATTTTTACTCGGTACTTTTCTATATTTAAGTACTCCCTCCTATTCAGGGTATTCTCCCACTTTTCTTTTTGAGCTTAGTTTGGTTTTCTTCTCACTTTCATTTTTTGGAAATAATTTTAATCATTCTTTATTCTTCCTTCAATTCTTTATTCTTTTCCTCTACACCTAAATCCAACCCCTTTTCACTTTATACCCCACCTTTTACACTTCATACCCCACTTTCTATTCATCTCTCTTACTTTATCTCCACCCTTATTATTATTTTATTCCCCTCCTTGGTTTTCCCCCAAAAAAATTGGGGAGGAATACTCTGAATAGGAGGGAGTATATAATGTTTCTTACAAGTCTGATTATTTACCTACACTGTGGACCTGTGGTCTATTTATTTAAGATAAAAAATTGTTTTAATCATTTTGTATCTCTAGTAGTCATTATTAAAATTAAAGATAATTTTAAATAAAAGTAAACAAATGAATAAGATGTATGAATCGGAGGATAAACATAGATAAATAGCAAAAGACCAAATGCAAAATAGTGTTTAACTTTATACTCCCTCCGATTCTTACGAATTGTTACATTTAACTTTTTTTGGCATATTCAATTGAATTGCTATATTTCTATAATGGGTATGTTATTTGTTAGTGAAGATGTATTTTATTGCTGAAACTCATCGTCCACACTCACAACCTTATTATTTGTGCAAAAAAACAAACATTGTGATTCATAAGAATCAGAGGGAGTCTACTCTCATCCATTCAATCCTTGACATGGAATAATTCACAACTTTTAAGAAAAGTGGTAAAAAAATAACAGTATTATTGGTAACTCAAATGTTTTTATGTGTCCGCTCAACTTAAAGCAAGGAAAAAGTGATGACATTTTATGTAAATAGAGGAATGATATGAAGATTATATGACAAAGTCTTTTACAAAAAGGAGAATGTAAAGAATTAATTGGATTGTCCATTTATAATAAGTGTAAAGAATTGAATGGATAGGAGAGAGTAATAATTAACCCCGCCCAATAAGGTAGGTCATCTGAAATAGTTGACAAAACCATAAAGTAATTAAACAAGCATCTGCATTGAAGTGAAGTAACGGAAATAACCAACCCAAAAATATTAATTAGTATACCTTGTACGTACGTGTACGTAAATAACACCCAGGAATGAATACAGGTTATATACGAAGTATACAAGATATGAAACAATGGGCCATAAAAGGTTACATATTAATGTTCTAATAAAACTAGCAGTCAACCATCAACGGACACTAATATAAAAACTGTGGGAGAAACTGGTATTAACACTTGAGAAACGTCATTCAATTGAATCTACTATCAGACCACGTAAATTGTGGGTGATATTTCAACTTCTATAATAAGGGTGAACCCACCTTTGACCATTAATTTAATCAAAAGAAAATTAGAGGTTTATTATTTTGATACTGTATAATATTAATTTCTTATATACTCAGATAACTAGTTTTTTAGCAATGAAAATTACGGATATATTTTAAAATAAATGTCACAATTTTGTTTTTAAATTTAATCGCAACAAATAATTGTGAATTGTAAAATTGTTTATTACTCATACGAAATAAGTATTATATTGAGGCAAATATGTGAGGTTAAAAACTTATCTAAGAATAGATAAATGTTTATATTAATTCGTATTTTATTTTTTATAAAAATATTGTTTTGGCACAAACATTCAAGTTTAAGTTTTTTCCCCATTTATTTATTTTTTCCAAATAAAAGAATATTTATGCAAAAATGTTGGTTTAAAGAATGGATATATAATGTTTGCATTTAATGTTTTAAAGAATAATATTTATGTATAAATATTCTTTATGCAAAAATGTAGCTTTATTTGCATAATTTAAAGAATAATTAGTTGGTTTAAACAATAATGTTTTAAAGAATAATTATTTTAATATTCCAAAATTTTCATGATTTTCATTAAGTACTACGTTTGAAGTTGTCGTTACAGTGAATTTTGTACAAAAATGTGGCCATGTAACGCTTGGATTGGATATAAATAAGTATTTAATTGAAACAACGTCTATAGGTAAAACGAATGAGAGAAATGTTTTTTTATTGAGTCCCGACTTGGGCTCAGACCATGTTAATTAGATCATGACCACTAGCCACGACGATGTGCCCTAGAATGTTACAATCCCAAGTTCTAATTCCGACATTCCTCATCTCGTAATGAGCTAAGAGGTGAACGACAGAGTTAGACCCTCGACGAGAAAAATTAAAATCAACAATCTCAAAAGAATTACATAAAGACCGAATATTAGCATAAATGAGATGGTTATCAGCGTTTCCCGTGCTTCTCCCGTTCAGCTCCTGGATAATGCTTAGGTTGTCACTCTCCAACACGATATTCGTATACTCCTCCGCTTTGCTTCCATTAATCCTTCAAAGATTATATCCGCTTCCACCATCTTGTTGTCTCGAACCTCCGCACGCTGGATTGACAAAGCCCACCCCACACCACCTACACAATTCCTGCAAACAACCCCTAACGCAAGACCTACACCATCAATTAAACCCTCGTCCACATTAATCTTAACAAAACCAGAAACTGGGTGAGCTCATATTGATGGTGGGATTTGTCGTGGATCCCGCCGATCAAATAAATAACCAACTAATCCTAGTGGGTAGCTAGGGTAAGTCGGGTCGAATCCACGGGGACGGTAAGAGGCGTCTAGACTAAGGTCACCTAAAAACGAGACTCAGTCAACGCGCTAAACTAAACTAGAGTAATAAGAAGGGGAGAAGGCTAAGGCTATGACTAAGGAGACGGAGAGAACAACTAAGGAAACGGGCTAGGATTAGGTCGGGTTCAAAGGGGCAACGGAATGGTCAAGGAAGAGCTAGGGTGAAGGGGTAGTCGGGTAATCTAGGTATGGTCCGGGCTCTCGCTACTTAGACCAACCTAGAGGTTCCACCTCAAACCCATTTTGGCGACACACATGACAAACGGGGTTACTAGCGTGTTATTGTGGCCTAGGTCGCATCCGGGCTCTCGCAACTTAGACCGACCTAGGGGTCGTCCTCACCGGGCTCTCGCTACTTAGTGAGGAAACCGAACCCACAAGCAAACTATTACCCACAAGAGAAAAGCAAGAAAAACAAGCATATGCACATACTAGTCATTCAAGCATTTCAACAAACATGTGATATGCATCAAACCAAGAGGAAACCCCAAATCTTCCACCAACATCTCCAACAATCCCTTAATCATCCATCAACACCCAAATCACCTTACTAACCCTAGCAACAATCAACTCAAACATATCTAATACTAAAACCAACATAAACAAGAAGAATCAAAACAAGAATCAAAACAAGCATAAACAAACTAGTGAAAAAGATGAACTAAGAACAATAAGATGAACAAAGATTAAAACTTGGATGAATAAACAAGATAAAGAGTAAAAAGGAAGAGAGGATTATACCATACTAACAAGAGAATGAAAAGGAGAACACTTGCATAGAAGATAACCCAAATTCATCCACCAAGGTTGTCAATCTTAGATGGATTCTTCAAGAGATCCAATAATACAAGAGTAACTAAGATTAACTACTAATTACCGACTAATCTACTCTAATCTAAACTAATCTAACCTAAAATAGTCTAGAGTTTAGTGGGAAGTGAAGAACATAAGCTAAGATTACAAGAGGGGGGTATTTATAAGGTTACAAGAGCAAAGGAATTGAAAGGAAGTCACGCGGTGCTGTATTGGGCTCATCCCGGTCGGGATGGATGGTCCCGTCCGGGATGGCTTCATGGTCCCGTCCGGGATGGCTCATCTCGTCCCGGTTGACTCAGCAGAAGAGCTTCTTTGTTTGCACTTCATCCCGGACGGGATGAGGTCATACCCGTCGGGGATGAGTCTTGTAGGCCTCCAATATGATCCTTTTGGTCCCTCCTTGCTTCACATGGACTTCTCATCGATTCTCGGGACTCGGGATCGGGTCTCGGAGGCTCGGGATTGGGTCCCAAGGTCTCGGAGTCGAATCCAAGGCATCGAGTGATCGTTCCTTCACTTCGTTGGCTCCGAAAAGTGTATGTATTGAGTAGGAATCGCTCCAACTCTTCACCAATGGTCTCGGGAACCTGAAATGAACTAGAGGAAGCATAAGTAGCCCATAAATCGGTCCCAAGGAGCGATTCCACAAGGAAAATGGGACCAAAACACTACGAAATAGGCACTACAAACTACACTTATCACATATTCATTTGTCCCCCTCAATAGCTGCAAGTATTCGTTCCTGTCCACCCACATAACACCACTCTCGTCCCTCCCCGACTTCCTCCCATTTTGCCTACCCCTCCCCTTGCTGCTATTCATCCCCACAGTCCCCTCCTCCTCTGTCATCTCCCATTTCAGGTTCTCAACCCGCCTCGCAACCTCATTCGTCCTCCGTCTCTTCCCTTCAAAGACCCAATGATTTCGTCACTCCCACAAAGCCCAGCAAGTTAGCAAGAAAACGACTCTTTCCTCTTCACCAAGTAGGTGCAACACACACCTCACCCAATCCTGAATCTCCATCATCCCATAGTGGACCACCCCCTCCAGCCCCAACTCCACTCATCCATCGCTCCCCCACTGCCTCGAACAACATGAATACAATCTTTCTAATTGCTCACACAAACCGGGCAGCCATTTTCTCCTGCATTTAATCGCTTGGCTACATTGAAGTTCTTAGCAATTGTATCGTGGCAGAGGCGCCAGGCAAACAACTTCACTCTAGGCAGGACCAAAGTCCTCCAAATCAACTTCCACAACCACTCATCCCTATCCGTGTCCGAACTGCCCTCAAAAGAGGCATCGACATGGAGTAAAAGATAACCAGAACGAACCGTATAATCCCCGGACTTATCATAATCCCATGTCCAAGCATCAATAGGTCGCGCATTAGAATCCGGATATTTTTTATACGATCCACCTCAAAAGGAAGAAAAAGCGACTCCAACTTGTCAAAATCCCAACGAAGTCCATCCTCATCCATTAATTGCCCCACTCTCAGGTCATGGTCATGTCCCTCACTATTTGTTAAAACACACCAGGATTGGGTATTCAGGATCCAAGGATCGAGCCATACGTAAGTGCTCCAATCATCCCCAATTCGTCGGCGTGCCCCTTGAATAACTCCCTTCGATTCCCATATACTCCTTCGCGAGAAACTCGGGTTAGCCCCTAGCTTTGACTCAAAGAACCCTCTGTCCCTGGAATATCTCCCCTTCAGAACACGAGGCATAAGACACAAGTCACTAGTCATGAGTCGCCAAGCTTGTTTTCCAAGTAAATAACGCCTTACTATTAAACTCCCCATAGTCTTGGAACTTCAACCCTACTCTACCTTTAGATCGACACATTTCAACCCACGATATCCAAGGAATTTTATGTTTCCCCCTATCCGTATCCCACCAGAATTGCGTAACCATACTCCTGAATTCCACACAGAAATTACGAGGCAACCTAAAGACACTCATAGCATAATTCGGGATTGCTTGGGCCACGGCCTTAATCAAAACCGCCTTGCCCGCTTTACTAAGAAACTTGCCCAGCCACCCTTGAAATTTACGTGTTATTTTGTCCTTATTAATACCCCTCGTCACCGTTTGTGGCCGTGAGCCGTTTCAATGGTTTCGGCAGGGAAGCTTGCTCCGGCTCAGAATGGCTAGCAAGTTTGGGAGGCATCTTGACTAGCGGTGTCTCGGTAACAATGATGGGATTAGCCTCTTCAAAGGATTGTGATTTGGATACGTGCTCGTCGTCCGAAGTTTCCAACGATTGTGATCTTCCTGTCTCAACGATCTTCGTGTAGAATTTCTAGACCTGCATAAAGTTTTCTTTGGTTCAGGTTCGTATGGTGGTATGTAGCCTGAAATTCGAGAGGACCTGGGCATACGAGGAATCCACACAAAAAAGGTGAGAAATGGTCTCAAGGAACGGAAGTTTCTCGAGACAAGAGTAATCAAAAATCTAAAACACAAAACAAGCAAGTAAATAACATCGTCTCCCCGCCAACGGCGCCAAAGTTTGATAGGGGTTAGTTGTATTCCTATTCAAAGATACCCTAAGGTCTACTAACTAATACAGATAGTGAAGTAGGGGTCGAACCACAAGGAGACGGGACTCAATTACTTGTTCTAAGGTCTAGAATTAAGACTACGGGTCACTGGTTTTCTGGTTGTTTGGCAAGCTAAGAACTAATTACTAAAAGGTGTATCAATAGGAGAGAAATCTAGGGTCACAGGTTCACTAAGGATATTACTCGGGTCAGGGAATCAACTAACATATTCAATAATCGAACTATCTAAGATGTAGGTCCGGTCGGTACTTCTACAAACTTTAGAACTAAACTTAATCTGCGGTCGCCAGAATTAAGCTAGTCTACCCAAACTATCATGACCTAATTAGTCCTTAATCCGGTCGGCGAAAAGTCTTTATTATAATACTAACACTACAAGAAATACTGCATGTAGCTACTAATCACTAGCGACTGATAAATTCAGTGGCTAATTTAGCGACTGAAAGTTCATACTGCGACCGATATTAGTAGCTGGACGAGGAGACGGAATTTTTAAAAAATTAATTAACTTTAGCGACCGAAATCAGTCGCTAAAAAATAGGCGCGCGACCGATTTCGGTCGCTAAATTAATGAAATGGCAACAGAATTAGCGACTGAAATAGGTCGCTAATGAGAGGGGCGCGCGACCGATTTCGGTCGCTAAACTTGTTAATTTTTTTTAAATAAACGAACACCTCCCCTCCCCCGAAACATTCCCTCATTTCGGTCTCTCTCTCTAAAACCCTCCCCCCTCTCTCTAACACTCGTCCCTCCTTCCTTTCCTCTTCATTCCTTCTTCAATTTTCTCATTTTCCTTAAGGTATGTTTATCTATCTTTATTTGGTTTCAATTATTTGTTAATTTCTGTTTTTATCGATTTAAATAAATTAGTTATTGGGTTGGATAGTTTCTTAGTTGTTGGAATATTTAGTGTAGTTAGGATTTAAATCGCCCAATAGGTTCCCCAATTTGAATTAGGTAGATTGTTAGTATAAAATTAGGGTTTGCGGTTAAGTAGTTGATTGAATTGGGTTGTTTTGATGTGTTAGGAATTTGGAAATAAAATACAATTATGCCGATTTGGTGATGTAATTATGGACGAATTGGGTGGAAATAGTACTATGTTTAGGTGAATTGAGAATTTTACATAATATTTGACTAGTGTATATATATTAGTAAATTACTTTAGAGAAAATAATTTGTATGTGGTTATTGTCTTAAATTTTTTAGATAAAAAAATGAAGAGACAGGAACGAAAATGGATGTATGGGGAAAGATTCGATAAGAAACGACGTCCCACAAAGGAATTTTTAGATGGTGTTAATCGCTTTCTTGAGTTCGCTGAAACCCATCCCGAATACGCGTCAGATGGTAGATTTAGGTGTCCTTGTGTGAAATGTAAGAACATCAAATTCTTGGATAGTATTTTGATTAAAGAACATATTATCTCAGATGGGTTTAGCCCAAATTATTATTATTGGATTTGTCATGGTGAGAAGTCTGATTTTGAGGAATCTAAGGTGGATCAGAATGAGGGCGGGGTATTTCGAGTGTATTTCAATATTATGATGTCAGTTCCTAACTTTCAACTATTACATGTCTGCAGATATGACGTTGGCCAGCAGGTTGCGGTTTGGAAGTTCGAGCAGCGGCAGCAGCAGGAGCAGGGATCGGGTGCAGCAGCAAGGCGAAGAAGAAAACAGGCAAGAGGAAGTGGAGGACGAGGAGGTGCATGGCAATGAGGAACAAGAACAACCGCAGCCACACCAGGATGAAGGGCTGCAATACACACACGACGGGCGCCTAATCATTGGCCCCGAGGGCACATGGTGAGACATTGTATTTCTTTTTTTTTTTGCGAGACATCATCTTATTTCACTCTTTGGTGTATACCTACATGTAGGTTTCGTACTCGTGCGACGGTGACAGGTGTCAAGGACAGTTTCATGGAAGATTTGACTACTTACTGCACGAGCTGGACTAAGTTGCCTCTGTGGCAACGGGAGAAGTGGTTTGCCAACTTCAAGGTACACCAATTTCTGATTTTTATTAATTATCTGTTACTGTTTACAGATTACTTATACAACGACAACAAACTATCTTGCAGATAAAACACTTCTACAACGATGGTCTCGAGATGGCTGTTCGAGACAGATACATGGATGTCGCAACTGTAAGATACAAAGACATGATGTATAAGCTGGCAAGCGATGGAAAGTTACAGCAAAAACTTAGAGGTTCGATTACTAAATTGGTATTAGTACCTGAACAGAAAGTCGTATATATATTCAAAACATTTATTGATATCAAAGTGTATAAATTGTAGGTGACGAGATCCAACAGTTCCAAACAGCGCGAGCCGACCCGAAGTTCCTGAAGAGATCCGTCCAGGCTAAGAAGAACAAGAGGCGGGGAGGGGATCCCGAGGCAGAGGCGGAGCGCACCCACTACGGTGGGTCGCAGTCGATGCACCAGCGGGCCATGAACGTTAGTATTTTCGTCTCCTTTGATTATTATATTGGATTCTTATTTAATGTTTTCATTATAAAAATAAATGAATAATCTACATGTACTGTCAACAGGCGAAGAAGAAAACCGGAGAATTCCCTCCTCCTGTTCAGCTATTTCTCGAATCGAAGAGTAAGGGGGACGATGAGACCGGTCGATCATTCGCCACGAAGAAGGATTTGGAGACTTGGGTAAGTTTCAAACACAATACTTTGTTACTTTTTTCCTTCAAACAATCAACCTAATCATGACTTCTATTTCTTTCAGAGATCGTATTTGGCGGCCACTAGAGCGCCCGAAAATGAAGGTGTGGACCCGAGCACAATTTGGTTTAGAGTCGCCGAGGGATACCGCAAGGGAGCGGTGTACGGTACGGGGAACGCTCATTCCCTGTACTGGACACCACCCAATGTTCGGGGGGCCCATTCTACGACGAACGAGTGTGTGCCATCCGAGATGGCTGAGATGAGGGCTCAAATTCAAGAGGAGAGGGCGGAACGGGCAGCTATGGCCGAGCAGATGAAGGAGCAGAATGAGAGGTTGAAGACGCAGGAGTCCATTAACCTGCAAATTCTGGAAGAGCTACGGCGTCTTAGGAACACGCAGCAATATAACTGCAACTCCGGCCCACTCCCCGATTCCCGGATCCTAGAGACCCCTTCGGCGGTAATAGTGGTGCGTCCGCCAGTTTTCCTGTTGGCTGAGTTGATTTATTGAAAACAATTTGTAGTGGGAGAAATGCTTGTTGAAAAAACTGTTTGTAACAACACTTTTAATGTAGTGTATGTATTCACGACTTTTGCGTACTTGGTTGACAATTTTGGAGTATGAAGCTTGCATAACGTTTGGAATAACGTTTGGAATGATGTTTGGGATGTATTGTAGTTGTTGTTTTGTTTTATTGTGCAGATTTTGGCTAGAAAAATAATAAATTGAACCGGCCTATTTCTGGCACGGTAGCGACTGATATCAGTAGCTAAGTTTTATATTTAGCGACTGATATCAGTCGCTAAATGATGCCACATCGCACTATTTAGCGACTGAAATCAGTCGCTAACTGAAGTTTTAGCGACTGATATCAGTCGCTAAATCAGTCGCTAATGGCCCCATTAGCGACTGATATCAGTCGCTAATATGAGGCCTTAGCTACCGATTTCAGTCGCTAAATTTAGCGACTGATTTCAGTCGCGCGCTTATTTAGCGACTGAAATCAGTTGCTAGAAGCGACTAACTGTAGCCACTGACGCTTAGCGACCGCTGACGGTCGCGCGTCTGTTTTTTGCGACAGATGTCAGTAGCTAAGATCAGTCGCCAATGACTTTAACTCTTGTAGTGTAATCATCGACCCTGACCAGTAATCAATCAATCAGAATTAAAACGATATTCAGGCGATAGTTCATACGATTAGAAACGGGTCAATTGACTATAACCCTAATAATACACGTAGATCCCCTTAAACCCTAGATGAAATTAGCTACTCATACTAGGAATAATCAAACTAACAAAATATGAATTGCAATTAAACATGACGAAGATGATACGAATTAATCTATGAAAAGCAATAATAATTCTACACTAGAAACGATAAAACAATACTAATTATGAAAACGATAATTACTACGAATATAAAGAACGAATTAAGACGAAAGCAAAGATGGAAAACTGAAATTAGAATTGAAATTAAGAATAACGAGTACCGAAGAATTCAAGATCTAAGAACGAAGAACTAGGTTCAAGGTATCTCGGAAAAGTAACGTAAGATGTGAGAAGATAAAAGCAAAAGGTGAAAACTAAGAATAAGATGTGCAAAAAGTAGTGTCTGTTACAAGAGTCAGAAAACTGATTTAAAGAGTATCATTTGGATTCAAAAGCGGGCCCAACTCTATGTCGAAATCTGAAATGAAGCGCGGCCCGGATTGGGTGCACTCGATCGAGTGCACCTAATGGTACTCGATCACGTGCACCTAATGGTACTCGATCGAGTGGAGTAATAAAAATTTCTTCCTCGGTTGTCTTGGGCCCAAAGGATAGAATCAGCCCAAATATTCAATGTAGCCCAGTTGGCTGCATAAGTGAGGCACTCGATCGAGTGCCCTAGCACTACTCGATCGAGTGAGGCTGCTAAAACTCAGCAGTGAGTTTCTTCCTTGTAGCTCGACTTTTTGTTTCCTTCCTCGACTTCCGTTCTCATCTCGGCTATCCGGGTTATAACACCTAAATGTGCTTGAAATTGTACCTAACCTGCAAAATAGCACAAGAATCGGCAGTATCGACTTTCTAATAAAAATCGACATTAAACGTATAAATCAAGAGGAATAAAAGTTCAAAAATGGGTATCGGGGGAGTATAAAATAAGATATAAAATGTGTTGATCAATTTTACGCTCAAAGCTATAAACCTATTTTCTGGTAAGGGTGATTTAGCACATAGCGGAACCCACAAACGTTTTGTGTTGCTTCTCATATTTATTTATTTTGGACGTTCTTAGCGACTCGATGAAAACTTCGTTCAATTTTCTGTCATTTTTATTTCGGACCCAGAAGCACTGGAAAACATGTATTATACACTACAAATTGAGCTGCTCGGCAGCTCATATCGAGTCACGTTTCAAATCAACTTGATTTACATACCTTTTAACTATAGTGTTTTCAGGATATATCCTCCCCGATTTCACGCTCAAACGAAAATTATAGGTCCCATTTACACGATAAACAGATGTTGATCCTCAAACTTTTAATTTTGTGGACATTCCTACATACATATATACCCGATGAAAACTCCATACAATTTTCAGCCATTTTAATTCCGGACCCCGAAACTATGACAAACGTGTATTATACATTACAAATCGAGCTAGTCGATATTTCATATATATTGTGTCACGTTTCAAATCAACCCGATTTCCATACCACGTGACAAGGGTGTTTTGATCAAGATATAGCTTGACCAATTTCACGCTCAAATGACAAGAATAAATCATTTTTACGCGATAAACTTATTTTTTTGAAGGGGTAGTTTAATATATAGTGGTATAACGGAACCCCCAAATGTTCTCCGTTGCTCCTTATTTTTTATGTGGTTGTTCCAACCGACCCGATAAAAATTCCGTAAAATTTTCAGGCTTTTTTTTTCAGGCCTTGATCTCTGAAAAACGTCTATTATACACTAAAAATCGAACTTCTCGGGGGCTCATCATATCGAGTCACATTTCAAATCAGCCTGATTTCTTTACCACGCTACAAGAGTGTTTTGATCTAGATATAATCGGCTCGATTTCGAGCTCAAAGGAAAGAAATAAGTCGCTTTTTCGCGATAAACTTATTTTTCTGGAAGGGGTAGTTTAATATATGACGGAACCCTCAAACGTTCTCCGAACCGTTGCTCTTCATATTTTGTGTGGACGTTCCCACCGACCCGATGAAAACTCTGTAAAATGTTCAGGCTTTTTTTTCCCAGGCCCCGATACTCTTAAAAACGTGTATTATTACACTACGAATCGAACTACTTGGGAGCTCATATCGAGTCACGTTTCAAATCAACCTGATTTTCATAGCAGGTAACAACGGTGACTTCAGGGTATACCCAGCTCGTTTTGACGTCTAAACGACGAGAATAAATCACTTTTACACGATAAAAATATTTTTTGGTAAGGGTAGTTTAACACATAGCGGAAACCACAAACGTCTTCGGTTGCTTCTCATATTTATTTATTTTGGACGTTCTTAGCGACTCGATGAAAACTTCGTACAATTTTCAGTCATTTTTGTTTTGGAAGCAGAAGCTCTGAAAAATATGTATTATACACTACAAATCGAGCTGCTCGGCAGCTCATATCGAGTCACGTTTCAAATCAACCTGATTTTCATACCATTTAACTATTGTGTTTTCAGGATGTATTCTGCTCGATTTCACGCCCAAACGACAATCATAGAACCCTTTTACACAAGTAATAAATTTTGGGGTAGGGGTGCTTTAACACCGAAGCTCTCTGATAAACGTGTATATACACTACAAATTGAGCTATTCGGGAGTTCATATCAGATCACTTTTGAAATCTACTTGGTTTCCATAGCACGTGACAATGATGTTTTCAGTATATATACCCTGCCCGATTTCACGCCCAAAGGACAAGAATAAGCCGTTTTTAAACGATAAACCAATTTTCTAGAAGGGGTAGTTTAACACATAATGGAACCCCCAACCGTTTTCCTTTGCTTCTTTATTTTTTGTGTGGACATTGCTCCTCATTTCACGGCGAAAGGATAATATTGTTACTCTAACTCTATTGCCGAAATTGAGACATATTACACACTCAATGTCTTGTGATTTATTCATGGGTTATTTCATAACAATAATACCAACTATGGGGGTGTCTCTTATATTAATACCAACTATACGTAATCTCGTTTTAATATGAATTATCCTCTCGTTAATCTCTCTTTATAACAAGTTACCGGCTACCTGATGAGTCGATTCCCTTTTCCTTTTAATTATTTTTTAATTAAAGTCCTCCCTCCCACCATACTATGTACACTTCCTCTCTCATTACTACGTACTCTCCTCTCGCCATTGCTGAACTCGACATCTCCTCTCGCCATTGATTTTCTTAAATTTTCTGAAATTAGGTACATAGATTGGAGCATCTTATTTTGAAATTGTGGTAAATAGATTGTAGCATCTTAGCTGACATTTGAAGGATACGAATTAGAGGATGATCCAGATGATAACAACATCTCATTGTGTCAATGAGGTTTTTGAAGGTTGATAATAGATGATGACTTTTAATTTGATGAATATAAAGGGGAAGAAGAAGAAGAAGCGCACCAAAACCTAGCAGGTCACAATTACCGGTTTTTACAGGTAAAAGACAGTGGTTATAAAGAGAGATTAGTGAGTAGATAATCCATATTAAAACGGGATTGCGTATAGTTGGTATTAATATAAGAAGCAGATGAAATCTTTATTAATTTGGAATGTATATTATTAAATTTGAGAAGAAGATATCATCGAGTATCAATATTTTTCTTCAGTTTTCATTCGGGACATTTCGAACTCATTGTTTTCGTAGGACAATGAAATCTAACCCCAATCTAGTTGTCAGTCAAACAAACATGGGATGATCCATTCGGTTGCTTTAAGTTGTGTAGAAAGTCTCCTGAGAGACGGTCTCTCATTAACTTTACTGAGAGACCAAGTACAAATGGAAGTAACAATGGTACCAAACCTAATAGAAGTAGGTACGATTAACATAAAAGAGTATACAAATATAAAGATTGTACGCTTGTTATAAAAACAGGTACAAAACAAAATTGTCATTTAAGGGTACGAATAGTACATAGAGTGATACTGAAGAATGGTCTCTCAATAAGTTATTGAGAGACCGTCTTTTCCAAGATTTTGTGTAAGGTGTGTTATAGTTTTAAGGTGAGACTGACTCTCGTTCTTACATTGGTGAATGTCTCTTATTATAATACGAGTATATAAAATCAAGTCTCATGCTTATTATAATTTACAACGAATATCTTCATCTTAAACAAGATTTCTTGTTCTTAAATAGTCAACCGTCGATAAGTACGAGAAATTATCAACTCCACTACGATACAAAACAAGAAGGAATTATCAAAGTGGAATAGATTTATACATCTCTAATTTTCAACTATAAACAGTCACTAATCATCGTCGCTATCCACTAATTGCCAAGGTCAAAGCATATTAACAAATGTACCGTAGTCCGTACTTATCTTTCTTATGTCCTAAAATGAGGCAAGTTTCATGGCAAAACCAAACTATGTCATCAAGCTTGACTTTAAACAAATGAACTGTACTTGTACAGTTGTTGTACTACTAGTCTACTGCTTGGTCAAATTGGGTTTACACATACAACCATTAAAACCGAACATGTCTTAACTCTTAATATGATGGTCAAAACATAGTATTGTAAACAATAAGTCCCGGGTTTGAATTTCTATCCCCTCTATTATAACGCGACTAACGGTGGAGCGACATGGTACATAGAGGCATAGAGCAATGTTACCTGGTGTGGAAGTCTAGAGTCTAGAATAACAAGGGACCAGATCAAAATGACAGCAAAACTGAAGAAACGTGAGAGGGTGATACACATGAATCCAATAAACAAATAAAGTTATTGTTACAATATTCGGCTTATTTTAATACACGACAACTTTACAATCGTAAAAAAAAAAAACGAAATACAATGAGGTATAAGTCTAGAAAGTAGAAATAGAAAGATCGAGAGAATAAAAGAGACAGAGTCACGTTACAAGAAGTTACAACAGCGTATTGCCCACCTTTGTCAAGCTGCCAAATACTAGTAACTGATTTCATATTCATTTATGATTCTTATGGTTTCAACAGCTCAATTTGCCTGTACATTATCAAACAAACCACATGAACTTCCCATACATTCTTGTCACTTTGTCACTACAACAATAACAATATCCACAACATGACCTAGTAACTCTTAAGCTAGTCATTTCGTATCCGTTTCAAGCGTTTTTTGTGTGGTCTTCATTTGGATTGGGTCAGTTTTGTCGGGTCTACAATTAATTGGTCCCTTATATGCCCCATTTCATTGAGGCTCTTAGAATCTTGATTTTAATGTGCGCAGAATCAAACTATAGCTCAGAGGTTGATGTACTTACAGTGCAAGTGTAAGACGATTATAAAAGCGATAAAGAATGGACAATACATTAACAAAATAACAAGAGGATGAACCAGTGATTTTTCCATACCTAGCATAAAAAGATGATCGAATATGCTTTGCCATAAGATTAATCATGTCTTAGCATAATCCACGCTACTGCGCTTTCTTTTGTTAGACTGTGAAAAGCAGCATAGTTGTGCCCAAGTAGTCTTCTGTTTGATTGGTTGTGTCTTCACATCCCTGTTTGCGACAAGATCAGCCATGTACTGAACAACGACCTGCGTGATCCAACAAATAACAGTTATTAGCATCCCACACATCAGTAACTATCTAACATAATGTTATAAGACCAGCCAAATTATAGTCAAAGATTTAGGTTTAGACTCATTAAAGATGGGGTAAACACTTTTAAAGTTGTCTACGCACCTGTGCACCTTTGTCAACAATCTGCCTTGGTGGCACTTCCAAAGGATTCTGATCAGCATGAAGCACATTCAAGCGGGACAACATTCCAAAAGAATCGGGAAGGAAGCGTATTTGGTTGTTGCTGATATCAAGAACTTCTAGCATCTCGAGGTTTCCAATCGACCTTGGAAGGGATCGTAAATCAGCAAAGTTGTTGCTTACATTTAGCTTCACAAGTGCAACGGCAAAGCATAAGCTCTCAGGTACTGCCTCAAGTTCATTGAAGCTCACATCAAGCTCCCTCAGCTTGACCAGGGAAGACATAGTCGTAGGCAGTTGTCTAATGTTATTGTACCTCACAGTAAGAACTGTAAGAGACTCTATCTTTCCCACGGCCTCAGGTAGGGCTTTAAGCCGGTTATAGTCCACACGTAGCTCTTCCAAGGAAGAGCATTGACCGATTGTATGGGGGAGCTCGTCGAGATTATTAGTCTCCACGTTCAATATTTTAAGGTTGGTCAGACATCCGATTGTATCCGGGAGTGAAGATAGATTGTTGGAGCTCATATCCAGCTCCTCCAGACGGATCAACCTACCAAGACTAAGAGGAAGTTTAGCCAAATTATTACCCCTTAGGTCAAGACTAATGAGGTTCAACAATTCCCCAATCGACTCAGGAAGCTCAGTGATCCTGTTAGCATGTAAATCCAGTTTGGATAGTGAGGTAAGACCTCCAATAGTCACAGGCAAAGCAGATATACGGTTTTCTGATAAATCGAGAGTAATCAAACGTGATAGCTTCCCTATCGAATCAGGCAACCATTCGACTTGATCAGACAATTTGCCACTCAAGATGATCTCGCTAGTCCCCTTTATTGCAGACACTTCTATCAAGCTTGCCAACTTAATCAAACTGATTTTCTCACCATCTTGAACTACAAAGACAGTACAATAAAATATGTAATCAATAACAACATCATTCCCTTTTAAAATGCCATTTTCACATTCCAGTCTGATCCCACCAATCAAATTGCAAAAAAAAAGTACTGTAATTGATACTATACGACAGACTGAATCAACATATATCACACGAGGATCTCGTCAAATGAATTTGAGAGGTCCGATTTTAAATGTTAGCTGAAACCCTAATAATAGGAAAGTTGAATAGATGCGATAAAAAGAAAAGATTTTGTTACCAGAAAAAGTGGATGTCTTGAGGGTGGAATCAAGAATCTGAGGAGCAACAACAGTAGGAGGTCTACCAAAGCCATCTTTAGCCTTCATAACATAGCTATCATCCCTGGTAACCAGCTCATGATTCACACGCTTCGTCAATATCTCCTTCTTCTTATCCACATAACTCGCTTGCGCTTTACTACTGCTACTACTGCTAGCCGCATTTCCAGGTGAAACACACTGCGAAGCTCTCTGAATCAATTCGTCGAACATCTGGTGTGCATTCTCCAGATCAAGAACTTCCACAGCATCCTTCTTTTGTTCTCTACTTTGAAAGTTTGCCAAATTCCTCTGCATCTCCAGGTACAAGAAGAACAATTCCTCAGGCACTGCTTTTCCTTTAGTTTGTCTATTAATGGCGTCCAATTTTAACTGATGTTCTCTCTCAATGTCCTTTATCACCGCTTTCGCCGCAACCACCTCTTCAATATCCGGCCGCGCAGGTAGGGTTTTGTGCATCCTCATTATCTCCTCCACCACCCCTTCCACCGTCTCCACCGCCGCCGACATGTTATCCATTTTTTATATTTCCAGAATTATGCTTTAGTAGCCGTCGGTGTTTGGTTCCATAATAATTTGGGGAAGTAATTTGAGAAAGGAAGAAAACCCAGTTGAAATTAAGAATAGAAATGAAGTGGGTAGGTATTAATTCTTGGATTTATGAAGAGATAAAAGTGATTGGATAATTAGAAACAAATTAGGGAAGAACAGGGACAGAGAGGGGAAGTAATAGTCTGAGTTGAAGAAATGAGGTTATGAAGATTTTATATAAATCGTCTTCACATGAATAATTATTTTAAAGTGAAATTACGTGTCCAGAGAAAATGACGATGTAGTTCTCATTCAATCGTAGTACTATCTTTTTTATTTCACAAAGTTTAGATAAGACGATGTGTCCCTAAATTATTGAGTGATCACTTATCGGTATCACTTTATTTTTTATTCGTATCTATTTCATTATTAGATATAGCTCTAAATAATAATTTGTTTGTACTTTTTTTGTAACAAACGTAACTCATTTATATTTGCACAAATTCTTGGGAGGGACGGTCTCTCAATAACTTATTGAGAGACCACTCTTCAGTACCACTCTATTTCTTATTCGTACCTATGACAACTTTATTTTGTACTCCCTCCGAGTTCCTATTATTGTCCCACTTTCCTTTTTGGGCTGAGTTTGATTTTTGTCCCACTTTCCTTTTTAGGACATCAATGTGTGGTTCACAATTACTCTTCCATTTCTCTCTCTTCCTCCTTCTTTTTTCAACCACTCATTTTCCCTTCCTTATTTTTCACCCCAAAACCTTTTGGGACAATAATAGGAACTCGGAGGGAGTACCTGTTTTTATAAGAAGTGTACCCTCTTTATATTTGTATACTGTTTTATGTTAATCGTACTTACTTCTATTAGCTTTAGTATCATTGTTACTTCCATTTGTACTTAGTCTCTCAATAAAGTGAATGAGAGACCGTCTCTCAAAAGACCTACTCTTATATTTGTATACTCCCTCCGAGTTTTTAACATTGTCTCATTTTCCTTTTGGGCTGAGTTCGATTTTTATCCATTTTCTACTTTAGGCTATAAATGTGTTGTTCACATTTACCCATCAATTTCTCTCTCTTCTCCCTTCCATTTTTAACCACTCATTTTTCCTTCCTTATTTTTCACCAAAAAGTAAATGGGTAAATGATAGGAACTCGGAAGGAGTATTTTTTTATGTAAAGTGTACTTATTTTTATTAGGTTTGGTATCACTGTTAATTTCATTTGTAATTGATCTCTCAATAAATATAATAAAAGACCGTCTCTTAGCAGACCTACTCTTTTTTTTCCACGAGAAACATATTTCTTAGTCACATTTACTCGTGAGGAGGCGATCGAGTCTACGACATGTGCTCTATCTTCACTAATAAGCTAAGACATCTACAGTATATTCCTTGTCTTTGTGCGCAATTATTTACGGAGTATAATTTATGGAGAGACCGTCTTTCCCTAGACTTTGTGTTATTATATATTATGTATTGTTTTTTGTAGTGCAGATTATACTTGGTATAATATGAATTTTTGTTATAACTAGTTTTGGGCCCGGCGATGCCCGGACTGTAACGTTTAAGTATTTTTTCGCAGAAAGACCTTTTGAAAAATGGTTACACTACAAGGAAACAGGCATTTAGCAACCGATACAATCGGTCGGTAAGGGCAGAAATCGGTCGGTAAATTGAATTACCGACCGATTTTGAAATAATTCCGACCGACAAAATATAGTCGAAAACTATAGTCGGAAAAGGAAATCATCGACCGAAACCTGCGGTCGGTAAATCCCCGACCGAATGACGGTCGGGAAAGAACATCCGCGGTCGGTAACTATTTTTACCGACTGACAGAAGCGGTCGGTAATCCCAGAAATACCGACCGACAAGACGGTCGGCAAAACTGGATTGCGGTCGGTGATCGCTTTTACCGACTGCTATTTTCGGTCGGTAAACCTTTCCGACCACGCCTAAACCTGGAGCCTTGGTCAGTTTGGGCGGTCGGTGACGAGCTTAATCGGTCGGTAATAGTCATGTTCGGTCGGTAAAATTTGGTAAGGTCGTGGGTTCTAGTGGTTTTGTTGTCCTCCAATTTGCACATACAAATTCACAATTCATTCAATTCACCATTCACCATCATTCGTGGTTTTGTTGTCCTACAATTCGCCATTCAATTCTTCCAACTCATTCAAACTACAACATCATTCACTTCAACCTTCATTCATTAACTTCATTCAAAATCCAACATCTTCACAATTCATTCACATAAAACATTCGATATCATGGACATAGCTTTCTAAAATGTTTAACTACTTAATTAAGAGATCAATACTAATGAAAGTGTAAAGAGTCTAAACAACTTGGAAGAAAAATCAAAGTTATCACAACTTAAAAGAGTAATCAATGAGAGGTTCAAGCTACACCTGAAAACCGACCCCGGCTCCCCCAACTCCACCACCTCCCGAATTATCATCATTCGGATTACGGACGTTGTTGAAGGTAAACGGATTACAATTCTGAGTTTGTAATGCCGTGTTCAGCGCTGACATGAGCTGTTGTTGTTGTTGCATGAGCTCCCGTGTCTCTTCTCTGAAGCGCCTGTTCTCTTCTTTTTCCTTCTCCAAGGCTTCCAAAATCTTGTTTTGAAATGCTTCTGTCCGTTTTTCTTGTTGTACAAGAATACCGGGATGATAAGAGCACGAAGCATTCCCCTTATTCTGTGCAGGGGGGGTGAAGTACAATGGGCCGGCGGATCCCACCCCGTAGACGTGGCCCTTCTTGAAGCCCCCGGCCGCTTCTAACCAAAGTTCATCGTCCTCTTTCTCTTTCCCCTCCTCCTCGTTCTTTTTCTTCAGCTCTTCAAAACGTTCCTATTAGCAAACAGACAAAGTTAATGTTTAGGAACAGGTTATAACTAATTTATTAAGGAATTTTAAGATAATCTCTATAATTAACTAAATTAACACTTACAAATGTAGCTTTTGCCTTCTGACTAGTATAAACCTTTTTACCCTCGACTTCCTTAGAATGTATGGTTTCTGCGAGCTCGGCCGCGCTGGGCCGCCTACCACCCAGTTGCTCCATCTACAAAAACAAATTAAAACTTACTATGCATAAACTTGGATCAATTATCACTATCATCTTCAAAAAAATATTAATAAAAACATTATGGAACATTTTAATATATTTTGTCATTACCAGCCTGGAAGCATGTTTAGTTGCCTTGATCGACC